>CM070728.1:31062138-32437515 GCA_036346275.1 Otatea glauca
AGACTACCCTGTAGTAGCTTTGTACAAATATGTTCATCACGGGCACATTGAGTGACAGGTGTTGGGTCTGTATGTCGTCCACAGGATAATGGTTGTTGTCCGCACGCCAATGGCGTGGGACGCGCAACTCTCGCGACGACTGTAGGATGGAGAAAATGTTGTGGGCTGCGATCGACTCAAGGCTTGTTGTACTTGTCGTTCAACTTGTTCTTCAATGGTGCCTTGTATTTCTCATGAGAACCCTTTCCTTCATCATTTCCATTTCCTTCTCGGCCGCTCTTCTTTAGCTCTCTTGAGACTCCTATAAGAGTCTCCGTGCTCGTGGAATCCACTCCTCCATGGAACCTTGACCCGACGCCCGTGTCCCACCGTGGTGCTCTTTGTGTCCTAGGGCGGCTGTTAGCTCGTCTTTCTCCTGTGCAGGTGAAAAGATCCTTAGGCGGATGGGCGTGAAACTCATGAACTCGTTGCGTCATTGCTTCGTCTTCTTGCTCTTGAATGATAAACCCCGATGAACAACATATCGCCCTCGCTAGCACGTAGTGCTTCACTCGGTCGAGTAGTCCGATCAAGGGACTTGTGCCGACCAATTGAACCGCTTCTAATTCTTGCCTCTCCCATTGAGCAATTTTACGCGTACCCACTCGTGCCAAGTGCGTGGGGTGAGTATTCCTTCTTGCGATGCTAATGTGGTCCTCCTTTGGACTTCCTTGCTTGCCGATTGCTTCATCGCCACAAACTCATCCCAATATGGCTCCAATCTTGGGTACTCTCCGATGGCTGACCGGTTTTGCTTCACATAATTTTTGTTCAGCCTCGCCTTGAAGTTTCTCCACGCCGCATCCATGGTCATCAATGCGTCGCGACGCACAAGATCTTCGGCTCCTTCGGGGAATTCGAAGGTTTCTTTGAGCTCTGTCCACAAATCCTCTTTGGTGGCTCGGGGCACTTTATGCCAATCCGAATAGGTGATTGGCACTTTATACCTTACGATGCACCCGCATGTTGACCTGTATTTGGCTGCTGATTTTCTCGGTGCAACAGGGGCCCCAGTATCTCAGACCTCTAAGATGGTGTACCGGCCTTTAGGCTTCTTAGTTTTCCCTCGTCCTCGGTGTCTTGCAACAGGAGCATCATCTGCAACAACGGTGGAGGCCTCGGCACCTTCGGTGGTTGGGTGAAGGGTAAGGTACCTGCTTGGGCTCTCCTCCACTATAGGATCGGTTTCGGGCTCCATTAGAACTACAGTTTGACCAGAAACATAATTTCCATCAATTACTACAGAATCATCTCACGGAATTTCAAAGTACAGAATGAGATCATGAAAATATTTTGCAAGTACAATTAATTGAGTAAACGAGCTTTGAAGCTAAGGTTGCCAATGGCAATGGTAAACATGACTAACTTACAGTGTATAACACGATTAAATACTTCGTTACTGCGAAATGGATTTCCCCAAGTGTTGGAAACAGATGGAAACTATTTAAACACTGAATTATATATACCCACTAAAAGGGCACATCAACTGGCATATAAAATTTGTATAGTTAAAACAATGTAGAAACAACTATGCAGCTAAGGGCACTCATAAACGTTCTTTTTGCTTATTACTCTAGCCATATCAGACTGTCATGTGGAAGTGGGGGAGCTTTTTATTTGTATGTGTAACAAGTGGCGTACTTGGACGAAGAAAAGGGAAGGGAAGGTAAGGAAGTTGGAGAGAGGGAAAGAAGGATAGCATGCATGTGGGTCCTCTTTAATAATTAATTCATTTTGAGTCTTTTAAAAACAACCTTTAGTAACAAATTGTTGGAGTTTTTTTATCTAAAATCTACCTCTCCTCTCTAATATATAGCAAACATTGTTGACATGTTATCTTCTTCACAGGGTTCTAAGTTTCTTTATTAAGGCAAGGAAATGCTAATTATTATTTTTGTATTACAATCTAGATGAGTTGAAACTAATTATTTATTCCATTCTTTTGTGATTAGGTATTAAATACTTTCATAACATGACAATTCTATTAGTACATATCATGTGTGTAATATTGTGTGATGCTAACATGAAAATGATTTTGCAAGAGCAAGAGACTTAATTAGATCAGAACAAGTGGAAGAATGAAAAATTTTAGTTAGCCAATTAAAAGCTATGTTCATTTTAGTACCTGCTGTTCAGAACTACTGGAAGCAATTCAAAGGATGTCTGCATATATGGTTCCCAACATTTGATACATGAATCTTTCAAGCACTGGAAGCAATTCAAAACATGTAGAACGAGGATAGAACATGAATCTTTCATCGCTTTGATAAACTGAGATCCATACAATTATCATTTTGTTTTAGAATTAAGTGAAAGTTTGTCTGCATTCAACGTTAATTCACATTGCTCATAGCACTGCATTGCACATATGAGCACAGGTGCAACCATAGTTTTAGATCAAAATTAGGGTTCCATTGCTACTAGTAATTAGAGTAATTAATAATTAATGCGTCGGCGGTGGGGTGAGAGGAAAAGAGGCTCTGAACTTGACGGGGATGGCGTCGGGCGCGGGGGGCGTCGGGCAAGGGCGCGGGCGGCGATATGGCGGCGCGGCGGGGCGACGCGTCGTCAGGAGGGCGGCGTCGTCGAAGCGGCGTCGAGGCGCGTCTTGGGGGCGGCGACCGTGGCGGCGTAGGGTAGTGCGGCATCGTCGGCGAGGGCTTCACAGGCTCTGTCGTCGGGAGGGCGGCGTCGTCGGGACGCGCGGGCCCGGCGCGGCGCGGCGGCGTCGTCGCGAAGCGGCGTCGCGCGGGACGGCGTCGAGCTGGAGTTTAAGGGTTTAGAAGCGCGGGAGAAGGCGGGAGTTTAAGGGTTTAGGGTGAGTTAGAAGCGGCGGTATCTATTATTTATAGATGGAGCATTATCGGGCGTTCTTAAAATGAACCGCCAGCGTCTGATTATCTGTGGCGGTTCTTTATACGAACCGCCATAGATAATTATCGATGGCGGTTCTTTATGCGAACCGCCACAGATACATATATTATCTGTGGCGGTTCTTTATACGAACCGCCACAGATAACTGTATCAGTGGCGGTTCTTTTTAAGAACTGCCACTGATAAATATATTATCTATGGCGGTTCTTTATTTGAACCGCCACAGATAACTGTATCAGTAAGAACCGCCACTGATAATATATTATCTGTGGTGGTTCTTTATACGAACCGCCACAGATAATTTTATCAGTGGCGGTTCTTTTGAAGAATCGCCACTGATGTGCCTCTATACCCTGAAATTTGTTTTTGAATCTTATACGCTTCACTGTATTGTCGAATAGCAGCGCTGAGTTCAGAAGACCTGGTTTTTGGTGCTGCGCAATTGCAGCGTTTTGTGATTTTGTCTATTACTTGTAAAGCAAATACATAAGCAGTTTACAGGAAAGAATCCGGACTCCTTTCACCTGATGGACTCAACAAACTCTCCAAACTTTCAACCGGATAGAACACTATTTTGTCATCCGGCAAAACAAACAAGTACTCTTCAAACACTGAAACAATCATCAAAACTAGCAAAGTCCGAAACTGACTCAAAGACAAGAAAAACTAGCACATAGCTAGTAAACAAAACCGAAAACAGACTTTAAACTACCATGCACAAGATTATCTTCAACAGTGGTCATCATTAGGGTTGATTACATAGAAGAAGACTTGTGCGGCCTGGTCATCGCCGGCGAACCCGGGAAGGCGCCCGCCCTGCCCAGGAGCTGGCTCCGCCTCTGATATTTTGCCATTACTCGTATATAGCTAATTATTTTCTTTCACAATTTGCCCTTCTTCATGATCGTCGCGATGATAGGTAGCTTCCTGAGTAGTTTCTTCCTCGAGCTTGATGTTGCCATCTATGAAAGGAGGCAACTCATCAAACTGGTTGTACTCTTCCTCATCCACGACATTCTCAACTCTGACAATCCTTCTTTTCCCCTGAAGAACTACATGGCGCTTCTTATCTGTAGGTCGATTACATAGAAGACTTGTGCTACTTGCCCAAGTACGAATGGTTCATCTCTGATCGACATGTTCGATGTCCAAAGTAGTGAAGCCGTACTTGTCCACCTTGACACCCTTTGGGAGTTGTACCCAACGACACGAAACATTGGGATCTTAAAAATACGATGAGTCGAGCTCCCAAATCTCTTCTATGAACCCATAGAAGCTACTCTTCTTCTTGCTGTGTTGTCATAGGCATCTATCACGGACACCACTATTTTGGTAAGTGCTTTTGCTATCCACGAGATCTCGTGTAAAAGGTATATCCATTTATGTCGTATCCTTGCCATGTCAAGATTGTACCGATGGCCCTTTTGCCACCACCTCAACATGACACTCGTTTCTTTCCAGTCATATGCTCTTTGAACCAATGATTGAACAAACGGTTATGCTCTTTTGTTACCCAAACCTCTGATCGTCCACGATTTTCCTCTCGTAGCTTATCCTTGTGTATGTCCATATACGAGGACACCTCAACTGATTGTTGCAAGACTGTGAAATGAGCTTTTCCGAACAATCCATGATCGTAAGAATTTGTTGATTTCCTTCTAATCGTCCCTTTCCCAGCTAGCCTACCCTCATGTCGAGATACAGGCACTCCTACCGGTTCCACCCCCTCCATGTAATCCACGCAAAACTCGATAACCTCCTCAGTTGCATAACCTCCACAATGCAGCCCTCCGGCCGAGATCGATTGCGTACATACTTCTTCAGGATACCCATGTACCTTTCGAACGGGTACATCTGATGCAGGAATACGGGGCCACATACATTTATCTCGTTCACAAGGTGAACAATGAGATGAACCATTATATCGAAAAATGATGGAGGGAAATACATCTCTAGCTGGCATAGTGTCTTGACCACATCATTCTGCAGTTCAGAAAGTCCGATGGGATCGATGACCTTCTGTGAAATCGTGTTGAAGAAGAAACACAACCTCATGATTGCCTCTCAGACCTTTTCAGGCAAAATACCTCTAATTGCAATATGAAGCATTTGTGTCATCATCACATGACAATCATGAGACTTCATGCCAGTTAACTTCAAATCTTTCATCGAGACTAGTTTCTTGATGCTTGCGAATGTGGACGGAACTTTCACACCATGCAAGCATTTGCAAAGGTCTGTTCTCTCTTTCTTTGAAAGAGTGTAGCAAGCTGGGGGAAGGTAAAGTCGCTCTTTCCCGGTGTCCTGAGGATGTAGCTCAGCTCTGATTTTCATATCTTCCAGGTCCCTTCGTGCCTTCAGTCAGTCCTTAGTTTTGCTAGGAATGTTCGGCAAAAGACCAATCAAGCTATCACATACATTTTTCTCTACGTGCATGACATCTATGCAGTGTCGAACTTCTAAGTCCTTCCAATAGGGCAAGTTCCAAAATATCGATCTCTTCTTCCATGTGGTCTTCTTAGTACGAGACCTCGATGTATTATTACTATCTCCCTTTCCAAGTACGACATTAATATCCTTAACCATATCATATACCTCTTCCCCACGACGAGGCCTTGGGGCTATACCATCCTCTTTTGTCCCGTCGAATTGTTTTTTCATATTGCGGTAGGGGTGATTCATGCGAAGGAACCTACGGTGATGCATGTAGCGGTTTTCCTCGAGTTATTGAGCCACACACTAGCGGTTTCATCCATGCCTTTGGGGCATGCTTTTCCCCTTTACAAGATCGATCGGATAGGTTACCAAGGGCAGGGAAATCATTGATGGTGCAAAACAACAATGCCCGTAGGATGAAGTACTCTCGCTTGTACTCATCCCATACCTGTACACCTTCGTTCCACAGTATGACAAGATCTTCCACCAATGGTTGTAGGTATACATCAATATCATTGCCAGGTTGTCTCGGCCCTTGGATAAGCAGCGACATCATAATGTACTTTCGTTTCATACACAACCGAGGAAGGTTGTAGATACAGAGAGTCACGGGCCAAGTGCTATGAATACTACTCATGTTACCGAAAGGATTCATTCCATCCGTACTCAACCCAAACCTTATATTCCTCGGTTCATTTCCGAAGTCCTTCCTAAAGAGCCTATCGATGGTTCTCCACTGAGCAGAATCAGCAGGGTGTCTCAGCTTTCCATCCTTTTTACGCTCTTCTGAGTGCCATCACATCAGTTGGGCATGCTTTTTGTATCCAAATAAACGCTTCAACCGAGGAATTACTGGTAAATACCACACCACTTTAGCGGGAGCTCCTTTCTTCATCACGGTGCCCTCGCTGTCATGGCCTTTACACTTGTATCGCGATGATTTGCACACCGGGCATACATGCATGTCTGTATACTCTTTGCGATAGAGTATACAATCGTTTGGACATGCATGTATTCTTTCTACTTCTAATCCCAATGGACATACAACCTTCTTAGCTAAATAAGTGGTTATCGGTAATACATTTCCATCTGGAAGCATGTCCGCTAAGAGATGTAATAGCGCCGTGAAACTCTTATCGGACCAACCATTGCTTGCCTTCAATTTTAGAAGTGAAAGCACGGTGTGCAACTTTGTGTATTCCTCCTTGCAATCTGGGAACAAAGGTGTGTCCGAGTCATCCAACAAACCCTTGAATTGATTAAACTCTCTCTGACTAGTGTAGTTCCCTTCTGCATCGCGCAACATCTGAGTAAGATTATTATCGTCATCAATGTCCAACCTATCCTCATCGATCCATTACTAATGTCATTGCCATAATGCCTTCTCCATCATCAATACGTTATCACCTTCATGTATGTTTTCCTCTTCACCGTGACTTGTCCAACGTGTATAGCCAAGTACAAAACCTCTTGAATCAAGTGCAAGTGGATGTGCTCTTTGTCGAAAATATTTTCTCATTCTTGCAATCAATGCATGGACAATGTATGTACTCCGTTTTCTTGTGCAACTTGTTCTCCTCGTGCTCTTAGAAAAGTAGATACCCGTCGATGTAATCTACTGTAACGCAGTCCGCATTGTACATCCATCTCGGTCCATCTAAAATTAATTAACATATAAAATTTGATTAAAAAACTAATCTAAATACTTATCTTGTAAAGAAGCTAGATAATAAATTCATCATCTAAAAATGATGAGCACCCACCTACCAAATTAACTAAAATTTCATGTATATTAATATCCACTAATCTTAAATAAATAAATTTAATATATGCAAGATGTATATTATACGTGCACACTAATGGAACCAAATTAATAGTAATTAAAAACTAATCTAATTACTTATCATCTAAAGAAGCTAGATAATAAATTCATCATCTACCAAATTAACTTAAAATGCAATTTATATTAAATATATGCTTGATCATAATTCATCATCTATAAAAGGAACACAACATCATCTAATGAATCTAGCTAGGAAATAAATTCATCAACTACAAAATGGTAGGTAAATAAAAATAAACAAAATCTAAACTATTCATCTCATCTACATATAAACCTTAATTGAACTAGGTTTAAAAATTAAATTGCAACAAGATTAACACAAATCAAGAGAGGAGAAAAAATAACTCACCAAGGAACAACTAGAGGAAGTACAACACAAGAATTGGAGAAAACGAAATCTGAAAATTAGAAGTTTTGGTTTGCTCTCGGGAGGAAGAAGACCAGTCTTTGCTCGACCACCTGCTTATAAGCGATATTATCGATGGCGGTTGTTAACTAGAACGCCAGCGATAATATTATCCGTGGCAGTTCTATCCTCGAACCGCCGCGATAATGAATTATCGATGGCGGTTGGAGGATAGAACCGCCACGATAATACAATTGTATCGATGGCGGTTGGAGGATAAAACCGCCACGAATAACCTAGTTATCGGTGGCGGTTCTATCCTCCAACCGCCACTGATGATGTATTTGCTATCAGTGGCGGTTCTATCCTCGAACCGCCACTGATAATGAATTATCAGTGGCGGTTCGAGGATAGAACCGCCACCGATATTCTTCCCGCCATTTTCAATATAGAACCGCCACTGATAATTATATTTGTGACGGTTTGAAAAAAACCGCCACAAATAGACCGTCACCTATTACAGGTTTTGGCGTAGTGTTTGTGATTGAGATGACGGAATTCTTACAATACGGATGGCATGTACACGGCTGTTGCTCTTCGTCTCCCATCGGCCATCCATCACCGGCTGTGCGCATCCTTGCTTACGATATATGTGTCATCCATTGTAGGCTCATTGCCGCTGCCGTTATTTGATTCACGTCGGCGTGTATGGTCAAGCAACAATGAAGCCAACTTTGCTTGGGGAGCTAGCTTAGCTAGCTTTCATTGTTTAACAATAAAACACGTCGGCGTGTATGGTCAACCATAAAGCTGTCAAAAGTTTAACCTCTCACAAATGGGGTGTAGCTTGTTGAGCTTCTTCGGGAAATTACACGTGTGCGTAAGAAGTTGAATCCAGTACTTCCCACTAACTTCTTAGAGAAGCCAATTTGTCGGACGAGCTAAGCCATGTACGTAGTAGCTTTGTGGATTACTCTATACCTAAAACTAAAATATTAATACCATTATGCATCCCGAAAAACGGCTAATAGAAAACATCTATAAGGATATTAGCTATGAATAATAAATCATGCTACAGGAATTACCTATACAGAATATGTTGTACATTGCCTTCTATTTATCCTTTTTGAAGCAAATTAAGCACAACAAATGTCCTAATTTTCTTTTCAATCATGGTACCAGAAAATTACTGAGAATTGAACTGTTCTGCTTGTTGTGGCTGACTTTGATCGGGCTGTGATGGTTCCTCTTGTATTTGCTCCTGGAATTGAACCATTTGTGAGCTCATCTGTTGGTATGGACCGTTTGTCATGTGAAAGTCGCTGATCTTGTCAGTAGTAAGTTTTAGGCGCTGGATCTCAGCATGTAGTGCTTCATTAAGAACTGGATACAGAACAAGGAGATACCCAAGTTAAATTAGTGATTGAATAAACGAAGGGAAAAAATCATTGCAAACACGGCTAAACTTGGCCATCAAACCAATTAACGTTATGACCAATATGAGCCTAGCACATGAAAAAGTAAGCTGATCAACTCAATAGTTGTGCAAATTATTTATATATTCTACGTTAAATAATTGAAATAAATACATTGATGTAACATGCAGAAAATCAATGGAAAATTCTTATACAATAAAGAGCATAAATCTAATACATGATCTACGACATTAATTAGAGCAACATGAAGAGATAAAGAAATAACATGCCGGTTCTATTTGAATTCAGTCAATCATTGGGTAATCAAATAAGCTCAACATTGCATGGATGGCACATTCAATGTCTTGCGACAACAAGCTAGTCCAGTAACTGATGGAGGGAAGCACATACATGTGAGACGGTACATTTTGCAACTCTGCACACTACTACAGAATGGTACATCACTGTCGCTTCATCTGAGTCGGTTCTTAAGTTTTTAGAAAAAAACGATTGTGATAGATGACTTAGAAGAGGTCATAATAATAATCACTATCGGTTCTCAGGTTAGAAATGATTGTGATGTAGCACTGGACACATCACAATCGGTTCTTATGTGAGAAGCGATAGTGATGTCATGCACATCATTATCGGTCCTCAAAAAAGAATCGATTGTGATGTGCACGTGCTCATCACTATCGCTTCTTTTGTGAGAAGCGATAGTGATGATCATGCACATCACTATCGATTCTCACAAGAGAACCGATAGTGATGTGCACGTTGTCATCACTATCGCTTCTCATATAAGAACCGATAGTGATGTGCATGTAATCATCACTATTGCTTCTTATATGAGAATCGATAGTGATGATAATGCATATCACTATCGCTTCAAACATAAGAACCGATAGTGATGTGCATGATCACATTACTATCGCTTTTCAAGTGAGAACTCACAATCGCTTTTTATGTGAGAATCGATTGTGATATGTCTCGCTAGGTTATTTATACCTCTCGGGCTGAACTCTCCTCTGTTGTTGTTTCAGAGGATATTTCACCGCCGCCACCCAAAAAAATAGCTCATATTATGTGGTTGGAAGTAATACTTGGGTGAGAAAAATTGAAATCCTCAAGGGTGAGTGTTAAGAGGGTAAATTTGAAGCCTAGCCTGAGGAGATTTCCCATTATTTTTGCAGAATTTGTGATTTTCTTCAAAATGTGAGTATTCCTTCAAACCCTTTCAATTTTACACTATGTAATTTTGACATGTCGTGAAGAAAGTTTAGGTTGTACTGGTATTATGTATATCCTATCAGATTCCACACTATTTATTTGATAAGCACACATGTATTTAATTATCTTAATTTGTAGTGCTCTCGTGTTAATCTAGAATTATTAATTGTTGCTGTCATATGATGATTGTTAGAGTTTAGACTGTGGAACCTACATCTCCCGTTCGAGAGTGCTTGTTTATAAATATGTCGATCGAAATAGCATATTTATAAGTAGGCAGTCTCGAATTATCCACGTTCTTTGGACAGTTCGAGGATATGTGGTTCAAGCAAGTTCCTGAGCTGTTGTACAACTCCAAAGTAGATTTCGGTAGCATCTCCCTGTAGTGTTCTCCGGGTACACAACCCTCTTGACCTGTTGTCGAGATGTGTATCTAGAGAACAGTGAGGAGATGCTGCCGAAATTTTCTCTAAAGTTGTACAATGGCTTAGGAACTTGTCCAAACCACATATTCTTGAATGGGATTAGGACCTAACCTATTTAGAGACTAGGAGTCATCGTTGGTTCCCTTGTTTTGTTTCATTGAAGTTAAAAGATTTGCAAGCTACTGCACTATAATATTAGTTTATTCGATATCATTGTTGATGTTTGCAATGTATGTATGCTAACTAGGGAATTGAAAGCTCTAAATCAGGGAAGAAGCTAGGTATCGATCGGGAGTACATTTATATATCTTGGAACATGTCCTCTATTTTGCAAAGGTATTAATATAATTGAAATGATGTCTCAATATTTGAAATAGCTAGCTAGCTACCGCTCAAGTTTTTTTTCTTAATTTATTGTGTGAAGTCTAATTGCAGATGGACCATGAGGAATGGATGTATCAAAAAAGTCGTGTGAGTGTTGAATTTTAGAGGGGTGTTAAGGAGTTCAAAAAAATTGCAGAAGAGGACATGGTGAAGATGAGTGTAAACTTCATATATTGTCCTTGCATTGATTGCACCAATCTGAGGAGATTTAACAACTCAGCTCAAATTGAGGACCACCTGATTCGACGTGGCTTCGTGAGGAATTAACGTGTTGGATCCATCACGGGGAGACAGCTACCACCCTTCTAGTATGCAATGAAGACATGGTGCAACCCGATGACGAGTTGCAGCGTGATATGTTTGAGAAGGATAATTTGGAGCAAATATTGCGGGATGTGGAGGGAAATTACACGGAAAGAGAGTTCAAAAAGTTTAAAAGCTTGATGGAAGATGATGCCAAACAGCTGTTCTCGGGTTGCAAAGCGGAATACACCAAGTTGGGTTCGGTTCTTGCATTGTTCGAATTGAAGGCAAAACACCGTTGGACAGATATAAGTTTCAATGCACTTCTAGTTCTTCTATCGGATCTGCTTCCGAAGGGAAATGAGTTGCCAAAAAGCATTTATGAAGCGAAGAAGCTACTATGTTCCATGGGAATTTTAATAGAAAGGATACATGCATGTCCGAATGATTGCATCTTATACCGTAACATGCATCAGGAGTTACACATTTGTCCGATTTACGATGTGCCCCGGTACAAACAAAAGGAGAAGCGTAACGACAAGAAGTGTAAGAGCCAGGGCGACGACGGTGAAGAGGTCACTAAAGGTGCACTGACCAAAGTATTGTGTTACTTCCATCATTCCCCGTCTGGAGCGGTTGTTTGCAAATCCCAGAGATGCAAAATTGTTGCGTTGGCATTATGAGTCTCGAAAGGAAGATGGCAAGCTGAGACAACCTGCTGATTCAGCTCAATGGAGAAATATTGATTGGAAACATGACCAGTTCGGTGGTGAAATGAGGAACGTAAGATTTGGGTTGAGTACCGATGGAATGAATCCGTTTGGTAACATGAGCAGTCGTCACAGTGCCTAGCCTTTTCTGTTGTGTATCTACAATCTCCCTCCTTGGTTGTGCATGAAGCGAAAGTATATCATGATGTCGTTGCTAATCTTGGGACCCAAACAGCCGGGAAATGATATTTATGTGTACTTTGCTCCACTGATCAGGGATTTGGTAAAATTGTGGAACGAGGGATTCGTGGAGTGGGATGCGTACAAAAGAGAGCACCTCACCCTACGGGCTATGGTATTTTGCACCATAAATGATTTCCCAGCCCTTGATAATATTGCGCGCTACAGTACAAAAGGAGCAAAAGCGTGTCCTATTTCTGAAGAGGAGACAGAGAGCCTATGACTGCCGAATTCCAAGAAAACTGTGTATATGGGTCACCATAGGTTTCTACCTCGAAGTCATCGATATCGTAAGATGGATGACAAATTTGATGGGAATAGGGAAATTCGTTTGGCCCCGTAGCCCATGAGTGGAAGGCAAGTATATTCCCGTGTGGAGGATATCGATGTTCAGTACGGAAAGAGTCGTAAATCTATTCGTCGTAGTAAATTTGGAAGAAGATGTCGATATTTTGGGACTTACCGTACTAGAAGGAGTTAGATGTCTGGCATTGTATTGATGCCATGCACGTTGCGAAGAATGTCTACTATAATTTGGTTGGCATCCTGCTGAACATACCTGGGAAGACCAAGGATGGTGTGAATGCTCGTCGCGATATGACCTACATGGGAATCAGGTCTAGGCTTGCAGTGATTGAGGTGGATGAAAAAAATTCGTACATCCCTGCTGCATGCTACACCATGTCCAAGAAGGAGATAGAAGACCTCTGTAAGTGTCTCCAAGGTATTAAAGTTCTATCGGGCTACTCCGCAAACATTATGTAGCTTGTGTTCATGGGTGATTTGAAGTTGCTGGGCATGAAGTCCCACGACTACCACGTGTTGATGACCCAAATGCTCCCAGTTGCAATCAGAAATATTCTATCAGAAGATGTCACGTTTGCAATCATGAAGCTGTGTTATTTCTTCAATGCGATCTCCTGCAAAGTTATTGACGCTGATGTGCTAGACAACTTACAAAGTGAGGTGGTGCAGACTCTATGTCAGCTTGAGATGCATTTCCCACCATCGTTCTTTGACGTCATGGTCCACCTTGTTCACCTCGTCAGATAGATTAAGATATGTAGACCGCCATTCCTACATTACATGTATTTGTTCGAGAGGTACATGGGTATATTAAAGTCCTACGTGACGAATCGGTCAAAGCTTGAGGGTAGTGTTGTTGAAGGTTATGGGACTGAAGAGGTTATCGAGTTCTGCGTGGACTATCTTGGAAAAAGACAAGCAATCGGTGCTCCTGTATCTCGCTATGAGGGCAGACTTGCTGGCAAAGGAACCATTGGGTCGAAACTAACGAGGCCACGATTTGATATGTATTGCAAAGCACATCTGACAGTCTTGTAGCACAGCACAGAAGTTGCAGGGTACATCGAGCAGCACAAGTTGATATTACGGGAAGAGAATCCACATATGGATGAGCTTTCCATCATGCGAGAACACATCGATAGATTTCTCACATGGTTCAAACAAAAGGCGGAGGTCTCTGTTAGTCAGAATGTCAAATGGTTGGCTAACGGGCCTAGATTTAATGTACAGACATAGCAGGGGTACGATATTAATGGGTACACTTTAAATCGAAAGTCAGGATGCGAAGAGTACTGTTGAAAACAGTGGTGTAAGCATAGATGCTTTGTCCGATGAACACCACTCGAGAGGAGGAACCTCAATGGCAATGAACTCTTACTGCAGGGTGATCGAAGAAACTTGGGAGCTCGATTACAGAATATACCAAATTCCATTGTTCCAATGTAAGTGGGTGAGACTTCCACATGGAGTGAAGGTCGACAAGAGAGGTTTTACTCTTGTGGATCTAAACAGAGTCGCCTACAAAGATGATCCATTCATCCTTGCGAAGCAAGCAAATCAAATCTTCTACGTGCGTGATCCGACCAATCCGAGATTGCACATCATCCTTTATGGCAAGCCGCGGATCGTTGGTGTCGAAAATGTCATAGATGAAGAAGAGTATGACCAATTCGATGAAATAACTCCGTTTGCGGATGGGGCCTGTCTTAGCTGGGACGACGACACACATGGAAGAAATTACATGCATGTAAATCATCAAAAAGCATTGTATTGTAAATAAAAGGAGTACGTCATTGTATCAGTTGCTATGTGTTTGAAATGTTTGTATTGTACATAAAAGTAGTTTCGGATTTGGAAAACTTATGTGTACATAAGAAACTTTCACAAGTTTTGTCAATGGATTATGGTGCGTAGCTTTATTGCAAGAAAAGAAGGCACTCTACATCAAATCAGTTTTGAAAACTTTCAAAATACTTGCACTTTATTTGAAAAGGTTTTGACTTTTCTAATCTTTTAGCAAAAATCATGCCTACAAAGTGAATTTTGGCTTCTTTTTTCAATGCTAACTCTTTTTGCCAAAATTCTTTCTAAAAAAGATTTGTATTATCACAAAGTATTGTTCTACAAAATTTCAAATAATTTCAACTATATTTGCAAAAGTTATGATCTTTTCACTCTTTGATCAGATAATTCTGAAAATTCAGACTTCATGCTTTGTCTGGAAAACAAATAGTGCAGTGAACTACATTTGAGTCAGTTTTCAAAAAAAACTGATAGTGATAATAAATAATTTGTGTCGGTTTTTCTTAACAACCGAAAGTGATAATCTGTACATTTGTGTCGATATTTGTAAAAAACCGATAGTACTGATCTATACATGTGCTTGTGCAGTGGCATGCATTTGTGTCGGTTTTTTAGGGAACACCGATAGTGATAGTTGTTGCATTTGTGTCGATTTTTTAGGCAAAACCGATGGTGATACTATTTGCATTTGTGTCTGTTTTTTTAGAGGAGACCGATAGTGCTGATCATACATGTGCTTGTGCAGTGAAGTATAGTTGTGTTGGGTTTTTATAGAAAATTGATCATGATAATGAAATCATTTGTGTCAATTTTATAAAGAAAACCGATAGCGATAGTTGTACATTTGTGTCGATATTTGTAAAAAACCGATAGTACTGATCTATACATGTGCTTGTGCAATGGCGTGCATTTGTGACGGTTTTCCCAAAACGATAGTACTGATTTGTACATGTTCTATTATTAGCTTTGTGGATGAGACACATCCGTGTCAATTTTATTTAAAAACTGATAGTGATAATGGAAAATATTTGTGTCGGTTTTGTGAAAAACTGATAGTGATGCTCTATAAATCGGCTTGTGCAGTGCCATACATCTGTGTCGTTTTATTTAAAAACTGATAGTAATAATGGAAAATATTTGTGTCGGTTGTTGTAAAAAACCGATAGTGATGCTCTATAAATCTGCTTGTGTAGTGCCATACATCTGTGTTGGTTTTTTTTCAAAAACTGATAATGATAATGGAAAATATTTGTGTCAGTTTTTGTGAAAAACCGATAGTGTTAATTACATTATTTGTGTCGATTTTTATGAAAAACTGATAGTGATGTTCAATACATTTGTGTCTATTTTTAAAGGAAACCGATTCAGATGTATATTAGTTGTATCGGTTCTTGTTAGAAACCGACACAAATGACTATTTATTAGTTGTGTCGCTTTTTTAAGAAACTGGTACTGATATGTCTTTTGGCCTTATTGTTCACCGCTCACTGGAATCCAAACTCATGCACTGCCGCTCTTAACCCTAGCTAGCTCTTTCCCCATCAGCCCCGTCGCCCCCGGAGCCCCCTGCTGCCTCTACTCCCCGACGCTGCCCCCACGCCGCCCCTCCTCCCCACGCCGTCAGAACCTACTTCCCGACGCTGCCCCCACACCACCGGGACCTCCTACCCACGCCGCCCCTACTCCCCACGCCACCGGGACATACTCCCACACCGTCGGGACCTACTCCCCACGCCGCCATGACCTCCTCCCCACGCCACCGGGACCTCCTTCCGTCGCCACCCCAACACCGCCCTCCCGTCGCCGCCCCTCCTCCTGACGGTGCCCCAACACTGTCCTGATGCCAGTAAGTATCCTTGCAACCGAGAAAATAGTATGCCCTTGAGATCTCAGATCTTATTGATGATCACTAGTTATGAAAAATTGCACGATCCTCTGCATTATTAACAGTGATACCAGTGTACTATTTGCACTGCAACATTACGAAGAGCTCATTTTTCATATGATCGTGGCTTTTGTAGTGTGAGCAAGGCATCCTAGATCCATGGTGCCATAGTCCAGGTTAGGCATGGACCCCTTACATAATGCATTTGATGCATTAACATGGTTCCATCCATGGTTGAGAACGTTTGGTATGAACCAGGGTATCTCTGAAAAATATTATACAACATATTTTAGATCCAGAACCTCTGCCTAAATAATACAAGAGATACCCAACATTGAACCAACACAAGAGTTTTACTGGATTCATTCAACAAATGTTTGTATGTAGGTATTCCAAAGTGAATATTTCAACGTAAAGCTCTAATTCTAAGGCTAATGATTTCAACTTCTGTAATGTGCAATGTTGCTCTGTTGGCAGTATTCCTTGTTCAACAACCTTCTAAGTCTTTACATTTCATCAGCAAAAGGAATGCTCACAATTTAGTACTAGTGTAGCACTACCGTGTATTTTACTTCTAAATAATAACCAGATATGAACGTTGTATCTACAACCATGTCCTTGATCGATCTAATAGTCATGATTTCTTGCACAGATTCAGCTAGCAAGTCTAAGAAGAAGGTGCACACTATAATTGCAATTGTTGTCACCATCTGTGCATTGTCAATTCTTATAGCAATTATAGGGTTATTCATTCGGAGAAGAAAGAGGACACAAACAAGATGGTTGTAACATCCCAATTTTTTCCTTTTATTTAATTTATTGTGTTATTTGTGCATTTCATGGATTTTTTGGATTTTTTGGATCTTATTTGAATTTATTGTAAATTAGTATATTTTATTTTTCTGAAAACATATTATCTAATAATAAAAATTTTATAAAGTTTAGCTAAAACTATTTTATTTGAGTTCAAAATGTCTCAAAGTATTTATGAGAATTTTCTAGGATATTTCCTGCTATGTTAATTGCTTTAAACAAATTAATCTATTTTATAGAATTAAACTTATTCGGAAAAAAATGCAAAATCATTAATAGTAATGGGCCAAAACTCTATTTGGGCCCAGCTTGTTCTGTCAGTTTGGCCTATTTATGTGTGAAAACCCTTGAAGTCAAGCCGGTTGTTGGATTGAATTGCATCGGACGATCGAGATGGAAGCATGTCGAAGCCGTTTGGACCGTAGAGTGAGCCACGTGTATGGTGCCGATTTCATCTTCCTCAGCGAGACCGATTTGAACTCTGCTTGTTCAACCGTGTCTTCTCTGGAGTCTTCGCCGGATCGTGCCTCGCAAGGACTCCAAGGCTATAAGTAGGAGCGCATCGGCTGCGCCTCAAATCGAACGACCATAGCCCTCAATCGTTTCCGAGAATCGAGACGTCGTTCCGTCGCAATTCAGGATTTTTGAGAATCACCACCGTGGAGTTCAAGCCGTCGATTTGCTGTCCTCCTTGCTTCTTCTGAGCCAAGAGTGGTCGCATCGTGTTGGTCGTCGCGGGGAGCATCTATTGCGCAACTCGGATTGGGCAGGGCATCGTCGGATCACGGGGCGCCGCGAAGGTCACTGCCGTTGAAGAAGAAGAAGTCACCGCCCTTGTTCCCGTGCACAAAACTCGAATCCGTGCGCATCATCGAGTTTGTCTCGCCGAGATCTTTCTTCTGGTACCACCATTGCTCGCCAGCGTCAACCCTAGGTCGTCGTGCGCCGCCGTCCTGCGTGGCTAGCCTCGGTTGTCGACACATGTGTCTTGCGTGGTTGCCACGTTAACCGTTGTGCCGACGTGTGTGCTTACGTGGATGCCGATCAGCAACCACGTGTGTCACCCAGTCAGCACCACGGCCCCCTTTGTCAGTGTGAGGTGCATAAACTCGGTCCACCGAGTTCAGGCAATGGATTGTGGACCTGGTCCGTGAACTCAGTCCATGGACAAGGGACACATGTCGACTTGTGAATGGATCGAGTTAGGGCTGACGTCAGCGTGGAGCATTAAATAGAATTTTCTATATAAAAATAATTTGATTAATTCGGTATTTCTCTAATTTTCAGGTTTTTATGATTTTTGAATCTTCCGAGAGCCCGTTCTCCCTCATACAAACTCCGATTGAGGTGATTCAAATTTCTAAAAATTTGTAAAATTGAGATCTATTTAATGATGAATTGTATTTGATTTTTAAAGTTTATTTGCTCTCTATTTTGGTATTTATTTGTTGGTCTCTCTCGTTTCGTGTAGACGTTGAATTGTGCAACGCAACCGAGGAAGATTCGTCGACTCAAGCCCAAGGTCCAGAGCAAGAATAAGGGTTTCTTTAAGGAAAGTTGTGCTTTGATCATATTGAACCCATGTTTGCAAAATAGCTATGTTGTTTTTACTTTATTGCATATTATTTCACGTGTATAATTGTTTTCAACTAAATTGGGACTTAGCTATTATACCAAATTGATCTATACCCTACCTTGTCATTTGTATGCCATGATCTATTGTCACCCTACATCGGTTCACTATAGTTGGTTAATAATAAAATCAACATGGGAAGGTTAGAACGTCATAGTTGCTTAGCCGTGCCACGTCATCACATGTATCTGAATCATCAATGTTTAATCTTGACTAATGGAATATGGAACAATGATATGAACTTGTGTGTCATGTGAGATCACACAATGAGATTGAGTTGTAGTGGCGAGTTATGTCATGCAACGATGTTGAATTATTGATGGCACGTGGTGCTTGGTAGTCAACTAGGGTGGTAATCACTTAGATTGGGGCAAGTGACAAGGGGCGAGTATGCCAAGGTGGGCCCGATGGGCAGAAGGTATGTGGAAGTCTTGCCTCGATCATCCTAAGGACTTAACCTTGCAAGTTTTTGATCTGAGTCAATCATGCAACCACATGTCTAGCATGGGACAGCCTAGCTGATTAATTTGTGATGTCTTAGTTTGGTACTATCAATGGCGGTGTGAGTTCCCGAGTTATGGAGTGACTCACATGGCGCAAGAAGGGGGCCCTGGTTGTGGTTTTAAGACCAACCAGTGTTAAAACCTTAGCGGGTTGTACTGGGTTAAGTCAGAGCATTGTAAAGGCTTTCTCATGATATCTCCGCCGACACACTAAAGGAAGTGTGTTAATTGCATGGAAACAAGAGATGATCATGTCATGTGAGTAAAGTGCATAACCTCTACAGAGTGTAAAACTCAAATATCTGTGCTCGCGGTATTGAGCAATGCTCGGGAATTACAGTTAAGGGTTAGTTTAATTAAATGGAAAACTTGGTTAGGATGGCAGGATTGCCATATGGGGGGTTGGAACTTGACTTAGGATTGGAAACTTGGTTTACTTCAGAAATGTTGAATCTATATATTATAGTTATTTGTTTTACAGTCTTTAAAATCTATTTATTGTATTTGTTCATAAATGCTGCTTATTGCAAAATATCCATAATAGCCTTTTCCTTTGGAATAAGTCTTGCATATAGATATAGTAGAATTGCATTCTGTGCACAACTTGCATTATGTGCACAACTTGTTGAGTGCTTTAAGTACTCACCCTTGCCAACAAAAACATCATCAGTTGAGAAGTCTGCATCCCTGCTGGAGGAGAAGTACCAGGAAGAGACGAAAGTTTAGGGTGCGAGCCTTGTCAGTTGCCTGTGGTATACTGAGGGGTTGTCTACGTTTTCATTCCGCTGCTGTTTAATATGTTATTCAGCCTTGTAAGGTATAGTCATGTAAGTTGACCTTAAGGTCATTCAACTAGTATTATTTAATATATGATATCTTTCATAATGTTTCCGTTGTGTATGATTGTGATATTTACCGATGTTGAGTCTGTGTGCACTAGCGTGATCCTGAACTAGTGCAGTGTACACAAAGGGTCCGGATTTGCATATTCGGGTCCCGACAACAGTCAGGTAACATACAATCACTTCTGAGGTTCTGACTTCCAAAAAGGCAGAAAAATTACCTCCCTTTAGATGTAACATAAAAAAAGGACAGAAAAAAACTGACCTCTTTTTTTGTCGATGTGTTTGATCTTAGCATTATCTGAAATTATTCCATTCTGAAATCAAATTTATGAGCACTATGTTGTTTTTCCACATAAATTGGCAGTTAAATAATTCCTAGTTGATCTTGTTTAACAAAGTACTAACTTTGATGGCTGGTATTTATGATTACATGAATTATGTGCAGTAGTTGATCTTAATATAAGACTTTTGACATATACATGTTACTTTTCCTTTTGGTTCTGCAACAAAGTAGTAAAATATACATGTTACTTTAAACATACATGTCTTTTCATTTTCATGACTTTTTTTAATGTAATATGATCAACGTTAGAGTTCACCATGCGTAACCTACGTCTCCCATTCGAGGCTCCTTGTTTATGAATATGCCATTTCAGCATATTCATAAGTAAGCAGTCTCGGATTGTCTATGTTTTTTAGACAGTTCGAGGATATGTGGTTCGGGCATGTTCCTGAGCCGTTGTACAACTCTAGAGTAGATTTCGGTAGCGTCTCCTTGTTGTTCTCCGGATACACACCCCTATTGACCTGCTGTCGAGATATGTATTTGGAGAACAACGGGGAGGTGCTGCCGAAATTTTCTCTAGAGTTGTACAATGGCTTAGGAACTTGCCCGAACCACATATCCTCGAATGGGATTAGGACCAAACCTATTTAGAGATTAGGAGTTATCGTTGGTACGTATGGAGTAAAGGTCAACAGATAGACTTTTCTTGAAGATCATTCGTTCATCTGTTACTCTACTGCAATATTCAGTTGTTGCTTCACATGATTTATTGTCAAGTTCACATAATAGCTACGAATTTCTTTCTCTCATGTCAAATATATGACCATGTCAGATAAGAAAACTCAAAATGTCGCAATTAGAGAGCATCGGCTTATCGCTAAACAGATAGAAGGTACTCCTGAGGGGCCGAACCAAGTTCCAAGTGTTGAGCCAAGCCATGTTCCAAGTGTTGAGGGGCCGAGTAAGGTGAGGAAGGCCCGAGGACCGAACAAAGGGGCCGTAGGGAGAATGCCGTAGGTTCTCCACTTCAATGCCACGGGGGTTTGCACGGGTCCTCCTAAGTACAAGGGGCGATATCGCTCATTCCTCGGCCAATTGGTGAGGGAGAGAGTTCCCATAACGGTTAAGGATTGGAGAAAGGAAATCAGCGCCGAGAAGAAGAATCGGTTGTGAGACGAGGTAAAGGGAAAATGGATTATAGAAGAGGAGGATGAAAACAATGCCAGGCGGTACGCCTTGAAGAGGATGGGTGTTTCTCTAAGGCACTTCAAGGTCTTCATACAAGTGAGTACGTGCTGAAAGGCTGTACACCATTCGAGAGGTATCCGTTCGTGACTCCTGGTGTTTGGGAGGATTTCACGAGGATGAAGGTTATGCCCGAGGTGGAGGAGCTGAGACAGAAGAACATTGCTACCCAGAGGCAGAACACACATGCGCACCACCTCGGTTCAGGTGGTTATGAAGGGAAAAAGGTAGAGTGGGCGAGACTAGCCGAGGAGTGCGCGAACTCCAGGACAGCGATGCCTTACTCGCACATATGTAAGGAGCGGGCACGTTACTGAGTATTAGCAAGGACAAAGTAAACGGTGGATGGGCAGCTGGTAGTACCAAACCCCGGTACCACGCAAATCGTCTCCACCATCTTAAGACATCAAACTTACTACATTGCAGTCGACCCTTCTTGTTGTATTTCAGATCTAATTCGTACTCACTTCTTGTAGGAGGAGGTAAGCCAGAGGAAAGAATAGGGGACCTTTCTTAGCCAAGGGTCAAATGACATCCTGTCCTCTACGATCGAAAAGCCCGACCATAAGGGCTGGGTGCTTGCCGCAGGGGCGGGGCATACGAAGAAGTCCTACTTCCAAGATAACGCTGGGAGTACCAGATCAAGATCATAGGAGGCACGTGCGGAGCGCCTCAAGGACACGCTTAGGAAGCAGCTGAAGGAGGAGATCAAGGAGGAGATGAGGGGGAGATGATGGCACGTGAGGAGGAGATGATGGCATGTGAGGGGCACTTGAGGGTCGAGATGATGGCGATGATCTCCCAGAGTCAGAGCCAGATGCCCCCATCTACCGTAGAGAAACTTGTGCCCCGATCAAGTAGTTGCGGTTCGAAAAATGATAAGTCCGGTCCCCAGCTGAATGTAATAATTAATTTTTCCTAACTTAAAGGTGCGAGGGTAACTTTTCATATGTTTTCTCTGAAGTTGTTCTCTTTTTGTAGGTGCCTACCAAGTGCCAACTCACCCTAACGGAAGACGGATTTCCTGTTGAGGCTGCATGCGGGGTTGCATTTCCATGCAAGGAGACTGACACGGTGCATGATCAGCCTTTGGGGAAGGGCTACATGAGGGTCCAGGTGGACTACGTCCACATCACCTTCTTATCACATGTGCTCGAGTTCCCTCCCAACGAAGACATCACCACTCTCGGGCAAGCACGGATGTCGTTCATCAAGTGGCCCAAGACAGGTGTCGTATTGGTCAAGGTAAAAATCCTCCGCATCTTCTGTACCATTCCAGTAGTACGGCAATAAGTTACATGTATGCGTGCTTCGTAGGTACCTACCTTACCTGAGCCTGCTCCCACTACCGTGACGAGTCCTGCACAGAGTATAGAGCTAGCGCGTAAAAGGACTAGCACAGCAGCCACAGAACCACTGGATGCCTCGGAGACTCCTGCTAAAAAGGCAAGGCTCTCAGAGGCCACAGTGCCCCCTAAGGTACATGAAAAGCCCACTGCCCCGTCCTTGGAGACTCCTTCTGCACAGAAAGAAAAGTTGGCACAGGCCACAGAGAGGCCTTACGATTTTAAGACCTACGTACATGAAAGCCCCTTCTGCCTTCCACAAATTGAATCCTCTAGGCAAGTGGACTCGACAGCTCCATGGATGGTACGTTGACAAAGTGAAAGAGGGCGAGTAGCGAGTCGACTTCAATGTTAAATACAAAAAGGGACATTTCCACAGTGAGGAGGATGGGACATTCCCAGTTAGTTTTGAGGATCTGTTTCGTCTGTACCAACTGATAGCCATCGACATTTCTATTGTACGATCCTGAACACTGTGAGTATCGCACCATATAGCATGAGCTTATGACTTCCATAGGATTTTGCATTATGTTTTTTTAACATTCAACACGAGTTGCAAGGCAATGAAGCAGCGAGTCGTGACGAATCGACAACCAGTTGGATTCCTCGACCCAGAGCTTGTGTCCACGACCATGGCTAGGCTTCAACCGGAATGGGTTGTCGGCTACATCGAGGGGGCATTGAGAGCTGAGTCGAAGAAGGACTTCGTTCTACTCCCATACCATGAGGAGTAAGTACTACTTTACCCTTCCATTACTTGTACGCACTTAAACCGTATGTGAAATTATTTCCTTCGCTGCATACCATTTAATAAGCAACCATTGGGTTCTACTCGTGATCGTTCCGAGTGACAACATAGTCTACACCTTTAACTCGATCGAGAAGAGACCAATGGCCTACGCGATCAAGCCTTCATTGGAGCAGTAAGTGCACTACTCTTACCTAACACTTTCTGTATTTAACTACGTTAATTTTTTTGACTCAACGGCATCTCTCCAATGTATATAGGGGTTTCTCGAACTACGTCGCAAAAGGAGGGAAACACGATGACAAAAAGGGCTCGAAGCTGGAGTATGTGCGTTTCAAGGTATAAGTGCCTACCATATATAAGATTAATATTTTCTAACAACTATTATTCATCTCTTAATTTCTTTTTCTTTCTTCACAGTGTCATCAACAGGGCAGCGACGACTACTGCGGTTTGTACATCATGCAGCACATGATGATCGTGGTCGGTGGCTCAGACCTTTTCCCTAAGGTATATGTACATGCATAATAATACAATTAACCTTTCACATAGAAATTTCAAAACTTAAATTAGAGCACTTGTTTCTATTTTGCAGCATATCAATATCCCCCAGAAGAGCTTAGACATCTCTACACTCAACAAGTTATGAGACCACTTATGCCAGTGATACTAGATGGAAGTTATCTCGCAGATGGGTAGGTTTACAGATCCTGAAAGCTCCTACTAGTCCATATGTGAACAATATTACATATGTGAATGCGATTGCATGTGTACTGACTGTGAAGCATGCAATACTACAGAATGGTACATCACTATCGCTTCATCTGAGTCGGTTCTTAAGTTCTTAGGAAAAAACGATTGTGATAGATGACTTAGGAGAAGTTTTAATAATAATCACTATTGGTTCTCAGGTTAGAAGTGATTGTGATGTAGCACTGGGCATAGCACAATCGGTTCTTATGTGAGAAGCGATAGTGATGTTCATGCACATCACTATCGGTTCTCAAAAAAGAATCGATAGTGATGTGCACGTGCTCATCACTATCGCTTCTTTTGTGAGAAGTGACGAATACAAATAACAGGGGTACCCCAACAGCCCAAGGTGACCAACCAGCGGCCTCAAGCACAGCTCAAGCCCGACAGGCCGTTTCCAGCCCACTACCGACCTAAGTACCTGCAAAGCCACACGGAACTTCCCTTCCCGACCAACCAAGGGAAGTGCCTCCGACCGAGCCAAGCTCCTGACCTCCTCAGCGAGACGGCCCCCCGGCTCCGACCAAATAGGGCTCCCGACCCTCGCAGTAGGTTGGAATCCCCTGACTCCGATCGTGCCAAGATCACTCCTGCCGAGGGTCACGTGTCGCAGCCTCTACCAAACGACCGCCACGTACCCCACGAACGGGGTCAATCAAAGTGACTATACAAGGGCAGGCGGCTCCTTCCCCAGAAGGTTTAAATGGTCGACCAAGTCACGCTCCCACCCCATCACCGTCACCTACTGATGTAAGACACGCCTCTCTCGAGGCGGCGCCACGTCGGTAGCGACGTCAACACCCGTAAGGTTCGCAGAGGGCAGGTACGCCGTTTCCCGGAGAAATACCTAACCGCCCTGACCAGCTAAGCTACCGACCCAGCATGGGCAAGATCGAGCGCTGATCAGTCAACAGAACGAAGGACCGAAGCTCCTAGTGTAGGTCGTGTTGTCCTCTCCCAATTCCCGATGTAACCTGCCCCTTCCTTTCGTATAAAAGGAGGCAGGAGCACCCGTAGAAAGGAGAGGGTGAAGAAGAGAGAGAGCGCCATCGAACCCATCCGACTAAGTCATTGGCACTCTTGCTTGTAAACCTTGTGCGACTATCATGCATAATAGAATCTGACGCCACCACACGAATGGAATAGGGATCTTACGCGAACCGGTATACATCTTGGACTTTTGTGTCTAACCATTCAGGGAGAGGAACGCGCGACCCCTTAGACTTACAAATTTACTTGCCGGTGCTCGAAACGCCGACAGTTGGCGCGCGGTAGGGGTCTTCGTGCGTCTTCATCATCATCTTGGATTCCGCTTGCCTCCCCGATGGCATCTTCCACCTGCGACAGCATGGCATTGCGGGAAGCCGATCTGCCGGCTCCCTCAACTTTGCCGTCACCACGGAGGAGGGCTTACGCCGTCCCGCCGCCACGAGTTCCGGCGCGCCGAGCACAGTGCCATCTCCAACGACCTCGCCCGGCTCGGCAGGCGCCCTGCGAGTCCCAGAGCCGGAGCCCGAGGAGCGCTCCGCCACGTCTGGCGAAAGCTCCCGCAG
Source organism: Otatea glauca (assembly GCA_036346275.1). NCBI lineage: Eukaryota > Viridiplantae > Streptophyta > Magnoliopsida > Poales > Poaceae > Otatea > Otatea glauca. The sequence continues at coordinate 31,088,043 of CM070728.1, forward strand.
GCCTGGACAGGTGACCGTGTCACCCCTCGCAGGCTCGCGACTTGTGGCTATGGCCGGCTACATGCCGGCCTCTATCCACGAGCTGTTGGAAGACTCTTCCAGCCACGACTCCAGCTCCGATACGGAGTACCCTGCCCGTGGACGGCACTCTCGCGAGTGCAACATGGCGGGCACGGCCGACTTAATCATAACCCCCGCGGTTACGGGGGTCCCCATCCGGCGCACTGAGGCGCAGGAGGGGGAACACCCACGCGATCATGCTGAACGCGCTCAAGCCCGTCGCGCCGAACTCCAGCGACAACGTGAAGAGCTGGATAGGCAAAGGGCCGAGCTCGACCAACTCGTGCCAACACAGGCGGGATGAGCCAGCGACTCGGCCAGTGCACGACGACGCCAGCGACGCGCCGCTGGTCACAGGCCTGAGCGTGGAAGAATCAGAGCGGTCCTCAGTTCTTCCCCCATGCAAGCCAAAACGTGGCCGCGGCTGCGATGCTACTTCGAGGCCTTCCGGAACCGGTCGACTCGGAGGCCAAGGCCACATACCAGAACCTCCGAGGGCTGGTGGAGCGCGCGGCCGTGCAACACATGCAGGCCTCTGGCTCCTATCGCTCGCGCCACCTCTGCCATCGGCCCGCACCGCCGCCCGGCCATTGGTCCGGCGGCGCGCGCCACCACTATTCGCCCAGGCCGCGCGCTCGGTGCGCCGCGCCTCGGACGCGCCTCGACATTCGCGCCACTCTCGGCGCGAAGAAAGGCGCGGAGGAGGCCGCCACTCACGTATAGTGGATCGCGGGCGCCCGCCGCGGCCCAAGCCCCGATGGTCCAGACCACGGGCTACACTGTGGATCCGGTGTAGTTTTGCCGGTTGGCGCCCACTAACATCGCCAAGTACATGGGGCCACGAACCGGGTGTCCGGCTTGAAGAATCTGGCTCGCATGCGGGGGGAGCGACGGATGATCTCTTCATCATCCAAGTACCTCCCCATCTACCTTGCGGACTCGGCCGAGCTTGGCTTGAGTACTTGCCCACCGTAATCGTCAGAGGCTAGGCGACTTGAAGACCCTCTTCGTCGGCAACTTCCGTGGCACTGGCGCGCTGGCCGCAACTCGACTGAAGGGCAGCAAGCGGCCAGCGAACCCTCCGGATTATATCCGCGCTTTTCCGCCACGTAACGAGCTCCCGACATCTCCGACGCCGATGTCGCGGAGCATTCATCTACGGTACCTCCTGCAAAGCCACGGTGCACAAACCGGGCCGTCTCAAGCCCAGACCACCAAGGAACTCTCGACATCGCCACTCAACTACGCCTCGCGAGGGCGTGGGGCTATCTTCGAAGGAGGAAAGGCTCAGCAAGAGCCCCGCGTCCAATCGGATCCTTCCACCGCCGCCGAGCAAGCGAAAGCGGCATGGAAAGCAGGTCCGCGAGCTCGGTGGTCGCCACGCGATCGCCGCCTATCAGCGTGGACGCGACCAACCGTCGCGCTGATCACTTCGAAATTGATGGGCACTGTGTTCGAACCACGGGTTCCCGTCAAACATAAGTACCGGATCGCGAAGTCTGAGGCACTTCCTTTCTGCGCCCTGCGATGCCGCGCCAAAGGAAAGAAGCTACCACGCCCCGCCGCCGCGGAGAAGAAGGCGGACGACGAGTTCCCGAACCCGACGGGCTGCCTCATGATCTTTTGGCGGACCAGCGTGCTACGCCGACAAGTGTCGGCTCAAACTCGCCACCGTGAGGTCCATCGCTTCACCGCCGCCCTCAATACCTCCGGTGGTCGTAATTTCGGTCACCTTTGATCGGCTGATCACCGACCACGCCCCGGTCGGGAAGATACCCGCCGTGGTCGATTCTATCAGGAAGAAGCGCCACCAAGGCGCTCATGGATGGCGGAAGCGCCTCAACATCCTCTACGTGGAGACGCTAGACGCCATGGGGATTCTCGCTCGAGTCTCCGACCGAGCAAGGCTCCTTTCCACGCGTCATCGCCCATGAGCCCATCCGCTCAGGCGGATCGACCTGCCGTCACCTTTGGGGAACCGGGAATTTCCGCACCGAGACCCTCACTTTCGAGGTTGCGGATTTCCCGGCCCTATCACGCCATCTTGGGGCGCCATGCTACGCCAAGTTCATGGCAATCCCTAGCTACGCCTACCTCAAATCAAGATGCCCGGGCCACAAGGAGTTATCAACGTGGCATCATCCTTTCACTCTCCTACAATCGCGAACGCAGTTAGCCAGAGCCTCGGCGATCATCGCGTCTGCTGAGCTCGAGCAACCTCGTGAGGAAGCCTCCGAGTCCGCCCCGAGTCCGGCAAGTCGGGCGGGATCTTTCAAGTCCGCCGAGGACACGTAAAAGGGTCGCGGTCGATCCCGCGATCCGACCAAGACCGTTCGGCCGGCGCCACGCTCCCGCCAAATAGGAAAGCGCTGTCGACTTCCTCGCGCCAATAATGACGCGTTCGCATGGAGGACCTCCGACATGCCAGAATCCCGAGGAAGCCGAGCACTCCTTGAGCATCCGACCGGGCTCAAAGCCGGTCGCCTAACGCTGCGCCGCTCACGAGGAAAGCGCAGGATCATAGGGAGGAGATCGCCAAGCTTTTGGCTGCGGGGTTTATAAAGAGGTCCGCCACCCAGTGGTTGGCCAACCAATGCTTGTCAAAAGAAAAATGGGCAATGGAGGATGTGTGTTGACTACACCAATCTCAACAAAGCGTGTCCTAAGGACCCGTTCCCTTGCCCGCGATCGACCAAGTCACCGACTCCACCGCTGGTGCGAGTCACTTTCCTTTTGGATGCCTATTCAGCTATCACGAGATAGCGCTAAAGGAGTCCGACCACCGCAACTTCCTTCATCACGCCATTCGGCTGGATTACGCTACGTTACAATGCCGTTCGCCTAAAGAACGCGGGCGCTACATACGGCGATGTATGCAAGCGTGCTTCAACAACCCGGATCGGCCGCAACATTGAGGCCTATGTTGACGACATCGTCGTAAGACCGTGAATCGCGCACGACCTTATGCGACTGGAAGAGACTTTGCGAATCTCCGACGGTTCGTATAAAGCTTAATCCCGAAATGCGTCTTGGGGTCCCCAAGGCGGAAGCCGCGGCTACATCATCTCTGAGCGGGAATCGAGGCCAATCGTGAGAAGATCTCGGTGATCGCAAGAATGGGCCCGATTCCCAATCTCAAAGGGGTCCAGAGGCTAGCGGGATGCCTTGCCACCTTGAGTCGCTTCGTGTCTCGCCTCGGCGGCGAGCGAATGCCGCTTACAGCCGCCAAGAAAACCAACCGCCACCGACCTGGTGGAGGCTCGTGAAGCCCTCACCCGCCAAGGCCTTCTTGTCCTCCCCTCCAATCACGGTCGCCCTACAGGCAAAGTAACCGCTCTTCCACGCCGCCGCCATCTGCTCAAGTCACGTCGCGCCCTTGTGGTGGAACGAAGGAGGAAGGCCGTGAACTCAAGGTACAACGCCAATTTACTTCATCAACGAGGTTCTCTCCGAGTCCAAGGCCTTGGTACCACAAAGTAGTACGCTCTCACGCGTGCTCACCGCCAAGAGAAAGCTTCGTACATTATTTCGACCAAAGACGCCATCAACGTGGTGACCGTGATCCTCGCTCGGCGAGATCGCCCGCAATCGCGACTCCGGAGGATAGCCAAGTGGGCGCCGAGCTTAGTGGTTGCGGCATAACGTATATCCCTGGACAACATCAAGTCGCAGGTCCTTGCGAACTTCGCCGCCGAATGGACGGGCCCAGCGCCGCCGGTGATTGAGGACCCGAGCATCGGATAATGTACTTTGATGGATCCTACACCAAGAACGGCGCGGGCGCAGGAGTCGCCATCATTTCCCACTCGGGAACAAACTTCAATACGCCATCGCCGCCTTGACGCGACCAACAACATAGCCGAGCACGAGGCTCATCAACGGTCTCCGGATCGCTGCCGACTCGGCGCACGACTTTCAAGCGTCCGCTGGGACTCCAAGCTCGCCGTCGACCAGGTCATGAAGGCTTGAGCCACGAGGCGCCCGTATGGCTGCATACTATCGGAAGTACGCAAGCTCGAGGAGCGGTTCAAAGGTTTGAGCTCCACCACGCCACAGACGCCACAACGGTGAGGCCGATTGCCTAGCCACTCGCCCGGCAAGGGTCACCCCACCGGAATCTTCGTCTCGCGACCTCCGCAACCTTCCATCCCGTTGAACTTGGTGGGCGAGCGGTCTCCGATCCACCTAGTTCGGTCACCCGACCGCCGCCGATCGGGAGCAAATTTGGTCGGATCAAACGCAGCGTCTCGGGCACTGACCCGATCGGAGGAAGCTCTTCATCAATCGGTTGACGGATGGGTCGCCTCTCGACCGACCGAGGCGGCGCGCCGCCGGCGGGCAAATCTTTGTCCCGGTCGCCTGCACTCTTTACAAAAGGAGTCCCTCGTCCTCCAGAGGTGCGCTCGGCCGACCAAGGGAAGCGGTGCCGCCGATATCCATGGCGGGTTTGCGGTCACCATGCCGCCTCGATCCTCGCTGGAAAAGCCTTTCGGCGATGGTTTTTATTGGCCCGACCGCTGTGTCCGACACCGAAGCGGATCAGACGCACTCGCGAAGGTGCCAATTCTTTGCCCGACAGACACATCCGCTCGCTCAAGTCTTGCGACTATCCCCATCACTTGGCCGCTTGCGGCTTGGGGACTCGATCTGGTCGGGCTTCAAGAAAGCGCCGAGGCTTTACTCATCTCCTAGTCGCGGTGGATAAATTCACCAAGTGGATAGAGGCCAAGCGGTCGTGAGCATCACGCCGATACAAGCAGCCATCTTCTTCCGCGACATCATTTTTCTGGTTCGAGTCCCCAACTCTATCATCACCGATAACCAGACGCAGTTCACGGAAAGGAGTTCTCGAGTTCTCCGCGAGGACTTCAACATCCGTGTCGACAGGCACCGTGGCCCATCCGCGACTAATGGCCGGTCGAACGCGTGCAAATGGCATGATCCTTCGAGGGCCTGCCACGGATCTTGATCGGCTCAAGCACCGCGGGCGCATGGGTGGCCGAGCTGCCCTCCGTTCTCCGGAGCTCGCGACCACGCCCACCCGAAAGCGATCGGGTTTACCCTTCTTCATGGTGTTCGCTACCGGCCGCTGGCCGACGGACCTGAGTATGGCGCCCCAAGACTACAAGCTTCGATGAGGCTCGGGGCTCGCCCGCAACAAGACGCCATCGACCACCGACGAGGCGCATGACGGGCCATCCTACGATCGCGCAAATATCAACAAGCTCGCGACGCTACCACTACCGCCAAGTTCGAGGGTGATCCTTTGACGCTGGGCGACCTTGTCCTCTCGGCGGTCCAGACGGCAAAGACAAGCACAAGCTATCGCCGCTCAGGAAGGCCCTTCACCATCGTAGAGGTTCTCCGACGGCACCTTCGACTCAAGGATGCCGATGGTCGATCCTTCCAAACGCTTGGAACATAGAAAAGTTAAGGCGATTCTATCCTAAACTCTTTTTCCTGGCGTACTCTTTATCTTTATCTTTCCAAGCACACAGTCGCCTTACGGCGCTGGCCGCTGCCCTTTGCGCGCCTGCCTGCGCGCCTAGTCGACGCTTATATGGTCGGTGACCTAACTAACCATAAGGTCGATCCCGAAGCAGAACCCTCTCGACCCGCCGCTACGGCCTCGCCCCACGGCCATGGTTGCTAAGTAGCAGCTTTGCGGAAGAAGGAAGTGCCCAAGGGAATGACCTTTTAGTCGATCGGGAACACTCCTCCCGCTGTAAACTCGGCTAGCTCGCCGCACTCGTGCGGTCGATGACTGACTAACTACGAGGTCGATCCCGAGCAGAACCTCGACCCAAGCGTTCACGACCCTCGCCCGGTGGCTATGGTTGCTAAGTAGCGCTTTTTGAAGAAAGAAGTGCCCGAGTGGAATGACCTTTTAGTCAGTCGGGAACACTCCTCCCCAGCACAGACTCGGCTAGCTCACGCGCTTATGCGGGTCGGTGACCCGACTGGTCACAAGGTCCTCCCCAAGCGGTAATCCTCCCGACCCAAGTACTATGGGCCCTCGCCTCGGCCGCTATGGTTCTAATGCTTTGCTAAGAAGGAAACACCTAAGTAGAGCGATCTTTTGTCACGGATACACCCGATCCTCACAAGTGCGCATAACTCGCTGAGTAACCAAGATTCCTATCCTCTTAGGCCCTCGAGGCAACCCGACCCACGCATAAAGTGACCTTTGCTGTCCTTAGTGCTATGGCCGGTCTAAACGTTCGCCAAAAACACAGAAGGGGCAAGGGCGTACTGGAACTTGTTAAACTTAAAAATTGCTTACGAGCATGATAAGTCTTTACAAATTACAAAGGTTAAATCTAACTATTTCGTCCTTCCTCGAGGGCGACCTGCGGCGAGATGTGGCTGGCAACCTCCCGAGCATGCGGCTCCACCAGAGCTCGAACTCGCCGACCTCTCCGTCGGTCCGGTTCCGCTAACGCCGCCGCCACCACCGCAAGGTCAATACCATCGTAGTGCGAGATAGTGTTGACCAGCGCGGAGGAAGCTCCGAGCGCCGCGCCCGCGATCACCGCCTTCTCAATGCGCTCCGGGACTCGGGCTAGCGAGGGCGCTAAAGAAATCGGACCTGCTGCGGCTCCAAGGACCAGGGTGCAGACGTCCTGGCCGGCCCTGCGAAGGGCCTCTAGCTCCGCGGCCAACTCACCGACCCTTTTCGGGCAACCTCCGCCGCCAAAGCCGTGTCCCGCGCCGTGACTGCCGTCCACGGCCTGCGAGCGCCCTTCCGCTTCCTCAACCGCAAGGCTCAAGTTCTTCGCGGCGTCTGCAGATGGCGACGGGCGCCGATGATCACGACTCACAAAAAGTCCCCGCAAAATTAAATAGAAAGTCGAGACCCCACCGGCCGCGGAGGTTGCCGCTTGTCGACCTCTTGCTCGACCGCCTCGTAGGAAGTCTTCAAAGAGGACAGTCCTTCGAGCGGCCTCCGCCGGAGCCGGACTCGGTCGGCGTCCTTCCGAGCCTGGTCTCGCTCGGTTCGCAGACGGTTCGCTGCGCTTGCCACCGCCACAGGCGTGGTGGCGGCATTCCTAGCAACGGTGGCCTCGCTAAGGAGGACTCGAGCCCGCCACCTTCATCCTCGTGGATCAGGCCCTGTGCGCTCATCGAAAAGAGTTTTGGCTGCCCTCAAGCTCCTGGCGGACTTCGCCGCCCCGATCGCTTCACGCGGCGCCTCTTGAGCCAGCGCAACTCAAGGCGCTGGCGGTCGCGTTCTTCCTCGACCACCGCTGGCTGGCCGAGCGAGCTACCGCAAACGCCGCAAGGTGATGACTAAACATTAGTCTCACGGCCGGCGGCGTCGAGCTTTATAAGTTGGGTTCTTTTGCCAACTTACGGATCGACGGGCTTGACTCCCCTGACTATCGCGTCCAACGCTCGGTTGGAGGATTCCAGACAAAGAGTCAGGCCCTTTCGGACCAGCTCCATCTCCGCTTCGGCGTCCAGAACGCCTTGCTGAAGAGCGACCCACTCGCTCTCGTCGCTCCGCCTAATCGACACGACTGGGGACCTCTCTCGAGCGGGCCTCGTCTGCTTCAGCGGGCGCTACCTGGTGCAGTACCATCGGCAACGATGATAGGATCGGTCCCCCAGGGGTCCCCTCGGCGACCTCCTCCTGTGGGACCTCGGTTGGCACCTCCCCCGTGGGCGTTGGGCTGAACGCACTCAGTACGGCGCCGTTCTACTGGCACGACACGCGCGCCGCCATCTCTTCCTCCGCAGGCCGCCACATCGGACGGCGGTGTCCCCAACCGAGGCGTTGGAAACTCCTCGCCACCGACTCGTGGGCGGCGTGTTCTCGGTCACCAGCACCGCAATCGGCGCCGACCCGACCGGCGCCTCTGGAACTTCCTGCGGCGTTGTCCCTTGCGGAACCGCCACGAGACGCCCCACGGTCACACCAGTATAAGCGCTGCACATGGTGACATTCTGAAAAGCGATTCGAACGACTTTTCAGCAAAGATGTTTGAACAAAAGAAAAGTACTTATCGGCTGAGCGGGCGCGCGGCGCGCTCTCTTCGCCGGTTCCCCGAGGGGCGTAATCGCGGTCGCTTCCTAAAGCCGCCTCCACCGGCGCGACGATGGCAAAGAACCACACCCTCCGCCTGAGGCCTCTCGGGCGCGGTGCCTGTGGTGTTCCCCTCTGGCGGGTCCACGACCGGATCACCACCGGTCGGCGGGTCGGAAGGAAACCCACAGTACGCGTGACCAGGGGTACTTCCACTACTGTCGATAGAGGTTGCACCCGTGGCGGTGGCCTCCGATACATCCTCGCCACGCGCGGCCCTCGCCGCGCGCTCCTTCTTTTTCTTCTTCTTCTTCTCCTCCTTCCGCTTCTTGCGGGAGGAGTCGAACGCTGCGGCCTTCGCCCGAGCGGCTGCCCTCGCCTCCTTGTCTCCCGGGAGTGGTGCCCGGGAGGACATGCCCAAGAGTCCCTGGAAGGTAAAAAGCACTGGTCAGACCAAGTGTTAAACGCAGGGAAAACAGGGGCGGGAAGAGGTCCGGACGACCTACCAGATTTGGAGGGCGGGCCGCCGAGAATGGCTCCGATGGCCGCCGCCGCCTCGTCCGTGGCTCCTCCCATGACGGCGTCACCCGAGCCGACCTCCGCGTGCTGGCTCTGGCTCCGCCATCCTCATCTGGCCTGACACTCGTCGTAGCGGAACAGGGGGCAAGGTCTATGCACAAGAGGTTGCACGCGCATCCCCATGAAGGCATGCACGACCACGCCCCCGTAAGTCCCGCCTCCTTAGGGCCCCGACCGCTCCACGATCGAGCCACCTTGTTCTTCTCCCGCTTCAAGCACCCTAGTTCCACCTCCCGCCACGGGAAGATTGCCGGTGAAGGGCGGGCATCGCCTCCGACGCCCGAGCATAGAACCACTCAAGCGCCACCCTTGTTGGACGACGGCAGCTTGACCTCGAGGTACTCCGTACTCGGTCGGACCGCCGGGGCCAGGCCACCAATGGCGCGCCGCGCCTCGTCGGCTTGTCCTTCCGAGCCTCGCTTGGAAGAAATGCCTCCACAACGCCCAATGCGGCTCGATTCGGTAAAGCCTCGCAAAGGGTAATGAATATGGCGATATGAAGGACCCGCTAGTTAAGATGGTGCGCTTCCGCTTGTAATGGAAGAGCAGCCCGGACGAACGGGTGCAACGGCAAGCGGCCGCGACCAAAAGGAGGCAAGGACCACGACCCGTCATCCTCGGCGGGGGCTGCTCGGTCGGCACCCTCCAACCGGAAAGATCCGCGCGGGAGGAAGCCCTTCTTCACCAAGCCAAGCGCCACGATCGCAGGCGGAGCACTCCGCCACGACATCCTTGCGAAAGAGACGACGGAAAGGCAAGGAGAAGAGAAGGTTGAGTTTTCTTTCCTTGGCTCCTTGTCGATCTTTTTGTCTTAGGACAGGAGATGAGGAAAGCCAGCAAGCATAACTACTCAAAGCGCCCCGGCAAAGATATATATAGAAGACGAAGGCACCAACCGAACAGCGCTCGAGCGAGCGTCGTGCCCACTCACGCCGCCCGCTAACTCCCGATTTCCAATTCCACCGCATTTAAACCACGACAAAGCAGGCAGAGCCGTAAAAGCCGCCGCCAGGCGGCAAGGTCCTAACCTCTGCCTCCGCCTTGAGGCCAGCGACTGTTGTTCGCGCGCGATCGGCGCCACTGGGCAGCTGCGCCCCAAAATGGCAAAGCTCCGTGGCTTGCGCCAGGCCCAACTAAAAGCCGCTGGTTCAAAGGGCCTACCCCACCGATGGGCATAGGGTCGCCTAACAAAACTTGAGCAAGGGGCAAGTATGAGGTGAGCCCCGGTGGGCCCTCGGCTAGGTCGGCCGACGCACCCAATCACCTCTACTCGTCCGAGACCATACTTAACACTCTCCGGAGCTCATCAATGAGCGACGGCCGGTATGCCTGGTCGGCGAATCCACCCGGGGCCCATACGGGATTGAGTAGAGAAAGGTTTTATGGTCGCCCCACGGGCAGGCCGGACACTTACTGGGACCGTCCGCTCGGAAGGGTCCCCTTGGGCTGGACCTCCCAGACCCACTCGGACTACCTATTATAAAGCTTCACGAGCACGGCGCTCAAACCAACGCGGGTAAACGCGTCGCCGCCACTCTCCGGGTCCCACACTTGCGGATGGGGTATACGTGTGGGATAGACGGTGGCCACCCTCCGCAGCTCCTCGCGGGCGAGGACTCGGGATGGACGCCCACGCGTCCGCCACGACGAAAGCGAGCCTACGCCCGCCACGACGTAAAACGAGCCTACGCCTAGCTACGACGTTAAATGAGCACTCGCACCGGAACCTCGCGCGAGGCATCGCGGTCGTCCTCGCCACCAAGGCACGGTCTAGCTACGACGTTAAACGAGCACTCGGACACCAACCTCGCGCGGAGGCATCGCGGTCGCCCTCGCCGACCAAGGCACGGTCTAGCTACGACGTTAAGCGAGCACTCGGACACCCGAACCTCGCGCGGAGGCATCGCGGTCGTCCCTGCCGACCAAGGCACAGTCTAGCTACGACGTTAAACGAGCACTCGGGCACCCGAACCTCGCGCGGAGGCATCGCGGTCGTCCCTGCCGACCAAACCACGGTCTAGCTACGACGTTAAACGAGCACTCGGGCACCCGAACCTCGCGTGAAGGCATCGCGGTCGTCCCTGCCGACCAAGGCACGGTCTAGCTACGACGTTAAATGAGCACTCGGGCACCGAACCTCGCTGAGGCATCGCGGTCGCCCTCGCGACCAAGGCACGGTCTAGCTACGACGTTAAGCGAGCACTCGGGCACCAACCTCGCGGAGGCATCGCGGTCGCCCCTGCCGACCAAGGCGCGATCTAGCTACAGCGTTAAGCGAGCACTCGGGCACCGAACCTCGCGGAGGCATCGCGGTCGCCCCTGCCGACCAAGGCGCGGTCTAGCTACGACGTTAAGCGAGCACTCGAGCACCGAACCTCGCGGAGGCATCGCGGTCGTCCCTCGCCGACCAAGGCACGGTCTAGCTACGACGTTAAGCGAGCACTCGGGCACGAACCTCGCGAGAGGCATCGCGTCGTCCTCGCCGACCAAGGCACCTGCCTAGCTACGACGTTAAGCGAGCACTCGGGCACCGAACCTCGCGCGGAGGCATCGCGGTCGTCCTCGCCGACCAAGGCACGGTCTAGCTACGACGTTAAGCGAGCACTCGGACACCGAACCTCGCGGAGGCATCGCGGTCGCCCCTGCCGACCTGAGCCGCGGTCTAGCTACGACGTTAAGCGAGCACGAAGCGAAGATATCCATAAAGGAAATTTCATTATAGGCCAACAGCTCAAACTTTACACAATTTTGCAATATAGTACTCGACGGTACAAAAATCGTTACGCTACACTACGGCAAGGCCTCCTCGCTCCAAAGCCTTTTAACATCCGTGACGGCACCAACCGCACCGCGACATGTTGGTAGGCCCTTGGTGGTCGGCGGGACGGCCGCCGGATGTGGAGCGATGCGCCGATGTGCCTCCCGCCGTTCGATAACATCGGCGGCCGCACCAACTACGATCGGCGTCCTCGCGCCATCGCCTCTAGGAGGGCCTCCTTGCTACCTCGAGCCTCGGGCGACCTCGAGCAACGATCGGCGGCAAAACATCACGGTCGCAGCTTCTTCCTCCGGAGTTTGGCCATCGCTGGTCGAACTCGGCCCAAAGCTCGACCAAGGGATCCTTTCTTCCGCCCGACATCATCACCAAAGCGAAGGCTAAAGGGTGCCCGAAGCCATAGTTAAGAAAACAAAATGGATTCTCGTTTAAGGGTTCATCACTCAAGCAAACCATGGCGTCCTTATATACCGGACGAAGGAAGATTGAACGCCCCGAATAAATGCAAGCGTCGAAAACAAGCGCCCTTCACGTAATCCGGCGATCGAGAAGGCGAAGCGCGCGCGCTAAGTCTGTCGCGCTGCGTCGCAACGAGGTGATTCAAAGACCGGCGGTTGAATGACCCAAGCAAAATTCCAAGCAGCCGTCGGATCCGTTGGGGTACACTGCGTAAATCGCTGACCTAATCAATCGGTGACCGTATGGGCCCGCCACTATTCTCAACCCTCAACCGAATGCCAAATCGCTCAAGGGTTCGGGGCTACTAACGAATACTAATAACGAGGGTACCCCAACGGCCCAAGGTGACCAACGGCCTCAAGCACTGATCAAGCCCGACAGGCCGTTTCCGACCCTCACCGACCTAAGTACACGCAAAGCCACACGGAACTTCCTTCCCGACCAACCAAGGGAAGTGCCTCCGACCGAGCCAAGCTCCCGACCTCCTCGTGAGGCGGCCCCGACTCTCGACCAAGCAGGGCTCGACCCGCGCATGAGGTCGGAATCCTCGACTCCGATCGTGCCAAGATCACTCTGCCGAGGGTCACGTGTCGCAGCCTCTACCAAGCGACCGCCACGCACCTACGAGCGGGGTCAATCAAAGTGACTATACAAGGGCAAAGCGGCTCCTTCCCGAAGGTTTAAATGATCGGCCGAAGTCACGCCCCGATCCCATCACCGGTCACATCTGATGCGAACACGCTCTCTCCCGAGGCGCGCCACGTCAGTAGCATGGCGGCGTCAACACCGTAAGGTTCGCAGAGGCGAGTACGCCGTTTCGGAGAAATACCTAACATACGACCGGCTAAGCTACCGACCAGCGTGGGCAAGATCGAGCGCCGATCAATAAGCGAACGAAGGACCGAAGCTCCTAGTGTAGGTCGTGTTGTCCTCTCCCAATTTCGATGTAACTCCGCCTTCCTTTCGTATAAAAGGAGGCGGAGCACCGTAGAAAGGAGAGGCGAAGAAGAGAGAGAGCGCCATCGAACCCATCCGACTAAGTCATTGGCACTCTTGCTTGTAAACCTTGTGCGATCATCATGCATAATAGAATACTGGCGCCACCACGAATCGAGTAGGAGCTTACGCCGAACCAAGTATACATCTTGGACTTTTGAGTCTAACCATTCAGGGAGAGGAACGCGCGACCCCTTAGACTTACAAATTTACTTGCCGGTGCTCGAAACGCCGACAAGAAGCAATAGTGATGATCAAGCACATCACTATCGGTTCTCACAAAAGAACCGATAGTGATGTGCATGTCGTCATCACTATCGCTTCTTATGTGAGAACTGATAGTGATGATAATGCACATCACTATCGCTTCTCACATAAGAACCGATAGTGATGTGCATGATCACATCACTACCTCTTTTCAAGTGAGAACTGATAGTGATGTGTGTGCACATCACAATCGCTTCTTAAGTGAGAACCAATTGTGATGTGTCTCGCTAGGTTATTTATACCCCTCGAGCTGAACTCTCCTCTCTTGTTGTTCTAGAGGATATTTCTCCACCGCCACCTGAAAAAATAGCTCATATTCTGTGGTTGGAAGCAATACTTGGGTGAGAAAAATTGAAATCCTCAAGGGTGGGTGTTAAGAGGGTAAATTTGAAGCCTAGCCTAAGGAGATTTCCCCTCATTTTGCAGAATTTGTGGGTTTCTTCAAAATGTGAGCATCAAACCCCTTCATTTTGCAGTATGTAATTTTGACATGTCGCGAAGAAAGTTTAGGTTGCACTGGTATTATGTATATCCTGTCAGATTTCGCACTCAACGGTATCTCTCCAATTTATATAGGGGTTTCTCGAACTACGTCGCTAAAGGAAGAAAACACGATGACAAAAAGGGTTCGAAGCTGGAGTATGTGCACTTCAAGGTACAAGTGCCTACCATATGTAAGATTAATATTTTTTGACATCAATTATTTATCTCTTAATTTCTTTTTCTTTCTTCACAATGTCATCAATAGGGTAGCGACGACCACTGCGGTTTGTATGTCATGCAGCTCATGACGACCGTGGTCGACGGGTCAGATCATTTCCCTAAGGTATATGTACATGCATAATAATACAATTAGCCTTTCACATAGAAATTTCAAATCTTAAATTAGAGAACTTGTTTCTATTTTGCAGCATATCAATATCCTCCAGAAGAGCTTAGAAAGCTCTGCACTCAACAAGTTACGAGACCACTTATGCCAGTGGTACTAGATGGAAGTTATCTCTCAGATGGGTAGGTTTGCAGATCCTGAAAGCTCTTACTAGTCTATATGTGAACAATATTATATATGTGAATGCGATTGCATGTGTACTGACTGTGAAGGATGTTTGAGTTCTGTTTTTTGAACGAATGTGATATGTGTTGTAATAAAATGTTTGTGTTCTATGAATGTGATATGTGCATAATGTGTGCTATTGTTGTGTGAATGTGATATGCGCATACTTTGTGAAATATGTGATGATTGGAGAGTGAATTGGAAAACAGCACGCCCCCTCTTCTCTATCGGTTCTGAGAACAAAACGATAGAGACAAGGGGTCATCTCTATCGGTTCTTTAGAAGAAGCGATAAAGATGAGTGTGTCTATCGGTTCTTTAGAAGAAGCGATAGAGATGATGTGCTCATCTCTATCGGGCAAAAACCGACTGTAATAGCGCCGTCTCATCTCTATCTCACGACTTTGTGTCGCCACCAGAACCGATTGTGATGATAAAAAAGAACCAATTGTGATGTATATTCATGTAATAGTGATGTTTGAGTTTTGTTTTGTGAACGAATGTGATATGTGTTGTAATAAAATATTTGTGTTATGTGAATGTGATATGTGCATAATGTGTGCTATTGTTGTGTGAATGTGATATGTGCATAATGTGTGAAATATGTATTGATTGGAGGGTGAATTGGAAAACAGCACACCCTCTCATCTCTATCGGTTCTGAGAAGAAAACGATAAAGATAAGGGGGTCATTTCTATCGGTTCTTTGTAAGAAGCGGTAGAGATGACCACCTCATATCTATCAGTTCTTTAGAAGAAGCGATAGAGATGAGTGCATCATCTCTATCGGTTTTTTACAAGAAGCGATAAGTTCTTATAAGGAATCGATAGAGATGAGCGTATCATCTCTATCGGTTCTTTCGAAGAAGCGATAGAGATGACACACTCATCTCTATCGGTTATTATAAGGAACCGATAGAGATGAGCGTATCATCTCTATCGGTTCTTTAGAATAAGTGATAGAGATGTCATGTTCATCTCTATCGGCTCCTTATAAGAACCGATAGAGATGATACGCTCATCTCTGTCTCTTTTTGTAAATAACCGATAGAGATGACGCATTTATCTCTATCGGGTAAGAATCGACTGTAATAGCGCTGCCTCATCTCTATGTCATAACTTTGTATCGTCACCAGAACCGACTGTGATGATAAAAAAGAACCGATTGTGATGTATATTCGTGTAGCAGTGGCATTAGCATTCAACAGTGTATTTAGTATTATGCCCGACCTCTAGCTGCTTATACTATTTGGTTTTCTTAAATCCATATTCAATTCCTGTTATTGAATATCTAATTCCAGTGGCCCCGCCATCTCCTAGAACGAAGTTCTGAATTCAAGAGCCGGCCATCATAACAAACCAAGTTTCCACTAGTAATTCAGAAATGTTGAAAACGTACACAACCTGACATGCGCATGGAAGTCAAATATGATAAAATGCGCATGGAAGTCAACATCAAAAAAGCTGCTATAGAAGTCAACAAACAAAAAATGATGCAGAAGTGAACATAACATTTGGTAAAACCGTGTTTTTACAGATCATTTAGAAGGGTCGAAAAAACCATATAAGAATTGATGCAAGTAACACATAAAGTTTTTTTCAAAAAGAGGACATTGTATCCCTGTGACTAAAATATTTATCTAGTTTTAAACCGATTAACAAAAATGTTCACGGGAGATTCTATAAGCAAGGAAACAGCTGGATGAGTTAGGAAACTTATCATGTGCATCTCTAATCATCACAAAATATACAGTCAACGCAATTTTCGTTTGTCACGTACGTAGAGATAACACGTGTGTAAATCCTTCAATACCTACAACAATTTTTTAAAAAGGTACGACAATTGTTGCACAAGCAAGTGAAATAACGTGTATGTACATCCTGTCCAATGTACAACCAATTTTAATTTCAGGGTTTGTAACTAATATCGCAAGTTGCATATCCAAGTCAACCAAAAGAACTTGCTATATATGGAAGTGAAATATGTGTCATCTGCATCAACTCATAGCATACATAATTTTTTTCTTGACTTGTATTCAAGACATGGATTGCTATTTCCACTACAAGAACTTTTCATACATAAATGTTGATAAATAACGAAATAAACATACCATCTTTCAACTGTCCTAGCTTCTCGCCTGACTCCAGCTTGAATTTCAGCTCATTATTCAAATTTGTAAGTTCAGCAGACTTTGTCTGCAAACAGACACTACAACAGTAACTAACTAATATTGTCAAAACTTAAGGCCAAATCAAAATGCTCACCACCTTTTGATTCTGAGAACAGACCTGCAGCCATGTCAACTGTGCAGATAATGTACTAGCCTCCATCTTCAGCTTCTGAAACTTACGCTCAAGCTCCAACATGTACATTGCCTTGCGGGCCTGCACCTTGGCGGCAGATTGCCGGTTATTTAGAAGCCTTGAAATTTCAGAAGAACATGGTCAGTTTTGACTATATATATATATATATATTATATTTCCCCATGCACTAAAAGGAATGAACACCTCTTGGCCCTCACAGGATCCACCAACATAAGCTCTGCGAGGTGCTGATCCGCCATGATCTTCTTCATCCGAGCTTCACTGAATTTCCCTTTGGCATGCTCAAAGATAGCTGTGGAACCTGCCCCTGGAAAAGGCAGTGGTAGCTTCCCTTTGCTTCCAGAGTTGAGATTCTCCGTGAAGCAGTCCACAGACGAGCTGCCGTCAGTTTTCTCCACAAACGACACCACGCAGCTGTCAGCTACGTTCTGGCTATTGTCAGTGGGGCTCGACGCGAGTGGTGGGCCGCTGCTCTGGCTGGCGGCCTGGAGGCCATGGATCTCCTCGGTGCCGTCGCCGAAGGAGGTGAGCTCGCCCAGGCCATCCAGGTCCAAGAATTGGCTGACGATGTCGTCGTGGTCGTCGAGGTCCACCAAATCATTGTGCTCTGCGACAGGAGGCAGGCTGGGTGGCAAGGGGGACCGGTTCGACTTTGAGAACCCGAAGAAGGTGTTGCCCTGCGACCGTGATGGTGTTGCTGCCAGCGCATCCAGATCGGGCCAAGCGAGGGAGCCCGCCGTCGAGGAAAAGAACGAGGGCTGCGAGAACGAGCGCGCGTGGAGGGACCTGCCGCCGGCGCTGAAGCCGACGCCACCGCCCGCCGTGGGAGCCAGCGGCGACGGTGGCTCCTCATAGTACGGGGAGCCGGAGCCTGAGCCTAGGGTGGTGGCCGGTGTGTGGAGCGGCAGGAGGGAGGAGCAGCGGTTGGAGGAGAGATCCGTAGCGGAGGAGGAGCGCGGTGAGAGGGGATGGCGGCGCGTGGGATCGTTCTCCATGGGGGCGGAAAGGAAGCCAGCTGCTAGGGTTTCAGAGGGTTGAGATGCCGGCGGCGAGACTATGGGAATGCAAGCGATCAAAGCATACGTGCGTCTGATATGGAAAGGCGCGGGAAATGAAAAAAAGCGGAAGCCGTTTAATTCCTTCTTGGTTTAGTCTGATTTGGATTTAGATCCTCGCCACGCACATCTCTTCTTTTCTTCGGTAATGCTTTGGGACGTATGTCCGATGCCAATCAAAAGCGGTTTTTGTTTGAAACCGTCGGTTTTTGTTTGAAACCGTCTGTTACATCATTATATCACAAACGGTTTTAGTTTTAAACCGTCTGTTACATCTTTATATCACAGACCGGTTTTAATTAAAAATAGTCTGTGATAAGACTTCCAACAGACAATTATTTTTCTATTTATTGGCTAGTCTCAGGAAATGCTAGCCACGCCCTCTAGAAAAAAAGCAGATTACAGAATAACTAAACTCATGTTACAAAAACATTACAACCATTTCACATTACAGGCATTACATCCAATTCATCAATCAACTCAGATTACATCACAGCGCGAAGCATATTACATATAGATTAATATTGCACGGCACATCTCTTTCAGAAATAAACTCAGATATATTAACCAAATGTAACCCAATAGCATTAACCAATTAATAGAATACACAACTACAATTTACAAATCCACAACACAAGTTTAATTGATAATTAACCCAAATTGTAATTCAGAAAAAATACGACTCCTCAAGTTATAAGGCAGTGTGGAACACGCCATTTTTGTTTAAGACTCAAAGCAAGAAGGCAGAAAGCTGTCCTCGAATTCGCTCCAAATCAACCTCTTCCAACGCAGTTGTTACCTGATTGGGCGTTTTCTTAGTGACAAGGAGTTCCATGTTGTGGCAAATGTAAAATCCACAACGGCTATTTCCTTTCCTATTGGTAGCTTTGCAAATATAGATTTGGTTAGTTCCAGAATCATTATTACATAGTTTACATAGGATTATTGTGTACAGCGGATACCGGAAACTTAAAATCGTGATTCAGCTTCGCTCTGTCCTTGCCAGAAGGCCCTCCATAAGCTTTGTACACTTTGAACGCGCTACGTGATTGCAAGAGGTTAGCCTCAGCTATTCCAGGAGAAACATACACGTTGAACAACCTACATGACAATGTTATCTTTGGAGGAAACATGATTAATTACCTGGTGATTAATTTTGCGATAGGTTGTAAGTCGTGACTGCCACTCTGTAAGGAATCAAGGTAAATAATCCGATTCGTCGATGGATGAATTACAATGAGAACCCAGTGAAACCTACACAGGTATGTCGGCATGGTCAATTAATAGAACAGAGTTGCGAGCATAGTGCAAATCAAACTAGCACTCACCCTGGGTTGTGGGGTAAAAGTATGAACTCTGTATCTTTTTGAGCCGCCAAGGCCTCTCCGACGTATTTATCGACAAATCCTAAATCTATGTCCATTGTTTGCTTGGATACTATGTGTGGGTCCAGGAAACCCACTGGTTGTTTGTTCTGTCTCGCTTCCCGGATCATGTATCTAAATATACGAAAGCATTGAGTCATATATATATATATATATGACTTTTATCGATATTACACGAATATAGACTGTGAATGCACACACTTACAGTGTCCAGCATCTCAAGAGCGTGGCGTTGAGGGCGTCGAGGTTGAAGACGTCAAAAAGGTCCTTGAAGTCGGCTGTGAAGAATCCCCCCGATGACTCGTTGAATAGATGCTCAGGCTTGAAACTGACCGAGATACTCGTTATACGGTCTTGAACTGGCTTTTTAGCTTGTTCCATGCACCAATTATGCAATCTAACGCAAGCCATAGAAAGTTTCTTCATGCGCTCTCCTGTTACAAAAGGCTCTCCTAGCTGGTATACTCAGGCCAGCGGGGCAATTGGATAGTCCAATTTCTTCGTGATCTGCTTCGCTTTGCCCTTGAATTTTTTCCTACCATAAGGAGTCTGCACGGGAGACGAGTGGGCACCATCCCACTGAATGCCCTTTGATGCAGGGGGCACGGGAGCTGATTTGGTGCCCTGCTGAGGTGCAGCATATGACTCGAGCGATTGGGAAGCTCGGTGATGGAGGGCGGGCGCCCAGGAGATGTCATTCTTTGGGCCTTTGGATAAAAGTGCGAATGGCATCCCCCAGTGTCACAATCACGTCGTTTGAGGGCATCGGTAGTGGGACGGTCTTGAAATTATCGTTTACACCGTCCACACTAACCTTTGTGAATCCCGGTGCCACAAGGGTGCTGTGCACCAACGCCCCTTCAATAAACGGATACGCGACCCCCAAAGCAGCCAGAATAAGAATGACACCATGGACAAGTCTCACTTAGAGAGTGCACCGCGTGGCCACCTACATAACGGTACACAATTAGCTACTACGTCCAACAGCTATTTGTATGGAGCATTCAAGATATATATATAAGTACCTTGATGTCACAGACAGGAGATTTCCCATGTTCAGCTGTGGGAGTTGCGGACGTACAGCTGCTCTTTTTGTAGTGGGGCTGATTTGCCCACATATATCTGGGACTTGCGCAGGCTGATTATTGAGCCTTTCCTCGAGGCTTTTTATCTTATTGTTGAATTTTTCTCTTAGTCTTTCCTCAATCCTTTGTACCAATCGTTCCTCTCGCTCTGCTTTGGTTCTCTTCCTACTCGGTATTTATGCAGTCGCTGAAATCCGACTTCCAGGAACAAAATCCCAACGCCTCGCATGCGACCAGGGTGTTCCTTGTTTCCCAAGGCTGTGGAGAGTACATCTTTCTCCCTGTCTGGCAAAAAAATGCCCTCGGAAGATTGTGTACTAACCGCTACCTGCAAGATCTCAAAAAGTTAATTCACTTACGAAATTACGGACTAATTACGTACAAAATTGGAAATCGATATCTTACGGTCGTTGGCGGACTTCCTCGTCCGCTGAGGTTTGTAAAGGAGTCGGTGCCAGAAGACGTGGCACTTGACCTTGCTCTCGGCCACTCTCTGGCGCGTCTATCAACGATACATGCAAATGGCACACAGGCCTCCTCGTCCTCCCTCTCCCATTGGTCTCTCTTCCCGCGTACCAGTGGTGCCAAGTTTGTGGGGTGGGTGCTCCTTACTGCAGGCCTTGTGGGCTTCACTTTGACGCACGAATTCATCCGTCGTCTTCGCCTCAACAAAATTTTGCCATACCTCCTCAGTAATGAACCCGTACTTAGAGAAGGGAGTCTTGTCCTTATTGACATATTCCTTGACAAGCGTACTCTTGAAATTCTTCCACGCCTTTCCCGCCACTAGCAGTGCATACCGTCGCACTAAGATCACAAAGTCTTCTGGGATATCGAACGAAGACATAATTTCTGTCACCAAGTCGTTGCGGCTCTCATCAGTCAGCGACTTCCAGGATGGACAAGTGATGGGGACCCGTTCCCGTGCGACTATCTCGCACAATGTCCAAAATGCATTCACCGCCTTTCTTGGTTCGGTGGGGGCCCTATCCTTTCGATCAACTGCCGTGATGGTATATCGTTCCGTGGGCCTTTTATTTGCTCCTTTTGGACCTCGAGGAGGATTTCTTTTCGATGACTCATCACATCCTTCAGACGGCGAATGAGGGGACACCATCTTGCAATCTAGGCTGGTTGTCATGGTACAACAGGAAAAAGTAAACAAACATGGAAGGCTACCAATTGATGGTTGCTTTTATTTAATGGGTACAAAGGTAGTTCAGAGAAGGTAAGTTGAGGAAGCAATTCATGATATTTTAGTTATAAGTTCTCAGAAGTAATGTCTAACTTGGTCTCTGACACTAGTCTGACAACTCATCTCAAACAAATATCTAGTTCTGATGTTCTTTGTTACTACTCGTACATATCTCACTGCTTTGTTTCTACTCGTACTTCATAATGTAGGTATGTAACAACAAGATTACATGCAGTTTTTTACCTAAGATCTTAAAGAAACCTATTGTGTTCTAAGGAAAATACATGACACCAACAAATACATGAATATCTCTACATGTACAACGAAAATCGCTATGGGGCAGAATGGAACAACGTCAACGAAAATCGCTAGGGTTTTTGCTTCTCCACCAGCCGAACGAAAATTGGTGAGAGGGGAGCGATTATCGGCACTTACCGAGCGAAAATCGATGGGGAGGCATCGGCGAGGGGGCGGCGTCGGTGATGGGGAGGGGTCGACGAGGGGGCACCGTCGGCAATGGGGAGGCGTCGACGAGGGGGCGGAGACGAATACTAGGGTTTTGAGCGCGTGAGTGGAAGAGTGGAGAATGAATGATCTGCAAGAGTGGCCTTTTTATAGGTCTCCCATATCACAGACGGTTCTAGATTAGAACCGTCTGTTATAATAATCTCACAGACGGTTCGTAAATAGAACTGTCTGTGATATTATTTTATCACAGACGGTTCTATATTAGAATCGTCTGGGATAGTTTTTATCGCAGACGGCTATGTATTAGAACCGTCTATGATATAAACTATACTAGACGGTTCTATTTACGAACCGTTTGTGATGAAGATTGACACAGACCTTCATTGCTAAGGTAAATCCAAAGTTTGGCCTTCTTGACATAATGTATATTGTATATGGAATTGTAGATGAAGCAATATCAGTAAAGAAAAGGAAACTATATTAAATAAATCAGATGCATATATACACAAAGTTGTTTTTAATTTCGAGCATCTCATTACAAACAACTCTATTATCTTCTAGAGTACACTTAAAATCATAACTCCACTTGCTTATTCTTTTGTATGAAAATGATCCCTTCATGATGATCGACGTGTGTGTAGCTACCTTCTTCGGGTTGTTCTTCCTGGACTGTGATGCTCTTTCCAATAGGAGGCAACTCTTCGAATTGATTGTATTCTTCCTCGTCTACTACATTCTCTACTCCGACAATCCTCCTTTTTCCCTGAAGAACTACATGTCTCTTCTTGTTGAACGGGTCGATTACATAGAATACTTGAACAGCTTGGTTAGCGAGTATGAATGGTTCATCTTGGTATCCGACGCGTGCGAGGTCGACAGTAGTGACACCGTACTTGTTAACCTTCACGTGCTGGAGGTGGACCCAACGACACCGAAATAAGGGGATCTTGAATAGTACATAGTCGAGCTCCCAAATCTTCTCTATGAACCCATAGTAGGAGCTCCTCGTTGACCCAACGGTGTTGAATGCATCTATGCGTACACCACTGTTCTGGTTTGTCCTCTTCATATCATGATCTCTCGTGTAAAATGTGTACCCATTTAAGTCGTATCCTTTCCATGTTACCACTGTAAATGTTGGCTCTTTTGCCAACAATGTGAGTTTATCACCTGACGAGGTCCCAGTGATGGGTCGCTCCTTGACCATCAGTTAAAGCAAGGTTATCTTTGTCTCGTGATCCAAGACTCTTGCCGCGTCAGATTCTCTTGCTGTAGCCAGTGCTTATGCTCGTCGATGTACGGGGACACTACAGCCATGTGTTGCAAAATCGTGAAATGAGCTTGAGCATAGGAAGCCGGATCAGGCGTGATTGCTTTCCTTCTGATGGTCCCGATGCCCTGGAGTCTCCCCTCATGGCGAGATCAAGGCACACCTATTGGTTCAACCTGAGCCATGTAATCGACGCAGAACTCTACGACTTCTTCGGTTGCATAACCTACGACAATGCTACCCTCCGGTCGAGATCGATTCCGTACGTAGGACTTGAGAATTCCCATATACCTCTCGAATGGGTACATGCTACGTAGGAACACGGGCCCGCATATCTTTATCTCTATCACAAGGTGAACAACCAGATGGACCATGATATCGAAAAATGACGGAGGGAAATACATCTCAAGATTATATAGAGTCATCACCACCTCACTGCGATTGCATCTCGCCGGGATCGATGACCTTCTGAGCAATTGTGTTAAAGAAATAACACAGCCTCGTGATTGTCTCCCGGACCTTCACTGGCAAAATACTTCTAATTGCCACAGGGAGCATTTGTGTCATCAGCACATGACAATCATGAGACTTCATGCCAACTAATTTCAAATCTTGCATCGAAACAAGTCTCTTCATGTTAGAGGAGTATGCAGGACGGAACTTTCACACCATGCAAGCAGCGCACGATTGATTTCTCGGCCTTAGACAAAGTGTAACAAGCAGGTTCGCAATATGTTCGGCCTGTATCTGTCTCTTTCGGTGCTAACTCAGGTCTTATGCCCATATCGACCAAGTCAAGGCGTGCATTGATACTGTCCTTTGATTTGCCTTTAATATTCAATAAGAGACCAATCAAGCTATCACGGACATCCTTCTCCACGTGCATCACGTCGATGCGATCTTCGAACTTCTAGGTGCTCCCAATAAGGTAGGTCCCAAAATATTGATCTCTTCTTCCATGTGCTCTTCTCACGGGACCTCGATTTACGCCCCTTTCCAAATGCAACATCCAAGTTCTTAACCATATCATGGATATCTTTCCCACTTAAAGGCTTTGGAGCTAAATCGTCTTCGTTCGTTCCATCGAATTGTTTTTTCATTTTGCGGTATGGGTGATTCCTCCGAAGGAACCTACGGTGATGCATGTAATGCAGTTTTGCGTGAGTGATTCAACCACACACTCTCGGTATTGTCTAGCGGTGAGTGCAGGCTTTGGTTCCTTTTGTACTCTGGCACGATAGGTTACCAAGGCGGGGTAATCATTTATGGTGCTGA
Source organism: Otatea glauca (assembly GCA_036346275.1). Classification (NCBI taxonomy): domain Eukaryota; kingdom Viridiplantae; phylum Streptophyta; class Magnoliopsida; order Poales; family Poaceae; genus Otatea; species Otatea glauca. The sequence continues at coordinate 31,112,316 of CM070728.1, forward strand.
GAACAAAAGCGATTGCAAAGTGAAGTTCTCTCGTTTATACGCATCCCATACCTGCACCAGGAACCCATAGTGTTTTCGGATCTTCCACCAATGGTGCTAGGTACACATCAATATCGTTCCCAGTTGTTTCGGTCCTTGGATAAATCTGAGACAACAAAATGTACTTCCGCTTCAAACACAACCAAGGAGGAAGGTTGTAGATCTGAGATTCACGGGCCAAGTGCTATGCCGGCTACTCATGTTACCGAAAGGATTCATTCCATCATACTCAATCCAAACCTTATATTCCTCGGATCCTCACCGAATTCTTGAAACCTCCTATCGATGTTTCTCCATTGGATGGAATCAGCAGGGTGCCTTAGCATTTCATCGTTCTTACGCTCCTCCGAGTGCCAACGCAACAGTTTTGCCTCATTTGGGTTCGCAAACAAACGCTTCAAACGAGGAATTATAGGCAGATACCATGCCACCTTAGCAGGAGGTCCTTTCATCACCTGGATGCCCTCACTGTCATCATCCGAATGACTCTTACGCTTGTATCGGGATGCGTTGCACACAGGACATATGTGCAAGTTCGCGTACTCTTGGCGGTACAAGATACAGTTGTTCGGACATGCATGTATTCTTTCGACATCCATTCCCAAGGGACAAAGAACCTTCTTAGCTTTGTAGGTGGTTGTCGGCAACTCGTTTCCCTCGGGAAGCATGTCCGCCAATAAACGTAACAGCGTTGTGAAACTCTTATCGGACCAACCGTTGCTTGCTTTCAATTTGTGATTCAAGCACGGATGACAACCTTGTGTATTTCGACTTGTAGCCTGGGAACAAAGGTTTCTCCGAGTCCTCCATCAAGCCCCGGAATTTACCATATTCTCTATCATCACGGTTCCCTTCTACATCGTGCAGCAACTGATTCAGATTATCTTCCTGCAACCTATCCTCATCGGAACCACGATTGATATGACCATCCGACATATCATTGACTTCGTCGACCATGTTAATACCTGCTTCCTGTATCTCCTGCTCTTCACCGTGATTGGTCCAACATGTATACCCCCTTTTGAAACCCCTCATAATCAAGTGTGCTTCGATCTGCGCAAAGTTTCGAAACATCTTGATTCTCACGATCAATGCGGACAAGACATAAACTGCCCCCCTTATTAAACATATCCTCTTCTGCAGCTCTTCTAAAAGCGGAGACGCCATTAATGTACTCGGCACTCACAAAGTTCTTAGTGTACATCCATCTTCGGTCCATCTACGCCAAGCATATAGCATTTAGTGTTAATGCAATTAAAACCCATTAGTACCCTTACATAGAAAGAACACATGAATCTACAAGCTAAATCTGAAAAATCATCAAATTCTATCCTTACCAAGCTAGATCTTGAATATACCGCAATTAGACACCGATACTAACCTTAGATCAGCAAAATCAAATGGATCCTCAATCACCCTTCAAAACCAACAATCTTCTTTTACCAAATCGCCTCACAGCCGCACAGCCGCAGCCAAATGAAAATAGATCCCGAAACCCTAAAATGCGCACCAAGTGGCTCGACCTCTGTATTTTATATTGCTGATAGAAATCTCAGACGGTTTTATAAAAAACCGTCAATGATAAACATAGCATTCCATACGGTTTTATAAAAAAACCGTCTGTGATATATGACAGACGGTTTTATTACGAAACCGTCTAGGATAATACGTGATATTACAGACGGTTTTATAAAACAACCGTCTGTGATATCTTCCCAGATGGTTTTCAACTACAACCGTCTGTGACATTGATGTATATCATCAGCGGTTTTTGTAAATGCAAATGCGTGATAATGTCACTAACGGTTTCAATATAAAACCGTCAGTGATATTATTCGTCACAGACGGTTTTGAGGAACCGTCTATGATGAAGCGTCTAATATAAGCCTTTCTGTAGTAGTGGTATGCCTGCTCACGTGCTTTACTATACGTCCATATTTATTCGTTGCAATATTTCAACACGTCTAGCTACTTCACTTTAACCAAATGACTCCGCACTATAGGTATCTGCAAGACTCCAAGCACCTCAAGCTGAGCCTATCATCCCAAGAGAGGTCACAGACAATGCCACGAGCCCCTGACGCTTCTCCTTGCCCTCTACCTCTCTCTCTAGAATCGATCAGGAGAGACGGCTTCATCCTCCCCATGATCGCTTAGTCCTCTTGCTCTCACTACTCTGTAACATACCAAAATGTCCTAAAAAGTTTATTGGAAGTTTGTAAAGTTTTTGCTACATTTTATGGCTTTTTCTAGAATTTTCTGCATTAAAGAAAATGCTTTTTACATTACCTAGCTGTAGGATCAAAAATGGTGATCAGAGGAGGGTGAATGATCAACAATAATTTTCCTTTTAAAAGAACCAACCAAAACCTCACTTCATCAAATAGAAGTGAAAGAATAAATTTTAAGAGAAAATCAGTCTGGGGTGGCACTACCACATTTATAAGTCCGGTAGTACTTGTAACATCCCAATTTTTTGCTCACTAAGAGTTAATATGGTTTTTGTGGATTTTCTGATTTTTTGGAATTTTCTAGAATTTATTTGGATTTACTTATTATTTTTGAAATATGTTCGATATGAAAAGTACTTGAAAGTTTGGAGAGTTTAAATGAATATTTGCAAAAAATATTTTATTTGAGTTCCAAAAGTCTCAAAATATTTTCTAGAATTTTTCTGATAATTTTACTATTTTATTTGGCCTAAACTATATATTTTCTGAAATTATTTTAAATTAGAAAACCCTAGGAAATCATATGAATAGTATTGAGCCAGAGCCCTAGGTTTTAGCCTATTTTGGCCATTTCGACCCACCTTCTAGAAACCCTACATCAGCGTCCGTTTGTTCTTGATCAAACGGCAGATGGCGATTGCGGAAACCCTAATGGGTGTGGCCATCGGATTGGTTGGGATCGGACGGTTGAGGCTGCGCCACGTCGCAGAATTTGGGAGCTAGTTGATTAGTGATGCGTGGAGGGCCAGGATCTTGCCGCGTCGCGCCTCTGTCGTCTTCGTCTTGGACTATAGCTCCGCCACCACGTCGGTCTTGAAGTCTATGTACAACATGTTTGCCGATGCTATTTAAGGGGCAGGTAGTTCCCCGAGATTCCCCATGTTCCGCTGCGTACTTTTCCCTAAGAGCCATCGCTCGGATCACCGCCGTTTTAGTGGAAAAGCTCACCGTAGTCCAGAATCGCCGCCTTCGGGTTTAGCCGGTTTCAGCCGTCGTCGAGTCGCCTCTACCGTGTTCGTGCCTGGATTTGAGTTCATCGTGTTGAGCCGTTTCGGATCCGACAAGTCTCATCACTAGAGGAGCCCCGCATCATCGCACCCATGTTAGTCGTCTTCATCTCCAGTAAGCAGCGTTGCCGAACTCACCATCGACCTTCTTGATCAAGCTCAGCTATTGGATCCACATCAGACGCACCAGATCTCACCGCGTAGACATCGTGTTAGTACGCCGTGTGTTTTTGTCGTCACCTTCGGATGCATGCCAAGTGTCACAGATCGGGTCGCGTCGCATGTTGCACCAGCGTCGTGTCGCGCGTGCTAGCTGACTTCACCACGTGACATCATCGCTTGCGTCATCCAGTCCACAGCACAGTAGATCGGGTCCACAGTGGATTGGAGCAGGCTGTGGATCGGGTCTATACACTGGGGACACGTGTCGGTTTTCGATTGGTCCAGATCGGGTGATGATGTCATAATCTAATTTTTCAGCATAAATCTAATTCAGGAAATGAAGTATTTAATATTTTCAGATTTTTTCTCTATTTATCAAATCTTTCGAGAGCCCGTTCTCCCTCATATGATCTCCGATTGAAGCAATTCAAGTTTTTAAAATTTATAAAATTGAGATCTATTTAATGGTGAATTTTATTTGATTTTTGGAGTTTTTTACTCTCTATTTTGGTGTTTATTTGTTGTTTTCTCTCGTTACACTTAGACGTTGAAGTGCTCGAAGCGTCCGAGGAGGAATCGTTAAACCAAGAGCATGGTCCAGAATAGGAACAAGAGTTTTTCTAAGGCAAGTTGTGTTTTGATCATGTTGAACCCAGTTTTATGAAATTACTATATTGATTTAAATTATGGCATGTTACTTCATGTGTACAATTGATTTCAAATTAGTTTAGGATCTAGTTATTCAACCCAATTGTATTATACCCTACCTTGTCATTTGTATGCCATGATTATTTGTCAACCTAGGATGGTTCATTACTAATTGGTTAATATTATAAATCAACATGGGTTGGTTCCGTGCTTAGTATGCTTAGCCATGCCACGTATATGTAACACCCTCAAATTTGCTCTAATTTAAATTTTGGAGTATTTTCGATTTTTGATAATTTCTGATAATTTATTAGAATGTAATTGGATTTATTCATTCATGACCTTTCTTGAATTCAGTTTATGCCAAGTTTTATTGGAAATATTTTATTTGAGTTCAAAATGTCTCAAAATATTTTCTAGAATTTTTTTGGAAATTTTCTAGTATTTATGGCTATTTTCTTGGATTATTTGAATTTCTGGAATTATTTTAAATGAAAAAGGATTTAAAAACGGGAATGAACAGTACTAGGCCGGCCCAGCACGTCGTAACCCTAGCGCCAACAAACCCGAGCCGTCCGATTGAGATCCTGCGGTCTGAGAAATGCCACGTCGCGCGCGCGTTGCGAGCCTTTGATCCGAGGACACGCGGACGCTCAGGATTGCGCCACATCGCTTCATCCTCACGAGTTTGTCGGAACAAACCCTACCAGAGTTTCCGCTTATTCCGCCGGTGATTGCGCGCACGTCGAGGCGTCTTTATAGTCTCCGTTGAGTGCGTCGTACAGAGCTCCTCGCACCGCTTCTTTTGACTCCTCGCATGCACGCCAAGACGCCCCAGAGACTCCGCAGTAGCTCGCCGTAGTTGCCCTTTCACTCCGCCACTGTTTTTGCTTCCTCTCACCGCCGTCGGTCGTCTTCCGCCGTCGCCCGAGCCGGTTCCGAACTCCTCTGAGTTTGCCACGTCGAACGAGCCACTTCTTCACACCGGAGAACCACCATAGCGCCGTCGACCGCGTCGTCTTCCCCAACTCTGGCAATCTTCGCTTCCTCATCGCAGTCGACCTCGTCAAGCATCGCCGATCATCTGATCTGCATCGCAAGATTCTGATACGTCCACGTCGTCGATCTCCTAGTTTTTCTAGCGTTAATCTTGACCGTAGATGTGTAGATTGAACGGCGGTGATTAGATCTAGTTTCTGTGCTTTGTTTTAGTCTCTCAACAGTTGGATCGGTAGTGTACGCGTGAGATTACGCCACGTAGTTATGATGAGCAGTAAACAGCTCGGGTACCATGGGCCGTTAGATTAGATCTAAACGGTAGTTGTGGGTTGAGCCGTGGCGCGTGAATCCACGCCGTTTAGATTTGAACGTGCGACGGAGATGACGCCGCACCTCCACCGAATCGCATGCAGACACGTGTGCACGTTGACCGAGGTGGAGACCAGATCGGACCGTTGCTTTCGGGCGCGCCGCTGTGATCTTGCCGCGTGGCTGCGTGTGAACCGAGACGCCGCCGAACGTGCGCGAGATCCAGCCGTCGGATCCGGGAGTCCCGCCGGATGGGCGACGCGTGGAGGCGCAGAACGCGATGCTTCGCCGAGTCGGCGCAGGGATCTAACCGATGGATCCGAGTGACCATTAGATGCGTGACGCGTGTCGCGTAGACTTCGAGGCAGTGTGGTGTGGCGCGTGGATCTGGCCGTTGATTCAAGGAATGGCTCGGATCTTGCCGCGTGGATGCACGGTTCTGGTGGACCAAGTCCACGGTAGACCAGAGCCGAGCCGTGGATCGGGCCCATAGACCGAGGCGATGTGGCGGCACCAGAAGGCGCCACGTGTTCGCTGACGTCATGCTAACGCAATATACCGAGTTTTTAGTAGGAAAATAAATGGTTTAATTCGGGAAATTCTATTTCTGATTTATAATTTAATTAAAAATTTGAAAGGCTATAACTTTTGCATTTGAACTCCGATTGAGGTGATTCCAGTTTCTAAAAAATTGTAAAATTGTGATATTTTTATTTATGAATTTTATTTCAATTTTTGAGGTCTTCCAGTCTACTGTTTTTGGTATTTATTGCATATGTGATTTTTACGCGTAGACGCAAATTTGCCGAAAAGTTTCGAAGAAGAGTTCGTCGCTCAAGATCAAGCTTCGGATCAAGACCAGCAACTCTTTGAAGGCAAGCGATGCTTTGACCATTTTGATCCTAGTTTCTTTTAAATATATATTTTGCTTTAAAATTATGCATGCTAAATTAATTAAAATGTATTTAAATGAATTTGAGTAATTTAGCTAATCAACCCATGCTGTTAATATCACCTTGAAATTATTACTTGTATGCCCTGAAATCATTGTCACCCTAGGTCGCTTGTACTAGTTGGATGATAATATTGTGACAACACGGGAGGCTAGACCGTGAATAGATGCTTAGCCTTGCAACTAGTCAACGAAGATTTTCTGGAAAATGCAACAATGCTGATTAATGACATATGGAATGTATTTTAAAATGGTGTGGTGATGCCACGTGATTAAATTGAGGTACAGAGACGTGTGGTTCTGTACCGATTTTGAGTTATTGTTGGCATGGTTGCATAATAATCAACTGGGTGAGAAATGATTTAGACTAGGGCAAGTGGCAAAAGGTTGTGTGCCAGATGGGCCTGTGTGGCAATGGGCTGATGAGTGATGTGAGTCTGTGTGCCACATTGGGCTGTGTGCCACTGTTGAGTGTTGGAAGTCTTGCCTTGGTCAGCTAAGGACTTCACCTTGCAAGTCTTTGAACTGAGTCACCCGTACAACCACATGTCTGGTATGGGACAGACCTAGTTGATTAGGGTTGTGATATCTTTCCTCTGATACCTCAGGGTGACAGTACACAGGGGTGTGTCTGTGTGGGGGAGCGTACCTATGCTACGGCTTGGTGCCCATCCAACAGTGTTGACCTGTCCTATACTTCGACTCTGTGTGAGGGGAGTGATAGTGAAGGAAATACCGGAGAGGTTCATTGGTTAAGGTAGAGGCTCCTGAAAGGCTTTGTGACGGGCAATCACCTGTGTGGTGAGCGGCTGTATCTTGTGGGTAAAGTGTACAACCTCTATAGAGTGTCAAATCTATTCAAATAGCTGTGTCCGCGGTATTGGACATTGCTCAGGGATTACAATCAAGGGGTAGATCTTAAAAAATAAAAATGTGGATTGGGTGGCTGTGTGCCAATGTGAAAATGAATTATTAAAGCTGTGTGCCGAGAATCTTTGAAGAAAAACTGTTTAATGAACTTAGCAATATATATAACTGTTTCACTGCTTTTAATCTAAACAAGATGCTAGTTTACAAATGCTGTTTGATGCGAAAGAACCAAGTAAGCCAATTCTTTGGAATAAGCCTTGCATGTAGTAATAGCACCGCATTCTATGCATTACTTGCTGGGTGCCTTGAGTACTCACCCCTCCTTGCCTATCCACCCAACATCAGTGGAGGAGTGTACGCCAGCCTGGGAGGAGGAGTGCACTGAGGATCCGGATAATTAGGGGCAAGCCCAGTCGGTTGCCTGTGGCAAGATGAAGGCTTCCACGAAGTTTATTTGCTTTTCGCTGTTATCTTTTAATTACTCTGATAATGTAAGCCTTGAGTGGCTGATCTTATGTAAGGAGACCATAAGGTCAAACAACTCAGTTTATATAAATGTTTGCACTATTTATTATGATATCGTTGTGAATGTCTGTGATGTTCAACCCTGTAAAAATTGTGTGTGCTAGCGTGATCCTGGACTAGCACAGAATACACAGAGGGTCTAGATTCTCATAATTGGGTCCCGACAGAGGTGGTATCAGAGCCGGCTGACTGTAGTACTTGACTCTAATTAGGTTAGTTGTGCCCAGGAGAATAAAACTATTTTCTAAAATTTAATCAACTTGAGCAAGAATATCAATGAAATCTCGACTTATCTTTTCTCTCTTGTTCATACCTATGCTGCATTTTCTGTTGTTATTTTGGGTTTTAAAATGAAGTCTGTTTTGGCAGATGAGGATGATCCACACTTATGGAGAGCGCACTGGAGGATACGCCACTGAACTATGGCGTATGATGCAATTTCTCGGAGGCTTCGACAGGCCGATCTATCGGGGAACCTCTATAGTGAGGGCAGGACTTGATATCGCCTGGGATGTCAAGATCACTGTATATGCTCGGGAGAGGACGAGTGCGAGCCGTCCTATCCACATCACCGTTAGGAGGACTTCGTTCGAGGCCGGGATCCAGGAGACGTCGTGTCTTACGATGCGGCAGGTCGTCCGTACCTACTCTGCAGAGTTAGAGGGCACCGTATTTCGTCATCACCCGCACCGGGATAATCGCCACGATAGGATGGAGTTCTTGGAGGAGGACGCCACGATCACTTACTTGGTGAGGTATGTCATCACCCAGGAGGAGACCATGGATGAGACTGTCCAGGAGCTGCAGAGGGCCCGCGACGAGGTCACGAAGGTTAGAACACAGCTGCGGGAGACCCGAGAGTACCTAGCTCACTCTATCCAGAGGATCCATGAGTTAGAGATGGCACTGTACGGACCTGAGCCTGAGCCAGTTCTGGAGCTGCATGACCCAGATCCGGAGGAGCAGGAGCAGGCAGCCTTGGGACCAGCCGAGTAGATGGGGTCATTCGACGGCTGCGATGAGGGCATCGGACCGCTTGCCCGATACTGAGCACCCGCTTGATGTATGCCCCGGGGGAGCCGCAGCCGGGTTGGCTTGACGAGTGATCGAGTCTAGCTTAGTGTGGTGTTGGGACTCGAGTGTTTGAGTCGCGTCTTTTTGGTTAGAGTCACCAATAGGTGTGAGTCGTTATTGCATTTTAATGTTGTTTGCTTGTTCTCGTTTTTTAGTGTCTGGTATGTGTTGCATTGCCGTAGGCACTTGTGAGCAACCATACTATTTTATTGAAATAATAAATTGGCTAAAGGAATTAAGTTACACCTGTTTTCCCTGCATAAGTTCTTTCACTTGTCTATGCTTTCTTCTTCTTTTCTTAACCTTGGAAGTTTTCGTCAGATGGTGAGGACTCGTGGTAATGTTGGAGCTAGCGGAAGTGGTGTCAACCAGGCGAAAAACCAGAATGAGGAGCCAATTCCTCAACCACCACAGGTTGATCTGCAGAATTTGAGAACTTTTCTGGTTGCCCAAACCCAGTTGATGAATACCATGATGCAGACTATGCAGCAGATATCCAATCAAGCTGCTGCAAATGCCCAACCAGGGGGTAATCAAGGTCCACATCCTTACTCAAGGTTGTCAGAGTTTATGAGGACTCGCCCACCTACGTTCTCTGGTAATGCCAATCCGTTGGAAGCAGATGATTGGCTGAGGACTATCGAAAGGAAACTGCACATAACCCAGTGTATAGGACATGAGAGGGTACTCTATGCCTCTCATCAATTGGAAGGAACTGCCGCGGAATGGTGGGAAAATTTCTGTGCTGCACATGAGAATACCCAAGAAATCACTTGGGAGGAATTCACTGGTGCTTTCCGTCAGTACCATGTACCCGAAGATATCATGGAATTAAAGAAAGAAGAATTCAGGAACCTAAAGCAAGGGGGCCAGTCAATGGCCGATTATCTGAATAAATTTACCCAGTTGGCACGCTACGCACCAGAGGATGTAGCAACCGACGAGGCAAAGCGATCCGATTCATTAAGGGCTCAATACGGATTACAGTGGGGTGATCACCCACATGTTTCCGGACTTCCAGGAGCTGGTTAACAAGGCCCTTATTTTGGAAGACAAGCGCCGGGAGTTGGATGACCATCTGAAGCGCAGAATGGTGCAATAAGGAGGTCGTTAAGGCCAGCAAAGGCAAAGAACGGCACCTCAATAGTTTGTCCGATTCCAACCCCGAAGCAGTGATAGGGCACTCACGCGGCAAATCGCCCGTGGGCGAATGCCCAAACTCCGGCCGTAACGGTGGTGCGATGCCGAGGAAACTCACAGGCAGCGGGAAGGCGTTGCTATCACTGCAACGAGTTAGGACACTTCGCCAATAACTGCCCTAAGAAGGGAGGTGTTACCCCAGTTCGCTTTAACCTGGGAAACACACCTGCAAGGACACCTGCTCAAGGAGGGAACCGGGGAGCTGCTCAAGCTGGAGCCACACCCCAAGCAACTGCGAGAGGCAGAGTTAATCACATCACCGCGGACGAGGTCCAGAATGCAACGGACGTTGTACTGGGTAAGTTTCTAGTAAACTCAATACCAACTACTGTTTTATTCGATTCTGGAGCTTCACATTAATTTATGTCCTGAGATTTTGCTGTTCAAAATGATATGGATATAGTGAATCTTAAATGTGTGCTTATAGTCCTATCCCCTGAATCAGAACTCCGATCAAAAGTAGGATGTTCTGGGGTAAGAATAATAATTAATGAAGTAGAGTTCCTAGCAAACTTAATCGTACTGAATACCCAAACCCTGGATGTTATCCTGGGGATGGATTGGCTAACTAAGCACAAGGCAGTGCTGGACTACGGACGAAGAGTTATATCAGTCGAGAGTCCGGAAGGGAGAAGGATTGAGTCTGAAGCAACAGCAGTGCGAGATGGACAGTTGATGGTCAACAGCATGAAGGCCGTCAGTTTAGAGAATGTTCCAATAGTCAAGGAATATTCAGATGTTTTTCCAGAGGATCTACCTGGAATGCCACCGGATAGAGATATCGAGTTCGTTATAGAACTAGTACCAGGAACAGCTCCAATAGCTAAGAGACCATATCGGATGTCAACAGTCGAATTGGTGGAAATGAAGAAGCAAATTGAAGAACTGTTGGAGAAAGGTTTTATCAGACCTAGTTCATCGCCATGGGGAGCGCCAGTCCTGTTTGTCAAGAAGAAAGACGGGAGTTTTAGGATGCGTATAGATTATCGTGCACTCAATGATGTGATATAAAGAATAAGTATCCGTTACCCAGGATTGATGACCTATTTGATTAGTTGATAGGAGCAGGAGTCTTCTCCAAGATTGATCTCCGATCGGGATACCATCAATTGAAGATCCGATTAGAGGATATTCCAAAGACTGCATTCTTGTCAAGATATGGACATTACGAGTTTACAGTTATGTCCTTCGGTTTGACAAATGCACCAGCATATTTCATGAACTTAATGAATAAGGTTTTTATGGAATACTTGGATAAGTTCGTTGTCGTGCTTATAGATGATATCCTTGTCTACTCCTAAACGAAGGAGGAACGCACCGAACATTTAAGGTTTGTTCTTGAGAAGTTGAGGGAACAACAGTTGTTTGCTAAATTTAGCAAATGCGACTTTTGGAAGGATAAGGTGGAATTTCTTGGACACATAATGACTGCGGAAGGAGTCGAAGTGGATCCAAGTAAGGTGGAGGCAGTATTACATTGGGAGCCACCGAAAACGGTAACCCAAATCCGTAGTTTCCTTGGGATGGCAGGATATTACCGTCGTTTTATTAAAGGATTCTCTACAATTGCAAGACCCCTTACGCAATTGTTGAAAAAGGAAAATAAATTCTTAAGGACACCAAAGTGTGAAAAGAGTTTCCAGGAATTGAAGAAACGAATGACGTCAGCACCTGTACTAGTTTTACCTAACGTTCATCAAAGCTTCGACATCTATTGTGATGCATCACGTCAGGGATTGGGATGCGTGTTGATGCAAAACCGAAAGGCAGTAGCATATGCATCGAGACAATTGAGGCCACATGAGGAGAATTATGCGATTCATGATCTGGAATTGGCTGCTGTAGTGCATGCCCTAAAAATATGGTGTCATTATCTCATCGGAAACAGATGTGAAGTATATACCGACCATAAAAGTCTTAAGTATATTTTCACACAAGCTGACCTAAATATGAGGCAAAGAAGATGGCTAGAGTTAATTAAAGATTATAATGTTGGAATTCATTACCATCCTGGCAAAGCCAACGTGGTGGCAGATGCCTTGAGCAAAAAGAACCACAGTGTAAATATGTTGTTGGAAATAAGTCAGGCAGAATTGTGTAAGGATTTACAGAAATTAAAATTAGAAATGGTACCAGAAGGATATTTAGCAACCTTGGAAGTAAAACCTACCCTGGAAGATCAGATCAGGGAAGGACAAAAAGATGACGATAAAATCAAGAGAATTAAGTCCAAAATGAATGCAAGCAAGGCAAAGGATTTCAAACTGGATGAGCAAGGTACTATGTGGTTTAAAGGGCGCATTTGTGTGCCGAATAAGAAAGAGCTAAAGCAGTTAATTTTGGAGGAAGCTCATGACTCCAAGTACTCAATTCATCCAGGAAGTGCCAAAATGTACCAGGATCTGAAGGAAAGGTTCTGGTGGCCAAGCATGAAGCGGGAAGTTGCAGAGTATGTCGCACTATGTGACATATGTCAAAGAGTCAAAGCTATGCATCAGAGGCCAGCAGAACTATTACAACCCCTGAAAATACCTGAATGGAAATGGGAAGAAATTGGTATGGATTTTATAACTGGTTTACCCAGGACTCAAAGAGGAAATGATTCCATATGGGTTATAGTGGATCGCTTAACTAAAGGTGCACATTTTATACCGGTAAAGACCACATACTCAGGGGACCGGTTAGCAGAACTGTATATGGCAAGAATTGTCTATTTGCATGGTGTACCAAAGAGGATAGTGTTGGACAGAGGTACCCAATTTACCTCAAGATTCTGGGGTAAGCTTCATGAGGCAAAGGGAACTCGTTTAAACTTCAGTACGGCATACCATCTGCAGACAGATGGTCAAACAGAGAGAGTTAACCAGATATTGGAAGATATGATAAGGGCTTGTACTTTAGCATATTCTACTTCCTGGGACAAGTGTTTGCCTTATGCTGAATTCATCTATAATAACAGCTACCAAGCAAGTTTACAGATGTCTCCATTTGAAGCTCTGTATGGTCGATCTTGTCGAACACCATTGAATTGGAATGAGATCGGTGAGCGACATGTTTTCGGTCCGGATATACTTCAGGAAGCGGAAGAACAGATCGCCATGATCAGAGAAAGACTGAAGATTGCTCAATCAAGACAGAAGAGTTATGCCGACAATCGTCGCAGGGAATTGAGCTTCGAACCTGAAGATTTTGTGTATCTCAGAGTTACACCCCTCAAAGGAGTCAGAAGATTCCATGCAAAAGGAAAACTCGCACCCAGGTATGTCGGGCCATTCAAAATCTTGGGCCGCAGAGGCGAAGTTGCGTACCAACTAGAGCTACCGCAGTCATTGACAGGAGTGCATGATGTATTCCATGTGTCGCAATTGAAGAAGTGTCTTCGAGTACCGGAAGAACAAACGCCTTTGGAAGCAATCAAGCAGCAAGAAGATTTGACTTATAAAGAACATCTGGTGAAAATTCTAGACACAATGGACAGAGAAACAAGGAACAAGTCAACGCGCTTTTGCAAAGTCCAGGGGAGCAACCATTCGGAAAATGAGACGACTTGGGAGCGGGAAGAAGATCTAAAGGAGTTTCCTGACCTATTATGTAGTCAGCCTTGAATCTCGGGGTTGAGATTTAAGGAGGGAGGTTTGTAACACCCTGAAATTTGCTCTAATTTAAATTTTAGAGTATTTTTATTTTTGAGAATTTCTGAGAATTTATTAGAATGTAATTGGATTTATTCATTCTTGACCTTTCTTGAATTCTGTTTATGCCAAGTTTTATTGGAAATATTTTATTTGAGTGCAAAATGTCTCAAAATATTTTCTAGAATTTTTTTGGAGATTTTCTAGTATTTTTGGCAATTTTCTTGGATTATTTGAATTTCTAGAATTATTTTAAATGAAAAAGGATTTAAAAACGGGAAAGAACAGTACTGGGCCGGCCCAGCACGTCGTAACCCTAGCTCCGACAAACCCGAGCCGTCCGATTGAGATCCTGTGGTCTGAGAGATGCCACATCGCGCGCGCGTGGCAAGCCGTTGATCCGAGGACACGCGGACGCTCAGGATTGCGCCAGGTCACTTCGTCCTTGTGAGTTCATCGGAACAAACCCCGCCAGCGTTTCTGCTTATTCCGCCGGTGATTGCACGCACATCGAGGCGTCTTTATAGTCTCTGTTGAGTGCGTCGTGCAGAGCTCCTCGCGCCGCTTCTTTTGACTCCTCGCACGCACGCTGAGACGCCCCGGAGACTCCGCAGTAGCTCGCCGTAGTTGCCCTTTCGCTCCGCCGCTGTTTTTGCTTCCTCTCATCGCCGTCGGTCATCTTCCGCCGTCGCTCGAGCCGGTTCTGAACTCCTCTGAGTTTGCCTTGTCGAGCGAGCCACTTCTTCACGTCGGAGAACCACCGTAGCACCGTCGACCACGTCGTCTTCCCCAACTCCGGCAATCTTCGCTTCCTCGCTGCCGTCGACCTCGTCAAGTATCACCGATTGTCCGATCTACATCGCACGATTCTGGTACGTCCACGTCGCCGATCTCCTCATTTTTCTAGCATTAATCTTGACCGTAGATGTGTAGATTGAACGGCTGTGATTAGATCTAGTTTCTGTGCTTTGTTTTAGTCTCAAACGTTGGATCGGTAGTGTACGCGTGAGATTGCGCCACGTAGTTATGATGAGCAGTAAATAGCTCGGGTACCGTGGGCCGTTAGATTAGATCTAAACGGTAGTTGTGGGTTGAGCCGTGGCACATGAATCCGCGCCGTTCAGATTTGAACGTGCGGCGGAGATGACGCCACACCTCCACCGAATCGCGTGCAGACACGTGTGCGCGTTGACCTGGGCGGAGACCAGATCCGACCGTTGCTTTCGGGCGCGCCGCGGTGATCTTGCCGCATGGCTGCGTGTGAACCGAGACGCCGCCGAACGTGCGCGAGATCCAGCCGTCGGATCCGGGAGTCCCGCCAGATGCGCGACGCGTGGAGGCGCAGAACGCGATGTGTCGTCGAGTCGGCACAGGCATCTAACCGTTGGATCCGAGCGACCGTTAGATGCGTGATGCGTGTCGCATAGATTTCGAGGCAGTGCGGTGTGGCGTGTGGATCTGGCCGTTGATTCAAGGAACGACTCGGATCTTGCCGCGTGGATGCACTGTTCTGGTGGACCGAGTCCACGGTAGACCAGAGCCGAGCTGTGGATCGGGCCCATAGACCGAGGCGACATGGCGGCACCAGAAGGCGCCACGTGTTCGCCGACATCATGCTGACGCAATAAACCGAGTTTTCAGTAGAAAAATAAATTGTTTAATTCGGGAAATTCTATTTTCTGATTTATAATTTAATTAAAACTTTGAAAGGCTATAACTTTTGCATTTGAACTCCGATTGAGGTGATTCCAGTTTCTAAAAATTTGTAAAATTGTGCTCTTTTTATTTGTGAATTTTATTTGAATTTTTGAGGTATTTTAGTCTACTGTTTTAGTTATTTATTGCAGATTTGATTTTTACGCATAGACGCAAATTTGTCGGAAAGTTTCGAAGAAGAATTCGTCGCTCAAGATCAAGCTTCGGATTAAAACCAGCAACTCTTTGAAGGCAAGTGATGCTTTGACCATTTTGATCCTAGTTTCTTTTAAATATATATTTTGCTTTAAAATTATGCATGCTAAATTAATTAAAATGTATTTAAATGAATTTGAGTAATTTAGCTAATCAACCCATGCTGTTAATATCACCTTGAAATTATTACTTGTATGCCCTGAAATCATTGTCACCCTAGGTTGCTTGTACTAGTTGGATGATAATATTGTGCCAACACGGGAGGCTAGACCGTGAATAGATGCTTAGCCTTGCAACTAGTCATCGAAGATTTTCTGGAAAATGCAACAATGTTGATTAATGACATATGGAATGTATTTTAAAAGGGTGAGGTGATGCCACGTGAAGAAATTGAGGTACAGAGACCTGTGTGGTTCTGTACCGATGTTGAGTTATTGTTGGCATGGTTGCAAAAAAATCAACTAGGTGGGAAATGATTTAGACTGGGGCAAGTGGCAGAAGGCTGTGTGCCAGGTGGGCCTGTGTGGCAATGGGCTAATGAGTGATGTGAGTCTGTGTGCCACATTGGGCTGTGTGCCACTGTTGAGTGTTGGAAGTCTTGCCTTGGTCAGCTAAGGACTTCACCTTGCAAGTCTTTGAACTGAGTCACACGTACAACCACATGTCTTGTATGGGACAGACCTAGTTAGGGTTGTGATATCTTTCCTCTGATACCTCTGGGTGACAGTACACAGGGGTGTGTCTGTGTAGGGGAGCGTACCTGTGCTACGGCTTGGTGCCCATCCAACGGTGTTGACCTGTCCTATACTTCGGCTCTGTGTGAGGGGAGTGATAGTGAAGGAAATACCGGAGAGGTTCATTGGTTAAGGTAGAGTCTCCTGAAAGGCTTTGTTATGGGTAATCACCTGTGTGGTGAGCGGCTGTATCTTGTGGGTAAAGTGTACAACCTCTGCAGAGTGTCAAATCTATTTGAATAGCCGTGTCCGCGGTATTGGACATTGCTCAGGGATTACAGTCAATTGGTAGATCTTCAAAAATAAAAATGTGGATTGGGTGGATGTGTGCCAATATGAAAATGAATTATTAAGGCTGTGTGCCGAGAATCTTTGAAGAAAAACTGTTTAAAGAACTTAGCATTGTATATAACTGTTTCACTGCTTTTAATCTAAACAAGATGCTAGTTTAGAAATGTTGTTTGATGCAAAAGAACCAAGTAAGCCAATTCTTTGGATTAAGCCTTGCATGTAGTAATAGCACCACATTCTGTGCATTACTTGCTGGGTGCCTTGAGTACTCACCCCTCCTTGCCTATCCACCCAACATCCGTGGAGGAGTCTACGCCAGCCTGGGAGGAGGAGTACACTGAGGATCCGGATAATTAGGGGCAAGTCCAGTCGGTTGCCTGTGGTAAGATGAAGGCTTCCACGAAGTTTATTTGCTTTCCGCTGATATCTTTTAATTAATCTGATAATGTAAGCCCTGCGTGATTGATCTTATGTAAGGAGACCATAAGGTCGTACAACTCAGTTTATATAAATGTTTGCACTATTTATTATGATATCATTGTGAATGTGTGTGAGGTTCAACCCTGTAAAGACTGTGTGTGCTAGCGTGATCCTGGACTAGCACAGAATATACAGAGGGTCCAGATTCTCAGAATCAGGTCCCGACAGTATAACTCATGTCTTTTGGAATATCAAAATAATCTTGATAAATGGAATATGATGAAGGGTTACGGTAGGCTACACTAGCATAAATTAAAAATTCTACAGATCTCAAGAGGCCACACAAGTAAAACATCATGGATTTCAGCTCGTTACCACTAGACACGTTGTACAGTGGAAGAAGATGTCGAAACAAATCGACGTTGCACATCCTGGTATGATCGTCAAACAGTGCGATCGGTCCGAGCAATAGCCAAACAGCAAGTTGATCCTTTGGCTTTTGGATCCATCCAATCAACTCCTTGATCGGTCCAAATAGTCATCCTCGAACAGCACCGCAATAGAGCAGTGCCTCTATCGGTATCCACACGTCCAGGGTTAGAACGCTTAGCGCCGGGGTGCTAGCACCGTACGCACGGTAGAGAATGCGAAGGACGGCTAAGGTTTCGGTGGTGGTGCAACTCTTGCATACAACTTTTGCCTCAAACCCTAAGCCTATGTCCCCTTTTTATAGCCCTCGGTGGCGCCCAACCGTTGAGCCCAATCTGAGTCCATATTCAATTTGGCCCATTAGAACAAATCCAATCTGAACTCTGATAACCAATTATAACCGTTCCAAACCCCTTAAGTGTGTGACCCTATAGGTTCATGTATATTTGGACACGACTCAAAAACATCTTTCAGACCGATAATCAATAGCAGTCCCTAGCAGTGCATATCGATTCCCAAAATATTCATAAAGCATCGGATGAACCTACTATAGTGTGATAATGTCATGTTCCCTTCGCCTCACGATATCAGATCGAACTCAAATCAAGAGTCGTGTCATCCTATGATAGCTTGATCCATTCACTCATACCGTAGTGGATTAATTTATTTGCATTGACTCTCAATCACATCCAGCATGGCCATGCACTTCCTTAATAAATCTACCTTGAGGGGCCAGAGATATCTCTTTGTTTTGTAGGAGGGGAAAATTCCATCTTGATCACTCATGTACCTGAGCATGTTTCATGGTAAACCCGAAAACTACCTTTATAACTATCTGGTTAAAGAGTAGTGTTTGGCAGCTTCTATGAAAACCATTACATGTACATCTAGGAAACCAATGACGATCTCAGGTCTAAAGATCATACGTACACTGTGTGTAAGACCAACTGATGACACATAAGAATATATAACAATTCTCGCAGTGTCTCATACGGGTCTATCCAACGCATGTTCTCCAACATGTGTCCACATTATTGATTAGATATCTCCATATCTCTATGACCCATGAAATATGGTCATCAATCAATACATGTGCTGATCTATGAAACATAATCATCCTATATTATGATAACCGACTAGGGATAACTTGAATAACATTGATATATGAAAAGAGTTTCATGAATAAGTCACGTACTTGTTGATCAATCCAATCAATATTTATTCAAAGGACAAACAATTATACTATTCCATAAACATAAGACGTGATACAATCATTTTCATGATTGCCTCAAGGGCATATCACTTGAGTTAATCATGCAAGTATCTAATACCCATGGCTCTCGTGTGCGCTTCATTCTTTGGCTGCGTGAGCGGTTTTGTCAACGAATCGGATATGTTTGAGTCCATATGCAACTTGCATATCTTCACATCACCTCTATCCATAATGTCTCAGATAAGGTGATAGCGCTGCTGAATGTGCTTGGACTTTTGATGCGATCTAGGCTCCTTCGCTTGCGCAATGGCACCACTATTGTCACAATAGAGATTTAATGGGCTAGAAGCACTATCAACCACACCAAGTTCAGTGATGAACTTAATCCAAATAGCCTCCTTTGCAGCTTCTGAAGCCGCAATGTGCTCAGCCTCCATCGTAAAATCAACAACCGTATTCTGCTTGGAATTCTTCCATCTCATTGCTCCTCCGTTCAGCATGAACACATACCCAAATTGCGAATGATAATCATCTTTATTGGTTTGGAAACTTGTATCGGTGTAACCACTTACAATGAGCCTTTCCACACCTCCATAAACAAGGAACGTATCCTTAGTTCTTTTCATGTAATTGAGGTTATTCTTAACTGCTATCCAGTGACCTACACCTAGATCTAACTTATATCTGCCCGTAACACTTAGAGCGTACGACACATCCGGTCATGTACAAATCATGGCATACATTATAGACCCAATTACCAAAGCATATGGAATCTTACTCATCTGTCCCGCTCATCGGTGGTCGAAGGACACTAAATCTTGCTAAGGCTAATATCATGTGACATGGGCATGAAACCTCTCTTGGAATCTTTCATATTGAACATCTTCAATGCCTTGTCAATGTACGTATCTTGGCATAATCCAATTAGCCTCTTAAACCTATCTCTATAGATCTTAATTCCCAAGATATATGCCGCCTCTCCTAAGTTCTTCATAGAGAAACTCTTTCTTAATGAAGATTTTACAGATTCCAACATAGGAATATCATCTCTAATCAACAATATATCATCCACATATAAAATCAAGAACACAAGTGCACTTCCACTGGTCTTCTTATAGACACAGTGCTCTTCTTCATTTCTGATGAAGCCAAACCCTTTGACTACCTCATCAAAATAAATGTTCCAACTCTGAGATGCTTGCTTCAATCCATAAATAGATCTCTAAAGCTTGCATACCTTTCCAGCATTTTGTGGATCGACAAAACCTTCAGGATGTGTCATGTACACATCCTCACCTAGGTTTCCATTGTGGAAGGCCGTTTTGACATCCATTTGCCATATCTCATAATCGAAATATGCAGCAATAGCTAGAATTATCCGGACAAACTTAAACATAGCGACGGGCGAGAAGGTTTCATCATAGTCAACACCTTGAATTTGTTTGAAACCCTTTGCCCCAATCAAGCTTTATAGATGTGAACATTTCCGTCCATGTCTATCTTAATCTTAAAAACCCATTTGCACTCTTTGAGTTTTACACCATCAGGCGGATCAACCAATAAGTTCTAAACTTGATTGTCATGCATGTATTTTATTTCAGATATCATGTCTTCAAGCCATTTCTCAGAGTCCAGGTTCATCATTGCTTCCTTTTAAGTCTTAGGCTCATCGTTGTCCAACAACATTGTTTCTCCATTGTCCAATGAAGAACATTGCGCCCATACATTATGGGTGTTCGACGTTGTCTTGAAGACCTACGTGGGGCTGGTGTATCCTCTACAGGTTCTACGGTATCTTGTATAGCCTGTTAGTTTCAGTAGAAGCTGAAACACTTTTCATTGGTTCTCGAATCTCTTCGAGTCGCATCGTGCTCCCACTAACTCCCTTGGAAAGTAATTCTTTCTCAAAAAATACACCACTACGAGCAACAAACACTTTGTTCTCTTCTTTTGTGTAAAAGTAATATCTTTTGGTTTCCTTAAGATACCCCACAAAGAAGCATTTTTGTGACTTGGGCCTGAGCTTACCAGACATCAAATGTTTTATATAAGCCTCACAACCTCATACTTTGAGAAAAGACAATCTGGGACACTTCTCGGTCTATATCTCATATGGCGTCTGTAACATCCCAAAAAATTCAGAACTGGGAAAAGTAAAAATTAAAAATGGAATTAATTAAAAAAAATTATTAAAATCAAGATTTTAATTTAAATAGCATTATTCTCCTCATTATCTTGAATTTTATTCTTAGGAAAAGTATAAGTTGTAATATAAAAATTTTTCTTCTAAAATGAAAAAACTATGAAAATGAGTTTGAAATATAAACTTATTTTGAATTTCCACCTATTTTGAATTTTTTCTCGAAAATCTTTTATATTAATTGTTTTCTTCTCCTTCAAAATACAAAACCCACAAATCCTAAGAAATAAAATCTAGAAAAAATTATATAAATCAAATCATCTCCAAAGCATGCCCAATAATATTCAAAGCAATGTGAACTCATTTAGTGCCAAAAAGAAAAAAAAGTACAATGTGACTATGAACAGCACTCATGTCGGAATTATTAAAAGTTTCACAGACCTTTTCAAAACTTGGAAAATTTACCACATCATATACATAACTAGGGTAATTTATAGGAAAAGTTTCAAAGATAATAAATTTGAATTGTCCATTTTATAAAATCAAAAACAGAATTAATTTAAAGATAATATTATCAATGTCAGAATTTTATAAAAATAAATATAATTGATAATCATCTGAAAGTTTTATAGTAATTGAAATAATAATTAGGTTTATACAGAAAAAATTTCATATAAAATAAATCTTATTTTTATCTAAGAAAAATAAAAATCATAAAATCGAATTTTGATGAAGCAGTTTTGTCAGAATTTTAATAATTTCCACAGATAATATATTTAGCTGAAATTTTTATAACACGGTAAAAACTATCTCCAGATCATGCTTCAAAAGTTCAAAAAACAATTGACTAGGAATACTTCTTCAATCTATACCCCTTTATAATGCACCTAAGCAATTTTTCCTACGTCCACCCTAAATAATGCACCTCATTAGAGATGGCCTAATGTTCGTGCACCCAGCAAAACGTCCCCAGAAACTTGCATTCATCAAAATGAACGTCTCAGATCTTTCCTCAGTTTTACTCACCCACATCCGATGGCCATTATTTAGTGTGTCTAATCATCCCTGTGGTCCACAACAGACCTCCCCCACCTACATATTTGGAAGGAGAGCGAATTAAACAAGGAAATAAATAAGAAGGATTCGCATACAAGGAAACCAGACTTAAATTTTTTACTGGCCAAAATTGTACATACTACATATTTGGAAGAAGGGTGAATCAAACAAGAAAATAAACAGGGAGGATCCACATGCAAGGAAACAAGACTTGAATTTTTTATTGTCCTGGCATTGTGATCGTATTTTTTTCCGAATATGACCCTTCTCGAGACTTTTTACGGATCTAGCCCCATAGAGCCTAATTTGGTATACGGAGAGCGTTGAATTTTTGTTTTTATTTTTATCTAAGGAACCAGCGATGCTGTGAGTCTTGGTTATTTTTTCAATTTTTCTCGCGGAACCGGTGGCGAAAGCACTGCTTAATTTTTATCTTTTTTTCTTGCGGATCCAGTGTCGGTGGCGCAGATTTATTTTTCCATATATTTCGAAATCATCCTCGTGGCCCACAAGACCTTCCTCACCTCCAGCATCAACAAGGAAAAGAAACAAATGTCTTGGAATCAAGGAAAAGGAAACAAACGTCCTAGAAAAGGAAAGGACCATACATTACGTGCTGGGAAAAGGAAACCGGGAGATGGGGCAGCGCGACCGGGAGAACGCAGGTCTGCAATGGCTCCACGGTCGCCATCGATAGCTTTGCCGACGCGACGAGGTTGCTGGTCAACGACCTCACGGCCGCCGTGCCTCGGCAAATTTATAATTTAAATTTTTTTGAAAATAATTTTATTAAGTACAAAAAAATCGAAAGTTTTTTTTGAGAATTTAAAAAAATGAAGGCAACTCACCTGTAGCTTCTTCTAACTGCAACCCAAACCAGAGAAGCTTCTTCTCTTCCCTCCCTCCATTAAAGCAAGAAAGAAGCTCCAAAGCTCCATCAACCCCGCACCAAATCTCCTCTTTCCATCTATGGTGTTAATTCCCCAAATTTCGTGCTCTATTGCCAAAATTTCCTCCCAATCTGATTTGATTCCAAATTATGGTTTCCATAAATATGCTTGTTTCGGGGCTATAAAAGCCGACGAGTTCTCCTCCACCCCATCGCATTGCGTAAATCCCCAAGTGCTCCCTCTTGTAAAGATCGCCGGATTTTGGAGGTAACCCAAGCCATCACCGTCATCTTTCCCGGCGAAATTCACCGCAACCGTGACTCCTCCCCAGCAGGCGCCGGTGCCGGCGTTCTCACCGCACCAGTGCCAACCCACTGCGACCGATCGGCCACCCCTAGCCTTCCCTCCCCCTTACGCTGGCCAAGCCCGGAGAGCACGCTGTGCTCTCTGTGGAAGCTGCAAAAAAAATAATCTAAAATCAGAAAATTCTTTTTTCTTTTTCTTTCTTGATTTAAAATCTTTTGGGAGCCCGTTTTCACCCATTCAACCTCCATTTAGTTCCGTTTTTCTTCTAAATTCATTTAAAATTCTAAATTTCTCTTTTATTATTAAGTGTTGTATTCATACTTATTTTCTCATCTAATTGATAAGCGGGTGTACTGTCGTCGTAGCGTTAGCATAGGCACTATACTAGTCAATTGTGAGAGTATTATCTGATCAGAGAATGGCAAAGTCGGTTTACCCCTGAGGTTCACTGACAGGTGGGGCCCTCACCTGCTTTGGCCCATCTGCCAGCGCCTAGACCTCTCTACCTGCTCTCTTTCGTAGAAAGCCATTGCGCTGCCGCATTTGTCGTCTACTCTGCCACAACAAGGAAAAGATCGCCTATTCTCTGCCACGGCAAGAAGGGCTGGCCGAATTCATTGCCATGGCATGTGCGCAGATCGCCACCATGACCCAATCGTGCACAAAAACTGCGGCGCAGAGCTTGCCCAGTGTTCGCACTGGTTTAAGCCTCACTGACATGTGCCTTTCCCTTCCTTAGCTGACTCTCCTCACTACCTCACTACCCGATCTCTGCCACGATGAACTAGCGCCAACCCAGCTGACCCTGCCATGACACGACCCTTTACCATACCCTGCCACGGAAGAGTTCTCCAAAGCCGCTGCAATCCCGTGCTGCCCCATTCAAACCCTGCTTGCAACCTCCTTGCTCCGGCTATAAGAGCCACAAAAGACTACAGGGCGCAGCTCCTCACCGCCTCACCTCTGCTTTACCCAAGTCCCAAACCGATTGATCACTAGAAACTCCCTTGCCACCAGAAAACCGTGGGGCAGAGCTGAATTTTGATTCCCATTCCTCACGCGAACCAAACCGCAGTTAACTCAGTCGGAGGAACCTTAGATACCCCCCAAATCTATTGCCACCTTAGGACTCGCCTTACATCGCCCGAGAACCCATCGCCACTTTGTTCATCTTCCTCGAGGCTGGCTAACGGTGGTGGCTCACCTCGGCTAATCCCCGACCAAATTGGGCAGAAAAATGGAACCCACCAACTTCACTGATGCTTTTTCCCTAGTCAATTCGAGCTCATTCATCTTTCCCATCTTCCCCGGCTGACCGACGCCATGGCTGCCGCTTGCTCATGTCGCCGGCCCACTACAGTGCACCTCCCCGGCCACCAAGACTTTCCTCGCCTCTCTCTCGGTCGCCCCATGCTCCTCAAGCCCGTGGCCGGCCAGATTCGGCCTCATCTCGCCGTCGGCAGCCACCCCTAAAGATTCCTCTGTTTCAAGTCACTGATCGGTGGGCCCCAATTTTCAGTTGGTCCAGGTAAAGCCAGTTCAAAGTGGTAAAGGCGCGTTGCAGATTCAAAAGTGCATTTCCATTTTTAGCGAATTTCGAAACCATTAAGTACTCAAACATTACTAACTTTTGCGTTTTAGCTCCGAATTAAGAAAAATAAATTTATAAATTTATCTAAAATAATGTAGTTTCAAAATATACAAAAAATATTTAATTTTTAACCCAAGTTTGAATCATTTGAAATTAAATTTAAATAAAACCTTAATATGGTGTATATGCAAAAGTTGAAAACCCTAGATTCTAAAATCATGAAATAATTTCCATGTTCTCCTGAGATCATAATAAACCCATTTGTATAAAAATATTTAATTTTTAAACTTATTATGAATTATTTGGGTCAAAACTTAAAGAAAACCTGAATATGGTTACTACTAAAAGTACATAAACTATAACTCCTTAAATCATGAAACCAATTTTAAAATGATCCTGAGGTCATGAGTATTCCAAATATGTAAAATACTTACATATGAACCTAGTTTAAATCAAATTTGTAAATAGATCATTTTATAGTGCATAAAACTCAAATAGTCATAACTGGTGCATATAAATTCAAATATTGGTAAAACTAATTTCTAGGCTCAGATAAAAACCTAATATTCCTATCTATGCAAAAATATGTTATACTTGATTTAGTTAGAACTAAGTTTATCATAAGCTGTAGATACTAGGCTCATATGATAGTATATGGCCAAATAGCTCGAATGGATATTTAGATAAAGAAAACCAGTTTAAGCACACTATGATTCCAGAACGGCTAAAATGAATATTGCTTAGCTCAGTCTGAACCAAGTCCTTTAGATAGCTTGGCTTGCTAAGTATAAAAGATTAATATATACATCTCTCAAATAAGTAATAGTTATAAAATCAATATATATATATATACTCTAAAAATTGGAATCAACTAATACAGAAAAAATCATTATAATAATAAGTCATAGTCTGCACTTAGCCTCTTAGTCGAGATATGCTTTAATATAATAGATATACTTGAGGACTTAAAATATAAACAAACACAATAGCATAATTAAATGTAACATCCCAAAAATCTTAAGAACAGAAAAAATGAAAATTTTAAATTTTAAAATGGAATTGAATGAAAATTTCATCTGAAAACAAGATTTTTATTTTAAATATCATCATTCTCTTCATTTTCTTGTATCTTAACCTAAAAAGAAAAGAATGAGTTGATATATTAAAAAATTTCATCCAAAATATACAAACCTTAAAAATGAGTTGAAAATATAAACCTTATTTTGAAATTTCCTTCTTTTCAAAATTTCCTTGATTTTTGGGTTTTAAAAAATAGTTTATATAAAACGTTTTCTTGTAATCTATAACACAAAACCCAAAACCACTTAAGAGATATAATCTGGAAAAAAAAAATTCAAATAAATACCAAATCATCCCCTGGTCATCTCCAGAAATTTTCAAAGACATGTGAACTAATTTGGTATTGAAAAGAAATCAAAACTAGAGTTAATTTAAAATGATATTATCAATGTCTGAATTTTATAAAAATAATAATAACTGATAATCATCTTAAACTTTTATGGTACCTCCCAATAATCATCAGGGTTATTCATAAAAAGTATCATATAAAATTAAGCTTATTTATTGTATAGGAAAAATGGAAAACAAATTAAAAAGTAGTTAACTTTGGAGAATTACTTTTCTTAAACTGCATGAGAGAATCAAATGAAACCAAAGAAAATGGAAACTACATTCAGTGGGCTGCTACCATGAATTTTCCTCAAATTTTTCGGCCAGGATTTCATCTCTGTTGAGTCACTTCAAATCTTCCTCAGATCCTGTCCAGAAAATAAATTAAACATTTTTGCTTTGCTGGCTCGTTGGCTTTGACTCTGCGTTGCTTCGGCTGATGACGCTGGCAGTGGGGCTCCTCCCGGCCTGGGCTCACCAGCCAGCCTCCTCCACCTCTCCTTCCCTCCTCTCTCTCACCCAGCTTCTGCCCCAGCGACGCTACGGCAGGCTTTGGCAGCCACGCGGCTCGGCTGGCCAGCCCTCGTCTCCTCCGCCTCCTTGCCCATACGACAACCACCTACTCCCATTACAGAGCCTTAAAGGCCGGCAACTGCTTCCTGTTTGCCTTGCTCACTGCACTCCCTTTCTCTGCCAGAGTTTCACCGGAGTGGGAGACTGGGTAGCGAGCCTTTCCTCCACAGGGAAGAAGTCCAGGTGAGCCTGTCTTCTCATTTCGCGCATCTTCAGCTGCCCTACAACCTCCTGAGCCCACTCTTTGTATTGCATGCAGCCAAGTCGTGCCCCGGTAGCTGTGCGCGGAGTAAGTTTCCTTCGTCGGTGTAATTGCCAAGCTCCGGCCACCACGGCCAGCTCCGGTGGTCGCCGCCGTCGTCGGGGACTGCCCCCAGCCGAGCCCAACTCCCTGCAGTTCACTTCCCCAGCCGAGCTTCATCCTTTCCAGCAGCCAAGCCCTCGCCATTGTTGTTCCAGTCAAGCTTCTAGGGTTAGTAGAGGTATAGCTCAAGTATTATTCCATGCTCTCTAGTCACAAGTAACACCTTGGCTCAGTGGTAGAAACACTCCGATGCAACCAGCAGATCTGGGGTTCGAACCCAGGTTTTGCAATTTATTTTTCTCCTTTTTGGTCCTTGTGAATCAAACCTTCATATCTTTTGCTAGGAACATCCAAATGAAACAAACTCAACTTCTAAATTTGAGTTATGAAATAAAGAATTAGATTCGGCAATAAAAATTCATAGGTTTCTTGCAGTAAAAACATTTAGATAGAGTTTTAATGGAAGTCTCTTTTTAGGTGTTGTCAAGTAACTATATAATTCCTAGTTCCATAAATCATGAAATAAATCAAATAGTTTCCTGCAAGCCTAGATGCTCCATTTCTATAAAAACATTTAGATCTGAATGTATTTGGAGTCAAAAATTGTTTGTTTAAAACCTTACTAACATGCAAGATTCAAATGGTTAAAATATGAATCAAATGAGCTCAAAACTTGATGAAACCAGTTTAGTTGCACTCCTGAGGTTACATAGATCATAATTAAACAAAAAATATTTGGATTTCAGTTAAGTATGTACTAATTGCTCATTAATCGAACATGCAATCGGTAGAATGATCAAATGGCCGAAACATTCGAAAACAAACCTCGAACTCAACGAAACCAAATGCTATGACCTTAAAATGTCATGTACTTGCTTGCTGTGCATAAATGATATCATTTTAAACAACTTTGAGTTAGGCCATATTAAGCCCTAATGATCATATACATGAAAAACATCTTAAATAAATGTGAAATGTCACGGAATTAAATTAAAACACTCTTAGGGATGTCCCCTACTAATGTCTAAAAGATGGTTAGATTATCCCTTAATATGCAGCCGCAATAGCAAAAAGGAAACTGGACTGAAACCTTGCGATCGGCATGATCATATAAGCTTTTCGGCAACCCATAAAATATATTGTATAAATGGGAAATAATGAAAGAATAGCTTAGTAGAATCCTATAGTATTTATGCTGCCATAATATGGGAAAATATTCCATTAATAACCTGCATAGCATTTAAAACTCGTCGCCGCAAATACCTTCAAAGACTACAAACTGCACCAATCCTTATCACTTAAGCCTTTTCGGCAATCCGTAAAGTATCTCGTCTAAATGTAAATTTAAGGAAAAATGGTACATAATCAGTGTTTAGTATATATACTACCATATTCTACAAAAATATCTTAATTATAACTTGCTTTGTATCTGAATCCTACTAAAGCAAAACCCCTAAAAGATCACAAACTAAGTAGTGACAGAAACACTTAAGCACTTTCAACTGCTTGAGAAACTACCCGGCTTAACATGAATATTGGGGGAAATGATCCAGAGACATTCCCCAGTATATGGAAAACCAAAATATGGAAAAACATTTTAATTTCAACTTACTTATCATATAAAACTTGCTAGAGCAAAAACCCTAAAAGATAGCGTTGCTAGAATCGTTTATATGGACGAATGAAATCGGAAGTCTTAAACCGAAACATCTATAATGCAAGAATCGTCACATAAACAAGTAGTAACAGCCAATACCTTAAAACTTTCAGATCCAACATGTACGAATTACTCCCATGCATGAATACTTAAAGCTAAGTACCAATCAAGCAAAACCTTTTAACTAATGATACTTTTATTCATCCAAATAATTTTAGCATCTATAATTCGAAGTTATACATGCAAAGATACATAATTTTAGCCTCTTCAATTCGTAAATAGCCTTAGCTATGATTATAACTTTAGCTTCTTATAATAGAGGATGAAAGTAACACATTCAAGAAAAGGCCTCACATAAACAAAGTGCTAATGAAATCATTATGAAAGTGATAAATCAAGAACTCACAATCACCATATTCTTCTTGGTAAGTTTTTATTTGGTATTTACATCTGATTTTTTTTTTGCCCCATTTGAATTGGTGTTATTTGTTTTTGTCTCGGTTCTTATTATTCGACGCATAGACGACGATAATTCGGATTCGGTTATTAACGACGTCGACTACGACCCGGATTATAATCCAGAAGAAGAGCAACCAGGAAAGCACCCTCCTTTGATCATTTTGATTCCATATTTGCAAATTTATGTTGTTTTATCAAACTATATGCATGCGTGTATGTTTTAAACTTGCTATATTGTGGGTAATGGTAGCTAAATCCACTTGTGTGCATTACCTTTACCTTGTCATTTGAACACTTGCCATTGTAACCTAGTATTGGATTAGACAATACTTAATGTCACTTGGGTAAAACTTGCAAACTTACCATATGTATTGCTTAGACATGCTCATTAGAACAACTTTCAAAATGATGGGAGATATTTCAACTACTTTGAGCAAACCTTGTTTAAATGGATGGAACCACGGTATGGTTTCCATTTAATTTGTCAAAAATCCAACTCAAACTTATGATTTAGACGCGGGCGAGTTATTACTTAACTTGAGGCGTGAAAAGGACCTCACGCGTAGTTAGGGGGAGATTCTCGCCCGGGTCAGTTAAGGACCGAACTTGATGCTATCACTAAGTGTTTTGGTGCAACCACATGTGCTAGTATGGGATAGCCTAAACTCACTAGATTAGTTAGAGTTTAGCCTTGCATTTTGGTAGGCCGAAGTAGTATGGACAATCCGATGGACAATCCATGATTGCTAGAATGTGTCATGTGGGTAAAGTGTACACTCTCTGCAGAGATTAAAATCTAATTAATTAGCTGTGCTCGCGGTCATGAGCAACTTGGGAAAATAATGTCAAGTATAGTCTTGTTTTTGCAAAAACTTTTGGAAATGGTTTTGGAATGGATGGGTATACTCATGAGCCAAGGGTGGCTGTTTTTACTCTCTATTTGCAGCCAAGGAGAGCTGTGGAATGATGGATACAAACTGTACTTACTGTTATTAGCTTCTTATTAAATGCTCTTTACAATTCCGTTACCGTTTTATGTAACATTCACTTGTTAAACAAATCTCCTTTATGCTGAAAATGAGACTAGTCTAGAAGCTTGTTATCCTTGTTCTAGCCATGCATTTACAATATTTCCATACACTAAAGTCTTGCGAGTACATACGTGTACTCACGGTTGCTTGGTTAACACAATATAGATGAAAACATGGAGGATTACCCCGACGACACGTATTATACTTCGGGGACCGACGATCATGTTGACGGATGAACTTGGGTTTTTCCCAAGTCGGTTGCCTTTGGGTAGGGATGGGCATACCGCTATCCCACTTTTGTATATGTGTTATTTCCGCTGTACTTTACTTATGGACTTGTAATATTTGGCCGGTCGACCACTACTTGTAATAGTAAGTAGTTGTACTAGTTCTAGTTTATGTTTATGCTATAACAACTGCTTAGTTTCATGTGTATGTGTTGCGATACATCTCGAATGCGGGATATGTGGGTGCTAGGCGTTGATCTTGGGAACTAGCACTAGACACATATCCGAGTACCTGGAATTGTTTTCAACCATCTAATACATAAACTCGAGCGGTAGTCGTTCTTTGACTATTGCTCGCGCTCCCTTGGTGAGTGTGGGCGATACCAAGGTTCTGAGATGGACGGCGAGTACTATGCTTGGATGAGTTGCTTTCAATCCCGGTATGGTTGTTCGGAATGGAATCGAAACTCCCTTGGTTGTGTAAGTGTGTACGGTGCAACTAGGTGGCTCATATTTGCTTGAGTGAGGGCCATCTGGTTAATACTCCGTGCACGGGACTTTTGGGTGACAGTGATCATACACTTAAGTGGAGTATGGGTGTCACCTCTGAGTCCAATGCACGAGTGAGGATCGATTCGTATTTCCGGGTGCCCACATTAAATATTAGATAAATAGAGGGCTAATCTCAAAACAATTATAAGGTTAAGATCATATTAGTCGGTAAAAAGATTTAATTTGAATTAAGTCCACAAAAGGCTTCATTTTCCATATACATATACACTAAAATATTAATAACTTTCACAAACAAAAGAAAAAAGATGCAAAACTAGTTTCAAGGCACTTCTGGGGTCATAACTTGCTAATGCTACAAACCTGATTGCAAATATGTGTAAAGTGCAGCCGCAAATCTAAAACGAAGTCTAACCCTTTATAACGTAAACTTTAGAAATATATAAGATTAGGCAATGAATAAAACATCTCAGATAAACATTAATACTAATATAACTAGCTTAGAAATGCTCCCTAAAGCAGGACTATCCTATTTTGAAGAAGTAATTCTATTACAACATGCTTTGCATCTGAATCCTATTAAAAGCATAACCCTGCATATTATAAACCCTAAAAATCCGTACTACAAGTAAATGAACTTAAGTAATAAGAAATTAGTAATTAAAATATTTGTACAACGAGAACCTTGTTAAAACCATGAACTTATGTCCTATAACAAGTAGCTTTCATCTAGACCTCATATATGTTAGTTGTTAAACAATAATTCCTTGTAACCCATTTAAGCCTAGTTGCACCGTAATCCCTTGGAAGCAAACGTCGTAAAGATCAATGTCTAAATCTATTATGTAACATCCTGAAAATTTTAAAAATAGGAAAAACAAAAATTTCAAATTTAAAAATAGAATTGAATAAAAGTTTTAATTGGAATCAAGATTTTAATTTAAAACAATATCATTTTCCTCATTTTGTTGAATTTTAATCTTAAAAAAAGAAAGGTTTCAATGACAAAACCATTTCCTTCAAATCAAACAAACTATAAAAATGAGTTTGAAAAATAATATTAATTTAAAATTAAATTTTATGCATTTTCTAGCTTTTTCTGAATTTTATTGACTTTTCCTGGATTTTCTTGATTTTTGCTCTAAGAAGAAATCCTTTTATCATAAATTTGAATAATAAAGAAAAGAAAATATTAGAACAATAAAATAAATAATATTTTTAATTAATCTTAGGAAACCTCCAGTGACTCAAATATAAATTTAAGAAGTCATATCAAAACAATTAAGTTTGACATGAAAGGAAATAAATGATTCTTGACTACAAACAGTAAAATTGTCAAATTTAAATAAAACTAATCCAACCTTATATTAAGCTGAAATTTTAATATTATATTTTTACAGAATATATATACCAAAATTAAAAAATATCAAGAAATAATAAATTAATTTGTTATATTTAAAAATTCAAAAACAGAAAAGCTGAAAATGTAAAAATACAAGTGTCAGAATTTTAATAATTAAATATAAAATATTTGGAGATTAAATTTTATAGGAGATTAATAGATCCATAAGGAACCCTTTTTAAAAGTTTCAAAAAGTTTGATAAAATATAAATCCCCTGATAAATTAAAAATAGAAAACTGAAATCTATGCACAGTACATTGTTAGAATATTTATAAATTATATATAAACTATTTTGGCCTGAAATTTCTACAATGATCGTATAATTATCCATCCATCTCCCTTGGCCTGAAATTTCTACAGTGATCGTATAATTATACATCCATCTCCCATAAAAATTATCAAAAATTTCCTGATAAAACTGATAACTGATTCAATGCATTCAAATTTGTTCTGTTCTAAGTTGGTTCTTGATTTCGCTTTGCTTCACCACTTCCCTCACTTGCGTGTGGGGCCAATCTTCTATTCAGGCCCACGTGACAGAGAGCCATCCTGTCTTCGTCTTCCTCAGATCACCAAATCCCCCGAGCCAAACTCTTGCTCCTGTAGCTCGCGTAGCTCCTCTGTAGCTTCATCATCCTCTGCCACTTGCGCCGCCCGTCCAACGCCAGCTCGCCACGACTCCGCCACGCGACCACCTCATCCACAATTTGCGCTATGTAGCCCAGGGAGACTGATTCGCCGCCACGCCGTGCCTTGGGCAACTAGTTGATGACACAGCTACAACAACGAATAACCGCCTCTGCCACAGCGGTTATGCCCTATTCTCGAGCTCTGCTACAGTCGAGCTCATCTCCAGTGCAGTCGCAAGAATGGCGCCAGGTTCATCCTCTCTGCCACAGCTCTGTCGTAACTCCTAGCCAACGAAATCTTGCAACGCCGTGTTAACCGAATTTGGCAATTGTGGCGCAATCATTGCCTCGCCACGTCCTGCTGCCACGCAGTGCCCTTCGCCGTGTTTCCCGCTGCCCGACCATCCTTCCTCGTGTGCAAGTGCCGCAAGTTATCTGGGCGAGCTTGCACCCGAGGCAGGGCACATCTATGCCAACTTCGGCTATAAAAGGGGTCCCTGAGTTCACAAGAAGCTACACATCATTTCCCCTCTGTAATATCTCACTCCCGCATAGCCAAAACTCTCTAATTTTCTCCTGATCTCTCCATTGCCGAAAACCTTGAGCTCAGTAGATCATCAAATTTAGACGATATGTTAACACTTTTTCCAATTCTTTGAAGCTATAGTATCTATGACTTTTATTGATCAAAAGCCCTCAACAAATTTTAGAAATAACCGATCGGATCAAAGCCGCTCCTGTGACCCTTCTTCCTCCAAGCCGGCCACTATTTTTTGGAGCACTCTTGTGAATTTGCAATCTCACCAATTAGCAAAATGGAACCCCTAACATCTTTAATGCTAATACTTTACCCAAAATTTGCCTATAATATTATTTTATTGTTATTTGTGCATTTTGTGATTTTTTTCAATTTATTGGATTAATCTGGATTTTATTTGAGTTTATTTTAAATTAAGTATATTGGCACTTTTGTGAAAACTAATTAAATATAGTTAAAATTAATATAAAGTTTGGCTAAAAAAATTTTATTTGAGTTCAAAATGTCTCAAAGTATTTATGAGAATTTTCCTGGATTTTTCCTGATATTTTATCTTCCTAAAACTAATTTATGGAATTATTTTAAAAGAAAAACCTGGGTAAATAGTTTAAACAACGTCAGGCCGGAGCCCAACATTGTGTGGCCCGTTCGGCTCTGTTTGGCCTAGTTCGGCTTGGCTTCTAGAAGGCCGAAGGCATCGCCGTTGATCTTTGATCTTGCATCTGGGATTTGATGATGAGGTTTCCTGTTTAAGTCCAGAGCTGGTGACCATCAGATGTAGATCGAAGGGTGGAGATCGAAGCGTACTGGTTTGGGTCTTCGCCGAATCTACGCTGCTGGGAAAGTTATCGTGTTCGGTTAGGATCTTTACGGGTTCGCTGCATCCGTCCGTTGGTTTCGCCACGCGTAGACCATCCGTTCATCTTCTTTGAGGCATCTCCGAGCCGGACTCCGCCTGTGCCACCGTGAGCGCTGTGGACTCCTAGCCGAATTGGACTCTATCCGGCCGCCGTGTGCTATATAAGTGGAGGCATCGGGTGCGCAGAACCTCAAGTAACCGAAGCCCTAAGATAGCCCCTCGAGAATCGCCACCGTTCATCTGGAATTCAAGAAATTCGCCGAGCGCCGCTGCAACGAGGAATTTGATGATTCGTCGCCATCCATGGGAGATCGAGCTTGGAACCAACGCCATTTGCTTTGCCTCGTCACCAGGGAGCTCATGCGCGCATCAGAGTCGTCGGAGGATCGTTGAAGCGTCGTCGCTGCCAAAGCCCTAACTGTCACGCTATTCAAGACAAAGCCGTCGCCGAACCAGTGCATGAATACAAGATCCGTTCGCGTTAGGAGGTAGGCGAGGTCGCGAGCTCGCTGTAGGTGGTCTCGCCGGTCGTCGGCGGTGATCCTAGGGTCGCGCGCACCACTGGGTGATGTGGCTTGTTGTTCGTCACCGCGTGTCAGACACGTGGGCACATTCGCTTGTGTGGCGGGCTGCGTAGGCGCTAAGTTACACGTTGACTCGGCAGTCCGTGTGACCCGTGTGTCAGCAGTCCAGATTCGTGTGGACCGTCCACCGTGCTCCCAAGGAGGTCCGTGGACTGGGTTCTATAACCGAGGGACACGTGTCACTGTCTGGTCGGCTCGGGTCAGGGCTGACGTCACGCTAACGCAATAATATGATTTTTCAATATAAAAATAATTCAATTTATTTTTGATTTATCGATTTTCTGATTTTTAGAATTTCTGAATCTTCTTCGAGCCCGTCCTTCCTCATACGAGCTCCGATTAAGGTGATTCAGATTTCTAAAAATTTGTAAAATTGAGATCTATTTAATGGTGAATTTTATTTGATTTTTGTAGTTAATTTGCTCTCTGTTTTTTATATTTATTTACTTTTCTCCTTCGATTCGCATAGACGTTGAGTTGTGTGATGCATCAGAGCAGGATCCATCAACTCAAGACCAAGATCCAGAGCAAGAATAAGGGCTTTTCTAAGGCAAGTTGTGCTTTGATCATGTTGAACCCATGTTTATAAAATCGCTGTATTGTTTTAGTCTATTGCATATTATTTCAAGTATACAATTGTTTCGATTTAAATTGGGACTTAGTTAATATACCTTTTGATCTATACCCTACCTTGTTATTTGTATGCCATGATCTATTATCACCCTAGATTGGTTCATTATAGTTGGTTGATACTAAAATCAACATGGGATGGTTAGACCGTGTTAGCTGCTTCGCCATGCCATGTCATCACATGTACTTGAATCATCAATGATTAATCTTGACTAAAGGAATATGGAACATGTTAATGAACTTGTGTGTCATGTGTGATCACACGATGAGATTGAGTTCTAGTGGCGAGGGATGTCACGCAATGATGTTGACTTGTTGATGGCACGTGATGCTTGGTAATCAACTAGGGTGGTAATCACTTAGATTGGAGCAAGTGGCAAGGGGAGAGTATGCCAAGGTGGGCCCGATGGGCAGAGGGTATGTGGAAGTCTTGCCTCGATCATCTTAATAACTTAACCGTGCAAGCCTTTAACCTGAGTCAATCATACAACCACATGTCTAGTATGGGACAGCCTAGCTGATTAATTTGCAATGTTTTAGCTTTCGTACTACCATCAACTCACATGGCGCAAGAGGGGGCCCTATTCTAGCGGTTTAACCCTTCAGTGTTGAAACCTCAGCGGGTAGTACTGGGTTAAGGTAGAGCTTTATAAAGGCTTTGTCATGATCTCTCCGCCGACACACCAAAGGAAGTGTGTCAATAGCTTGGCAACAAGAGACGATCATGTCGTGTGGGTAAAGTGCATAACATCCGCTGAGTGTAAATCTATTCAGATAGTCGTGGTCGCGGTATTGAGTAAAGCTCAGGAATTACAGTTAAGGGATAGTTTAATTAAATGGAAACTTGGTTGGGATGGCAGGATTGCCATATGAAAGGTTGGAAACTTAATTTAGGATTGGATAACTTGGTTTACTTGAGAAATACTGAAATTATTTATTACTGTTATTTGTTTTACTGTCTTTACAATATATTTATCGTATTTGTTCATAAATGCTACTTATTGCAAAAGAGCCACATTAGCCATTCCTTTAGAATAAGTCTTGCATATAGCTATATTAGAGTTGCATTATGTGCACAACTTGTTGAGTGCTTTAAATACTCAATCTTGCCCACAACAATATCATCAGTTGAGGAGTCTACACCAATGCAGGAGGAGATGTACCAGAAGGAGACGAATGTTTAGGGTGCGAGCCTTGTCAGTTGCCTGTGGTATACTGTAAGGACCCGAATCCACTGATTCGAACCCACTGTGTTTACCGCACTAGTCCCAGGATCAACGCTAGTGCACGACTCAACATTGGTACATATCACATCATACACAACGATAATAGAATAATAGTTCATTCATTGATATATCTAAAGGTATGATCTTATGACCAACTTACATTATTAAGCCACGCAGGCAAGATGGAAATATAAACTAGTAATTAAGCAAATGAAAGTAGAAAACGTAGATAGCTCATCAGTTCACCACAGCAACCGACAAGGCTCGGACCCTAATGACTCGTGTCTTCTGGACTTCCTCTTCCAACACGGTGTAGATTCTTCAACTGTTGATTATTGTTGTTTGGCAAGGGTGAGTACTTAAGCACTCAACAAGTTGTGCATGAATGCAATTCTATGTATCTATATGCAAGGCTTATTCCAATTGATAGGCTATCATGGTTATTTTGCAATAAGCAGCATTTATGAACAAATCTGATAAATAGATTGTAAAGGCGTAAAACAAATATCAATAGTAAATAAATTCAGATTTCTCAAGTAAACCAAGTTTCCAATCCTAAGTCAAATTCCATCTTCCATATGGCATTCCGCCATCCCAACCAAGTTGTCCAATTAATTACACTAACCCTTAATCGTAATTCCGAGCATTGCTCAATACCATGAGCACGGCTATCCGAATAGTTTCACACTGCAGAGGTTATGCAATTTACCCATGTGATACAACCAAACACCACCAAGGCGAGTGATTATAACAAAGCCTTTACAATGCTCGCTTAACCAGGATACTACCCGCTAAGGTTTCAACATCGGTGGGTGCGAAACCATAACCAGGGCCCCCTCTTGAGCCATGTGAATTACACCATAACTCGAACTCACACCGACCACGATAGTACCAAAATCAAGGCATTGCAAATTACTCAGCTAGGCTGGCCCATACGAGACATGTGGTTGCATGATTGACTCAGGTCAAAGGCTTGCAAGGTTAAGTCCTTAGTGTGATCAAGGCAAGACATCCACATACCCTCTGCCCATCGGGCCCACCTTGGCATCCTCGCCCCTTGTCACTTGCCCCAATCTAAATTATTATCACCCAGTTGATTACCAAGCACCACGTGCCATCAACAATTCAACATCGTTGCGTGACATGACTCGCCACAACAACTCAATCTCATCGTGTGATCCCACATGACACACAAGTTCATAACATTGTTCCATATTCCATTAATCAAGATTAATTATCAATGATTCTGACACATGTGATGACGTGGCAAGGCTAAGCAACTAATACGAACTAATCCTCCAATGTTGATTATAATTATTAACCAACTATGTTTAACCAATCTAGGGTGACAATGGATCATGGCATACAATGACAAGGTAGGGTGTAGATCAATCTGGTATATTAGCTAAACCCAATCTAATTTAAAACAGTTGTAAATTTGAAATATATGCAATAGGGTAAATCAGACATAGCAATTTTATAAACATGGGTTCAACATGATCAAAGCACAACTTGCCTTGGAATAGGTCCTGATCTGGTTCGGAACTTGCTCTTGAGTTCTTTGGATCTTCCTCCAAGCGCCGCACAATTCAACGCCCACGCTGCATCAAGAAGAAAAGCAAATAAATGCCAAAACAGAGAGTAATTGAACTCCAAAAATCAAATAAAATTCACCATTAAATATATCTCAATTTTACAAATTTTTAGAAATTGGAATCACTCAAATCCGAGTTACGATGCAAAAGATATAGCCTTTTGAAGTTTGAAATAAATATGAAATTGCTAAAATCAGAAAATCGAATAATGATTTATTTTTAAACCGAAAATAGAATTACTGCGCAAGCATGACGTCATGCTGACGTCAGCCCTGGTCCGAACCAATCGGAGACCGACGCGTGGCCCCGGTGTATAGACCTGGTCCACGGGACCTCCTCTGGTCTACCGCAGACCCGGTCCACAACGCCTCGGCGCGCATTCACCACGCCGCACGATCCGGTTGGCTGCGGCGACGGCGCAACCTTTGCGTCTAGATCCGATCGAACGGCCAGCGTCTAGGAGACACGCGGCTACGCCTCAATCGCCCGATCTAAATCCGACGGCTCATACCTCTCGAGTGGCTCACCGACGTGTCACAATCTGGAACGTCCAACGAAGATCCAACGGTTGATGGCGATGAAGCTCCCGATGGTCTTTGTGGCGGCGGTCTCGTCGCGGCCGAGGGCGGCGGCGCGCAGTGCTCCGGTGACCAAAGCGCGACGAAACCACCCCACTTCGACGCGGCGCAGCTTGGAGGTCTCGGATCCAAGTCAGTTCGACCCCGGGCGACGGCGGCGAAGGCCAAACTGAGGCGACGTGTCAATCCAACTCCGACGAGCTCCTCCGCGCAGACGACGATGACTCGAGGCTCCGGGCTTGCCGCAGATGGGCGGCGCGAGGTAGGGATTTCAGCGCCCGCATCGGTTCCTTCAATAGCTGCACGGGAAGGCGTGCGCGGCACGAACTCCGAAGACGGCTCCGTGGCGGCGACGGACTCCGGCGGCGACTCGGGAAGGCGACGCGGCTTCATCCGGGGCGTACACGCAGCGCTCATCCGACGGCTCAGGGCGCTCGACCACACGGACAAATCTCGAGCGCCCGATCAAGATCAACGACGCAGATCCATAGCGGCTAGGGTTTACTGAGATGGGCCAATTGGGCCGCCCGAAGCGAGCCTCACGCGCACAGTATTGGGCTTCGGCCCAATACTGTTGCAAAGGATTTTTAAAACTTTATTATTTTAAATAATTCTAGAAATTCATTTAATTGGTTTTAGGCAAATAAATTATCAGGAAAAATCCAAGAAAAATCTCAAAAATATTTTGAGACGTCCTTGTAGTGACCCCCATTTTCACATAAATGCAAAAATGGAAATCTCATGTGCAAACAGTACTAGTCCCATGATCAGTAGCTAGTACGCACATTTACAACAATTGGAATCACAACCATACATCATATTATTAAAGCGGAAGCTAATTTACACAATAATCTTACAATTCGAGTTTACAAAGAAGAAGAAACAAAGTCTTGTAGTGTGCCCATCCAATCCCTCGTGCAACCGACAAGGCATAATCCTAGAAAAACTTCATCGTTATCGCTCCCGAATCCTGCGACAATTATGTTTCATCGAGCTAATCTGATTCTTCACCTAAAAACAACAATTAAGCAAGGGTGAGTACTTTCGTACTCCGCAAGACTTTTGCAAAACCTATGATGTATGCAAGCCACTTCAAAGGAAAGGCTGATGGTTACTTTGCATAAAGCTATTTTGAAATGTAAATATACAGAATAGTAGATTGCAAAACAAAATTGAAGTAAAAGCAATTTAATCTTGAAAGTAATGAATATAAGCATAAATAAAGCTCATGTACCGGGTATCATGACCATATTCACGAACCATTCCTACCGGTCTCGGTAGAAATCCAGAGTAACCATTCCTACGGTCGGTAGAAATCCGAGTTTTATGAAAATAGAAACATCTAACTAGTCTTTGGCGCACCAAGATTCCCATAACCGCGGAACGGCTTTTGAAAAGTTTGACACTCTGCAGAGTTGTACATCTTTACCCACAAGTCATGACCTTTTCCTTTGCCGCATATTTCACGCACCTTTGGCGTAGTGGCGGTAATGTTCATGACGGAAACCTTTACATTATCTAGGCTAACTTTGCACCGGCCGGTGACGATAAACCCGCATTTATGGTATAAATGTTTGTACAAATTTGCACAATAATGAATAAGCATATCCATAGTATGGCGATAACCGTTGTATTAGCAAACGTGACTCCCAACACCTCGGTGTGGCGCCCCTTCGAGCAACCAACATCGAAGAAGCTCGACTACTCCGCCTACCAATGTGCAAAGTTAAACCAGATAACTTAATTGGTTTAAGGCTGTCCCATACCAAAGACTTGTGGTTGTACGGTAATTCTTGGGTTTAACGAACACGTAGTTCGGTCCTTAATCCGACACGGCAATAATCTCCACCTACACTACGTACAAGTCCCTTGTACACTCGGCTATTGCCAATAATTGCCCGCATCAAAACCATAGTTTTATTTTCATTTTTGATCAAAATACCAACCATAAAGAATGGTTATACCCTTCAGATGTCATATCCAACATTTTTAATCATGTCAAGTTTTATGTTCATTTAAGCATGGCAAAGCATAACACTATGTGTGAGTAACCCAGATTGACATCAATTACTGTCTATACTATTCTAGGGTTATCAAGGTTCACAGATCCATACTTATCAAAGAAGTTCTATGAAGCAATAGGTACAACTACCAACACCCATAATATAGCAGACTTTAATAAAAATAAAGTATGCAGTAAAACATGAAAACATTTATAAAACTGGGATCAATATGATCAAAGGGGGTGCTTGCCTTGCTTGTTTATTGCTTATGACGAAGACGAAGTCACGGTTGTTGTGAGGCAACGACGGAAGTAACGACGTCGGATTCTACACGTCGCTCAATCGAAAATATAGCAAATATTCAATCTTTAATAAGGGCGAAAAGAAAATGATGAAAACCAAATAAAGGTTCATTAAAGAAAACAGAATACTTTAGATTTAGAATTATGATTCCAAGATCTCATGGTTTAGTTAAATATACATTCATATTGTTAATGACTTTTGTGATCAATAAATATGGTTTCTTTTATAGATTATCTATTCTTGAATTAAGAATTCAAGAGGCTAAAATTATGAATTCTTACATTTATAACTTCGAATTATAGATGCTAAAATTATTTGGATTAATAAGATTTAACACATTAGACAATTGAGTCGAAACTATAAATGAATAGCGCTTAATCTTTTTAATTGATTTTGCATAATAAGCGGTTTCAACATATTAGGTCGATAAGTTAAATTACCAATTATACATTAGTGGTTTTTGAGAAGGTTCTGGTGATACAAATTACATATTTGTCCATTATTTCAAAGTTTGCTTATCCATATAACCGAGTCCATACAACATAATACTTAAGGTTATTTGGCTATTAGGATTTATATGCAAAGCATGATGAAATATGATTATTTCTTCGGAATATGATAGTCTATACTTTGAAGAACATTCTTAAGCTGATTTCATACATTTTAGTGTTTAGACGATACATTATATTCTTTGTTGAAAAAGCTTATATGATATTAAGGGTTATGACAACTATATTACTTAAGGGTATTGGGTTAGTCGGATTGGATACAAAGCAAGTTGTAACAAGAATATTTTTCCATATTATGGTAGCATAAACATTATAGGATGCTACTGAGCTATTATCTCATTATTTTTCATTTATACTAGATATTTTATGGGTTGTCAAAAGCTTATATAATTATGCCGATTCGCGGTTTCGGTCCAGTTTTCATTCTTCGATTATGGCTGCACCTTACGGGATAATCTAACCATTTTTTAGACATTAGTAGGGGATATCCCTAAAAGGGTTTTAAAGTTGGTTTCACAATATTTCGCATTCATTTGTGATGTTTTTCACCTACATGATCTTTAGGGCTAAATATGGCCTAACCCAAAATTGTTCAAAATGTTTTCATTTCTGAACAGAAAGTTATTATTTATAATTTTAAAGTCATAGCATTTGATTTTGTCGGATTTGAGGTTCGTTTGAGAGTTATGAACATTTGATCATTTTGCCGATTGAAGGTTTGAGCATTTAGCAATTTGATTAAACTAAAGCAAAGTCTAAATATTTTTGGTTATTCATAATCTATGCAATCTCAGGAATGCATCCAAACTGGTTTCATCTAATTTTGAGCTCATATGAACATTATTCTAACCACTTGAAACTTGAATGTTACTAAGAAGTTAAACTAACAATCTTTGATACAAAATACATTCACATTTAAATGTTTTTACAGAAATGGATTGCATATGGTTGCAGTTACTTATGGTATTTATTTCATGATTTATGGATCAATATAAAATATACATCCTTCATAACACCTATTTAGGGCCTAATATTCAAACCCTAATAAAAATATTTTTCTGCAAGCAACATATAACTTTTTATTTTAGATTCTGATTCCTTATTTGAAAACTTAAATTTAGAAACTAATTTGACTTCATTTGGACATTCTAACAAAAAGATATGGAAGGTTGAATGCAAGAGGTAAAAATAAAAATTTATATTGCAAAAGCTAGGATTCGAACTCAGGTTGCCTGGAATAACAGAGACAGCTTAACCACTGAGCTACGGTACTGCTTGTGATAATGGGGCATGCACAAATATTTGAGGTTACCTCTTCTTCTCTTAAACCTAGAGCTCGAAGCTCTTCACTGGACGGCAATGGCGCAGCAAATTTATCAGAGAAGCGCTTGGGGAAGTGGACCGCAGGGAGGAAGGCTTGGCTGGGGGTGGTCCTTGGCGGCGGCGGAGGTCACCGGAGTTGGCGTCGGCGCCGGCGAGGAAGCTCCTCCACCGAGCGCAGCTACTGGTAGCCATGGCCGATTGGTTGCGAGGTACAAGAAATGCAAAACAAGCTTTGGCATGGGCAGCTTGAGTACCAGAGAGTTCATGGTGGCTCATTTTTCGGGTTAATGGCGACGGAAGCAGCTGGACTGGTATGCCACCGGTGGCCGGTCTTGGTGGAGAAAGGCGCATGCAGCGACGGCGGTCCAGGTGAAGACCTTCGATTACGAGAGATGGGTTTGCTTTGTGGGAATGGGCTGAACTGAGAAGCTATGGGTTGATGAGTATTACAGGTGAGTACTCGATCCTTTATATAGGCATATGGAGGGAAATTCACCAGTGTTTGGACACAAGATCAAAATGACGGCTTGGCCGGAACGGCGCGTGAGACTTCCCGAGTTTTCAAGAGTGCAGGACATAGAATCACCAGCCAATACACTGTCGTGGCAGCTATGATGCGGACGTGGCCTCGGGCTACGAGAAATTGCGGCGGGAAGAGGACAAGGAATGAGGCGGCGC
Organism: Otatea glauca; assembly: GCA_036346275.1. Classification (NCBI taxonomy): domain Eukaryota; kingdom Viridiplantae; phylum Streptophyta; class Magnoliopsida; order Poales; family Poaceae; genus Otatea; species Otatea glauca. The sequence goes on from CM070728.1 coordinate 31,155,974, forward strand.
TGTTTGCTGCTCGCGAGAGAGAGAAGGCAGAGGAGAGGGAGAAGGAGAAGAAGGCTGACAAGTGGGCTCGGCTGGCAGTGACTGAGGAGAAAGGCGGTTCAGGTCTGGCTTGTGGGGCCAAGTTAAGGAATGGCCCACACGGCAGAGAAAGGTGAAGTTAAGTTGCAAGTGAATTCTAGACAGGCTGAGAGAAATCCACTGGATTGGGGCAACAGACAGGCTCGAAATTTTATGACGATTTTTATGTCGGTCGGAAACGATTAGATAAGGGTCCAGTAAAATATTTAGACAAAAATTATTTGTAAAAATATTTATATAAATCTGACAATCTATAGTTGTTATTTTCTGTCATTTCTGAGTTTTATTTAATATAAGAACAAAATCAGTTTATTATTTTATGAAAGTTTTTCTGAAGATCTTTAATGGAATTATTGACATTATATAAAATTTTCAGATTTTTAAATGTTATATTTTATTTTTAATAATTCTGACATTGAACTTTTCAGCTTTCCTCATTGTCTGTTTATGAATTTCTAAAATTATTAAACGATGGGATAAATTCTTGATATTTTTACCAGACATATATAAGATAATAATGTCGGTATGGTTAAAGTTTTAACTCTGGTTAAGGTCGACAGAATTCTGGAGAAATCTTGCAACGTCGGTTCATAGGGTCATTTTTGTCTTTTTACTTTATTTAATTATTCCAGATCAGTGCAAGTTGTATAATCATGATTCTAGATAGATCTGAGATTTATCTGATGTTTTACATATTTTATTGATTTTGTATTTTTATCTTTTACTTTTACCATTTTACCATTTCAATTTATGAGACTTTTCTTTTTAAACAAAAACTCAAGAAAAATCAATAATTAAGAAAACTCAGGAAATTAAAATACAAATTAAATATTACATCACAAACTTATTTTCATATTTTGTTTGTTTTGAAAGAAATAGTTTTAATAAGGAAAATCTTTCTTTTCTTTAAGATTGGAATACAAAGAAAGAGGAAAAGATATTATTTAAAATAAAAATCTCAATTCCAATTGAAATTTTTATTCAATTGCATTTTAAATTTTTTTTAAAAAAATATTTTTCATATTTTTGAATTTTACGGGATGTTACAGACTACCCCCCTTAACAGGAATCTCGTCCCCGAGATTCGCAGGGTCTAGAGAGTGATAGGAGGATCATAGGATGGATAGTTCAGATGATATGATTCATCCAATCATCTTGGAATGCAAAGTGTTTTGATTTTGATTGGGATTGACAATAATCTTGATCATGAAGGATTGAAGGCTTCAAAGTCAAAATTTATTAGTTGCAAGATATGAATACATAAGGGACGTATTCAAAATCAAAAGGAATGGGCATAGAAATTGAATACGCAAAGGATGTGCTCAAAATCAAAAGGAATGATTGCAAGAATTGAATACACAAAGGAAGTACTCAATTTACAAAATCAAAACGATTGATCGAAGGAACTGAGTACACAAAGGACGTACTCATTTTGCAAAGTTAAAAGGAATGATTGAAGAAATTGAATACACAAACAAGGCGTACTCAATATACATCTCAAAAAGAATGATTTTGAATTGAATTCGCAAAGCACGTACTCAACATCATGATGAATGGGTTAAGTGCAATCACATGAAAAAGAGGTTTATGTTCAAAGCTTGATATTGAAACAAGGGTTGTTCGGGAACTCAACTTTGAAGGTCTTTGGTTCTCGAAGCTTAGCATTGACGCGAGCATCGACAAAAGAGAGCTTTATCTTGAAGGCTGGCGTTTATGAAAGAGCATGCAAGTTGGATGAGGCATCCGGATTATTGACAAGATCATTTAGACGGCTTGGGTTTTTCTCGACTTCCTTGAATTTGGTAAGCAATGAATTCTTCTGGCAGACGTTGGCGATCGTCCAAGTTCTTCAGCTTGATGTAGATGACATTGTCCGTCTTATTAGGAGAACAAGGGTTGCTTATTGATGAAATAGATGATCAAAATTTCTTGTGAAAATGATAATCAAAATTTACTATTGAAAGTGATGATCAAAATTGAAAGTGATGGTCAAAATTCACCGATGATCAAGAAATGGTTAAGATCAAGGAGCTTGACTTTGGAATTATTCAATGGATATGTAAAAGATAGAAGGGGATAAGATGAGAATTGGTTTGATTATAAATAACTTCCAATTCTTTAAAATCCTTTTGTCTTTAAAACTTATATAGATTAGAGAAGATGAGAAATATATATAAGACTAGTTTCTGAGTTATCTTTTGTTCATTAAAATCTTGTATTGTTAAGCAATTTAAAAGAAAAGAGATGATTATTAGATAGCAATCTAATTCAAGTATATCTTTTATTTATTAGAATCCAATTCATATTGTTTTAGGTAACATTCCGTTCCTTAAAATTTTCTTAATTAGATTTTCTTATTAATTAAGGGTTGTCACGTCGTAAAGTTTCAACTTAAGTCGAGCATTCACGAGTGCATCCCAGAAGCATTACAAAAATTGCAACAAAAGTTTAACAACACATAAAGATTTTAAATTCAATCAAGTGCATAGAGGGTCTAAAATTTTTATCTTATCGGCTATCCTATCTTAGGATGCTCTTTTCCGTATAACAATCTCGATCTTTCATTCTTCATGGCGTGACTTGATGCCGTCGAAATCTCTTCTTCTAGGACTTTTTTTTTTTTTAGTCCTCAATAACACAAGATCATCTTGACTTCGAAGTCTTCATACGATCCAAGCGAAGTGGCAAGATGAAGTATCTTCAGGTTCATCAACAGGGTTAGGTGATGATTGCGGGGAGGATTGAATAATGGCTGGTTCAACACGACTTGGGCATTCTCGATTGTCCAATACAGTAATGGAGACTGTGGTATCCATTCTAATATGACTAGATCTTTAGAAAAGATTAGGGACTAGCGAATATACAGTGAGAAGTTATACAAAGGAAAAGATAAGCTTGAGAGAAATTCTATAGAAAGAAGAGATAAGCTTGCAAGAAATTCTATAGAAAGAAAAGGTAAGTTGTTTTATGAAATTTTCTTTTAAGCCTACTGAGTTGAGATTTCGGATTCATGCATAAGGGCAATTCAATGCGAAACTTTAACTTAAAAGTTAAGTTCACACGTAAATCAACCCGGACAAAAGAATAAAACCAATTTGCAAATAGCAAGATATAAACACTACATAAATATGTTTTATCGAGCTAAAGACAATAATATTGCTACGAGCGGGGGTTCCTTTTCTAACGAAGAACCTAATATTCTCGGATCTTCCGCACTTTATGGTTGGGTAATATCGGCTCTTCATGGACTAGAGTCTTGATCTTTATCGCTTGTCGGGTAGCAAAGTGTTAGGTTCATCATCTTGAGGTTGTCGGTATAGACGTTGTAGTCTTCATTGGTTGAGTATGAAGAAGAGTAACGGCACGTCTTGAACAATCTTCGGAAGCAAATAGCAAAGATAAACTATGGACGAGACTTATTTTGAGGAAAGAGGAATTTGTTTTATAAACCGTAATGAAAGTAGGGTAAGAATAAGAACTTAGGAAGGAGGAAAAGAATAGCAATGGCTATGTTTTGCAAATATATTAACCTTTGAAAATAAATTTTGAATTTGATCCACTAATACTAACGACCATTCTAGGGTTTATCCTGCGATCAAGATGGCTCGATACCAATCAGAGGACCCCATTTTCACATAAATGCAAAAATGGAAATCTCATGTGCAAACAGTACTAGTCCCATGATCAGTAGCTAGTACGCACATTTACAACAATTGGAATCACAACCATACATCATATTATTAAAGCGGAAGCTAATTTACACAATAATCTTACAATTCGAGTTTACAAGAAGAAAGAAGTAAAGTCTTGTAGTGTGCCCATCCAATCCTCAGCAACCGACAAGGCATAATCCTAGAAAAACTTCATCGTTATCGTTCCGAATCCTGCGACAATTATGTTTCATCGAGCTAACTGATTCTTCACCTAAAAACAACAATTAAGCAAGGGTGAGTACTTTCAGACTCGCAAGACTTTTGCAAAACCTATGATGTATGCAAGCCACTTCAAAGGAAAGGTGATGGTTACTTTGCATAAAGCTATTTTGAAATGTAAATACGAGAATAGTAGATTGCAAAACAAAATTGAAGTAAAAGCAATTTAATATCGAAAGTAATGAATATAAGCATAAATAAAGCTCATGTACCGGGTATCATGACCATATTCACGAACCATTCCTACCAGTCTCGGTAGAAATCCAGAGTAACCATTCCTACCGGTCTGTAGAAATCCGAGTTTTATGAAAATAGAAACATCTAACTAGTCTTTGGCGCACCAAGATTCCCATAACCGCGGAACGGCTTTTGAAAAGTTTGACACTCTGCAGAGTTGTACATCTTTACCCACAAGTCATGACCTTTTCCTTTGCCGCATATTTCACGCACCTTTGGCGTAGTGGCGTAATGTTCATGACGAAACCTTTACATTATCTAGGCTAACTTTGCACCGGCCGGTGACGATAAACCCGTATTTATGGTATAAATGTTTGTACAGATCCTTTGCACAATAATGAATAAGCATATCCATAGTATGGCGTACACCGTTGTATTAGCAAACGTGACTCCCAACACCTCGATGTGGGCGCCTTCGAGCAACCGATCCTTTGAAGAAGCTCGTACTACTCCGCCTACCAATGTGCAAAGTTAAACCAGATAACTTAATTGGTTTAAGGCTGTCCCATACCAAAGACTTGTGGTTGTACGGTAATTCTTGGGTTTAACGAACACGTAGTTCGGTCCTTAATCCGATCACGGGCAATAATCTCCACCTACACTACGTACAAGTCCCTTGTACACTCGGCTATTGCCAATAATTGCCCGCATCAAAACCATAGTTTTATTTTCATTTTGATCAAAATACCAACCATAAAGAATGGTTATACCCTTGGATGTCATATCCAACATTTTTAATCATGTCAAGTTTTATGTTCATTTAAGCATGGCAAAGCATAACACTATGTGTGAGTAACCAGATTGACATCAATTCATCGCCTATACTATTCTAGGGTTATCAAGGTTCACAGATCCATACTTATCAAGGAAGTTCTATGAAGCAATAGGTACAACTACCAACACCCATAATATAGCGAGACTTTAATAAAAATAAAGTATGCGATAAAACATGAAAACATTTATAAACTGGGATCAATATGATCAAAGGGGGTGCTTGCCTTGCTTGTTTATTGCTTATGACAAAGACGAAGTCACGGTTGACGGAGGCAACGACGGAAGTAACGACGTCGGATTCTACACGTCGTTCAATCGAAAATATAGCAAATATTCAATCTTTAATAAGGGCTAAAAGAAAATGCATGAAAACCAAATAAAGGTTCATTAAAGAAAACAGAATACTTTAGATTTAGAATTATGATTCCAAGATCTCATGGTTTAGTTAAATATACATTCATATTGTTAATGACTTTTGTGATCAATAAATATGGTTTCTTTTATAGATTATCTATTCTTGAATTAAGAATTCAAGAGGCTAAAATTATGAATTCTTACATTTATAACTTCGAATTATAGATGCTAAAATTATTTGGATTAATAAGATTTAACACATTAGACAATTGAGCTGGAAACTATAAATGAATAGCGCTTAATCTTTTTTAATTGATTTTGCATAATAAGCGGTTTCGAACATATTAGGTCTAATAAGTTAAATTACCAATTATACATTAGTGGTTTTTGAGAAGGTTCTGGTGATACAAATTACATATTTGTCCATTATTTCAAAGTTTGCTTATCCATATAACCGAGTCCATACAACATAATACTTAAGGTTATTTGGCTATTAGGATTTATATGCAAAGCATGATGAAATATGATTATTTCTTCGGAATATGATAGTCTATACTTTGAAGAACATTCTTAAGCTGATTTCATACATTTTAGTGTTTAGACGATACATTATATTCTTTGTTGAAAAGCTTATATGATATTAAGGGTTATGACAACTATATTACTTAAGGGTATTGGGTTAGTCGGATTCAGGATACAAAGCAAGTTGTAACAAGAATATTTTTCCATATTATGGTAGCATAAACATTATAGGATGCTACTGAGCTATTATCTCATTATTTTTCATTTATACTAGATATTTTATGGGTTGCCGAAAAGCTTATATAATTATGCCGATTGCGCGGTTTTGGTCCAGTTTTCATTCTTCGATTGCGGCTGCACCTTACGGGATAATCTAACCATTTTTAGACATTAGTAGGGATATCCTAAAAGGGTTTTAAAGTTGGTTTCACAATATTTCGCATTCATTTGTGATGTTTTTCACCTACATGATCTTTAGGGCTAAATATGGCCTAACCCAAAATTGTTCAAAATGTTTTCATTTCTGAACAGAAAGTTATTATTTATAATTTTAAAGTCATAGCATTTGATTTTGTCGGATTTGAGGTTCGCTTATAGAGTTATGAACATTTGATCATTTTGCCGATTGAAGGTTTGAGCATTTAGCAATTTGATTAAACTAAAGCAAAGTCTAAATATTTTTGGTTATTCATAATCTATGCAATCTCAGGAATGCATCCAAACTGGTTTCATCTAATTTTGAGCTCATATGAACATTATTCTAACCACTTGAAACTTGAATGTTACTAAGAAGTTAAACTAACAATCTTTGATACAAAATACATTCACATTTAAATGTTTTTACAGAAATGGATTGCATATGGTTGCAGTTACTTATGGTATTTATTTCATGATTTATGGATCAATATAAAATATACATCCTTCATAACACCTATTTAGGGCCTAATATTCAAACCCTAATAAAAATATTTTTCTGCAAGCAACATATAACTTTTATTTTAGATTCTGATTCCTTATTTCAAAACTTAAATTTAGAAACTAATTTGACTTCATTTGGACATTCTAACAAAAAGATATGGAAGGTTGAATGCAAGAGGTAAAAATAAAAATTTATATTGCAAAAGCTAGGATTCGAACTCAGGTTGCCTGGAATAACAGAGACAGCTTAACCACTGAGCTACGGTACTGCTTGTGATAATGGGGCATGCACAAATATTTGAGGTTACCTCTTCTTCTCTTAAACCTAGAGCTCGAAGCTCTTCACTGGACGGCAATGGCGCAGCAAATTTATCAGAGAAGCGCTTGGGGAAGTGGACCGCAGGGAGGAAGGCTTGGCTGGGGGTGGTCCTTGGCGGCGGCGGAGGTCACCGGAGTTGGCGTCGGCGCCGGCGAGGAAGCTCCTCCACCGAGCGCAGCTACTGGTAGCCATGGCCGATTGGTTGCGAGGTACAAGAAATGCAAAACAAGCTTTGGCATGGGCAGCTTGAGTACCAGAGAGTTCATGGTGGCTCATTTTTCGGGTTAATGGCGACGGAAGCAGCTGGACTGGTATGCCACCGGTGGCCGGTCTTGGTGGAGAAAGGCGCATGCAGCGACGGCGGTCCAGGTGAAGACCTTCGATTACGAGAGATGGGTTTGCTTTGTGGGAATGGGCTGAACTGAGAAGCTATGGGTTGATGAGTATTACAGGTGAGTACTCGATCCTTTATATAGGCATATGGAGGGAAATTCACCAGTGTTTGGACACAAGATCAAAATGACGGCTTGGCCGGAACGGCGCGTGAGACTTCCTGAGTTTTCAAGAGTGCAGGACATAGAATCACCAGCCAATACACTGTCGTGGCAGCTATGATGCGGACGTGGCCTCGGGCTACGAGAAATTGCGGCGGGAAGAGGACAAGGAATGAGGCGGCGCTGTTTTGCTGCTCGCGAGAGAGAGAAGGCAGAGGAGAGGGAGAAGGGAGAAGAAGGCTGACAAGTGGGCTCGGCTGGCAGTGACTGAGGAGAAAGGCGGTTCAGGTCTGGCTTGTGGGGCCAAGTTAAGGAATGGCCCACACGGCAGAGAAAGGTGAAGTTAAGTTGCAAGTGAATTCTAGACAGGCTGAGAGAAATCCACTGGATTGGGGCAACAGACAGGCTCGAAATTTTATGACGATTTTTATGTCGGTCGGAAACGATTAGATAAGGGTCCAGTAAAATATTTAGACAAAAATTATTTGTAAAAATATTTATATAAATCTGACAATCTATAGTTGTTATTTTCTGTCATTTCTGAGTTTTATTTAATATAAGAACAAAATCAGTTTATTATTTTATGAAAGTTTTTCTGAAGATCTTTAATGGAATTATTGACATTATATAAAATTTTCAGATTTTTAAATGTTATATTTTATTTTTAATAATTCTGACATTGAACTTTTCAGCTTTCCTCATTGTCTGTTTATGAATTTCTAAAATTATTAAACGATGGGATAAATTCTTGATATTTTTACCAGACATATATAAGATAATAATGTCGGTATGGTTAAAGTTTTAACTCTGGTTAAGGTCGACAGAATTCTGGAGAAATCTTGCAACGTCGGTTCATAGGGTCATTTTTGTCTTTTTACTTTATTTAATTATTCCAGATCAGTGCAAGTTGTATAATCATGATTCTAGATAGATCTGAGATTTATCTGATGTTTTTACATATTTTATTGATTTTGTATTTTTATCTTTTTACTTTTACCATTTTACCATTTCAATTTATGAGACTTTTCTTTTTAAACAAAAACTCAAGAAAAATCAATAATTAAGAAAACTCAGGAAATTAAAATACAAATTAAATATTACATCACAAACTTATTTTCATATTTTGTTTGTTTTGAAAGAAATAGTTTTAATAAGGAAAATCTTTCTTTTCTTTAAGATTGGAATACAAAGAAAGAGGAAAAGATATTATTTAAAATAAAAATCTCAATTCCAATTGAAATTTTTATTCAATTGCATTTTAAATTTTTTTTTAAAAAAAAAAAAATATTTCTCATATTTTTGAATTTTACGGGATGTTACAGTCCTTGACTCAAATAAAATATTTTTGACAAAACTTTATTTTAACTTTGCATAGATTTAAATAGTTTTGAATAAAAGGCAATAAACTTGATTTCAAATTAATTCAAATAATTCCAGAAAAATCCAAATAAATTCCAAAAAATCACAAATGCACATTTAAGCAATAAAAAACTTAATTAAGCCAAATTTTGGGATGTTACAAACCTTCCCCCCTTAACAGAATCTCGACCCGAGATTTAGGGCTAGCTAGAGAATAGGTTCGGAAATTCTGACTTCAAATCTTCTTCTCGCTCCCAAGTGGCTTCACTTTGAATGATTGCTCCAATGAACTCTCGCAAAGCGAATAGACTTGTTTCGGTCTTGCGCCCATAACATCCAAAATTCGATCGGTTGCTCTTTGTAAGTCAAATCTTCTTGCACTCTATTGCATCCAACGGGTTTGCTCTGTTGGCACTCTGAGACACTTCTTAAGGCTGCGACACATGGAATACATCATGCACTCGCCAAGGATCGAGGCAACTCTAAGCGATACGCTACCTCTCCTCGACGGCTCGTAATCTTGAACGGACCAATATATCTTGGCGCAAGCTTCCTTTAACGTGAAATCTTTTAACACCCTTAAGAGGGTAACCACGAGATACACATGATCTTTCGGTTCAAAACTCAAATCTCGCGACGGTTATCTGCGTAACTCTTCCGTCTTGATTGTGCTATCTTCAACCTCTCTCAGATCATTGCAACTTGACTTTCTGCCTCTTCGAGAATATCTGGCCCAAAAACCAAACGTTCTCCTGTTTCATTCCAATTTAGTGGAGTACGACAAGCACGCCCATACAACGCCTCAAACGGTGACATCTCGCAAGCTAGCTTGGTAGCTATTATTGTAATCAGATTACGTGATATGGCAAACTTTTATCCCAAGATGTAGCATAAGCTAAAGCACAAGCTCTCAACATATCCTCTAAAATCGATTTACTCTTTCATCGACCATCCATCTGCGGGTGATATGTTGTACTAAAATTCGACGAGTCCCCATTGCTTCATGCAACTTGTTCCAAAACCTTGAGGTAAATTGGGTACCTGTCGACACAATCTTCTTGGGCACTCCATGCAAGCATACAATCCTTGACATGTACAACTCCGCTAAACGATCTCCGAGTAAGTGGTCTTTATGGGATAAATGGGCGACCTTGGTTAGACGATCCACAATAACCCAAATGGAATCGTACCCTCTCTGAGTTTTAGGTAAACCGGTGATAAAGTCCATTCCGATTTCCTCCCACTTCCATTCCGGAATTTTCAATGGTTGCAACAAACCAGCGGGTCTTTGATGCATAGCTTTTACCCTCTGACATACGTCGCATAAAGCAACATGCTCAGCTACTTCACGCTTCATGTTAGGCCACCAAATCTCTCTTTCAAATCTGGTACATCTTGGCACTTCTGGATGAATCGAGTACTTCAATCGTGAGCTTCCTCAAGAATCATTTGTTTTAGTTCCTTTTATCCCAGACACAAATTCGGCCTTTGAAAAACATGGTTCCTTGCTCATCCAGAGTGAAATCTACGGCTAGGCCTTCTTCCTTTTTAGCCTTAATCTTAGAAATTTTATCGTCATCTTTCTGGCCTTCACTAATCTGATCCTCCAGTGTTGGCTTCATTTCCAGTGCAGTTACCATTCCTTGCGGAACGACTTCCAACCTTAGTTTCTGAAATTCCTTGCATAGTTCTGGTTGATCTTCCATTGTTAGCGTATTTGCGCTATGGCTCTTTCGACTCAGAGCATCTGCTACCACATTGGCTTTCCCGGGATGATAATGAATTCCCACATTATAATCCTAATTAGCTCTAGCCATCTTCGCTGTCTCATATTCAGATCTGCTTGAGTAAATATGTATTTCAGACTCTTATGGTTTGTATATATCTCACATCTATTTCCTATGAGATAATGACGCCATATCTTTAAAGCATGCACTACGGCTGCTAACTCCAAATCATGCGTTGGGTAGTTCACTTCATGCGGTCTTAACTATCTCGACGCATAAGCAACGACTTTGCCTTCTTGCATTAACACGTATCCTAAGCCTTGCTTTGAAGCATCACAATAAATATCAAATCCATTCTGCACATCTGGCAACACTAATACGGGGGCTGTCGTTAAACGCTTCTTTAATTCCATAAAGCTTTTCTCGCACTCTGGCGTCCATGCAAACTTCTTTTCCTTCTTCAACAACTGCGTGGGGTTTAGCAATTGTCGAGAATCCTTCTATGAACCGACGGTAGTATCCCGCCATTCCCGAAAACTACGAATCGGGTAATGACTTGGTTGCTCCCAATGCAACATCTGCGTCCACTTTGCTTGGGTCGATCGCCACTCCTTTAGTAGTCATTACATGACCAAGAAATTCGACTTTTTCCTTCCAAAATTCACACTTGCTAAACTTAGCATACGGTGATGCTCGTAGCCTCTCTAGAACCATCCTCGATGTTACGCATGCTCTTCCTCGCCTTCGAGTAAACCAAGATATCGCCTATAAAGACTACAACGAACTTATCCAAATATTCCATGAAAACCTTATTCATCATGTGCATAAAATATGCAGGGCATTCATCAATCCAAATGATATGATTGTGAACTCATAATGTCCATATCGCGTAGAAAACGCATCTTAGGCACATCCTCGCTCGGATCTTCAATCGATGGTATCCCGAACGAAGATCTATCTTGAGAAAACTCAGCTCCTCTTAATCGATCAAATAAGTCATCGATCACGGCAACGGATACTTATTCTTGATCGTTACTTCATTGAAGGCACGATAATCGATGCACATTCTAAGACTTCCGTCCTTTTACGAACAAACAAAACCGGGCTCCCCATGGTGATGAACTAGGTCTAATGAAACCTTTCTCTTGCGGTTCCTCAATCGCTTCTTCATTTCCACTAACTCGCGGTAGGCATCCGATATGGTCTCTTTGATATCGGTCTGTCCCAGTGCTAATTCAATGACAAACTCGATATCCGGTTGGTGGCAATCCGGGTAAATCTTCCGAAACACATCCGGTATTCTCGACCATCGCACATCTTCCATGCCGATGGCTTTCACGTTGACCACTAATCGCCCATCTCGAATCTGCGGTCGCTTGAAATTCTACTTTCTTGCCACTAGGGCCTTCCAAAGTTACGATCCTCGCCACAATCCAATCCAGCGACCTTATGCTTAGATAGCCAATCCATTCCAAGGATGACGTCTAGGGATTGCGCATCTATCAAGATAAGATTCGCTAGAAATTCTATCCCATCCATAAGCAACTTAGCTCCCAAACACCCAAGGCTAGATCTAAGCTCAGATCCTGGGTCTTGGACTAAGAGCACACACTTAAGATTCACCACTTTAAATCCATTCTTGGTTGCAAAACTTTGAGAAACAAACGAATGCGAAGCTCCAAAATCAAACAAAACTGTAGCAGGTACCGAGTTGACCAAAAACTTACCCAGTACGACGTCTGTAGCCTCCTAAGCTCCATCCGCGGTGATGTGGTTGATCCTTCCGTGCACTGTTGATTGCAGGGTTGCTCCAGATTGACCTGGCGCACGATTTCCTCCTGAGGTTGGTGCCTTGGCAGGTGTTGTTCCCAAGTTGAAACGAACTGGCGTGATGCCTCCCTTCTGTGGACACCTATTAGAAAAGTGCCCTGGCTCATTGCATGTGTAGCATCTCTTCACCGCATCACGACTCCCTCTGGTGCATTGTTGCCTGTCTTGGTGTCCGGAAGTTTCGATTAGCGTGGCGAGTGCGAGGGTTGATGTCTTGTTCTGGCGGTGGTTGGAATCTAGCAAGCTAACGTGGTGACATCCTCAAACGTAGATGGTTTGGACGTCCACCGATTAGTCATTAAGCGCTTACGGTTCTCACCCACTCTTTGCGCTTATCTTCTAGGATCAAAGCCTTATTGACTAGTTCCGAAAGTCGGAAAATTGTGGGTGATCACCCCACTGCGATCTGAATTCATCCCTTCATGAAACGAGGCGCCTAGCTTTATCTGTCGCTACGTCTTGGGGCATAGCGAGCTAAGCGAGTAAACTTGTTCGTGTACTCGCCTTTGGTTGGCCTCCTTGTTTCAAAGCCCGAACTCTTCCTTCTTAAGGTCCATCATTCCCTCGGGACATGATCTTGGCGGAAAGCATTAGTAAACTCCTCCTGTGTGATCTCTTGTGGGGCTCCATGAGCGACACATAATTCTCCCACCATTCTGCATGGCGGTTCCTTCAAGTTGATGAGGCGTAGAGCACCTTCTCATTGCCCTCACACCGAGTGATGTGCGACTTCTTCTCAATTGTCCTAAGCCGCCATCGGCTTCCAAAGGGTTCACATTCCACGAAAAGTTGGTGGCCTAGTCCTCATAAAATCGATAGCTTTGAGTGAGGTCGGGGTCCACCATGGTTGTTCCGAGCTACTGAGGTTGTTGTTGTTGGTCACTGCGTTGGTCATCTGCTACATCTCACGTGCATCATAGTCTGCATCGCTTGAGTCTCGACCGCAAGAAATGCTCCCAGATTCTCGCATGTCCTTGGCGGTGGTTGAGGGCTGCCTCCGTCGTTGGGGTTGTCATTCAGCGCGATCCACTTCAAGCACCGTTGTTTCTCAGTATTCACCATCCGATGATTGCCTCTTGGGTTAGGAAAGGTAGATGTAGCATAGATAAGAAGTAAGACTTTCTAAAACGGGAGATAGGTTATACCTAACTGAAATAATTCTTTATTATTCTTGGTATGGCCGCTTATTTAAGCCTACAAGCTTTGCAACACATCTGCACACTCAAAGATTACAAAGAAGCAAACTAAACACGAAACCTTAACGTCAACTAAAAGGTAAAGACTAACTTAAAGACGCGACTCACACTCGAGTCTCAACACAGCTCCAAGGTCGACACTCACTCATCCACCACCTCGGCCGAGGTCGACGGCGCATACACCGGTGGGTGGTGGCATGGGAGCGAACCTATCCCGATGACCTACTCGGGTCCTCTCGCGACAACAGGTCTACACTCTCCTCTGGCTCCCACTCGCTCCTCTGGATCCTCCTGACTCTCCAACTGGCTCCTGAACTCCTCGAGTCACGCGCTCCAACTCGCCCTCGACCGCCTCTAGGGCCTCTCCCGGCTCGATGATCATCCCGATGGTTGAAGCACGGTCACCTCAAGCTCCCGCTCGCTACTCGAGTGCCTCGATCTGCCTCCGGCTCCGAGTAGTATCTCTCATATGATCCTCCAGGCAAGGTGAACTCGCAAGGTGTACCGCGATGGCACACTCGTCCTCCACGATCCGTCGGTGTCGGCATGCTTGAACGTCTGGGTGAAGTCGGAACACTGAGTCATGAAGCTCGTCGGCGTAGTCGCGGTAGACACAGTGAAGAGCAAGTCGAGCGACCTCCTGAATGGCAACCTCGTACAAGAATCTTCTGGCGGAGATGTTGATTGGTCTGCTAGCTTCCTCGTTCTCCCGAGCGTAGATAATCAGCTTGCAAATAAATCCTCGGTGTACACCATTGGTGACCACCGCCTCCTCGGTAAAGCGGACGATAGAAGCCTCCCGGCGTCTCAAGAACTCTCCACGACTCCACGGCGTAGCATCACGACTCCTCAAAGGTCGAACGATCGACATCCGCTCCACAAGAACTTTGAATAAGTTCTCCTCCAAAGCGGCAAGTAAAACGGTAAATTCAGCAAAGGCGAGAAGTAGAGAATGAGATGAGTCGAGAGTGTTTTATTAGTCAAGTTTAGATTTTCTTTTAGAAAATAATTTTGGACTCACACAGACACCTCCACACTATCTAGGCCAAGACCTACATCGGTATGCTCGATACCACCTCTGACGGACCGAATCCATCGATTCGAACCCACCGTGTTTACCGCACTAGTCCTGGATCAACGCTAGTGCACACAGCTCAACATTGGTACATATCACATCATACACAACGATAATAGAATAATAGTTCATTCATTGATATATCTAAAGGTATGATCTTATGACCAACTTACATTATTAAGCCACGCAGGGCAAGATTGGAAATATAAACTAGTAATTAAGCAGCGGAAAGTAGAAAACGTAGATAGCTCATCAGTTCACCACACAGCAACCGACAAGGCTCGGACCCTAATGACTCGTGTCTTCCGGACTTCCTCTTCCAACACGGTGTAGATTCTTCAAGCGTTGATTATTGTTGTTTGGCAAGGGTGAGTACTTAAGCACTCAACAAGTTGTGCATGAATGCAATTCTATGTATCTATATGCAAGGCTTATTCCAATTGATAGGCTATCATGGTTATTTTGCAATAAGCAGCATTTATGAATAAATACAATAAATAGATTGTAAAGATCGTAAAACAAATATCAATAGTAAATAAATTCAACATTTCTCAAGTAAACCAAGTTTCCAATCCTAAGTCAAATTCCATCTTCCATATGGCATTCCGCCATCCCAACCAAGTTGTCCAATTAATTACACTAACCCTTAACTGTAATTCCCGAGCATTGCTCAATACCGCGAGCACGGCTATCCGAATAGTTTCACACTCTGCAGAGGTTATGCACTTTACCCATGTGATACAACCAAACACCACCAAGGCGAGTGATTATAACAAAGCCTTTACAATGCTCTGGCTTAACCGGATACTACCCGCTAAGGTTTCAACACTGGTGGGTCTGAAAACCATAACCAGGGCCCCCCTCTTGAGCCATGTGAATTACACCATAACTCGGGAACTCACACCGACCACGATAGTACCAAAATCAAGACATTGCAAATTACTCAGCTAGGCTGGCCCATACGAGACATGTGGTTGCATGATTGACTCAGGTCAAAGGCTTGCAAGGTTAAGTCCTTAGTGTGATCAAGGCAAGACATCCACATACCCTCTGCCCATCGGGCCCACCTTGGCATCCTCGCCTTGTCACTTGCCCCAATCTAAATTATTATCACCCGCTTGATTACCAAGCACCACGTGCCATCAATAATTCAACATCGCTATGCGTGACATGACTCGCCACAACAACTCAATCTCATCGTGTGATCCCACATGACACACAAGTTCATAACATTGTTCCATATTCCATTAATCAAGATTAATTATCAATGATTCTGACACATGTGATGACGTGGCAAGGCTAAGCAACTAATACGAACTAATCCTCCAATGTTGATTATAATTATTAACCAACTTTGTTTAACCAATCTAGGGTGACAATGGATCATGGCATACAATGACAAGGTAGGGTGTAGATCAATCTGTATATTAGCTAAACCCAATCTAATTTAAAACAATTGTAAATTTGAAATATATGCAATAGGGTAAATCGGACATAGCAATTTTATAAACATGGGTTCAACATGATCAAAGCACAACTTGCCTTGGAATAGGTCCTGATCTGGTCTCGGAACTTGCTCTTGAGTTGTCGGATCTTCCTCCGAAGCGCCGCACAATTCAACGTCCACGCTGCATCAAGAAGAAAAGCAAATAAATGCCAAAATAGAGAGCAATTGAACTCCAAAAATCAAATAAAATTCACCATTAAATATATCTCAATTTTACAAATTTTTAGAAATTGGAATCACTCAAACCAAGTTACGATGCAAAAGATATAGCCTTTTGAAGTTTGAAATAAATAATGAAATTGCTAAAATCGGAAAATCGAATTAATGATTTATTTTTAAACCGAAAATAGAATTATCATAAGCATGACGTCATCTTGACGTCACTACTGGTCCGAACCAATCGGAGACCGACGCGTGGCCCGGTGTATAGACACGGTCCACGGACCTCCTCCGGTCTACCGCAGACCGGCCCACAACGCCTCGGCGCCTCGCACTCACCACGCGCAGCACGATCCGGTTATCGCGGCGACGGCGCAAACTGTTGTGTCCAGATCCGATCGAACGGCCGTGTGTCTAGAGACACGCGGCTACGCCTCAATCGCCCGATCTAAACCGACGGCCATACCTCTCGAGTGGCTCACCGACGTGTCACAACTGAACGCCCAACGAAGATCCAACGGTTGATGGCGATCGGCTCCCGATGGTGCCGCTGGCGCGTCTCGTCGCTTGGCCCGAGGGGCGGCGGCGCTTGATGTTCGGTGACCAAAACGCGACGAAACCACCCCACTTCGACGCGCGCGGCTTGGACGTCTTTGATCCGAAGCCGATTCGACCGGCGACGGCGCGCGAAGGCCAAACCGAGGCGACGCGGTCAATCCAACTCCGCGAGCTCCTCCGCGCAGACAGCGATGACTCGAGGCTCGGGCTTGCAAGCAAATGGGCGGCGCGAGGTAGGGATTTGGCGCCGCGTCGGTTCCTTAAATAGTCAAGACGGAAGGCGTGCGCGCACGAACTCAAGACGGCGGCTCGTGGCGGCGGACGACGGCGGCGACTTGGGAAGGCGACGGCTTCATCCGGCGCGTCACGCAGCACTCATCCGACGGCCAGGCGCCGACCACGCGGACAAATCTCGAGCGCCGATCAAGATCAACAGCGCAGATCCATAGCGGCTAGGGTTTATCGAGACGGGCCGATTGGGCCGCCTGAAGCGGCCTCACGCGCCTGAGATTGGGCTTCGCCCAACATTATGTGTAAAGGATTTTAAAACTTTATTATTTTAAATAATTCTAGAAATTCATTTAATTGGTTTTAGGCAAATAAATTATCAGGAAAAATCCAAGAAAAATCTCAAAAATATTTTGAGACGTCCTTGACTCAAATAAAATATTTTTGACAAAACTTTATTTTAACTTTGCATAGATTTAAATAGTTTTGAATAAAAGGCAATAAACTTGATTTCAAATTAATTCAAATAATTCTAGAAAAATCCAAATAAATTCCAGAAAATCACAAATGCACATTTAAGCAATAAAAAACTTAATTAAGCCAAATTTTGGGATGTTACATATACTAGGAGGTTTATCTACATTTTTATTCCGCTACAGTTTAATTTGTTATTCAGCCTTGTGAGGCATAGTCATATAAGTTGACCATAAGGTCATTCAACACATATTAATTAATATATGATGTCTTTCATAATGTTTTCATTGTGTATGATTGTGATATTCATCTATGTTGAGCCTGTGTGCACTAGCGTGATCCTAGACCAATGCAGTATACACAGAGGGTCCGGATTTGCATATTCGGGTCCCGACAGTTGCCGCACAAGCTCGGTGGCATGCTGCTATGGCTGTCATCGCTAGTAGTGAAACCCACCAGCAGGTGTGCAATGCCACCCTGGTGCTAGCTATGACTTCGGTCGAACCCCTCCGCCTCTAGCTCGCCGTCGGCGAGATGCCCTGAAGCTTGCTCTATTCTGTCTCACTGTGTCTTAAGTCCCAGATGTCAATTAGCACAAATAGAAACCCCGTTCAACCTGGCAAAGGCGCCTCCGCAGTAAGGAAACGTATTTTACATTTTCTTTGGATTTCATAACCGAGCCAAATTCATTTGGTTATAACTTTTGCATATTTAATCTAAATAAGATGAAACAAAATTCTAAATCCATCTAAAATCAAGTACTTTCTGAATATGCAAAAATATTTTGAAAAAGAACATTGGATGATTTTGAAATTCAAATTTAAATAAAAGGCCTAAATATATGCTATACACAAAAATGTTGCAAACAAACTCAGAATTGAATGAAACCAATTTTAATGGAATCCTTATGCTTTCAGAAACCCAAATATATAAAAATATTTAAATTTCAGCTAAGTTTGAATCACTATTAAATGTTAAATTTCAATACAGTAAATATTCAAAAGGATATAATTTATGCAAAAGAAATCTGAAAAGAGCAAAATTGATGTTTATATATTAATATGTCAGTAGGACTCCAGAATATGACAGAATGTTAACTAATGAATTTGACTTGAATTGTTCATGAATAAGAATGAGACCCTAGTGTAAAAGATAAATATCTCTACTACTTCTAATTAGGAGTTGGTGGCGGTGGTCCGTTCTCCACTCTCACCACTCCAACTATACTAACATTTCCTCTTTCTTCAGTCACATCAATGACAACGTGGTCCCATAAATCCTTTGTCCCACCTGTTAGAAGTGGGAGTATGCATTTATGAGATTATGAAAAAAGCTTCAAAACTAAATCTTGGAGACTATATCAAATCAAATTGCCCCTTCCATTTTTCCATGGAGGGAGTATCATCCTGTCATCACGCTTTCCCAGAAAATACGAGTAATTAAACTCCATCTAAATTTGGAAAGTACAAATCCATTACACGATTGATTTGTGCCATGCAATAATTGCCATATTGATCGCATCAAGCCTCCCCTGCGTGTATATATAACCCCCGCACGTACGTAGCGTTGAAACACAGTCACAACATCAACCTAAGGTAGCTACAATCAATGCCCAGACACACGACCGCCGTTGCGGCGGCGCTGCTTCTGCTCCTCCCGGTGATGCTCCCTTCCATAGCGTCGGTGCGGCAGTTGGCATCGACCAGCCGCCCTTCTTCAACCCACCCATCGTCTGGCCCCCACCACCTGCGTTGGAATGCCCTACCGGGGGCGATTCTGTCCACCCTACCCGAGAGTCACCGCCGGACTTCCAAATTCCTTTCGGAAACCCCTACGACAGGGCGCCGCCGCTACCTACCATCATAGAATTTTCGGTGCTAAGGATGGTCCCGACTGGGCCTAACCCCGACCCCAACATCCCGTCGCCGTCACCATCGTTTGCCGTCACAGAATTTTCGGTGTGCGTCGGTAGTATATAGGAATAATTTTGCATGTTTCTTTTAATATTTTGTTTCCTAAAGAAGGAATGTGGGTTAAGGATTTTCAAAGAAAAAATATTGTATTAAGGAAGTGTAATGATCCTGGCATAATCTCTTTTTTCACCGATTAACTTGTGCACATGGTGACTTCTTTACTTTATTAGATAGAAGATTGTCTCTACATGTTCTACTTCTACGATATATATAAGTTTTTTTTGTTAATCACGATTGTTGATTAATCGGTGCAGTTTGGAAATTCTAACCAAGTTGTGTGAGGCAAATTGCTATATTGGCTGCCAAATCGAAGTACACACAAAATGACAATAGTATATACAAGTAAAAAGAAACTAGAGTTGTGCTTCTGTTCTATGATTTTTTTTAAGCTGCATAAACACGAAAGTATGAACTATAAACAATGATCACTATTTCTAGGCGTGGTTTTTCTTCTTCTGGATCTGTAAAGCCTATGCAAGTGAACTCTCATATTAATGTTGTTAATACTATTTATGTCTATTTTGAATCTCACATGAATAAGAATGTACAAGTTGAAGTTGCTTATGGATTGAAAAAAAAGAGATGCTTGAACTCTTTACATCATAGACAAGGTTTTGATCAAAATGTTATCTAAGTCGTGTTGCAATATAACTGTTTATTTTCAGATTTTCTAGGATGTATACCAGGAATAGAATATTATTTCTAAATATGTTCTAATATCATAAATGCCTTATGTACTATATACAATATATTTAGTTTTAATTCATGTCGGAGGATAAACCATTAAAACTTATGTAATCGGAAGAAATAGATGTTTGATCTTGTAGCATAATTTTCTTTTATTGCTTGACCTTTATGTTTCGTTATCAATTTTATTTTTCGTAGCAACGCACGGGCATCGAACTAGTGTATGCATAAGCATAAGTAGAACAACTAGCAGTAATATCTATACACATGTACATATGTAGAATGGACCATGGAAGTGATTTAGTTTATAGCAACAAACTAAGTGCAAAATTGCTTCCATGACAGAGCTCGGCTCTGAATCTTCTGCTACGATCGAAAAACCAGAAACGCAGCCGCACCTTGCTTAGCCATGCTTAATTGCAACGATGAAGATGATCATGATTAAAATTGTTTCTTGATAAATTGAAAATGTTGGATATGACATTGTTGGTTACTGGTATTTTGATTAAAAACCCAAAATAAAACTATGATTTAGATGCGAATTATTGGCAATAACCGGTAGTGCAAGGGATGGATCAAAATGATTCAACCAAGCCCACAAACAATTCAATTAAAAGGAGCAAATGAAATGGAGGAAGTTTTCCTGCAAGTCCGGTATGACCGGGTTGAATCTGATAGCACCGGAATCCGGTGTAACATCCTAAAAAGTTCAAACAGTGAAAATGTACGAATGAAATTGAAAAAAATAAATGTTTATGAGTTTTTCTGGTGTTATTCATTTTTATTGGTTTTTCTTGGAGTTTTATATTGTGTGAAAGCTTGATTAAAGAAATTTAGAAATGGGAAAGAGGTAAAAAGATAAAAAAGAAAGGTGGTAAAAAGTAATAAAAATTTCTATATGACCCTAGCTGCACTGGTGTCTCAGTGAGATCAATAAACAAATTTTTCATGCACAGGATTGGGAATAAATAATTTATATAACCATCCTTTGACTAAAAACAGTAAACCAAAAATTTAAATGAAAAATGGTTGATGTCTATCTTGGGCCAAGAAAATTACCATAGTTCCCTGAGTATAGAACCTACCGCTAGAAAAATGTTCATAAATTTGCAAGTCTATTTAGGCCTTTTAAAAATTCAATTATAGAGACTTTAGAAAATTTGAAAATGGCATGTCAGAATTTTAATAAAATAAATACTCAAGTTTTAGACTTAAAAAATTTATTTTATAACCTTTAGAAAGAACTGAATCCTTGAAAAAAGTTTCAAAAATAAAAATATTTAGATGAAGTTTTGAATAAATTAAAACCATAAATGAAGATTTAGGGCAAGGCATAGTGTCAGAATTTTAGTAAAATACCTATAGGGTATTTTTGTCTCAAATTTTTACAAGAGACGCCTGACTCCGAGTAAGTTTTGGTCAAAAATTTTAGTAAAATGTTGGTTGAGGATGATGCTTAAACTAATACAAAATCCGGAGAATCCTTGTTCAGTCCCGTCACATTTATCGTCTTCTCTCGCTGACAAGTGGGCCCAGTGCCTGTAGACACTTGTCACGCTGGCGAGTTGAGTCGAAACCGTGCAGTCACTACCAATGGGCCCTGGACCTGCATGTCAGCCAGCCACAGGCTGCGCTCCTCTTCCTTTCTTCTCCCCTGGCCGAAGCAAATCGACGACGACTTTCGTCGTCCTTGCTGTCCGGTCGCCACTGTTCCTCCGGCCACGCTGCATCGCCATTCTCGATCGTGGCCGGGCTGTCCTTCCCGAGCCGTCTTTGCCGAGAAGAGGTGCGCCACTTCACGGCCGCAAGCGCAGAGGCGATCGATCGCCGCCGCACTTGAGTTGAACCCAAATGAAATCGCGATCGCATTCCTTAGGCATTAAGTCTCCAATATGCGTCGCATTGCCCTCCCACGTCTCGCACTTGCTTTTCTCTCTGAGCTGAGAGCTTCACGCGAGTTCTTCTTCCCCAGTTCTTCCGCAAGAACCCGAAAAGGGGGAATCTCAGCAATTTGGTCAATCCGCCTCCATCTCTTCAAATCAACTCCACCCAGAGATTCCTTAGCATCGCAGGGGTACTGATCAACCGTTGCTTTCCTTCTTTTTTGCCTGTAGCAATGCCGCACCGCCGCCCTTCATCTTCCTGGCCGGTGCACGGTGGTAGCTCGTTCCAGACCTTCTCCGACCCGGCTACCTGGAGAGTCCGAATCCCCTCATGCCACTGTAGCTCACCCAACCCTAGCTCATCGGAAAAATGGCCGATAGTCAAGCTTTCGCCCGCTCGGTCATGGTGCCGCCGCACCCCCATGGTGGTAGCCACCTTCCCGGCCACCTCCGGGCCGAATGGGTACCGTCCCTGGGTGCGCACGAGTGTGCTGATGCTCATGGTGCTACCCATTCAGCCGCGGCGGAGCTAGTTCGCCGGCGGCAAGCCGGAAGCCGGAGCCTCTGTTTTGTGTTGTCGATCGATGGGTCCCATCGCCGTTGTCTTTGGTCGTGTCAGCGCGCAGCAACATCGGCAAGTGGGTTCCGCTTTGTCCATCGGCCGGTCAATTCAAAAGAGCGGTAGCGCTCCGGTGAAATCTGTTTTCTCGCAGCGAAAACGTATTTCTGAATTTTTGTTTTGGTTTTCAAAAACCAACTGGATTCAAATGCCAATAACTTCTGAACCAAAGCTCCAAATTTAGTGAAACTAAATTCTAAATTCGTATAAAATCCTGAAGATTCAGAATATACAAAAATTAATTAAAGATGAGTAATGTGCGATTTTAGGAAATTCAAAGAGTTACTTAGGTGTGAGTAGGGCCATTTAATTAAAATATTTTTAGATAAAGTTTAAATGGAATGAGATAAGTTTTATGAAACCACTGGTTGTGAGCACTTCAATTGTGTAAAAATAATTACAGATTACTTAGTTAAACCTTATGTTCAAGTAGAATGAAATATTAATATGTAGAAGGATAAGTGAGTGAAACATATATAAATTGAAGTTTGTATGGACAAAACTTAAGTTGAAGAAGCATGTGCCAGTATAAGCTCATTTGTGTAAAAATGTTTAGGAAAAAGTATGGGTGATGCTTTTCCAGTGAAGGAAAATAATAGTTATAATGGAAAACATAGATGTAATCTACTATGATTAGGTTCAAAATAATACAAATTAAGTTTTAATATGTTTTTAAGATCATGCCCTGATACTAGTGAGAAAATGAATAAAGGTTGATGAATGGTCTGGTTGCAAATGAATGTGGAAGTCTAGATGCTATAGGGTTGTTTTTGTGGTCATTTAGGTCTTTTCAATAGCAAATAAAATGATGTTTCTAAATGGAAAGAATTGTGGAATCAGCTTAGTAGTATTCTACAAAGTTCATGCTGTTATATTCTGAAGAAATAATGTCACTTTGTAAAGCTTTGCTTGTAATGTAAGCTAGCAACAAAAGCCTAGTTGTTATGTTCTCAAAGTAATAGAATCACTTAGTATTTTTGGTAGCTTGTACAATAACTTATTCAAGTGAGAGTTTTATGATGGGTAGTAAAGAAATGATGCTAAGAGTATGTACTACTATGTTTCATAAAAATATCCCATTAATAAGCTGTTCTTCACTTAGTTTTTGTTAGTGTAATACCCTTAAGCGGTAATCTTTCAGCCTGCTTATTTGGTCCAGTTTTTATAGCCTAAGTTAAAGTTTCGATTAAGCCTTTTTAGCAGTAAGTTTTATGTCTTGTCTAAACCCAAAAATTTAGGAAAAACCATTAAGATTGTTAACCAAAGTATATTCTAGCTTGTTCAGGACTAAAACCCTTTATTTCATTAAGTGTTGCACATAAATTTTAATAGTCAAATAACCCTAAATGTCATGATTTTTGGAAGTTCATTTTGTGAATCAGAGAAAAGAACAGAGGGTTGGTTTTCAGAGCTACTCTTTCATGTCACCTTCTAAAGAAGCTAATGAACTAGTTTTTCTTAATCTAAATAATTTTTGTATCTTGAATTCGAAATGTAAATAAAGATAATTTGTTTAAAGCAATCCCTGTCTTGGTGTGATTGTGTTTATCTTTGCTATCTGTTTTCTTTTTGCCCATTTGACGTTTATTAATGTTCTTATTTTTCTCTTGTTTTCTCGACGTGTAGACCCCGACGTTCTCGAGGAGGAAGACGACTCTATCGCAGATCCAGATTTTGTGCCAGACAGTGAGCTGCAAGGAAAGCAACCCCTTGAGCATGTTGAGCCTGATAATTTACCTACATTATGTTGTTTTTGTTTATGTGCGATGCATCCGGATAATTCTCCATAGAAGTGCTAATTTTGGTTGGAACTGTAGTTAATCCTGTACATTATGATTTACCTTAATCTGTATGGACATGTGAACCTTGTAAACCTTAGTTTGAACTAGACATACTTAATGTCATTTTGGGTATAATCGCTAGCATAATATTCCTGCTTAAGCTATTCGTTATGTGTTTTCGGTCTTTTCAACCAATGTACGGTCCTTTTGGGAAATGGTTGCTGGTAGTTTGCTATAAAACCCCCAAATAAAACTATGGTTTGACGCGGGTGATTATTGGCAATAGCCGGTTGTGCAAAGGGAATTGCACGTAGTGTAGGGTAGAGTATCGTCCATGTTGGATTAAGGACCGAGCAAATGGGATGTTGTAGATCCATGTTTTCGTACAACCACGAGGGCTGGTATGGGACAGTCTTAGCCTATTAAGTTGATTAGATGTGGCTTTGCATCAAAGGAAGGCGGAAGTTAGCACAGGCATTCCGGTCAGGTCTGCTTGTAGGGGTTTCTACATACCAATGCAACGGTGTACGCCTTTCCATGGACATAGACGTGGTGTTGGGTGTGATAAATGTGGATCCACGACTTGGGTGAGTGTCTCTGTTTGCAGGGCGAGGGCCAAACATCTCGGGCTAATGTAAAGCCACGTCTAGATAATGTAACGGCTCTGTATGATCTGCTTGCCAGCACACCAAAGGAAGTGTGTCGTATGGCCTAGCATAAAGGTTGATCATTCTTTGTGGGTAAAGTGTACACCTCTGCAGAGTGTAAAATCTAATCGATTAGCCGTGCCCACGGTAATGGGCACTTGGGGAAAATCCTCCCAATGTTAAAGTCTTTTGGTATTTTTCTGGAAAATGGGTTCGGTTTGGAAATTGTTTTGCAACCAGTTTTTGTGTCAAAGGATCGACACCGGGGACCTATGCAGTTGGGTAGACTGGGTTGGAAATCTGGGTTATTTGTTTAACACATTGTTTCTCTATTGCTTTTATTAAAAGGCGATGTTGCAATCTAGCATATTTATACTTTTTAATGCTTTTGTACAACTGCAAAATAACCATAGCCTGTTTATTATTCAGCCTGCATATTAATTTATTTGCATATGTGAACCACTATAAGACTTGCTGAGTACCAATGTACTCAATCTTGCATCTGCTGTCTCAGAGGACGAAGACTGCGATTTGCTAGACGACGCTCTTTTCTAGGCAGGCCTCGGGGTTTTCAACGATGGTTTCTTCTAGGGTGCCTAGTCAGTTGCCTGAGGGTTTAATGGGCAACCACAAGGCTTTTTGGAGTTTATTTGTCTATCTTTAAGTTTCCGCTATTCAGCTTTTGAATCGTACTACACTCTGTATAATTACTGCTTGTATGTAAGGACTTTGTGTGTCTTGCGAGTTTGGTTATGATACAAATGTTGTAAACATGTGAGTGCTAGCTACTGATCCAGGGAATAGCACAGTAATCACATGGAGGTTCCTTTTCGTCTGAACGGGGTCTCACATCCGGTATCACCACACGAAGGGTAGTATGACCAGGCTCAAGAACAGCAGGAAGAACAGAACCAAGAACAGCACGAACTCAAAAGCTAATTTGAGAAATCTTTTGATCGGCTGGACAAAAACTCACGAAACTTGGTAGATATGATCCTAAGAATGTGAGGAACTTATTCCAACCTTCAATCGCAAGGATTGACGTCAAAGTTCAGACCTTTTTCACTTTGAAGAAAGAACACACCAAGTTTGATCAAACTTGAGAACTTAATCTTGGACTTGCTCGTGGGTTTTGATGATTAAGATGATCTTGGATAACCTCCCACACGTCACAGCAAGCAAGAACACAAGTTCAAAACTCCTCAAACATGATCTAGAAGAATGATTCACTTAAGTATACAAGATTGATTTTTTACAAGAAAGAACACAAGATTTGCCTACATGATTAGGATATGGTCTGAAGAAGACTCATCCATCAATCATGCATCCTCAGTACAAGATCCACAAGCATTTAGAAGGAGGGGAGGCAAGTTTAAATGTGCAAGAAGTGAATTGCAAGAATGTAAATTGCGGAATTTAATTGCTGAATTGAAATGCGTAAAGTAAATTCAAGCATAAGAGAAAATGATTTGCATTCCTGGAAGGGAGATTTACAAAGCCTCGCAACAAAGTGGGCAAAAAGCTCAAATGAGCCAAAACCTCTCAAACCTTCAAGAGGAGGAAGGCTACCCCTCCCCCTTTATTTATACTACTCTTGAGTCACCCTCCACCCTTGGATGAGTTCCTTCTACTCTAAGGATCACCATCAAAGGCTAGGAATGACTCTCACACACACCCATACTAACTAGACATGCTACTCTATCACCTAGACCACGATCCGATGGCCCTCCTTGATCCAAGTAGCTCCTAGCTAGCATCTCAACCATTCCTTTCTTCTAGGTTCGCAGCGACTCCGTCTCCGATCATTTTTCGATGATCCTCGACCATCTAGACCTCCGACGCACCTCGCCTAGTCCCAGTCATCCTCCGCCTTAACATGATCTAGCACCATCATCCTGCAACCATCAAAAACAAGGAAAACCCATCACATTGCAATGTCCAACAAAGATATGCAATCATCACCCAATTGCATCGCTCAACTAGTCGGCACTACTGACCACTGTATCGACTTCATCAAGTTGCCACTATTGAGTAGGATCCTCGCTCAAGTAGAAATTCGACAACTATTTCGACCGCATCGAGTGATCGACCACATGTCAAACTCGTTACCTAATCTATCAACCTCAACTCGATACCAAGTCTATCGACCTCAACTCAATACCAAGTCTATTGACCACATGATCAACTCGATCGATCACGGCACCAAGTCGATAAAACGATATCGAGTAACAATTGGTTAAACTAAGGACTCGAGTTGAGTTGACTACAGAGTGCTCAACCCAGCATAATTTCTACTCGATACTTAGCTACTACCAATCTACTCGAATGGTTCGACCACAAGTTGGCAGGGCGTTACTCGAAGCCGATGGAGCCGTTCATGATAGACACAATTCAAATTACTTCAATTTGAAAATCCAATTCAAATCAAACTCAAACCAGAGCATACCAAGCTCAAATTTAGTCAAATACTCATCACAAAACTTGGGTAGACCTCCACATGGTCTTTCAATGAGATATATACGGATCATAAAAGTTTAAAATATTTCTTCACTCAATCAGATCTCAATATGAGATAGAGAAGATGGCTAGAGTTAATCAAGGATTATAATTTGGTAATTCATTATCACCCTGAAAAAGCTATGTGGTAGCTGATACCTTGAGTCAAAAAAGCCACAGTGTTAACATGATAATTTAGGAGAGCCAGTCTAGATTATGTAAGGAATTTCAAAAGTTGAAACTAGGAGTGGTACCCGAAGGATTTCTAGCTACCCTGGAGGTAAAGCCAACTTTGGAAGATCAGATCAGAGAAAGTCAGAAAGATGACGCTAAAATCAAGAGAATTAGGTCCAAGATGGATGAAGGCAAGGCTAAGGATTTTGATTTGGATGACCAAGGTACTATGTGGATCAAAAGTCGAATGTGTGTACCAAATAAGAAGGAACTAAAGCAGTTGCTTCGTGAGGAAGCTCATGATTCAAATTATTCTTTTCACCCAAGGAGTGCAAAGATGTATCAGGATCTAAAAGAAAGATTTTGGTGGCCTAATATAAAACGTGAAGTTGCTAAGCATGTTGCTTTGTGTGATATATGCCACAGAGTGAAGACAATGCACTAGAGACTAGCCGAATTGCTATAGCTATTGAAAGTACCTGAATGGAAGTGGGAGGAAATCGGTATGGATTTTATTACCAGTTTTCCCAAAACTCAGAATGGTTATGATTCTCTGTCGGGACCCGGATTTGCAAATCCGAAACCCTCTGTGTATACCGCACTAGTCCAGGATCATGTTAGTGCACACAGTGGAAACATAGATAAAATATCATTCCATACAATGAATTAACTAAGAAAGAAGCAAATTATTATTAAATAGAGCATCAGACCTTATGGTCAAAGTTTACAACACTATGCCTTAAGGGCTTAAGAAACAAATAAACTATTGCAGCGAAAAAGATAACTTGGGCCATTCGACATGCCACAGGCAATCGTCTGGGGAACGCCTTCCTAATCCACGTAGTCTTCATAATATTCCTCCTCATGATATTCAGCATTTTCTGGTCCTTCCTCAGCAACTAATCAACAAAGGCGTATAGCCGTGAGTACAAAAAAGTACTCAGCAAGCCGTAGGGAATTGATGCAATATATTCATGCATGGCTTGACAAGGATAGCCATATGGTTCTTTTGCAGAAAGCAATAACTTGAATTGAAATACAGTAAATAGATTGAAAGCATGTTTATAAAAAGATAATACATAACTGGTAAATCAATGATAGATAACATGAACAGAATGATGAGGCATCACCCTACACCATCCAAAACAATTATCAAACCACTAAGTTCAACAATATAACTTTTAGACAACAAAACAACAGTGAACTCCCTGTTCACATCCCAACAATTCCACATTCCAACATTTCATGAAACACTCTATACCCCGTGTGAAATTCCTGGGCTTGTCCATGACCGCGGACGCGGCTATTCGAATAGTTTTACACTCTGCAGAAGTTGTACAACTTTACCCACAAGACATGATCATCTCTTATTGCCAAGCTATTAACACACTTCCTTTGGTGTGTCGGCAGAGAGATCACGATAAAGCCTTTACAATGCACTGTCTAAACTCGATACTGCCCGCTAAGGTTTCGCCCCGCAAGGCCCCCTCTTGCGCCTTGCGAATCTACCCGTCTATCCCGGAACCCACACCACCAATTGGCAGTACTCAAGGCTAGATATTGCAAATTAATCAGCTAGGTCTATCCCATACAAGACTTGTGGTAGTACAGTTAGGCCCAGTTCAATGGCGCACAAGATTAAGTCCTTAAGTTGTCTCAGGCAAGACATCAATATCCCAATGTGCTAGAAAGCACCCCCTTTACTGCACGATCACTTGCCCGAGGGAAAACAATTCGTTCAACCAAGACCAATAGCAAACCCCGCCATGGTACAACCAATTTTGCAACAGCGGCTATCAGCCACAATTCAATATCTCATTAAGTCAAGATTAACATTATTCAACATGTGATATGAAACCCATCGTACAACTAAGCATGTCTAAGCATAGCTACGGTAACCCAGTGTTGGTAATATGATTATGTCCAACTAGTACTGACCCAACCTAGGGTTAACAATGGGTACATGTCATCCCAATAATCAAGGTGGTATAATGTCAACTAGGTATATAGCTATTCCCAGCAAATAATCATTGTACAGATATAGCATGCAATTGTATAAAGCAAAGTACTTTTGCAAACATAGGTTCAATACGATCAAAGGTTACGACTTGCCTTGCTGATCTAGTGCTAAGTCTTGGTCTTCGAAGTCTCCGCTTACTCCCTCGGAGTTAGCGTCTACTAGAAAAGAAAGCAATGAAACCAAATAAATACCAAACAGAGATTAAAACAAGCTCAAAACTGAAAATAAATGGCTCTGAAAGATATAGCTTGATTTTATAAAAAATTATAAATTTGAATCGCCTCAATCGGAGTTCATATGAGGGAGAACGGGCTCCTAGAAAAATAAATAAGAGAAAATAGAAAAAATATATTTTCTAGAATTATTTTTCTAAAGAAAAATAGATTTATTGCGCAATCGCTAACGTCATTGGGTTCACGGTGGACCGAGTCTATCGAACCTGACTAGGGCTGATGTCATCGATGACGTGGCGACTCAGCTAACGCAGCGCTGACACGTGTGCAGAAGGGCTGACGTGGCTGCGCACGTGGGCAATTGTCGGGAGCCAATTCTGAGAATCTGGACCCTCTGTGTATTCTGTGCTAGTCCAGGATCACGCTAGCACATACAGTCTTTACAGGGTTGAACATCACAGACATTCACAACGGTACCATAATAAATAGTGCAAACATTTATATAAATTGAATTGTACGACCTTATGGTCTCCTTACATAAATCTGCCACGTAGGGCTTACATTATCAGAGTAAACAGGAAACAGCGAAAAACATATAAACTTCATGGAAGCCTTCATCTTGCCACAGGACTGGGCTTGCCCCCTAATTGTCCGGATCTTCAATATACTCCTCCTCCCAGGCCGGCGTAGACTCCTCCACTGATGTTGGAATTGATAGGCAAGGAGGGGTGAGTACTCAAGGCACTCAACAAGTAATGCACAAAGTGTGGTGCTATTACTACATGCAAGGCTTATTCCAAAGAATTGGCTTACTTGGTTCTTTTGCATCAAACAGCATTTTTAAACTAGCATCTTATTTAGATTAAAAGCAGTGAAAATAGTTATATATAATGCTAAGTTCTTCAAACAGTTTTTCTTCAAAAATTCTCGGCACACAGCCTTAAACAGTTCATTTTTAGCACTGGCACACAGCCACCCTCTCCATATTTTATTTTTGAAGATCTACCCCTTGACTGTAATCCTCGAGCAATGCTCAATACCGCGAGCACGGCTATTCGAATAGATTTGACACTCTATAAAGGTTGTACACTTTACCCACAAAATACAGCCGCTCACCACACAGGTGATTGCCTGCAACAAAGCCTTTCAGGAACCTCTACCTTAACCAATGAACCTCTCCGGTATTGCCTTCACTATCACATCCCTCACACAGAGCCGAAGTGCAGGACAGGCCAACACCGTTGGATGGGTACCAAGCAAGTAGCACAGGTACGCTCCCCTACACAGATACACCCCCGTGTACTGTCACCCCGAGGTATCAGAGGAAAGATATCAAAACCCTAATCAACTAGGTCTGTCCCATATCAGACATGTGGTTGTACGGGTGACTCAGATCAAAGACTTGCAAGGTGAAGTCCTTAACTGACCAAGGCAAGACTTCCAACACTCAACAGTGGCACACAGCCCCATGTGGCACACAGCCCCATGTGGCACACAGACTCACATCACTCATCAACCCATTGCCACACAGGCCCACCTGGCACAAAGCCTCTTGCCACTTGCCCCAGTCTAAATCATTTCCCACCCCGTTGATTATTGTGCAACACATGCCAGCAATAACTCAACATCGGTACAGAACCACACAGGTATCCGTACCTCAATCTCATCATGTAGCATCATCACACCACTTTCAAAATAAATTTAATATTTCATTAGTCAATATTGTAGTATTTCTCGAAAGATCGTTCATGATTCGTTGCAAGGCTAAGCATCTATTCACAGTCTAGCCTCCCGTGTTGGCATCATATTATTATCCAACAAATATGAATAATCCTAGGGTAACAATGATTTAAAGGCATACAAATAGTAATTTCAAGGTGGAAATAACAATATGGGTGGATTAGCTACATTACCCAAATCAATTTAAATTCATTTTTAATTAACTTAGCATGCATAATTTCAAAGCAAAATACATTCTAAAAACTGGGATCAAAATTGTCAAGGCATCACTTGCCTTCAAAGAGTTGCTGGTCTTGATCCGAAGCTTGATCTTGAGTGATGAACTCTTCTTCGAAACTTTCCGGCAAATTTGCGTCTACGCGTAAAAATAACATATGTAATGAATAACCAAAACAGTAGACTATATAACCTCAAAAATTCAATTAAAATTCACTAAAAAGAGCACAATTTTACAAATTTTTAGAGACTGGGATCACCTCAATCGGAGTTAAAATGCAAAAGTTATGGCCTTTTGAAGTTTTAGGTAAAATATAAATCAGAAAATCCGATTTTTTTAATTATTTTTATACGGAAAAATTGGGATTTATGACGTCAGCATGACCTAATGATGATGTCAGCACCTAAATGAATTTCGGCCAAAATATTTTTATATAAAAAATATTTATGACGTCAGCATGACACGTGGAAGACTCTCGATCGACACGCGTGGCGTGGCAAGATACACCGCCTACTGAAAAAGGCGGGTCTACGGTGGACTGTCGTTACTGTGCACATGCACCAGCTGACACATGCACTGGCGTCACCTGGTACGGTCTAGCCAATCACCGATCGACACGCGGCGCTAAATTATTAGCCGAAACTCGATTCAATCTCGTCCATCCGATTTAAAATGAACGGCCGAGATTGATGCGATGTTTCGACTTGGATCCACCCAGAACTAAAACGTGGCTTCACTATGGCCATTGGATCCCGATCGGATGGCCACGATTAATCGGGCGACGTCGATAGAAACGGCGGCGCTGACTCCTCGATTTCTGCGCGACACACGTCAACACGGGACTAGCCCGATGCGCGGTGCGATCTCGCCCGCTCGATTCAAAATGAATGACCGAGATGAGCCAAGGCTAATCGGCTCTGGCTTACTGCGGCGCGACACGCGGCGCGATCCAAGATGACCGGAGCGCATCCGACGGCTACGGTACTTACGCGACGCAGCAAGATATACACTCTACGATCTAGATCTAACGGCTGAGATTAAACTGACATGAATCTAGGCAAAGCAATCTAAACCGTTGATTAGATCCAACGGCTGAAGGGTGAAGATGAAGATTACTGTTAAGTGGCGACGTGGACAAATCTGGAGCGTTTGGCTATGATCGGACGGTTGGCGAAGCTCGGCTGGCGGTGATGTCGCGGCGGCGCAGATCTCGCGGGAGAGGAAGAAGATGACGTGGCGACAACGATCCTTGGTGGCTCCGACAACACGGTTTGAAGCAACAGATACAGCTCATCGCGAGGAACACCCCGGTGACCTTGACGACGGTGGGGCTCGAACGGCGGCGGTGCAAAAGGGTGGCGGAAAGTCTCAGAACTATGGCGAGTTCACACGACTACTACGGGGGTCTCGGTGAGGGAGAGATGGGGCACAATGCGCGGAAGGAAGTGCTCTACACGGTGCACTAGCTAAAGAAGAGGAAGAATAAACACACCGACGTTAATCACGCACAAAATCTCCGACCGTAACGCGCGGCGGCGGTGTTTCCGAAAACGCACGGCGAAGCCACGTGGCGCAATCCCAGCCATCCACGCGGCAACAGATCGACGAACCGGAAACTCGTGCAACGCGGCTTCATCTGGTCCATCCGATCCCGATCGGACGGTCACCCACAAGCGGCGTTAGGGTTTCATCGGGCTGGGCCAACAACGCGCCTGATGAACGGCTCGCCCAACATCGTTCATCTGTTTTTCCCCATTTTTGAATAAAAATAATTCTAGAAATTCAATTAAATCATTTGGGGCTTTTAAAATAGCTGAAAAATTCTAGAAACATTCCACAAAATACTTTGAGCCATATGAAACTCAAATAAAATATTTTAAAAAAACTCTAAATAAACTTTTGTAATATTTTAATGGATTTCAATAAAGACCATATTTGAATAAATCTGAATAAATTCCAGTAAATTCCCAAAATTTCTCAAAAATCAGAAATACTACAAAATTTTAACGGCGCAGCCAGATCGAATGGCAGAGAAGCGAGCGGCGATGGCTGCGAAGTGGCCAAATCCGAAACACTCGTGGGCGATCGGACGGTCGAAAGCTAGCGAAAGAGGACGACGGTGAGCGGTGGTGCTATTCCGCCGGAGCCGAGGGAGATGACATGGAACGCAACGGAAGTTTACCGAATCGGGCGCAAACCTTGGGAAACTAGAAGAGCTCGACGCGAGGAACCCAAAGGGACAAACAGCATCGGAAGAGCTGCACCGGCGGTGGAGATAGATGCGGCGGAAGGCTTCGGGCGCGGCGGCGAACTTCGGCGACCTCGGGCGAAGCGACGGCGAGGTCTCGAGCGATGAGGAGGAGGGCAAAAGAGGTGGCACAGAGAGGGGAACCTCGGGCGGGGTTGGCGGTGGCTTAAATAGCCTGGGGAGGCGTGTAGGGCGAGGAATCCGAGAGCAGCGGCGTGCGGCGCACGAACTCCTGCCGGCTAGGGTTAGGGTTTCCAGGTCGGCGGCGCGGGCGTGGGCTGGTGGGCTGCAAACGGTGAGGGAGATGGGCTGCGAAGAGGAGGTAGGCCGAACGAAGCGGGAATAGGAGCGGGTGGGAAAAAACGGGCCGAGCGGGGAAAACGGGCCGAGGAAAATGGATTCGGCCCGGAACCGATTTTCAGAATAAAAACATTTTTCCCAATTAATAAAATTTTAGAAATTCAAATAAGAGCAAATAAATTCAAATAAATACCAAATAAATTCAGAAAAATCTACAAAAATACAGAAAAATCTTTAGTTTGATGAATTGTTTAGTCAAATTAAATCCTTTCATTAATAGAAAATCAAATTAATCTTGGATTAATTCAGGGAAATTGCAAATGGTTCATTTTTAAATCCAAACATTCCAAAACTCAAATTTTAGGATGTTATATTCAATATGGGTCATAGTGGATCGCTTGACCAAAGTTGCTCATTTCATACCAGTTAAGACCACTTATTCAGGAGATCGTTTGGCAAAGC
This sequence comes from Otatea glauca, assembly GCA_036346275.1. Taxonomy (NCBI): domain Eukaryota; kingdom Viridiplantae; phylum Streptophyta; class Magnoliopsida; order Poales; family Poaceae; genus Otatea; species Otatea glauca. Next base: position 31,191,135 of record CM070728.1, read on the forward strand.
TATATATGTCAAGAATTACGTGTTTGCATGGAGTGCCAAAGAAGATAGTATCAGATAAAGATACTTAATTTACCTCAAGGTTCTAGAATAAGTTGCATGAAGCAATGGGAATGTGTTTGAATTTCAGTATAGCATATCATACGCAAACAGATGGTCAAACTGAGAGAGTCAATCAGATTTTGGAAGATATGTTCAGAGCTTGTGTCTTAGCTTATGCTACTTCATGGTATAAATATTTGTCATATGCTAAGTTTAGTTACAATAACAGTTATCAGGCAAGTTTGCAAATATCACCATTTGAAGCTTTGTATGGTCGATCTTGTCGTACTCCGTTGAATTGGAATGAGATGGGAGAGTGTCTTACCTTTGGACCAGACATTCTTAAAGAAGCTGAAGAGCAAATTGCAATGATCAGAGAGAGATTAAAGATTGCCCAATCAAGACAGAAGAGTTGTAATGACCCTCATTTTTGCATAAAATGCTAAAATGAGAATCTATGTGCATACAATACTAGTCTCATGATCAATGGCTAGCACGCACATTTACAACAATTGATATCATATCCATACTCATTATTACATATGATAATGGTAATTTATACAATAAGGTCTTACACAACAGAGTACATTACAGCAGAAGAAGCAAAAATCTTGTAGCGTGCCCATCCAACCCTCAGACAACTGACAAGACATAAACCTTAGAAAAACTCGCTAACATGATTCCTGTAACCTGCGTCAAAGTATATGTCGCCTGGAGGTTCGCTATCTTCACCTAAACCAACAAATAAGTAAAGGTGAGTACTTTCATACTCAGCAAGACTTAAGGTGGTATTTACAAAATATAGTAATGCAGGCTATGTCAAAGGAGGCTTTTACGGTTAATTTTGCATAAAGCGAGATTGAATTTAGAAATCAAGTAGTAATTTACATACGGAATTTGTAAAAGCAAGATTAATTAATATAAAAATAACAAGTACGTAAAGCATAAGTAACAACTCACAGTCCTCCATGACGTGAGCTTCGAATTGATCATTGCCATCACATGGCATAAATCCAGTTCTTGCCAACACATGGCACAACAGCCAACACATGGTATAGTATTGAATTATCTGCAGAGTAAGCTTTCCAAAACATACCTTTTTAAAATAATGAAACAACTAACTAGTGTCAGTTCACCAAGTCTCCCATAACCGTGGGCATGGCTATTCGAAAAGATTTACAGTCTGCAGAGGTGTACAACTTTACCCACAAGAAATGATCAACTTTTTGTGCAAGCTATTAGCACACTTCCTTTGGTGTACCGCAGAGAGATCATAATATAATCGTTACATTACACAGACTTGACTTTGCACCAGCCCGATGATGTCAAACACCTGCTATGGCGGTAGAAACACACACCCAAGATATGACAGTCTATCCCTGTCATTTACATAGTAATTTAGACAGTCCATCCCTGTCATTCACACAACAACTCTGGCAGTCCATCCTACCAAAACGTTTTACTCCATAGCAAGGCATACACCATTGTATTGGTATGCATTTACCCACACCACCGTGTGGAAGCCCCTACGAGCAAACCTCATTGGGCCCGTACTACTCTAGCCTTCCAATGTGCAAAGCCAAATCTAAATAATTTAATAGGTTAAGGCCATCCCATAGCAGCACTTGTGGTTGTATGGACATCCCTTGGATCATACAACACTACGTTCGGTCCTTAATTCAACAAGGGCGATAATCTCCCCCTACACTAGGTGCAACGCATGCACCTCTGGCTGTTACCAATAATCATCCACGTCAAAATTATAGTTTTGTTTCCATTTTTACCAAAATACCAGCAACTTACAATGTCATATCCATCCTTTTTAAATTCTCAAGAAACAGTGTAATTTGATTATTTCAGTTCTCAATACTAAAACATGGCTAAGCATGATTAATATGTAATCGCATATACGCAGGTTGACATTATATATTGTCTAACCTTATTCTAGGGTTACCAAGGTTCACATGTTAATATTTATTAAGGAAGCTCCATGAGATAACAGGTATATATACCAGTACCACAATATAGCGAATTTATAGAAAATACGCGCATGCATAAACAGATTTTTATAAAATAAAATAAAAATTAAAACACTGAGATTAATATGATCAAAAGGGATGCTTACCTTGCTGATTGTTGTTTACGATGAAGTTGAGGTCGCAGTTGGCATGGTCGACGACGGAATTACTGATGTTGGGTTCTACACGTCGTTTATTAGAAATATAGCAAATAACAAACTTTATTAAGGGCAAAAGAAATCAGATGGACAATCAAATAGAAACTTACTACATAAGACATGTGTTGTTCAGGGTTAGGGTTTCTTGATTTCATTTTTGCGTATTTTATCCTTACATATTACTAGCAGTTTTAGGTTATGTTGTAATAAGGCTCCCTATTTTCTATAGATTGTTCATCTTTATTTTACGAATTCAAGAGACTAAAATTATATATGTTTATATGTATAATTTTGAATTCAAGAGGCACAAATTATCTGGATAAGTAGAATTAAGACATTAGTAATTATATAACACGTTAGGTTTTATTCGGGTTTCCAATCGAGGTTAGCTTTACTTTTGATAAGAATGAGATTCAAGTTCAATTATTAGCTTAGAGGTGTGGTCTCAAGATTATAATAGTTTTAGACATTGATCTTTACAGCGTTTGCTTCCAGGGGCTAGGCATGATTAAGCTTAAATGAGTTACGGGGTATTATTGTTTAACAACTCACGTATATGAGGTCTAAATGAAGGCTACCTGTTATAGGACATAAGTTCATGGTTTTAAGAAGGTTCTTGTGATACAAATGTTTTAATTACTGATTTCTTACTACTTAAGTTTATTTATCTGTGTTACCGATTTTAGGGTTTATATTACATAGGGTTAGGCCTTTAATAAGATTCAGATGCAAAGCATGTTTAAATAGAATTGTTTCTACAGAATAGGATGGTCTTGCTTTAGGGAGTATTTCTAAGCTAGTTCTATTAATATTAAGGCTTATCCGAGATGTTTTATCCATTGCCTAATCCTATATACTTCTAAAGTTTACATTATAAAGGGTTAGACTGCATTTTAGATTTGCGACTGCACTTTACACAATCATGCAACCATTTTTATAGCATTAGCAGCTTATGACCTCAGAAGTATCTTGAAACTAGTTTTGCATCTTTTTTTACTTTTATTTGTAAGAGTTATTAAAATTTTAGTTTATGTGTTTCTGGAAAATGAAATCTTTTATAAACTTATTTCAAATTAGATCTTTTTGCCGATTAATATGATCTTGATCTTACGACTATTTTGAGATTAACCCTACATAATCTAACACTTAATTTATGATGTTTTACTTATATATTTTAAATCCTCAAGTTTACATATATTACATGAAAGCATATTTCGACTAAGAGGTTAAGTACAAAGTATGACCTATTATAATAATTTTTGTTGTATTGGGTGGTCTGGTCCTATAGAACTTTTAAGAAATAGTTTTTCATGCTATAATATGTATTTGTAACAGTGATTCATATTTTATCTTTTTGCATATGGAAGGTAATTCTAATTAGGAACTTGGTTCAGACTAAGTTAATTGCTAAACATCTTTATGGGATTAGATGATTTAGGCCTATAGGATGCTTTAAAACTAATCCCACATGTAGTATTATTTACTTGTGACATTCTGCTCATATTCTTTTCTTATGCACATAGAAAACAATTTTTTTATAAACTAGATTAAAACATAACTAAACATGAAATATTTCTGAATATACAGAGTTATTAGGGTCTAAAAATGGCCTAGTAATTTGTTTTACTCTAATTTGTCTTTTCATGCACTATTTATAACTATTTTGATTTCTATACATTAAAAACAATCTATTTTTAAATTTGAACCGACTAGATTCAAATCTAAATATTTTTGTATATTTGGAATAATAATGACATCAGGAACATTTTAAAATTTGTTTCATGATTTAAGGAATTTTGGTTTATATATTCCTAATAGTAACCATATTAGGGTTTACTCAAGTTTTAAATGCCAATAATTCAAAATGAGTTCAAAAAATAAATATTTTTGCACATATGTGTTTATTATGGTATCAGTAATATATGGAAATTATTTCATATTTTTAGGAGTTATGGTTTTCATATTTACAATAGTGTACATAATAGGATTTTATTTAAATTTGAATTCAAATAATTAAAATTAGGTTAAAAATTAAATAATTTTTTCATATTATAAAACTACATGATTTTATATGAATTTATAAATTTATTTTATGGTAATTGGACTTAAAATGAGAAAGTTATTGCTATTTGAATTATGTAGGTTTGTTTAATTCTCAGGAAAATAACAAAATGTGTCTTCTCCACTGGAAAACTTAACCGCTTTGAACTAGCTTACACGTGCCAACTGACCGCTGAGGCCTGTGATGAAGTGACTCGTTCGGTTCTGTGCGAGGAGGTGGCTGATATGTTGGGTCCACAAGTCATAGAAACGAAGCAGGGGAGGCGACCAGGAGAGCTCGCCAACGCGGAGGGGCGACGGGGCTGGCCGGCCGAGGGCCCGAAGAGCTGAAGTAGGATATTGCGCACCCAGAGGAAGTCTCAACAGCGACTGGTGATGGCCGGAGGTGAGTTGCCACCGAAGGGTCAGAGGTGGCTCTCATGGCCGATTGGTGGAGGAGAACAATTTGGGGCTTTCACTGTTAAATAGCACCATGGCGAGCATCAATGAACAGAGGGGAACTCATTTTACCTGCTAATGAAGGCGGATATTGGATGTGCTGGCTTGCCACCGACGGACCGGAGCCGGGGAAGAAGAACAGGGCAGCGGTGTGTTTTTCTGGTGATAGGAGTTGAAATTGTAGTGCGCAATGAGTGTAGGAACGTGCAAGAACGCTTTAGGCTCAAGGAATCGAAGAGAAGCTCACCAGAGCAACAAAGTTCGCTTTACCTCTTTTTCTTGGTATTCTCGGGCTATGGCGGTCAGGGAGGGGCTAGGTTCCAAATAAATGGGCAAAGGAGCTTCTGTGAAATGGTAGAGTAGCTCTGGTTGCTTAGATGAGCTCAGGTTGCTTTTATAGCTGAAGAAGGCAGTGGCGACAGTATGTGAACGAGGCGAAGCATTGCGGCGGCTAGGTTTTGCTGACGCTAAAACAGCGCGAGACATGGTCGTGGCAGCGAAATTCGTGGGGAGTGCGAGCCGTGGCAGCTGCTTGGCAGGTAAGGATTGGTCGACGCCGCAATTTGCCTGCCATGGCAACTTTGTGGCGGCATTTCTTTGGCCGATCGTCTGTCTCGACAGAGAAAACAGCGGAGAGGGAGGGATGCACTGGGTGGCTGGGCAGAAAAGGAGGTGAGCTAGCAGAGTTTCTCGGGCGCTAGAGTGTGGGGATGAGGCTGCCATGGCGAGGGATGGACAACGACAAGGTGGTGTACATGGAGGCCGAGTCAGTGCAGGGTTTTTGCTTGCCGTGGCAGCGTTTTCGTGATCAGTCTGTTGCCGTGGCAAGCCAAACAGAGGGGTGCGGCTGTGCCGCTGGCTCGCTGGAGAAGGAGGCAAAGCCAGGGAGGCTGGCTGGTGGGCCGTGCTACAGCGGCGGTCCCACATGACAGAGATAGTGAAGTTCAATGCGTTTCTTCCTCAGAACAGAACAAGATTTGGGCATTAGATGAGCCAATAATTCTGTGGAGAATTGTCGCAAATTGTGTGATTGAGAAGATCAGAACATAACAAGATTTGGGCATTAGATGAGCCAATAATTGTGTGGAATTTACAAAAATTCTGATAAGCTTGCTACATCAGGATTTTGTTTTCTGATTTTAATTTATTTGAGGGCATATATTTTACCAACAATTTTTGAAAAAAAATATATTCTCCTTATGGCTATAGTATTTTTATTTGAAAATTAAAACTTAATATATTTGGTTTTTAATTTATAATAATTCTGATATTGAGAATTTTAATTTTTCAAGCTTTCTATTTTTGAATTTTTAAATGCAATAGACTTGATTATTTATTTTTGATATTTTTACTGGTCATCTTTATATCAATTCAGAGGTAAAGGTAAAATTTTCAGAAGAAGATAATATCTGAGAAAGAATAAATAATTTTGACAAGGGTACTATTGCTTAGTCATTGCCACTATTCTTTATTTCTTTTTCAGACATAAATGTGTTCACATACTTTTGAAAATTTATGGGGATTACCTGGATATGATTTGGGATTTATATAAATTTTCCAGATTTTATTCCATATAGGATTTTGGATTTTGCATTTTGAAAGAGAGAAAACAATTAGCATAAAAGATTTTCTTAAGAACCAAAATTCAAGAAAAATTTAGAAAAATATGGGAATTCAATATAAGGTTATGTTTCAAACACATTTTCATAGTTTGTTCATTTTGGAAGAAAATTTTTTAATATTGCAACTTATTATTTTCTTTAATTTAAGAAAATGAGAGAAAAGATAATATTTAAATTAAAATTTTGATTCCATTTAAAATTTTTATTCAATTCTATTTTTAAATTTTAATTTTTTTCTTATTTTTTGAATTTTTGGGATGCTACAAGAGTTATGCTGATAATCGTCACCGTGAACTAAGTTTTGAGCTTGATGATTTTGTGTATCTCAGAGTTACCCCTCTCAAAGGAGTTAAAAAGGTTCCATGCTAAAGGGAAGCTTGCACCGAGATATGTTGGTCCATTTAAAATATTGAGCTGCAGAGGAGAGATTGCTTATCAATTAGAATTGCCGCAGTTGTTGACAGGAGTGCATGATGTGTTTCATATGTCTCAGTTGAAGAAATATCTTCGAGTGCCCACAAAATAGACATCGTTGGAGTCAATTGAGCTGTGGGAGGATTTGACTTATAAGGAACAACCGATCAAGATCTTAGATGTAGCTGATCGCAGAAAAAAAATAAGTCAGTGTGTTTCTGCAGAGTGTACTAGAGCAATCATTCAAAGAGTGAAGCTACATAGTAGCGTGAAGAGCATGTGAAGTTCGAATTCCCAAACCTATTTCATAGTTAGCCTTGAATCTTGAGGACAAGATTCTGTTAAGGGTGGAGGTTTCTAACATCCCAATTTTGCATTTCTTGGATTTATTATGCATTTTATAATTTTTTTAATTTTTTGGAAATTATTTTGAATTTATTTGAATTAAGACTTTTGTTAAATATATTTAAAAATCTAAAAATTTTAAATAAAATTTTATCGAAAATATTTTTATTTGAGTTCCAATTGCCCTAAAATATTTTCCAGAATGTTTCTAGAATTTTTCTGGTATTTTTGCTATTTATTTTGGCCTTGTTTATTTTTTGGATTTATTTTAATTAGAAAATGCTTTAAAAATGTTTTGAATAGTTTTGGGCTGAATCCATGCGGACCCTAACCCTAGAATCCTAGCCGTTGATGTTTGATCAAATGGCTGAGAAGTTGCCACGTAGCGCTTGCACGAGTGTCATTAGATCGTGTCCACGTGAACAGCCGTGATCATGCCGTGTCAACCTCACCATGTGGAGCTCAAAATCCATGCCCAACATGCCACCGTAGGGCCCTATTTATGGCGTCGACCCAACCCCGATGTTCTCCACCCTGCGTCGCATGTTTTGCCCCAGAGCACACTCATCAAGAAGCCCTAGCCCCACCGTACGAGCTAGCCGTAGTTGAAGCTTGCACCACTATCGGTTTTTGCGAGCTTCTGTCGTCGTCAGGTCGTCTCCATCGTCGTCGTTGGTGTTGCTGAGTTCGTTGCATCAAGCCGTCCCGGTTCCATGTGAAAACGTCGCCGGAGGTTCACTGTATCACCGCACCGGGGTCTTCGTCTTCGCTGTAGGTGAGGTTTCCACCGCTATCGCCATGATGCCAGGCCCGAGCTCGTAGGACCGTTCTATCCATAGCCAATGCTCTAGATTCTTCCATGCATACACCGTCACTTGACCTGCCCGCGATCAACCGTAGCCATTGGATCTAGATTAGTCGGTCTAGATCGGTCCACATGTCACAACCGCGGTAACTGAGAGCCGCCGCTTCACTAGTAACCTCAACCATCCATTTGGAGATCAATCGTGTAGATCGTGCCACGTGTCTGTCTAATCGCATCGTCTTTGTTGCCGTAGGATCCCACGAGAATCGCCAGATGCGCACCATGTGTCGCTCCCGCGGTAGAGCCACACGTCTTAGCTCAGAGGGACCAAAATCTGAGATTTCGTCAAAATTTGTGTCATTTCTCTATTTGTGATTAGCCCTAAGGAGGAACAAACACCATGTGGCCCTAAGCCAAGGAACAATTGATTACATGAAGTTTGGCTTAAAAACATCTTGTTAACAAAAAAGAAAAAAAAACTTACAAAAATTAAAAATGTGATCTAGTCTAAAAGACCTCTGAACCATCACCTAGTATTAATTAAAGAGCATAGTAAGTTAAACATATTGTCAATTGACAACCATGACCATGCTTGTAACATTAGCCCTAAACCACCCAAATTTTTCGTACTACGTGTATAATCACCATGAGACTGGCAACATAAATATAACAGAGTAAATATTAGTATGACCAAGAAGCAACTTCTAAAAATTTATATGGTAATTTCATGAAGTTGGAGAGCATAGCGCAACTTGTCAGATAATTAGAGGGTATGAACTTGAATTATCGAGCACTCAAGTAAACTTGTTGATATAATGATATGTGATCAAAATGATGTAATCTATGATGCCAGGACATGGAACTCAGTTAAACATCCAAATCCGAACCAAGTATTGAGGTACAAGACAATGCGAAATTTTCCATGTTGCACAAAGAGGTCAATGAGTTTCGTGTCCAGATGAAAGGCAAGTGCTTACCTCAGATTGTAATACAAAATATGTATGGATTGAATATTTAAACAAGACAATTAAATTAGTAAACAGTTAAAACTCTACATATAAAACTAGAAGTAGATAAGAACACTCGATTTGCACTCTTCAGATACCATAGGGCTCGGGGAGGAGGCAGCGACGGGCTTGGGCGCATAGGCGGCAATGGGCTCAGGGGAGGAGGCGGCGATGTTGCTAAAGGAGGAGTCACGCGATGGGCTCGGGGATGAGGTGGCCGGTGACGGGCTGGGGGAGGAGACCGATCGTCGTCCGTAAGATTTCGTTTGGGTGAAGAATGCGGCGGGCACAAACCCTAGTGTGATATATATAATACGTAAGTGTTATCACAGACTGTTTTATTAAAAAACCGTATGTGATAAGCTAATATCACAGACAGTTTATGGTTCAAACCGTCTATGATACTTCACAAATAGTTTGTACCACGAACCGTTTGTGATATTAGTTTATCACAGATGATTCTTAGTATATCCTGTAATTTTGACGGTCGTGCTAGCAAAACCGTCTGTGATTAGCTTTAACACGGATGATTTTTGAAAACGGTCTGTGATGAGGTGTCTTATATAGGCCTTTCTGTAGTAGTAGTAGTCGTAGAGCGGCGCTAGCATTGCCGACACCATTTGCTTCTACCGCATTGCTCCTCTCATCCATGTCTTTATAGTCGTCGATGCTCGCGTTGTGCTTGCTCGTGTCGTCAGAAGTGGAGGTGGGCACGGTGCCTTGATCCTAGCAAGATCTGGAGTAGGAGGGTGGAGATGGCATGGTGCCTTTATCCCGACCAGATCTGGAGAGGGAGAGTGGGAGCGTTACGGTGCCTTGAATTGTGATAAGGGCATGATGGTAGAGATGAGGGGACAACAAGAGGGACAACGGTGAAGCGGGAGAGAGGCAAGAGAGTTACGGAGGTGAGGGGGAGGGTGGAGGCGGTGTAGTGCCTGGATCTAGACCAAATATGTAGGGGAGAGTGGAGGTGGCGCTGGGGGACAACAAGAGAGACGGCGGTGAAGCGAGGGGATGGGAGAGAGGTGAGAGATTTACAAAGGTGGGGGTTGACTAAGGATGCCATGTAGGTGGTCGATGAAATTGGGATAGTGGTGGCAACGTGTGCGGACGATTGCGATCATGAGGGAGAAGAGGGGAAGACAATACAAGCGGTGTGGTGTTGGGTCCACATGTTAGACCATATGTGAGGATGGTAGGAATGGAAAAAAACTCGTTGTTGGGACTCATGGCTCGGTTCAAAATTGTTTCAATTACACTTGTTCATCGGTTAAACTTTAAAATAAGTCAATTTCAAATGAAATTAGATTTTGCTCTGGCTCGGCTCGTTAGTTCGATTCTAAAAATATTTTCAAACTATAAATAAAATAATATTAAATCAAATATCAATTTTAGAAAAAAAACTCGATAAGACGAGGACTTCGCTCGATATGTAGTTCAGATTAGTAAAGAAAATGGCCCACTATTGTAAATCTGAAAATTTCGAATCCAAGCCCGCTCAAGCCCATCCGGACGGCCCAGATTCGAGCGGAGGGATCTCCCGGCCTCCCCCACTTAAGTTTTTTTTTTTTTTGGTGCATAGAAGCCCTTGATCGCTCGCCTCGCTTCGCCTCCCCCAAATCGTCGCAGGCAGAAGCTGACCAGAATCAACTCCCCCGCGAATCCTAATCCGGCCGCTGGCTTGCCCTAGCTCCGGCGCTGCCTCCCAATTCGCCTCCTCCTCTTCCTCTTGCAGTTTATCCTCTTCCATTTTCCCCCTTCAGGTTTTGAGGCCTCCGCCTGCTCGCCGACCGCCGCTCGCCGCCGGCGACTCCCAACCATGCCGCATCCGGCAAAAATCAAGGTATCCTCTTCTCCACATATCCTCTTCTCCACATCTCTTGATTGAATTCAATCCTGCAACTAAACCTACAAAACCCTAAGATTTCCGCAAATTTCGTGAAATCATCCGCCAATCCTCTCGTCGGGAACCACACCTGTTCTCGCAAATCGCGCTTTGCGATGTTTAAACTGGACTTGGCACCGTTCTTGGTGCTTCCTTTCCAGCTTTAGGGCTCCTTTGGATTGAAGGATTTTTGCAGGAAATCCGTTCCTATAGGATTCGCTCCAGAGAATTCCAAAGGATTACTGTAGACGAAGGCACCATGGCAAAAGAATCACATCACTGATCAAGTTGACGACTATGACGATGTGTGCCGGATCTGGACCTTGGAGAGCCTGGAGAAGCACCGATCTTGGGGCCAGTGCCAAGGGGAGAGCGAGAAGAGGCTGGGTAGGATGGCCAGTGGCGACCCCAGCCGGCTGTAATGGCGAAAGAAAATGGGTGGCAACAACGCTGTGGATGGAGGAAAGAATGAGGGCTGCAGTATTGTTTGTGGTGTCTGCTTGATGAGAGGAGTGAGTGGAGGGGATAAGAAACTAGTCCATTCATTTATTATCTGATTGGTCGGACCTTAGGTTCAGTGTGACCACATTGTTGTGGCTTTAAAATGATTTATTTAGCCTGTTGATTAGGGAAACGTGATTATTGTTTGAGAGGTGCTTCTATGCATCTTCCCTCAATATAAATTACACAAATCTTGAAGTAAGTGAAGGGGTAAATAATTACTATCTACTATTTATTCATACTTTAATATTTGTACAACTTTTAAACACATATTCCTGTATGCTGCCTACCACCCATCCAAACACATATTCTTATAGGTTTCCTGTGTTTTCCTATCCTCCGTTTTACACATGTATTCCTTTTCTATTCCCGTGTGTTTCCTATTCCTACGTTTCTCCACTCATCCGTACCAAAGAGGCCTTAATAGCTGTTGTTCGAGAGAAACAGTTGGGGTGGGAAGCCTGTGCTATGGAGTATTTTTTTTGAGATGTGACTAATTTAAGGTAGAAGTGAGACTCAAACTTGGGTGGGTGGGTTCACAACCTTGTGTGCCCACCATTGCACCCCATGAGAATTCTCCCGTGCTATGGAGTGTGGATTGGGTGTATTCAGGTTGATAGTAATGCTTTGGTAGGCTTGAATTGCCGGAATTGCACTAGGGTGAGTCCATACAAGTCGAAATTGCTGGTGCGTGTTTGTCCTGCTGTGAAGCAATGTGGCAAGTTTGGGTCCTGATACGTCCAGGTGGGGTGGGCGAACACTATGGCTCTGTGAGGTGGCTTGCTAAAGTTTGGTTAGAATTAAAGTGGTCTAACGTAATGGTTGTGTCGGTGAGCCGAAATGTTTGCTAGTGTTGATCAGGACATTTCAAATGATCTACTCGTTGTGGATGATTACAGTGGCGGTTTCCGTTACTTTTGTGAAGTGTAACGTACACTTGCCTTTTGGAAGGTGCCTCATGGAAAGACACTTCATCATACTGCTATCCGTGAATCACTGCTATCTGTATCTTTGTTCTGCTTCTAGATGCTTGCTTCCTTATTGTTCTTGGTTAATAATATCTTGTATGCTTATTAATCTTATATTTTCCCTTCTCGGAATGTTGAGAATGTGTTTGAGGAATTGATCAAAGCGATGAAAGCTCCTGTGGAGTTTGATCTGCCATCTGCCTTGAAAGAATGGAAGTTAGGCTACTACATACCAATTAAGCGGAGTATCCGTACCTACCACTGCTTTAAGCTTATTGCCCTTCTTTGAGCAGCAGTGATGTGCACCTTTTCCTGATTTAACATTGTAATACTTCTGGCTAAAGTTTAATATTCTGACATGTTATGATTCGTCTAAGGCTAAGTGTTTAAATTTTTACATCTTCCACTTGGCGGTCTAGATTAGTGGTACATCCTAAACGATTCTGTAACATTCTGAGAAACCTTGATTTTTAGCCTTTCTGTAAAGTAGAAAGCAGTACGGGAAAGTGCGTGGTTACATTTTTCAATAATATGCTTGACACAGGGATACATTTCAAAATGGCTTAATATAGTATGCCTCCTTCATGTTTTTCGGTGAGTGGGGATTCCCAGTTCTAACACTATTATTGTGTTACTCATTTACAACACCATGACGTGAACTTCTAAATTGCACTTGTTAATAGGAAATTTTTCATCATATTGCTGTCCTTAATTCTATTAAGATGTTTATCTTACTAAGAGACGCACTGAAGATGATGGCATTTTTTGTTCCTGCACCCCTTCTTTGGGATCATCAGTTGCTTGTGACAAAGATTGCCAATGCGGTAAGCTCCCAGCGTCTTTGTCTGCCTGTGTGCGCGCGCAAAATTGCAGCCCATATTTAACTGTAATACTGCTTGATGCTGTGTTTGTTTGTCTTGTTGAACCTTGCAGTTTTAGCAAAATGGAGAGACCATACAAATTATTTTTAGCTATTTGAGTAATACACCTGTAATTTTTATCATTGTTGAGAAATACTGAAATTTCTTGGTGCAGGATGCTGTTCTCTTGTTGTTCATCAAACTGTAAATGCGACAATAAATGTGCCAACGAATCATTTCAGCACAGGCCTCTGAAGAAAACCAAATTGATTACGGTACGACTGGTTCAAGTTTCCATAATTATGAAGTTGGGAAGTAATGACCATTTAAGGGGAAAAGTGAGGAGAAATACTGCAGGTTCTGTAGATGGTGGTATAGTGCAATACTTTATACGTGATATACAAATATAACCTATCTTTACTGTGCAGGCCTTGTATAGAAAATGTTCATTTTTCAATGTGTACAGTACTAGCAGAGGTGTTATCTGATGGTATGAGTAAGAAGGGAAAAAAATCCTCTATACCTTTGAAGTCAGTGATGGTATGAGGGATCTCTAATGGATAGTAATATCCTGACAAAGCTTTCCTGCCTAAAATAGAGACAGTCCTCTCTTTCCCTGAAAAAAATCCTTCCATAATTTTATTTCCAAATCATCGTTCTCTTGAAATTACAACTTGAATCAAACCAATTTCTGCTGTCAGGATTTTGTTACCCTGCTCTGCCATTTCATAATGCTATCCTGTGTAAACACAAATGTTTGTTCCCCGGTGGGGACATCCTCTATTAGGCCTCTTTTCAGTTGGCTGGAATTGGCTGCAAGCTCGAGCCCACTTAAAATAGGTCATACGGAACAGGGATGGGCTATTTCCTTTCTCCTGGCCCTGTTCCCTATCTGGCAGCCAGGACCTGTGTGCATCACAATAAGAAAACCCTATATCTAATAGTCTGAGCTCCCAATCTAAGTCGCCTTTATCTACTTCATAGTTACCAGAAACGCTGTTCATCCGAGTCGCTGTCCGGGATTCGGATTCGTGGTTTGCTACTTTTTCCCATACCCTAAACCGGTTCAGATTTGACGAATCCAGTTTGCTATTCGTGGGGGTTTACAGCGAACCCGGTAACTATGATTTGCTTGACATCAAGTTCTTGTGTCCTTGCCTCATTCCTCTAGCCTCTGTCCCAAGTGACTCCGCCGGAGTGATGGCAGCCCAGAGCAACCCCTGCAGGCCCTCCCCACCCCACCCAGTGCCTGCTGGCCACTGCTATCCTCTCCCGACTCCTATCGCCGGTGGAGCCTCCAACAATCGTCCATGGCCTCCTCTGACCTCCAATCCCTTTCATCACAGGTCTGACTCTGGTGAGTGATAATTGTTCTATGCTTTGTAAAATCTGTGCAGCTACCCGATTACTAAGTCATTATTCGATCTGATTTGTGTTGAAGTCTTAGCCTTTGAGTTTGAGGATACAAACAGAAGAGAATAATTGCTTGATCTGCCATGTTTGACCGCTTCCTATACATTTCAGTCAATTTGTTGAATCTATGTGCAAACAATTTCTGCTACATTTGCCTTGTACAGCGGGGACCTAACAGGGGAACTGGTTTTCTACTAAGGTGGTGTCATTTCCTTTGTTGTATATACTCTTGTGATTTTTCCTTCTAGGTATATTTGTTTCGATAGTTTGCACCAGTGCCCCAGCTTACCGTTTGTGTTACAACATTTTCGGGTACTGTTTTGCCTTATGATGTTGCATAGCTATACAATGCTTTTCTTTATTTGCTTAATAACATGAACTATTTCTGAAATGAGAAATTGCAAGTTAATTTTTAGAGAATTATTTTTGGAAGCAATTTAGAGAAATTTTAAAAGCCTTATTTCCATATCCTTGTATCTTTTGTATATTTTCGCCCTTATGTATGTCTTTCCTAGAGATTAACTATTTGTTTTTATAAGATCCAACAACACTGTGGTATAGTCATATTCTGTCCAGAAGTGATCCTGCACCTTTAGCCATAACAAATCCTTTTCTGTATGAAACTTCCTTTATATTGTGAGGTGGTATCTACATGAACAATAGATACAGTACATCAACCATTGAATACTTTGTAGTTGGAAGACTTAAATGTTTCACGATTATGTGTGAAGACAATCTTACCAAATCGATTCTAATACTTCATTTTTTTTCACGACATGATCAACCTTTATGATTTGATGATTGCCATTGTATATCTACATGTGAAACTTTGAATGCTGTATAAATTTAATTGTCTCATAAACCTTTATTTTCTCAGTTCCCACTCCCCTAAAAGATTAGTTTTTTTCTAGACAGAGAAATGTGGCTTTGGATTGGTAGCTGAGGATGAAATAAAGAAAGGAGAATTTGTTATAGAATATGTAGGAGAAGGTATGGCTTTGTTCAAATCTATTGTGGGCAAGCAAGTAAAATGCACAAAAATATTGTAGTTTTATAGGTTATGATGTTTTCTCACATTGGACACTGAACAACCAAACTAATATCCATATGTCTTGCATAAATGTTACAGTTATTGATGACAGAACATGTGAGGAAAGACTATGGAAAATGAAGAGGCAACGTGACACTAACTTCTATCTTTGTGAGGTCAGTAGCAATATGGTCATTGATGCTACAAACAAGGGAAACATGTCCAGGTTTATAAATCATAGTTGTGAGCCAAACACGGAGATGCAAAAATGGTTAGTTATATTCTACTGGTTATTCTATATATGCCCTACTTCTGAAATCTCTGTTTATTTTGTAGAGTTATGAAATCTCTGTTGATGACCCTGATATATGCTACTATCATCATGTTGTTTCAGGACCGTTGATAGAGAGACCAGAATTGGCATTTTTGCTCTTCGTGACATAAAGGAAGGGGAGGAGCTGACCTATGACTATAAGTATGTTCATCCCAGTGTCCTAGCCAATCCTATTTTTATTAATTTTTTCATTATATACAAATGTCTCACCCATCTCAATTTATTGCATCGTCTATATGGAACTGTTTTGCTGTCTTCTATCTCTTAACATTATCTGCAGGTTTGTCCAGTTTGGAGCAGATCAAGATTGTCACTGTGGATCGTCAAACTGTAGAAAAATGCTTGGCACCACGAAGTCGGTTAACTCAATTGTTCTTCATAACAGCAACTCAGGAAGCTCACAAGATCAGCATGTTGTGAAGAAAAGAAAGACAACTTCAGATAATTGTATTGGGGAGATTATTCGTTTGTGGCATCGACGGGACAAAATGTATGCCTTAATGGCCAATTGGCCATAAATTCATTTTGGCCTGGGAACATATAAGTTTATTACAATGTGGGGATTTTTCATTTAGTTATTATATATTATTTGGGAACATTAGAGAAGCTGTCCAATTCAACACTGCTCCCTACATGTTTAATGTGCTCAGTGTTAAAGTAGAAAGGGAACTAATTTTGATAACAGCTTGAGTAACCTTTCACCTTCCAGTGGAGTTGTTATGGTTAATCAGTTACTTGGGAGTGTATGTGTAGGTTATTTTAAGGCGTTTTAGTGCTCATGTGATTGAGGAAGTTAGATTTTCTTTTATTTGTTGTGGTTAGTGTGTGATCCATTTTGACCCCTTCTCTCTCAATATTCTTCCTTCCAGGTATGTCCCAGCAGTTATATATGGCTTTAATGAGTACACTAAAATGCATACTGTGAGTTTGTCAACAGATGACATTTCATATTTCAATCTTTAGATGATATGATTTCTGATGAGTAATTTTGTATGTTCTTTGTATTGGTTCAGTTGATGTTTGACGTAGATATTACTGAAGAATTTGATCTGAGAGAGGAAGATTGGGACTTCTTACCGGTATGACATTCTTAGCCACCCAACAAGTTACAAATATGTACTGTTTGTCATTTGTAGCACCTGAGTTCTGTCATACATTGCTTGGTTGGCCACCCCAAATATATTTTGGATCTTTGTAGCTAACTGTAGCCTGCAAAGTTACCATGATCTTGCCAGCATCTTCATCATTTGCTATTAATGTCACTGACACATGGTTAGAATTTTTGTTTTTTATGTTGAAATGACTCTTAAGCCTATTTCTTCTTACATAGAACTAGCACCTTTGCATCCCAGAGATACATTCATGGTCAATAGAGAACATTCTCCACTCCCATTTGACTGCTTATATCATTGTTACCATACATGTTTGGATGAGCTTGTTTTTTCCTTCTTGCCTGCTGCATCACTTGTGATCCAGCTTTTCATCTTACTAACGGTGTCACCCCTAATATTCCCATTGGGCTCTAGGTAGGATTAGGATCATGACTAGTTTCGATGTAGTCTTTTGTTTAGGATTCATACTCATTCTAGCAGGATTAGGGTTCCTAGCTTAGGACTAAGAACTCCAAATAAGGAGTTGATCGGTGCACATTTTATTCAAGCTTTTGAGGTCCAAATTTCTGTAGACTTTTCACAAGCTACAACTTGCATGGAAGTTGACCGGGTATTGGCACACACTTGTTTCTTTCTTATCATGTCCAACTCTGCCCGATTATAAGTATTTGTATTTCTTGAAATTGTTAACCTAAGTGTTTAGTTAAAATAAAATTCGAGAATACACAAAAGATTTGCATGTCATTTCATTAAGATAGAAACCACTGATACAAAGAAGTTTTTAGGACACAACCGGCCAAAGAGGGTCTTCGACCTGAAGCTTAGGGAGATCTAGTGCTTACACGTCGATGACAAGTTTGCAACCAACTACCTACAAGCTCCCTAGACCAAACACGACATTTTGCTCCCGCTACGCGCCATTGCTCGCTCTCTTGTATTCTCTGCACTATCTTGCAAACCAGCGCCTGCTTGTCTGTGAACATGCGGTTGTTTCGCTCCTTCCATATTTGCCATGCGACCAGGACTTCCAAGGAGTCGAAGTGTTTAGTTAAAAATGATCAGTTATATTTGATGGAAATTTTTACTACCTCCAGCCCGAGTATGCAACATTCATGGTAGCACTGCAACTTGGATGGGATGAGTCCACATAATTTTTGCCTTTTGGTCATATTTACTAGAGATGCATCCGATGAAATAGGGGTAGACATGTCACAAAACAAGGAATTATTCCTTTCATTGGTCTCTGTGCAATAAATTAAAACATAAAGTAAAATAGACATGATCACAGGAGGGAGTAATAATTTTGCCAATTTATAAATCAAGAACAATTGCATTTATACCAGAGGAATGGTATCTCGTGCAAAGTAGATTTCCTGTGCAATGGGGTGTAAAGTATTCCTAACCTTCTGATGGAAAACAGAGGATATAGATTGTAGAGCTTTTACTGTCCTGAGACATGTCAATCTGGCTCCTATAAAGTTCATCTACTTTGTGGATAGTAACTTTTACTTTATTTTGCCATCGCCTAGCTTCTCATCGTGGGGCAGTGCATTTAAATGCTGTTTGCAATGCACATTGTATGAGTAATAATAGCAACAATGGCGATTTAGAACCTGAAGCCACCTCCACCTATTCATGCTATTTTCTTTAACCCATTTCCCCCTTTTGTTGGTGTTTATTATTGCCTTTCAAATTTTCTGCATTTGATCTCTTCATGAAATTGAATTGCAGATTGCTTTGTGATTTTTATTAGTTTCCAATTTCTAACATTTCATGATTTCGTCACATGGCCTGGAGAAACTTAATTAGAACCATGTTATTTTAATGGAGTGAAAAACACTATGAAAGGGCAGATTTTGGTAGTAATGGATTTTAACGGGAAGTTCAATGGTAGGGAAAGGAACTGGGAGAAGGGCTGAGGGCGAGATTGTTTTCCCCATGGTCCATGTGGTCGGGCTGGTGGGCTACATGTAAATAATGTAGCGCTTCTGTTTTTGATCAATTGGCTGAGGATCACTTTACACCTTATTGCATGGGATACCAACCCTTATATAAAACAATTGGTCTATGACTTTTTCCGGCCAACTTGACTTGTTCCATGTAATTGGCTGGTTCTTTTGAAGCCGAACTGTAGATACACAAATTTCTTAAATCAATTAAGGCAGGTGTCCTTAACAATTGAACAAATCAGTTCCCTTAAGAGTTAAGACTCTCTAAAATCTGGAAATATGATAACAATTAAGTGATTTTCCGGTTATTTTCTTGGAATAGCGCCGGTATAGGCATAATTCTGTTCTTTCCGAAGAAAGTTGCAGCCTCATGAGCAAAGTTTTAACTTTTGACTTATGCGCTCCTGTGTTATTCTATGAGGTGCACCAGACAGCGTTTTCAAAAGTATTTGAATGTTCAGTTTCTGAGTTGGTGCCTAGATTCACTGGATGTTACTTTACCTTGCCATATACTGAAGTTTCATGGTTATGACCGGTTGGAATGACTGAACCAAGGATGAGTGTATATATATATATATATATATATATATATATATATATATATTCATGTGCTTCCAGCAAAGTTGTCGGGACTTGAATTCACCAATTTGAACCCACTGTGTTTACCGCACTAGTCTCAGGATCAACGCTAGTGCACACGGCGTAACATTGGTAAATATCATATCATACACAACGATGATAATAATAAGACTTCATTAATTGATATAACTAAGTGTATGATCTTATAACCAACTTACATTATTAAGCCACACATGGCTAAACTTGAAATAAAAACTAAGACTTATGCAGCGGAAAGTAGAAAACGTAGATGACTCATCAGTTCACCACAGGCAACTGACAAGGCTCGGACCCTAATAACTCGTATTCTCCTGGAACTCTTCCTCCAACAAACGTGTAGACTCCTCAACTGTTGATTGTGGTTGTTAGCAAGGGTGAGTTGAAAGCACTCAACAAGTTGTGCACAGAATTCAATTCTATATAACTATATGCAAGGCTTATTCCAAAAGAAAAGACAATCATGGCTATTTTTGCAATAAAGCAGCATTTATGAATAAGTATGAGAATAGATTGCAAAGATAGTAAAACAAATAACATTTAAGTAATAATTTCAGCATTTATCAAGTAAACCAAGTTTCCAATCCTAAGTCAAGTTTCCAACCTTCCATATGGCATCCTGCCATCCCAACCAAGTTTCCAAGTTTCCATTTTAATTAAACTAACCCTTGACTGTAATTCCTGAGCTATGCTCAATACTGTGAGCACAGCTATCCGAATAGATTTACACTCTACAGAGGTTATGCACTTTCCCCACATGATACAACCATACACCACAAAGGTGAGTGATTATAACAAAGCCTTTACAATGCACTGCCTTAACCCGATACTATCTGTTAAGTTTTCAACACTGGTGGGATTGGTTACCACATCCAGGGCCCCCTTTTTGTGCTATGTGAGTTGATCCATAACTCGGGACTCACCGCCATTGATAGTACCAAGCTAAAATATTGCAAATTAATCAGCTAAGCTGTCCTATACCAGACATGTGGTTGCATGATTAACTCAGGTCAAAGGCTTGCAATGTTAAGTCCTTAAGATGATCGAAGCAAGACTTCCACATACATTCTTAATATACCCATCAGGCCCACCTTGGCACACTTGCCCCTTGCCACTTGCTCCAATCTAAGGCCTTGTTTGGCAGAGCTCCAGATCCCAGCTTCACTTTAGATCTGGAGCTTGTAGGCTAAAATAAAGTGAATTAAGTTTATATTTTTAGTCTAAAATGTAAAAAAGATGACTCACCTAAACATTCTTAATATACCCATAGCTCTAGCTCCACGGATCTGGTGGAGCTGGAGCTGTACCAAACACAACCTAAGTGATTACCAAGCACAACGTGCCATCAACAATTCAACATCGTTGCATGACATCCCTCGCCACTACAACTCAAATCTCATTGTGTGATCACACATGACACACAAGTTCATAACATTGTTCCATATTCCATTAGTCAAGATTAAACATTGATGATTCAAGTACATGTGATGACGTGGCATGGCTAAGCAACTACATAGTCTAACCATCCCATGTTGATTTTAATATTAACCAACTATAATGAACCAATCTTGGGTGACAAATAAATCATGGCGTACAAATGACAAGGTAGGGTATAGATCAAATTGGTAGATTAGATAAGTCCCAATTTAATTTCAAACAATTGTACATGTGAAATAATTTGCAATAAAGTAAAACAATATAGCGATTTTATAAACATGGGTTCAACATGATCAAAGCACAACTTGCCTTGGCAAAGGTCCTAGTATTGATCTGAAACTTGCTCCGCATCCTCTGATGCGTCGCACAACTTAACGTCTACGAGAAACGAAAGAGAAAAGCAAATAAACACAAAACAGAGAGCAAATGAACTCCAAAAATCAAATAAAATTTACCATTAAATAGATCTCAATTTTACAAATTTTTAGAAATATGAATCACCTCAATCGGAGCTCGTATGAGGGAGAACGGGCTCGAAGAAGATTCAAAAATTCTAAAAATCAGAAAATTGAAAATCAAATAATAAACTGAATTATTTTTGAACTGAAAAATCGCTTTATTGCGTCAGCATGACGTCAGCACCGAGCCAGACCAATCGCATGCTGCCATGTCACCTCGGTCCATAGACCTGGTCCACGGTTTGGATCTGGTCCACCGTGGACCTGGTCCACGTCCCTTTGGCAACCGTGCCGCCACACGGTTACGTTTGATTGGCTGCGGCGCCGCCCACGTTACGCACTCTGACAGTTGACGCGTGGCGGGATCAGAACCACCCGCGATAGATCCAATGGCTTGCGCAACTAGCGAACGTGGCACGATCTCAAACTTCTGCGATGAATCGAACGGTCACAAGCTGTGCGGTCGTCGATGGCAGTACAGTGGCGTAGGTCTCACCGTCTTTGGGGACGAAGTCCTCGGCTTGGCGCTCCGGTGAGTTCTCGGCGACGAGGGTTCGCGGTTCTGGTAGGTCACGACGCGGCGAACTCGATGATGCAACCCAAGGCGGCGACGAAAACCTCCAAAAACTGACGCGGTGCTCAAGGCAACTTCGGTGAGCTCTCACAGGCGCTCCTCTGCGTCTTGGCGGCGGACTTCTAGACCAACAGCGACGGTAGGCGATGACGACCTCGAGCAGGCTCCCACTTCTTAAATAGCGCTAGCTAATGCGCCCTACACGGACTACTAGTCCTACGCGACGGCAGCGACGTGCTGGCGGCGAACTCCGACAGCGGATCGGAGATGAACTCCCGTTAGCCGTCCACGTGGACGATCAACGGCTACGATGCGCGCGGCTGCTATACGATCTGGGCCGCAAACGAAACGGATGCACGAGATCGACTGGGGTTTGGCCTTGATCCCAACGTCGGATGATCCAACGGTGACAGACCGCATTCAGAAACGCGGGCCGAGCCGGCGTCCGATGCGCGCACAGTGCTGGGCTTTGGCCCAATACTGTTCATAGAATTTTCACAGATTTTTCTTTTTAAAATAATTCTAGATATTCATTTAATTATTTTTAGGCAATAAAATTAGTAGGAAAAATCCAAGAAAATTCTCATAAATATTTTGAGACATTTTGAACTCAAATAAAATATTTTTAGCAAAACTTTATATTAACTTTATCTATATTTAATTAGTTTTCTCAAAAGGCCAATATACTTAATTTAAAATAAATCCAAATAAATTTCAGAAAAATCCAATAAATTCAGAAAAATCACAACATGCACAAATAGCAATGAAATAATATTATAAGCAAATTTTGGGATGTTACAAAAGTCCCGCTGCTAACTTAGTCTTCTCTATTTTCAGCGTCCAGAAGATCCAGATGAATGACTCGTCATGAAAGGTAAGAATGATGACTAACTACTTAACTAGCATGGCTATTTCATAGTCAGACCCTTGTTTTATGCAACTCCTGATTCTATCTTAATTAAAATTTATACTAGATATTTGTATATCCAGTTCATTTTGTTTCTGTTTCAGTTATTTGTACTTGTTGCATACGTACAAAGACTAACTACTTAACTAGCATGGCTCTTTCATAGTCAGACCCTTGTTTTATGCAACTCCTGATTCTATCTTAATTAAAATTTATAGTAGATATTTGTATATCCAGTTCATTTTGTTTCTGTTTCAGTTATTTGTACTTGTTGCATACGTACACTAGGAATATATCCATACTGCGAGAGGATATTGACCTGAGCTATTATCAAATGCACAACCTATGTCAATGCTTTGCACACGTATTTACGTGGTGAGCAGGGTCATTTATTTCTTGTGTGCGTGAGCTTGTATGTGTGTTTTTCCTATGCATGTGATGCTTTTGGAGAGGGGATTTTTCCTTCACATGGAAGTTTTCATATATTTTTCATTTTTCCATGAGGGGATTTGCTCTGGAGAGGGCATGTGGTATTTGGATGAGATGGATTCCCTCGGGATTCAAATCCAAACCCCCCCTATCCAATCAAGCTGTGTTTGGATGAGGGGAATTTCTTTGGGAATTTTTGTGTTTTTGTAGAGCATGTACAATGCAAGCACCTGACACATCAGCAAGCATGCATATAAAAGTCATCTACAATGCAATCATCTCTTCTAAGGCGCTTAGAGGATTCCAAGGATTCCAAGCACTTATATAAGCACCTATGGTCTCCAATGCATTATTCCAACGCACGAACTCGCGCCGCTCAACAGAGTGGTTGCGAGGTCAGCAATGGGTGGTGACGCCATTGAAGAATCTCCATTGGGAGGAGAGTGGCGGCTCTGTGTAGAGGAGGGGAAAACCTAATAGCCAATACCCCCATAATATAAAGCACTATCTGGGCCAGTAGGGCCTTGCTGGTCCAACAACCAAGCCCACCAGCAAGAAAACAGAGTTAGGGCAGCAAGTAGCAGGAAGCACCATCTGACTCTTGCCATTGTCGTTGCCGACTCGTCTCTGTCACAATCTACTGACATGACCAGGAAGCGGCCAGTGGCGACCACAAGTAGCCGGTGCCACTGAGATGGAGCTATCGACGACGTAGCCAGCCTGCCTCCATGCCCGCCTGGTCCTCCAAGTTTGCTGCCGAAGCCCTCCGTGCCCGGCCAGTAGGGGTGGAAATTAAGCTCGAGGCTCGCAGCTCGGCTCGGCTCGATGCGACAGTGAGCCGAGCCCGAGCCTGCTGCTTGGCTCGCTCAGCCAACGAGCCGAGCCCGAGCCGGCTCGCGAACGGCTCGTTGGCTCGTTAGTTCTGTGCTTAAGTTATGAAATAAATAACATTGATGGCATTATTATGAAACAAATAACATTGATAACTTCGAAATATCAACAAGAATGCAAACATTGGACGAGATAATGCAGAAATAAATATATTGTCAGCACCTCATAATTTGCATAATTGCATTACAATTTACAAACAACTGACTCGGCAGTCGGCACATTAAACAAAAGTTCGAAGTCCAATTGCTCTGATCTCTTTGGCTAACTGATCATTTGATCAACACATGATGCAACAGACTGTAGATAACGTTATCTATCATACATGATACTAAACACTTCAAAAGTTTTCAATTTCTTTGGAAATCACATTAACCTAGTACAGCTGCCTTTCCCAAGATGTCGGATGATCAATCATCAATCCAACCACAAGTGCTCGGAGCGAAATGGAATGTGTAGTCGACAAACTTCTACAAATTAAACAAAATACCTCAAAGCTCCTGAAAAAAATCCGATTCCAGAGCTGCGGTGTGGAATGAACAAAATCCATTCTCTGAAGGCCAATAAAAATGTGTATAAAGAACTTTGATTTAGCATGCACCACAACCGAATATAATGAAGGAATAGGATAGTAGCATCAATAAGTACAGTTTTGGATTGGTTGCTCTTCTTTGGAACAAACACTTGTGAGTTCTTGTTCTTTCCTCTTGACCCAAAGGAAAACTACTGTTTTGGATTGAATACCTTGTTCTACCACATGTGCAGCATTGTCTTTGGGAAAAGATCCGGACATTCTTCTTTAATTGAGGTATGCTCTTTTCTCATTAAATGGAGCATACAGTTTCTCCACAACATAAACCAATTTACTTCCATCCATATTACTACATTTTCTCCTGATAGAAATATATTATTTGTATACCCTTGATACGTTTCATTGGAACTCATTCGATGCCCGGCATTTCATGGCTTCATGCTTTTGCAGTTTCTCCACAGCAAAATTGTAATAATGTGGACTAGACAAGATCACATTGTAACTATAAAAAAGGATGAGGCTCCCAAGAGCCCAAAATTATGATTATTACATTGTATCTTTGTATAATTGTATTGTAAATCTAACAAGGGTAAATATGCAAGTTGCTGTAATATGTTGATATTGGCAACAATTCAATAAGACAAATAGACAATAACTCTTTGGATCAACAAAACATACCTTCACAATTAGTTGCTGTCTACCACGCTTTTAGGAAATGGAATGTTCTGAACATCATCCTCATCGTCTTCTTCCTGAAAAGAGTTATAATAACCAAATTAGCCATGAGTTAAATTAAAGAGAATTGGAAAAGTTAGATTATACTATAAATGAACATACCACAAACATAGGTGCTTTTGAATCATTATGGGCACCTCTAATCCAGCTAGAAGCACACACCAATGCCTCCACCATAGCTGGCAGAGAGCTCGGTAATCATCTAGAACTCTACCCCAGTCTTTGAAAGTTGATTCCAAGACACAGAGTGGTGGTATAGTTAAGAAATTCTTCGCCATCTTTGACACTACCGGAAATCTATGTGTATTCAACTTCCACCACTCAAGCAAATTGAACTCCTTGTTTGACAAGCTCTCATTCATCTCATCTAGATAGATGAGCAACTCACTCTTCGATGGATTTGAAGAAGATGAAGATAAGAAGGTGAAACTCACTTGAACTTGAGGGTAAGTACATGCTTGTATCCACAGTCGAAGAGGAGGATGCATTAGATTTAAGAGTATCCTTCTTATGCCGATGTGCCATCTCAAATTTTTCATATAGCTTCTCTAACTCTTGAAGAACATCAGCATACTCACTTTCAGCTTTTGGGGATTCATAAATTTTCCGAAAGCACCACTCAACATATCTCATCTTGTACCTTGGGTCTAGAATAGTAGCAAGCACCATGACATTATTCTTTTCTTCCCAATACTTGTTGAACTTCTACATCATTGCAATGGCCATACCACTCATATTTGTATCTTCATCAGCAATAGCAGCTCTCAATGCAATCTTGACATTCACAATGTGAGGATAAAAAATATTTGCGGTGGGATATTTCGAAGCTGAAAATGCAGTAGTAACTTGAGCCAAACTCTTAAGTATTGGCTCAATGGATACAAACAATGCCCATTCTACACTTGTAGGCTCCCATCTATAGTTTGCATCCAAATCAGCATATGCCAATAATGCTTCCTTATAGGCAATTGCAGTACTTAACATCTTGTATGTGGAACTCCACCTTGTCGTCACATCAAGTTTCATCCATCCCCAATTGTTAGTGCTAGTGATCTACAAATTTCTACAAACTTGTGCATGCGAGAAGGAGACTTCTTTATGTACTTAATAGATTCTCGACATTGCTTATCAAAGGTGCTAAGATCGCTATCCCATCATTCACAACCAAATTAATGATGTGAGCACAACAACGGACATGAAAATACTTTGCAATGAAAGCGGTTGGTATCTAGCGGCAAACTTAGCCTTTAAACCCTAACAACAACATCATTGTTGGAAGCATTATCTAGAGTGATTGAGATGATCTTATCCTCTATCTTCCATTCAGCAACACAGTCAAACAACGCTTGAGCAATCACATTTCCAGTATGTGGAGGGTCTAACTCAATGAAACTCAGCACGCGACATTGCATATTCCGATTTCTATCAATATAATGTGCAACTACACACATATAAGAAAGTGTTTGGTTGGATGTCCACAAATCAGTAGTTAAACATATGTTGTCCACACCTCTAAGATTCTTCTTAAGGATTTCTTTCTGACTCAAAACCTTCAAACATTCACTTCTTATAGTCTTTCTACCAATAAACTCATAAGAAGGATTTAAGTACTTCATCAATATGTTAAACCATGTGTGCTCTACCATCCTAAATGGATACTCATGAGCTATTATCATCTTAGCAATTAATTTCCGAGTTTGCTCAGGACTATACTCACTGGGAGAGACCACAACAGGAGAACCAGAATCACCTGAATAATTGAGAAGAGCTTGCTTCTTCTTCTTAGCCAACTTGTTCAAGAATGGCGCACACATTTTCATGTGCCTCCCAAGATGTGAGGTAGTTGAACCTTGTTTGTAAGAATATAACTTGTGGCAGAACAAACACTTCGCCTTGGTGATAGTTGCACCTTTCTCTGTCATAGATGGCACATTAACCTTCTCAAAATTCTTCCAAACTCCTGAACATCGCACTGTTTGTGTGGGGCATCGGGGCGATTTTGAGGTATGTGCTCCTCCTCCCTCGTCCGGAATCTCATCCTCGGACATAACATCGTTCATGTCAAATGAGTTTTCTTCCTCATCCCGGTTCAACTCCTTGCATCAAATCAATGTATAAAATTCCTACTGGCTCTGTTTAATATCATTGCATTTGATTCAAGAGTTCACTGCTCAGTGCTCACCGAGTCGGTGGTGTTATCTTTGGAGCAATGGACTTTGGTGTGGAGCCAATGGAGGCGTGGCGAGAACGGTGGTCTTTGTTGTCGTGCATCGCTATCTGATCTGGAGCCTCACCGCGACGGTGTGCAAAGATCGCCTCGCTTCTTCTTCTGCGGTCGCTCCATCACTCCATGGGGGGAGGCCAGCGACGGGGTGGTCCGGGTGGAGGGAGTGATGGCCGACCGGGGGAGGAGGCGACGGGATGGAGCCGTGGGGGAGGCGGCGAGGCGGCCACGGCCACGGGTGGAGCCGAGGCCCGGAGGGGAGGCGGCGAGGTGGAGGTGGAGCCGTCGGTCGTGGGGCCGTGGGGGGCGGCGACGCGGCGAGGCAGCCACGGGTGGAGCCGAGGTCCGAGGCGGCGAGACGGCCGGTCGGCCACGACCACGAGGTGGAGCCAAGGCCCGAGGGGAGGCGGCGAGGACCACGCGGTGGAGTCGAGCGAGGAGGAGAAGACGAGGCGAGGCAGCCACGCCACGGGTCGTCGGGTGGCGCGAGTCGCGGAGTCGGGAGGCGCCGCCGCGTCGGGCCGCCGGCGTCGAAGGCCCGCCCGCCAACCCTAGCTCCTCCGCCTCGCCGCTGCTCTCCTCTCTTCGATGAATTTTGGGCGAGTGGCGAGGAGTGAGGAGTCTTGGCGTCTTCTTTGCATCGAGGAGTCTCAATTTGGGGGAAGTGACCGAGCTCACGAGCCGTAACGAGCCGGCTCGCGGCTCGCCCGATCCCGAGCCGAGCCCAGCTTGTAGCTCGATTTACACTTCGAGCCGAGCCTAGCTCGGATCTATTTTCGACGAGCTCAAACGAGCCGAGCCGAGCCCGGCTCGGCTCGGCTCAATTCCACCCCTACCGGCCAGAATGCAGTGGCGCTGCCCAATCCTGCCACGCCGAGCTTCGCCTAGGCCGCCTTTGACTGACCAGGACTGCCTAGGCGGCCTTCCCACCTAGCCCGCCGACTTCGGCGAAATCGCGGCAGAGGGCCGCCGCCCAGCACCAACACACCGCCTAGACCTGACTTTTGGAACACACATTAGAATGCTTATATTGGAGGGGATGGCTTTTATGTAGATGCTTGTTGCTGTGGCAACATTCTCTAAGCATTCATGAAAGATACACTTGCATTGTACATGCTCTAAGCACTATGCTTATATCGGAGGGGATGGCTTTTATGTAGATGTTTGTTGCTGTGGCAACATTCTCTAAGCACTCATGAAAGATACGCTTGCATTGTACATGCTCTAAGCACCTACACCATCCAACGTGGCTAAAAAAAGTTTTTTTTATACAAGAACATGCATTGTACATACTCAAAGGGTTTAGAAAGAAAATCCCCCATCAGAAAAAACTTTTTTTTTTCTTGTAAAGATGGCAGTTTTCATTTTTTAGAACGGAAAAGGTTTTCTTATTATCCATTTGTTTTTACTTTTAAATTTCCTGTGTATACTGAATTATGGGTATTGACTATGCCTAAACAAGTAGCTACTACCTGTGTCCTTGCTATTACATGTTCTTGACTGAAGTTCCTCCTTTCTGTGATCCTTATGTTCTCTGTACTGAGATAACTTTATTCAATTCATTATCATCTCTACACAACAGACAAATCATGGGGAAGTTCTAGCTGGAACCATCCACCTCAAATCAGATATTCTTTTTTGTGTGTGCTCTGGCGTAAATCAGAGTTCTGCTGCTCTTTCCAGTCGCTAAACTGATCATAATTCCAGTTAAATTGTTCGGTGTAAATGTATCTTGTGATGCCTGTAAATGACTGTACTAACATCGATCTGTTATTCTGTGAAAGTGTACTTTATATAAGATATTTTTAATATAGTTGGCCGGCGTAATAGCATAGCTGTGTTACATGCTGTGAAAGTGTACTTCAGAATAGTTAAGATGTCGGTAATTGTTTTAAAAAGCGGCTTGCCCTTCTCTCAGCCGTTGAGAAACATTGCCTGCTAATGCTGTGTAGAATGGTCTACTTATTCATGTAACATGCCCTGACGCAACATTAAGAGGCATGACAGCCATTGTCTCCCTATTGGGGGATTCTGGTCTGAGGCAGGCCAGCAAGCAAGTTCTGGGACTCGAGGCCTGTTTAGTTCGCGGCCACATTTATTCATTTTATTCGCAAAAATTTACACGTGGCATTTTCTCGTCTGCAAAAGGAAGCTGGGGTTGATAGATCTGTGGAGCTGAAGTTGTGAGTATATTAAAAGTGTTAGTTATCTTGTTTACATTTTAGATTAAAAATATAAACTTAATTCACTTTATTTTAGTTATAAGTTTCAGATCTGAGGTGGAGTTAGGATCTAGAGTTCTTACGTTAAACAGTAGCCACAGGGTATTTTAGAGGTGAAAATGGACCTGGGATGTCTAGATAATCGGACATTTTTGACATTGGGCCTTATTAGATAATTGGATTTGTACATCTAGTTGGACCAAGTCAAATTCAAAAGTATTGGTTATCGGATAATTTTGGAGTGGGCGTTGGACAGTCCAATTGGACGTGTACTAGTATAGAAGGCAGCAACCCAACTAGCCTTGGATACAAACAGCGGTGGCGACTTGCGTCCGATGGCACATGTCTGTGGCGACGTGCGCTGCACCAGACAGCTATCATGCGCGATGACGATGTAGCGGCTGCAACGCGCGTTCGCGACGACACGTCGGCGTGCCTTCGCGAATGCGGCGACAACGTCGATTGCTCTTTGTTCTCGTTCATATCATCGTAGCGTTAGACCTGGCCAATTGGATTTTGATTCGATTTCGTTTCCTTATTTCCATTCTATCTAATCCGTCCTGCCTGCCGTTGTGGTCGAGATGCATTCCGGCAACGATGCGGCATGGGATTCTCCAAAGATGGCAGCGGGATGCGATCCACGACGGCGACGACAACATGATTTTGCGACTGTGGTGGCGCACGCGGCAGAGGATCCCAACGGCGGCGGCCGCCCTCTTTAATGGTGGTGATGCTTGATGTTCTCGCAAGCAGCAGCAGCATCTATTGGTGGGGTGATGCTGTGAGCTGCTCCGTTTGTGAATATGTGTCATTCTTGCTTTCCAAATTTTGTTCATAAATGCATGTCATTTTATAATTTCAATATGACTTTGTACCATTTTTTCTCATATACTCCTCCATTTAGCTATTTCTAATATATAAAGATATAACGAGGAGTAATGCAGTCTTTTGTAGATGTGCTTTAGTATGAGTGCAAGAACCTATTCAGGAACGGAGGGAGTAGTTCATAACTTCATTTGCGTTTGGATTTAGCATGAATCCATTTGGATTTGGATATCCAAGGAATGTAGGCGTTTGGATGTGGATGGATACGGGCGCTTTGTGTTAGAATATTGGATTGGAACAATTTGATTTGGATATGAATTGGACATCAAACTTCGGATTTGGATATCCATCCATTACCAGGTCTAGGGTATTTCATGCTACAGTCAGCAGTGGCCAAACATGGAAGAGCTAAACATGCCTCTAATCATCCAGGGAAACTTCACTGTACATAGTGATTCTAGACAGGGTGAAAGCTTTTTACCTCTAGATAGGCCCGTAATGCTAGAAACTTCACTGTAGATAGCAATTTGTATCGCATAGAATGCCGGTTTCGTTTAAATGATTGGTGGACCAAAAGGTGAAAGTGCAAATAGCAAAAGAGAAATACAGCTTCCAAGCTGAAAAGTACCTTCCAATGTTGGAAGTTGGCACAAGCAGGGTTCACATTATCGTCGATTATCACAATTATCGGTCCTATCGGTCCGGTTCGGTATCTAATACCGGTCGGTAAACCGGTTGAATTCAAAAAAATTCAAAAATTCAAAAAAATTTATGTGACGTAAATATCGCGATAATCGGTGAATATCGCTCGATTATCGATGAATATCGAGCGAAAATGCTCACAACATCGACCGCCGAAAAACACAAGTTTGCAAAATCGATCGGGTCGATTTTCGACCGATTATCGGTGCAGATCATTTTTTTAACAAAATTCATCAAAAGTTTGATTTTGAAACCCTTCGATTCTCTATCGATTTTTTCCGATTTTCAAAAATCCCGATATTATCGATTATCGCGATATCGATAATGTGAACCCTGGGCACAAGTCTGTGCATGAATGCAGCTACGTCCCAACGACCTAGACAACTATGTTTTTTGCGTTTGAGATGCTTACATATCAGGAGGTAAAGGCGTTCTTCAAACATGTAGGCGCCAAATACAGTACTCGATCTTTTCCTTTTTAGAGTATCGAGGTAGACAATTGGCCGGCTGGTTTTGTTCTTTTCCCAAGGATCATCTAATGAATCCTTCTAGGTTAATTTGCAAATTGGGGTCCTCACCTCTGGTATATAAACGGAAGGACTTTGTTTTTTGAGTTCATCAGATGCGGCTGGGGTATGCGTCTAGTCAGTCTATTGGTAGAGTACAGGTTGTTACTGAGGTTACTGAGCACATTGTCATTTTAAAATTTGATGAGGCACATATAGGTTGAGTGCAACCTTATTGAAACCTTATTTTCTTTTGAAAACTTGGCCAATTTATAGACATCCAATTTGGCAACCAAATTAATTTTTTTAATGTGGAATTTTAGCAAACTTCGGTACCTAGGGCATTTGCTAAAATTATTTGGATTAATAGAATTAACACGTTAGATCATTAAACTGAAAGCTATAAATGAATAGCACTTAATCATTTTTAATTGATTTTGCATAATAAGTGGTTTCAAATATGATAGATCTGTTAAACTAGGTTACTGGTTATATATTTTTAGTTCTTAAGAAGATTTTGATGATACAAATATCTTAACTACAGATTTCGTCATTATTTCCGAGTTTGTTTATTCACAATATCAAGTTTAGAAATCATATTACTTAAGGTTATTTGGTTATTAGAATTTATATCAAAATATGATGAAATAAGATTATTTCTTCAGAATATTATAGTCTATACTTTGAAGAACATTTCTAAGTTAATTTCATACATTTTAGTGTTTAAACGAGACATTATATTCATTGCCGAAATAGCTTATATGATATTAAGGGGGTACGACGACTATATCACTTAAGGGTATTGGATTAGCCAGATTCAGATGCAAAGCAAGTTGTAATAAGAATATTTTTTTAGATTATGGTAGTACATATCCTAAATATTATTTCTAAACTGATCTTCATAAAATTTGTATTAAGATGAGATATTCTACGGGCTGTTGAAAATGCTTAATTAGTTTTATAGTTTACATGATAAAGATTTAGTTTTAGTTCTTAGTTTGCGACTGACCCTTACATGATTAGTTATTCATTTTTCTAGCATTAGCATGAGATATCATTAAGATTGTTTTAAAGTTGGTTTCACAGTATTTTGCTTTTATTCGAGATGTTTTCTATACATGCAAACATTAAGATCTAATATGTACTTAATTCAAATATGCACAACATGAGGTATTCTTGCATAACAGGGGTGTTATGGTTTTATTAAGGATCTAGGAATCATTTTACCATTATTTGAACTTGTATGTTTTAAGTTATATTTATTTCGATTTCTATACATTAAAAAGTAATCTATCTTCAAATCTAATTCAAACTAGATTCAATTCTAAATGTTTTTGCATAACTAAGTAAATTACTACTTTTTAAACATATAGGAACTAGTTTGACATGAATTGAATCCTTTTTGCAAAAGATATTCATATTTGAATATTCAATGCATCAGAAACAACTTTCTCTAGAAAATGATATAAAACAAGTCAAAATATAAATAATTTTGCATATTTGGGTTCCTGAGGAATTAAGGTTTCTAACAAAATTGATTCCACTCAAATTGGAGTTTATTTTCAGAAATTCTTTATGTGACCTATCTTTGATCCCTTTCTTTAAATTGAATTTAAAATTTAAATATATCTCATTCCAAAATATTTTTGTATATTATGAATCTACGGAATTTATCATGAATTTAGAAATTTACTTCATCTCATTTGGACTAATGGTTCAAAACTTATAAGCATTTGAATGTATTCGGTTTAGGAAAATACAGAAAATAAAATATTACCATAAAGGGAAAATACGCCTTCGGGACGCTTTCTATTTCAAGCTTATACTGGGTTCTTCTTGACATGCCGGGCCGGATGGCGAGGGAGGTCAGCCTTGGCCGACGGTACTGGGTGAGGCAGTGTCGAGAGGCGGCTCTGCGAGCAATCGACAGACCGGGTCCACCCGGCAGCGACTCAAAGCAGGGCCGTCAGCTTCCTTGGCCACCGGCGGCGAAGCATCGCCGGAGAGCCGGAATGGACTCCACCCTGAGCACCAGCGTACTCGCGCGCACCCAGGGAAGGTCTCGCGGCGGTCGGAGGTGGCCGGGGAAGGAGGTTCCACCGGCGAGGTGCGGCGGCGGCTACGGGCAAAGCTCGTCGGCGGCGAATAAGGCCCTCCGAGGCGGAATGGGTTCCACCCTGAGGTTCAGGGCGTCCGCGCACACACGATGGTGGCAGCGCGGTGGCCTGAGGTGCTCTGCAGCGGCGCGTCACCGTGAAGGTGCGGTGGCGGTCATGGCCAAGCGGCGGCGACGCAAAACTAGGGCCATCCAAGCCTCATTTTCACCAAATTGATCATCAGTGCCATACAAGGATTCGATTTCATCACTTCTTCAAGAGGATGAGCCATCGGGGAGGGGTCTCATCGTGTGCAGCGGCGGCGGAAGAAGAAACACGGCGGGAGAGCTCGTCGTGGAAGAAAGGGCTTCAACTGAGGGTGAGGATGAGGTTCTGGCAACAAGAGGAGGCTAAACCTCAGATGAATCGGGCTAGGATTAAGTAGGACGACGAATTGGTGGTTTTCCCCCTTTTCGGGTTTTGCCGACGTTGGGGAAGAAGAGAGGGAAATGCGGCGGAATTGGGCGACCTGGGAAGAAAGAATGGCTGGCTGCGACAGGGCGAGGCCTTTTATATGGCGCGAAGTCGGTTCGGCGCGGGAGAGAGAGGCGGTTGGGCGTGAGTCGGCGCGAGAAGGCACGGGCACGAGCTGCGTCGGCGCGAGGAAACAGCGAGGGGGAGAAGAAGGCAACGGGTGAGCCGCTTACACGCGGGGGCCAGATGGCAGCGGGATCGGTAGGCTTGACTGGCTGACAAGCAGGGCCCACAGGTCAGTGAAACAAGAAAAAGAACTCTGACGAAGACTCAGGATAGAACGGGACTTCTACGGCGGTTTCGTTAGTCAAGCCGACTCAAAATTTTATAAAACTTTTACTCTAGGTCGGCAAGGAAAAGAAAAGGGTCTGGTAAAATTTTCAGACATATTTGATGAGTAAAAATATTATTAAAAATCTGACAATGCACTGTTAAAGATTTTGACTGATTCTGATTGTTATTTAATTGAGGGTTAAAATCAGTTTATTATTTCATGAAACGTTTTGACAGTGTTTATATTAATATTATATACCTTTTATAAAATTTTCATGATTTTATATCTGATTTTCAATTTCTGATAATTCTGACATTTCATTTTCCAGCTTTTCTGATTGTCTGTTTTTGAATTTCTAAAATTACCAAATAATGGGATAAATTCTTAATATTTTTACCAGAGTTGGGTAAGGTTAATATGTTGGCATGGTTAAAATTTTAACCCAAGTTAAGGTCAGAAAGCTTCTGAAGAAATCTTATAGTTTCAGATTTTATTTTATCTCCTCATGATTACTTTTGTCTTTTTAATTTATTTTATTGATCCAGATCAATGCAAGTTGCATTTTCAAGATCCTGGATGGATCTGGGATTTATCTGAGATTTTTACAAATTTTATTGACTTTAGGTTTTTATCTTTTTACTTTTACCATTTTACCAATTCTATTTATGAGACTTTTCTTTTAAAGCAAAAACTCAAGAAAGCCAACAATTACCGAAAATTCAGAAAATTTAAATTTAAATTAAAGATCACATATCAAATTCATTTTTATATTTTGTTTGTTTTGGAAAAAATAGTTTTAATATTGAAACCTTTCTTTTCTTAAGATTAGAATGCGAGAAAGGAGGAAAGAATATTGTTTAAAATCGAAATCTTGATTCCGATTGAAATTTTTATTCAATTCCATTTTCAAATTTTAAACTTTTCATTTTTCCTATTTTTGAATTTTATGGGACGTTACATACTTTTACCCCACAACCGAGGTAAGTGCTTCATCAAGTTGCTATACTTGTTGATTTGTAATTTATACGCAGCTCGAAGTTAGGTTGAATGACTATGGCGACATACCTGTATAGGTTTCACTAGGTTCTACTTGTAATTATACTAAGATAGAACTGGGTAATTTACTTTGATTCCAAAAAGGGTAGTACCCACAACTTGACGCCTATCGCAAAATTACTCGAGACGTCATTCAATGTCTACAAAGCTTGTGGAGGGCCAAACAAAGACTCATCGTAGCTGAAGCACGTTCATAAGTTTCCGGTATCCGTTAGTACGCAATAATATAATCCTTCACACTTCATAATAATACATTCGGAACTAACCTATTATATTTTGGTAGTGCCACCAGCAGCCAAAGGCCACTAACCTATGTGGATTCTACGTTTGCCACAACATGTAAATCCTCATTGTTCAAAAGAAGACCAATATCATAAAGGTTTGTCAATCTTGCAATCAATGTTTCCACTTATCAATTTATATACATGCAAGACTTTACTCTTCCCATCGACAGGCTTGGAAATATGCTGAATTTGTGTTGGAACAGGCTGACTTGCTACGAATTTGAGGACAACTCCGTGCCTTATAGATGCATGAGGTCATAAATCCAAAAGGCGAATACCACTCAGCCTCACCTGATGAGTTGTGAATTTGTTAGTTACCATTTGGATTAATTTGTGAACCTTATGCTGTGAATTTGTGAGTTATAGTTATGGATTCAATTGGTTAATATATCTAAGTTCATTTCTGAAATGGATGCGTTGTACGTAGTGTGTAATATGTAATCTGAGTTGATTTCTGAAATGTATGTTGTAATAATATGCTTGTGATGTAAACTTTGT
Source organism: Otatea glauca (assembly GCA_036346275.1). Lineage (NCBI taxonomy): Eukaryota > Viridiplantae > Streptophyta > Magnoliopsida > Poales > Poaceae > Otatea > Otatea glauca. The sequence goes on from CM070728.1 coordinate 31,227,890, forward strand.
AATCTGTTTTATTTCAGAGGGCATGACTAGTATTTCCTGAGGCTAGCCAATAAATAGAAAAGTGTAAATAGTAGGAAGACAACATCACAGACGTTTCTAAACAAGAGTCTTGTTTAAAACCGTCTGTGATGACAATTTTCACAGACGTTCTCAAACCGTCTGTGATGTGCTCTTTTTATCAATGATACTTTGTTACTAACGGTTCACTAAACCGTCTGAGATGTCAATTTTGAACCATTTGTAATGTTGTGTTCTATAGTAGTGGGTCCTCGTGTGAAAGAGAACGAGCATGAGGTCCCTGTATGAAAGAGAACGATCAAGTACTAAGATATACAGGCATATGCTAAAGAGGAGGGACATGTGCTGAGCATTTACATTTCAATAAAGAAAGTTGCAATTAACATTGAGTAATGTGGAGAATGACATAAATGAGCTAATGATGATGGAATTGTTAATGTTTACTATTTTATCATGTATTTGCTGAGTTGTGGACTCATTCTTGCTTCTTTAATATTTTTTGGTGAACAATGAAGATGACATGCATGGAATGGGAGCAGCACCATCACTTCACGTGTCATATCATCTACTACAATAATATAGTATTAGTGATCATTCTTAAATTAATAAAGTGTCTAATCGGATTGTTGTTGAACTTTCATATCATAATAATAGTCGTGTGAACTTAGTTGAACTTATATAATATTTGAGAAGTTAGTGTTTTTTTGTTGTCTATAAATCTTCGTTCTTTGCCAAAAGTGTAAAGATTACTCTCGGAGGCATGTGATTTGGGCATTTTCATGCGTGTGGACCCGAGCGTTCCCAAGCACGAGCACTTAGGTACTTCCAGGCACATGGTCTCAGGCGTTCTTGGGCTCTTGGTTCTAAGTTTATTATTGTTTATTGTTCATGTTTATATCATTATGCTATTCTTGTTTACGTTGTTTAATATCGTTGTCAATTGATTAGTAAAGGTTATGCTGAAATTGTTCATAGAATTGCATTAAAGAGGTTGAAAAAAATAGTTGAGGTAACATCTTGAGCACTTGGAGTGCTGGGGTTTTACAATCGCAGCCACCACCTCCCCGTCGACCTCGCTGTAGTGACGAAGAAGGCACGATCGGCTAGATCTAGCCATTAACATCAAAGACCAAGACCATATATGTGGCTACCGGGGAAGTGGATCTCTAGTAAGAAAGGTGATAGACTTCGAGAGTTCAAGGTCACTACTGGAGGAGTAGGGAGATAGAGGGAGATTGAAGAGGAGGGAGGAGAGGTGGAGCTGGGGGTGTTGCGGCTTTGGTGGAGGCAAGCGGTGTGGTGGTGGCTTTGAGTGGAGGGACTTGGGGCCGTTTTGAGCGAGGTTGTAGCACTGGATGGGTGGCACATCAGTGAAGGTGGTGGTGGTCGCCGGTGAGTATGGCTGGCTGTGGTGGGGAAGAAGAGGAGGGGTAGCAGAATTTCGGCAGGGCAGAGGAGGAAGAGAGATACGGAGGTGAGGTAGTGAGGCAAGCCATGTGTCTTAGCGCTATTTGAGCAAGATGAAACAGAAAAATGGTGTGAGAACAAAGTAGAATAAAATAGTGCTATATATGAGAGCAATTTTCCAAATTTTTTACGTATTGTGTTTTTGTCTACGAAATTATAGTGAAATTCTTGATTACCTTTCCAAACAGGCCTTTAATTTTATACCCATACGTGTGTTCTATACTAATCTTTAGCCCGTTGAAGCATCATTGTGATGAATTATGGCAGATTTTGACGAATATATAATTAATGGATGAAGGTAAAGCCTACACTACTCTTGGGTACTAGGACTAATTGCGTACATTCTATTATGCTAAAAAAAATGCCCTGATCAAGATATTCCTTTCAAGAAAAACGGCATTTTGCCCTTTTGCAGTTACTGCAGATAGATGTCATCGACAAGACTGAAGTTTTACAGGCATATCGGTACATCTGCATTCCCAGCTTACATGCATGATTCCCATCGCCACAACAAGGCAAACGGTCTTGCATTGTGTCACGATCGAGACGAACAAAACTGGAGGCTTTGGAACTAATGGAGCATGCATACATACATCTGTGGCTTTGTGCTGCTATATATGCTAGCTAGATATATAGACTAGACAAACATGCATGCATGGCGATCTCTCCCCATCTGAGCCCCATGTTCTCCTGCAGTACAGCAACATCTGAAAGCATGCGTCTCTTCTCCTCTGACCACTACTCTCTCTCTCCTTCTCGCTCTAAGAAAGCTAGCTAGGAACAAAACACAGAGTCTAACGAGGAAATAGAGTTTCAAGAGGAAGGTAGATGTACGTACGTCGTACATCCATACCATACAATCAATTGAGAGAGAGAGAGAAAAGCAGAGAGAGAAAGGAGGGAGACAGCAGGGTCAGAGAGAGAAAAGTAGTACTAGTGTGTGGGAGTATTTTAGTTGGGGATTGGCTTTATGTGGCGTGGCCCAGTGGGCCCCCAGGGAGGAGGGAACAATGAATTTGTTGGTGGGCCCACAGGCGTGAGCTCGTCTGAGGTGCATGGCCTGCGTGCATGAGTCGAGCCGACTTTCCCGCCGATGGAGATGGATCCTTCTAAAGCCACGCATGTGGTGGCCCACCCACCCATCCATCGACCCATCCACGACGAGATTATATTCTACGGCGCTGATTATTTACTGTTTTACCGTGCTGGTGGAAAAGATTATATTCTACGCCGCTGGAGCTCTGTTTGGAATGGAGGGATTCTATTGAATTTTTTGTTTGCAAGGATCTGCCAAATTCAATAGAATCACCTATAATGCTTACATACCAAATTGATTTTGATATATATATGGTGTCCGAATTTTGTGGAATATACGGTAGAGTTTGTTTAGGGCCTGTTTATTTTAGTTTTGGATTCTCTAAAAGCTGATTCTGGATTATGGTTGTAAAGAGGCTGATTCTCTAAAAGCTGGAATCCAAAAGCACATATGAAGTGGATTGTGGATTCTAGTGTATATTAGTGGGCTGGATATGAGAATCAGATTCTAGAATCGGGCTGTTTGTTTTTATTCTGCTTTTAGGATTAGAATCCAGAATAAAAAGCTAAAACAAATAGGCTCTTAGTAGGCCACTATTCTCCATAAATTAAATTCTGCTGCTATGGTCTTGGATAGAGGTGGGCATCATGCCGGGCCGGGCCGGTCCGGCACGGGCTCATCGTGCTTCGTGTTTGAACCGTGCCGGGCCGCGATGGCCCATCGTGCTCGCCGTGCCGGGCCGTGCCGGCCCAGCTCGCATTCGGCGAGCCCAGGCACGACCCATTTGCGCTTTGTGCCTACTTCGTGCCGTGCCAGCCCAAGCCCGACCCATTTGCACTATTGCAACGAGAGGAAAGGAGCCGGAGATGCAATAGAATTGAGGCAGTGAATGCAAATATTATAAGAAAAGGAACTAAAATTTATTTATTATTGAACAGTTACATAGAGCGAGAAGGATGTGCTCAACACAGGCGAGAGATGGGGCAATGGGCGAGAAAGAGAGTGAGCGAGACAGACGAGATAGATTGTGAGGGAGATTGAGAGAGACTGGTGAGAGAGAGTTGAGAGAGATTGAGAGGGACGAGCGAGAGAGAGTAGCTTCTTGTACCGTCTCTCAATCTCTCTCAGCTCTCTCTCCTGTTTTGTCCGTCTCTCTCAGGTGTCGGCGATAGGGGTGACGTTCATACTACCGGGTGCATCCATGGCGGTCATGCTCTGTGAGTCAGTGACCTTCATGCTAACTTTCTTCCTCATACCCTAGGTCATCGGGCCCGGTACAGCTCATTCTACAGTATCGTGTCGGGCCGTGCCGCCCATCGTGCCTGATTCTCGAGCCCGGCACGGCCCACTTCGTGCCGGATCGGGCTTCGTACCGGATCGTGATGTCTCGGGCCGGCCCGAATGCCGATATATCTCAATTTCCTAGTGAAGTATAGCAAGCAGTACTGTATGTATCGTCCAAAGGAGGATATCTTGTATTGTTTTTGACGAAATATACTTTTGACTCAGATGAGGTCTAGGGCGTATATATAGTTCTACCTCGATCTCAACAGTACGTACATGCATCGATCAGGCTCAGCTAGCTGCCTGCATGTAGTAGCTCTACGTACGACTCATATTCAAGCTGCTGCCACGTGATGCTGCATCTTTAATTTGTTTGCATTCACAACTGTTATTTCTTCCGGTTTACCGTTTTACCATGCGTGGCAGCTAGCTGGTTGCTGTGTTGTACGACATACATGCATATTATGTTTGTACTGGATGAGAACTTGACACTGCAGAACAGCCTTTGTCTCGATCAATCGATCGGCAAGCGTGTTGGGCAGGTCATCAACATGTTCCGTCCTGCAGATAGACATCAGATCATATATGCATGCATGGATTGGATGCAACCTTCAAAACTATATGCTGCAGTGAAGGGATGTTCATTTGTTGCCTATGTATATAGTGTGCACACTGGAACTTCGTGCGTGTGCAGTGAAAACCTTTTTTTTACCATAAAATTTTTGTGAAATCTATATATACAAGTTTTAAAAAATTCTTAAAAAATTATCATACGCAAGGAAGATGAGTTTCTACAATCTTGTAAAATTTGAAAACCAAACTCATTCGTATTTGAAAAACATGAAAAAGACAAACAGCGAGATGAATAGTGTGAACAGTGAAAATCACTATTCAAACTGAATTTGTCTTTTTCATATCTTTCAAATGCGATTGAGTTTGGTTTTCAAATTTTGCAGAATTGTAGAAGCTCACCTCCCCACCGTATTGTAATTTTTTGAGAATTTTTGAAAACTTGTACACGTGAGTTTCACGGAGTTTTCACAGTAAAAGGGGTTTTCACTGAATATGTTGCCATATATATATACTAATTATAAGATAATTCAATATAAAACACACAAAATAGTTGCAAGGGAGTACATAGTTTTTAACATATTTTGCAAATACCTTCATATACACACATAAAAATAAGTATGTCTAAAAAAAATATACATACCACTTAGCTAATCTTATATACTCGTATACTGCACGTACATACCCTTTGTTCCATGAGATAATCCATACATGTGAGATATGGCATAGAGAGTAACTACTCTAGGGAGTAGAAAAGAGGCTTATATACATGTATATATATGTGCCTAAATGTAACAGCCCAAAATTTAATAAAATGAGAAATATAATATCAAAAATATTCATGTGATTTATGGTTGTATTTTCTGGTTTTTCTGAATTAAAGAATTTTTTTTTGGCTTTTTCCTATTAAAAGAAATCTAAATGAGTTATATGGTAAATGGTAAAAGTAAAAAGATAAAAATTCAAAATCAATAAAATTTGTAAAAAATCTCAAAAAAACCCCAGATCCATCCAGGATCCTAATTATACAACTTGCACTGATCTGGATCAATAAAATATATTAAAAGGCATAAGTAATCATGAAGAGATATTTTAAGTCTGAACCTGTAAGATTTCTTCAGAAGTCATCCGACCTTAACCTGAGTTAAAATTTTACCATGCCGACCTCATGTCCCTGTCCATCTCTGGTAAAAATATCAAGAATTTATCCCATCATTTAATAATTTTAAAAATTCAGAAACAGAGAAATTGAAAAACTAAAAATAGTAATGTCAGAACTATTAAAAATAAAATATCAAATATAAAAATCTTAAAATTTTACTCAAGGTAAATAATACTACTCCAAATACTCTCAAAAAGTATCATAAAATAATAAACTGATCTTGACCTTCAATTAAATAAGAACCAGAATCATCAGAAATTAATAGTTGTGTATTGTTAGATTTTTAGAAAAAAATTTACCCATAGTTTTTATCTGTAAATTTTACCAAACCCTCATCTCTTCCTTGCCGACCTGAGAAACAATCTACATAAAATCTTGAGTCAATCTGCTAACACAAACCTTGATTTTTACCTCGTGCTGTCGAGAGGCTGTAAAAGTCGGTTAAAAGCTTGTGTCGCTTACAGGTGGGCCAGGGCATTGTTTCTCTCTCTTGCCGACAGCCCTCACCGCCAAAATTGCCCCACCTATCAGCCAGCTCATCCCAATTTCTATAGCCTTCGTTATCTACATAAAATCTTGAGTCTATCTGCTAACACAAACCTTGATTTTTACCTCGTGCTGTCCAGAGGTTGTAAAAGTCGGTTAAAAGCTTGTGTCGCTTACAGGTGGGCCAGGGCATTGTTTCTCTCTCTTGCCGACAGCCCACACCGCCAAAATTGCCCCACCTGTCAGCCAGCTCATCCCAATTTCTATAGCCTTCGTTCTTTTTCTTCCGCATCCCTCTCGGTTCTCTCTCTGATTTCTTCCGTGCGCGCCAAGATCATCAGCCACCGCCTTACTTCTCTATTTAAATGAGTTCCAGCTCTTCCGTAGCCCCTGAGAGCCAGAACCGAATCCCTCATAGCCTTAGAACAATAGCCCTCTCCTTCCGCCATTTCTTCAGAACCAGGTCAAAAAGGAAACCCCAAAATTGAACCTTTCCATTGAACCTCAAACCAAATCGCTTGACCTGAAGCCTCTGTAACGACCCCCATTTTCACATAAATGCAAAAATGGAATCTCATGTGTATTCCGTACTAGTCCTATGATCAGTAGCTAGTACGCACATTTTCAACAATTGGAATCACAGGCATACATCATTATATTAAAGCGGAAGCTATTTGTACATAGTATTTTTACAACTCAGAGTATACATATATATATAACACAGAGGAAGCAAAGTCTTGTAGTGTGCCCATCCAACCCTCAGACAACTGTCAAGGCATAAATCCCTAGAAATATCACTTCTTTAGAATACCCGCATCCTGCAACGAAAAGTAAACCTTCGGAGCTTCGCTAACTTTTCCACCTAAAAATAATAGAATAAGCAAGGTTGAGTACTTTCGTACTCCGCAAGACTTAAGTGGTATTTGCAAATGCAATGATGCAAGTTGAATCAAAGGGGGCTTCTAGGTTAATATTTTTTGCTTAAAGCAGAATTTAATTTATAAATCCAGTTGTCATTTGCAAACGGAATTTAATAAAGCAAATTTGACTGATAAGAAATAAGTAAAACTCATAGCCCTTCGTGAGCATTGAATAATTCAATGATCCAATAATCCATTCCTGCCATAACCATTCCTTTGCCAACACATAACCATTCATCCAATAATCAAATCATGAAGTCCAACAATGTCGGTCCTTGACATAAAGTAATAGATGCGAAACAAGTTTCCAACCGAAATCCACTTTTAGAAAATATCAAAGCATTTAACTAGTGCTAGTTCACCAAATTTCCCATAACTGCGGGTACGGCTAATCGATTAGATTTACACTCTACAGAGGTGTACAGCTTTACCCACAAGAAATGACTGACTCTTTGAGCAATCGATATTTAGCACACTTCCTTTGGTGTGCCGCAGAGAGTCATAACATAACCGTTACATTACATAGATCTAACTTTGCACCAGCATCGGTGATGAAAAACCCTTGCTATGGCAGAAGAAACACATATATATATAACAGGGTAGAAACACATATATATAAAACAGGGTATCATCATCATTATAAAAATAGTCGGGCACCGTTTCTCCCCATAGCAAGGCGTACACCGTTATATCAGTAAATGTTGTTCCCAACACCTCGGTGTGGGCACCCTTTCGAGCAAACCTTGAAAGGAGAGCTCGTACTACTTCGGCCTACCAATGTGCAAAGTTAAATCTACATAACTTAATAGGTTAAGGCTGCCCGTAACAGCAACTATGGTTGTACGAATTTATCTTAGATCATACAACACTATATTCGATCCTTAATCCGATACGGGCAATAATCTCCCCCTACACTACGTACAAGTCCATCTCTTGCATAACCGGCTATTGCCAATAATTGCCCGCATCTAAACCATAGTTTTTATTTTTGAGTTTTTAGTCAAAATACCAACAATTGTCATCATGTCATAACCAACCATTTTCAATTCTTAAGAATTAATTTTGATATGATCATATTCAACGTTGGTCTAAAGCATGGCTAAGCAAATAAGCATAGTTAATATTCGCATATACCCAAGTTGACATTATGTATTGTCTAACCCATTTATATGGCTATCAAGGTTCACATATCCATACTTATCAAGGAAGTTTCATGAGACAACAGTTATATCTACCAGTACCACAAAATAGCGTATTTACAGAAAATAAATGCATGCATGAAATATTTTGATAAACACATTGAAAATTAAATACTGGGATCAATATGATCAAAGGGAGTGCTTGCCTTGCTTATTTGATGATTACCATGAAGTCGCGGTCATAGCTGACGATGTCGATGATGGGGCTAATGATGTCGAGATCTACACGTTGTTCACGAAAATATAGCAAATAATGAACTTTAATAAGGGAAAAAAGAAGACAGACAGAAAATCAAATAAAGCATGCTATAAGAACGGACGCAGATTCTTTTATAGATTATTTATTTTTGTTTTACGAATTCAAGAGGCTAAAATTATGTATTCTTGTATTTATATTTTTGAATTCTAGATGCTAAAATTATTTGGATTAATAAAAGTAAACATTAGTTAAAGGTTTTGTAAATAACTATTCATTTGTTGCGCTTTCAACGACCTTATTACTTAAGGGTTTTGAGCTAGTAAGATTCAGATGTAAAGCAAGTTGTAAAAAGAATATTTTTGCAGATTATGGTAGTATTATCTTTGTAGAGCATTACTAAACTAATTTTATAAATTTTAGTGTTTAGACGAGATAGTCTATCTGTTGCTGAAATAGCATAAAAAGCAATAAGGTTAACATTGAAACTAGACAGATTTGTTTTTCGTTTGCGGCTACACTACACATGATTATTGATTTATTTTTCTGGTATTAGTAGGTGATGATTCTAGAAGTGTTTTAAAACAAATTTAGCATTATTTTGCTTTTAGCCGCAATAAATTATACATACATCTATTGTTGTGATTTGCATTTCCTTTTATTAAAAGAATGTAAACTATGTCTTATTCTAAATATTTTTACATAAATAAGCTTCTACTAATTCCAGAGGCTTATACAAAATATTTAATTATTTTATGAGTTATTATATACATATTTTTATTAATGGTTATATTAGTTCTTATGGATATTTGCAAAGCAAATAATTTACTCAAACTAAAAATTAAATGTTTTTGCATATTTGAGCTTCTTATGGTCTCAGCATCATATAAAAATTTATTTTATTATTCTAAGAGTTATATTACACAATTATTGCATTCTTGAATATTTAATATATTGAGAACAACTTTTTATAGAAAATAATTCAAACAAAGATGATATTTAAATATTTTTATATATTTGGGTTCCTGGTAGTCTCATGATTCCAATAAAATTTATTCAAGTCTTAGTTCATTTGCATTATTTATATACATAGCCTATCTTCTATCCTTTTCTTTAAATTTGAAATTCAAATTTGTCCAGAGTTCTTATTCAAATTATCTTTGCATATTCTGAAAGTACTTGATTTATATGAATATAGAAATTTGTTTCACTTTATTTGGATTAAAAATGAACAAGTTATACACATAAGAATTTAGCTCGGTTATGGAAATTCCAAGAAAAACAAAAAATACGTTTTCTTACTGAGAAGGCGTCTTTTCGCGTTGAACTGGCTTGACCTTGAGTCACTGATAGAAGGGCCCCACCGGGCAGCAACACAGAATAGGGCATCGGCTAGGGCTCACCGGCAATGGAGCTCCGGCGATGGCGAGGGCAGAGGGAGCACGAGCTCGGCAAGGCGACTCGAATGGTGGAACCAATTCGGCCAGAGATGAAGCAGAGAGGTGCGCCACCGAGCTTCAAGCGGCGGCGCTAATGGTGGGTGGCTGGGAGTGAGAACCAAGGCGCGGGAGCTCGAATGGGTAAGTGTTTTAGCTTCTAAGGATCACAAGGAATCCATTTTGGTATCTCACTTGCGCGGAGGATGACCGGGGAGCTCCGCCACTGAGCGACCGGAGTTAGAGAAGAAGGCGCACGACGGCGGCTTGATTTCGCATGAAGAAGGTTAAATGTTTTTGAGGGGATTTGATCACTAGAAGCTATATAAGCTATATCCGGAAGCAATTTGGAAATGAGTTGCTTATTCGATCGAATTGCTTTCGGCTTGAAGCTTCAAGGCTCTCGGTCATGGCGGATTTGGGGGAGATTCCGGGCGTTTGTCTTGAAGGAAAGAAGAGGAAGTAGAGGGGGAATGATGCGCGGCTTCCTGTGAACTAAGGGGCGCAATTTATAGGCGAAGGGGATGAAGTGGATGAGCTCTGCCTCGGTTGCGAGCTCGCCCAGATGACTTCGGCGCTTGCATAGGGAGAAGCATGGGGGTGCAGCGAGAAACACGGAGGGGACGACCGTGTGTCGGCGGCGTGGCACGGGAGCATTGGTCGAGGCGGCGTCGATTCTGAGAGGTGATCACGAGCTACAACGGACGGCGATTCTTGTGGCGCTTTGCTTCGGGGAGCCAGAGACCAGAGGAAGAAGAAGGCTGGGAGAGGAGGCTGCCGGGTGGCCCTAGGCAGAGGTTTGACCCCACATGGCAGCGAAAGGTAGAGGTGGAGCAAGCAAAAATCAGAAATTGACTGAGAACAGATCGGAATTGGATGAACTGAATCAGTTACCTATCTTGACAAAAAATTAATGAGGAATTTACTGAGTATACTAGAGCTAGTTTAGAACCTAACACGAAAATTTCAAACCTATTGGACTCCTATATAATTTATAAAAATTCTGACAAGCTACTGTGCACAAAATTGTGTTTTCTGTTTTATATTTATTAGTGGACGTATATTTTATCAAAACTTTTTGAAAATTTTTATAGGAGTTCCCCTTAGTCATATAATAATTAATTAAAAATTTTAATATAAAATATGTTTTATTTAATTTATAAAAATTCTGACATTCTAATTCTTTGATTTTCAGAAATTCTATTTTTGAATTTTTAAATATATTAAAAATGATTATTTATTTTTAATATTTTTACTGTAGATTAATTTATCCAGGGTGAAGATAATATAAAAATTTCACATCGAAGTTATGGAAATTTAATTCTGACATAATTACTTTTACTAGTCATGATTCATTAATTAGGCATTTATTGTATATAATGATTACTTGGCTTAAAAAAAATTCAGAAGAAGGACTCCAGAGATCTCTCAAGATTAGGCAGGGTTTTCTATAAATTTTATTAACATAATCTTTTATTATTGTTATTCATCTATTACTTATAAAGGTTTTCCATTAAAGCAAAAATCAAGGAAAATCGAAAAAAAATCAGAAAATGCAGAAAAAGCATTAATAAATATAATTAAATTATAAAATTTAATTTCTCACTTTATTTTAATTTTCGGGATGTTACAGCCTCCTCTTAGCATCTAGTAACATTCTCCACCTTCAATCGGAACCCTTCTTCTCTAGTGAGCCATCGCATTGAGCCTCTTCGTCCGTCGCCGCACGCGCACGGTGAGAACCTCCTTCGATTACTCATTTTCCTAATCAAACCCGAAAAGGAATCCTTTAGATGCACTGAATCTCGTGGTGGTTAAAACATCCCGTAAAAACCTTAGTTTGTGCTTCACCGCCGGCCGACCATGGTCGCCGCCGCAGGTCTACGGTGGCGTGCCATCTCCGGCCACCACCGGCTGAACTAGAACCTTCCCTAGGTGGGCATGAACACCCTGGTACTCATGGCGGAACCGATTCCTCGCCTCTGGCCTCCCCTCGCCGATGGTGAGCTTTGGCACCGCCTTCTCTGCTTCGGGTCACCGACAAGTGGGTGCCCTTTTATAGTCGAAAAAGTGGTGTAGACGAGCCCATCCACAGTGGGAACTCATATCGAGGGTTTTTGCGGTGCAGCACAGGAGATGGTATGGCCGGGTAGCGGGAAACACGGACAGGGCAGCGGTATGGTAGCGGGTGACGTCGGTGTGGCCTCAGGCGGAGCAAAAAATGCGGCACTGGCTGGAAGGAACAGAGGCGAGCTCGGCTTCGTGGCACCGGCGAGAGGAGGAAGAAGAAAAGAGGTGCGCTGGCTGATGAGTGGGTCCAAACAATAACCGGGTCCCACCTGTAAGTGACAGTAAGGGTGAACTCAGGGTTTTGGCTGTGGACAGAGTCAGTTTTGATCCATTAAATGGACTAGTATTCGTGTCCCAAAATTTTTGATATTTTTCTACTGTAAATCTTAGATAATTTTTATTATCTTACAAAATTTTCAGTTGAAATAATATGTGTATAGTTTATATTAATTCTGACAAGCTACCGTGCTTAATTTCTCATTTTCAGATTTTAATTTATTTGAGTGCCGAAAATTGTCAAGATTTTTTCAAACATTTTATAGAAGTTACTTATGGTTTCAGTATATTCATATGTAAAAATTTCATCTTCAGATATTTTGTATTTAAGTTATTATAATTCTGACAATGGAATTTTTGAATTTCCATATTTTCTATTTTTAAGTTTTTAAATGCATCAAACTTGAATATTATTTTTGATATTTTTACTGGTGATTGGTATATCTATTAGGAAGATAATGTAAAATTTTCATCTCAAGATAAGGTCGAAGTATTTTTATTTTAATCTAACAATTATACTGTTCTTAGTCAAATCTCCATTAATTCACCTTCTTTTCATAAATAAATTTGTTCACACAAATTTTGAATGCAGAAATGAGGTTCTGGGGATTTCTTATGATAAAATAATATTTTTGTACATTTTATTATTATAGTTATTTTATTTTTTATTTATTTATCTTTCACTAATTCAACATTGAAAAGGTTTTTCCTTTAGAGCAAAATCCAAGAAAACCCAGAAAAAGCCAGAAAATGTAGAATTAAACAAAATCAAATTTTAAATTTTAATTTCTCATTTTATTTGAATTTTGAAGATGTTACAAGACACAATTTGCTAGAAAATATTACTTTGGAGTAGTTAGAAGCATTCCCAGAAAGAATTTCCTCAAAAGGAATTTTCTTTCAAAAGATATTGCAAAATGCGCTTTGTACACATAAAGAGATTGAATTTTCATCAAAGCCTCAAAATGCAATTCAACTTGGATTTCATGGAGATTTGAACTTTCATGACTTTGTATGAGTTAGGAATACTAGTTCAAGCCAAGATATAGAAAGAAATCCAACTCAAATTGCAAAACCCACAATATACAAGAATAGGTCATTTTGGGTCAAATGAAAGATTTTGGTAAAAATTTCAAATGACTACAACTTTTAAACAGTTGATCGTTTAGAAAAACTTTAAACTAAAGAAATGTTTGAGATGACCAACCCCATTAATTTTGTATTGAAAACTTTTTCAAAAACTCAATAGATTTTGATTTATTAAATGTGTCATTTAATCCAAAAACAAGATCATATAAGATCTATTTGAGACCAAATATGCTTTTTTGTTTCTAACATAGGGATTTTTACTCCAAAAGCATTGTAAAACTTTTGAAATACATATTTGAGAACTTTTACAAAGGTTTTCATAAATATGAGCCTTTTAAACCAAATTTTTGACTTTTGACCAAAGAGGCTCGTATAAAAGGATAAGAATTCGTAGGGTTTTCAACATCATTTTAAAGAAATATCAAAAGAGTCAAATAAGAGCATATTTGATTTGAATTGGTATGTATGAGTTTAAAATACCATTTGGAACCAAGATATGTCAAAAAATCTGGTGCAAGAGGTGAAACTCGCAAAATGCTAGAATGTGACCAATATATAGTTTTTGGGCTAGTTTCAAAATCAAGTAACTTTTGATAGGTTGGCCTTTTGAAAATCTTTTGAATACGAAAATTGTGTAGAATGACCGACTCTATGTTTTTTGTTTTGGAGGTATTTTCAAAATCATTTTACAATTAATTTGAAGAAAAATACAAGATTCAATCCAAAACAAAATACTAGTAACTATGACATAATGGAACTACGAGATTATCAATAATTATCCACATTGGTGACATAAATAAAAAATATGACATGATGTGGATGTAATTAAAGAATCATATTGGAATGTGTCGAATATCTAAACATGGGGTATGTGTCTGTAAAGGATACGTGAAGGATATATTCTAACGACATATAGAAATTTTGGATATCACGACCCAGTTCTATGGGATAAGATATGCGCGGAAAGGATAATTCCATATTAGGAAGGACTCGATCATGTTCCCGTGACGAGGAAACCGACTCGAGTACGCCTAATATCTAGGGAAGTTTGGATAAGCTACGAAGATCACGCGACGATGGACTCCACATCGGCTACGATCTGATACTCCAAACCGACAACAACTCGACTTGAGGCTGGGCTACCCCGACTATATAAGGCTGGGGGTAGGGGTCCTCATGGGGGAGAGCCTTGGAGATCAGACAAAGAGAAGACTTTTAGAGCTTTTGCGTAGAGCAACTAGGAGTTGACGACCTGCGCTTTGTCACGCTCCAACCCTAGCCTAGCCTTAGCTTAAGTTCAATCTTCCTTGTAACTAGGGTTAGATACATTGCTCTGTTTTCCATCTACCATATACATATCATCCATACAGGAAGTAGGGTGTTACTCCGTCGGGGGCCCGAACCTGTCTACATCCTGTGCCTCCGATTTTGAGCTTGATTTTGCTAACCCGAAGGTACCCGAAAGTATAAGTTTATTGTTGATTTCTAACCTATGATAGAATGAATGAACAGCACAAGTGGTATTGAAAAGCAAAGCTAGCATTCATCTCATTTCTGTCACAATGTTTTATATCACATGGCAATCTTACAACTTTACCCAAATAAACATCATAGTAAAACTAGCCTGTTAAATAGTAACGGTCGTTAAACTAAATAAATGACCCGATAAAACAAACAAACCTTGACGTATGTAAGGCCCCCATTTTCGATAAATTAATATCGAAAATGGATACCATGTGCATACAGTACTAGTCCCATGATCAGTGGCTAGTACGCACAAATACAAATTGATATCACAGTCATACACAACTTTATTATTACAGCGGAAGCAAATACTTGATATTTTTACAATACCAAAAGTAAAAGCATAACAGTGGAGACATTCATCTTGTAGTATGCCTTTTATCCCAAAATCCCCCACAGGCAACTGACAAGGAGAACCCTAATAAAACTCATCGTTCACATCCCCGAATCCTGCGTCGTAAAAGGTGTCGTCGGGGTAATCTGTCTCTTCACCTAAAAAAATTATCAACATGGCAAGTTGAGTACTTACGTACTCGCAAGACTTTTGCAAAACCTATTATATATGCAGGCCATTTCAAGGAAAGGCTCATGGTTGTTTTGCATAAAGCTAAAATTGAAATGTAAATACTGATTAATAGATTGAAAAGCGAACTTTAAGTAAAGGCGACTTAATATAAAAAGTAACAGAATGTAAGTATAAATAAGTCACATGTACCTGGGTATCATGACCATTTCCAAGAATCATTTCTACTGTCACAGCAGAAATTTCCGAGTAACCATTCCTACCAGTCCCAGGTAGAAATTCAGAGTTTTATGAAAATAAAAACCATCTAACTAGTGCTGGCGCACCAAGATTCCTATAACCGCGAGAGCGGCTTTTGAAAAGTTTGACACTCTGCGAGTTTGTGCAGCTTTACCCACAAGTAATGATCAACCTCTTTTGCCAGGCCAGTAACACACTTCCTTTGGTGTGTCGGCAAGGAGATCATAACAAAACCGTTACATTGTTTAATCCTAACTTTGCACCAGCCCGGTGACGTCAAACCCGTACTATGGTGTATATGTTTGCCGATCCATTGCACAATAATGATTAAGCATGTCCATAGTATGGCATTCACCGTTGTATTAGCAAACGTGACTCCCAACACCTCGGTGTGGGCGCCCCTTCGAGCAACCAGTCACTGAAGAAGCTCGTACTACTCCAACCTACCAATGTGCAAAGCTAGTTTTAAGCAACTTAATAAGTTAGAGCTATCCCATACCAGCACTTGTGGTTGTACGGTAAATTCTTGGGTTTAACGAACACGTAGTTCGGTCCTTAATCCGATACGGGCAATAATCTCCACCCTACACTACGTATAAGTCTCTTGTACACCCGGCTATTGCCAATAATTGCCCGCATCTAAAACATAGTTTTATTTTCATTTTTAACCAAACTACCAACCAAAGAGGTCATATCCATTAAGTTGTCATATCCAACATTTTTAATCATGTCAAGATTTTATTTTGCTTTAAGCATGGCTAAGCATGTCACTAAATGTGAGCAACCCAGATTGACATAAAATAATGTCTATGCTATTCTAGGTTTATCAAGGTTCACAATTGCATACTTATCTAGGAAGTTCCATAAGTCTACAGGTAGAACTACCAGTACCCATAATATAGCAGACTTTTAGTAAAATAAAGTATGCAGTAAAACATTTAGTGAAAGCATTTGTAAATCTGGGATCAATATGGTCAAAGGGTGTGCTTGCCTTGTTGATGATCTTGACGTCAAACTCGATCGTCGAACTCACAGATTTCGTCGGGTGCTACGTCGAATTAATAATAACATGGCAATTCCAACAAAACGAAAGAATCAGTTATAAGAGCCAAATAAAAGCAATTGCATAAATTGATATATTCGTTGTTCATCGATTTTACTAGTCTCATGAACATTTTCTGATTAGGTTCTTATATTAACCAATCTCAGTTCTTGAATAATTCACTTTTATTTATCATTTTCAGAGACCATTTTTTTTACAGGTTTTACTATTCTGGATTTTCAATTTCTAAATTCTGAAATTATTTAAATTGCTATTATGGAACTACTTTCTTACCCTATATTATACTTCAAATATTTTCCATGGTACACCCTAAGTATTTTTGCATATTCAGGTTCCTAGCAAAGCATGGAATCTAATAAAATTTGTTTCATTCAATTTGAAGTTGAATTGCGAAATTCTATTCACAACATATTTCAAATTCTTTATTTAAATTTAAATCTGAAATTCAAACAGAGTTCATTTTGAAATATTTTGCATATTCTGAATCTACTTGATTTTAGATGAATTTAGAAATTTATTTCACTTCATTTGGTTGGATAGTTCAAAAGATATTTAAGTTTGAATGCATTCGGTTTTGAAAATACGAAATTAGAAAATTTTCTATAAGCGTAAAATACGCCTTCGCATAAGCGAAGGGCGCTTTCCCTTCGCACCGCTCGACCGAGGCAGCGACATGCGGGCCCATTCGCAGATGAGACACCGAGCGCAGAGCGGCCGACACGCGGGACCACGCCGCCGAGCAGCCGCGAGATCGCCCTCTGGGCCAGCGTGGCGGCGACTCCACTCGGATCGAGTGATCGACGACCAGGCCCCTGAGCGAGTCACAATGCTTGCAAGTGGTAGCGAGTGGACCCAAATGTCGGTGACCGAGGCGAGCAAGGTTTCTTGTGATTCGCCGGCGAGGCTGGCCGGATAGTCGGAATGGGTTCCAGATTCTTGTTCAACATACTCGTGCGCATCTACGGTGGTGGCGCCGGCGGAGGTGGCCGGCCACCGGAGAGGGGCGGCGAGCACACCGCTCACCGGCGTTCCGCCAAACGCAGCGGCTCCTCGAGGCAAATGAACACCACTACGAGCATCGACAAGTCACCGGGTTCGGTTTTAGGCTTTAGATGAGGAAAAGGGGTAGCGGAAGGGGTTCTCACCTTGCGGCGGCGGCGGCGGAAGGAACTTCGGCGGAGAGCTCTTTGGTGAAGAAAAGCTCGGACGATGGCGGAAATGGTTCTGGTAGCGCAGAGGTGGTTCAGTGAATCGGTTCGAGTGAAATGGGTCGAGGCGGCGTGAAGGCGAATTTTTCCCCTTCGGGCTTTTGGCGGAGCTGGGAAGAAGAAGCTGGGTGGCTGCGTTGTAGACGGTTTTGGCTCGGCGTTGAGGTTTCCAGGTAAGAGTACAAGTGCTAGCGACGCTTTGGCGGGGTTTAAATAGGCTAAAGAGGCGGTTTGCACAGGGTGTAGACAGAGGAGAAGGCGGCGGCTTGCGCGGGCGATTTCTCGGCCGTTCCATCGCGGGAGAGAGAGCACGGAGGCCGAGGCAGATGCGGTGTGGCAGAGGCGACGTGCAGGCGCATTGGGCGTCGAGTTGCGGCGCAGGTGGCGACAAACGGAAGAGGCGGCGATCTCAGGCGAGAGAGAACGGGAAAGAACGGGAGAAAAACGGAGAGGGTGAAGCTGATAGGTGGGACCGGACGGTCAGAGAGAGAAGAGGTGGTCGGCAAAAGAGCACAACTGTCCATGCAGGCCCACTGGTCAGTGAGACGCGGAGGAAGAATTTGAGAATTCTCTGGACAGATTAGATAAATCCGGAAGTTGGGCTAGAAGATAAAATCAAAATTTTACAAAACTTTTTACAGAGGTCGACAAGGTAAATATAAAGGTCTATAAAAATTTTCAGATTAATTTGATGAATATAAATATTATTAAAAATCTGACAATGCACTGTTACTGATTTTAATTGATTCTAATTTCCATTTAATAGAGGGATAAATTCAATTTATTATTTTATGAAACTTTTATAAAGGATTTTAATTAATATTATATACCTTGAATAAAATTTTCATAATTTTATTATTGATATTTTATTTTTAATAATTCTGACACTGCATTTTCCAGCTTTTCTTATTGACTGTTTTTGAATTTCTAAAATTACTAAATGAAGAGATAAATTCATGATATTTTTACCAGCGTTGGGTTAAGTTAATATGTCGGCATGGTTAAAATTTCAACTATGTTTAAGGTAAGAAATATCCTGATTAAAGCTTTTGGTTCAGATTTCCTTTTCTCTTTTCATGATCATTTTGTCTTTTTATTTTATTATTATTATTTTTTTAATGCCAAGACAGAACAAGTGGCAAAATCATGATTCTGAGATTTTTAAGGATTTTACTGACTTTGTATTTTTACCTTTTTGCCTTTTACCATTTTACTATATAGCACCTTTGGATTTCTTTTAATAGGAAAAGCCAAAAGAAACTCTTTAATTCAAGAAAAATCAGAAAACATAACAACAAATCATATGGGTATTTTTAATATTATATTTCTGACTTTATTGAATTTTGGGTTGTTACAAATCCACCCCCTTACAAAAATCTCGTCCTCGAGATTTGAAGAGGATTAGAAGAAATCAGAAAATTCTTTTCGGAGATGATCTTCACGTTCCCAAGTTGCTTCGTCTTCTGTATGATGACTCAATTGAACTTTCATCATCTTGATAGTCTTATTCCTGGTCTGACGCTCCGCTTCTTCCAGAACACGAATTGGATGTTCTCGATATGAAAGATCTGGTTGAAGATCGATATTCTCCAGGTTGGTCAATTCGGAGGGAACACGAAGACATTTCTTGAGTTGCGACACATGAAAAACATTATGAACCTCTGACAGTTGAGGTGGCAGTTCTAATTTATATGCCATCTCGCCCATCTTCTCGAGGATTCGGAAAGGTCCAATATATCGCGGAGCTAACTTGCCACGAATTTGGAAACGACGAACTCCACGAAGAGGAGAAACCTTCAAATAGACATGGTCGCCAATCTCGAAGCTAAGTTCACGTCGACGGTTGTCGGCGTAACTCTTTTGACGAGATTGCGCTTCTTTTAAACGGCTTCGATCACGTCTACTTGCTCTTGCGCCTCTGAATAAGATCTGGACCAAAGAATTTTCTTTCACCAACCGGACCAAAAGAGGGAGTTTCGCATTTTCTTCCATACAAGGCTTCAAAGGAGACATTTGAAGAGCGGATTGAAAACTGTTGTTGTAAGAAAATTCAGCAAATGCCAAACTTTTCTCCCAATTAGAGCCATATGATAGCAGACAGGCTCTCAACAAGTCTTCCAGAATTTGATTTATCCTTTCCGTTTGCCCATCCGTCTGAGGGTGATAAGCTGTACTGAAATTTAGCTTAGTCCCTAGAAGATTGTGCAAACTTTCCCAGAATCGAGAAGTAAATTGAGATCCTCGATCTGAAACAATGGTCTTCGGAACACCATGCAAGCGCACAATGTTATTCAGATAGAGTTCTGCAAGCTCATCTCCTCGATTGGTGACTTTTACTGGGATAAAATGCGCCACCTTGGTTAATCGATCAACGATAACCCAAATAGAATTATGACCTTTTCTAGTCTTTGGCAGACCAGTGATGAAATCCATACTGATATCATCCCACTTCCATTCTGGAATCTTCAAAGGTTGCAAAAGTCCAGCGGGTCGTTGGTGCTCGGCTTTAACACGTTGACACACATCGCAGATAGCAACGTATGCAGCAATATCTTTCTTCATACCGGGCCACCAATATTCCGACGGAGATCTTGGTACATTTTGTACTTCAGGATGGATTGAGAGAGGGACTCATGAGCTTCTTTAAGAATTAAGTCCTTAAGCTCGGGGTCATTGGGAACATAGATTTGATTCTTGAACACGAGCACTTCATCTAAATCTTCATGGAATTGGATTCGCTCCATTTTCAATTCTTCCGAATTTCGATGATAGATTCATCTTTGAATTGAGCACTTTAATTTGGGACTTTAAGGTTGGTTGCACTTCAAGTGTAGCCAAAAATCCTTTTTCAACAATTCCCAAATTAAGCTTTTGGAATTCATTGATGAGATCGGATTGGTTGGTATGATAGGAGACGGAAAGACAATGAAGTTTTCTGCTAAGAGCATCAGCTACGACATTTGCTTTACCGGGATGGTATTGAATATTAAGGTCGTAGTCTTTAATCAACTCCAACCATCTTCGCTGCCTTAAATTTAAATCAGGCTGGGTGAAGAAATATTTCAAACTCTTGTGATCTGTAAAAATATTGCATCGATTACCAATGAGGTAATGACGCCAAATTTTAAGAGCATGCACCACGGCAGCTAACTCCAGATCATGAGTTGGATAATTAAGCTCATGGGGTCGTAACTGACGAGAGGCATAAGCGACAACTTTGCCTTCTTGCATCAGCACACACCATAATCCGCTTCGAGATGCATCACAATAAACATCGAAGCTCTTATGGACATCGGGTAACACTAGCACTGGGGCTGTTGTTAACCGATTCTTGAGCTCTTGAAAGCTTTCTTCGCACTCCGGGGTCCATTCAAACTTCTTTTCTTTCTTTAGCAACTGAGTCAAAGGTCGAGCTATTTTGGAAAAATTCTCGATGAAACGGCGATAATATCCGCTAAACCGAGAAAGCTTGAATTTTGGAGTGCAGATTGAGGATTCCCAATCCATGATTGCTTTGATTTTGCTAGGATCGACAGATATGCCTCCATTGGATAGAATATACCCGAGAAAAGCAACTTCTTTTAGCCAGAATTCGCATTTCTCGAATTTGGCATAAAGCTTATGCTCGCGAAGTTTCTCGAGCACCATACGCAAATGCTGCGCATGATCTTCTTTAGATTTGGAATAGATAAGGATGTCGTCGATGAAAACCACGACGAACTTGTCTAAATACTCCATGAATACTTTATTCATGAGGGTCATAAAGCTGGCAGGAGCATTAGTAAGTCCGAAAGACATTACAGTGTACTCATACAATCCGTAACACGTGGTAAAAGCAGTTTTGGAATATCTTGGATCGATTTTCAATTGATAGTACCCATGTCTTAAGTCAATTTTGAAAAGACTTGAGCACCGATCAATTGATCAAGCAGATCGTCGATCGAGGAAGAGGATATTTATTTTGATTGTCACATCATTTAAGGCTCGATAGTCCACACACATGCGTGTACTACCATCCTTTTGGGGACAAAAGAACTGGACTACCCTACGGAGAAGAACTGGTCGAATAAACCCTTTCTTTAATTGCTCATTAATTTGTTTCTTTAATTCGACTAAGTCTTGAGGGGCATACGATAGGGGCGCTTAGAAATGGGAGCGGTTAGGGAACAAGATTGATGACAAATTCCATATCTCATGCGGAGGAAGTCCGGGCAACTCATCTGAAATACATCGGGATATTCGAAACTATAGGAATTTGGTGAGTTCTTTGGTTATTGCGGAACAAAGGAAGGATTGGGATTTTTCTGAATTTTGGATGGAGGAAAAATTTACTGAAATACCTTCAGAGTTAACAAGAAAGATTGATCGATTGGCACAGTCTATGCATCCTTTATATTTAGATAACCAGTCCATGCCAAGGATCACATCTAAACCAGGTGTTTCTATGAGGATGAGATCAGCGTGAAATAATATTCCATTTATTTCAATACTGATACTAGGGAAAATTTTGGTTGACTTCATGGTTGAACCAGGGGAAAAGATTAACATTTTGGTTGAGAGAAGGTCGGATTTGATTTCATTTTGATCGACAAACTTCTTTGAAATAAATGAATGCGATGCTCCGGAATCAAACAATACCAAGGTAGATACTGAATGAACAGGGAACATACCCAACACGACATCAGGGGCGTCGTTGGCTTCTTCGGCGGTCACATGGTGCAAGCGACCGCTACTTGAATTCCGGTTTGCAGCAGATACTGGTTTAACTACTTGAGTTATTCCAGCACCTTGCGGTCTTCCAGGGGGACGCTGAACACCTTGAGCCGACTGATGATTCGGAGCTTGATTCTTCTTTGGACATGCATTAGCGTAATGACCACGTTCATTACACCGATAGCATGTGACATCCGCTGCTTGATTTTGAATTCCAGCAGGCTTCTTTTCAGATGTGCCAACCTGCCTAGCAGGAGGCTGCCGAGGTCGAGGAGGTTGACCTTGACGCCTTTGCTGCTGATAAGGAGCTGAAGGTCGTACATTGGTTGATTGCCCAATGCGCGGCCTTGCAGGGCTAGCACTTACAGACTTGCGAGCCATCCATTTCCTTTTACGATTCTCCATAATATTCTTGGTACTGTGTTCAGCTATAATAGCTTTATCCACCAGTACTTGAAAATCATGGAAATCATGAATAGCTAGGATATGCTTCACTTCATCATTTAAATTATCCCTGAAGCGTTCAATTCTTCTCGCTTCAGGCGTCACTTCCGAGGTTGCATATCGAGCAAGATAATTGAAGCGGTGGAGATATTCCATTACAGACATATTCCCTTGACGAAGATCCAAGAATTCCCACTTCTTAAGATTGACCAGACTAGAAGGAATATGAGTCCTTCTAAAAGCTTCCTTGAAAGATGTCCAAGAAATTTCTTGACCTTACGGTGAATAGTGAAATTCTCCCACCAAGAAGGTGCACCTTGCAAGCGTCTGAAGCATAAAGCACTTTTTCATGGTCTTTGCATTGAGCAACGACCAACTTGCTTTCAAGCGATCTTAGCGGTCATCGCCTCTAATGGATCAACAGAAGAGAAAGTCGGGGTCGGGTTTTTAAGAACTCGCCCAACTTAGATTGACGATAAGCCGACATTCCGGCTCCTGCATCCACGGCACCGATATTAGCGTATTACGCACCGGTCTTTGAAGAAGAAGGGTATTCGTCTGCCGTCCTTGCTCAATCATCGCCAAGACTTGAGCCATCGTGGCGGTCTGGCAATTGCTCTTGAGGACAGTCCTTGGGCTTGAGCGATGCTTGCGGCGGCGGAGATTCCTGACGAGCGGGTTGACGCGACGAGGAAGCTCTGACAGAAGGATGAACTGGGTTTGGTAAAGCCGGAGTGGCTAAAGCCACCCTTGGAGGCTGATTTTCAGGAGTTGCCTCCGTCTCCATTATCTCGTTTAGAGATCTGGTGACAGGCATCTGAAAGGCATAAAGAAGGAGAGTGATAGGTAAGATTTTAATTCATTTAATTTTTATAAACTGCTTTATTATTATTCATAGGTTATTATTATCAAGGATCACAACATCGTAAAAATATTAACAAGAATGTTAAATATTCACGAGTAGGAGCCATAAGCACACAATAAAATTCACAACCAAAACTTTTATTCCAACTTTTAAATATGTACAAGCAAAAGGCAGTACTACTAACATTTATTACTAACATCTAACTTACGTAGTTTAGAAGGAAGGTAACCAAAAGTTACTTCTTATTTTCTAACTAGACTCACTCAATGACTCCATATCCACACTACCTCGAAGACCTACGGTAGAACCCTCCGTGTCAGGAAGGAAAAGTCCCTCGACGACGGTATACCCGTGGTCTCGAGAACGACATAAAACAACACCGCTGGATCTACATGGATTCTAGGCAAACGAGGTCGACTACCTACAACTGACATCCGTGCCTGGCAATACCTTAGCGGTGCTCGGGTTTCATCCACGGGCACTTGAGGTGCTTGCCTCAACACTGACCGCGGTACCAAACCTCTAGCTAGACAAGGAGCAATAGCTTCTTCCAAGTATGCTATCCTACGCCTAGCTTCCCGATACTCTGAAACTACTTGCCGACAATACTGATATGAGGTGTTAATGAATTCCACTAAGTTTCTTAAAGTGGTATTTGATAACCCAGTGGAATCCATATAACAATTTTCCCCACCAGGTGGCCGAGAAGGAATTCTCCTATATGCAACTGCCAATTCAGGTAATGCATGACGTAGCCTGACAATTGCAATATAGGCCGCTTCGTTCATGGCCATCGTGATGGAAGATCCTGGACCCTCAAATGACCTATCCCCTTCGCCATACTCGACTCTGGCAGGGATATCTACCCTTGCTATATACTCCACCGAGACTGAACTAACAGGGGCATGGAATACTATATATCTAGGATTCTCAGAAAAATAGGCAAATTCCAGCAGACGAGTAAGGTATCCCATCATGCCGGAACTTTCCCTCTGAGTAGACATATAGCATGGCGCATAGCCTCCCATCTGCACATTTAACAAGGAATTAGTATTCCTGATTAAATGCAAGATAATGAAAAATTGGAGGAAAAGATTCTAGTAGAAATTTTTAAAACAGAAAAGAGTTAATAACAAATATTTATTTGGCACAACCGAAAGAATATACTTTAAGGAATAAATTGCAGAGATGACCTAATCCATCATTTTAGTTTTAGAAACCTAATTTCAATTTTAAGTTCATTTACGCCCAAGCTATTTAAGGTTTCCTCTGACCGACATGGCTCGATACCAACTTTAAGGCCCCATTTTCGATAAATTAATATCGAAAATGGATACCATGTGCATACAGTACTAGTCCCATGATCAGTGGCTAGTACGCACAAATACAAATTGATATCACAGTCATACACAACTTTATTATTACAGCGGAAGCAAATACTTGATATTTTTACAATACCAAAAGTAAAAGCATAACAGTGGAGACATTCATCTTGTAGTATGCCTTTTATCCCAAAATCCCCCACAGGCAACTGACAAGGAGAACCCTAATAAAACTCATCGTTCACATCCCCGAATCCTGCGTCGTAAAAGGTGTCGTCGGGGTAATCTGTCTCTTCACCTAAAAATTATCAACATGGCAAGTTGAGTACTTACGTACTCGCAAGACTTTTGCAAAACCTATTATATATGCAGGCCATTTCAAGGAAAGGCTCATGGTTGTTTTGCATAAAGCTAAAATTGAAATGTAAATACTGATTAATAGATTGAAAAGCGAACTTTAAGTAAAGGCGACTTAATATAAAAAGTAACAGAATGTAAGTATAAATAAGTCACATGTACCTGGGTATCATGACCATTTCCAAGAATCATTTCTACTGTCACAGCAGAAATTTCCGAGTAACCATTCCTACCAGTCCCAGGTAGAAATTCAGAGTTTTATGAAAATAAAAACCATCTAACTAGTGCTGGCGCACCAAGATTCCCATAACCGCGGGAACGGCTTTTCGAAAAGTTTGACACTCTGCAGAGTTTGTACAGCTTTACCCACAAGTAATGATCAACCTCTTTTGCGAGGCCACTAACACACTTCCTTTGGTGTGTCGGCAAGGAGATCATAACAAAACTGTTACATTGTTTAATCCTAACTTTGCACTAGCCCGGTGACGTCAAACCCGTACTATGGTGTATATGTTTGCACAGTCACTGCACAATAATGATTAAGCATGTCCATAGTATGGCATTCACCGTTGTATTAGCAAACGTGACTCCCAACACCTCGGTGTGGGCGCCCCTTCGAGCAACCAGTCACTGAAGAAGCTCGTACTACTCCAACCTACCAATGTGCAAAGCTAGTTTTAAGCAACTTAATAAGTTAGAGCTATCCCATACCAGCACTTGTGGTTGTACGGTAAATTCTTGGGTTTAACGAACACGTAGTTCGGTCCTTAATCCGACACGGGCAATAATCTCCACCCTACACTACGTACAAGTCTCTTGTACACCCGGCTATTGCCAATAATTGCCCGCATCTAAAACATAGTTTTATTTTCATTTTTAACCAAACTACCAACCAAAGAGGTCATATCCATTAAGTTGTCATATCCAACATTTTTAATCATGTCAAGATTTTATTTTGCTTTAAGCATGGCTAAGCATGTCACTAAATGTGAGCAACCCAGATTGACATCAAATAATGTCTATGCTATTCTAGGTTTATCAAGGTTCACAATTGCATACTTATCTAGGAAGTTCCATAAGTCTCTGGTAGAACTACCAAGTACCCATAATATAGCAGACTTTTAGTAAAATAAAGTATGCGATAAAACATTTAGTGAAAGCATTTGTAAATGGGATCAATATGGTCAAAGGGGTGCTTGCCTTGTTGATGATCTTGACGTCAAACTCACGATCGTCGAACTCACAGATTTCGTCGGGTGCTACACGTCGAATTAATAATAACATGGCAATTCCAACAAAATGAAAGAATCAGTTATAAGAGCCAAATAAAAGCAATTGCATAAATTGATATATTCGTTGTTCATCGATTTTACTAGTCTCATGAACATTTTCTGATTAGGTTCTTATATTAACCAATCTCAGTTCTTGAATTATTCACTTTTATTTATCATTTTCAGAGACCATTTTTTTTACAGGTTTTACTATTCTGGATTTTCAATTTCTAAATTCTGAAATTATTTAAATTGCTATTATGGAACTACTTTCTTACCTATATTATACTTCAAATATTTTCCATGGTACACCTAAGTATTTTTGCATATTCAGGTTCCTAGCAAAGCATGGAATCTAATAAAATTTGTTTCATTCAATTTGAAGTTGAATTGCAGAAATTCTATTCACAACATATTTCAAATTCTTTATTTAAATTTAAATCTGAAATTCAAACAGAGTTCATTTTGAAATATTTTGCATATTCTGAATCTACTTGATTTTAGATGAATTTAGAAATTTATTTCACTTCATTTGGTTGGATAGTTCAAAAGATATTTAAGTTTGAATGCATTCGGTTTTGAAAATACAGAAATTAGAAAATTTTCTATAAACGGAAAGTACACCTTTGCAAACGAAGGGCGCTTTCCCTTTTCGCACCGCTCTGGACCGAGGCACTGACATGCCGGGCCCATTCGTAGTGAGACACTGAGCGCAGAGCGGCTGACACGCGGGACCACGCTGTCAGAGCAGCGCGAGACTGTCCTCTGGGGCCCGCGTGGTAGCGACTCCACTCGGATCGAGTGACTGACGACCAGGCCCCTGAGCGAGTCACAATGCTTGCAAGTGGTAGCGAGTGGACCCAAATGTCAGTGACCCGAGACAAAGCAAGGCTTGCGCGGTTCGCCGGCCGCGAGGCACGACCGGATAGTCGGAATGGGTTCCAGATTCTTGTTCAGCATACTCGTGCGCATCTACGGGTGGTGGCGCTTCGGCCGGAGGTGGCCTACCACCGGAGAGGGGCGGCGGAGCACACTGCTCACCGGCGTTCCGGCGAAACGACGGCTCCTCGAGGCAAATGAACACCACTACGAGCATCAGCAAGTCACTGGGGTTCGGTTTTAGGCTTTAGATGAGGAAAAGGGGTAGCGGAAGGGGGTTCTCACCTTGCGACGGCGGCGGCGGAAGGAACTCGGCGGGAGAGCTCACTGGTGAAGAAAAGCTCGGACCAGTGGCAGGAAATGGTTCCTGGTAGCGCAGAGGTGGTTCAGGTGAATCGGTTCGAGGTGAAATGGACTGAGGCGGCGTGAAGGCGAATTTTTCCCCTTTCGGGCTTTTGGCCGGAGCTGGGGAAGAAGAAGCTGGGTGGCTGCGTTGTGACGGTTTTGGCTCGGCGTTGAGGTTTCCAGGTAAGAGTACAAGTGCTAGCGACGCTTTGGCGGGGTTTAAATAGGCTAAAGAGGCGGTTTGCACAGGGTGTAGACAGAGGAGAAGGCGGCGGCTTGCGCGGGCGATTTCTCGGCCGTTCCAACGCGGGAGAGAGAGCACGGAGGCCGAGGCAGATGCGGTGTGGCAGAGGCGACGTGCAGGCGCATTGGGCGTCGAGTTGCGGCGCAGGTGGCGACAAACGGAAGAGGCGGCGATCTCAGGCGAGAGAGAACGGGAAAGAACGGGAGAAAAACGGAGAGGGTGAAGCTGACAGGTGGGACCGGACGGTCAGAGAGAGAAGATGTGGTCGGCAAAAGAGCACAACTGTCCATGCAGGCCCACTGGTCAGTGAGACGCGGAGGAAGAATTTGAGAATTCTCTGGACAGATTAGATAAATCCGGAAGTTGGGCTAGAAGATAAAATCAAAATTTTACAAAACTTTTTACAGAGGTTGAAAAGGTAAAGATAAAGGTCTATAAAAATTTTCAGATTAATTTGATGAATATAAATATTATTAAAAATCTGACAATGCACTGTTACTGATTTTAATTGATTCTATTTTCCATTTAATAGAGGGATAAATTCAATTTATTATTTTATGAAACTTTTTTACAGGATTTAAATTAATATTATATACCTTGAATAAAATTTTCATAATTTTATTATTGATATTTTATTTTTAATAATTCTGACACTGCATTTTCCAGCTTTTCTTATTGACTGTTTTTGAATTTCTAAAATTACTAAATGAAGAGATAAATTCATGATATTTTTACCAGGGTTGGGTTAAGTTAATATGTCGGCATGGTTAAAATTTCAACTATGGTTAAGGTAAGAAATATCCTGATTAAAGCTTTTGGTTCAGATTTCCTTTTCTCTTTTCATGATCATTTTGTCTTTTTTTTTTAATGCCAAGACAGAACAAGTGGCAAAATCATGATTCTGAGATTTTTAAGGATTTTACTGACTTTGTATTTTTACCTTTTTGCCTTTTACCATTTTACTATATAGCACCTTTGGATTTCTTTTAATAGGAAAAGCCAAAAGAAACTCTTTAATTCAAGAAAAATCAGAAAACATAACAACAAATCATATGGGTATTTTTAATATTATATTTCTGACTTTATTGAATTTTGGGTTGTTACAACGTAGTCCCTTTATTTACAATACAACCCTTCTTGATGATCTACACACATGTAATTTGTTCCGTATATGTCGTCATCACCGCTAAGACATGTCCCATCTGCAAATAGAGCTATTTCATCGAATTGGTCGCACTCTTCTTCATCTACAATGTTTTCAACTCCAACGATCCGCCTCTTACCATGAAGGACGATGTGCAACCTCGGATTGGCCGGATCGATCACGCACGTAGAAGACTTGATTTGCTTGCTTCGCAAGGATGAAAGGTTAATCTTTGTAGGTGAGTCTATTGAGATCCACAAGAGTAAAACCTCTCTTGTCGACCTTCACTACATGTGGAAGTCTGTAATGACCCCCATTTTCACATAAAAGCAAAAATGGAAATCTAATGTGTATACAGTACTAGTCCCATGATCAGTGGCTAGTACGCACATTTTCAACAATTGGAATCACATCCATACATCATTTTATTCAAGCGGAAGCTATTTGTACAATATATTCTTGCAATTCAGAGTATATAAATATAGCAACAGAAGAAGCAAAGTCTTGTAGTTTTCCCATCCAATCCCTCAGGCAACTGATAAGGCATAATCCCTAGAAAGGTCGCTTTATTGAAAATCCCGCATCCTGCGATGAAAAGAGATCTTTCGAAGCTTCGCTATCTTTTTCCACCTAAAACAACATAATAAGCAAGGGTGAGTACTTTACATACTCTGCAAGACTTCAGCAAATGCTATAATATATGCAGGCCATTTCAAAGAAAAGGCTTCTACGGTTAATTTGCATAAAGCGAAATTGAATTTATAAATCAAGTTGTCATTTGCAAACGGAATTTAATAAAGCAAGTTTGACTGATAAGAAATAAGTAAAGCATAAGTAATACTCACAGCTCTTCGTGAGCATTGGACAATTCAATGATCCAATAATCCAATTCTGACATATCTATTACTTGCCAACACGTGGCGTAACCATAATCTTTGCCAAAACAAGGCACATCAAGTGAAATCATCCC
Source organism: Otatea glauca (assembly GCA_036346275.1). Taxonomy (NCBI): domain Eukaryota; kingdom Viridiplantae; phylum Streptophyta; class Magnoliopsida; order Poales; family Poaceae; genus Otatea; species Otatea glauca. The sequence goes on from CM070728.1 coordinate 31,258,211, forward strand.
ATTTTGAAAATAGTAAAATTGCTAACCATGTGATGACGTTACCAATTGCCTTTGATCGTAGGCGCAGCTAATTAATTAGATTTACACTCTGCAGAGGTGTACAGCTTTACCCACAAGAAATGATCATCTCTTTGTGCAGCGCAATTGACACACTTTCTTTGGTGTGCGGCAGAGAGATTATAACATAACCGTTACATTACCTAGACCTAGCTTTGCACCAGCCCAATGACGTAAAACCCTTGTTATGGAAGAAGAACATAAATAAGTACAACATGGTAGTCCATCCCTGCAATAAGAACATAGGCAGTCCATCCCTGCAATAAGAACATAGGCAGTCCATCCCTGCAACAAAGGTTTCTTCCCATAACAAGGCGTACATAGTTATACCGATATGCATTTACCCACAATGAAGTGTGGAAGCCCCTCATAAGCAAACCTAGAAAGGAGTGCTCATATTATCTCCCGCCTACCAATGTGCAAAGCCAGACCTAAGCAACATAATAGGTTAAGGCTATCCCATACCAGCACTCGTGGTTGTACGATTTTCTTGACTTGAAAACAACCCATAGCTCGGTCCTTAATCCGACACGAGCAATAATCTCCCCTACACTATGTACAAGTCCATCTCTTGCACAACCGGCTATTGCCAATAATTGCCCGCATCTAAATCATAGTTTTATTTTGGGGTTTTTAATCAAAATACCAACAACTGACATCATGTCATAACCAACCTTTTTCAATTCTCAAGAATCAATTTTGATCTGATCATATTCAACGTTGGTTCTAAAGCATGGTTAATATTTGCATATACCCAAGTTGACATTATGTATTGTCTAACCCATTTATATGGTTATCAAGGTTCATATGTCCATACTTATCAAAGAAGTTTCATTAGACAACAGGTATATCTACCAGTTCCACAAAATAGAGTATTTACAAAAAATAAACGCATGCATGGAACATTTTGATAAACACAATGAAAATTAAATACTGGGATCAATATGATCAAAGGGGGTGCTTGTCTTGCTTAATCGTTGTTTATGACGAAGTCGTGATCGAAGCCTGTCTTGTCGACGACGGAATTAATGATGTCGTGTTCTACACGTTGTTCAATAGAAATATAGCGAAACAACAATTTCAATAAGGGCAAAAAGAAGACAGACAGAAAATCAAATAAAGACTTGCTATAAAGAACGGATACATATTCTTTTATAAATTATTTATTCTTATTTTACGAATTCAGGAGGCTAAAATTATGTATTCTTGTATTTATAACTTCGAATTATAGATGCTAAAACTATTTGGATTAACAGGATTAAAACATTAGTCATCATGTTATACATGAGTAGCACTGACTTTGCATAAGTATTCATTTTGAATATATATATACACACACCAGATTTGCTAGGTTGGGCTATTGGTTACATATTCTGGTTTGCAAGAAGGTTTTGGTTAAAACAAGTATCTTAACCATTGATTCTTTATTTATTATTAAAGCTCGTTTATTCATATTACGGATATGGAGATCATAATACTTAGGGTTATTTGGGTGACAGGATTTATATGCAGAACATGATAAAACAAGATTATTTCTTTATAATAAGGTAGTCTATACTTTGGGGAAGCAATCCTTAGCTGATTTAATAGATTTTAGGATCTAGACGAGATGCTTTATTCATTGCTGAAATAGCTTAAATGGCATTAAGGTATCTAATGACCATAACACTTAAGGGTTTTGATCTAACAGGATTCAGATGTAAGACAAGATGTAAAAAGAATATTTTTCCAGATTATGGTAGTCCATATTTCAAGGATCATTTCTGGGCTGTTCTTCATAAAATTTGCATTTAGACAAGTTGTTTTATGAGTTGCCGAAAAGGCTTAAGTGTTTCTGAAAACATAATACTTAAGGTTATTTTGCTACCAAAATTTATGTGCAAAGTGTGATGAAGTGAAATTATTTCTTTAGAATATGGTGCTATGCACTTTGGAGAGTATTTCTAAATTGATTTTATAAATTTTACTGTTTAGACGTGATATTTTATTTGCTGCAGAAATAGCATAAATGATCACAAAGTTAACGTTGTAACTAGACGGATTTCGCTTTTCGTTTGCGGCTACACTATACATGATTTTTCATTCATTTTTCTGGTATTAACAGGGTATGATCTTAAAAGTGTTTTAGAACTGGTTTGGCATTATTTTGATTTTGGCCGAGGTGTTTTGTTTGCATATGAAGATAAAGTCTTTTATGAACTTAATTCTTATTGGATCTTTTTGCCAACTAATATGATTTTGGCCTTAGGAATATTCTGACATTAGCCAGTTGTTACTTAGTTTTATGTTTTAACATTTGAGTTTTATTAAGTTAATGAAGCTTATTTAAGCTAACCTCCTGATCCATGATCTTTAGAATTTAGAAGTACCAATCTTATTTGTTTCCTGTCTTTTGAGTTGGAAGGAGACAATCTGACTAAGCCTAGAACAAGTTGGTCTAAGTATTATTTTGCTAACACTATTTTAGTTTTGCAAATGAGGATTCTTATGGAACATACCCACATATAGGGACTATGAATTAGTCTCTTCTTAAGTTAAGGTCTTGATGTATGAATGTAACTGATCAAGGTTATTCAAATTAAATCACTAATATCTTTGACTAGGGGATTTATTTCAACAAATCTTTACCATATGTTTTGGATCCTAACAAGATAGGTACATATGAACTAAATTGATTTTGAATTGGAGGTCTTTAACCAGAGTTCTCTACCTTCTTTAGCATACCTTAATCCTGGACTAGCCAACAACAGAGCTTAAACAATTGGTCCCACTAGTCATGCCTGCTATTTACTTATTATGCAAAACTCATATGAGGACTTCATACATGCACAATTTACAGAGCTTATAATTGTTAGTTGCTGGAACCTCGAGTAGCAATCTGCCAATCATGGCCGAAGGCTTATCCGGGGCTGGCCTGATATGACATGGAATCAAGAGGCACTAGTGAGTCATTAGTGAAGGAAATGAATACAGGACAAGAAGAAAACAGAGAGCAAGCTCACAGAACAAGGGTTTGGCGCCATGGAGGGCTCCTCTGGTAGCCATGGCCGAGGGCACAGCAGGCGCAGGGGGCTAGGGAGACTGTAATAATGGAACTCTAGGGGTTCACTGGTACTGTGGGTGGTCTCGGTTTGGTAGAGGTGAGGCTTGGTTGGCAAGCTCAAACACAGTGTGGGCAGTGGATATCAGGGGAATTGATGGCTGTGGCAGCGATGTTTGCAGGGACATGAGCCTGGCGTCTTGCCGTGGTAGGGAAAAAGGAAGGGCAGGTTTCTTGGTTGCAAGGTGCGAGATTGGAGTCGCGGAATGGAGGGAAGACAACGACATTTGAGGCTCAGTTTGCACGCTCGGGGCAAAAGGCTATTTGAGGAGAGCTCACTAGTTTTTATAGCCAGGCAAGGCTGTGGAGAATCTAGATGACGGGTGGGCCTTGGCATTGTTCATTGAAGTGACACAAAACAAACCTCATCTCCTCCTTATCGCCAGCAGAACTGAATTTCATTCAATGAACCGGATAGCAATCAGGGTGTTAATTTAATGAGTAATTTATTGAGTGTACAAAATATAGGTTTGAAGGTACTGTTAAATTTTCAGAATTATCTCATACATATAAAATTTATAAAAATTCTAACAGTGCACTGGACACAGATTTTAGTTTTCTATATTTAATTTATATTGGGGTCCATAACTTATGAAATGTTTGTGAAAATTTTTGTGGAGATTACTTACGGCTATATTAGTCTCCTGTAAAAGTTTCAAATTCAAATTCTGTATATTTTATTTATTAAAATTCTGACATTTTCATTTCTAGATTTTTAGCTTTTCAGGTTTCGAATTTTTAACATTATTAAATATAATTATTATTTCCTGATATTTTTACTGTTGATATGCTGATCCATAATTAAGATAATTTAAAAAATTCAGGTCTAATTAATATAGTATTAGTTTTATTTAAAACTGACAAGTTCACTCTTGCTAGTCAAGAATTCATTAATTGCACTCTTAATTGCTTTGATGTGACTTGTAACTTTCTAAAATATATTGATCTGACCTTAATATTCCAAAATTAATTTTTGAATAATTTTATATGTTTAAAATAATTTTTTTTATCTTTTTGTTATAAACTTTTTACTCTTTTCTTTATCTATTATTATGATTATATGAAAAGAATTTTCCTTCGGAAAAAAAATCAAGAAAATTCAATAAAATCAAAATAAATTCATAAAAATCATCAATAAATATATTTTAATGTTGAACTTCATTTTCTTGTTGTACTTTAAGTTTTGTATTGTAGAGAAAATGAAATTAGTATAATTAAAGATTCTCTTAAGAACCAAAATTCAATAAAATTTTAGATTAGTTGGAATTTCAATGTAAATTTTTATTTCCAACTTATTTTAATATTTTGTTTGATTTGAAGTTTTATTTTGCAACTCATCCTTTTATTATGGTTGGATTTCAAGATATTGAAATAGAAGATTAATATTTTAATTCATTCTTGATATTCTAATTAAAAATTCTTTTCAATTTTATTTTCTAATTTTTATATTTCTATTTTTATTATTTAGAATTTTTGGGATGTTACAAAGTCTTACCCACTTACATCGGAACAATAGAACTGGCATATTCTGTAATCGAGCTCCCAAATTTCTTCGATCATCCTGTAGTAGGAGTTCATTGCGGTTGAGGATCCTCCTTTCGAGTGATCATCGGACAAAGCATCTATGCTCACACCACTATTTTGAATCTTGGTAGCCATTAATATCGTATCCTGCCATGTCTGTACTTTAAATCTTGGTCCCTCAGCCAACCATTTGACATCCTCACTGATGGTGACCTTTGTCTTTTCTTTGAACCAGTGAGGATTCGATCGTTGTGTTCTCGCGTGATGGAAAGCTCATCCATATATGGATTCTCTTCCCGTAATATCAACTTGTGCTGCTCGATGTATAGATGAACTTATTCGCTGTGCTGCAAGACTGTCAAATGCGTTTTGAAATACATATCAAACCGTGGACTCGTTAATTTGGACCCAATGGTTCCTTTGCTACCAAATCTTCCCTCATGACAAGATACAGGAGCACCAATTTCTTGTCTTTTACCTAGATAGTCTACGCAGAACCCAATAACCTCTTCAGTCACATAACCTTCAACAATACTACCCTCAGGCTTCGACCAATTCCTCATGTATGGCTTTAATATGCCCATGTACCTCTCGAACGGATACATATAACGTAGGAATGCAGGTCCACATATCTTAATCTCTCTAATAAGGTGAACAACAAGGTGGACCATGACTTCGAAGAATGACAGGAGGAAATGCATCTCAAGCTAACATAGAGTCTACACCACCTCACTCTGCAAGTTATCTAGTACATCGGGATCAATAACCTTGCAAGAAATTACATTGAAGAAATAACATAGCTTTATGATTGCCAATCTGACATCATATGGTAGAATATTTCTGATTGCAACAGGGAGCATTTGGGTCATCAAGACATGACAGTCGTGGGACTTCATACCAAGCAACTTTAAATCATCTATGGACACAAGCTTCTTAATGTTTGCGGAGAAGCCCGATAGAACTTTAATACCTTGGAGACACTTGCAGAGGTCTTTCTCCTTCTTGGATAAGGTGTTGCATGCAGTGGGGATGTACAGACCTTTTTCATCCTCCTCTATAACTGCAAGCTTGGGCTTGATTCCCATGTAGGCCATGTCGCGGCGAGCATTCACAACCATCATTGGTCTTCCCAGGTATGTTCAGCAGGATGCCAACCAAATTATCGTAAACATTCTTCTCAACGTGCATGACATCAAATACAATGCTGGACATCTAAATCCTTTCAGTGTGGTAAATTCCAAAATATCTATCTCTTATTCCAAATGGTCCTGGAATGAACAGATATATAGCTCTTTCCATACTGAACATCGTATTCTCCACACGTGAATATACTTGCCTTCCACTCATAGGCTGTGGGGCCGATCGAACTTCCCTCTTCCCATCAAATTTGTTATTCATCTTACAGTATCGATGACTTTGAGGTAGAAACCTACGGTGACCCATGTACACAATTTTTTTGCAATTCGATAGCCACAAGCTCTCAGTCTCCACTTCACAAATAGGATACGCTTTGGCTCCCTTGGTACTGTAGCCCGCCAAATTACAAAGGACCAGAAAATCATTTATGGTGCAAAATATCATAGCCTGTAGGGTGAAATTATCTCTTTTGTATGCATCCCACACTACAAGCCCCTCGTTCCACAATTTTACCAAATTCTCAATCAATGGTGCTAGGTACACATCAGTATCATTTCCTGGCTGTTTGGATCCCGAGATTAGTAACGACATCATGATATATTTCTGCTTTATACACAATCAAGGAGGGAGATTGTATATACACAACAGAAAATGACAAGTGCTGTGACGATAGCTCATATTATCAAACAGATTCATTCTATTGGTACTCAATCCAAATATTATGTTCCTCATTTTAGCACCAAACTCTTCATGTTTCCAATCAATGTTTCTCTATTGAGCCAAATCAGCGGGGGTGTCTAAGCTTGCCATCTTCCTTTCAAGATTCATAAAACGCAACAATTTTGCCTCTTTGGGATTTGCAAACAACTGCTCCAAACGAGGAATGATAGGCAAGTACCACAATACCTAAGCCAGTGCCCCTTTGTTGACCTCTTTACCGTAGTCATCCTAACTCTTACTTTTCTTGTCATTACTCTTCTCCTTTTGTTTATACCGGGGTACACCATAAATTGGGCAAATGTGCAATTCCTTATACGCGTTACGGTACAAGATGCAATCATTCGAACATGCATGTATCCTTTCTATTTCCATTCCCGTGAGTCATAGTAGCTTCTTCGCTTTATAAATGCTTGTTGGTAACTCGTTTCTCTCCGGAAGAACATCCGATAAAAGAACTAAAAGTGTATTAAAACTTGTATCTGTCCAACGGTGTTTTGCCTTCAGTTCGAACAATTTAAGGACCAAACCCAACTTGGTGTATTCCGCTTTACAACCCGAGAACATCGGTTTGGCATCGTCTTCCATCGAGCTTTTAAATTTTTCAATCTCTCTTTTCGTGTAATTTCCCTCCACATCCCGCAACATTTGCTCTAAATTGTCCTCCTCAAGTATATCACATAGCAACTCATGATCGGGTTCCTGTAATGACCCCTATTTTCACATAAATTCAAAAATGGAAATCTCTTGTGCATACAATACTAGTCCCATGATCAGTGGCTAGCACGCACATTTACAACAATTGATATCACATCCATACTCTTTATTACAAATGATATTGGTAATTACATAATGAGATCTTATAATACAGAGTGAAATGCAGCGGAAAGATTCAAAAGTCTTGTAGTGTGCCCATTCAATCCCTTAGGCAACTGACAAGGTATAAGCCCTAGAAAAACTTGTCGTCAATATCCCCGAATCCTGCGTCAATAAGTTTCATCGGACTAATCTGATTCTTCACCCTAAAAACAACAATTAAGCAAGGGTGAGTACTTTCGTACTCCGCAAGACTTTTGCGAAACCTATAATATATGCAAGCCATTTCAAAGGAAAGGCTAGTATGGTTAGTTTGCATAAAGCCAGTTTGAAATGTAATTACAGAATAGTAGATTGCAAAACGGAATGTAAGTAAAAGCAACTTAATACGGAAAATAACAGAATGTAAGCATAAATAGATCTCATGTACCTGGGTATCATGACCATATCCACGAATCATTCCCACTGACACACAGTAGGAATTACCGACACACGGTAGAAACCAGATTTTATGAAAATAAAAACAACTAACTATGTGATGACTTTACCAAGTTCCCATAACCGCGTGTACGGCTAATCGATTAGTTTTACACTCTGCAGAGGTGTACATCTTTACCCACAAGTCATGACCTTTTCCTTTTGCCGCATATTTCACGCACCTTTGGCGTAGTGGTCAGAATGTTCATGACGGAAACCTTTACATTACCTAGGTTAACTTTGCACCAGCTCCGGGACGTTAAACCCATACTATGGCAGAAGAACTCAGAGCATAGAAATGATGGAACTTCCCCACAGCACGGCGTACACCGGTGTATCGGTAAACGTTTGATCCATGATCACCTTTGTGTGGACGTCCCTTCGAGCAATTCATTAAGAAACAGCTCGTACCGCTCTAGCCTTCCAAAGTGCAAAGTTAAACTAAATAACTTAATCGGTTTAAGGCTGTCCCATACCAGCACTTGTGGTTGTACGGTAATTCTTGGCCTGAAAACAACCCATAGTTCGGTCCTTAATTCGACACGGGCAATAATCTCCCCCTACACTACGTGTAAAGACATGCACTCCCGGCTATTGCCAATAATTGCCCACAGCTAAACCATAGTTTTATTTTCATTTTCCAACCAAAATACCAACCATAAGAAAGGTCATACCCATTTAAATGTCATATCCAACATTTTTAATCATGTCAGAGTTTGATGTTCATTTGAGCATAGCTAAGCATGACACTAAGTGTAACCGACCCAAATTGACATCAAATAATGTCTATGTCATTCTAGGGTTATCAAGGTTCACAATTTTATACTTATCAAGGAAGTTCGATAAAACTATAGGTACAACTACCATCACCCGTAATATAGCGGACTTTAATAAAAATAAAGTATGCAGTAAAACATTTGATGAAAGCATTTATAAAACTAGGATCAATATGATCAAAGGGGGTTGCTTGCCTTGCTTATTTATTGCTTACGATGAAGACGAAGCCACGGCCGACAGAGGCAATGACGGAGGTAGCGACGTCAGATTCTACACGTCGTTCAATCGAAAACATAGCAAATATCCAACTTCAGTAAGGGCAAAAAGAAAACAGACAGAAACCAAATAAACATTCACTGCAGAAAACAAGAATATTTTAGGGTTTAAGTTGTATGATTCCACATATTGTTTTCCAGATAAACAAGTATTCAAAAGTTAAGGTTGGTATGATAGCAAAGTATGACTTCTTTTATAGATTATCTATTCTTGATTTTATGAATTCAAGAGGCTAAAATTATGAATTCTTGCATTTATAACTTCGAATTATAGATGCTAAAATTATTTGGATTAACAGAATTAAAACACAAATAAAAGGGTTATGCGAATAGCACTTAATTCCTTAAGTGATTTTGCATAAGAAATGACTTTGAATATGTTAGATCTATTGAGCTAGGTTACTCGATTTATTTATGGTTTTTAAGAAGATTCTGGTGATACAAATATCTTAATTACATATTTTTTCATTATTACAAAATTTGCTTACTCATATAGTTGAGTTCATAAAACATATTACTTAAGGTTATTTGGCTAATAGGGTTTATATGCAAAATATGATGAAATAAGATTATTTATCCATTTTTCTGGCATTAGCATGGGACATCACTAAGAGTGTTTTAAAGTTGTTTTCGCAATACTTTGCTTTTATCCGAGATGGTTTTTAAACATACGAGGATTAAAGTTTCTTATAAACTAAATTCAAATTTGTTATTTTTGCTAACTCTCATGATCATACCTTTAAGAATATACTGAGATTAGCTTTACCTAAATTGATACTAATTTATGAGGTTTTATACTCATATTAACATTATTTTACGGGAATAAAGATTATGGTCTTTAAGCCAGTTAAATTTGTGCCTAAGTAATATTTAAGTGCCTTTCATTCAAAAACATTTTAGTAACACTAGCTCAACTTCACACTCCATTCTGAAATATATGCACCTACGCATATGAGTACTACTGCTAGATTTTACATGCATACACATATACCCATGTATCTTTTATTTTAGAAACATATTCTATTCATGAAATAATTCAAATAAAAATCATTATTTAAATATTTTGATATATTTAGGAGTACTACTGCTATATTAGTCATTTATAAATTAAGTCTACTGATTTTGGATTTCTTTTGCATAAACTATGTATTTTTGAATATTTATCGTATTGAGAACAACTTCTAATGTAAAATTATTCAAACAAAGTTTAAATCTAAATATTTTTATATATTTGAGTTCCTGTAAGAATAAGGATTCAATTAAAATTGGTTTCATTAAATTGCAAGTTTATTTACAACATTTTTATACGTAGCATATCTTTAGGCCTTTTATTCAAATTTGAATTTCAAATTCACCTAGTGATCATTTTCAGAATATTTTTGCATATTATGAATCTACATGATTTATCATGAATTTAGGAATTTATTTCATTTCATTTGGATTGATAGTTCAAAGTTATAGCCAAATGAATTGTCTCGGGTATTTGAAAATAAACTAAATTAGGAAATACGTTTTCACCGAATGGACAGCGCATTTACCGGTTTGAACTGAAGAACTTCACGCTGGCTGACAGAACGGGCCCAGGAGGCAGAGAAAGGCTCGTGCGCTGCGGCTGAGGTGCGGGCCCGTGAGACCAACGCCGAGTTGAGGCACTGACGATCGGGCCCCGGATGGCAGTGAATGGCCACGTGCTGAGCGTCTGACGTGCGGGGTCCGCTCGGCAATGACCCGAGGCAGAGGAGGTGGCTAGGGCGTGGCGGCGACGGTGGTCCGGTGAGCTCCGACGAAATCGATGGCACGATGAGCTTCAGTGCATAATCCCGCACTTGATGGTGGGTTCCTTTTCCTCCGGCGATGGCCGGAGCGGGCTACCACCAAGGGCTTGCGGCGGAGGAGATGGCGACTCGCCGGGGAAGAAAAGGGGTCAGTCTTGGCTCGAATGGGTAACGAGGTGAGCATCAGGGCATCACAGGGATCTTGTTTTGCTATTTCTTCGAAAGAAAGAGAAGACGGGTTGAGCTCTCATCGTGCGGGTGCGGTGGCGGAAGAAAAGGCTTCGGTGCAGCGGCTCACCGGGGAAAAATAACTCCAATTGGGGGCGGAGGTAGGTTATAGGTGCACTGAGGTTGCTCTGGGTTGAAGGAATCAGAGATTGATGCTTTGTGGTTGATGATTGGTAACAATCGGTTTTGGCGGTCAAGTCTCGGCCGAAACGGCAATGGCTGGGATTGCTCTGAGAAAGGAAGAAGATGACGAGCTTTGAAGTGGCAGTGTGACTCGTAGAGGCTTTGCGCACCTGATGCTATGCTTAAATAGATGGCCAAGTCGATAAACTACAGGATTTGAACAAGAGAACAAAAGCAGCGGCTCGGCTGGTGCGCAAATGATCTCGATCACGGCAGCAGGCTGTCTGAGGGACGACAGTGACTTCGGATTGGCCTCGGGCTGCGGATTGGCGCAGGAAGGCGACAACGAACTGAGGCGATGGAGCTCTGGACTGGCTTGCGCGAGAGAGAGCGAGAAAACAGAGAGGAACGGAAGAAAGGAGAAGGGAGGAGAAGATGAAGCTGATAGGTGGGGCAAGGGTCCACATGGCAGAGACTTGGTGAGGGAAATCGGCATGGGACATCTGGCAGGCTGGGCCCACACGGCAGTGAGTCAATTCGGCGACTCGCGTGAAGACTCCGGACAGTTCGAGGTAAAATCAAGGTTTGGGTTAGCATATAAACTCAAGAGTTTATACAGATTTTTCTGTAGGTCGGCAAGGAAAATAGAAGAGTCCAGTAAAAATTTTAGATAATAATTCTTTATAAAAATATTTATAAAAATCTGACAATTCATGATTTTTATTTTCTGCTAATTCTGATTTTTATTTAATTGAAGATTAAAATGAATTTATTATTTTATGAAACTTTTTGAGAAGATCTGGAATGGTATTTTTTATGTTATTTAAAATTTTGAGATTTTTATATTTGATATTTTAATTTTAATAATGCTGACATTACTATTTTCAGAATTATTTCCTTTCAGTTTTTGAATTTTTAAAGGATTCAAATATAACTTTTAATTTCGGATATTTTTACCAGAGATAAGGATAGAGTTGATGTCATCATGGGAAAAACATCGGCTTCATATAATCTTTAGATATTTCAAAACAATTCTGACAATATTTAGATCAATTATCTATTTCCTGATTACAATATCTTTTTAATATATTTTATTGATTTAGGTAATATCAACTGTCATGAGCGGTGTTCTAGGGTATTCTGAAGTGATCTGATATTTTAGTATTGAGTTTTGCAGATTTTTGTTGATTTTATCTTTTTACCTTTTTTACTTTTACCATTTTACCATTTCAATATATATATTACTCTTCTTTTAGAGCAAAACTCAAGAAGAGCCAATAATTCCGAAAGCTTCAGGGAATTAAAATTCAAATTAAAGATTACATCTCAAACTTATTTTTATATTTTATTTGTCTTGGAAGAAATAGTTTTAAAAGAAGTCTTTCTTTTCTTAAAATTAGAATGCAAGAAAAGAGGAAAAGATATTGTTTAAAATCAAAATATTAATTCCATTTAAAATTTTTCATTCAATTCCATTTTTAAATTTCAAACTTTTTATTTTTCATGTTTTTGAATTTTATGGGGTGTGACAGTTCCAGCATATTTTCGTTGCATACCAGACGGGTACTACTTGTCTTCCCATGATGGATCGAACACGTATAATTCCTCACGAAGCCACGTCGAATCAAGTGATCTTCAATTTGAGCTGAGTTGTTAAATCTACTAAGATTAGTGTAATCAAAGCAAGGACAATATATGAAGATTACACCCCTCTTCACCATATCTTCTTTTGTAATTTTTTTGAACTCCTTAACATCCCTCTGAAATTCAGTACTCACACGGCTTTTCTGATACATCCATTCTTCACAGTCTATCTGCAATTAAACTACGCACAATAAATTAAGAAAAAACTAGAGCGAAAGCTAGCTATTTCAAATATTGAGACATTATTTAATTACCTTTGCAAAATAGAGAACGGGTTCCAACGTATATAATTTTAGTCCTGATACGCACCTTCTTCCCTAGTTAAGAGCTTTCAATTCCCTACTTAGGAGATATACATGTAAAACATGCATCAACAATGATATCGAATTAATTACCTAATGTAGTGAGCTTGCAATTCTTTTGACTTCAATAAAAGAAAATAAGGGTGGAAGCATTAACAAAGTTAAGGAGTTGAATGATCTTAAAGAAACGTCTATCTGTTGACCAACTAATTATGTACCAACGATAACTCCTAATCTCTAATTAGGTTAGGTCCTAATTCCATTCGAGGATATGTGGTTCGGATAAGTTCCTAAGATGCTATACAACTCTAGAGACAATTTTGGTAGCATCTCCCCGTTGTTCTCCAAATACACATCTCGATAACAAGTCAAGAGGGTGTATATCCAGAGAACACCAGGGAGATGCTACCAAAATTTTCTCTGCAGTTGTACAAGGAACTTGCCCGAACCACATATCCTCGAACTATCCAAAAAATATGGACAATTCAAGAGTGCTTTTTTATAAATATGCTATTTCAGCATATTTATAAACAAGCACCCTCAAACGGGAGACGTAGGTTAAGCAACCTAAACTCTAACATTCATCATATTACAACAACAATAATTCTAGATTAACACGAGAGTGCTGCAAAGATAAATGGATGTGTGTTTGTCAAATAAAGGGTGTGAAATCTGATAGGATACACACAATTCCAGTGCAACCTAAACTATCTTTGCAACATATCAAATTACCTAGTGCAAAATTGAAGGGATTTGAAGGAATTCTCACCTTTTGAAGAAAACCACAAATAAGGGAAATTGAGGGGAAATCTCCTTAATCTAGGGTTTCAACTTTACCCTCTTAACACCCATCCTCGATGATTTCATAATTTCTCACCCAAGTATTGCTTCCAACTAGGGTATGTAGTGTTTTTTAGGGCGACGGTGGCTTTTTTGCCTCTAGAACAACAACAGAGGAGAATTCAGCCCAAGGGTATAAATAACCTAGCGAGGCACATCACAATCGGTTCTCACGTAGAACTAATTGTGATGTGTCTAATACTACATCACAATTAGTTCTAACCTGAGAACTGTAATGACCCCCATTTTCACATAAATGCAAAAATGGAAATCTCATGTGCAAACAGTACTAGTCCCATGATCAGTAGCTAGTACGCACATTTACAACAATTGGAATCACAACCATACATTATATTATTAAAGCGGAAGCTAATTTACACAATAATCTTACAATTCAGAGTTTATAGCAGCAAAGAAGCAAAGTCTTGTAGTGTGCCCATCCAATCCCTCAGGCAACTGACAAGGCATAATCCATAGAAAAACTTCATCGTTATCATTTCCGAATCCTGCGACAAATATGTTTCATCGAGCTAATCTGATTCTTCACCTAAAAACAACAATTAAGCAAGGGTGAGTACTTTCGTACTCCGCAAGACTTTTGCAAAGCCTATGATTAAATGCAGGCCACTTCTAAGGAAAGGCTGATGGTTGCTTTGCATAAAGCTATTTTGAAATGTAAATACAGAATAGTAGATTGCAAAACAAAATTGAAGTAAAAGCAATTTAATACTGAAAGTAACATAATGTATAAATAAATCTCATGTACCTGGGTATCATGACCATATCCAAGAACCATTTCTACTGTCACAGCAGAAATTTCCGAGTAACCATTCCTACCAGTCCCAGGTAGAAATTCCAAGTTTTATGAAAATAAAAACATCTAACTAGTGCTGGCGCACCAAGATTCCCATAACCGCGGGAACGACTTTTCGAAAAGTTTGACACTCTGCAGAGTTGTACATCTTTACCCACAAGTCATGACCTTTTCCTTTTGCCGCATATTTCATGCACCTTTGGCGTAGTGGCCAGAATGTTCATGACGAAAACCTTTACATTATCTAGGCTAACTTTGCACTAGCCCGGTGACGATAAACCCGTACTATGGTGTAAATGTTTGTACAGTCACTGCACAATAATGAATAAGCATATCCATAGTATGGCGTACACCGTTGTATTAGCAAACGTGACTCCCAACACCTCGGTGTGGGCCTCACGAGCAACCAACATCGAAGAAGCTCGTACTACTCGGCCTTCCAATGTGCAAAGTTAAACCAGATAACTTAATTGGTTTAAGGCTGTCCCATACCAAAGACTTGTGGTTGTACGGTAATTCTTGGGTTTAACGAACACGTAGTTCGGTCCTTAATCCGACACGGGCAATAGTCTCCCCCTACACTACGTACAAGTCCCTTGTACACCCGGCTATTGCCAATAATTGCCCGCATCAAAATCATAGTTTTATTTTCATTTTTGATCAAAATACCAACCATAAGATGGTCATACCCATTGATTGTCATATCCAACATTTTTAATCATGTCAAGGTTTTATGTTCAATTAAGCACGGCTAAACATATCACTAAATGTGATTAACCCAAATTGACATCATGTACTGTCTATGCTATTCTAGGGTTATCAAGGTTTACAAATCCATACTTATCAAGGAAGTTCTATGTGACAATAGGTACGACTACCAATACCCAAAATATAGCAGACTTTAATAAAAGTAAAGTATGCAGTAAAAACATTTAATGAAAACATTTATAAAACTGGGATCAATATGATCAAAGGGGGTGCTTGCCTTGCTTATTTATTGCTTACGACGAAGACGAAGCCACTGCTGATGGAGGCAACGACGGAGGAAAGGAGTCGGATTCTACACGTCGTTCAATCGGAAATATAGCAAATATCCAACTTTAATAAGGGCAAAAAGAAAACAGACATAAAATCAAATAAAGATTCATTAAAGAAAACAGGAATGTTTTAGGGTTCGGATTGAATGATTTCAAGATATTTTGATTTAGATAATTATACAAACATATTGTTAATGTCTTATGATAAAGAAAGCATGGTTTCTTTGATAGATTATCTATTCTTGATTTACGAATTCAAGAGGCTAAAATTATGAATTCTTGTATTTATAACTTCGAATTATAGATGCTAAAATTATTTGGATTAATAAGATTTAACACATTAGACAATTGAGCTGGAAACTATAAATGAATAACACTTAATCCTTTTTAATTGATTTTGCATAATAAGCGGTTTCGAACATATTAGATCTGATAAGTTAAATTATCAATTATACATTAGTGGTTTTTGAGGTGGTTCTGGTGATACAAATATATTAGTTACAATTTCTTTAATACAAGGTTCATCTATTCCTATTGTGAAGTTCATAAAGCATAATACTTAGGGTTATTTGGCTACTAGGATTTATATGCAAAACAATATGAAATAAGATAATTTCTTCGGAATATTATAGTCTATACTTTGAAGAACATTTCTAAGTTAATCTCATACAGTTTAGGTTACCAAGACTTGGTTTTATCAAATTTGAGTTTAGTTTGTGAAAGATATACTATTTGGATCATATAAGTATTGAAACTACAATTATTTGGTTAAGTGTTTATTACGACTTTTATTGCAATGATTCTTGCTGGATAACATAATTTGATTACATTAGATATTTAGAATCTTGTTCCTTATCATGATTATATATTTTTTTATTAATTCTACATGTATACATTTTTCTACATTTACAAGACTTATGTTTTTAATGTAATTCAAACTTATGCATATATGATATTTCATTTCAAACATTTAAATGATAATAAATTACTTATTCTTGTCTTTGTGAATTTATTAGATACTTTGCATATGCCTCAATTTATTGCTACGGATTATTGAATGCAATTATACACATATATACCCTTTTCCATTCGGATCATTTACTATTCATAAAACAAATCTAAATCAAGTTCATACTTTACTGGTTTCAGCATGATAAGGTAGTTTTCATGTATTTGGAAATCAATTTGACTTAATTTAGATTTCTTTTGTACCAAGTATGCGTTTTTGAATATTTATAGCATTGAGAATTACTTCTAATGGAAAATGATTCAAACGAAGTTAGAATCTAAATATTTGTACACATTTGAGTTGTTGGTAACATAAGGAATCCATTAAAATTGGTTTCATTCAATTCTAAGTTCTTTTGCAACATTTTTATATTTAGCACATCTCTAGGCCTTCTATTCAAATTTGAATTTCAAATTTACCTAGAGATTATTTTCAAAATATTATTGCATATTCTGAAGGTACTAAATTTATCATGAATTTAGAAATTTATTTCATTTCATTTGGATTGATAGTTCAAAAGTTATAAGCATTTGTATATATCCGGGTTTTGAAAATACTGAAAATAGAGATATTACCACAAAGGGAAAATACGCCTTTGGTCTCTGAATGCGCTTTCCTCTTTTGGCTCGGCTGGGTTGAAGCGTTGACAACAGGGCCCGGCTTGGCAGAGACTGGGCGCGCGACAGTGAATGACACGCGGGCCGAAGGCGGTGGTGGCGCAACACCAGGAGGATGACAAGAGGTCCCTTTGTCGGTGACCAAAGCAGGTGGCGGCGCCAATGCTCACCGGGCGCGAAGAGTACCGAGCAAAGCGATCAAGAGCACGGCAAGCACCAGGGAGTGCGTGCGCATTCAGGGGCGGTGAAGGTTTGGCCGGAGATGGCCGGAATCGACGCGCCACCGGAGGGAGGCGGTGGAGGAATGGGGCTCGCCGGGAAGAAGATGAGCTCGGCTCACCGAATGGGTAACGATTCGAGCATCAAGGTGGCCCAAGAGTTCCATTTTTGTGGTTGAATCATTTGGAGAAGCACTGAGATGAGCTGCCACCGTGTGAGGCCAAGGCGGCGGAGGAAGCTCGGTGCGGCGATACTCCGGTGAAGATGAGCTACTACTGGAAGGTGGGATGATTTCACGGTGTCAAGACGAAGCTGTAGGCGAAGTATTCTGAGGAGATATAGTTTGCGGCGGCGGATCGGTGATTTTTCCCCTTTTTCAGGTTTCGCCGGACTTGGAGAAGAAGGTGGGGATTGGCAGTGATGCGGCGGCTTCGATCGGTTTTGGGGTGTTCCAGAGGTATGCACAAGTGCCAGCGATGGTGTTTAAATAGGCGGAAAGGTCGGTTGACACAGGATTTGAACTCGGTTTGGAATGGCGGCTGGCCGGTCAGGACATCTCGCGAGACTCTTTTGCCGTGGCTGAAAATTTCTGGGAAAATGACTGTCGTGACAGCCTATTGACAAGTTGGGCAACTTGGAGATCACTTGCCTGCCCAAAGCGTGCCGCGGCAGGGAAAATCATTGGTAAAATCTCGCCGCGACAGGGAATTGGCAGAGACGGCAGAGAGAGATGAGGCTTCGGGATTTCTTTGGTGCAGCGAATAGGCAAGTTGGCAGTGATGAGATGACAGGGGCACAGCAGGTCGGCGCCTTGGGAGACGGATTGCGGCGCAGAAGAAACAAGAGGCAGAGGCGACGCTGGTTTGGCTGTCTCAGGCGAGAATTCGGGAGGAGAGGGAGAAGAAGAATGGAGAAGAGAACTGACGAGTGGACCATGGCTGGTAGAGACTGAGGAGAAAGGCGGTTTGCGGTCTGGCTTGTGGGGCCAAGTTAAGGAATGGCCCACATGGCAGTGAAAGGTGAAGTTAAGTTGCAAGAGAATTCTAGACAGGCTGAGAGAAATCCACTGGATTGGGGCAACAGACAGGCTCGAAATTTTATGAGGATTTTTATGTAGGTCGGAAAGGATTAGATAAGGGTCCAGTAAAATTTTAGTATAAATTTAATGAGTAAAAATATTATTAAAAATCTGACATTGCACTGTTATTGATTTTGACTGATTCTGACTTTTATTTAATTGAGGGTTAAAATAAATTTATTATTTTATGAAACTTTTTTAAAGCATTGGTATTAATATTTTACACATTATATAAAATTTTAATTATTTTATATTTAATATTTTATTTATAATAATTCTGACATTGCCATTTTCAGTTTTTCAATCTCTCTGTTTCTGAATTTCTAAAAATACTAAATTATGGGATAAAATCTTGATATTTTTATCAGACTCAGATTAGACAAGAATGTAGGCATGGTTAAAATTTTAACTCTGGTTAAGGTCGACAGAATTCTGGAGAAATCTTGCAAGGTCGGTTCAGAGTATCTAGATAGGGTCATTTTTGTCTTTTTACTTTATTTAATTATTCCAGATCAGTGCAAGTTGTATAATCATGATTCTAGATAGATCTGAGATTTATCTGATATTTTTACAAATTTTATTGATTTTGTATTTTTATCTTTTTACTTTTACCATTTTACCATTTCAATTTATGAGACTTTTCTTTTTAAACAAGAACTCAAGAAAATCAATAATTCAGAAAACTCAGAAATTCAAATTCAAATTAAAGTTTACATCTCAAACTTATTTTTATATTTTGTTTTTTTTGGAAGAAATAGTTTTAATAAGGAAAATCTTTCTTTTCTTTAAGATTGGAATACAAGGAAAGGAGGAAAAGATATTTATTTAAAACCAAAATCTTTATTCCAATTGAAATTTTTATTCAATTCCATTTTTTTAAATTTAAACTTTTATTTTTCATATTTTTGAATTTTATGGGATGTTACAAGAACCGATTGTGATGATTCCTAACCAAATTATTATACCCTCATTGAATCATCTATCATAATTGGTTTTTTCCTAATAAGTTGGAAACTGACCCAGATGAAGCGATAGTGTTGTACCATTCTGTAGTAGTGAGGACCATCTGCAACATGTGTACCCCACAGAGGCGAGGTGGGCGCGAAGAAGACAATGTAGGTGTTTGTGTTGGGGAGCGTGCCCTCGTGGACCATGCCACAGAATACATTCACGATGGCGACATGGTCGGCGGTGCGAGCATAGAGGTCGATGAGGAGGTTGTGTGCCTCGACGGGGTGGTACGGAGTGGTCGGAAGGGAAGTGAAGACGGCGAGGACGGAAGGGCGGTCCCCCACAGCAGTGAGGACGCAGAGGCGCATTTAGCGAGACTAGAGGATGGTGAAGGGGGCGAGTAGGGAATGGAGGTTGGGGAGAGCGGCGAGGGCATGGAAGAGCAGGAGCGGCTAAGGCGAGGAGAAGGTGTGAAAGAGGGAGATCACCGACGCCGGCATGGGCACAACACTGATGGCGTGGAGCGTGACCACAGGGTCATTGGATGGAGGTGGCGGCGGGGAGAGGAAGGGGAGTGGAGGCAGAGGCACGAGGAGTCGATGGGACGGGTGCAACAGAGGTAGAGGGCAATGTGGCTGGCAGGCGGCGAGGGCGCTGCGTCGCCCCCACGTGGCTGGTCGGTTTTGTCACGCGGACAGGCAGACGAAACGGTGTCGGTGGCATGTTTGAGAGAGAAGGCAAGGGAGAGAGCATGCAGGAAGGGAAAGTAGTGATGGGGAGGGATGCGTGGGAGGAGGATTGGGTGGTTGTGGGAATTTGAGGATGATAATGTAGAGTGCCCTAATGAGAGAAGAACGGGGGGCTAATTTGCGGCTATATGAGTGAAGGGTGTCTGATTTTGTTTCCTTGTATCATACGTCAGTGTAGTATCATTACCGAAAAATAAGTGAATATATAAGTTTGTGGCATTTTTAAAATGGATATAAATTAAAGATGAACAAATATGAAATAAAAAAAAGTAAGTTTAACCATAAAACCGACGGAAACCGGCCAGCTCCAGCTTACCATATATACTAGTGGATCCATTTTTCAGAAACATTTTTCAAACCCTTGTCCTCGCCGTCTATATATATATATATATGTTTCTGGAATAATCACCTTTCCACTATATTAACCGCGGTACGAAAAGCACAGCTCGAGCTAGCTTTACATGGCTCTGAATTCACAAACTAAAGATGGTACCTCTGACGTGAACTTACAACAGAATGATGAATCCTGTCGGCCTTTTGTTGTCTTGTCACTTTTGCAAGCATCGTTAACTTAATCTTGCCTAGCTTCCGATTCAAAATCAGCTGGGATCGAGCAGCAATGCAGAAAAGCATGCACGTACGTACAAACGTTAACGTCAGGCTACCTAGCTACAAGCATGCAGCAAGCAACATTAACGAGGTTTCAGGCTGGATCGGCATCTGTATAGCTAGCTAGGGATGCATGCGTCTAGCTAGCTTTCATGGCAACGATGTCCGTACCGACGAGGAAGACCTCTCATAGTGATAGGTTCCCCTCAGCCTTTCTCTTAGAAATGTGCCCATAATTAAAGCTATTCAGGGTGGTAATCGGCGGCTAGTCCAACCAGTGTGGCACTCATGTTGTTGGTTAAAGTTCAAAATCAACTCAATTAGGGAAAAAAATGGTTTATGAAAATTTGCCAGAGCTATGCTGAGAGCCGGCCGGTTTCGATCTATTCTACCTGTCTATTTCTTTTTTCCTCACATATATGTTTTTTCCCTTGAAACGTTGTATTTGGTTGGCATTCGATCTAAAAGTACTTGTGCTAAGATTCCGTCAAAATTTGTATGAAATTACCTCCTCTACGCCCAACTAAATATTCGTTAGGAAGGTTTTTTTGTGGAATTTCATGATCTGATCCTGTGAGCTTATTTAGTTGCAGGTGGACCCATATCATGTCAGCAAGCTACTTTGTTGTGGGTAGTATAAAAGCTTAGTGCAAAATGAAATGAAACTGAATTAGGCATTGTGTTGTGTCAAAACCTTTGCTACAGCTGGTCCTCGTGTTTTGTGTAACGTAGGTCAATATACGTAGTACAATATGTGCAATTTACTTTGCAAAGTTTTTTGAAGAACATTTTAGTGTACGCTAAAGCTTTTCTCTATAATCACTTGGATCAATATACATATCCATGCATGGTACGCTTGGAGCGCCATGTTCTTCTTGCATTATTGCTTTCCACACAATGATTGGCATGGGGCTGCCAATTTCCCACGATAATCTGTGTATGGCAATTACCCTAGCTATATATAGCTACATCCTACGTGATCTCGGGGATGAATGAGCTGAATTTCTTCTTATGTTTTCAATCCTATAATTACTATTTTACTGCCATTTTTTTTAGTTCATAATTTGGAGTACTGATGTCAGCGTTCATATAAATTATTTAAATTTTGAGCTTGACCAATATCTATGTGAATATTTATGTCGATCATGTGAAATCATATAAAGTAGATCTGTCTCAATAATATTTTTATAATATTATTAGGTTTATATTATTAAAATGGAGACTGGTTGGAAAAAGTTTCATTTTACAAGTAGTGTCTATGCCCAAATCAAATACTTCTACACCCTTGTTAGTTTCTGTAAGGTCCTCACACATTTATGGAGTCCACTTGTAAATTTTGAACAATAATTGGTACAATAATAGTGACATCAAAGTTATTTCATTTGTAATTGAAAGTGCTTCATACGAGCAACAAATAAATTAATGATTTAATTTTAATTTTGGAGACCGTGCCACGGAGTAACTAAACTATACTTCTAGTCTATCTATTATATTGCTTAAAGCGACGTAGAAAGAAGCCTTCATATTTGTTTTGATAGGTTATAAATTCACACGATAATGCGACAAAAATTGACTACATTGCTTACGACGGTGGACCGAAAATATGGTGGTGCAGATAAATCCTATACAAATTAATCAAACTACACAATTGCGTTGATAATTAAGCCGGCTAATTGTGCACGCACGTTGGAAGGTGGACAAGCTCCTCCATGCAATGCGAAGAGGCCAACACAGAGGTCAGCATGGAAATGAGTTGCTGTCGGAGCCCCATGAGAAGCAAGCCCCGGCCCCTCTGTCTAGTCCCCATCACTCCCGGCCAATTCTTTCTCTTTCTTTACCTCTTCTTTCTTCCTTCCTAGGGTTCTTAATCTGTCATGCATGCATACATGCACTTGCATGTTTTTGTTTTTTCAGAGAGAGAGAGAGAGGCAGAGGCACACTGCACCTGCATGGATGCATGCATGCAGTCATAAATTTGGGTGATGGCACAGTGGGGGAGTACCATGAGGTTAAGAGCATGCTTTTCTGGTGCAAGAGTTATCGCGCATATATGCATGTAGCTAGATCACTTCTGCTGCCATGTCAACTCAGGATCCTATCGTCCGGAGTGCCGGAGCACGAGTGTGCGCCAGAATCCGCTGAAACAAAAAAAAAATGTAGAAACAAAAATTGGGCCAAGGAACAAGTTTGTGATCTATTGGTGCGTTTGGTACACAGAATCTTTTAGGACGACGTTGGGTGAGAGATACTTAGAATGGTATTCCGTTCATAAAAACTTCCCGGTAAACTTCCCGGTTTGAGATATGTACAGTTAAAATTTTGAAACTTTAGCTATCAATATCTTTTAAATATTTAGATTGGATGCATGAAAATCGTATATGTATATTCATCTCAAAACATACTTTTAAAATATTATAAAATTATTAGTTCTTTTTTAAATATATTACAATAAAAATTAGTAGTCAAAGTTGAGTTTTAAAGATCGTGTCGATGTCTAAAATAGCAACTATTTGTTACCGGAGGGAGTATCTAAAATAGGGCATAATGTTTTATATCTAAAACATTAATTGTACATTTATATTTTCTTTCGATCGTGCATATATTAATTCTCCCAAAGCCATTATGTTAACATCTTTTAGAATACTTTAATTGTTCCGCAAGTACCTACATAATAATTCAAGAAAGAACTGCACCATATTTTCGAAATAATTAGGTAATTTTTAAAATGAGAAATAAGCATATTTTTAGAACCACGCAAATATCAATTCTTATTGGTGCTTTAAAATAAGCTAATTAACTATGTTTAACAGTTTAATCGCTGAAACATGCATGTCACTAGAGTAATCGAAACAACAGGTACTACTGGTCCCAATACCGCACCCCTTCTACATACATCGACCATATATGCATGAGTTGAACAACATACATACATACCTTTTGGACGCAAGAGTTATCGTATGTGCAGAGACCGGTTCTGCCATGTCAGCCGGTGCACTGCTAAGCATGGGACACGCTGGCCGGCTAAGATCGATCAGCTTGCATGTATATAGTTTCCACAAAAGAAGTGATCTATCTCCAACATCTCTCTGATACATATGGTGATTTTGTACTCTAGCGTTTTGTCCAATTGTGTAACTGTAGTTTTCTGATTAAATTCAGAACAACGAAGAAGCTCGCCTGCAAAGGGACAAACGCTAGCTACCCGATAGGTGTGCGCCAGATCTGATCTCAAGGGAGGAGAAGAACAGGAGCAAGCCAACAAGTGCTGCTAGCTTGACTACTGTAGCTGAACAAGAATGTATCTATGCGTGTTTGAAAATTTATTGGCCTTGGTACAGCAGCTTCTGGTTGGTGCCTTAGGTGTCTGAGAGGCTGGGAGCATCCAGCAAATGAAAGAGCATAGAACTCTGGTGTCACAAGTGTTGAGGTAATGCATATCTTATATATCAACCAAACATATAGATTATATGCATGTGTATTTGCATGATTGGGCATGCACGTACCCAAACCCAATACTAGCAACATATATATACAGGCCAACAAACTATTTAAAAAAAAAAATCATGAAGACAATTTATGTAACGCCTCTATCTTCATGCATAGAGTAACTACAGACCAACTCTATAAATTGTCGTGGGTATTTTAACAAGAGTATCTTCAATCGTAATGCTTCCAAAACCATGCTGAGACAGAAGAAAGATGCCTCTAGTATATAAGAAAACATAGCTAAATGAGATCTTTTGTTATTTGAGGGTGTCTAAATAATGCAGGCTTTTTCGATATTTATAATCCCAACAATTAAAGGTTTTGGTTGGGTTACTTGTGAATTCCCATGATTTCTTCTATCGTGTGACTTCTCTGTTTGTGTTATGCCTTAGGAAGTTGTGCTATACAAATTGTTCTCTGTACCCTGTAAGAACAATATTGCCAGTGCTATACCAAATCAGAAGGGTAACTAGCTAGGTCATGTGTATAAATCAGCAATTCTACCCTTATGGAGGCTTGTTTTCGCTGGAACAAGCGACAATTTCAAATTGTCAAGAAATGGAGGATATGTATTCTTTCATTCTAAAATTTCCTTCAAGTCTAGTCGGTCACAAGGGCACAAAAGGAGGGCAAGCTAGCTTGGGTGCCCATATTAAGGCACAAAACATGCTAGCTAGCCTACTATGCCTGCAAAATGTAAGTTGCAGCAGGATGATGATATATAATAGAGATAAATTCATACTATACCACTTCAAATATTGACAACCAACGAAATACTACTCTAGAGATTTTCTTCAGACCACTCCAATCATTTTTGGTTCCACACAATACTATTTCTACTATTTTCCCCTTTTAAAATTAATTTGCACATTTTAACCCGCGTCGTGTTTAGACCCAACCAATTGCTCTATTGTAAGATAGCAAATGATTCGGCCCGGTCAAGCGTAACCGTGATCCCTTGAATCGTGACCATGAGGCTTTGTTGCGGATAGCGTTCTATCTATGACTAATGTTTATCTTGGTGTTGCCTTTACCAGGCCGTCAGGCACAAAATAGAAGATACTCGACAGAAGCAACCAGCAAGCATAGGACTGAAATATACAGCGACCATATTCACACATGGTGTATGCTAGAAATTAACAATATGTACCTTGAAAGAAGCACCTGAAAGCAAAACAAATAATTAGGATTGAAAAAAGCATGTTAAACAAGAGACAAACATTGCAACATTAGGATTCTAACAATTTAGGACATAACACATACTTAAAAACATATATATATATATATATATATATATATATATATATATATATATATATATATATATATATATATATATATATATATATATATATATATATATATATATATATAACCGATTAATGTTCTACTAACATAGGTTTTAGAGTCAGAGAAGCCAATGGTATGCTAAATCTGATAGAACAATAGATACTAGGCAATAATCAACATATAACTAGTAAACATAATAATGCAAGTTACTGCAAGAGTGGGGGCAAATGTGTCTTTCGCGCAGGTTGAAAGGTGGAAAATGATTTAAAAATGGGAAAATAGTAGAAATGGTTATGTGTGGAACAAGACATATGGTATTTTCTGAAAAAAAAATCTCTAGAGTGGTATACGGTGGTTGCCAATTTTTATATTGGTACAGTATAAATTACGCTATATAATATGACGAGATCATACCGTGAAAAAGAGATTGAATCGATCGAACAATTGATGTAGTCTATCACCTCAATCCATGGAGACTTGATGATGAAGATATATATGATACTACCGATTTATATCACGTATGCGTGCATCTATACGTCTGTACAACGTACGTACGAAGGCAGGGTGCTCCTAGAAGCCATACGCGCGTATGCACTTTGTACGGTTAGTGGACCCATACGTACGTAGGTAGATTAATACAGATATATTGGCCGTACATCCGTACTTAGGCCATAACTTAATCCCGTACTGGTCAAAGCTATATAATGATCCAAGCGATGTACGCACGCACAGCACAGTCAAGCTAGGCTAGATTTTGTACGTATTTGGCAGTGTATTAGCTACAGTTCTGAAGTTGCAATACTACAGTAAATTATATATCCTTAACACTGTACTTGCATGTAAGTATGCATGCATGGGCTAATAAGCCCGGCGTGCCTGCCCATATATGCACGCCACGTAGAGAGAGAGAGGAGAGGGAAGAGAGGGAGAGCCGGAGAGAGAGAGGGAGAAATATGCGTAGCAAACAGTGGCAGTGGAGGGAATGCACCCAGAAAAAGAAGAGAGGAAACATGGAAAAAGAAAAGGCCTCTGTAGAGAGGAGAGAAGGGGGGGGGGGGGGAGGGAGTGATGCGTGACTGTGGCGTACGTCCTCGGGAGTCGTGCTATCCATACATATTCATCATGGGCCCACGAGGGAGAGAGAGGCAGGGCCCCATGCAGATGGTCCCGTGGGCGGATGCTATCGCTATGCGGTGCCTGGTATATATGCCGGCCCCTTGTCCCCTCCCTGCCCTAATACCTCCAACGCCTACCCCTGCAGCAACTAATGCTGCTGCTAGCCTGGGCGAGCTCTCCTTTCGCAGCACCAGCAGCTAGCTCCCTACGAAACACATAATATGCACGACCGAATCCGTCCACATCGATCGATCCTACGCTCACTAGCTACTCACTACTACCGAGAGTGCCTTACTACTAGCTAGAGAAAGAATCAGATTAACATAGAGATTATTGACTGCTAACAAATCAATTACCACTTCATATATGTTATATATAGTTTTACGTGCTCGCCTCTAAATATGGTTAACGTTTCAGAGTTTGTCGAGGCATCGATCAGTTGTTGTTTTTTCCCACGAATAATCAGTCAAATATTGGTCCTTTTGCATGATCCCTTTACGATCGTTAAACACCGTACTTTCGTTACCTGCTGCACTTCCTCTGACACGCCTCTCCCTCCCTCACATTCGCTGGCTGTGGGACGCTTGCTACCCTTCCTCCACCCATCCCCTCCTACAATGGCTGCCAAGTCGCTCTCGAGGCCCAATCACTTCCCTCCTAGCGCAGCGCCAATGCCGTTGTCAATCACCGCCCCACGCAAACATGACTTGCCGATCCACATTGCGCTAGCCCTAGGCAATGCCAGCTACAGCCAAGCCTCCAATCCCGTGGCTGGTGCAGCACTCGCTGCCTTCCCCCGATATCTAAGGTCAGAGGCCCGTAAAAACCACGAAAACCTAATCGTAATGAACCCCAATCCAGGCCATTGTGAAGCCAATCAGAGAAGATATTAATCACCATCAGTTGTTAAAGTGTGTTGCCGCCACCTTTACTCATCAGAATAATTAAGTTTCTACGCGAATTGATTATAAAACTCAATATAGTATTAGAACTGAGAGGTTCTATATTCAAAATCTGGCTAGTCCAATACTAAAACAATTTGTGGTCTAGGAGAGCCTGGACATTAGAGAAGCTGCTGGAGTACATGAATCCCGACGCGTATCCAAAAGCTTGAAATTTATGAAATGAATCCTCTAGCTGAATGTTACGAAAGCGCTGCAAAGATTACGCAACATGAGAGTCATTTGAAATGAAAAAGAAACTAGTTAAGCTGCATGGACCAGACGTATCTAACGTACGTTAATCTACATGTATGTTAGGGTATGTACGTACCTACGTTGCACGTGCAAGGCCCCCTACTCACCCCACACTACCAATCATTCACTATACCTACTAGCTCTACTCTACTCTCTCTCTCTCTCTCTCTCTCTCGCTATATATACCACCTCGCTCCCAGGCGCACACCCACCCACAGACCACCACCAATCAGAGGCACAGCTAGAGGAAGGCTATAGCTAGCCTTCTCTTCCTCCAACACTTGTTGCTCCATCACTTGCCATCAAGCCTCCACTGAAACTTTCAAAGATCAGAGAGAGATTTAGAAAGAGAGAGAGAGACCATGCACAGCTATAGAGCCATGCACCAGCACCCACACCCATACCAGCACAACGCCACCGCCGCCCCTCCGAGCAAGCACGCCAATGGCGTCAACGGCAACGCCGAGGAGGACAACCAGTCGATGCTTCTCCTCTCCCTCTGGCCTCCCGGCCATGACCACCACCATCCCCAACATGACGTCGCCGCCGCCTCGTCCGGGTGCTCGTCCCCCTCCATCTCCACCTCTATGTCGACCACACACTGCGCCGCCGTTTCTTCCTGGTTCAACCAGAGCCACTACAATGGCGGCGCTGGCGGCGGCAACGGTAGCTTCTTGTTTCATGAGCAGGACCCTAACGTGACCATATCACTCTCCATAGCCCCGCCGTGCAGCAACGCGGCTTCCTGCGGCGGGGGCTTTGTCGCGCCACCGGTGACAGCGTCGTCGGTGTCGTCGACGGCCGCGCCCGGCGGGAGCCAGCAGGTTCCCAGCCAGTACTGGATCCCCTCCGCCGCCGAGATCCTCGTCGGCTCGACGCAGTTCTCCTGCGCCGTCTGCAACAAGACCTTCAACCGCTTCAACAACATGCAGGTTCTTGCTAGAATCTTTAACTCACTTACCCTAATCGCCCATGAATTTAACTCTTGCACATATGTGATACATGTCGATGTGTTGAGGTGGTGCAGATGCACATGTGGGGGCATGGGTCGCAGTACCGGAAGGGGTCGGAGTCGCTGCGCGGGGCGATCACGGTGGGGACTGCGCCACCGCCGTCGCTGATGCGGCTGCCGTGCTACTGCTGCGCGGAGGGGTGCCGGAACAACATCGACCACCCGCGGGCGCGGCCGCTCAAGGACTTCCGGACGCTGCAGACGCATTATCGGCGCAAGCACGGCGCGCGGCCGTACGCGTGCCGCCGGTGCGGCAAGCGGTTCGCCGTGCGCGGCGACTGGCGCACGCACGAGAAGAACTGCGGCAAGCTCTGGTTCTGCGTCTGCGGCTCCGACTTCAAGCACAAGCGCTCGCTCAAGGACCACGTCCGCTCCTTCGGCGGCGGCCACGCGCCGCACATCATCGAGTCCGTCACCATCGACGACGAGGAGGAGGAGGACGATGAGCTCGCCCAGGACCACGACGACGGCGACCTGCAGGATGAGAACGGCAACGCCGGCGACGGCAGCGACATGGTCGTGGTCTAGCAGCTAGCTACTACTTCATTAGTTTGCTTTCTCCCTCAATTAGTCCACTAGCTACCACCTTTAGCTAATTAGTAGCTTTCCAATTGCGTGAGTACGTGCATGGTGATGCTTTGTGTTTGCATGGCGAGGTATTACTGCACTATTGCAAAATTAATCACATGCAAACATGTGTGTCTGTGTGTGTCCCCGGAGGGAAGAAGGGTCGTACTAGCTAGCTACCGTACGGTCAGAGAGAGATACCGATCGAGTTGGGAAATGTCGAGTTGGAGAGAGAGAGAGAGAGACAGAGATGTGTACGGTGCCATGGTCATTTCTTGTATCTGTCGTTTGGCCTTTATCTGTGCCCAAAGTTCTAGTACTGTTTCATAGTGTCTCGTGCATGTCAAGGTCATCGAGTGAAAAAGAGCTAGAGAGAGAGTATTGTGTGTGCGTCGTACAAGTAACTACTGGCCGGATACATCTACTCGGGTTACTACCTTAATTACTACCTAGTGTTTGGGTGCTTTTGCTAGATTGCTTGTTTGCTGCTAATATCGATCGAACTTTTTACGGCAATAATGCTCGACTCGTCAATCTCTCGGACGCTTCTCTTTTGTGCTCTCCCTCGTCGGCGACTTGTCATGTCTCCCACTGTGACTGATGGTGCTGAGACCATTTTTGATCTTTTGCTCGGCTCCTAGTCAGGGACTTTTCCCTGCTTGTCTTTTCACATATATGTGCAAACTCAACTACTGATCAAGGAGTGTGGTAAAAAAAAATCAATCCCTTTCTATCTAGCAAGCAGCTGTACATGCAACTTTGTGTCAGCCTAGCTATTACATATATACTCACACCAACTTTCATATGTACCACGAAGTGTAGATCTAAAGGCGGAGGTATTATTATACTATACAAAGGTATCATATACTATATGTATGCTTTTAGTTAGTATCTTTCGCTGTACGCTTGAGCAAAAGCAAGCAAATTAATATGGGTGAAAAAGGAGAATGCGAACTCATGTGTATGCATGTTTGTGAATTATACTATACACACGGATTTTAATATATACACATCATGGTGTATGTAGTGTACAGTAGATATGCAGTGTGAGTGTAGAGTTGGGTTAGCTAGATGTATATATACTTGTTTAATTACATACGTGTGGTAAACAATGGCATGGCTAGAGTGGAAGGAGCCAAAGTCTTGAGTTAGACGTGTCCAGTCCAGAGGGAAGAAGCTAAGGCTATGCTAGCCTTGGGCATGGGTATGGCATGCATCCATATGCGGAGAGCGAGAGGAGGCAGCTTTTGGCTGCGGCACTCACTTGCGCTCACTGAGAGAGAGATCGCAGAGGAGAGAGAGCGAGCGAGTTGGAAATAGCCTTCGTCACGGCCTAGCTCGCCTTTCTTTACCCCCCTTTGCTTTTTCCAGTACATACTGCCTCCTCCCTGCCTTCTTCTGCCAACAAAGCTATACACTACTACCTCTACTCTCTCTCTGCTGCTGCTCTCTCTCTCTCTCGAGGGAGAGGGAGAACCGGAGGAGGAGGGTGCACATGGAGATGCAGATCAAAGGGATTGCTTTGCTAGGTTAGAAAGAGAGAGAGGGCAGAGAGACAGGGAGAGGCAGGGGGAGGCAGAGGCGCGCCGTGCGTGGTGCCAAGTAGCCAGCTGCAGCCATGCAGAGAGATGCACGCGACGACGGTCATGGCCTGCCCACGTAGCAGGCAGGGGGAGGAGACTGCGCCTGCGTGCGTGCATGCATGCATGCAGCTGCGTGCGCGTGCCGACCTGGCGGGGCGGGATTGGCCGTGCATCGGTAGAGCCGGCGACCGGCCAAGCTTCGCGCCGCCTCAAAGTGAGCGCCCGCGCCTTGCACGCTCCGCAGCAAATCATGCTGCATGTGTATTCTCTTCTATGCGACAATGATTTC
The DNA here is from genome assembly GCA_036346275.1 of Otatea glauca. Lineage (NCBI taxonomy): Eukaryota > Viridiplantae > Streptophyta > Magnoliopsida > Poales > Poaceae > Otatea > Otatea glauca. The sequence goes on from CM070728.1 coordinate 31,289,625, forward strand.
TTCTCTTATAAGCAGCAGTCATGGTTATCAATATCATACCAGTACTGGTACCAGCTATTATGGCCATACATACTATTTCGACTCCTAAATCGGTATAAAGAAGTCCTATATACTGTAACAGTCTCGATACCCATCAATATCGGTCATATCGGTTTGATATCGGTCAATACCAGTTATACCGGCTTCGATAACAGTCAATACTGACCGTACCGGTGGAATTGATAATACGGTGTATTGAACTATATATTATATTTGATAGTACTACTATGTATTTGAAGTAATATTATAAATAAAATTTGGTATACATATAATTAAACATATGTATACTTATAAATATATATTATTATATTAAGCGTAAAATATTAGGTCGGTATGGACTGGTGTAGGAATATACCATTTTAAGAACCAAATCGGTATAACTTCGGATGCATTATTGATAAATGTGGTAGTTGGAGCTCTAGCTCATCTCTCTCTACTCATCCTTCCCTTCTTTCTCCTCTCTGTGGGGAAATGCATAGAAGCTAGCTAGTAGGTACTACTTACTTTATGATCAGATGCCTTAGTACAATAGTACTGCACTTGGTTAATTAGTGAGCTTGAACAGTTGAACTATCCATCTCTACATGTCTAAGTCGTAGGTACTAGCTTAGTAAAGGAAAGTGCATGCCTAGCTTGCACCTACATTTAAAGACTAGAGATGTGAAGAATATGTGCACTTTAAGTTACTCTCTTTGAGAAGAGTATGGAAGCAAAAGTACTTATAGAGAAGATCGACTTTGTAGTGGAGTAGCTCCGGTGTAGCGGATATCCGAGTAGCAAAAATTCTGAACGGAAGAAAGACGGTTTGAGCGGACTAGGTTAGCATGTAGCAGACAATATAATCCTATATAAAAATCTTAAAAATACCCATTATTTTGAGCTATATATATGCACACTACTACAGAACAGCCAATCCTTGCCGGCATATCACTGCCGGTTAGGACCGAGCCGGCAGTGATAACGTATCTCTGCCGGTTCGAAAGTTAAGTTGGGGGGAGAACTTATCACTGCCGGTTCATGCAACCAACCGGCAGTAAAAAGCAAGATATCACTGCCGGTTTGAGACAACAATCGGCAGAGATATATCTCTGCCGGGTCATTCTTAAACCGGCAGTGACACTTGCATTTTCACTGCCGGGTTAAAGCGAGAACCGGCAGTGAAATTATCTTCCCGCGCAATATGTTTTTCACAAGATTCAAAGCTTATCACCGCGGTTCTGCGCAGAACCGGCAAAGATAATAAGTCTTTATATAATTGAGACCCCGCCTCCCGACCGATCGAGCAAAGACAGAGGCGCTCTGTCTTTGCTCGATTTGTAGATTGCAACGATCTGCTTTGCGAAAAATTTGTTAAAATTTGTATTGTACTTCTTTTCGAGGTTAGTAATTTGATCTCTATTTTTGTAAATAATAAAAATTGCCACGTGGATTTTTACATAATGAAAAAGGTGTATTTTCAAATGTTGAAATAATAAAAACTTGTTAGATGGATATTTACCTAATAAAAAATGTTGATATATTTTAATGTACTCAAAGTATATCCTAAGTACTTACAATTTTTTCCAAATTTGTAAATAATAAGGAATTGCAAGATGGATATTGACGCAATGAAAAAGATTGATATATTTTGATATAGTCTAAATATATCCTAACTATTTACAATTATTTTCATTTTTACAATACTAAAAATTGCTATATGGATATTTACATAACGGAAAAAGGTTGATGTATTTTAATATAGTCAAAATTGCTACATATGTTTTTAAATCTAATCGTTTACAATTATTTGTTATTTGCAATTATATGCGTATGTAATGTTTGATTTAATTAATTGTAGATGGACCAAGGTGGATGTATGACACGGACCGTTGTGGGGCGAGTTTTTAATGGTGTGAGTTATTTTCTAAACGCGTGGCGCGGCACAAGTCGAAGAATTTGGCGGACTACATGTGCTGTCCATGCGTTGATTGCAAAAATCGAAGTCGTTTTTCTACCATAGAGTCGATACGCGCACACTTGCTTCAAGAGGTTTTAAGGTGGCTATACTGTTGGACCAAGCACGCGAAGATGAGATTGTACATGAAGGGCAACACATTATTGAAGATGACGGAGACAACGGTATGACGGCAGATTGAAGATACGCTTGTCGGCGATACCACGACGACGATCCGGATCAAATGTTGCGTGATGGGAGGAGACTTCACGAGTGAAAGAGAGTTTCAAAAGTTCCAACATATGGTACAGACTCCACGACACCATTGTACCCAGTGCAAGGAGGAGCACAAAAATTGCGCACCGTGCTTACACTCTCGCAGCTTGAAGGCAAGCAATGGTTGGTCCGATAAGAGCGTCACCGAGCTCTTATGTCTCTTGGGGATTTGCTTCGAGGCTAACGTGTTGCCTACAAGTACGCACGGGCCAAGCAGGTTGTCCGCCGCTGGGATTGGAAGTACAAAGGATACACGCATGTCCAAACGATTGCATGTTGTATCGCAATGAGTTTGCGGACTTGGATGGCTGTGCTGTTTGCAAAGCAAAGCGGTATAAGGGCAACGATGATGACATCGATAATGAAGATGTCGGGGTGAAGCATAAGAAGATGAGATCTCCCCGTAAGGTGGTGTGGTATTTTCCTATAATTCCCCGTCTCAATCGATTGTTTGCGAACAAAAGGCATGCCCAATTGCTACGATGGCACGCCAAGAGCGTAAGAACGATGGAATGCTCGGACACCTGCGACTACGTGCAATGGAGGAACATCGACGTAAAATATAAGAAGCACTTTGCATATGATGTAAGGAATATAAGGTTGGGTTGAGTACGGATGGGATGAATCCTTTCGGTAACATGAGCGATCGTCATAGCACTTGGCCGGTAACTTTATGTATCTACAACCTTCCTCCTTGGCTTTGTATGAAGCGGAAGTACATTATGATGCCACTCATCGATCCAAGGGCCCGCAGCAACCCGCAACGATATCGATGTGTACCTCAAACCATTGGTTGAAGATCTTCTAATCTTGTGGAACGATGGAGTGCGGTATGGGATGAGTATAAAAGAGAGAACTTTATCCTACGCGCATTGTTGTTCGTAACCATCAATGATTAACCCGCCTTGGTAACTTGGTCGGGCCGCACGACAAAAGGCTTCAATGGATGCGCCCAATGCTTAGATGGTACAACTAGTCGGTGGTCAAGAACCGACGAAAACGTCTTACATGCGGCATCGTAGGTTCCTCCGCAAGGATCACCCATACCGCAATAATAAGAAAGCTTTTGATGGGACAAAGGAGACCGCTTTAGCTCCGAAGAATCACACTGGGAGAGAGATATTTGCAGCTATAAGGGATCTTAAAATTATCCACGGAAAGGGAGCAGCAAAGACATCTATCCCGAGTTCCGTGATAAGGCTCCTTTGTGGAAAAAGAGATCGAGATTTTGGGTCCTACTCATCGGCAAGACTTAGAAGTGCGACACGCAATCGACGTCATGCACATAAAGAAGAACGTGTGTGACAGTTTGCTTGGTATCTTACTGGATATACCTGGCAAAACAAAAGATACTCTCCAAGCACGGATGGACCTTGAAGATATGAAACTCAGGAAGGAGCTGCATCACATAGACATGGATACAGGGAAAAAGTACCTTCCCGCACTCGCTACACTCGAGCAAGAAAGAAAAATTAGCTGTGCGAATGCTTGCACGGAGTGAAAGTTCCGTCCGGATACTCGCCAACATAAAGAGACTAGTCTCAATGAAAGACTTAAAATTAATTGGTATGAAGTCTCACGATTGCCACGTGATGATGACGCAGATGCTTCCAATTGCGCTTAGGGTGTTTCGCAGAGAAAGTCCGAGACCCAATTGTGAAGTTGTGTTCATTCTTCAACGCGATTTCACGAAGGCCATCGATCCATTGAAACTAGATAAGCTACAGAAGACGTGGTCCACACTCTGCGCAGCTCGAGATGTGTTTCCCTCCATCTTTTTGATATTATGGTCCATCTCATTGTTCACATCGTGAAAGAGATACTGATTCTCGGTCCGTGTTTCTACATCGATGTATCCTTTTGAGAGGTTCATGGGGTCATAAAGAAATATGTTCAGAATCGACATCGGTAGGAAGGTTGCATTGCAGATGGTTGGGGAACCGAGGAGGTCATTGAGTTCTGCGTTGATTACATGGATCTCAAATCGATTGGTGTGCCTACATCACGACATGAGGGTAGGCTACAGGAAAAGGGACATTTGGCAGAAATCACTCCGTACAAACAATCTAGCTTCATTCACACAAGCACATTTCGCAGCCTGGGACAATCGGTTGTGGTGGCCCGTATGTTAACATGCACAAGAGCATGCTATCTAGAACAAACCCAACGAAGTCGAGGGTTGGATCGAGAGAGCATAGACATAACTTCGGCGATTGGTTGCGTAGGCACATGATGCATACGGAGACAGAGTGCGCTCAGTTGAAAGTGTTGGCTCAGGGACCGTCCACTATAATTCGGACATTCCAAGGATACAATATAAATGGTTTAACTTTTTATACAAGAGCACAAGATAAAAGAGCACCAACCAAAACAAGCAGTATCCGTCTGGATGCTCTACGACAAAGAACGGAGATAGGAAAACCTACTACGGATTCATAGAAGAGATTTGGGAGCTTGATTACGGACCTTTGAAGGTCCCTCTCTTTCGGTGCTAATGGGTAAGACTTCCAAGGGCATGAACATCGACAAGTATGCGGTATCACTACCGTGGACCTAAAACTGGTCGGATCTGAGAGAAGAACCATTCGTACTTGCTAATTGTGTTACACAAATCTTTTTGTAACCGATCCGGCTAACAAGGAGCGCCACGTGGTTATTCAAGGAAAAGAAGGATTGTCGGGGTTGAGAATGTTGTCGACGAGGAAGAGTACAACCAATTCGATGAGCTTCCTCCTTTCGGAGAGGACGTTGACCTCGGTCTCATGGAAGAGAGTGAGGACGAAGTTACATACATACGCCGCGATCATGACGAAGGTCGAATCGTAGCTTAGTTGTTCTAATTAAATACATTTTATTTTCTCATATGTAACAATTAATGTATTCTTTTGTCATATGTATCAATTTGTGTGAATTCAACTTCATCTGTGTGTTTTTTTTGTATTTGTGTGAATTTTTGAAGCTATGGTTGGTCTACTGCATTTGTTTGAATTTAAATCAAATATTACATGTCTGAAGTATTCTTCCAAAAATTTTAAAATTTGGATAAAAATTGATAGGATTTCAAAACAGTGAGCAATTTGAATTTTTTATTTTGAAATATTAAAACTATGAAAACAGTGAGCAATCTGGTTTTTATAATTTTACAACTTTGTCAAAACTTAGGGACATATTTAAATCAAATATTACATGTCTCAAGTATTCCTCCAAAAATTTGCGTAAAATTTGGATAAAAATTGATAGGATTTAAAAACTCCCAAAGCAATCATCCTTTGAAAACTTTGACATAATTGGCTGGAGCTTATCACTGCCGGTTGTCTCGTTAAGCCGGCAGTGAAGTGCTTTATCCGACAGTGATAATCAAGTATTACTGCCGGTTTTTGTTTTGAATCGGCAGTGATAAATACTTTCACTGCCGGGTGTAGATACAACCGGCAGTGATAATGTATTATTACTGTCGGGTTGAGATTGAACCGGCAGTGATAAAAACTTTCACTGCCGGGTTGAGCTTGAACCGCGATGATAATACTTTCACCGCCGGGTTGAGCTTGAACCGGCAGTGATAATTCAACTATCACCGCCGGTTTTGTGGTGACCGGCAGTGATACTCTAACCCTATAAATTAACGCCGCGCCACTCGGCCCCTCATTTCCACTTCAACTCGACGCCGCCGCCGTCTCCTCGCATCGCTTCGCTGTCGCCCGCATCGCCCGGCCGTCGTCTCGACCTCAACGCCGGACCACCGCCCGCCGTCGCCGGACCTCACCGCCCGCCGCCGCTTCAAATCGGAGGTGACTTTCTTTTCATTTTTTTCGCTTCAAATCGGAGGTGACTAGATCCGAATGCCATGGCCGTCGGCGTCCTGGCGTCCTCCCGCCGGCCGTTGGGGTGCGTCGATGGCAAGGAATGGGCGGCAACGGCTTCATCGCGGTGAGACGTCGGCGAATCTGCTTCTGCCGGGCATCCAATGCGAGTGGCATGGTGTTTGGACTCTGGAATCAGACGCGTGCGTGGCTTTAATTAGGTTAAGATTGGAGTTTGGTGTCTGGAATCACATGCGATTAGTTTTTCATTAGCCTTCAGACTGGAGTTTGAGCGACCAGAGCTCATGTAAGTAGCCTAAGGTCCTGAGGCTTAAAGTCAGTTTTAACTTATGAAAAACCAGTAAACTCTTCTAAACAGTTCAGTTTTTAAGCAACTTTTGATATAAATAGGGAAAATTTGGCTGAGGGTGGTTGCTGGGTAGGTCGATGTGTGTATGTGCATGTGATTTAGGTAGATCAATCAACATGGGGTAACAAATTGTTTAATCCAATCCCACCAGATTCATATGTAGGACTTCCAATTACACCGAGAATTCCGCTCATCACGCTTTAGGCTTGTCAACTAACTGTCTTTGTCCACTTCTAAAAAGTAACTTTGCCTATGCCGCAGCTCAGTTAGGCTTCAAGTCATCCTTTTTATTCTAGCATTAGCATTAATATGGTTTATAGAAAAAAATAGCATCACCATTAATCTAGTATGGGGTGTAGTTCACAGCGTGATCAAAGTTCCCTCAAGCCTCAACCCCAAACTCGCTCAACTAAATCTGTCTATCCTTTTATGCACAATTATTTGTCCATATATTTTTATGCACAATTATTTGTACATATATTTCTATGCACAATTTAACCATTTTTATGCACAATTATTTGAATTTGAATTAACCGAACCATAACACCAATGAAGTACGTACTCGTGAGGCCATACATAATTATAAACATGTAGTGTATTCGAATGACATTCATGTGAAGACTTTATTCTTTAGACATTGTGGAGAAGTCACAGACTTTATTCTTTGTATTGCATTTTTAATAAATTTCATTGTATAATTTTTTTCCTTTCATGTGAGAAGCTTGCTAAATGTATGTATATGTGTATGGTTACCTGGATGTATATGTGTATGGTTACCTGGACTGTATGTAACGTGCATATGTTTATTGCTGTATGTTTGATTTGTGCCGTGAGACATAATGTGCATATGCGCTTATTCAGAAAATATGTGCTAACACATCGACAAAGTATATATGTATGTGTACATCTCCTGCAGATGTGTATATATGTTGTGTACGTGTATGCTTATATTTGTGTTCATGGTCAAAATATTCTAGAGAATGCAGATTCAAAAAAAGATGTATATGTGTATGTATCCTACAATATTAAAGAAAAATGAAAGAGGGCAACACTTCAACTGACCATTCTCAATTTCAAGTAGTTCTCTACAATATTAATGTAAAGATGTATATGTGTATGTATCCTGGGATATGTAAACATCCTTTCACGGGATTAACTTTAATGTCAATCCTCGTTTGTATGTGTCTTTCAAAAATGACCTTGTTAATTGGAAATTTTCAACAAACTTGCTAGGAATGGCCTCCGACGAAGGACAAGTGCCGGAGGGAGTTGGGCCCTCAAATATGGACGAAGGAGGAAGGGGTAGCCCGAATAATAGCCCAACGTCCTATCTGAACCTGCAGGATCCAGCCATGGACCAACCTGACGATACTCACGTAAGCGAGGTAAAGTTTTAGTACACTGTGGTTCCCAAAACATGGTAGGCCCAGACGACTAATAATTTAGAAGATCAATTTGTAGGCTCAGACGTCTGATCAACGAAGGCAGCGCGCAAGTCGTGGTCCGAACAAGATGCCTAAGGGAATTTTTAACATAGTGGAGCTCTCGGCAGTCGGGGAACCTACTATGCCAGAGTCATCATTGGGGCCGTACAGGACAGCCTGCAGGGTTATTGCTAGGGACGATGTGCCCATCAGCTATAGATCATAGATTGGCCGCGGAGGTGACCCATTGTCGGACCCGAATATGCAAATCCGGACCCTCTGTGTATACTGCACTAGTCCAGGATCACGCTAGTGCACACAGGCTCAACATCAGTAAATATCACAATCATACATAGCGGAAATATTATGAAAGACATCATATGATACATACTACTAGTTGAATGACCTTATGGTCCTCTTACATGACTATGCCTCGCAAGGCTGAATAATATTTTAAAGCTGCAATGAATGAAAACGTAGACAACCCCTCGGTATACCACAGTAATCGACAAGGCTTGCGCCCTAAACATTCGTCTCCTCCTCGAATCTTTCCTCCGGCATTGATGTAGACTCTTCAACCTGGTGAGGTTATTGTTGGCAAGGGTGAGTACTTAAAGCACTCAACAAGTTGTACATGAATGCAATTCTATGTATCTATATGCAAGGCTTATTCCAAAGGATAGGCTATCATGGCTATTTTGCAACAAAGCAAAGATTTACTGAACAAATACAATAAATAGATTGTAAAGACGCTAAAACCAATAACAATAATGATAGATTCACTTTTCTCAAGTAAACCAAGTTTCCAATCCTAAGTCAAATTCCATCTTCCATATAGCATTCCGCCATCCCAACCAAGTTGTTCATTTTAATTAAGCTAACCCTTAATCTGTAATTCCGAGCATTTCTCAATACCGTGAGCACGGCTATCCGAATAGTTTCACACTGCAGAGGTTATGCACTTTACCCACACGACATGATCGTCTTTTGGTGCCATGCAATTAACACACTTCCTTTGGTGTGTCGGCAGAGAGATCATGACAAAGCCTTTACAAAGCTCGCTTAACCCGGTACTACCCACGAGGTTTCAACACTTGGTGGTCCGAAAACCACAACCAGGGGCCCCTCTTGCGCCATGTGAATTACACCATAACTCGGGAACTCACACCGACCAAGATAGTACCAAAGTTAAGACATTGCAAATTAATCAGCTAGGCTGGCCCATACCAGATATATGGTTGCATGATTGACTCAGGTCAAAGGCTTGCAAGGTTAAGTCCTTAGAGTGATCGGGGCAAGACATCCACATACCTCTCGCCCATTGGGCCCACCTTGGCATACTCGCCCCTTGTCACTTGCCCCAATCTAAATTATTATCACCCAGTTGATTACCAAGCACCACGTGCCATCAACAATTCAACATCGTTGCGTGACATGACTCGCCACAACAACTCAATCTCATCGTGTGATCCCACATGACACACAAGTTCATAATATTGTTCCATATTTCATTAATCAAGATTAATTATCAATGATTCTGACACATGTGACAACGTGGCATGGCTAAGCAACTAATACGAACTAATCCTCCAATGTTGATTATAATTATTACCAACTATATTTAACCAATCTAGGGTGACAATGGATCATGGCATACAATGACAAGGTAGGGTATGGATCAATCTGGTATATTAGCTAATCCCAATCTAATTTAAAACAATTATATATTTGAAATATATGCAATAGGGTAAAACAAACATAGCAACTTTATAAACATGGGTTCAACATGATCAAAGCACAACTTGCCTTGGAATAGGTCCTGATCTGGTTCTGGAACTTGCTCTTGAGTTGTTGAATCTTCCTCCGAAGCGTCGCACAATTCAACGTCTACGTGTACCGGAGGAGAAAAGCAAATAAATGCCAAAACATAGAGCAATTGAACTCCAAAAATAAAATAAAATTCACCATTAAATAGATCTCAATTTTACAAATTTTTAGAAATTTGAATCACTCAAATCCGAGTTAAATTGCAAAAGATATAGCCTTTTGAAGTTTGAAATAAATATTGAAATTGCTAAAATCAGAAAATCAGAAATTACGAATTAACAGATTTATTTTTAATTCGAAAACCGACTTATGACGTAAGCATGACGTCACGCTGGCGTCAGCCCTGGCGCCAGCCAATCAGACGCTGCCACGCGTCCCGGTCCATGGACTGGGTCCACGGCGCAACGCAGGACTACGGTGGACTCGGTCCATGGCACCTCGGCTAGTGAGCCCGACACGCGTCCGCCTGCGATTGGTCCACACGCGTGGCGGAATTCCACCGCACAGATCGCATCTAACGGCTACCGATCTTAACCCTACGTGGCACGATCCTAGCCCTTCGCTGAAGATCCGACGGTCGTTACCTTTCGAGCCTAGCGATGGCGGCACGGCGGCGCTTCGTCGCCGGACTTGGAGACGAAGACCACCGCGACGGCAGAAGGAAGGGTCTCCGGCGATGCTTCTGCTTCTCACGGACGCGCCTCGTCACGGCGAACACGCTGGCGACCTTGGCGACGGCGGAGACTTCCCGGACGGCGAGCTTCAAGCGGAAAAACGCTGCGAGGACTTCGGCTAACTCCGACGAGCTCGTAGATGCGTTCTAGGGCTGCTCCCGTGGAAACGCTCCAACCAAAAGACGCGGCACTCGACTGCGAACCTTGGGGTGCTACCCCCCTTATTTATAGCTTCGACGTCCGAGCTCTACACGGCGAAAGAAGTTCGGCGGCGTAACGGCGGCGGACTCCGAGTCCGAGCCGAGGACGACGACGTTTCAGCAGTACGCGTGTCCTGATCCGACGGTCGAAACGTGAGCGCACACGCGGCCTTCGTTGGACCGTTGGATCGCGCACGAACGGTCACCGATCTAGGGTTTCGCCCCGCGCGGCTCACGGGCTGGATTGGGCCGCATCGGCGCGGGCCGAACACGCACAGTGTTGGGCTTGGCCCAACACTGTTCACAACGCTTTTTAACAGATTTTTCATTTAAAATAATTCTAGAAATTCATTTTATTTATTTTAAGCAATAAAACTATTGGGAAAAATCCAAGAAAAATCTCGAAAATACTTTGAGACATTCTGGACTCAAATAAAATATTTTTGTCAAAACTTTATTTTGACTTTGCACAGATTTAAATAGATTTGAATAAAAGGCAATAAACTTGATTTAAAACTAATTCAAATAAATCCAGAGAAATCCAAATAAATTCCAGAAAATCTCAAATGCACATTTAAGCAATAAAAACTTAATTAAGCCAAAATTTTGGGATGTTACAAACCTCCCCCCCTTAACAGAATCTCGACCCGAGATTCAGGGCTAACTAGAGAATAGGTTCGGGAATTCTGACTTCAAATCTTCTTCTCGCTCCCAAGTTGCTTCACTTTGGAATGATTGCTCCTCGAACTCGCAAAGCGAATAGACTTGTTTCGGTCTTGCGCCCATAACATCCAAAATTCTGTCCGGTTGCTCTTTGTACGTCAGATCTTCTTGCAGCTCTATTGCATCCAACGGAGTTTGCTCTGTTGGCACTCTGAGACATTTCTTGAGCTGCGACACATGGAACACATCATGTACTCCTGCCAAAGACTGAGGCAACTCTAACTGATACGCTACCTCTCCTCGACGGCTCAGAATCTTGAACGGGCCAACATATCTTGGTGCAAGCTCCCCTTTAACATGAAATCTTTTAACGCCCTTAAGAGGGGTAACCCTGAGGTACACATGATCTTCTGGTTCAAAACTCAAATCTCGACGACGGTTATCTGCGTAACTCTTCTATCTTGACTGTGCTATCTTCAACCTTTCTCTGATCATTGCGACTTGACTTTCGGCTTCCTCGAGAATATCTGGCCCGAAAACCAAACGCTCTCCTGTTTCATTCCAATTTAACGGTGTACGACAAGCACGTCCATACAACGCCTCAAATAGTGACATCTGCAGGCTAGCTTGATAGCTATTGTTGTAACTGAACTCTGCGTATGGCAAACCTTTATCCCACGACGTAGCATAAGCTAGAGCACAAGCTCTCAACATATCCTCTAAAATCTGATTTACTCTTTCGGTCGACCATCCATCTGCAGTGATATGTCAGATGAAATTCAGACGAGTCCCCATTGCTTCATGCAACTTGTTCCAAAATCTTGAGGTGAATTGGGCACCTCTGTCCGACACAATCCTCTTGGGCACTCCATGCAAACATACAATCCTTGACATGTACAACTCCGCTAAACGATCTCCGGAGTAAGTGGTCTTCACTGGAATAACATGGGCGACCTTGGTTAGACGATCCACAATAACCCAAATGGAATCATAACCTCTCTGAGTCTTAGGTAAACCGGTGATAAAGTCCATTCCGATTTCCTCCCACTTCCATTCGAAATTTTCCAACTACTGCAATAAACCAATGGTCTTTGATGCATGGCTTTTACTCTCTGACATACGTCGCATAAAGCAACATGCTCAGCTACTTCACGCTTCATGTTAGGCCACCAAAATCTCTCTTTCAAATCCTGGTACATCTTGGCACTTCCTGGATGAATCGAGTACTTAGAATCGTGAGCTTCCTCCGTAATCAATTGTTTGATTCCTTTTATCCCAAGACGCAAATTCGGCCTTTGAAAAACATGGTTCCTTGCTCATCCAGAGTGAAATCTGCGGCTAGGCCTTCTTCCTTTTTAGCCTTGATCTTAGAAATTTTATCGTCATCTTTCTGGCCTTCACTAATCTGATCCTCCAGTGTTGGCCTCACTTCCAGTGCAGCTACCATTCCTTGCGGAACGACTTCCATCCTTAGTTTCTGAAATTCCTTGCATAGTTCTGGTTGATCCTCCATTGACAGCGTATTTGCGCTATGGCTCTTCCGACTCAGAGTATCTGCTACCACATTGGCTTTTCTGGGATGATAAGGAATTCCCACATTATAATCCTTAATTAGCTCTAGCCACCTTTGCTGTCTCATATTCAGATCCGCTTGAGTGAATATGTATTTCAGGCTCTTATGGTCTGTATATATCTCACATCTATTTCCTATGAGATAATGACGCCATATCTTCAAAGCATGCACTACGGCAGCTAACTCCAAATCATGCGTTGGATAATTCACTTCATGCGGTCTTATGTCTCGATGCATAAGCAACGACTTTGCCTTCTTGCATTAACACGCATCCCAAGCCTTGCTTTGAAGCATCGCAATAAATAGCAAATCCATTCTGCACATCTCGCAACACTAATACGGGGCTGTCGTCAAACGTTTCCTCAATCACGTAAAACTCTTTTGCATCTGCGGCGCCCATGCAAACTTCTTCTCCTAATTGCCTAAGCGGTCTCGGTTGTTCCACGTAACATCGCTTTTGGTTGGATCCACGATAACTCCTTTAGCAATCATCCCATGACAAGAAATTCAACTTTCTCCTTCTAAAAGTCACATTTCCTAAACTTAGCATACAGCCATTGGTCTAGCAACCTTTCCAAAACTAATCCCAACTTGTTCCGCATACTTTCCTTTTGACTTGAAGTAAACAAAAACATCCCACCTATACACCATAACAGCTTGACCAATTTCCCATGGAACTCTATTCGTCATGTCCTATAAATTCTGTAATGGCATTGATCATTCTAGCGATACAATCAGAACTCTCATCGTCCATATCTGCGTATAAAACTCAGCGTAAGAACATTCTCTACATGAATTCTTAATCGATGATAACTCGATCAAGATCTATCCTTGAGAACACTCGGTCCCTTTTGGTGATCAAACAAATTACGATCTGGGCAATGGATACTTACCCTTTTGATTATCACCTCATCAAACTCTCGATAATCGATACACATTCCTCGAGCTCCCATTTTTAAACAGTGCTCCCTATGGTGACAAATTGGCTCAAGCGAAACATTTTTCTAACAACTCTTCAATCGCTTCTTCATCTCAACTAGCTCATCAATAGGCATTCGACGAGGTCTCTTTACTTTTGGTGCTGTACCAAGTACTAACTCAATAACAAACTTGATCTCTCGATCCGTGGGATTCTTTAGAAAACACATCTTGATACTCTCTAGCAACTGGCACCTCAACAAAGCTGTCAACTTCCATGCTATTAACCTTCCGCTGACCGACACGAACCGTAGTCGTTTGAAATTCCATTTTCCCGCTTTCAGGGCTTTTGGCTGACACAATTCTTTGACCAAACTCGGGATGACCTTATGTCGGACGACCAATTCATTTCAGGAGTAGCATCTCGAGTCTGATATCCAATATCGCTCGCTAGAAACTTAACCCCATCACATTCTAGGTTAGATCAGGCAATAGTGTACTTTCTGACCATGATAATTCCTCGAGCTGACAATCTTTACAACCACCACTGAACTGATCAACATAGGTGAATACTCAAAAACATCCTTTATCATTAATACTTTTATTCCAACACTTCACATATCAACCTCTCAACCATCTTTACTTTATTTATTTATGCACGAAAATCTTTACATGGAATTCATCTCTAGTCACCTTTCTTTTACAAACGAGGGTATGACACTTGCATAGGCTAAAATCATCGCTCTAAATTTCCTCGATTGGCATTGGCGTTGAAGTTTTGATTGGAACAGAACTGAGATTGACTTGAACTGGCGTGTTTACTTTCTTCTGAGGGCAATTATTGGCAAGGTGCCCGGGCTTGTTACAGGTATAGCAAAGCTTAGGGCCACCTCTCTTCCCTGAGCATTCATCGACCAGGGCAGTGTCTTTATTCAGACGCCTCTTCTTCAATTGATTCTTTGCACAAACCTCTCTTGCAACCTTATTGCTCTCGTTTGGCGTTATGAACTTGACTAAGGTAACTTCCGGAAGGACCGCGTCTGTAGGAGACTCTAGATTCTTTCGCGGGCATTTCTTAACAAAATGGCCTTCCTCATGACAGTAGTAGCACAAACGTTTTCGCTGTTGTGCCTTGCTGGGTGCAGCTACATGCACATTATTGTCTTCTTGTGGCGTCATGACTGGTTGCTTCGTAGGGCATTTTCTAGACCAATGGCCTTCTTCATCACACAGGAAACATGCTGTTGGTGACTGCCAATTACTTCTTTCTTGATGAGGGCCAACAGGATTAAGGTATTGTGTCCTTAGCTCTTCGAGCGGCATCTCTTTGCAACCGACGTTCGCCTCTTCTTGGCGACTCTTGAGCAACTACGGCTCAAGATTCTTTCACGATGTCAATTACAACAGAACTATTGGATCCAGAGGACATTGAGTTGGACCATGATCTCGGCCTTCACAAAGGTAACATGTGATGTCACTCATAGGACATTCTCGCAGAGAATGACTTCCTTCACAGCTGGAGCGATTAATCGCATGCTCGTCGTGGTATGTCCTATTTCTCCACAACGAATGCATGCACGATCCTCGACTTGTTTGGTTGATAAGACTTTAGAGAGCAACGCTTAAATGTTGAACAAGGTGCAGGATAGTATTCGCTCCGTATTTACCGTGACCATACTGTCTCTGTGGGGCAAAGAGATTACTAAAAGCAACAACAAATTCATTCCAAGTGATATTCGCTGGGCTTCATGAATAAAGACAATATTTCTTCCACCATTCAAGAATGATTCCTCAGAATCGATAAGAAGCATACAGACTTTCTCATCGCCTTCACACCGAGCAATGAGCGCTTCCTCTCAATGGTCTTGAGCCAATCATCCGCTCCGATGGTAATACATTTCGAAAACACCGTGGACGAGTCCTTATGAATTCGATAACCTTGAGTAGGGATGTAAATCATTGGTAGCGACTTGGAACACTTCGCTGACATTGGCTTGGTTAGTCATATTCGTGATCCGCTTCATCATTGCATGCATCAACCGAGTCTCGAGCGGTCAAGAATTCTCTCAAACTCTGATATCCATCTCAGATCGACGGTTGAAGAACTAATCCACTATTGAGATTCTCCTTGGATTGATTTTCACCGCCATCGATTATGTTGTTTCCACTAATCAACCTCCGCTTGATTGCTTCACTTGGAATAGGGAAGAGGAAATAGCATAGGTAAGAAGGTGAATCCTAAAGTAGGGAGATAGGTTTAACCCAATAACTTAAGCAAACAAGATAATAACTTGGTATGGTTGCTTATATAAGCCTAAAAGCTCGCAACACATAACGCACACTCAAAGAATCAAGGAAGAACCAATTCAACATATACACACAAAACTACCGCCTACAAGGGTAACACTTCTATCTTAAGCAGACGCGACTCCCACACATGAGTCTCAACTGGCTATTCGAAGCATAGGTTATCTAACTTCCGGAACACTTCACCGATCTACTCCTTCCTTGAGCTCGATGATTCCCTCCTTCTTGATCTTCAGGGTTGACAGCGAACATTTGATGCTTTCTTCTGTGATGTGGCACGTCAACTACTAAGACAACTCAGATAAGGTTTTTAACTCGATCCAGCAAGGGAGAGAGAAAGAAATTCAGCAGGGGAAAAGGGAGAAATTTTGACGAGGAAAGGAATAGAAGAATAAGATAAGTCAAGAACATATTATTCTTCCAAGTTAATTCTTTTCTTTTAGAAACTAATTTTGAAGTTCCTATAGAGACGACCAGACTATCTAGGGTCAAGGCCTACAGTCAGTATGGCTCTGATACCACTTCTGTCGGACCCGAATATGCAAATTCGGACCCTCTGTGTATACTTCACTAGTCCAGGATCACGCTAGTGCACACAGGCTCAACATCAGTAAATATCACAATCATACATAGCGGAAATATTATGAAAGACATCATATGATACATACTACTAGTTGAATGACCTTATGGTCCTCTTACATGACTATGCCTCGCAAGGCTGAATAATATTTTAAACTGCAGCGGAATGAAAACGTAGACAACCCCTTAGTATACCACAGTAATCGACAAGGCTTGCGCCCTAAACATTCGTCTCCTCCGGAATCTTTCCTCCAAAGATTGATGTAGACTCTTCAAGCGGTGAGGTTATTGTTGGCAAGGGTGAGTACTTAAAGCACTCAACAAGTTGTACACAGAATGCAATTCTATGTATCTATATGCAAGGCTTATTCCAAAGGATAGGCTATCATGGCTATTTTGCAACAAAGCAGCATTTACAAACAAATACAATAAATAGATTGTAAAGACGCTAAAACCAATAACAATAATGATAGATTCAGCTTTTCTCAAGTAAACCAAGTTTCCAATCCTAAGTCAAATTCCATCTTCCATATAGCATTCCGCCATCCCAACCAAGTTGTTCATTTTAATTAAGCTAACCCTTAACTGTAATTCCCGAGCATTTCTCAATACCGTGAGCACGGCTATCCGAATAGTTTCACACTCTGCAGAGGTTATGCACTTTACCCACACGACATGATCGTCTTTTGGTGCCATGCAATTAACACACTTCCTTTGGTGTGTCGGCAGAGAGATCATGACAAAGCCTTTACAAAGCTCGCTTAACCCAAGATTACCCACGAGGTTTCAACACCGTGGGTCCGAAAACCACAACCAGGGGCCCCTCTTGCGCCATGTGAATTACACCATAACTCGGGAACTCACACCGACCAAGATAGTACCAAAGTTAAGACATTGCAAATTAATCAGCTAGGCTAGCCCATACCAGACATATGGTTGCATGATTGACTCAGGTCAAAGGCTTGCAAGGTTAAGTCCTTAGAGTGATCAGGGCAAGACATCCACATACCCTCTGCCCATTGGGCCCACCTTGGCATACTCACCCCTTGTCACTTGCCCCAATCTAAATTATTATCACCCAGTTGATTACCATGCACCACGTGCCATCAACAATTCAACATCGTTGCGTGACATGACTCGCCACAACAACTCAATCTCATCGTGTGATCCCACATGACACACAAGTTCATAATATTGTTCCATATTTCATTAATCAAGATTAATTATCAATGATTCTGACACATGTGATGACGTGGCATGGCTAAGCAACTAATACGAACTAATCCTCCAATGTTGATTATAATTATTACCAACTATATTTAACCAATCTAGGGTGACAATGGATCATGGCATACAATGACAAGGTAGGGTATGGATCAATCTGGTATATTAGCTAATCCCAATCTAATTTAAAACAATTGTATATTTGAAATATATGCAATAGGGTAAAACAAACATAGCAACTTTATAAACATGGGTTCAACATGATCAAAGCACAACTTGCCTTGGAATAGGTCCTGATCTGTTTCGGAACTTGCTCTTGAGTTGTTGAATCTTCCTCCAAGCGCCGCACAATTCAACGCTCACGCTGCATCAAGGAGAAAAGCAAATAAATGCCAAAACAGAGAGCAATTGAACTCCAAAAATAAAATAAAACTCACCATTAAATAGATCTCAATTTTACAATTTTTTAGAAATTTGAATCACTCAAATCCGAGTTAAATTGCAAAAGATATAGCCTTTTGAAGTTTGAAATAAATATTGAAATTGCTAAAATCAGAAAATCGGAAATTACGAATTAACAGATTTATTTTTAATTCGAAAACCGACTTATGACGTAAGCATGACGTCCACGTGGCGTCGACCTGGGCGCCACCAATCGACGCCACGCCACGCGTCGGTCCATGGACTGGGTCCACGGCGCAACGCAGGACTACGGTGGACTCGGTCCATGGCACCTCGGCTGGTGAGCCCGACACGCGTCCGCCTGCGATTGGTCCACACGCGCGGCGGAATTCCACCGCACAGATCGCATCTAACGGCTACCGATCTTAACCCTACGTGGCACGATCCTAGCCCTTCGCTGAAGATCCGACGGTCGTTACCTTTCGAGCCTAGCGATGGCGGCACGGCGGCGCTTCTTCGCCGGACATGGAGACGAAGACCACCGCGACGGCAGAAGGAAGGGTCTCCGGCGATGCTTCTGCTTCTCACGGACGCGCCTCGTCACGGCGAACACGCTGGCGACCTTGGCGACGGCGGGGACTTCCCGGACGGCGAGCTTCAAGCGGAAAAATGCGGCGAGGACTTCGGCTAACTCCGACGAGCTCTTAGATGCGTTCTAGGGCTGCTCCCGCGGAAACGCTCCAACCAAAAGACGCGGCGCTCGACTGCGAACCTCGGGGTGCTACCCCCCTTATTTATAGCTTCGACGTCCGAGCTCTACACGGCGAAAGAAGTTCGGCGGCGTAACGGCGGCGGACTCCGAGTCCGAGCCGAGGACGACGACGTTTCACCGACGCTGTCCCGATCGACGGCCGAAACGTGAGCGCACACGCGCCTTCGCCGACCGTTGGATCGCGCCTAACGGTCACCGATCTAGGGTTTCGCCGCGCGCTCACGGTGGATTGGGCGCATCGGCGGGTCGAACACGCATTTACGATGTTGGGCTTGGCCCAACACTGCTCACAACGCTTTTAACAGATTTTTCATTTAAAATAATTCCAAAATTCATTTTATTTATTTTAAGCAATAAAACTATTGGGAAAAATCCAAGAAAATCTGAAAAATACTTTGAGACATTCTGGACTCAAATAAAATATTTTTGTCAAAACTTTATTTTGACTTTGCACAGATTTAAATAGATTTGAATAAAAGGCAATAAACTTGATTTAAAACTAATTCAAATAAATCCAGAGAAATCCAAATAAATTCCAGAAAATCTCAAATGCACATTTAAGCAATAAAAACTTAATTAAGACAAATTTTTGGGATGTTACACCCATGGGTGGTACCCAATGACCTGAAGAACTCATTATGGGACAAGCTGAAACAAGTTTTCCAGTTCCCCCAAGGGACCGAGCTGGTTGCAAAGAAACGAGCACTCTGCATCATGTGCACTGCGTGGAAGAATTGGAAGACAACACTAAACAAGAATTATGTGAAAAGAATGAAACGCCGAATTTTGACACGCACCCAAAGTTAAGGGAGTTCGGGATGAATTTGTGGCGCATAAGAGGTCCGAGAAGCTCACATAGTAAGTCAAAGGAACAAAGCAAACGCGGATAAGAATATTCACCTCACAAACTAGGAACCGGAGGGTACGTGAAGAAAATACCAAAGATGGGATCGGTCCAAGAAGAAATAACCCGCAAGGGTATAATTCTCGCAACGGCCGCTTTAAGCTTAACGATCAAGCTTTGGTTGCTTGGGAGGGTGCTTCTATCTCCGATGATGGCAGCTTAAGCTTCAGGAGCGATAGAGAGCAGGAAGTGCTGCGCAGAATCACAGATGCTCACACGCAGTCTTCCCAAGGATCTTTCGCGCCACGAAGGGAGAATGACGAGCTAACCATAGCCCTGGGTAACAAGGAGCATCCAGGTCGCACCAGAGGGGTTGGTTTGGTCACGTGGAAAGAAGCCTTCCCCGCAGACGCATGGATGTACAAACGTTCAAAGAGATTAAGAGAAGATCGACTCGAACGTCAGATAAAAGATGTCGCGAGAGCGCTAGAGGAACAAAGATCGAAACTAGATAAGGCTGTGGAGCAAGCCGTACAGAAAGCTCTCAGCTCACGACCGCCACCCGGTGAAAGCCCTGAGCTCATCAGTCCCGGTGCTCGTAAGAGCACGGCAAGGCCCACTGTGGATTCTTGAAGAGCATGGATCGCGTTTTCCGTGGATGACATCAAAGAACCGACCGTGCAAGCTACATTTGGCGCACATGGCATTACCATAAAGGTGGCCGAGGCGTGGCTTGGCCATGCCAGAGTCACGGACTTTGCACTATCGCCCGATACCGCAGGATTCGCCAGGTCGGTGGGCAAGGTCATCCGCCAATACCGAAAAATGGAGGTAGAGATCCTCGCGAGGATGGGAACAAAAGCGAGGAGAAAACGTGAATGGCTTCTCGCGTGGCGCAAGAGCTTGATTAAGTTTGGCTCGGACGATGAGGGCGACGACGACGATGATCACCGCACTCTCCACACGAGACCTCCCGCCTTCTCGCCGCCAACCGGGAAAAGTCCAACTCCTCCGTCGGCACCAACCGAAAAAGCCCGACTCCTCCGCCAAAAATCAGAAAGAATCGAACAACGGAACATCTCGGCGGTCGGCAGACCGTCCTCAAGAAATCTCAACCATCCGTGAACCTGTGACAACCACAAAAGAAACTATCACCGACATGACCGAGGAAGAGCGGAAAAAGCATGTAAGCGCTGCGTAGCATCTCACTTTAAAAAGGTGCCATCAAGTAAGAAGACTAAAGTTGATGCCGACGCGCAAAAGTTTTTCTTGAGTATGGCAAAAGTGCAAAAGACGGGCAAAGCTTCAACCTTGCAAAATATCGGACTACGAGCGATATCCGTAAAGCAATACTTGCAAAGCGGCTAGTGCCGACATCGCTAAAGCGGGATGCTCAAGCGGATGATGTTCAACTAGATGCTCTGGCGCAAGGTCTCGTGGAAGTTCGTTATGGGAAAACCTGGTTGAACCACTCATTTCGACAACCTTACAACTCAATCTGCGGCGCGCCCATCGCTGGTACATGCAAGATCCAACGATGGTATGGAGGCGTTCTCAATCGGATACGAGCAAGATTTTCACAATGGGGATAACATCTGCTGGGTTCTTTTCACTGAGTCTGTACATGTTGTACCAAAGAAGATGCCCTGGACATGAACATACTTAGACTATGGACTTTGTAAGTCCGTCTGTATATCGTTGAGCATTTACATCGCTTAATTGCATCTCTAACTTCTTTCTTATGTAGAATGGAGGTACGAGACATGTAGAAGAAATAATAATGACAATCTAGCATTGCTAGATCCGGGCTCAAAACGAGAAACTTGTGAACGATAATCCACGCGTTGAAGACTATTTATTTAATACTTTTTGAAGTCGCAATACAAAACCTCCGTACTTTTACCCTATAACTTCAAGCACGTATCTCCCGACTTCTAATATCGCTTTACTATTTTTGTGTAACACGACGATGTGGGAGTAATTGACTACGTTGACATATATGTGCAGGTTTCACTGGTCCTCCTCGTCATCGAGTTAGATGCTAGCGGATTTTTGTCTTGGACTCGGAGAAAACAAACTAATTTGTACCAAGACCTTTGGGACATCTTTGAACAGTAAACTCGATCGTTGCGTTATTACTCTAGCAAAATTCCATTCTATTGCATTTAAGTTTAATTACTATTCAAAATCATTCACGGGGCTTTCGACTGATCGCAAGAAAAGTGTTCTGATCGTCCATACAGAAAAATTTTGAAATAATAAATGACTTTCCATGCATGAAGCAGAACCCTAAACAATTTATGTGCATTCTATGTATGTACAAATATGCATTCAATTGTCACGAGAGTGTCGGCTATAACGAAGCCATGGTACGTAATTACACTTTGATGCCCTTTTTATTTAACAAATATCATCATTAAGTAACTTCCTTTTGTTCAAAAACAGCGCCAAAGCGAGAACCAATAAGTTATTCTTGATGTAAATTATAGCAATTCAAGAACAGATCGCGGATTCATTCATGATGAGATCATCAATCCAAACGGCGAGTTCCACGAGTAGCCTCATCGCCTCATTCCTACGGCCTAGACGCGTGACATGTCTACTTCAACTCTTTGTAAAATCAAAGCGAACGGGATGACATGTAGTCGAGCTACATTTGTAAATAAATCATTGTAAAACAAATTATGTGATGCGTAATTTAATATATTTGAATTATGATTTTAACGATGCTTAGTCGATACATGCATATATTTGAATTATGATTTGAACGATGCTTTATATACTACATATGGACACGTAAACAATTATATAAAATATATATATATTGTACAAAAAATATGCAAGCTTGTCATGCGGTTCTTGGAGAAAACCTAAGTGATATGTGTCTATCATCGTCGGATTATGGTACAACCCGGCAGTTGCTAGTACAATATCACCGCCGGTTTTATATATAACCGGCAAGATGATATTATCATCACCGCCGGTTGTAGATAGAACCGCAGTGATAATCCTTATCACCGCCGGATTTTGGTTTGATCCGCGGTGATAGTCGAGATCACCGCCGTTGTAGGTAGAACCGGCGGTGATAATCCTTATCACCGCCGGCCTCTGAGCCGCGGTGATAATCTCGAGTATCATCTTGCCGACCAATCACTGCCGGCGCCAATGACCGGCAGTGATGGGGTTTTGGAACCGGCAGTGATGTGCTGTTCTGTAGTAGTGGCATGTGTATGTATAAATCATATCTAGTAATTGTGACATCCCAAAAAATACAAAAATAGATAAAATATAAATTTTAGTTGGAATTATGATTTTGTTCTGAATTTCCCTCTTTTCCCTGTTTTTCTTGGAATTTTTGGTCTTTAAGAAAATCATTTTATTGATTGAATCTCAGTTTTCCAAATTTGAAATTCAAAATCACATAAAAATAAAATCTGAAGAAAATTCAATTAAATCCTAGTGCACCTCCAGAATGTTATCACAAAGTCTCAAATCAGTTTGAAAATATTTAATGACTTCAGAAAATCAAAAACAGTATTTGATGACTAGGTACAGTGATATTGTCAGGTTTATTTAAAAATGTACGGTTAAGATAATCCTCTAAAATTTTTATGATGTCATTTGTAGAAGTAAAGGCTCCTTAAGAAAATTTTAAAAAATATTGAAACTTCTCTGAGGCTTTTGAAAAATAAAAAACCAAAGTAATTTAAGAACAACAATAACATTATCAGAATTTTATAACAATGTACATGTTTGATTATCATCTGAAATTTTATTGTAACATATGTAAACCCATAGGATATCACAAAAAAAATTTCAAATGAATTGAACCTAATTTCGTATCATAGAAAAAATAAAAAATAAAAATTGAAAACTCAAAATTGAAGCAGTTACATTTTCATAATTTTATGAAATCATACGAATGTGATCATGGTCTGAAATTTTTATGAGAAGATAAGCATTGCCTTGGGATCATAAAAAACAATTTTCAAAAATTTTGGAGCAAGGATGGCAGCTCAATTAAATCAGAGCACTCTTGACTGCCCAAATGGAGAATTCTAGCTCCGTCTATTGCTTTCACTGCCATGTGGAACCCGCACCAATCCTGGCCTACTTGACAGCATCTCAGCCCCTCACTGCCCTACCCTCTCCTCAGCCGGCTGCTTCTTCCCCTCTACTTGACTCTTGCCATGGCAAGCAAATGCCAGCCGATCCAATGCCACGACAGGATTGACACCGCATCTTGTCTGTGTGCGAAACTTCAGCACCGGGCTCACCTGCCTATGCCTTTGTTGTCCTGGTTCACTGCCCTGAACCCAGCCGAAGCCCTGAAAGACCTTGTGGAGGTCTACCCATGTTGATGATGAGTATTTGACTTTATTTGAGTTAGGAATCTGATTTTTTTTTAGCAATTGGATAATTATTGTATATCATTTTGGACATTGCTATGTGATGGGTTTTCTTGTTTTTGATGGTTGCAGGATGACATTGCTAGGTCATGGTGAGACGAAGGATAACCGAGACTAGGCGAGGTGCGCCGGAGGTACAGATGGTCGGGGATTGCCAGAAGATGACCGGAGACGGGGTCGCTGCGAGCCTAGAAGACAAATGAACGACTGAGATGCTAACTTGAAGTTGCTTGGATCAAGGAGAGCCATTGGATTGCGGTTTAGAGGAAAGAGTACTGGTTAAGTTGGCTTGAGTGAATCTCAACCCTTGATGAGGTTTCTTGAGGACCAAGTAGAACTCATCCAAGGGTGGAGGATGACTCATGAGTAGTATAAATAGAGGGGTAGGGGTAGCTCTCCCCTCTTGAAGGTTTTGTGTGCTACTTTGAGCTTTGCCCACCTTGTTGTGAGGCTTTGTAAACCTTCCTCCAAAGAAATAAAATTTTACTTCCTTACTTTTCTGAATTTAATTTTAGCATTTACATTATGTCTTAAATTCAGCATTTAAATTCTCCAATTTACATTCTCGCAAGTTGGATTTGCCTCCCCTCCTACTTGCTTTTAAATTCCGCAATTTAATTTCTTGCAATTTACATTTTCGCAAATTGGATTTGCCTCCCCTCCTTCTACTTGCTTGTGCTTCTTGTGCCAAAGATGTATGATTGATGGATGAATCTTCTTGAGATCATATCCTCATCATCTAGGCAATCCGCTGCAAGAACTCGATCTCTTTGCTTAATCTTTGAGAATTTTTTGTAGATTGCATTTGAGGTTTTTGTTTCTTGTGTTCTTGCTTACTGTGACAAGTGGAAGAATATCCAAGATCATCTTGATCATCACAATCCCACGAGCAAGTTCAAGACCAAGATTTTCTCTGTTTTTCTCCTTTGCGTTTGAGTGTTTCAAGTGAGGTTTTGGTTGGATCCATTGAGTGGGGAAAAATTTTAATTGTGATCATTCACCCCCGCTCTGATCGCCATTCCGGTCCTTCAAGCCCGTAGCTTCTTCCACAGCTCAGGCGCCATCCCTCCCCTCTCTCTACCTTACTGGTCAAATCAAGCCTCACAACGCTACACCGACCAAGTGACCACCGTATATGTAGCATCCCAAAAATTCAATAAAATAAGAAATGCAATATCAAAAATATTTATATGATTTATTGTTATGTTTTTCGATTTTTCTGAGTTAAATAAATTGTTTTTGGCTTTTTCCTATTGAAAGAAATCCAAATGATCCATATAGTAAAATGGTAAAAGGTAAAAAGGTAAAAATCTAAAATCAGTAAAATTCATAAAAATCTCAGATAAATCCTAGATACATCCAGGATCCTGTTTTTGCCACTTGCTCTGATCTGGAATGTAACGTCCTGAAAAATTAGAACAGTAAAAGATGTACGGTATAAAAATTTAGAATAAGTATTTCTGGAGTTTCTTGGTATTATTTGTTCCAAATGGAATTTCCTTAAATTTGATTTTAGTGTTATGTGAAAAGACTAAATAAAAGGAAGAACAAAGGATGAGAAAAGATAAAAAGGGAGTTGGTTAAAGTAATAAAAATTTCTAGTAACCCAAGTTGCACTGGTATTTCAGTAGGACCAACAAATAAACTTTTTATGCACAAGAGTTGAGAATAAATAATTAATATGACCAAACTTTGACTAGCAACAATGAATAAAAAAGGAGAAAGAAAAATAACCAATGTCAAGTAAATCTAAGAAAATTTACACGAAGCTCTGGCTATGTAACACACCACTGGTAAAATTTGTATAATTAAATGAACTGATTTAAGCCTCTTAAAAATTCAAATATAGTGGGTCCAAAATGTAAGAAAAACAGTTGTCAGAATTTTTATAAACTAATTACTCATGTTTTTGACTTGAAAATTTTATGGTGATCTATTTATAAGGATTTGAGTCTCTCCAAAAAGTTTCAGAAATAAATACTAGAAAATTAATCGTTAATTAAATCAAAAACCAAAATCAAGGTTTAGGACCAGAGTACAGTGTCATAATTTTAGTAAATTATATAAAAAGAGTTTTTGTCTCACAATTTTACAGTAGACGTGTGAATCCCAGTAAGTCTTGGTCAAAATGTTTTGTAAAATCTGGACTAAGTTTGAAGCTTAAACAAATCCGAATTCTGCAGATTTCTCGCCCTGTCTCGTCGCATTAAATGTGCCCTCTCACTGACAAGTGGGCCCGGGTGCTGTTGAAACTTTGACGCGCTGGCTGAGGCGAAGCGTTGTCTCGCTGCCAGTGGGCCCCGGCCCCACATGTTAGCCACACCCTGCGATTTTCTTCCCCCTTTCTTCTCCCCTGGCCGAGGCGAGTCGCCGTCCCCACTCGTCCTTCGCCGTCCGGCTCAACCACTCCCGTCCGGCGCAAGGGCAGCCTTCCACGTCGCGTAGAGCTCCTCCTCGCCTGTGTTTGCTTGACCACGGTCGAGCCACCCGGGAGACGAGGCTGCGCAGCTGCGTTGCACTCGGTACAGAAAATGCCGACCGAAGCCATGTGCCCAAAACCGCGAAATCGATCAATCCCGTTCGGCTTTAAGCTTCTCACTCGCGTCGCAGTGCCCTGTGCTCTTCACTTAGCCATTTCACAGAGCTGGGAGTCTCGCGGGGAGTCTTCTTCCCCGTTCGTCCGCAAGAGCCGAAAGAGGGGAACTCAACGATTCGGGTGAGTTTCTCCTCAATCCTTCGAATTGACTTCACCTCAAGCTCCTCTAGCATCCAAGGATTACTGATCAAACGCAGTTTTGGCCACATTTCGCCTGCAGCGCCATCGCACCGCCGCCCTTCTTCCTCCCGGCCGGCGCATGGTGGCAGCTCGGTGCAAGCTTTCTCCGACCCAGCCATCCGATGAGTTCGAATCCCCTAGAGTCAGTGTAGCTCGCCTAGCCCTAGTTCACCGGAATGGTGGTCGTTAGCCGAGGTTTACAAATGTGTAAAATAACTCATCCAAATGAGAATTTTAGGAAGAATAGTGTAGAAATTATCACCAAAGTTTGTATTACTAGATTCCAGAAAAATATTCTGTTTTGAAGCTTTGATTCACTTAGTTTTCATAAGTGTAAAACCTTAAGTGGTATTGTTTAGTCTATTTTCCTTAGCCAGTTTTGTAGCCCAAGTCCAGAGTCCAACTAAGCCTTTTCAACAATAGTTTTCAAGCTTTATCCAAACCCTAAAAGTTAAAAAAAGTCATTAGAATTGACAATCAAAGTATGCTCTAGCTAATTCAAGACTTAAATCCTAATTTATTTAGCTATTGCACATAAATCTTGTTAGATATATAACCCTAAATGATATAGTTTTTAAGTGCTCTCTTCTTGGAATTCTTGAGAAAAACAGAGAGCTCTGTTTCCTAGTGTTGGTTAAGCATGGCATCCTCTAAAAGAAGCTAATGAACAATCTTTTCATTTCAAATAATTTTAGCATCTATAATTCGATGTTTGAATTCAAATATTTCATAAATAGCAACCTCCTGTTAAATTCGAATTGTGTTTATTTGTTTGTCTGTCTGTTTTCTTTTTGCCATTTGGAGTTTGCTAAAGTTCTCTTGTTCTTCTTTTCTCGACGAGTAGAGACCGACATCATCGAAGAAGAAGACGACTGTTCTGCAGATCCGGATTTTATTCTTGACAGTGATTTGCAAGGCAAGCAATCCCTTGAGCATATCGAGCCAAATAATTTACCTACATTATGTTGCTTTTGCTTATGTACAGTGCATCCGGATAGTTCTCCATAAAAGCGCTAATTTGGGTTAGAACAGTAGTTAATCCTGTAAATTATGGTTTGCCTCAATCTGTATGGACATGTGAACTTTGTAAACCTTAGTTTGAACTAGACATACTTAATGTCGTGTTTGGGTATAATCGCTAGCATAATAATATTCCTGCTTAAGCTTCTCGTTGGTGTTTTCAGTCTTTTCAACCGGTACATGATCTTTTGGGAAATGGTTGGTTATATTTTGCTAAAAACCCTCAAACAAAACTATGGTTTGACGCGAGTGATTATTTGGCACTAGCCGGTTGTGCAAAAGGATATACACGTAGCTAGGGTGGAGTATCGCTCGTGTCGGATTAAGGACCGAGCGATGGGACGGTGAATCCATGTTTTTCGTACAACCATGAGGGCTTGTATGGGCAGGTCTTAGCATATTAAGTTGTTTAGATGTGGCTTTGCATCTATGGAAGGCGGGAGATTGCACAGGCATTCCGGTCAGGTCTATCTGTAGGGGTTTCTACATACCAATGCAACGATGTACGCCTTGCCCTGGACAGAGACGTGGTGTGTGTGTGATACATGTGGATCCACGGCTTGGGTGAGTGTCTCTGTCTTTAGGGCGAGGGTTAACGTCCCGGGCTGGTGTAAAGCCACGTCTAGATAATGTAACGGCTCTGTATGATCTCCTTGCCGACAAACCAAAGGAAGTGTGTTAATTGGCCTGGCGAAAGAGGTTGATCATTCCTTGTGGGTAAAGCTGTACACCTCTGCAAAGTGTAAATCTAATCGATTAGCCGCGTCCGCGGTCAAGGGCACTTGGTGACGTTATTCCATGCTAGAGTCTTTTGGTGCTTTCAAAAATGGGGTTGGTTTTTGGAAACCGTTTTTATAACCAGCTTTTGTGTCAAAGGATCGACACTGGGGTCGTATGCAGTCGGGTAGACTGGGTTGAAAATCTGGAGTAATTGCTTATCTTTCTGTCTTTCATTTGCTTTTATTAAAATGTGATGTTGCAATATATTATGATTATTCATTTTAATGCTTTCATGCAACTGCAAAATAACCATAGCCTATCTATTGTTCAGCCTGCATAATTATTTATTTGCATCTGTGAACCAATATAAGTCTTGCTGAGTACCAATGTACTCAATCTTGCATCCATTGTCTCGAGAGGAAGAAGATCGCGATCCGCCAGATGACGCGTTCTTTCAAGCAGGTCTCAGGGGTTTTGACGATAGTCTCTTCTAGGTTGCCTAGTCAGTTGCCTGAGGGTTTAGTGGGCAACTGCAAGGCTGTTTCGAGTTTTCAGCTTTCTTTTGGTTTCCACTGGTAAACGTTTTAAATTTGTACTGAACTCTGTATAATTAATACTGTTATGTATGTCTTTCTTTTTGTCTGTGTGTATGGTTATGATATGAATGTTGTAAACATGTGAGTGCTAGCTACTGTTCCAGGGAATAGCACAGTAATTGTAACGACCTGAAAGTTGGAACAGTGAAAAACAAACCGTTTAAGTTTTAATATAAATGGTCCTGAAATTCTAGGTGATATTTGCTCCAATTAGAATTTCTTAGACTTTTGTGTTTTGCGAAAAGATTAAATAAAAAGGGAAAAACAAAGAAAAAGGTAAAAAGATGAAAATAAAATTTAGAAAATTTTACCATGAGTCCTGTTTGATCTTGTCATAACGTTTGACCAGTAAGTAGGGTTTTTATAAACTTAGGGGCAAGTTAAATGAAATATGTATCTACTTTTTGACTAAAAACGGTGAATCAAAAAGTAGGAAGAAAAATAACCAATGTCAAGAAAAGCCAAGAAAATTTATATAAATGTCTGGAGATATTATGCATCACTGGTAAAATTTTTATAATTAAATGAATTTAAATAAGCCTCTTAAAAATTCAAATACAGTGGGTCCAGATTGTTAGGGAAATAATTGTCAGAATTGTTATACAATAATGGAGCATGTTTTTGATCTGAAAATTTTACAGTGATCCAATTATAAGGATTGGAACCTCTCAAAAAAGTTTCAAAAATAAATCCTAGAGAATGAACCTGTAATTAAATCAAAAACCGAAATCAAAGTTTAGAACCAGGGTACAGTGTCAGAATTTTAATAAATTGCCCAAAAGGTTTTTTTGTCTCAAAATTTTCCATTAGGCGTGTGACTCTCAGTAAGCCTTGGTCAAAAATTTTGGAAAAATCTGGGATTAGTTAAGGGCTTAAACAAATCCAAATTCTAGAATTTTCCCGTTCTGTCTCATCGCATTAAACGTGTCGTCTCGCCGACAAGTGGGCCCAGCCCTGTTGAATCGTTGACGAGCTGGTCAGCTGAGGCGAAACGTGTCTTGCTGCCAGTGGGCCCCGGCCCCACTAGTCAGCCTCAGCCCGTGTATTCCTTCCCCCTTTCTTCTTTTCCGGCTGAGGCGAGTCGCCGACACGCCCTGCGCTGCATCGTCCGGCTTTACCTGCTCCCGTCCGGCCGAGCTCACCGCCCTCCACGTCGCGGCCACCTCCTCCTCGCCTGTGCCTACTTGATCCCGGCTGAGCCGTTTCAGAGGCGAGCCTGAGCTCGGGTTGCGCTCAGCACAGAGGCGAACCGACCGGTGCAATGCGCCCAAAGCCGCGAATGCGATCAACTCCATTTGGCTATAGCCTTGCACTCGCGTCGCAGTGCCCACACGCAACTCACTTCTTCATTTTGCGGAGCCGAGAGCTTCATTCGGGGATTTTCTCCTCCGTTCATCCGCAAGAACCGAAAAGAGGGGAAAACGTGGAATCGGGTGAGTCTTTCCTCAATCTTCCGAATTGACCTCACCTCGAGCTTCTCTATCACCCAAGGGTTACTGATCACTCGCCATTTTGGCTTCATTTCGCCTGCAGCGTCGTTGAGCCGCCGCTCTTCTTCCTCCCGACCGGCGCACGTTGGCAGCTCGGTGCAAGCCTTCTCCGACCTAGCCATCCGGTGAGTTCGAATCCCTAGGTCACCGAGCTAGCCTAGCCCTAGTTCACCGGAATGGTAGCCGTTAGCCGAGGTTTCGCTGTCGCAACCATGGCGCCGCCGCACTCACGGTGGCGGCCACCTCCCGGCGAATGGATACCACCCATGGGTGCGCGCGGTGTCTTTGGTGCCTATGGTCTTTGGCCATTCGCGCATGGGCGAGCTAGTCACGGCGGCGAGCAAAAGTCCAAGCTTTCTGTCCGAGTCATTGATGGCGGGTCCCACATGTCGCGAGCCTTCGGTTTGAACTCAGTTTTATGCTACATGAGGAAACCGTTTTTCTAATCGAAAGCGCATTTTGTGATTTTAGTTGATTTCCAGAAACCGGCCAAAATTCAAATGTTTGTAACTTTTGAATCATCTTGCCAAATTGAGTGAAACAAATTTCTAAATTCGTATAAAATTCTGTAGTTTCAGAATATACAAAAAATTTCTGAAGATGAGTAAAATGTGATTTTAGAAAAAATTAAAGAGAAGCTTAAGTGTAAATAGGATGTTATGAATAAAATATTTTTGGGATGATCCAATTAAGGAAAAGTAAATTTTTGTTGAGTCTCTGAGTTATGAGTATTCCAAATAAACAAAATGTTCCCATGATACCTTATTATATATCATGTTTGCTCAAAAATGAGTGTTAAGCATGAAAAATGAAATTGAGTAAATGAAAGATAGGATTAAATTTTGACTGTTTAAAAGTTCATCCTATTGGGACATAAATCATGGGGAGTTGCTCTTGTGAAAATACTTAAAGAAAAGTATATGAGGTAGTTGTTCAATTAAGAAAAAAACAATGCTAGTTATAACCAAAATAGATGTAATTTGCTATGAACAAGTTCAAAATAACTCAAATTCACATTTAAAATGTTTTTAAGATCATGCCCTGATGTCAGGAAGAAAATGGATAAAAGATGTTGAATGGTTTAGTAATAAATGAAAGTGAAAGATTGAAAGGTTATAAGTCAGTTTTGTGTTCATATAACCCTTTTCAACATATGATAAAATGGATTATATGAATGAGAAGAAATGTAAAAATGGTATAGAAGCACTTCACAAAGTATAATCTAGTAGATTCTGGAAAAATAATGACATTTTGTTAAGGTTTATATGCAAAACAAGTTAAGGGAATGAGTCTACTTTTTATGTTTTGCTGAATGATTGAAACAACTAAGCTTTTTCAACTATGTGCAAAATAACTCATCCAAGTAAGAAATTTTGGAAGAATAGTGTAGAAATGATAACCAAAGTTTGTTCTACCAGATTCCAGAAAAATATTCTGTTTTAGAGTTTTGGTTCACTTAGTTGTCATAAGTGTAGTAACCTTAAGTGATATGATTTAGTCCTCAGCCAGTTTTGTAGCTAAGTCTAGAGTTCAACCAAGCCTTTTCAACAATAGTTTTCAGGTTTCATCCAAACCCTAAAAGTTAAAAGAAGTGATTAGAATTGACAATTAAAGTATGCTCTAGCTAATCCAATACTTAAACTCTAATTTCTGTAGTTAATGCACATCAATCTTGTTAGGTTTATAACCCTAGATGATATAGTTTTTCAAGTGCTATCTTCTTGAAAAGTTTGTGAAAGACAGAGAGCTCTGTTTTGGTTGTTAGTTAGGCATAGTTCTCCTTCCAAAGAAGCAAATAAACAATCTTTTTATTTCAAATAATTTTAGCATCTATAATTCGATGTTTAAATTCAAATATTTCATGAATAGCAGTTGCCTGTTTGATTCGAATTGTGTTTACCTGTTTATCTGTCTGTTTTCCTTTTGCCATTTGGAGTTTGCTGATATTCTCTTTTTCTTCTTGTTCGCGACGAGTAGAGACCGACATCATCGAAGAAGAAGAAGACTGTTCTGCAGATCCGGATTTTATTCCTGACAGTGATTTGCAAGGCAAGCAACTCCTTGATCACGTTGAGCCTGATAATTCACCTACTATATGTTGCTTTTGCTTATGTACAGTGCATCCGGATAATTCCCCCTAAATGTGCTATTTTGAGTTAGAGCTGTAGTTAATCCTGTAAATTATGGTTTGTCTCAATCTGTATGGACTTGTGAACCTTGTAAACCTTAGATTGAGCTAGACATATTTAATGTCATGTTGGGTATAATCGCTAGCATAATAATATTTCCTGCTTAAGCCTCTCGTTAGTGTTTTCAGCCTTTTCAACCGTCATATAATCTTTTGGGAATTGGTTGATGATAATTTGCTAAAAACCCTTAAACAAAATTATGGTTTGACGCGGGTGATTATTTGGCGCTAGCCGGTTGTGCAAAAGGATATGCACGTAGCTAGGGTGGAGTATCGCTCGTGTCGGATTAAGGACCGAGCAAATGAGATGTTGTAGAACCATGTTTTCGTGCAACCACAAGGGCTTGTATGGGCGGGTCTTAGCTTAATAAGTTGTTTAGATTTGGCTTTGAATCTATCGAAGGCGGGAGATTGCACAGGCAGTCCGGTCAGGTCTGTCTGTAGGGGTTTCTACATACCAATGCAACGGTGTACGCCTTGCCCTGGACAGAGACGTGGTGTGTGTGTGATAAATGTGGATCCACGGCTTGGGTGAGTGTCTCTGTCTTCAGGGCGAGGGTTAACGTCCCGGGCTGGTGTAAAGCCATATCTAAATAATGTAACAGCTTTGT
This sequence comes from Otatea glauca, assembly GCA_036346275.1. Lineage (NCBI taxonomy): Eukaryota > Viridiplantae > Streptophyta > Magnoliopsida > Poales > Poaceae > Otatea > Otatea glauca. Next base: position 31,323,260 of record CM070728.1, read on the forward strand.
ATGATCTCCTTGCCGACACACCGAAGGAAGTGTGTTAACTGGCCTGGCAAAAGATGTTGATCATTCCTTGTGGGTAAAGTGTACACCTCTGCAGAGTGAAAAATCTGATCGATTAGCCGCGCCCGCGGTAATGGGCACTTGGGGAAAATCCTCCCAATGCTAGAGTTTTGGTGATTTCCAAAATGTGTTGGGCTTTTGGAAACTGTTTTTCAACCATCTTTTGTGTCAAAGGATCGACACCGGGGTTATATGCAGTCGGGTAGACTGGGTTGAAAATCTGGAATATTTGCTTATCATTCTGTCTTTTAATTGCTTTTATTAAAATGCGATGTTGCAATCTATTATGCTTACTCTTTTTAATGTTTCATGCAATTGCAAAATAACCATAGCCTGTCCATTGTTCACTGCATAATTATTTATTTGCATCTGCGGAACCAATATAAGTCTTCTTGAGTACCAATGTACTCAATCTTGCATCTATTGTCTCGGAGGAAGAAGATGCGATCTACCGGACGACGCGTTCTTTCGAGCGAGTCTCGGGGTTTTGACGATAGCCTCTTCTAGGTTGCCTAGTCGATGCTCGAGGGTTTAGTGGGCATCCGCAAGGCTGTTTGGAATTTCGATTTCCTTTTGGTTTTCCGCTTTTAATTTCCGCTGTTAAAATGGTTTAAATTTGTACTGAACTCTGTATAATTATTTCAGTTATGCAAGATCTTCTATATGTTTGCGTGTATGATTTTGATACGAATGTTGTAAACATGTGAGTGCGAGCTACTGATCCAGAGAATAGCACAGTAATCACATGGAGTTTCCTGTTCATCAGAACGGGGTCTCACAGTAATCACATGGAGGTTCCTGTTCATCAGAACGGGGTCTCACAGCAGTGGTATCAGAGCCATACTGACTGTAGGAGCCTTGGGGAGAAATGGTCGATAGTTAGAAGTATAAAAGTTTAATTTGGAAGTAAATAAAAATCTGTCCACTACTAATAATGGAATTTAGCCTAATGCTAATTTTCTTGTTTGTAGTTCCTTAACTCCTCCTACATATGATGGGAGTGCTGCAGTCTTTGCTAGAGAGCTGTCAGTTTGAGGGATGCCCAAGATATGTGGTATTCCAGGCGTACTTGAGCCCAGTGACCAAGGAGTACGCCGCTCGAGTGTTTATCCCTCCTAGGCCAGCCCACAGTGAGGGAGAGAGAAGCTATGTGGGTAGTGGGTCGTCCATAGACGATTCTATGAATGAAGCGGCATACCTAGCCATAGTACGACTTCGGCAGGTGCTACCTGACTTGAGCCCTCACCATTACTATCTACCTGGGAGACCGTTGGTAGGGAGAAATGTGTATAGGGACCCTGTTGGAGTGGGTAATGGCAACTTGAAAGTCAAGGTGGAGTTTGCTAACAAGTTGGATAACCACTATGTGAGGTTGGCGCAAGAGTTGCTTGAGACTCGGCGTCGTGTGGCATTCTTGAAGTCGCGAGTAGCATTGTGTGTGGAGAGGCGTGCCTTACCACGCACGGTGCTAACTAGTGAGGCTCCGGGGATTCCAGCGGCGCAACGCCCTCCACCCATGTCTTATGTGCCTACGCCGGGAGTGGGTACAAATGCTATGATATCAACTGTTGGAAGTTGCCCTAGGCTCATAAATGATAAGGGCATCAATCCGTATAGTATTTGCACCTACCGCCCTAGCACTCCGCGGGTATATCGCCGGAGGAGGTGTGTGGTTAGGAATGCGAGGATATGAAGTAGTGGAGTGGAATGTAGAAAAATCTAGTAGTATGTGGTAATGTATGGAAGAAATATTTTGGTTGTGTATTGGTAATGTAGTTGTTAAAAGTATGATTTTGTTGTAATCTAAATGTTGCAAGAACCTTGTAAGTATTAAAGGTTGTGCTGAATTTATTAGTTAAAGTAGTCTCATTTTGTAACTAAGAGTAGGACTTGTAAAAATGTAAGTGTGAGATTGAGCTTTATGTGTTCAAAATAGTTTGTATGCTTCCAAACAAAGTGCTAAGTTGCTGAAAATGGTAGCATGAAGTCATCTGTTAATTGTAGAAACTAGAAAATGTTTGAAACTTCCTCTGTTGGATTAATGCTTTGTATGTGTGCTTGTGAGAAAATGTTTGATAGTCTTGCTATATTGTGTTTGTGATGAAATGGTTGTGGTTCTGGGAAGTTGCTGCCGAAATGTTAAAGGAGATGGTTTCACTTTGTGTTGGTAGTAGTAAGAGCTAGATGGAAATTGAAATTTCCTTACTTGCTTAGTGCCTTGAGTATGTTCTGCGAAAAAAATGAACCCAAGTGACAGGGAGAATGTTTAGAATTCTTGCTGTGTTGTTGCTTGTGTAGTATTTGTTGGTGTTCTGGAACTAGGATTAAAATCACAGAAAGGATGTAGTGGTAGCTGTCATGTGGAAATGGTCCATATCCTTTTTGTGTGAATAATATATGCTGTGATGTGTTGGGGTGATTAGTATCTAAGTATAGGAATTGCAATTCTAGAAAAGGGCAGTGGTATCTAGTATGTGAGTTGTGCATATGCATGTGATCTGGAAGTGTGAGTCCAAGTTACAGGAAAGAGTGCATGAGCTAGTGTGTGAAGTAATTTGTGTATGTATGTGATTAATATATATATATGGCATGTTTTGTAGTGTAAAATCTTCGAGCTGCTTCTTTTCTGTGTGAATTAATAGTGATGATTTTCTCTCGCAAATTTTAGCTTTGAAGTAGAAATTTACGATGAGATAATCATTCACGACAAATAATAGTAGTGTGGGTTAACTGTATGAAGTGTTGTGCCAGTCATAAATTTCTAAGCAGCGATCTTTTCTGTAGTATACTAAAAGGCTGCAATTGCAGGATGAGGCCGACGAGATCCCTTAGTCAGATTTTGGAGTCTGGTACGGCTCAGGATGCTCGTGATCCTCGAGCGAGTATTTCTACGCCGGCCCAGCCGAATCCTCAACATCCCACGACGCGGACTTCTTCTTCACGAGCCGCTCGTCGTGATGTCCCTGATCCACCGCCTGTTCAAAAGGAGATTCGGAGGGCGATTACCTCAGCCGCCTACAATGGCGCAAGTCTTGGCTATGATCGAGCAAGGAAGACAAGCGAATGCGCTGTTGCTGCAACAGATAGCCTAGAATACAGCGCCTCAGAATATGGCTCGCGGAGGAAATGGTGTAGCACCTCAGGTGTCCAAGCTGAGTGAGTTCCTAAGGACCCAGCCACCAGTTTTCTCCCCTATTGCCGAGCCTCTCGATCGTCGATGATCAGTTGCGGCTGTGGAGAGCAGCGGCTATTGCTCGGTGTGATGAGCGGGAGAAGGTCTTATATGCTTCCTATCAGCTTCAAGGGACCGCAGCAGTTTGGTGGGAGAACTACCAAGTGGTGCTGCCGGAAGGTCGAGTGGTCCTATGGCCTGAGTTTAAGGCTGCTTTTCACCGCACTCACATTCCCGCTAGTGTGATTGAGGTGAAAAAGCGGGAAATTTCTGGACTTGAAGCAAGGGTCAATGACAGTGATGGAGTACCTGCATCGCTTCAATCAGCTGTCAAGATATGCTACTTATGAAGTAGCTGATGAGGCCAGAAGGATTGAGAGGTTTCGGGAAAGTCTAAATGAAGAGATCAAGTGGGCTTTAATTGCCCAAGACATTGACGACTTCCAGACTCTCGTTGATAAGGCGGTGAGAGTGGAATACGGTAGCCGCAGTGTGCTGGAAAGCCGGAAGCGCAAGTGGCTTCCGCGTAGTTCTTCTGGAGCTGGATCATCTCGATCACCAGGGTGGCAGTCGACCAATGTCCGTCGACCACCACCGATTCAGGCCCAAAGGGTCCAGCGCCAGGCTCAGCGGGTTCAGAGTCAGGCTCCCCGCTTTGTTCACGGCGATCGTCCACGACCAAATCCGTCGAGTTCAAAGAACTTAGATCACCGTTGTTGTTCGTATGTGCCGCTAACGTCACTTGCTTTCACTGCAACGAGCGTGGGCATTACGCCAATGCTTGTCCTAAGAAGAAGGCTAGACAGCTGTAACATCCCAAAAATTTGCCAAATATTATTTTATTGCTTAATTGTGCATTTATGATTTTCTGGAATTTATTTGGATTTTTCTGGATTTCTTTGAATTGATTTTAAATTAAGTATATTGACCTTTTGTTCAAATCTATTTAAATTTATGCAAAGTTAAAATAAAGTTTTGGCAAAAATATTTTATTTAAGTCCAGAATGTCTCAAAGTATTTTTGAGAATTTTCTTGGATTTTTCCTGATAATTTAATTGCCTAAAACCAATTAAATGAATTTCTAGAATTATTTAAATTAATAAAGTTTTAAAAATCCTTTTTGAACAGTATTGAGCCGAAGCCCAATACTGTGTGCGTGAGGCCCGCTTCGGGCGGCCCAATCAGCCTATTTCAGTAAACCCTAGCCGCTTTGTATCTGCGCCGTTGATCTCGATCGGGCGCTCGAGATTTGTCCGCGTGGCCGAGCGTTCTGAGCCGTCGGATGAGTGCCGCGTGGACGCGCCGGATGCGTCCGCGTCACCTCTCCGAGTCGCCGCCGGGATCCGCCGCCGCCGCGGGGTCATCTTCGGAGTTCGTGCTGCGCACGCCTTCCCGTGCAGCTATTTAAGGCGCTGACGCGGGCACGGAACCCCTCACCTCGCGCCGCACATCTTTCCCAAAGCCCGGAGCTTCGAGTCGCCGTCGTTCGCACGAGGAAGCTCGCCGGAGTGGTGGTTCGGACCGTGGGGGTTTTCGCTGAACGTCCGATCGATCTTCTGCGGATCAGATCGAACCGTGCGTGTGGCCAATCAGATCGTGCCACGTGATGGGCACAAGCACCGAGGCGCCATAGACACGGTCCACGGTGGACCCAATCCAATCCATGGACCAGGTCTATGCACCGGGACCACGTGTCATGTTCCGGTTGGTCCAGGCCAGGGCTGACATCGACATGACGTCACGCTGATGTCATAAATCTGTTTTCGATTTAAAAATAAATCTGTTAATTCTGATTTTCTGATTTTTGTTATTTTCAGTATTTATTTCAAACTTCAAAATGCTATATCTTTTGCACCGTAAGTCGGATTTGAGTGATTCAAATTTCTAAAAAATTGTAAAATTGAGATCTATTTAATGGTGAATTTTATTTGATTTTTGGAGTTATTTTCTCTCTGTTTTGGTATTTATTAGCATTTATCCTTCGGTACGTGTAGACGTTGAATTGTGCGACGTTTCGGAGGAAGATCCAGCAACTCAAGAGCAAGTTCCAAAACCAGATTAGGACCTATTCCAAGGCAAGTTGTGCTTTGATCATGTTGAACCCATGTTTATAAAATTGCTATATTTGTTTTACCCTATTGCATATATTTCAAGTATACAATTGTTTCAAATTAGATTGGGCTTAGCTAATATACCAATTTGATCTATACCCTACCTTATCATTGTATGCCATGATCCATTGTCACCCTAGATTGGTTCAATATAGTTGGTTAGTAATTATAATCAACATTGGAGGGTTAGTCCGTATTAGTTGCTTAGCCTTGCCACGTCATCACATGTGTCAGAATCGTTGATAATTAATCTTGATTAATGGAATATGGAACAATGTTATGAACTTGTGTGTCATGTGATATCACGCGATGAGATTGAGTTGTTGTGGCGAGTCATGTCACGCAACGATGTTGAATTGTTGATAGCACGTGGTGCTTGGTAATCAACTGGGTGATAATCATTTAGATTGGGGCAAGTGACAAGGGGCGAGGATGCCAAGGCGGGCCCGATGGGCAGAGGGTATGTGGATGTCTTGCCTTGATCGCTCTAAGGACTTAACCTTGCAAGCCTTTGACCTGAGTTAATCATGCAACCACATGTCTGGTATGGGCCAGCCTAGCTAAGTAATTTGCAATATCTTAATTTTGGTACTATCGTGGTCGGTGTGAGTTCCCGAGTTGTGGAGTAATTCACATGGCGCAAGAGGGGGGCCCTGGATGTGGTAACCAGTCCCACCAGTGTTGAAACCTTAGCGGGTAGTATCGGGTTAAGCCAGCGCATTGTAAAGGCTTTATTATAATCACTCGCCTTGGTGGTGTTTTGTTGTATCGCGTGGGTAAAGTGCATAACCTCTGCAGAGTGTAAAACTATTCGGATAGCCGTGCTCGCGGTATTGAGCAATGCTCGGGAATTACAGTTAAGGGTTAGCTTAATTAAATAGACAATTTGGTTGGGATGGCGGAATGCCATGTGGAAGATGGAATTTGACTTAGGATTGGAAACTTGGTTTACTTGAGAAATACTGAATCTATTTATTATTGCTATTTGTTTTACAAGTCTTTACAATCTAAATATTATATTTGTTCATAAATGCTGCTTATTGCAAAATAGCCATGATAGCCTATCCATTGGAATAAGCCTTGCGTATAGATATATATAGAATTGCATTCTGTGCACAACTTGTTGAGTGCCTAAGTACTCACCCTTGCCAAACAACAATAATCAACAGTTGAAGAATCTACACCTGTGTTGGAAGAGGAAGTCCAGGAAGACACGAGTCATTAGGGTCCGAGCCTTGTTGGTTGCCTGTGGTGAACTGATGAGCTATCTACGTTTTCGTCTTGTCACGCTTAATTATTAGCTTATATTTCCAGTCTTGCCCTGCGTGGCTTAATAATGTAAGTTGGTCATAAGATCATACATTTAGCTATATAAATAAATGAACTATTATTCTATTATCGTTGAGTATGATGTGATATGTACCAATGTTGAGCTGTGTGCACTAGCGTTGATCCTAGGACTAGTGTGGTAAACACAGTGGGTTCGAATCAGTGTATTCGGGTCCTTACAAAGGTGGTATCAGAGCATACTGACTGTAGGTCTTGGCCCTAGATAGTATGAAGGTGTCCTGTGTGTGTCCAAAACTATTTTCTAAAGAAAAATTTAAAGTTGACTAATAAAACACTCTTGACTCATCTCATTCTCTACATCTCGCCTTTGCTGAATTTACCGATTTACTTGCCGTTCCGGGTGGAGAACTTATTCAAAGTTCTTGTGGAGCAGATGCTGATCGTTCCAACCTTCGAGGAGTCAGCTGGTGGCTACGCCATGGAGCTGTGGAGTGTTCTTCAGACGCTTGGAGGCTTCTATCGTCCGCTTTACCGTGGAGGCAGTTGGACCATTAATGGTGTTCACCAAGGATTTATTTGCAAGCTGATTATCTACGCCCGGGAGAATGATGAAGCTAGCAGGCCAATCAACATCTCCCCAGAAGATTCTCGTACGAGGTTGCAATTCAGGAGGTTGCTCGACTTGCTCTTCGCTGTGTCTGCCGCGACTACGCCGACGAGCTTCACGACTCAGTGTTCCGACTTCACCCAGACGTTCAAGTGTGCCGACACCGACGGATCGTGGAGGATGAGTGTGCTACTGCAACGCACCTTGCGGAGTTCACCCTTGCCTAGGAGGAGCATATGAGAGAGACTACTCAGGAGTTGGAGACAGTGTACGAGGCACTCGGAGTGGCAGAGCAGGAGCTTGAGGTGACCCGTGCTTCAGCCATCGGGATAATCACCGAGCTGGGAGAGGCCCTAGAGGCGGTCGAGGACGAGTTGGAGCGCGTGACCCAAGGAGCTCACGAGCCAGCCGAGGAGGAGTCAGAGGAGGATCCCGAGGAGCGAGAGTGGGAGCCCGAGGAGGATCAGTCTTAGAGCTGTGTTGAGACTCGAGTGTTGAGTCACGTCTTTAAGTTAGTCTTTTACCTCTTTAGTGGACGTTAAGGTTTCGTGTTTAGTTTGCTTCTTTGTAATGCTGAGTGTGCAGTATGTGTTGTAAAGCTTGTAGGCTTGAATAAGCAGCCATACCAAGAATAAATAAAGAATTATTTCAGTTGGGTATAACCTATCTCCCTGCTTTAGAAATTCTTACTTCTTATCTATGCTACATCTACCTTTCCTAACCCAAGAGGCAATCATCAGATGGTGAATACTCGAGGGAACAACAGTTGCCAGAAGTGGATCGCGCTGAATGACAACCCCAATGACGGAGGCAGCCCTCAATCACCGCCAGTGGACATGCAGAATTTGGGAGCATTTCTTGCCGCGCAGACTCAACTAATGCAGACTATGATGTAGCAGATGACCAATGTAGCAGCAACCAACAACAACCATGCAGCTCAGAACAACAATGGTGGACCTCGACCTTACTCCAAGCAGTCAGATTTCATGAGGACTCGGCCACCAACTTTTTCAGGAAATGTGAACCCTTGAGAAGCCGATGACTGGCTTAGGACTATTGAGAAGAAGCTGCACATCACGCAATGTGAAGGCAATGAGAAGAAGCTCTACGCTTCTCATCAACTGGAAGGAACCACCACAGAATGGTGGGAAAATTTTTGTGCCACTCATGGAGCCCCGCAAGAGATTACTTGGGATGAGTTTACTACCGCTTTCCGCCAGTACCATGTCCCAGAGGGAATGATGGATCTTAAGAAGGAAGAGTTCAGGGCTCTGAAACAAGGAGGCCAACCAGTGGCCGAGTATCTGAATAAATTTACCCAGTTAGCTCGCTATGCCCCTGAAGACGTAGCGACAGATAAAGCTAGGCAGTCTCGTTTCATGAAGGGACTGAATTCAGATCGCAGTGGGGACCGATTACCACAATTTTCCGGACTTTCGGGAGTTAGTCAATAAGGCTTTGATCCTAGAGGATAAGCGCAAAGAGTGGGTGAAACCGTAGCGCTTGATGACTAATCGGGTGGACGTCCAAATCATCTATGTTTGAGAATGTCACCACAATAATTTGCTAGATTCCAACCGCCAGCCGTGAATAAGACATCAACCCTGCACACTCGCCCCGCTAATCGAACTTTGGACTCAAAGACAGGCAAAGCAATGCACCGTGAGGGAGTCGATGAGTCGCAGTGAAAAGATGCTATACATGCAATGAGCCAGGGCACTTTTCTAATAGGTGTCCACAGAAGGGAGGCATCACGCCGGTTCGTTTCAACTTGGGAACAACACCTGTCAAGGCACCAACCTCAGGAGGAAATCGTGCGCCAGGTCAAGCTGGAGCAACACCGCAATCAATAGTGCGTGGGAGGATCAAGCACATCACCGCAGATGGAGCTCAGGAAGCTACGGACGTTGTACTGGGTAAGTTTCGTTAACTCGATTGCACCTTTCTGATTTTGTTTGATTACGAGCTTCGCATTGGTTTGTTTCTCAAAGTTTTGCAACCAAGAATGGATTTAAAGTGGTGAATCTTAAGTGTGTGCTCTTAGTCCAAGCCCCAGGATCTGAGCTTAGATCTAGCCTTGGGTGTTTGGGAGCTAAGTTGTTTATGGATGGGATAGAGTTTCTAGCAAATCTTATCTTGATAGATGCGCAATCCCTAGACGTCATCCTTGGAATGGATTGGCTGTCTAAGCATAAGGCTGTTTTGGATTGTGGCCGAAGGATTGTAACATTGGAAGGCCCTAATGGCAAGAAGGTAGAATTTCAAGCGACCGCAGTTCGTGATGGGCAGTTAGTGGTCAACAGCGTGAAAGCCATCAGCATGGAAGATGTGCCAGTAGTCAGAGAAAACCCGGACGTGTTTCCAGAAGATTTACCAGGACTGCCGCCAGATCGCGATATCGAGTTCGTTATCGAGTTAGCACCAGGGACAGCACCGATATCAAAGAGACCATATCGGATGCCTACCGACGAGTTAGTGGAAATGAAAAAGAAGATTGAGGAATTGCAAGAGAAAGGTTTCATTAGACCTAGTTCATCACCATGGGGAGCACCGATTTTGTTTGTTCGTAAGAAGGATGGAAGCCTTAGGATGTGCATTGATTATCGTGCACTTAATGAAGTAACGATCAAAAATAAGTATCCGTTGCCCAAGATCGACGACTTATTTGATCAGTTAAGAGGAGCTGGAGTTTTCTCCAAGATAGATCTTCGTTCAGGATACCATCAGTTGAAGATCCGAGCGGAGGATGTGCCTAAGACTGCGTTTTCTACGCGATATGGACATTATGAGTTCACAGTCATGTCATTTGATTGACAAATGCCCCAAAGATATTTCATGAACATGATGAATAAGGTTTTCATGGAATATTTGGATAAGTTTGTTGTAGTCTTCATAGGCGATATCTTGGTTTACTCGAAATGTAAGAAGAGCACGCAGAACATCTGAGGATGGTTTTGGAGAGGCTGCGAGACAATCAGCTGTATGCTAAGTTTAGCAAGTGCGAGTTTTGGAAGGAGAAAGTGGAATTTCTTGGTCATGTAATGACTACTAAAGGAGTGGCAGTCGACCCAAGCAAGGTGGACGCAGTGTTGCATTGGGAGCAACTAAAGTCTGTTACCCAGATCCGTAGTTTTCTGGGAATGGCGGGATATTACCGTCGGTTCATAGAGGGATTCTCGACAATTGCTAAACCCCTTACGCAGCTTGTTGAAGAAAGAAAAGAAGTTTGCATGGACGCCAGAGCGCGAAAAGTTTTATGGAATTAAAGAAGCGTTTAACGACAGCCCCCGTATTAGTGTTGCCAGATGTGCAGAATGGATTTGATATCTATTGCGATGCTTCAAAGCAAGGCCTGGGGTGTGTGTTAATGCAAGAAGGCAAAGTCGTTGCTTATGCGGCGAGACAGTTAAGACCGCATGAAGTGAATTACCCAACGCATGATTTGGAGTTAGCTATCGTAGTGCATGCCTTGAAGATATGGCGTCATTATCTCATAGGAAATAGATGTGAGATATATACAGACCATAAGAGCCTGGAATATATACTCACTCAAGCGGATCTCAATATGAGACAGCGAAGGTGGCTGGAGCTAATTAAGGATTATAATGTGGGAATTCATTATCATCCCGGAAAAGCCAACGTGGTAGCGGATGCTCTGAGCCGAAAGAGCCATAGCGCGAATACATTGACAATGGAAGATCAACCAGAGTTATGTAAGGAATTTCAGAAGCTAAGGTTGGAAGTTGTTCCGCAAGGAATTGTAGCCGACCGAAGTAAAGCCAACACCGAGGATCAGATTAGAGAAGGCCAGAAGGATGACGATAAAATTTCTAAAATCAAGGCTAAAAAGGAGGAAGGCCTAGCTGTGGATTTCACTCTAGACGAGCAAGGAACCATGTTCTTCAAAGGCCGAATTTGTGTGCCGGATAAAAAGGAGCTGAAATAGCTGATTCTTGAAGAAGCTCACGATTCCAAGTACTCAATTCATCCAGGAAGTGCTAAGATGTACCAGGATTTGAAGGAGAGATTTTGGTGGCCTAATATGAAGCATGAAGTAGCTGAGCATATTGCTTTATGCGACGTATGTCAGAGGGTAAAAGCCATGCATCAGAGACCAGCCGGTTTGTTGCAGCCGTTGAAAATTCCGAAATGGAAGTGGGAGGAAATCGGAATGGATTTTATCACCGGTTTACCTAAGACTCAGAGAGGTTATGATTCGATTTGGGTTATTGTGGATCGTTTGACCAAGGTCGCTCATTTTATCCCGGTGAAGACCACATACTCCGGAGATCGTTTAGCGGAGTTGTACATGTCAAGGATTGTATGTTTGCATGGAGTGCCCAAGAAGATTGTGTCGGACAGAGGTACCCAATTCACCTCAAGGTTTTGGAACAAGTTGCATGAAGCAATGGGGACTCGTCTATATTTCAGTACAGCATATCACCCATAGACAGATGGTCAGACTGAAAGAGTAAATCAGATTTTAGAGGATATGTTGAGAGCTTGTGCTTTAGCTTATGCTACGTCATGGGATAAATGTTTGCCATATGCATAGTTCAGTTACAATAATAGTTATCAAGCTATCTTGCAGATGTCACCATTTGAGGCATTGTATGGACGTGCTTGTCGTACTCTGTTAAATTGGAATGAAATAGGAGAGCGTTTGGTTTTTGGGCCAGATATTCTCGAGGAAGCCGAAAATCAAGTCGCAATGATTAGAGAAAGGTTGAAGATAGCACAGTCAAGGCAAAAGAGCTACGTAGATAACCGTCGTCGAGATTTGAGCTTTGAGCCAGAAGATTATGTGTATCTCAGAGTTACCCCTCTTAAGGGCGTTAAAAGATTTCACGTTAAAGGGAAGCTTGCACTGAGATATATTGGTCTGTTCAAGATTCTGAGCCGTCGAGGAGAGGTAGCTTATCAGTTAGAGTTGCCTCAGTCTTTGGCAGGAGTGCATGATGTATTCCATGTGTCGCAGCTCAAAAAATGTCTCAGAGTGCCAACGGAGCAAACCCCGTTGGAGGCAATATAGTTACAAGAAGATTTGACTTACAAAGAGCAACCGGTCAGAATTTTGGATGTTATGGAACGCAAGACCAGAAACAAGTCTATTCAATTTTGCAAAGTTCAGTGGAGCAATCATTCTGAAAGTGAAGCAACTTGGGAGCGAGAAGAAGATTTGAAGTCAGAATTCCCGAACCTATTATCTAGTTAGCCCTGAATCTCGGGGTCAAGATTCTATTAAGGGGGGAGGTTTGTAACATCCCAAAAATTTGCCAAATATTATTTTATTGCTTAATTGTGCATTTATGATTTTCTGGAATTTATTTGGATTTTTCTGGACTTCTTTGAATTGATTTTAAATTAAGTATATTGACCTTTTATTCAGATCTATTTAAATTTATACAAAGTTAAAATAAAGTTTTGTCAAAAATATTTTATTTAAGTCTAGAATGTCTCAAAGTATTTTTGAGATTTTTCTTGGATTTTTCGTGATAATTTAATTGCCTAAAACCAATTAAATGAATTTCTAGAATTATTTATATTAATAAAGTTTTAAAAATCCTTTTTGAACAGTATTGGGCCGAAGCCCAATACTGTGCGTGTGAGGCCCGCTTCGGGCGGCCCAATCAGCCCGTTTCAATAAACCCTAGCCGCTTTGGATCTGCGCCGTTGATCTCGATCGGGCGCTCGAGATTTGTCCGCGTGGCCGAGCGTTCTGAGCCGTCGGATGAGTGCCGTGTGGACGCGCCGGATGCGTCCGCGTCACCTCTCCGAGTCGCCGCCAGAATCCGCCGCCGCCACGGGGTCATCTTTGAGATCATCTGGCGCGCGACGCCTTCCGTCAGACTATTTAAGGCGCCGACGCGGGCATGGAACCACTCACCTCGCGCCGCGCATCTTTCCCAAAGCCCGGAGCTTCGAGTCGTCGTCGTTCGCATGAGGAAGCTCGCCGGAGTGGTGGTTTGGACCGTGGGGGTTTTCGCTCGGTTTCGTCGTCGCTGTTGAGCCTTCGCCGTCACCGGTGCCATCTTCGAGTTGCCGGACCGAGCCGCGTTGAACCCGCAACTTTTCGTTGCCAGAACTCGCCGGAGCACCGCGTAGCGCGTCGTCTTCTTCGTCACCGGTAAGAACCCGCCGCCGCGTCTCCATCGCCAGATCCAGAAGCTTGGGGCCGTCGGATCCAAACTTGACAGTTGATGCGCTGCCACGTCGCGCGAGATCGCTGACCATCCGAGCGGTCTTCTGCGGATCAGATCGAATCCAATCCATGGACCAGGTCTATGCACCAGGACCACGTGTCAAGTTCCGATTGGTCCAGGCCAGGGCTGACGTCAGTATGACGTCACGCTGATGTCATAAATCTGTTTTCGATTTAAAAATAAATCTGTTAATTCTGATTTTCTGATTTTTGTTATTTTCAGTATTTATTTCAAACTTCAAAAGGCTATATCTTTTGCATCGTAACTCGGATTTGAGTGATTCAAATTTCTAAAAAATTGTAAAATTGAGATATATTTAATGGTTAATTTTATTTGATTTTTAGAGTTCATTTGATCTCTGTTTTGGTATTTATTTGCTTTTATCCTACGGTACGCGTAGACGTTGAATTGTGCGACGTTTCGGAGGAAGGTCCAGCAACTCAAGAGCAAGTTCCAGAACCAGATCAGGACCTATTCCAAGGCAAGTTATGCTTTGATCATGTTGAACCCATGTTTATAAAATTGCTATATTTGTTTTACCCTATTGTATATATTTCAAGTATACAATTGTTTCAAATTAGATTGGGCTTAGCTAATATACCAATTTGATCTATACCCTACCTTGTCATTGTATGCCATGATCCATTGTCACCCTAGATTGGTTCAATATAGTTGGTTAGTAATTATAATCAACATTGGAGGGTTAGTCCGTATTAGTTGCTTAGCCTTGCCACGTCATCACATGTGTCAGAATCGTTGATAATTAATCTTGATTAATGGAATATGGAACAATGTTATGAACTTGTGTGTCATGTGAGATCACGCGATGAGATTGAGTTGTTGTGGCGAGTCATGTCACGCAACGATGTTGAATTGTTGATAGCACGTGGTGCTTGGTAATCAACTGGGTGATAATCATTTAGATTGGGGCAAGTGACAAGGGGCGAGGATGCCAAGGCGGGGCCGATGGGCAGAGGGTATGTGGATGTCTTGCCTTGATCACTCTAAGGACTTAACCTTACAAGCCTTTAACCTGAGTTAATCATGCAACCACATGTCTGGTATGGGCCAGCCTAGCTGAGTAATTTGCAATATCTTAATTTTGGTACTATCGTGGTTGGTGTGAGTTCCCGAGTTGTGGAGTAATTCACATGGCGCAAGAGGGGGGCCCTGGATGTGGTAACCAGTCCCACCAGTGTTGAAACCTTAGCGGGTAGTATCGGGTTAAGCCAGCGCATTGTAAAGGCTTTGTTATAATCACTCGCCTTGGTGGTGTTTGGTTGTATCGCGTGGGTAAAGTGCATAACCTCTGCAGAGTGTAAAACTATTCGGATAGCCGTGCTCGCGTTATTGAGCAATGCTCGGGAATTACAGTTAAGGGTTAGCTTAATTAAATGGACAATTTGGTTGGGATGGCGGAATGCCATGTGGAAGATGGAATTTGACTTAGGATTGGAAACTTGGTTTACTTGAGAAATACTGAATCTATTTATTATTGCTATTTGTTTTGCAAGTCTTTACAATCTAAATATTATATTTGTTCATAAATGCTGCTTATTGCAAAATAGCCATGATAGCCTATCCATTGGAATAAGCCTTGCGTATAGATATATATAGAATTGCATTCTGTGCACAACTTGTTGAGTGCTTAAGTACTCACCCTTTCCAAACAACAATAATCAACAGTTGAAGAATCTACACCTGTGTTGGAAGAGGAAGTCCAGGATGATACGAGTCATTAGGGTCCGAGCCTTGTCGGTTGCCTGTGGTGAACTGATGAGCTATCTACGCTTTCTCTTGTCCATTTAATTATTAGCTTATATTTCCAGTCTTGCCCTGCGTGGCTTAATAATGTAAGTTGGTCATAAGATCATACATTTAGCTATATAAATAAATGAACTATTATTCTATTATCGTTGAGTATGTTGTGATATGTACCGATGTTGAGCTGTGTGCACTAGCGTTGATCCTGGGACTAGTGCGGTAAACACAGTGGGTTCGAATCAGTGGATTCGGGTCCTTACAACAGCGACGTCAAGCTCAAGGCCGTTCACAAGATGTGGCAAAGCGGCAGTCTCAGGGATCGGCTCCACCACCTGCTCAAGGTGGTAATGTTGGACGTCTTCATCACGTGACGACTGAGGAAGCGCAAGAAGCGCCGGATGTCGTGTTTGGTATGTTCCTTGTGCAATCTGTTCCTACCTTGGTTCTATTTGATTCAGGAGCTTCTCATTCTTTCATATCTAAGAAGTTTTCTGAGCAACACAAATTGGAGGTTTCTCTTTTGCCTGTTCATATGATTGTGCAATCACTTGGAGCTACCATTAGAACTGCTAGTTTTTGTTCCGGGGTTAGCATAGAGATCAATGGAGTTATGTTTTATGCTGATCTCATTGTGATAGAGACATCTGGTCTGGATGTGATTCTAGGCATGGACTGGTTAGCAAAAAGTAAAGGTTGCATAGATTGTGCTAATCGATCCATAACCCTTGAGAATCAAGAGGGAGTACATGTAGAGTTTACCTCAAGTACTGAGATTTCAACACCTCAGACAGTCTGGTATTCCACATCTGCTTCTAGTTTAAATGAAGTGGCAGTCGTTTGTGAATTTCCTGATGTCTTTCCTACCGAATTGTCGGGAGTGCCTCCGGATCGCGATATGGAGTTTGTTATTGATTTGGTGCCAGGAACTGCACCAATATCAAAACGACCATATCGGATGCCTCCAAATGAGTTGGTAGAATTGAAAAAAGCAACTCAAAGAGCAGCTTGATAAGGGGTTCATTCGTCCCAGTTCTTCGCCGTGGGGGAGTCCGGTTCTTTTTGTGAAGAAATAGGACGATAGCCTGCGTATGTGCGTAGACTACCGTGCCTTGAATGAAGTGACCATTAAGAATAAGTATCCGCTTCCCCGGATAGATGATCTGTTTGATCAGTTGAATGGGGCGCAAGTCTTCTCCAAGATAGATTTGAAATTGGGATATTTTCAATTGAAAATTAGACCCTCAGATATTCCAAAGACCGCCCTTACTACGCGTTATGGTTTATATGAGTATACCGTAATGTCGTTTGGGCTGACAAATGCTCCAGCAAGCTTTATGAACCTGATGAATAAAGTCTTTATGGAGTATTTAGATAAATTTGTGGTGGTCTTTATTGATGACATCCTCGTTTATTCCAAGAGTGAGGAAGATCATAGGCAGCATTTACACATGGTCCTTAGCAAACTACGGGAAAACAAGCTGTATGCCAAGTTTGAGAAGTGTGAGTTCTGGTTGAAAGAAGTCGCTTTTCTAGGGCATGTTTTGTTTGAAGGTGGAGTTGTCGTTGACCCAAGTAAAGTAGAAGCAGTATTGGCTTGGGAAAGGCCGCAATTAGTTCCAAAGATTCGAAGTTTTCTGGGCTTCGCCGGTTATTATCGCCGGTTTATTGAAAACTTCTCTAAGATTGCCAAGCCGCTGACTCAGCTTCTGAAAAAGGAAAGGAGGTTTGAATCACTACAAGAATCAGGGAAAAATCCGTGGGCCAAAAACCCACGAATTTAAGCTAAAACCCACGAATTTAATTTAAATTCGTGAGCAAACCGTCGAATTTAGTTCACGAATTTAACTCGACGAAATTAATTAATTAAATTCGTGGGTACCCACGAATTTAAGTTAAATTCGTGGGTTTCTGCCAAGCCCACGAATTTAATTGGGAATTTGAGTTAAATTCATGGGTTTATTAAACCCACGAATTTAACAGATTAAATTCGTGGGTTTATTAAACCCACGAATTTAATAGATTAAATTCGTGGGCTAAATAACCCACGAATTTATCAGATTAAACTCGTGGGTTTAATAAACCTACGAATTTAATCTGTTAAATTCGTGGGTTTAATAAACCCACGAATTTATCAGTCATTTTTACAAAAAAATGTATATATATATATCCATATATATATCCAAATGTATGTATTTTTATATATACATGTATCGCACTCAATACATATAACAACTAAAGAAGAAAAGAAAAGGCAAAAAGAAAATTGAAACTAAAAATTGCTAAGCGAAGAATAAATAAGAAGGATCATCTATTTTGTTCAAATCGATCGTAAACACTAACACAAAAGACAAACTCCACAATGAAGTTCAAGCGAACGAAGAATTAACAAACGAGACACCAAACCTATTACCAAGTACTAAAATCTCAAACCAACCTATTAACTCTTCAAACCGGCTTAAAACTAAGTCTCCGAATGTACAAAATTTCGCATGACCTCTCTTGTAAATAGGACATCCACTCACAGACAAAAAAACATTTGCGTTATAATATATATATCAATCTCTCAAACCGTAGGAGACATTCTAGCAAATCCTTAGATAATCCAATCACACATCCAACGGCAATTTGTAAACTACGCAATGACGTACAACACATTACAACCGCAATAGATACAATCCACTTTCCATTAAAATAAGTCCATCACAATAAGTCGATCACAACGATCCATCACAACAAGTTATAAAGTACAACGATTATACACCAATCGAGCTCACAATGGAATTCATGCCTCGGGGTTGTTGGAGTTGTGGGCGCTACCACCACCGTCGGTCTTGTTGAAGATGTCTTCTATGATGTAAATCGTTAGTACGTCTTTGGAGGGCGTGACCTAGAAACCTACAAGTTCAAGGTTAACTTAGGTTGTGCTACAAGTAACATTATCTTTGATTCACATGAATATCAATATGAGAATATCAATAGTACTATTCAACCAAGACACAATATGAGAATATCAATATGACAGTCAAGCTAAACAAGAATAGATACTATATATAAGAACTACACGCATTTAACTAGTCAAGATATCTGCAATAATTATATGAACATCAATCTCATATTCAATGAAGCATCAAAGTAATACTGTAGTATTAACATAAGGCCAAAATTACAACTAAAATTATTTAATTCAACTTCCAAAGACCCCAATTGCATCACCGAGTATTCAAAAGATAACAAACAGTGAAAATAGTTCAAAGAAGCAATTAAGAGTTTTGGTAGTCATTTTAAGAGTTCAATATACAAAGTACAAATGTAAAGCATTCTACAAGGATAAACAATCGATTGTACATGGGCAAACAACACATTCTACAAGGATGCCATATAAAAATTTAAAACATAAGTTCACAATTGAACAAGTTGTCTTAAGATAACTTTTCAATTCCAAGAAGTCAACACAATGTAAGGTTCAAATCAAAAAGTTATTGATGAAAGAAAAAATCAATTAGCACGTAATAATTGGTCAACCATCACTTATCTACTGAGAGCACAAAGAATGAACTTTCATAAGCACACAAGTAAACCTTTGAAGTATGAACAATGAGATGATTTGTGCAAGGTTTAAGAAAGAGTTGCCTAAATGTCCTAAAATCGACTAAGTTATGCATTTCAACAAAATTATCACTTTTGCAACAGATTACTCAGATTGATATATACTAAAAGAATGAACTAGATTTCCTACTAAGTATATGTCCATCCACGCACATGTAATCTCATATTCAATGAAGCATATGTAATCTCATAATCAAAGAATGAACTAAAGTTCCTACTAAGCATATGTAATCTCATATTCAATGAAGCATATGTAATCTCACATGTATTCTCATATTCAAAGAATGAACTAAATTTCCTACTTAAGCATATGTAATCTCAACTAAATTGCAACTAATGTTCCTAAATTTGAGCAAGAGAAAGGAAGGGATGCGGCGGGTAGCTCACCAAGTCATCAAACTCCACAACAAAGTTCAAGCGAACGAAAAATTAACAAACGAGACACCAAACCTACTACCTCTACTAAAAGACCAAACCAACCTTTTAACTCTTTAAAACCGGCTTAAAACTAAGTCATTGAAATGTTCAAAATTTCGCATGACCTCTCTAGTAAATAGGACATCCACTCACAGACAAAAAAGCATTTGCAGTTATAATATATATATCAATCTCTCAAACCGTAAAGAGACATTCTAGCGGATCCTTAGATAATCAATCACACATCCAAACGGCAATTTGTACCACGGCCGCCGTTGAAGATGTCTTCTATGATGTAAATCGTTAGTACGCGGCCGGAGGGCGTGACCCGTAAACCGTAAGTTCAAGAATTGACAACTTAGCTCGTGTCGCAAACTTAGAATGTTTTCGACATCCATACCGTGGTGCCGCCCGAGGTGGCCGCAGGCCCACGGTTGAAGTACATAGGCATTCCTTGGCTTGGCATAGGTGGTGGGTACATGTAGAACGGGTTTGGAGGCTGGGAGCCCTGTAAGGCATAGACAGGTACATTATGCCACATATAAATCATTCATTCAAATTTTGAATAACGAATTGAACTGATCCGTCTTTACCGTGGTGCCTCTCCGTAGAAGGTGGTCGACTCGTGGAGTGAACATGTAGAAAGGAGGAGGAGGCTGGGAGCTCTGTGGATCATAGTTTGTGATATGAAGTATACATAATAGAGTTTTTTGAAAATAAAGAATGCATGAGAATATCATATAACCTGAGGTGCATCTCCTAAGGGTGGTGCCCGCATCCCAAGAGGGTTTATGAAGGACGCCGGGAGGCCGAGCACCTGTGATGCTTCTCCTTGTGGTGGTGGCTGCATGTGCGGAGAAAACATGTAGAAGGGAGGTGGTCGGGAGCCCTATGACATAATAGTCCAGCTTTGTGAATTCGTGATTTTACGAGCTAAGCGAATTAAAGATTAATGAACTCAAGTATCTTTACTCGCAAACAGAGGGCTAAACACCGCACGTTAGGTCCAAGAGATTGTGACATTCTTGTCGATATAGATTGTTTGTTAGATTTTAATCACGAATGTAAACTTGAGCGCTTTGTTCAAAGTTGAGATTGTACCGCAGATACATTTTCATGTATTCGAGTCTTCTCGGCCTGCGAGCTTCCTCTCATGCTTGACGAGACTCTTCTCGCTACCGACGAGCCTCCTCTCGCGCTTCACGAGCCTCCTCGTGCGCTTGTGCTTCCTGCGGACCTCGACGAGCGAGCACTCCCTATGAGGAAACCGAGCCTCGTGGAGGACGATCGCATCCACAACTCCATCCCCATGGCCCACCTACAAACGATATATACCAAATGTGACCATGCAACATTTTTTTCGTTAGTAGAGCGAACACAAATAAAATCAGTTTTATTAACGAACCTCCCATGCTTTAGGCCCTCCAATTGTGGTACAACGCTCCACATCGACCGGCGGCCTCCAATCAACCTCCGCCCATGACGTTGTGTCATTTGTTCTGCATATGATGCCTGCAAAACAGCATTTTGGTGCTCCTAGATGTAAATTTGCACAAAACATATTGTGTCATTTATACTTACCATCCTCTCACTAGCCCCGTCATCGCACAACACATCCGGGTTCTGTGGATCCTCGCCTTGGTGCCCCCGGATGTAAACTTCCACAAAAGTGGGAGTACTCCCACTTTCATCCTCCTACGATGCAAAGTTATAAACATAGTGACAAATTCGCTAACAATTATAATACCGATACTTACCATGCGTTGCTCTAGGCCAATGTGTCCGTCTGCGCCGTACTTGTGCTTCCCCAATCTACTTCTTCTGTTCCCTCGATTTCTATTTGATTTTTCTTGAAAATCCTCCGACCCCCAGTACCGGCACATCCACCTCCAAGCCTCCATGTCCTTCATTATCCAATCGACCGAGCTCTGGAGATACTCTTGTTCTCAGTGTATCCTCCTCGCCTCTGGTCCTCTTCTCATGTTCACCTTCTTCACCTCTTGTAAAATTGATGACACTAGAATGCGTGCATTCTTTCGAACGAATCTCCGACAACCTTTGTGCCGCCTATTAAAGACGCTTTTGGCCTTCTTCAAAGCGTTGTAATCGTCTTCGTTCTCAAGCCGGAACCTCTCCTGCATATAATCACACACTGTCAAATTGTACTTACATTTAAAGCAATACTCAAATAGAGTAAATACATAACGCAAACTCACCCAGAAGCCAGCCCACACTGCGCTACGACATGTTTGGTTGTCTTCGCCGCCTTCCACGTTCTCCTTCAACGCCCAATGCTTCCAGCCAGGGTCGCGAATCTATCCTCGCCGACTCAACCATGCCAGTGGTAATAGTACCGCCAAGGGCTCCCAAAGACGGCGTTAACCTTTGTAATGTGGCCCGTCCAGTCCAACCCGGCTCTTTCCAAAGGCCTACAACAAAATACAAGACAAAGATGCGCAAAACAATAAGTTGTCACTTAGCTAATGCTAAAAGAGAAGATATAATCATACTGCTCCCGTGTACCTCTATCAACCTCCTATCGGCCGGGTTGCATCTTGATTTAACCGAGACGGTTTTACTAAACTGAAATGCAAATAATTAGTTCATAGACATTACAATGTAAATATGGAGATTAAATGATAATCCAATACAACACATATACCGATGGTACCAAGAAGACCCGCCTCTTCAATCGGCTCTAAGGTCGCCTCCAACTCTACATCCGCTGCTACCTCGCCTCGGCGTCTCAGATCAGATTCTGCTGCCCCACCGCCACCACCCCAACGACCTCCTCGTCGCCCGCCTCGCCCATGTCGCCATGCTCACATCCCAACCGCCTCCTCTACAACCCCTACCGCCTCGCCTCCCGTGGTGCTCCCACGCTGTTCTCGTGCTCGCCATCTTGAAGCACCTCTGGCTGCTCTCTCATTTGCCTAATCTGCGCCGCCCCAAGAATATGGCATCGCGCCGCCGAGTCCTGACCATCAGAACCCTTGCTCCTCGACCTTCTGGAGGACGACCCGCTGAACTTGCCTTTAAGCTTGTCAACCTGATGCCTAGACATACTCATCTGTTCAAATTTGACGAGAGTTAGTATACAGGTTTACAAATAATTTTCAAAAACTTGCAAAAAAGAATGAGACAACTATAACATGTAAAAAATGAAGGAGACAACAATGACTTGAAGAAATGAACGAGGCAACAATAATCTTACAAAATATACATATCAAAAGTCGTCTGCATCAAAATCTGCTTCTGCGACTTGTATTTCATTGAGACGTGCTTGAAGACGTGCAATCCTTACTGACTTTTGAGGGCGTTTCCGTGATGGGCCGGGTTCATCTGTTATTACGTCTGTGGTATCGGTAGGTAATTGATCGAGTCCTACCCCGTCGGAGACAAGGAAAGAACCCCCCATAGCTTCTTCTTGATACACATCACCCACATCATCCTCTACGTTACTTGCCACATACGAAACATCCCTAGGAGGATATACTTCAGGGTTAACTTTAAATACAACCCACCAAGCCTTCAAGCTACGATGAGGATAGCTCTGTAGTACACTGCCAACCCGATGTGCAAGCACAATGTTATTGATATGGCCCCTCAAGCCGCGAACTGTGCTTCACCTCCACCATCCCAAAGTCATCGACACGTGTGCCGTTGTGTGGATCGAACCAATGGCAATCAAAAAACACAACCTTCAGTTCTTTGCCACCCCCAAAGGTATACTCAATTATGTTTTGTACAACACCGTAGTAGTCTAATATATCGCCACCGAATCGGATAACGTTGTGACTACTCCATTTGTATGAAGTGGCCGCAAGTGGACGGCTAGCTTCTAATTTCACTGCTCAAAACGGAACCCGCTCACATAACAAATGACTATAGCTCCTTGCCGTCACATCACCATGTGAGAGCTGTCGAGATCCTTAGGGACGGAGACATCACGCATACACTATATAGCAACATTCATCATGTTAGTCTAATATTAAGTTATTACAACAATTCATTTTAGAAAATGAATAAATAGTCAAATTACATGTCGTGGAACCATTTGCGAAGCTTGGGCTGCCTTTCAACCCATCACGACGTAGGTTATCCAATTGCTTAGTTGTGGGTTGTCGAGTTGACTTCCAATTTTCTTTGTCAAATACTCAAGGCCATTTATTCTCGGTTAAAAGGACACTACATCAAATGTTGAAAACATAATTCGAAAGTCACTTACTCAAAATATTTTTCAACTTCTACCATGTTAGTGAACATGTAAAGCATGGTCATGTTCCACTCCTCATACTCAACATGGTGTGCGAAGTACGACCCAACAAAGTTGACCCTTGCATTGAAAAAGCTTAAGTTCGCTCAACGGTTCTTCTTCCGCGCACGGCATCGATTCTTACGGACATTCACGTTGTGCTTGAGTGCGAAATACTTTGTTGAGAAGTTTGTGATCTCTTTACTTGCATAAGCCTCTGCGATACACCCTCTACCCTAGCCTTGTTGCGCATCGTAGCTCTAAGCTTTTTCAACTCCCTTTCACGACTATACATCCATCCGAATCACAGCAGACCTCCAACCTTCGCTTCCCAAGGTAGATGCACCAGCAGATGTTGCATCACATTCATAAAACCAGTGGGAAAGTTTTTCCAACTTGCATACAAGCAATGAAATTCCCTCTCTAACTTCGCATCAACGCCTTAGAGATTTCCTTACCGCATATCCGCCTATAGAAGTGGCGAGCTCGCTAACATCCTCCACAACTCATTATCAAAATAGCAACTAAACATTACGGAACAAGTCTTTCCATGATAATATGGTAATCATGACTCTTTAGCCTGCTTAGCTTACGGTCTTGACATTCACTGACCGCTTTATGTTAGATGCATAGCGATCAGAAACTTTAGAGTTTTCAACCACCTCAAAATATGTTTGTCTTACGGCTTCACACAATTATGGAGCTCGTGGCGACTCTCATTTCCATTTAAACCAACTTTAACCTCGAGCCACGGCCTAGCACAATGATCACCCATGTCTTTCCTAGCACTCACGTTATCCTTTGTTTTGTCGGTTACATCAAACACCATGCTTATGATGCTTTCTGCCACATTACGCTCTTGGTGCATCAAATCTATGTTATGCGGCAGAATCAAAGCTTTCGCGTAAGGCAGCTCCCAAAGAAAAGAAATATGAGTCCAGTTGTGCTCCTTTCCATAGCCAGTGAAACCCACTTCCGTAGATCGTACAAGCCGACTATGCCATTCAGCTATCTCCTCTCCTGTGAGTTGCTTCGGCGGTCCTTTTTTAACTTTATGTCCTTTTCGAAATGCTTTGGGTCGTTCCTAAAAGGGTGCCTCGCCGGAAGCCATCGTCGATGGCAATCGAAGAATGTGATCTTTTTACCGTGCGTGAGCCTAAATGCATCAGAGTCAGCCATACAAATTGGACAACACAGGCGACCATGAACACACTAGCCGGCCCAAATGCCATATGCCAACAAATCATGGACAGACCACAGGTATGCGGCTCGTAAGGTAAATTCTCTACCACCAACGCTGTCGTATGCCTTTTCCCCTCGTCACAACTTCTTCAGCTCATCAATTAGGGGCCGCATGAACACATTGAGATCCTTCCCTGGATGCTTAGGACCTGGAATGACAAGAGCAAGGAATATGAACCCTCTTTGAAGCAAATCTCAGGTGGAAGATTGTATGGCATGATGAAGACCGGCCAACAAGAGTAGGGGCTAGCGCCAGTCCGAAGGTGTGAAACCGTCAGTGGACAAACCAAGACGGACACTCCTAGGGTCGCTTGCAAATGCAGGATCGAATCGGTCCAATGCCCGCCATGCCTCGCCATCGACGGATGCACCATCATATCCGTGTCTTGGTCCTCACGTTTACCTTCTTTGTGCCACCGCATATGTTTCATTGTTTCTTTTGACATGTACACCGCTTAAGCCTATCCGTGATCGGCATGTACCAAGCCGCTTAGTCGCGTCCTTTGTAGTCACCGATACCCTTCCTCATCTACCACCTCAACGAATCGCACTTACCGCAATGCATACAATGGGTATCCTAGTCATGATCCTTCCGAGCGAGATGCAATTATTCTCGCACACATCAATCTTCCGTAATTCATCTCGAGGCCGCCATCAACTTTTTCGATTGGTACAAATCCTTTGGCATCTTGTGGTTAGGCGGAAGGACATCATTCATTATTTCAACCAAAGCGTTGAAGCATTTGTTCGAAAAGTTGAACTTCGACTTCATCGACATAAGCCGTGTAACCGCTGCGCAGACGGTCACATTGGTCAAGTCATGCGACTTCTCGTCCGAGGCGTCAAGTAGCCTATAGAATTCCTTAACCTCGTCCGCCGTGACCCTCCCGGAGTTAAATTCATCCCCGCCAAGATCATCCAAAGATCTCTTCCATCCGGCCGTGAACCTCCACATGGTCCAGATCTCTTCCATCTCAATGGCCTGCCCTGCGGCCTCTCCATGACGGTGCCACACCAAATAGTTAGGCATGAACCCGTTTTTGCAAATGTGATACTGCACTATATCCTTGCTGTAGTAGCTGTTATTCTCACAGAGGGTACACGGCAATACACATATTCGACTCCTCCAATAATGCTTGCTTCAAGAAAGCATCCGTGATCCGCCTCCATTCCCTTGAGTGCCCCATCACTCCTCCATCCGTCATACATCGCCTTCGATCGTCACCCATTATCAAAGCTAAACAAATGAAACAATGTCAACGCACGACCGCGGGCTTAGGTGACAAAGACAACCCTATTAGGAAAGATGTGTTCTAAACCCACCCAAGAATGGAGGCTATTGCATGCGACTGTGACGTGCGCTACGAACCGAACGAAATTTGGCGAAGATAACCCGCTGTTCTCCAAACGCACGCGCGATGTCAAAAGTGCCGGAGAACAACAGGTTATGTGGCCGAAATCACGCTCGATCGCCGCACGCCACGTGCCCTATGCAACAACCAACATTCTCGGCCGTCCAAAATATTTGGATAATTCGAACCGCGCACCTCACAAGCAAATGTGAGATCGCCGTTTCGAACGGGTGACGCCTATGCTCTCTATCGTTCGACACAAACGCTAAACTCTAACGTTATATACAACGGCGAGAAAATAAAATATATATATCATATGCAATAATATAAAATGATATGAAATAACTTTAACCGAATATAAAAGAGACGAATATACCTTCTCCAACGCCGGTGGGGCGTCGCGAGGGTCCGGGAGGGCGGGGTGGCGCCGACGGCGAGGCGACACCGGCGATGGCGCGGCGGTGGCGCGGCGCGGACAGCGGGCGGGCGGGGGTACAGCCGCGGGCGGGCGGGCGGCGTCTCGGGCGATCGAGCGGGCGGTGGCAGCAGCGTGAGGGCGGCCGGGCGGCGGCGCGCAGAGGGCAGCGGGCGGCGCGCAGCGGGCAATGGGCGGCGGCAGCAGCGGGCGAGGCGATGTGGCGCGTGGGCGGCGGGAGGGCCGGGGGAGGGGCAGCGGGAGGGGCGCAGGCGACGGCAAGCCGGCCGGGCGGCGTCGCGGCAAGGGGCGTGGGCGGGCGGCCGGGCGGAGTCGCGGCGGGGCGCGGCCATGGCCGGGCGGCCATGGCGGAGGGCGCGGTGGCAGCGGGCCGAGGCGGGCGGGCGGCGGCGGCAGGCGGGGCGGCGGGTCAGCGCACTGGCCGACCAGCGAGGCGGCGCGGCAAAGGCGGCGCGGCGGGGCGGCGGCGGGCCGCCGGCCGGCCGGCGGGTCTCGGGTGGCCGAAAGGGCAGGCCGGCGAGGCCTGTCGAAGTGGCTCGTGGCGGCCGAGCGGGGCGGCGCGCAGGGGCGGGCGGCGACGGGTGGGCGGCGGGCGGTGGACCAAGGCGCGGGGACGGCGGGGCCGCGGCAAAGCCGGCGGGCGGGCGGGCGGGCGCGCGGGCGGCGAAGCGGCGAGCAAGGCGGGCGCGCGGGGGGAGGCGCGACTCGACTCGCGCGCGTTCGTAGGGTTTTGGCCTGAGTTAAATTCGTGGGAAGGTCGCCCACGAATTTAAAATTTAAATCGTGGGTAATTTTGGCCCACAATTTAAATGTTTAAATTGAGGTAATTTTGGCCCACGAATTTAAATGTTTAAATTCGCGGGTAACTTCTGGCGCACGAATTTAAATGATTAAATTCATGGGTGTTATTTGAGCCCACGAATTTAAATAAATAAATTCGTCGGTTTCATTTTGGCCCACGAATTTAATTAAAAACGTGGGTTTTATACAAACCGACGAATTTAAATAAATAAATTCGTGGGTTTTTTTTTGGGCCCACGAATTTAAAAAACCCACGAATATTTCTCTGTTTCTTGTAGTGAATGGACTCCTGGTTGTGAGGAAAGTTTTCAAAAACTGAAGGAAAAGTTAACATCTGCTCCGGTGCTTATTTTGCCGGATATTCACAAGAGTTTTGAGGTGTATTGTGATGCATCGCTTCACGACTTGGGTTGTGTGTTGATGCAAGAGGGCAGGGTCGTCGCCCTGGTTCTCGACAACTTCATCCTCATGAGCAGAATTATCCTACACATGACCTAGAGCTAGCCGCAGTTGTACACGCCCTTAAAATCTGGCGGCACTATCTTATTGGAAATGTAATGCAGATCTATACCGACCACAAGAGCCTCAAGTATTTCTTTACTCAGCGGACTCTAAATTTGAGATGTAAAAGATGGTTAGAGCTGATTAAAGACTATGATCTCGGCATTCACTACCATCCTGGCAAGGCCAATGTCGTAGCCGATGCTCTTAGTCGCAAGCTTTATTGCATGTTGGGTTCAAATCAGTCTGAGTTAGTGCATGAGTTTCAGAAGCTTAATCTGAAGTTAGTTGAGAATGGTTATGTGGCCACTCTGCAGTTGCAGTCGACTCTTAAAAGTCAAATTAAACTGCACAGTTCAAAGATGAAGCCGTTGTTGAGGTTCGGAATCAGTTGAAAGAAGGCGCAAATTCTGAGTTCTTGGAAAACCCTGATGGGATAATTATGAGAGGAACTCGTGTATATGTGCCGAATGATCCTGAGATCAAGAAGCTGATTTTGACAGAAATTCATGAGTCACCATTATCTATTCATCCTGGTAGTACCAAGATGTACTAGGACCTTAAAAGGGAATATTGGTGGCTCGGTATGAAGAAGGATGTCGCTGAATATGTCGCAAGGTGCGATGTATGTCAACGAGTCAAGGCTGAACATCAGCGTCCAGCTGGACTTCTTCAGCCATTGCGAATTCCAGAATGGAAATGGGATGATATCAGTATGGATTTCGTTACTGGTCTTCCTCGAACCCGGAAAGGAAATGATTCCATTTGGGTTATTGTCGACCGACTGACAAAGGTAGCCCACTTCATTCCTATCAAAACCATACATACTGGAGACAGGTTAGCAGAGCTGTACATTAGTAACATTGTGCGCCTGCATGGTGTCCAAAAACGATTGTGTCTGATCGTGGATCACAATTCACATCTCATTTTTGGGAACAGCTGCACAAGTTATTGGGAACTAAGTTGAACTTTAGTTCTGCCTACCATCCACAGATCGATGGGCGTAATCGAAAGAACGAATCAGATTCTGGAAGACATGTTGCGGGCTTGTGTACTGTCTTATAGCACCAATTGGGAGAAGTGCCTCGCATTTGCAGAGTTTTCTTATAACAATAGCTTTCAAGCTAGTCTGCAGATGTCGCCATTTAAGGCCCTTTATGGAAGAAAACGTCGAACGCCACTTTTCTGGTCTGAAGTGGGTGAAAGACAATTCTTTGGTCCCAATTTGATTAATGAAGCCCAAGAGCAAGTGGATTTAATCAGAAGCCGGTTGAGGGAAGCACAATCTCGCTAGAAGAGTTATGCCGACACTCGTCGACGTGACTTAAGTTTCGAGATTGGTGATTATGTTTACCTTAAAGTTTCACCTCTTCGCGGAGTTCGTCGGTTCCAGATTCGAGGCAATCTAGCTCCTCGGTATATTGGGCCTTATTGCATTCTCGAAAGGATGGGAGGAAAGGCATATAGATTGGAGTTGCCTACTCAGCTATCCAGTGTGCATAACGTCTTTCATGTGTCGCAACAGCATCGCTGGCACTTGTGCTTTCCCCTGGAAACCGCAAAGCCGAACCAAAACCGCCACAACACCGCCAGCCACTCTTTCTTCCCCAACTCCGGCCAAACACCCGAAAAGGGGAAAATTCGTCTTTACGCCGCCTCAGTCCATTTCACCTCGGATCGTCCAACCCGAAGCACCCTCTTAGCACCCTGAAGCCTTCACCAACCTCAATTTAGCCTCTTCTTCCCTGACGAGCCTGTGCGCCGAGCTCCTTCCGCCGCCGCCGCAGCCGCACGGTGAGAACACCTCCCCGATACCTAATTCTTTGAATGAAAGCCATAAACCGAATGCTAGCAACTCACTGATGCTCTCTGCGGTGATCTTTCAACTAGGGAAGCCGTAGTTTAGCCGTTTCGTCACCGGCTGTGACCGCCGCCGCCCCCCTCACGGTGGCAGGCCAACTCAGGCCGAAGCGACACCGCCCCTAGATGCGCGCAAGCCCACTGAGCACGAAAGTGGAACCCTGTAACATCCCATAAAATTCAAAAATATAAAAATTGAATAGTTTGAAATTTAAAAATGGAATTGAATAAAAAATTTCAATTGGAATCGAGATTTTGATTTTAAACAAAATCTTTTCCTCCTTCTCTTGTATTCTACTCTTAAGAAAAGAAAGAATTCCTTTATTAAAAATATTTCTTCCAAAAACAAATAAAATATAAAATGAATTTGAGATGTGATATTTAATTTAAATTTTTAATTTCCTGAATTTTCTGTAATTGTTGGCTTTTCTTGAGTTTTTGCTTTAAAAGAAAAAAAAAGAAAAGTCTCATAAATAGAAATGGTAAAATGGTAAAAGTAAAAAGATAAAAATCCAAAGTCAATAAATTTTTTAAAAACCTCAGATAAACCGCAGATCCATCCAGGATCCTGATTATGCAACTTGCACTGATCTGGATCAATAAAATATTAAAAGAATAAAAGTAATCATGAGGAGATATCCCAAATCTGAACCTAAAAGATTTCTTCAGAAGTTAAATTAACTTAACCTGAGTTAAAATTTTGACCATTCCGACATGCTTGTCTTATCTGTGTCTGGTAAAAATATCAAGAGTTTATCCCATCATTTAATAATTTTAAAAATTCAGAAACAGAGAGATTGAAAAACTGAAAATGGTAATGTCAGAATTATTAAAATTAAAATGCACAATATAAAAATCTTACAATTTTATATAATGTCAATAATGCTATTCCAGATCTTCATAAAAGGTTTCATAAAATAATAAATTTATTTTAATCTTAAATTAAATAAAATTCAGAATCAACAGAAAATGACAACCATGCATTGTCAGATTTATATAAATACTTTTATAAATAATTTTTATATAAAAATTTTACTGGACCCTTATCTATTCCTTGCCGACCTATACAAAACGTTTTATGAAATATTGAGCCAATCTGCTGACCCAAACCTTGATCTCTATCTCGTGTTGTCTAGAGCTTTCATGTGTTCTGTCATTTTCTTCACTGCCGTGTGGGCCCAACTTGCCAGCTATTCCCTTGCCGACTGCCTTCTCTCT
The DNA here is from genome assembly GCA_036346275.1 of Otatea glauca. Classification (NCBI taxonomy): domain Eukaryota; kingdom Viridiplantae; phylum Streptophyta; class Magnoliopsida; order Poales; family Poaceae; genus Otatea; species Otatea glauca. Next base: position 31,354,152 of record CM070728.1, read on the forward strand.
GTCTTCTGGCCCCACATGTCAGCGATCCTTACCGGTTCACTTCTCTTCTCCAGCCTTCTCTCGATTTTTCTCTCGCGCGCAGAGACAGCAGAAGCCCATCGCTTTTCTTTGCTGCGTATTTGCCTATTGCATCCAAACCCTGTGTCCTCATTCCCTCTATATAATTCCTTCAAGTTCTTTGTTAGCACTCATCTTCCTGAACTCCCTCAGCCATAAGCTTCTCTCCCGCATCATCTCTCCATTACCATCAGAAAAACCCGATCAAAGGGGCAATCTCAATTTCGTCTTCGCGGTGAAAAATTCCTCCACTATTTTGCATCTGAAGCTTCCTTTTTCTTTCCTGAACTCATTCCGTCAGCTGATGACAACCTTCGTTAGTTGAGCTCTTGTTGCCGCATTGTTCTTCTTCTTTAGGCCCGGCGTTCGGTGGCAAAGCCTTGCGGCTCACTTCAATCCTTATTGCCAATCAAAACCGAGCCCTTCTGAATCACTGAAGATCATCGACACCCCCAATTGAAGCTTGTCTTCCACGTCGAGCTGCAGCGCCGACCTTCTTCCTCCGCCACCACTGCGTTCGGTGATATCTCACTCCCGCGCATTCTTCTCTTCAATTGAGTAGCAAAATAGAGTCTGAGAAACCTATTGATGCTGTCCATGGTGAAAATGCTGCGCAGAAGGAACTCTTTCTTCCTCTAGGCCGGTCGGCCATGGCGACCGCCGCGGGTCCTCGATGACGCGCCGACTCCCTTTGTCACCAGCGACCAAAAGGGCCTCCCCTAAGTGCAAAATCTCGTGCTGGTGCTCCCCGTGCCATCCATTCATCCTCTCTGGCGCTCCTTCGCCGCCGGCGAACTCGAACCGTGCCGCCCCTGCTCTCACTCTCTGCCGATCGGGTCCCCGATTAGCTTCTGCGATCGTCACCCATCGCCTGGCGGGTCCCCATCGTCGCATCAGGCAGATTGATTCAAGGGTAAAGACGCCTTCCAAGTAAGCAAAGCGCATTTGACAATTTGTATAGAATTTATAAACCGGTTATATGATCAAGCATTAATATCTTATGCATGTTTAGTGTAATTCCAGTGAAATAAATTTATAAATTCATTTAAAATCATAAATATTCAAAATAAACAAAAGTACTTAATATTACATCTTAGTTTGAATTATTTGAAACAAAGTTTATATGAAACCCTAATATGGTTACTAATACAAATATGAAAACCATAACTCTTTAATTCATGAAATAAATTTTAAAATGTTCCTGAGAATACGAGTATTCGAAATATGCCAAAAATATTTTAAAAGTAAACTCTGTTTGAATTTTAAAATTTAAATTTAATAAAGATGTTAAAACATACTATACATAGAATTTCCAGAAATGAACTCCAAATTGGATGAAACAAATTTTACTAGAATCTTTAGACTCTCACCAACCTAATTATGCAAAAATAATTAGGGTTCACCATAGGGAATTTTTGAGTTATTGCATGTAGTAAGCAAATAGTTCAATATTAATCCAATTAATTTTAGTGTTTTGAATCTGAAATTTTAAAAGTTAGAATATGGATCAAATGAACTCAAATTCTGATAAGATTAGTCTTGTATCACTCCTGATGTTACAAAGATCCTAAATATGCAAAAATATTTAGAATTGAATCTAGTTCGAATTAAAGATAGATTACTTTCCAATGTATAGAAATCAAAATAAATGTAACTTAAGGCATACAAGTTCAAATAATGGTAAAATAATTTCTAGATCCTTAATAAAACCATACAACCCTGTGATACAGGAATACCTCATGTTTGTGCAAATTTGAATTAAGTACATATTAAATCTTAATGTTCATTTATATGAAACACATCTCGGATAAAAGAAAAATATTGTGAAACCAACTTTAAAACACTCTTAATGATATCCCATGCTAATGCCAGAAAAATGGATAAATAATCATGTAAGGGTTAGTCGCAAACTAAGAACTAAAATTGAACCCTTGTCGCATAAAAGTTAGAATCACTTAAGCATTTTCAATAGCCCGTAGAATAACTCGTCTTAATGCAAATTTTATGAAGATTAGTTTAGAAACAATATTTAAGATATGTACTACCATAATCTAGAAAAATATTCTTATTACAACTTGCTTTGCATCTGAATCTTGCTAGCCTAATACCCTTAAGTGATATGATTATCGTAACTCTCTTAATATCATATAAGCCTTTTCAGCAATGAATATAATATCTCGTCTAAGCACTAAAATGTATGAAATTAGCTTAGAAATGTTCTTCAAAGTATAGACTATAATATTCTAAAAAAATAATCTTATTTAATCATGTTTTGCATATAAATCCTAATAGCCAAATAACCTTAAAAATTATGTTTCATGAAGTCAATTATATGAGTAAGCAAACTTTGTAATAATGAACAAATATGTAATTCAGATATTTGTATCACAAGAACCTTCTTAAAAACCATAAATAAATCTAGTAACCTAGCTCAATAGATCTAACATATTCAAAGTCACTTCTTATGCAAAATCAATTAAAAAGGATTAAGTGCTATTCATTTATAGCTTTCAGCTCAATTGTTTAATATCTTAATCTTATTAATCCAAATAATTTTAGCATCTATAATTCAAAGTTATAAATGCAAGAATTCATAATTTTACCCTCTTGAATTCGTAATTTAAGAATAGATAATCTATAAAAGAAACCAGGTATGTTCATCATAAAAAGTCATTAACAATATGAATGTATAATTAACTAAATCATGAGGACTTGAAATCATAATCCTAACCCTAAAAAAAATATTCCTGTTTTCTTTAATGAATCTTTATTTGGTTTTCTGTCTATTTTCTATTTGCCCTTATTAAAGTTGGATATTTGCTATATTTTCGATTGAACGACGTGTAGAATCCGATGTCGCTATTTCCATCGTTGCCGCCGTTAGCCGTGGCTTCATCTTCGTCGTAAGCAATAAATAAGCAAGGCAAGCACCCCCTTTGATCATATTGATCCCAGTTTTATAAATGTTTTCATTAAACATTTTACTGCATACTTTACTTTTATTAAAGTCTGCTATATTTTGGATATTTGTAGTTGTACCTATTGTCACATAGAACTTCCTTGATAAGTATGAATTTGTGAACCTTGATAACCCTAGAATAACTTAGATAGTACTTGGTGTCAATTTGGGTTACTCACACTTAGTATCATGCTTAGCCATGCTTAAATCAACATAAAATTTTGACATTATTAAAAATATTGGATATGACATTTAATGGGTATGACCTTCTTTGTGGTTGGTATTTTGATCAAAAGAAAAATAAAACTATGGTTATGATGCGGGCAATTATCGGCAATAGTACGTAGTGTAGGGGGAGACTATTGCCCGTGTCGGATTAAGGACCGAACTACGTGTTCGTTAAACCCAAGAATTACCGTACAACCACAAGTGCTGGTATGGGACAGCCTTAAACCAATTAAGTTATCTTGTTTAACTTTGCACATTGGTAGGCCGGAGTAGTACGAGCTTCTACAGTGATTGGTTGCTCGGAGGGGCGCCCACACCGAGGTGTTGGGAGTCACGTTTGCTGATACAACGGTGTACGCCATACTATGGATATGGTTATTCATTACTGTGCAGTGACTGTACAAACATTTATACCATAGTACGGGTTTTTCGACACCGGGCTGGTGCAAAGTTAATCTAGGTAATGTAAAGGTTTCCGTCAAGAACATTCTGGCCACTACGCCAAAGGTACGTGAAATATGCGGCAAAAGGAAAAGGTCATGACTTGTGGGTAAAGATGTACATCTCTGCAGAGTGTCAAACTTTTCGAAAAGCCGTTCCCGCGGTTATGGGAATCTTGGTGCGCCAGCACTAGTTAGATGTTTTTATTTTTATAAAATCTGGTTTCTACCATGTGTCGGTAATTTCTACTGTGACAGTGGAAATGGTTCTCGGATATGGTCATGATACTCAGGTACATGAGATTTATTTATGCTTATATAATGTTACTTTTCGTGTTAAATTACTTTTACTTAAATTTCGTTTTGCAATCTACTATTCTGTATTTACATTCCAAATTGGCTTTATGCAAACTAACCGTAGTAGCCTTTCCTTTGAAATGGCTTGCATATATCATAGGTTTTGCAAAAGTCTTGCGGAGTACGAAAGTACTCACCCTTGCTTAATTGTTGTTTTTAGGTGAAGAATCAGATTAGCTCGATGAAACATAATCGTCGCAGGATTCGGGATATTTTTGACGCTGAATTTCTAGGGATTATGCCTTGTGAGTTGCGTGAGGGATTGGATAGGCACACTACAAGACTTTGCTTCTTTGCTGCTATAAACTCTGAATCGTAAGATTATTGTGTAAATTAGCTTCCGCTTTGTTAATATGATGTATGATTGTGATTCCAATTGTTGTAAATGTGCGTACTAGCTACTGATCATGGGACTAGTACTGTTTGCACATGAGATTTCCATTTTCGCATTTATGTGAAAATGGGGGTCATTACAAACCCATTCCACTTCTCCGCCATCCTCATCGCCGGCGAAGCCAGAACCGTGTTCTCTGTCTCGGTCATCGACAACGGGACCAAGATGTCGATTGCATGCGACGCGCAGCTCACTGCCATGCGGGCCCTGGTCGTCGATCTCGCGACGCTTCGGTCACAAGACGGTCACATCGTCGCTACCGCTCGCCACAAGACGTTGCCGGTGGGCCGACTGTCGGCGCCTCGGTCCAAAGACAGTGCAAAAGGGAAAGAGGGTTTTCACCGTAAAAGCGTACTTTCCGTTTTTAGTAAATTTTCTAATTTTCAGAATTATCAAAACCGAATACATTCAAACTTGAATATCTTTTGAACTATCCAACCAAATGAAGTGAAATAAATTTCTAAATTCATATAAAATCATGTAGATTCAGAATATGTAAAAATATTATAAAATTAACTGTGTTTGAATATCAGATTCAAATTTAAAGAATGAATTTGAAATATGCCATTTATCGAATTTTTGTAATTCAATTCCAAACTGAATGAAACAAATTTTGTTAGACTCCATGTTTTGTTAGGAACCTGAATATGCAAAAATACTTAGGTTGTACCATGGAAAATATTTAAAGTATTGCATAGGGTGAGAATTAGATCAATAATAATAATAAATCGGATAATTTCAGAATTCAGAATCTGAAAATCCAAGATAATAAAACATATAGAGTAGTCTCTGGAAATGGTAAATAAAGGTAAATAATTCAAGAAAATAAGATTCATTATTACTGGAACCTAATCGAAAAATATTCATGTAACATATAAATAAACAATCAACATGATATAATCATATACCCAATCATGTTTGAATTATGTAGTTGCTTTTATTTGGCTCTTACATCTGATTCTTTCATTTTATTGTAATTGCCATGTTATTATTATACGACGTGTAGAACCCGACGAATCCGGTTTAATCGACGATCAGGAATACGACGTCGAGGAGAATCAACAAGGCAAGCACCTCCTTTGATCATATTGATCCCAGTTTTATAAATGTTTTCATTAAATGTTTTGCTGCATACTTTATTTTTATTAAAGTCTGCTATATTATGGGTATTGGTAGTTGTACCAGTAGTTCTATAGAACTTCATCGATAAGTATGGATTTGTGAACCTTGATAACCCTAGAATAACTTAGACAGTAATCGATGTCAATTTGGGTTAATCACACTTAGTGTTATGCTTAGCCATGCTTAAAGCAACATAGAACTTTGACATGGTTAAAAATGTTGGATATGACATTTAATGGGTATGACCATCTCATGGTTGGTATTTTGATCAAAAATGAAAATAAAAACATGATTTTGATGCGGGCAATTATTGGCAATAGCCGGGTGTACAAGGGACTTGTACGTAGTGTAGGGTGGAGATTATTACCTGTGTCGGATTAAGGACCGAACTACGTGTTTGTTAGACCCAAGAATTACCGTACAACCACAAGTGCTGGTATGGGACAGTCTGAACCTATTAAGTTGCTTAAAACTAGCTTTGCACATTGGTAGGCTGGGGTAGTACGAGCTTCTTCAGTGACTGGTTGCTCGGAGGGGCGCCCACACCGAGGTGTTGGGAGTCACGTTTGCTGATACAACGGTGAATGCCATCCTATGGATATGCTTATTCATTTTTGTGTAGTGACTGTGCAAACATTTACACCATAGTACGGGTTTGACGTCACCGGGCTAGTGCAAAGTTAGGGTTAAACAATGTAACGGTTATGTTATGATCTCCTTGCCGACACACCAAAGGAAATATGTTACTGGCCTGGCAAAAGGAGTTGATCATTACTTGTGGGTAAAGCTGTACAACTCTGCAGAGTGTCAAACTTTTCGAAAAGCCGTTCCCGCGGTTATGGGAATCTTGGTGCGCCAGCACTAGTTAGCTGTTTTTATTTTTATAAAACTGGATACTACCAGGTGGTGGTAGAAGTTGGCTCTTGAAAATGGTCATGAAACCCAGGTACTTGAAATTTGTTTATGCTTATATCTTATTACCTTCAGTATTAAATTGCTTTTACTCAAATTCTGTTTTGCAATCTACTATTCTGTATTTACATTTCAAATTAGCTTTATGCAAAGCAACCATTAGCCTTTCCTTGAATTGGCCTGCATGTATGTTAGGTTTTGCAAAAGTCTTTTGAGTACGTAAGTACTCAACTTGCCTATGTTGATGTTTTTAGGTGAAGAAAGAGATTTCCCCGACGATACATTTTATGATGCAGGATTCGGGGATGTGAACGATCAATTCTACTAGGGTTCTCTTTGTCAGTTGCCTATGGGGATATTGGGTTAAAGGCATACTACAAGAAAAATGTCTGCACTGATATGTCTTTACTTTTGGTAATGTAAGAATATTATGTACTATGCTTTCGCTGTAATAATAAAGTTTGTGTATGACTGTGATATCAATTTGTATTTGTGCGTACTAGCCACTGATCATGGAACTAGTACTGTATGCACATGGTATCCATTTTTGGTATTAATTATAAAAAATGGGGGCCTTACAAGTTGGTATCAGAGCCATGCTGGCTGTAGGAAACCCTAGGTAGCTTGGGCGTAAATGAACTTCAAATTTGAAATTAGGATTCCAAAACTAAAATGATGAATTAGGACATCTTGCCAATTTATTCTTTAAGTATATTCCTTTGGTTGTGCCAAATATACTTATTATTAACTCTTTTCTGTTTTAAAATTTCTGCTAGAATCTTTTCCTTCAATATTTCTTTATTGTCTTACATTTAATCAGTAATGCTAATTCCTTGTTAAATGTGCAGATGGGAGGTTATGTTCCATGCTATGTGTCTACTCAGAGGGAGAATTCCGGCATGATGGGATATCTTGCTCGTCTACTGGAATTTGCCCATTTTTCTGAGAATCCTAGATACATAGTATTTCATGCCCCTGTTAGTTCAGTATCTGTGGAGTATATAGCAAGGGTAGATATCCCTACTAGAGTCGAGTTTGGCGAAGGGGATAGATCATTTGAGGGCCCTGGTTCTTCCATCACGATGGCCATGAACGAAGCGGCCTATATCGCAATTGTCAGGCTACGCCATGCACTATCTGAGCTGGCAGTTGCATATAGGAGAATTCCTTCTAGGCCACCTGGTGGGGAAAATTGTTACTTGGATTCCACTGGGTTATCAAATACCACTCTAAGAAACTTAGTGGAATTCATTAACGCCTCGGATCAGTATTGTCGGCAAGTAGTTTCTGAGTATAGGGAAGCTAGGCGTAGAATAGCGTACTTAGAGGATGCTATTGCTCCTTGTCTTGCTAGAGGTCTAGTGCCGCGTTCTGTGTTGACGCAAGCGCCGCGTGTGCCTGTGGATGATACCCGAGCACCGCCGAGGCATTGCCAGGCACGGATGTCAGTCATAGGAAGTCATCCTCGTTTGCCTAGGATTCATGTAGATCCTAGCAGTTTTGCTTTGCGTCGTCCCCAGAGACCGCAGGTGTACCGTCGTCGAGGGACTTTTCCTTCCTCGGACACGGAGAGTTCTACCTGTAGGTCCTCAGTAGGTAGTGTTGATATGGAGTCAGTGGAGTGAGTCTTGGTTAGAAAATAAGAAATAACTTTTGGTTATTTTCCCTTCTAAACCGCGCTATCTAGATGTCAGTTGTAAATATTAGTGGTTATGCCTTTTGCTTGTACATATTAAAAGTTGGAATAAAGGTTTTTGGTTGTGAATTTTATTGTGTGCTCATGGCTCCTACTCGTGAATATTTAACGTCTTTGTTAATATTTTTATGATGTTGTGATCCTTGATAATAATAACTTATGAATAATAATAATGAGGTAATCCATAAAAATCAAATGAATAGAATCTTACCTATCACTTTCTTTATGCCGTTCCAGATGCCTGCTACTAGATCTTTGAATGAGATTTTGGGGAGTGAGGAAACCCTAGAAACTCACCCGCAGCGAGTGACTTCGGCCACTCCGGCACAGCCCAATCCAGTCCATCCGATGGCAGCTAGAGGTTCTTCATTGCGACGTCCAAGCCGACGAGATTCTCCGTCTCTGCAAGTCCAAGATGAAGTTCCTGAAGAAAATTTGCCGGGACCGCCAACGATGGCTCAAGTCTTGGCGATGATCGAGCAAGGACGCCAGACGAATACCCTTCTTCTTCAGCAGTTGGTGCAGAACACAGCTAATCTTGGTGTCGTGGATGCTGGAGCCAGAAATGTCGAAGCTTTTCGTCAATCTAAGTTGGGAGAGTTTTTAAAAACTCGACCCCCGACTTTCTAATCTGCTGTCGACCCCTTAGAAGCAGATGACTGGCTGCGATCAGTCGAAGGCAAGTTGGCCATTGCTCAATGCAGTGACCATGAAAAAGTTCTTTATGCTTAGTACCAATTGCAAGGTGCAGCTGCTTCTTGGTAGGAAAATTTCCAATCTATTCAACCTGAAGGCCAGCAAATTTCTTGGGCATCTTTCAAGGAAGCCTTCCGAAGGACTCATATTCCTTCAAGCCTGGTTAATCTCAAGAAACGGGAATTCCTGGATTTGCGACAGGGAAATATGTCCGTGATGGAATATCTTCACCATTTCAATTATCTTGCCCGATATGCGACCTCAGAAGTTACACCTGAAGCAAGGAGAATTGAACGCTTCAGAGATAATCTGAATGATGAGGTTAAACATATCCTGGCTATTCATGATTTCCATGATTTTCAGATACTGGTGGATAAAGCCATTATAGCTGAAAACAGTACCAGAAATATTATGGAAAATTGAAAGAGGAAATGGATGGCTCGCAAGTCTGCTAGTGCAAGTCCTGCAAGGCCACGCATTGGTCAACCGATCAATGTGCGACCTTCTGCTCCTTTTCAACAGCAAAGGCGGCAAGGACAAATTCCTCGACCTCAGCAGCCTCCTACTAGGCAGGCTAGCACTCCTGAAAGGAGACCTGTTGGAATTCAGAATCAAGCAGCGGATGTCACATGCTATCGGTGCAATGAGCGTGGACATTTCGCTAATGCATGTCCAAAGAAGACTCAAGTTCCAAGTCGTCAGCCGACTCAAGGTGTTCAGCGTCCCCCAGGAAGACCGCAAGGAGCTAGAGGAACTCAAGCAGTTAGGCCAGTATCGGCTGCAAATCAGAACTCAAGTAGCGGTCGTTTGCACCATGTGACCGCCGAAGAAGCCAACGACGCCCCTGATGTCGTGATGGGTATGTTCCCTGTTCATTCAGTATCTACCTTGGTATTGTTTGATTCCGGAGCTTCGCATTCTTTCATTTCAAAAAAGTTTGTTGATCAAAACAATATCAAATCTGATCTTCTCTCCACCAAAATGTTAATCTATTCCCCTGGATCAACCATGAAATCAACAGAAATTTGTCCAAGTGTCAGTATTGAAATAAATGGAATATTATTTCACGCTGATCTCATCCTCATAGAAACACATGGTTTAAATGTAATCCTTGGTATGGACTGGTTATCTAAATATAAAGGATGTATAGACTATGCCAAACAGTCTATTTCTCTTGTTAACTCTGAGGGTGTCCTAGTAAATTTTTCTTCCATCCAAAATTCTGAAAAATCCCAATCCTTCCTTTGTTCAGCCATAATAAAAGAACTCAGCCAAATTCCTATAGTCTCTCAATATCCTGATGTATTTCCAGATGAGTTGCCTGGACTTCCTCCAGACAGGGATATGGAATTTGTCATCAATCTTGTTCTCGGAACAACTCCTATTTCTAAGCGCCCCTATCGTATGCCCCCTTATGACTTAGTCGAATTAAAGAAGCAAATTAATGAGCAAATAAAGAAAGGGTTTATTCGACCTAGTTCTTCTCCGTGGGGTAGTCCGGTTCTTTTTGTTCCAAAAAGGACGGTGGTACACGCATGTGTGTGGATTACCGAGCCTTAAGTGATGTGACAATCAAAAATAAATATCCTCTTCCTCGTATCGATGATCTATTTGATCAATTGACTGGTGCTCAAGTCTTTTCAAAATTTGATTTGAGACATGGGTACTATCAATTGAAAATCAGATCCGAAGATATTCCAAAAACTGCTTTTACCACGCGTTACGGGTTGTACGAGTACACCGTAATGTCTTTCGGACTTACTAATGCTCCTGCCAGTTTTATGACCCTCAACGAAATTTGTAAAAGTGCAACCATTGTAATAATAAAGTATTCACAGAATATTAAACATTATAACGCAGTCTAACTGACTGGTTCAATCCAATTCCATGTCATCCACTGATATGAAGTATATTTCAAAACACCAATTCCTTTTGAAAGTATTAAAACTCTAACCATGTGATGATGGTACCAAGTTCTTTTGACCGAAAGAGCGGCTAATTAATTAGATTTAGACTCTGTAGAGGTGTACAGCTTTACCCACAAGAAATGATTTTCCATTTTTGCCAGGCCAGTTGACACACTTCCTTTGGTGTCGGTGTGGAGATCATAACATAACCATTACATTACCTCGACCCAACTTTGCACTAGCCCGGTGACGATAAACCCTTGCTATGGAGAAGAAACATAGATAAATGAAACATGACAGTAAATCCCTGTCATTAAAATAGTAACATGAGTAGTAAATATAACATCCCGAAAAATTCAAAAATATGAAAAATGAAAAGTTTGAAATTTAAAAATAGAATTAAATAAAAATTTCAATTGGAATCAAGGTTTTGATTTTTAAACAATATCTTTCCCTCTCTTCTTGCATTCTAATCTTAAGAAAAGAAATATTTCCTTTATAAAACTATTTTTTTCAAGACAAAAAAATATAAAAAATAAGTTTGAGATGTAATCTTTAATTTGGATTTTAATTTCCTGAGTTTTCTTAGTTACTGATTCTTCTTGAGTTTTGCTCTAAAAGAAAAGTAATATATATATTGAAATGGTAAAATGGTAAAAGTAAAAAGGTAAAAACACAATAACAATAAAAATCTGAAAAATAATATTAAAATATTATAAACCGTCATAGCCCCTGTCATGCTGTCAAAAGTAATCTAAATGCATGAAATAAAAGATTAGATATTGTAGTCATGAGAAATGATATCAATCGAAGAGCATGTCAGATTTTAGTAGAACTCTTTGGAGCTTATCTGAAGCCAAGATGTTTACCATGTCGACATCAACTCTATCCTTACCTCTTATAAAAATATTAGAAATTAAAAGTTAAATTTGAACCCTTTAAAAATTCAGAAACAGAGAGAAACCAATTCTGAAAATAGTAATGTCAGAATTAATAAAATTAAAATATCAAATATAAAAATCTGAAAATTTTATTGAAGATAATAAATTCCATTTGATATCCTTATAAAAAGTTTCATAAAATAATAATCTGATCTTGATCCCCAATTAAATAAAAACCTGAATCGGCTGAAATTCGGTGCGTTGTCAGATTTTTATAAATATTTTTATCAAGAATTTTTATCTAAAAATTTTAATGGAATCTTATATATGCGTTAAAAAGCTATGGAAAAAGTTTCACAAAATTCTGAATCGGTTAACAGCCTGATCCATTGTATTTATCCCGTGCTATCCAGAAATTTCATTTGAGTTGTTTCCTTTACTCACTTACGTGTGGGCCCAACTTGCAAGCTATTCCCTTGCCGACTTCTTTCTCTCCCTTCCGCCTTTCCCCCACACATTAGTTGTTTCCCATTTCTTCTGCTCGCTTCCTCTGATTTCTCTCGCGCGCGTAGACGCCAAGCCGAGCCACCGAACCGCCTCAGCCTTTGTCTCACCTACGCCGCAATCTGCAGCCCAAGGCGCTGACCTGCCATTTCTCTGTATTCACTGCTGCCATTGCCAACTTGACTATACCTTGCACCGAAGAAATCCCGAAGCCGCAACTCCATTCAACACCGCTCTTGCTTACTCGCGTTCAAACACTGTAAGTCATCTCTTGCTGCCTATAAATACCGGATCAGCCTCACTTTGGGCCCCTTTCTCTCTAGCCATTCACTGAGTTGCATTCTAAAACCCGAAGCTCCTTCCTCCACAACCATTTCCGCTAGGTGCTGAAATGGGGGGGATAGCAATTGAAGAGAATCCGGTAAAATCTTTTGAAGAGATTCGACCTGAGGCCTTCTCGTGAGCTCCTAGAGTCTAACCATTCCTCATTCTCAGTTCTTCACTCACGCAGCGCCGTTGCCGCGTGCGCCTTTCTTCTCCACGGTCGGCGCTCGGTGACAGCCCAACTCAGTGCTTCTCCAGATGAATCAACCGCCAAAATGGAGCTCAGGTGACTCGCTGATGCTCAAACTGTTACCCATTCGAGCCTAGCCTAACCCATCGTCTTCCTCGGTGAGCCGCCCTTTTCTCCACAGCAGGTCTCCGGTGGTAGCCTACTCTGGCCATCGCCGGAGGTGATTGACCCCACCATCAGGTGCGCAATGGTGCACTGGTACTCACCGTGCCATCGATTCGGTCGGAGATCCACTGGAGCGCAGTCGCCGGCGAGCCCTAGTGCTTGCCCTGTTCTTCGGTCACCGAACAGTGGGGCCCGGCTGTCAGCCAGACGTGCAAGAGCCAATTCAACCCGGTAAAGGCGTTTCTAGTTTAGAGAAAACGTATTTTGCTGTTTCTTTTTATTTTTCATAACCGAGATAATTCAATTACTTGTAACTTTTGCATTATAACTCCAAAGTTAGTGAAATGAGTTTATATATTCATATAAAATCAAGTACCTTCAGAATATGAAATAATATTTTGAAAATCATCAATGGGTGAATTTGAAATTCAAATTTGAATAAAAAGCCTAAAAATATGCTACATATAAAAATGTTGTAAATAAACTTGAAATTTAATGAAACCAATTTTAATAGAATCCTTAAACTTCCAGGAACTCAAATATATAAAAATATTTAGATTTAAACCTGTTTGAATCATTTTACATTAGAGGTTGTTCTCAATACTATAAATATTAAAAAATGCATAGTTTATGCAAAAGAAATCCAAAATCAGTAGACTTGATTTCTAAATGACTAATATGACAGTAGTACTCCTAAATATATCAAAATATTTAAATAATGATTTTGATTTGAATTGTTTCATGAATAAAATATGACTCTAAAATAGAAGATACATGGGTATATGTATGCATATAATAGCTAGCAGTAGTACATATGCATATGTGCATATATTTCAGAATGGATTATGAAGTTGAGTTAGTGTTACTAAAAATTTTTTGAGTGAAAGGCACTTAAATGTGACTTAGGCACAAATTTAATTGGCATAAAGACCATAAGCTTTATCCCTGTAAAATAATGTAAATATGTATATAAAACCTCATAAATTAAGTATAAATTTAGGTAAAGCTAATGTCAGTATATTCTTAAAGATATGATCATGAGAGTTAGCAAAAATAACTAATTTGAATTTAGTTTATAAGAAACTTTAATCTTCGTATGCTTAAAAACTATCTCGGATAAAAGCCAAACATCACAAAATCAACTTTAAAACACTCTTACTAATGTCATATGATAATGCTAGAAAAATGGTTAAATAATCTTATAAAGTGCAGTTGCAAACTAAGAATTAAAACTAAATCTAAGTCGGAAAGAATTTAGAAACACTTAAGCCTTTTCAGCAGCCCGTAGAATATCTCGTCTTAATACAAATTTTATGAAGATCAGTTTAGAAATAATATTTAAGATATGAACTACCATATTCTAGAAAAATATTCTTATTACAACTTGCTTTGCATCTCAATCCGGCTAGCCCAATATCTTTAAGTGATATGGTCGTCGTAACCCTTAATATCATATAAGCTATTTCGGCAATGAATGTAATATCTGGTCTAAGCACTAAAATGTATGAAATCAGCTTAGAAATGTTCTTCAAAGTATATACTATCCTATTCTAAAGAAATAATCTTATTTCATCATGTTTTGCATATAAATCCTATTAGCCAAATAACCTTAAGTAATATGATTTTTGAACTTCATATTGTGAATAAACGAACTCGGAAACAATGAAGATATCTGTAGTTAAGATATTTGTATCACCAGAATCTTCTTAAAAATTGCAAATATATAATCAGTAACCTAGCTTAACAGATCTATCATATTCGAGACCACTTATTATGCAAAATCAATTTAAAAGGATTAAGTGCTATTCATTTATAGCTTTCAGATCAATTGTCAAATGTGTTAATTCTATTAATCCAAATAATTTTAGCATCTAGAATTCGAAAGTCAAGAATAAATAGTCTATAAAAGAAACCGTGCAATGCTCAACCTAAAAGTCGATAACGATGTGAATGTATATTCGACTATAATGCAAGAACGTGAAATCACTCAACACAAACCCTAAGTTACACCTGTTTTCTATAATTGATTTTATTTGATTTTTCATCTGACTTCTTTTTGCCCTTATTGAACTTGTTATTTGTTGTGTTGTATTCTTCGTTCGCCACGTGTAGAACCCGACGTTATTGATTCCATCATCGACAACGTCGACTATGAGCCTGACTTCGTTGTAAGCAATAAATAAGCAAGGCAAGAACCCCCTTTGATCATATTGATAACAAATTTATAAATGTTTTCATTAAATATTTTACTGCATACGTTACTTTTATTAAAGTCTGCTATTTTATTGGTATTGGTAGTTGTACCTGTAGTCGAGGTTTTCTACGTCTTCCGCCGCTGTCAAGCCGCCTTCCGTCGCTTGGGCTATGGGAATGAGTTCGTCGGGCTGCGCCACGTCGGATCCGTGGAGTCTCATCATCGGAACGTCGCCAGAACACCGTTGGGCTCATCGTCATCTTCAAGTCCAGCGAAGAAGCGCCGCCGTGCCACCATCGCTGGACCCGTGAGGTATCAATCGTCGGATCGTCTCTGAACCGCTAGGATTGAGCCACGTGCGCGCGCGCATCAGTAGTTCGCTGTGGGGGTCGTTGGATTAAATCGGATGACCTGGATCGCGCCGCATCTCGGATCAATATCGTTGCGACGCATGTCAGGCACAGCAACCGAAGCATCCTGGATCGAGTCCGTCGTGGTTCGGCGACACGCCGTGGACCAAGTCCATAGACCATGACACGTGGCGCATTGTGATTGGCTCGGATCTTTGCTGACGTCATAATTGCGTTTTCCTTTGGAAAATAAACCAATTGGAAATTCTGCGATGCTAACATCATCATGAGGTCACGCCATCATAAATCGGTTTTTCAGAATAAAAATAATTCAGTTAATTCTGATTTTCTAATTTCTGTATTTTCAGTATTTATTCAAACTTCAAAAGGCTATAACTTTTGCATTTTAACTCGGATTTGGGTGATTCAAATTTCTAAAAATTTATAAAATTTAGATATATTTAATTCTGAATTTTATTTGATTTTTGGTGTTCAATTGATCTCTGTTTTGGTATTTATTTGCTTTTCTCCTTCGGTACGCGTAGATGTTGAATTGTGCGACGCTTCGGAGGACGATCCGTCAACTCAAGATCAAGTTCCAGAGCAAGACCAGAACCTATTCCAAGGCAAGTTGTGCTTTGATCATGTTGAACCTATGTTTGCAAAACTGCTATATTATTTACTCTATTGCATAGTATTTCAAGTATATAATTGTTTCAAGTTAAGTTGGGATCTAGTTAATCTACCAATTTGGTCTATATACCCTACCTTGTCAATTGTATGCCATGATCTATTGTCACCTTAGATTGGTTGGTTATAGTTGGTTAATACTAAAATCAACATGGAATGTTAGATCGTATTAGTTGCTTAGCCGTGCCACGTCATCATATGTATATGAATCATTGATAATTAATCTTGACTAATGGAATATGGAACAATGTTATGAACTTGTGTGTCATGTGAGATCACACGATGAGATTGAGTTCTTGTGGCGAGTCATGTCATGCAACGATGTTGAATTGTTAATGGCACGTGGTGCTTGGTAATCAACGTGGGTTGTAATCACTTAGATTGGGGCAAGTGATTGTGGGCACCCGAAAATACGAATCGATCCTCGCTCGTGCGTTGGACTCAGAGGTGACACCCATACTCCACTTAAGTGTATGATCACTGTCACCCAAAAGTCCCGTACACGGAGTATTAACCAGATGACCCTCACTCAAGCAAATATGAGCCACCTAGTTGCACCGTACACACTTACGCAACTAAGGGAGTTTCAATTCCATTCCGAACAACCATACCGGGATTGGAACCAACTCATCCAAGCATACACTCGCCGTTCGTCTCAGAACCTTGATATCGCCCACACTCACCAAGGGGAGCGCGAGCAATAGCCAAAGAACGACAACCGCACGAGTTTATGCATTAGATTGTTGAAAACAATTCCAGGTACCCGGATATGTGTCTAGTGCTAGTTCCCAAGATCAACTCCTAGCACCCACATATCCCGCATTCGAGATGCATCGCAACATATACACATGAATCTAAGCAGTTGGAATAGCATAAACATAAACTATAACTATTACAACTACTTGCTATTACAAATAATGGCCCACCGGCCAAATATTACAAGTCCAAAAGTAAATTGCAGCGCAGAACAAACGTATACCAAACTGAGGACAGTGGTATGCCCATCCGATAACCCATAGGCAACCGACATGGAAAAGCCCAAGTTCATCCATCAACATATTCGTCGGACGCCGAAGTAAAGTACGAGTTGTCGGGGAGTTCTTCCATACCGTCATCTATATTGTTTAAATTAAGCAACCGTGAGTACATGTTTGTACTCGCAAGACTTTAGTGTATGAAAATATTGTAAATGCATGGCTAGAACAAGTATAACAAGCTTCTACAATAGTCTCATTTTCAGCATAAAGCAGATTTTGTTTAACAAGTGAATGTTGCATAAAACGGTAACGGAATTGTAAAGAGCATTTAACAAAAAGCTAATAACAGTAAGTACAGTTCATATCCATCATTTCACAGCCCTCCTTGGCTGCGAATAGCGAGTAAAAACAGCCACCCTAGGCTCAGGAGTTTACCAATCCATTCCAAAACCATTTCCAAAAGTTTTTGCAAAAACAAGACAATACTTGACATTATTTTCCCAAGTTGCCCATGACCGTGAGCACAGCTAATTAATTAGATTTTAATCTCTGCAGAAAGTGTACACTTTACCCACATGACCCATTCTAGCAATCATGTCAACCATGCCTCGCGATACGTACCGTACCCGATTTGCTAAACTGTGACGAAACCGTTCAACTAGTTAAAGCTTAGCCTTGAACCAGCGACAGAGATGTTAAACCCTCGCCTTAGTTCCGGAGATCCTGAACCGATGGTGCCCCATCGTGAACTCTCCCCACGACAAGGCATACACCGTTGTATTGGAATGCTTGGGCCCCAACACCTCGGTAAAGGGAGCACCTAGAACGACACCAGTCCGTCGGATCGTCCATACTACTTCGGTCTACCAAAATGCAAGGCTAAACTCTAACTAATCTAGTGAGTTTAGGCTATCCCATATTAGCACATGTGGTTGCACCAAAACACTTAGGTGATAGCATCAAGTTCGGTCCTTAACTGACCCAGGCGAGAATCTCTCCCTAACTACGCGTGAGGTCCTTTTCACGCCTCAAGTTAAGTAATAGCTCGCCCACGTCTAAATCATAAGTTTGAGTTGGATTTTTATCAAATTAAGTGGAAACCATACCGTGCTTCCATCCATTTAATCAAAGTTCGCTCAAAGTAGTTGAAACATCTCCCATCATTTTGAAAGTTGTTCTAATGAGCATGTCTAAGCAATACATATTGTAAGTTTGCAAGTTTTACCCAAGTGACATTAAGTATTGTCTAATTCAATACTAGGTTACAATGGCAAGTGTTCAAATGACAAGGTAAAGGTAATGCATACAAGTGGATTTAGCTACCGTTACCCACAATATAGCAAGTTTAAAACATACACGCATGCATATAGTTTGATAAAAACAACATAAATTTGCAAATATGGGATCAAAATGATGAAAGGAGGGTTCTTGCCTGGTTGCTCTTCTTCTGGAATATAATCCGGATCGTAGTCGATGTTAGTATCAATTGAGTCCGAGATTTCGTCGTCTACGCGTCGAATAATAAGAACCGAGACAAAAGCAAATAACACCGTATCAAATGGGGCAAAAAGAAATGAGATGTAAATACCAAATTAAAACTTACCAAGAAGAACATGGTGATTTTGAGTTCCAAAGTTGTCACTTACATAACATTTTCATTAGGATTTAATGCATGAAAGGTTCTTTGTTTGAAATAGTTATTTTCTCTTGTTGGTTATTTATATACTATGGCTATGAACTTACATGAGGTGGTTTATGATTTCAAGGACCTTCATTATGTCCTTAGCTTTAAGTGTTCATTAGTTGACAGCGGTATGCCCATCCCTACCCAAAGGCAACTGACTTGGGAAAAACCCAAGTTCATCCGTCAACATGATCGTCGGTCCCCGGAGTATAATAAGCGTCGTCGGGGCATTCTACCATTTCATCTTCTATATTATATTTGATTAAGCAACCGCGAGTACACGTATGTACTCGCAAGACTTTAGTGTATGGAAATATTGTAAATGCAAGCTAGAACAAGGATTACAAGTTTCTACACTAGTCTCATTTCAGCATAAAGCAGATTTTGTTTAGCAAGTGAATGTTGCATAAAACGGTAACAGAATTGTAAAGATCATTTAATAAGAAGCTAATAACAGTAAGTACAATTCATATCCATCATTCCACAGCCCTCCTTGGCTGCGAATAGCGAAAAAAACAGCCATCCTTGGCTCCCAAAGTTTTCCATACCAACCCAACACCGTTTCCAAATGTTTTGGCAAAAACAAAGACTATACTTGACATTACTTTCCCAAATTGCTCGTGACCGTGAGCACAGCTAATTAATTAGGTTTTAATCTCTGCAGAGAGTGTACACTTTACCTACATGACACATTCTATCAATCATGTCAACCATGTCACGCGGTACTTCCCGTACCCGTTTTGCTAGACTGTGACGAAACCGTTCAACTAGTTAAAGCTTAGCCTTGCACCAGCGACAGTGATGTTAAACCCTTGCCATAGTTCCGGAGATCCTGAACCGATGGTGCCCCATCGCGAACTCTCCCCATGGCAAGGCATGCACCGTTGTATTGGAATGCTTGGGCCCCAACACCTCGGTGAAGGGAGCAGCAAGAACGATACCAGTCCGTCGGATCGTCCATACTACTTCGGTCTACCAAAATGCAAGGTTAAACTTCAACTAATCTAGTGAGTTTAGGCTATCCCATACTAGCACATGTGGTTGCACCAAAACACTTAGGTGATAGTATCATGTTCGGTCCTTAACTGACTCGGGCGAGAATCTCCCCCTAACTACGCGTGAGGTCCTTTTCACGCCTCAAGTTAAGTAATAACTCGCCCGCGTCTAAATCATAAGTTTGAGTTGGATTTTTATCAAATTAAGTGGAAACCATACCGTGGTTCCATGCATTTAAACAAAGTTTGCTCAAAGTAGTTGAAATGTAACCCATCATTTTGAAAGTTGTTCTAGTGAGCATGTCTATGCAATACATATGGTAAGTTTGCAGGTTTTAAAAAAATAAAATTAAGTATTGTCTAATCCAATACTAGGTTACAATGGCAAGTGTTCAAATGATAAGGTAAAGGTAATGCATACAATTGGGATTAGCTACCATCACCCACGACATAGCAATTTTAAAACATACACGCATGCATATAGTTTGATAAAACAACATAACTTTGCAAATATGGGATTAAAATGATCAAAGGAGGGTGCTTTCCTGGTTGCTCTTCTTCGGGAATATAATCCGGATCGTAGTCGACGTCGTTAAAGACCGAATCCGAATTATCGTCGTCTATGCGTTGAATAATAAAAACCGAGATAAAAGCAAATAACACCATATAAAATGGGGCAAAAAGAAATCAGATGTAAATACCAAATAAATACTTACCAAGAAGAACATGGTGATTGTGAGTTCTTGATTTATCACTTACATAATGATTTCATTAGCATTTTGCTTATGTGAGGCCTTTTCTTGAATGAGTTTCTTTCATCCTCTATTATAAGAAGCTAAAGTTACAATCATAGCTAAGACTATTTACGAATTCAAGAGGCTAAAATTATGTATCTTTGCATGTATAACTTCGAATTATAGATGCTAAAATTATTTGGATTAATAAAAATAACATTAGTTAAAAAGGTTTTGCTTGATTAGTATTTAGCTTCAAGTGTTCATGCATGGGAATGATTTCTATGTGTTGGATCTGAAATTTTAGGTTATTTTCTGATATTACTTGGTTATGCGACGATTTCTTGCATTGCCGATGATTTGGTTTAAGTCTTCCGATTTCATTCATCCATACAAGTGACTTTAACAACGTTATCATTTAGGGTTTTTGCTCTAGCAAGTTTTATATGATAAGCAAGTTGAAATTAAAATGTTTTTCCATATTTTGGTTGTCCGCATACTGGTTTACGATTCTGGGTTGATTCCCCCGAAATTTAGGTTTAGCCGAGTTGTTTTTCAAGCTGCTGAAAGTGCTTAAGTGCTATAGACTTAGTGCAGTTTGTAGTTTTTGAAGGGTTTTGCTTAAGTAGGATTCAGATGCAAAGCAAGTTATAATTAAGATATTTTTGCAGAATATGGTAGTATATATACTAAACTCTGATTCTGAACTATTTTCCTTTAAATTTGCATTTGGACGAGATACTTTACGGATTGCCGAAAAGGCTTAAGCATTATAGTTTTGGTGCAATTTGTGGTCATTTAAGGTGTTTGCGGCGACAAGTTTTATATGCTACACAGGTTATAAGTGAAATATTTTTCTATATTATGGTAGCAAAAACATTATAGGATGCTACTGAGCTATTATCTCATTATTTTCCATTTATACAAGATATTTTATGGGTTGCCGAAAAGCTTATATGATCATTAGAGCTTAAATGATGTTATTTCTGAACAGTAAGCTAGTGTATGTTATTTTAAGGTTATTGCATTTGATTTCGTCGAATTTGATGTTCATTTGCGAGAGTTATGAACATTTAATCATTTTGCCGATTGAAGGTTTGAGCAACTAGCAAATAGATTAAGCTAAAGGAAAGTCTAAATGTTTCTGACCATTTATGACCTATGCAATCCTACAAATGTATCTAAACTGGTTTCATCAAATTTTGAGCTCATTTGATCAATGTTTTAGCTATTTGAAACTTGCATGCTAGTAAGGATTTAAACTGACAATCTTTCATTCCAAATACATTCAAATCTAAATGTTTTTACATAAATGGAGTGAATAGGGTTTCAGTAACTTATGCTATTTATTTCATGATTTATGGACCAAGAGAAAATATACCTCCTTCATAACACCTATTTAGAGCCTAATATTCAAACTCTAATAAAAATATTTTCCTGCAACCAACATATCTGTTTTTATTGCAGATTCTAATTCTCTGTTTCAAAACTTAAATTTAGAAACTGATTTCACTTCATTTGGACAACCCTAACAAAAGATATGATCAGTTGAATGAAAAAGGGCAAAAAAAAATTTGGTTTGAGGAGGACTCAAACTGGGGTCACTCGGCTGAACTCAGAGCACAAGAACCACTGAGCTGCGATGTTGCTGGAAAAACCGACTTTGTTGTGTTGTTATTTGTGTCAGTTCTAACCTGGAACCGACACAAATGTTCTTCCCTGCCATATAGTCTCGAGCCTGTAGCCAGCAGTAGTCTCTTCCTCATCCCGTAGCTAGCTCAGTCCCCTCCTCAAGCCGCCGCTCGATCTCCTCCTCAGCCAGCAGTAGTCTCTTCCTTAGGTCGCAGCTTGAACCCTCCTCAGGTTGTTCTCAGAGTATGTAGTTGTTGTTTCGTTTTTCGTTTCATTGAATTGGTCATAATCAATATTGAGGAGCAATTAATTACTGTGAATTGAGTAATGCTAGTTGAAGAAAATGGACTAATGCTAGCTAATCAGCTAATGAGCTTACCATTACTGTGAAAATGGAGATCAAGCACTTCATGTCTTAGCTAATCAGCTTCTGCAAGTGTGTGGGACCACATTAACTCATAATTTCTTAGATGCGCATTGTTGAATCTTCTATCAGATTAATTCTGCATAACTACATGTTCTACATATGCTTTTCTAGGTTGATCTTGTAGCTAGGGCCAACAGTAGTTTATATAGGAATCTAAGGTTTTGTCTAGTGTAGTATATTCCCATACGGTGTAAAGCAAACATAAAAGTAACTTAAAAGGTTGTTAGCAGAAATAAAGAAAAGAGTTAAAATTTATTATTATTCTTTCTAGTGCCAGCTGCGCTAAATTCAGAAAAATGAGATAAATGTAATTTATAATTCATTACTTTTTTATTCTCAGTTCATAGAAATCTATTTACATACAGGTCATATAAGAATGAGTTTTCTTGAGTTAAATTGGGGTATCTATAAATTCTCCACAGACTAGCTATGTTAGAGAAAATGCCCAAACAAAGATAAATCTTTTATCTTGTGCAAAAACACAGATAAATATTAGCATCTAAAATGCTAGTTGAAGAAAATGAACTAATCTGAATTGACTAATGCTAGTTGCAGAAAATGGACGTCATGTGGGACCAAGGCACTAAAACTCTAGTAATATGCAACTACTTCCAAGCACTGGTGTGAAGAAGTCTTTGTTTATACTTTAGATCCATCATATATACCTTCATATTGTTTAGGCAATAGGCATCCATTCAGCATGAGAACTTGTCATATATTCTTAGAATGTTAAGCTGAAGACATCATAGGTTCAGTTACTGAGTTATATACTCTTTTCAGTTACTGTCTTATGGAGACAATGATTCACTTGCCAGTCTTATGGATACAATTATTCACTTGTCATGTGGAATGGGCTTTGCACATATAGATATTCTTAAACATCGAGAACTCTATGTGATCTGGTGGCAGCCACCTGCATGTCTTGTATTGTGTACTAGTCATACACTTTGATATTGCTTTGATATTATTGAATATCATGTTTCAGTATCCTTTCATTAGTTTTTATGACAATGTTGTCTTATTGTTATTCATTATGCTTGGAATTAAAGTAATAAGAAATTTGCTAATACAACATTTTCAATGTTAGAGTTTAGGTTGCGTAACCTACGTCTCCTGTTCGAGGGTGCTTGTGTATAAATATGCTAAAATGGCATATTTATAAGCAAGCAGTCTCAAATTGTCTACGTTTTTTGGACAGTTCGAGGATATGTGGATCGGACAAGTTTCTGAGCTGTTGTGCAACTGTAGAGACTATTTCGGCAGCATCTCCCTAGTGTTCTCCAGATACACAACCCTCTTGACTTGTTGTCAAGACATGTATTTGGAGAACAGAGGGGAGATGCTGCCAAAATTTTCTCTAGAGTTGTACAACACTCAGGAACTTACCCGATCCACATATCCTTGAATGGGATTAGGACCTAACCTATTTAGAGTTTAGAAGTTATCGTTGGTATACGTACATAGATGGTCAACAGATAGACCTTTCTTTAAGATCATCCATTAATCTGTTACTTTACTACAATATGCTAAAACAATTATATGCTATGAACTATCCATTAATCTGTTACTTTACATGATTCTTTGTCAAGTTCACATAATTGGTATGAATTGCTTTCTTTCATGTGAATTATATGACCATGTCAGATATACACATTCCAAATATCACAAGGAGAGAGCATCGACTCATCGCCAGATAGAATAGAAGGTGTTACTAAGGGGCCGAGCAAGGTTCCAAATGTTGAGAGCCCAAGTAAGGTGAGAAAGGCTTGAGGACCGAATCAAGGAGCCACAGGGATAACGCCGCAGGTTCTACACTTTAATACCACGGGGGTTTGCAAAGGTTCTCCCAAGTACAAGGGGCACTACCGATCTTTTCTCGGCAAATTGGTGAGGGAGAGAGTGTTGATCACGGTTAAGGATTGGAGGAAGGAAGTCAACACCAAGAAGAAGAATCAGCTGTGGGAAGAAGTTAAGGGGAAATGGATTATAAAAGGAAGATGAAAGCAATGCGAGGTGGTACGCCTTGAAGAGAATGGGTGTGTATTTGAGGCACTTCAGGGTTATCCTGCACGTACGGTGACTACATGCTAAAAGGTCTTACTCCCTTTGAGAGGTATCCGTTTGTAACTCCTGATATTTGGGAGGAGTTTAGAAGGATGAATAGTACGCCCAAGGCGGAGGAGATGAGAGAAGAACAGAGCTATACAAAGGTAGAACACACATGCGCATCACCTCAGTTCCACTGGCTTTGAAGGGAAGAAGGCAGAGTGGGTGCGACTAGCTGAGGAGTGCATGAACTCCAAGACGACGATGCCTTACTCCCACATATGTGAGGAGCTAGCATGCGACTGGGTCTTAGCAAGGACGAAGAAAACCTCCGACGGTTAGCTTATAGTTCTAAACCCCACGACCACGCGCATCATCTCCACCATCGTAAGATATCTAACTTAGTACATTGCAGTTGACCCTTCCTGTTGTATGTTAGAACTAATGTGTATTCGCTTCTTGCAGGAGGAGGTAAGCTAGCATAAAGAGCAGGGGACCTTCCAGAGCCAAGGGTCGAATGGTATCCTCTCTTTGGCGATAGGGAAGCCCAACCATAAGGGCCGGGTGCTTGCTGTAGGTTCGGGCTATACGAAGAGGTCCTTCTTCCAAGAGGACGCTGCCAGTGCCAGATCGAGATCATGGGAGGTACATGCGGAGCACCTCAAGAACACGCTGAGGGAGCAGCTGAGGGAGGAGATCAAGGAGGAGATGAGGGAGGAGATGATGGCACGTGAGGAGCGCCTAAGGGCCGAGATGATGGCAATGATCTCCCAGACTCAAAGTCAGATGGCCTCGCCTTTCGTAGAAAAGCCTGTGCCTTTCCCCAGCAGCTGCGGTTCCAAAAATGATCAGTTCGGTCCCCAGCTGAAGGTAATAATTTTTTCTGACTTAAAGGTACGCGAGTAACTCCTACATTTTTTACAAGTTGTGCACTTCTTGCAGGTGCCTACCAAGTGCTAGATCACCGTGACGGAAGATGGATTTCTCATTGAGGCTGCACGTGGGGTTGCATTTCCATGCAAGGAGACTAACACAATGCACGGTCAGCCTTTGGAGAAGGGCTACATGAGGGTGCAGGTCAACTATGTCCACAAAGACTTCTTATCTCATGTGCTGGAGTTCCCCCAACGAAGATATCACCACTCTCGGGCAAGCACGGATGCTGTTCTGTTAGTGCTATGCCCTTGAGGCAATCATTTAGATGATTGTAACATGACTATGTTTATGAATAATAATATGATTATTGGTCCAATGAATGTATATCATTGTATTGATCAACAAGTATGTGACTTGCTTATGAAGCTCTTTACTTATTGATATAATTCGATAAATATCTCTGATCGGATATCATCGTATAGGACAACGATGAATCGATCAGCACATGTAGTGATTGATGATCATGCTTCATAGATCATGGGATATGGAGATATCATCTATACATTGTGGACGCATGTTGAAGAACATGGGTTAGATAGACCCACCATGGGACACTGCGAGAATGTTTCATTCTTATTCATCAGTGTATCTCATACATAATAGATGTATGATCCTTAGACCTGAGATTGTCATATTCCCTACATGTGTAATAGTTTTCCTTGGGGCTATCAAACACTACTTCCTAACCAGATTGTTATAAAGATAGCTTTCATGTTTACTATAAAATGTGTAGAGGGAAGTGAGCAGTCAAGATGGAATTTGCCACTTCAATGAAACGGAGATATATGACAAGGCCACTCGTGTGATATAATTAAGGAAGTGCATGGCCATGCCATGATTGAGGAGTCAATCACAACTTATTAATATATCACGGATGCGAGAGATGGATTGAATCATCAAAGGATGACATGCTTCTCGCCTTGAGTTCAATCTTCATATACTTGGCAAAGGGATTATTACATGAGTACTTTTGATAGGTTCTGTCCGATTTGATCATAGTATGTTTGGGAGTTGGCATACTTTGCAAGGAGCCGCTACCAACTATTGGATTGAAAAGGAGTTTTTCGAATCCATGTCCAAACGTACGTGAACTGCTGGGTCACACACTTAATGTACTGGGACGCATTAATTTGGATTTGATCCGTAATTAATAGACCTCGTGGGCTTAGCACGCTGATGGGCCTTGGTTTAGGGTTTCATCTCATGGCTATATAAGGAGGGGAGGAGGGTGGGCACAGGGTGTGCTTTTCGACGGTTTAGAAGTGATTCACCCGAAACCCTAGCCTCCTCTCGCTGCTCCTGCCGAGCGACCAGGTGCTTGCACACCGACGCACGGCGTTCCATCCCTGGACGTGTGGACTACTGCGGTGAGGCTGCTGCGACTGCGGCATGGGAGGACGATCCACGGCGAGGCGAGGACGATCCACTCCATCGACGCAACGACTGAGGCGAGGACGATCCACTCCATCGACGCGCGAAGGATTCCGCAACTGCACGTCTAGTGGTAATCTAATCTGTGATCCCCTTCTTGCGAGTAACTTTCTAGTTATGCGGTAGATTTTTTTTGTGCTAGTGTAGCATACCGTGTTCCTCTTCATGTTCATCAAGTGGCCCACGACAGGTGTCGTACTAGTCAAGGTAAATATCCCCCCGTGTTTTCTCGGTCATTCCAGAACTGCAACACGTTACATATGCATGTGCTTCGTAGGTTCCTACTCCTGTGCCTGCTCCTGCTCCTACTCCCACTACCATGATAAGTCCTATGTAGAGTGTAGAACTAGTGCGTAAAAGGACTAGCACGACAGCCAAAGAATCACAGGAGGCCTCGGAAACTCCTATCAAGAAGGCAAAGTTGGTAGAGGCCACAGAGCACCCTCAAGATTTTAAGGGGTATGTACATGAAAAGCCCATTTTGGCCAGCAACATATTGAATGCTCTAGGAAATTGGACTCGCTTGCTCTATAGATGGTACATTGACAAGGTGAATGAGGTAGAGCGTCATGTAGATTTTAATGTGAGGTACAGAGTGGGACATTTCCACCGCGAGGAACATGGGACATTCCTAGTCAGTTTTGAGGATCAGTTCCGTTTGTACCAACTGATAGCTATTGATATTTCTGCTGTACGATCCTGAACATTATGAGTATCATATCATACAACATGAGCTTATGACTTTCATAGGATTTTGCATTATATTTTTTAACATTCAACACAAGTTGCAGGGAAATGAGGCTGTGAGCCGTGACGGGTCAACACCTAGTTGGTTTCATTGACCCCGAGCTTGTGTCTACGACCATGGCTAGGCTTCAATCGGAGTTCCTTGCCAACTACATCAAGCGATTATTGCAGGCTGAGTCGAAATAGGACTTCGTTCTATTCCCGTAACACGAGGAGTAAGTAGTATTTTACCCTTCAATTACTTGTACACAGTTAAACTGTATATGAACTTATTTTCTTGCACTGCATACAATAAATAAGCAACTATTGGGTTCTACTTATGCTCGCTCCGAGTGAAAACAATGTCTACATTTTTTACTTGATCGAGAAGAGACCGATGGCCTACGCGATCAAGCCTGCTTTGGAGAAGTAAGTACATTACTCTAACCTAACACTTTCTGTATTTAACTATGTTTATTTTTTTTAACTCAATGGCATCTCCCCAATGTATGTAGGAGTTTCTCATCCTACGTCGCTGAAGGAGGGCGACACGATGACAAACGGGGTGACAAGCTAGAGTGGAAGCGCTTTAAGGTACAAGTGCCTAGCATATATAGGATTAAAAATTTTGACATCTATTCTTCGTCTCTTAATTTTATTTTCTTTATTCACAGTGTCATCAACAGGACAGCGACAACCTGTGTGGCTTCTATGTCATGCATCACATGTTGCTCGTGGTCGGCGGCACATACATTTTTCCTAAGGTATATATACATGCATAATAATACACTTAGCCTTTTGTATACAAATTTTAAAACTTAAATTAGTGCACTCATTTCTATTTTGTAGAATATCGATATCCCGCTCAAGAGCTTACAAAGCAAAGAACTCAACAAATTACGAGACCACTTCTGCAAGTGGTACTAGATAGAAGTTATATCGGAGGAAAGTAGGTTTAGAAATCTGACAGGCTCCTACTAGTCCATATGTAAAAAATATTATATATGTAAATGCGATATGTGTACTAACTGTTAAGTATGTTTGTGTTCTATATTGTGAATGAATATGATATTTGTATTGTAAAGTGTTTGTGTTCTGCGAATGTGATATGTGCATATTGTATGTAATATGTGCTGTGTAAATGTGATATGTGCATACTGTGTTAATATGTGCTGTTTTTGGGAGGATGCAAAAATGAGAAATAGCACACCCCCTCATCATAATCGGTTCTAACTCAAAACCTATTGTGATGAGGGCAATCATCACAATCGATTCAGAGTTATCATCACAATCGGTTCTAGCTCAAAACTGTCATCACAATTGGTTCTAAGTTAGATCCGATTGTGATGAGGGCAATCATCACAATCGGTTCTATCTCAGAACCGATTGTGATGATACCATTATCACAATCGGGCAAAAACCGACTATGATAGCGCCTCCTCATTACTGTCTAATGACTTTGTATCGCCACCAGAATCGACTGTGATGACGAAAAAGAACTGATTGTGATGTACATTCCTGTAGTAGTGCTTGGGCCTGATTCCCATGTAGGATATGTCACGGTGAGCATTCACACCATCATTGATCTTCCCAGGTATGTTCAACAGGAGGTCAACTAAATTGTCTCAAACATTCTTCTCAACGTGCATGACATCAATACAATGCCGGACATCTAACTCCTTCCAGAATAGTAAGTCTAAAAATATCGACCTCTTCTTCCAAATAGTCTTGAGACGGACAGATTTATGGTTTTTTCCATACTGAACATCGATATCCTCCACGCTTAAATATACTTGCTTTCCACTCATAGGCTGTGGGGCCAAACGAACTTCCCTCTTCTCATCAAATTTTTCATCCATCTTACATTATCGATGACTTCTAGGTAAAAACCTACGGTAACCCAATTACATAGTTTTCTTAGAATTCGACAGCCATAAGTTCTCAGTCTCCTCTTCACAAATAAAACATGCTTTGGCTCCTTTCGTACTGTAGCTCGCCAAATTATCAAGAGTCAGGAAATCATTTATGGAGCAAAATATCATAGCCATAGGGTGAAGTTCTCTCTTGTATGCATCCCATACCGCGACCCCCTCATTCCACAATTTTACCAAATCTTCAATCAATGGTGCTAGGTAGACATCAATATCATTTCTCGGCTGTTTGGGTCCTAAGATTAGTAATGATATCATGATATGCTTTGTCTTTATGCACAACCAAGGAGAGAGATTGTAAATACACAACTGAACTGGCCAAGTGCTACGATGACTACTCATATTACCAAACGGATTCATTCCATTGGTACTCAATCCAAATATTATGTTCCTCATCTTGGCACCAAACTTCTCATGTTTCCAATCAATATTTCTCTATTGAGTCGAATCAGCGGGGTGTCTCAGCTTGCCATCTTCCTTTCGAGATTCATAATGCCAAAGTAACAATTTTGCCTCTTTGGGATTTGCAAACAACCGCTCCAAACAGGGAATGATTGGCAAATACCAAACTACTTTAGTTGGTGCCTCTTTATTTATATCTTCACCATCGTCAGCTCGTCTGTTATGCTTCTTATCATTATGCTTCTTTTTTTGTTTGTACCGGGGTACAGCACAAACGGGACAAATATGCAATTTCTTATGCGCGTTACGACACAAGATGCAATCATTCGGGCATGCATGTATCCTTTCTATTTCCATTTCCATGGGACAGTAGTTTCTTCACTTCATAAATGCTTGTTGGCAACTTATTTCCCTCCAGGAGCATATTCGTTAGAAGAACTAAAAGTACATTGAAACTTGTATCTGTCCAACGGTGTTTTGCCTTCAGTTCGAACAATGCAAGGACTAAACTCAACTTGGTGTATTCCGCTTTGCAACCCGAGAATAATGGTTTGGCATCGTCTTTCATCAAGCTTTTAAATTTTTTAAACTCTCTTTCCGTGTAATTTCTCTCCATATCCCACAACATTTCATCTAAATTATCCTCCTCAAACATATCACGCTGCAAATCGTGATCGGGTTCTAGCATGTCTTTGTTGCATATCAGAGTGTTAGTACTTGTCTCCCCATGATAGATCTAATACGTGTAATTCCTCACGAAGCCACGTCGAATGAAGTGGTCTTCAATTTGAGTTGAGTTGTTAAATCTCCTGAGATTGGTGCAATCAAAGCAAGAACAATATATGAAGTTTACACCCCTCTTGACCATGTCTTCTTCGGTAATTTTTTTGAACTCCTCAACACCTCCTGAAATTCAACACTCACATGGCTTTTCTAATACCTCCATTAATTATGGTCTATTTGCAATTAAATTACACACACTAAATTAAGAAAAAATTAGAGCTACAGCTAGCTATTTCAAATATTGAGTTGTTATTTAATTACCTTTACAAACTACAGGATGGGTTCCAATGTATATAATTTACTCCCTATACCTTCTTCCCTAATTATGAGCTTTCAATTCCCTAGTTAGGACATATACATTTACAACATCAACAACGATATCAAATTACCTAGTACAGAATTGAAGGAATTCAAACCTTTTGAAGAAAACCACAAATGAAGGCAAATTGAGGGGAAATCTCAAGCTAGGGATTCAACTTTACCCCCTTAACACCCAGCCCTAAGGATGTCATAATTTCTCACCCCAATTATTGCTTTCAACCGTAGAGTATATTGTGCTTTTTAGGGCGACGACAGGTTTTTTGACATCTAGAACAACAATTAACAGAGGGGGGTTTAGTTCGAATGATATAACCTATTGGATAGGCACATCAAAATCGGTTATAAGATCAGAACCGATCGTGATATATGTACTGTCACGTTCTCGATACATATAACATCACTATCGGTTCTGGCCTCAAAATCAATAGTGATGACGATGGTCATCACTATCGACTCATCATTATCGGTTCTTAGGTCACACCGTGTAGTGACCCTCATTATTGCATAAAATGCTAAAATGAGAATCTATGTGAATACAGTACTAGTCCCATGATCAGTGGCTAGCACACACATTTACAAAAATTGATATCACATCCATACTCTTTATTACATATGATAATGGTAATTTATACAATAAGATTTTACAAAATAGAGTGATATGTAGCAAAGAGAAGCAAAAGTCTTGCAGTGTACCCATCCAACCCTCAGGCAACTGACAAGGCAAAATCCCTAGAAATATCGCTTCATCGAAGTTCCCGTATCCTGCGACGAAAAGTAATCTTCGTAGCCTCGTTTTCCTTTCCATCTAAAACAATAAATTAAGGAAGGTTGAGTACTTTCGTACTCAGCAAGACTTAAGGTGGTATTTGCAAATGCAGAAATGCAGGCCATATCAAAGGAGGCTTCTATGGTTAATTTACATAAAGCAAAATTGAATTTGTAAATCAAGTTATAATTTGTAAAAGCAAGTTTAATTGATATAAAAGTAATAAGTATGTAAATATTAAAGTAATAACTCACAGTCCTCCACAACGTGAGCATCGAGACGTCCAATTCCTGCCAACACTATTCTTTGCCAACACAAGGCATGACAGATGAAATCAAGCCATTTTAAAAATAATAAAATATCTATGTGATGATTTTACCAATTGCCCTTGACCATGGGCATGGCTTTTCAAAAAGATTTACACTCTGCAGAGGTGTACAACTTTACCCACAAGTCATGACCTTTTCTTTTTGCCGCTATTTTCACACTCCTTTGGTGTTGTGGTCAGAATGTTCATGACGAAAACCTTTACATTACCTAGGTTAATTTTGCACCAATCCGATGATGACAAACCCATACTATGGCGGCAGAAGATATTTGTACACAGTACGACAAATGGTTATACACCCCATTGTCCTACTTCTCTACATAGCATGGCGCACACCGTTGTATCGGAAAACTTTTATTCCATTATCACCTCGGTGTGGACGTCCCTTCGAACAATCAGTCACTGAAAGCCTGTACTACTACAGCCTTCCAATGTGCAAAGTTAAACTCGGTAACTTAATTGGTTTAAGGCTGTCCTATACCAGCACTTGTGGTTGTACATATTCCTTGGCCTAAAAACAACCCATAGTTCGGTCCTTAACCTGACACGGGCGATAATCTCCCCCTACACTGCGTGCAAATCCCATGCACCTCCAGCTATTGCCAATAATCACCTGCATCTAAACCATAGTTTTATTTTGAGTTTTTATACCAAAATACCAATAACCATCATGTCCCAGTATTTCAAAGTTTTATCTGAATAGTATATTCAATTTGTTCATCCCAATTCTAAAGCATGGCTAAGCATGATTATTAATCATCGCATATACCCAAATTGACATTATATGTTGTCTAACCTTAATTCTAGGGTTGTCAAGGTTCACATGTCAATACTTATTAAGTTTCATAAGATAACGGGCATATCTACCAGTACCACAATATAGCAGATTTACAGAAAATACGGTATGCATAAACTGATTTTACAAAACAAAATAAAAATTAAAACACTGGGATCAATATGATCAAAGGGGGTGCTTGCCTTGTTGATTGTTGTTTACGATGAATTTGAGGTTGCAGTGGTGTTGTTGACGACAGAATTAGTGACGTTGCGTTTTACACGTCATTCAACGAAAATATAGCAAATAACAAAGTTCAATAAGGGCAAAAAGAAATCAGATGGAAAAGCCAAATAGAAATTTACTTCACAAAGTAGGTGTGGTTTAGGGTTAGGTTTTCTTGATTTTATGTACACATATTTTAGCTTATCTTTTATTCATATATATATTACTAACAGTATTACGTTAAGCGACGATAAGGTTTCTTGCTTTCTATAGATTACTTTTCCTTATTTTACGAATTCAAGAGGATAAAATTATGTATTTTCATAATTATAATTTCAACTTCAAGATGCTAAAATTATTTGGATTAATAGAATTAAGACATGAGTCTAGGAATGGTTAACTCATATGGCTATGAGGTACTTAATATTTAACCGACTAACGCGAGAAAGGTCTTGGTTTAGGCTGCTGATTATAGGACTCATATTCATGATTTTAAGAAAGTTCTAGTGGTACAAATATTTTATTTACTGATTTATTATTACTTAAGTTCATTTACCCGTGTTATAGATTTTAAGGTTTATATTACGCAAGGTTAAGTTTTTAATAGGATTCAGATGCAAAGCATGCTGAAATAGAATTATTTCTACAGAATAGGATGTTCTTGCTTTAGAGAGCATTTCTAGGCTAGTTTTATTAGTTTGATGTTTATCCAAGATGTTCTATTCACTTCTTATTATTATAGTTTACGTTATAAAGGGTTAAGACTTCATTTTAGATTTGCGCTTGCACTTTACATGATCATGCAACTATGTTTGTAGCATTAGCAGGTTATGATCCTAGAAATGTCTTGAAACTGGTTTTGCATCTTTTTGCTTTTATTTGTAAAAGTTATTAATATTTTAGTTTTTAGACATATATGGAAAATGTAGTCTTTTATGAACTTAATTCGAATTAGATCTTTTTGCCGATTAAAATGATTCTGACCTTAGGAATATTTTGAGATTAGCCCTACATGACTTAACATTTAATTATGCTATTCTATTTGTTTATACTCTGAATCCTTAAGTACATATAGTGCATGGAAGTATGTTTCAATTAGGGTTAAGTGCAGATTATATTTTAAACATAATGATCTCTGCAGTTTTAGGTGATCTTGAATTATAGAGCATATAAACTGGTTTTACTTGTATTAGTACTTATTGATGATAGTTACTTATGTATATATTAATCTTTCGTATGTAGAAAGCAACATCATTTAGGAACTTGGTTTAATCTAAGCCAAATATAGATACCTTTGCAAGATTAGTTAATCTATACCTATAGCACCTTTGTAGATTAGTGTTTCTTATATTTGCACTTATTTATGGATTTTATTTACATACTGTACATAATTTTAAAGCAAGGTGAACTACAAACTGGAATCAAACTTAATTAAATATGAAATATGTTTGCATAAACAGGGGTATTATGATATTACCAAGACCTAAGAATTACTTTTACCATTATTTGAATTTATATGCTCAAGTTATAACTATTTTGATTTTTATGCATTGGAAAATAATCTATTTTCAAATTTAAATAAAATTAGGTTCAAATATAAATGTGTTTGTAAAAATGAGTTGCTTATGGTTTCAGGAGCATGTATAAATTTATTTCATATTTTTAGGAGTTATGGTTTACATGCTTCTAATAGTAACCATATTAGGGTTGGTAACAATTTTAATTCAAATATATCAACTGTGCTTCAAAAATTAAATATTTTTTCATATTATGAAATTATATGATTTTATATGAATTTATAAATTTGTTTCACTTTATTTGGAGTTGTATTGCAAAAGTTATGATAGTTTGAATCTAGCCGGTTTGGAAAAATTCTAGCAAAAATTGGAAAATACACTTTCATAACATTGAGAGCGTATTCTTTACTTTACGCTGGTTCTTTTGAATTGAATCGCAGTCACTGACATCCATGGGCCACCGGTCAGTGACTGCACGAGGCTGAGTGCGTGTGTTCCTTAGCAGCTGACTTGTGGGACACTTGGGTCAGTATATGCGTGTGCACAAGCGACTGACATCCGACCCCGCCAAGCAGTGCGAGCGTGTGTGTTGTGTGTGTCTAAGACCATCTCCAACCGTTTCCCGTCGCTCAAACCCAATCCCGTCCGCATGGGAAAGCGACGGAGAGAGAAGGTTCCTAGCTCCTCCAACGGCTTCCCTTCCCCGGCCGATGCGGCGTGGGATAGAGAGAGATCCTCCCCGAGGGCGCGCCCCATTCCCCCGACGACAGACGGCGCGGTGGTCAAATCAGCTGCCGAGGCTTACAAGCGGCAAGGGCGAGGCGACGATCGGCAAGGGCGACGCGAGCGAGGAGCTAAGGTGCTCTACCACCGCCGGAGAGAGGACGCGCAGACGGAAATCGAGACCTTCGTGCGCGATCGAGGACCACCATCTTTGCCGATTTGAAATGGATTTAGGTTGTGGGATCTTCGATTCAGTGTGGGGAAAACTTGGATGGGTTAGGGACAAGTAATTTCGTCCTCACCGAAATGGCAGTCCAGAACATAGATAGGGAAAATTGGGGAAACTTGCGTTGGGTGATGATGACCGATTGGTGTAGAAGATTGATTGAATGAGCACTAGTTCGAATTAGTGAACCTGATAGTTCATATGTGTTGTCCTTTGGGTTTAGGAAATTTAGTTCATGGGTGCTCTCCTCATTGTTTTTTTGTCGCAATGAAATTCTAGCACAAATTCATATAGTTGCAAGTTGTCAACCTGAAGCATTGGTTTCAATTTGCACAGATCAAATGGTCAGGTCCACTAGTAGTTATTCGGGAACCTGAAATGGATGAGTTGATTCAATTTTTGCCGATCTTCGCAATGATTTGCATTGTCATGGTGTGACCTTGAGTTCAATAAAGCTAATCCTGAAACACACACCAATGTCGCAGCTTGTATTTAATTGGTTCGTACATAGTATGATTCAATATTGACATAACATGTGCGAAATATTGTCATTACATGCTGTTTTAGATGGATTCGGAGACCCTTCGAGACGTCATCTCTAAGCTGCGAGATATGCTGGAGGATAAGGCCGAGCACCTCAGGAAGCTCGCTCGGGACAACTTCAGTCCAAGTGATGAAATTTGGGCCATTGACATTAACAACGCACTTCTTCAGGTCGAGTCCATAGCCGAGAGCATGGAGAAGATGTCGTTCGACACGATAGAATTTAGCACTGCACCTCCTCCGACTGTGATGGATGACATTGCATCTATCGAGGGCGTTCATCCGGACGACATAGTGCCTGCAGACTACGAGGGCTCGAACGATTCCCTGCTGAGTGACTACTCCACGGATTGTCTATTTAGCGATTGGTCCATCGAGTCCGATCGTTCGGGCCACCTTGTTTAGATCTACATGTCTGTTCCATGCTCAGTCATATTGTTATTTTGGACCATGTGGCTTTGAACTGCTCAGTGAGCTTTATTGTATTTTGCACCATCTGGCTATGAACTTGTAATCCTTACCGTAATTTACATCAATGTGATGTCTTTTCCATGTTGACTCATATTGTTCCCACATTGCTCTGCCATGATTTCGTAATAACAAACTATGTGTGTGCTTTCAATGATCGGGGAGGACGACATGGACCCTTTCTTATCGAACTACCTTTAGGATGACTTTGTTTGTGGTACACGGCTTATCTCCCCCGCCAGCACCTCCGAGCATGGGCACGACTGATGCTGCCCCAAGTCGGTCCACGCACGTCAAGAAGGGAACCAAAAACAGCTCCAGAACAGAGAGGACCAAATGGAGTGCGCAGGAGGATGAAGTTCTAGTCTCAGCTTGGTTGAATGTGAGCCAAGACCCCATTGTTGGGAAGGACCAATCGTCCGATACCTATTGGAGCAGAATTGCAGATTATTACAAAAGCAATAGCAAGGAACACATGAAGGCAAGATCGAAGAAAGGAATGGTTAACCACCGGTCATTGATAAATGAGTGTGTTAGCAAATATCTTTGGTATCTCAATCGCACCGACGGTTTACATCGAGTGGGAGCACCGAGCGTGATAGGTAAGGACATGTCCTCGTCTTGATCAAGACTTGTAGTCACTTCATAATTAACTGTGTCTCCCGAGTCTTATAATTGTTATCTCATTTTGCAGATGGCCCATGCTGCTAGGATGTACCAGGACATTGAGGGCAAGCCATTCGCGTTCCACCATTGTTGGGTACTACTGGCGGATCATCCGAAGTGGTCTTCGCACTTGTCCCACAAGAAGCAAAAGACGATACGATATGGTGCAACGCATGAAGGGTCTAATGACATTCCTATCGACCTGGCCTCCCAAGCATCCTCTGAGGAGGGGGAAAGGCCACTAGGCCGGACGACGCAAAGGCGCGAGGAAGCGTGCTAGTTCGTCTAGTATGTCATCTGTGGGTGTGTACTCAGACCATTTCGACAAGATGAATGAGTCCAGAGTCGCTATGATAGAAATACAACGTGAAAAATTGGCCATGTCCAAGGAAGCGGAGAATGAAAGGATTATGAAGGTCGACTTGAACTCGTATGCGGATTGCTTCATGCGAGTACTACGAGTCGATGATTGAGATTGTGATGAATCGTCGTCAAATGAATAAATAACTATTGCCTTATGTCATCCCTGTTTGGGTGAGGGCTTGTAATACTATTGTTGTATTGTTGTTTTAATGTTTGAACTATCTAGTTTTATTTCAGACTTGTCGGATTTGTACTGTTCGCATTGTACCAAGTTGTCAGTTTACGCCGGACCACATGAAAACAGACGACACATTCACTAAAACAGAAATTATGAAGATCCAACCGTTAGATTGAAATGAAATTCTAACTGTAGAAACTAGATTCAATTATGAATCTAACCCACTAAAAATCAACTCGATCGGATCTATGGATCAGAAGATATTACCTTCGCAAGATGACTGAATCAGCTGATGATACAAACTGATTTCCAAGGCTACGCCGGACCAATCTTCAGAACATCAAAGGCTACACCGGACCTATCTTAAAAAACAAGATCACCAAATATCCAACCATTAGATTGAAATGAAATTTTAACTGTAGAAACTAGATTCAATTATGAATCTAACCCAATAAAAATCAACTCGATCGGATGTACGGATCAGAAGATATTACCTTCGCAAGATGACTGAATCAACTGATGACGGAAACTGATTTCCAAGGCTACGCCGGACCAATCTTCAGAACATCAAAGGCTACGACGGACCTATCTTAAAAAACAAGATCACTGAAGATCCAACCGTTAGATTGAAATGAAATTTTAATCAGAGAAACTAGATTCAATTATGAATCTAACCCAATAAAAATCAACTCGATCGGATCTACGGATCAAAAGATATTACACCTAAGAATAACTAAGCTTACACCTCATAAATTGCATGTCTTATTAAATTCGTAAGATCGAAAGGAAAGTATTACACTCGATTTCGGAACGTGGAAAGAACATGAATGGAAGAACAACTATATGCACTACTTGAATGTACTATAAATCATGAAAGGAACAAACGAACATGTCTCAGCGAGAAAAGATGGCTAAACGC
This sequence comes from Otatea glauca, assembly GCA_036346275.1. Lineage (NCBI taxonomy): Eukaryota > Viridiplantae > Streptophyta > Magnoliopsida > Poales > Poaceae > Otatea > Otatea glauca. Next base: position 31,392,940 of record CM070728.1, read on the forward strand.
CATCTTGGGCTATTATTATTACCTCCCCGGCACGTGGTGCATTGCATGCTTCTTGCTTGCAGTGCAAAGCAGGAGGTGCATGTGATGGTGGTGGGAGGATCCTTTCTTTCTCTCACTCACTACCGCTATCTTTTCCTCCACCGCTAGTTCCTTCCCACATCCTGCTCTTGCCTTTTGCTTCTGCTCGTTTTTACCTTCGCAAGATGACTGAATCAGCTGATGACAGAAACTGGTTTCCAAGGCTACGCCGGACCAATCTTCAGAACATCAAAAGCTACGATGGACCTATCTTAAAAACAAGATCACCGAAGATCCAACCGTTAGATTGAAATGAAATTTTAATGGTATAAACTAGATTCAATTATGAATCTAACCCAATAAAAATCAACTCGATCGGATGTACGGATCAAAAGATATTACCTTCGCAAGATGACTGAATCAGCTGATGATACAAACTGGTTTCCAAGGCTACTGTAGGACTAATCTTCGAACATCAAAGGCTACGACGGACCTATCTTAAAAACAAGATCACCGAAGATCCAACCGTTCGATTGACATGAAATTTTAATCAGTAGAAACTAGATTTAATTATGAATCTAACCCAATTAAAATCAACTCGATCGGATCTACGGATCAAAAGATATTACCTTCGCAAGATGACTGAATCAGGTAATGACGGAAAATGATTTCCAAGGCCGGACCAATCTTCAGAACTTCAGACTTGGCGCTAGGGAGAAAACTTCTAGTTACTTATCTTCTAGTTACTGGATGTTATCTTTGCATGCATACACCTCCAAACATGCATGCATCAATCGATGCAACTTCTAGTCGCCAACACCAACGAGCGCATTGCATCAAACAAAACCAATATCATGCTATCACCAAAGATATCAAATAATCATCAGACATAGCACATGCACAAGCACCACACATGCCATAATCACAACCACTTTGCAATGTCAATTTTATTACTCAGCCAATTTTTCAGCACATGATTTCACACTCACACCGAAACATAGCTTACACTTGCATTATCCCCCGTGCCGTGACCAAAGGTGTTCGACCAGATCCGCCTGCAACCGATGGTGAAGTTGGCGATCCCTCCGCCTTTGAGTAGCTTGTATGCAGTGCAAGACCGACCCGTTGGGTGACGTCCTTGTAACAACAGGAGTTCCCATAAAATCGAAGTTAATGTCCTGTGATGCCCCATTCCTCTCATCCTCCACGATCATGTTATGAAGAATGATGCATGCAGTCATTATATTCCTTAACGTACTCTGGTGCCAACATCGGCCGGGGCCCCATACAATGGCAAACCTAGCTTGGAGCACTCCAAACGCTCTCTCAACATCCTTCCTTGCAGCGGACTGCATCTGCGAGAAGTAAACCCTCCTGTTTCCCATCGGCGCTGCAATCCCCTTAACGAAGGTAGCCCACTCTGGGTAAATGCCATCCGCGAGGTAGTAGCCCATGTCGTACTGATTGCCATTGACGATGTAGTTTACCTCCGAGTGTACCATCATTTTCTCGTAAAATATGTTAGAACGGTGCAACACATTAATATCGTTCATGCTTCCCGGCATCCGAAAAAGCATGCCAAATCCACGTGTCATACGGGCAACGCCTCGAGGACTATGGAAGGCTTGCGAGTATGCCCTGTGAAAGCCCTTGCCATGCTTTCGCGCTTTTCCAGTCCAATGCATGCAATCGATGCTACCAAGCATTCAGGAAACCCTGTGCTCACCAACAACTAGGAGTCTACCAATGTCTTACGCATTAGGAGATCGGAGATATTCCTCCCGAAAACCGGACCACCGCCTTCACGAACTTCTTGAGAGCTACAATGGCCGTACTTTCCCAACACGGAGGTACTCGTCCACGCGTCGCAGGAACACCGTAAGCTAGTTGACGGAGAGCTTTGTTACTTTTCAAGAGGTGCCAAACCAAGCTTCCCGGTTGCATCCCTACTTTGCTGGAACCAAACGTCGTGTCCTTCGATAGCATTCGTTATGCGCAAAAATAGGGAGCGACTCATCCGAAACCTGCGTATGCGAAACGACTTATAGACATAATGAAATCTGACAAGTACATCATTCATATTTGTTAGGACTACTGGTTTGTTACCTCCGCCTGAAAAATACATCGCCGTAAACGGGGGAGGAAGCGGAGTAATCACCATAAAGCCGAGCCGCCCCTTCAACGTGACCTCGGTTGATCACCGCATGGCCTCGAACCGATCCCCGTCGACGGTTGTTACCTCGCGCTTCTATCTCCTCCTCCTCTGCGATTGCTAAGAGAAGGGAGTCCTCGTCATCAGTAAAGGATTGTTCATCACTTGAGGAAGAAATGAACTGACTCATTGTGAGGTTGGCAATCCGTTGTGGGTGACTACCTGATTAATGCAACCCCTCAATATATAAATTGCTAGGTTGGATGAGAGGGGATGAGGAAAAGTTAGGTATTTCTGGGAAGGGAAGGGAATGGGGAAGGGAATCTGTTGGAGTGCATTGCTGGGAAGGGAATGGAATCTGGGAAGGGATTCCCTTCAGGGGCCAGGAAGGGAATGAAACACTGGGAAACGGTTGGAGATGGTCTCCCATTTGCCAGCGGCAGTGAGTAGGGGAGGTCGAGCTGTGGATCGCCGGCGGCGAGGTGGCGCCGGTGAGGTCTATCCAACGGCATGGTGAGCTACAGGGTGTCATCGCGCATTTAGGGCGCGGCACAGTGGAGCTCGGGGGTCACTGAAATGGGCTCTCGGCGAGCTTGGGCGGCGTCGGCAGTGAGGGTTAAGTCGCAGTGGCGCTAGAGGGCATCTCGTGCTCGGAAGACAAATAGCTAAGTACTAGTGTGCCTAGAGGAGTCCAGGTTTGTACCTTTTACACACGGAAGGGGAACGCAAAGGCTTGGCGTTGGTGAAGGGCGGCGGCGGAAGGAGGTGCTCGGCGCGGTGGCTTACCGACGAAGAGGAGCTCCAACTGAGGGCGGTGATGGATTCTAGTTGCTATGGAGAAGGTACTGGCTAAGTTAATTGGATTGTGGTTCACTGGAGGCGGCCAATCAAAACTTTCCCTTTTTCTGGTGTTCACCAAATTTGGTGGTTTGGGCGAATTCTGGCGCAAATGGCAAGGCTTAGCAAGTGATGGGGTATCGCATTGCCCTGGGATGGCTATTATAACCGAATAGGTAGGTGATTAACAGGATTTGAACGCATTGCGATTTGGTGGCCAGTCGAGATAGAGCTGTGGAGATCCCGGCAATTTGATGCCGTGGCAGGGGAGGCAACGTGCGGCCGGCCTCAGGCAACGCAATTGCGGCGCCGACCAGAGAATAAGACAAGGAGTAAGGCGGCAAGGGGCGGCGCTGGACGCTGTCTCTACGCGAGAGAAGAGAGGTGAGACGAGGAGGAAGAAGGAGCTGACAGTGGGGTCGGCGGGTCCGAGAAAAGTACCGGGCCCACGTGTCAGTGAAAGCTAGAAGACTCTAGTTTAAACTCTTCTGGATAGTACAGGTTTAATCCAATAATTAGAGCTACAAAATGAAATCAATTATTTTTGAAAAAAATTTATACATGTTGGAACGATAAGGTTTACTTATCCAGTAAAACTTTCAGGTAAAAATTCTCTGTACAAAAATTTATATAATTCTGACAATATGTGCGGATCAAATAAATCCATTCTGTTTTTTATTTAATTAAGGATTAAAATAAGCTTAATAATTTCTCTAAATTATTTTTAGGATTTATCATGATCTATGTTACCTTATGTAAAAATTTCCGATTTTTATCTTACATATTAATTTCTAAACATTCTGACATTGATATTTGCAGACTTTATTAATTTCTGTTTTTGGATTTTAAAACTCTTTAAATATAATTTTTAATTTTTTATATTTTTACGAGAGGTAAACCTCACACTCAGGAAGGCATTGTAAAAATATCAGCTCAATATAAGCTTTCCAGAGTTTTACATAAATCTGACATTGAACTGATTGCTGTCACATCTTCCTGATTTCCTATCTCTTATCTTTTATTTAATGTGTTCATATTATCTTTAACAGAATAACAATGTTTCTGGAGTTTTATATTATTTTATTTTAATTTTTTTAGATATTTATTGATATTTTCTTTTTACCTTTTTAGTTTTAGCTTTTTACCATTTCATTATAAAAGATTTTTCTTTTAGAGCAAAAACTCAAGAAAAACCAATAATGCCAGAAAAATCAGAAAATAGAAATTTAAATTAAGATCATATTTCAAACTCATTTTTATAGTTTGTTCACTTTTAGAATAAAAGTTTTAATATTGAAACTTATACTTTTCTTAAGGCTAAATTCAAGAAAATGATGAAAAAGTTGACATTTTAAATTAAAATCTTGATTCCAATTAAAAATTTTATTCAATTTTATTTTTAAATTTAAAAAATCCTGTTTTTGAATTTTTCGGAATGTTACACACCGATAATGATGTTTTTACCATATTTCTCACTCACGCTGTATTATCTATCATTATCGGTTTTTTCTAAAAAGTTAAGAACCAATTCAGTTAAAGAATTAGTGTTATATCATTCTGCAACAGTGAAATGTCCATTGCATCGTCTCCCTAATCCAGCAAGCGAAGTCGTTGAGCTGGAATATATATTTGAACCCACACCGTACAAGATTTGATAGGAGCAGCCATTTATTTTTCCCAGTTATCACCCACTGATATGATCAGAGGAGCAAGAGTTCTCGACAGAGTTCAACTAACTAAGTACTACTCTCACTTTCAATATACTACTCAAACGGATGCGTTATACTTCTTAATTACTTTTTGTATACTTAAATACTAATTCTGAGAAACTCTATGTAAAGCCCTCATTTTTGATAATAAATATCAATAATGTGTACTATGTGCTTTCCGTACTAGTCCCATGATCAGTGGCTAGTACGCACAATTACACATTGATATCACAGTCATACATAAACTTTATTATCACAACGGAAGCAAAGTACATAATATTCTTACAATACCAAAAGTAAAGCATTTCAGTGGAGATATATTTCTTGTAGTATGCCTTTAACCCAATATCCCCACAGGCAACTGACAAGGAAGACCCTAGTAAAATTCATCGTTCAAGTCCCCGAATCCTGCGTAATAAAATGTATCGTCGGGGTATTCTGGTTCTTCACCTAAAAACATCAACATAGGCAAGTTGAGTACTTACGTACTCGCAAGACTTTTGCAAAACCTAAATATACATGCAAGCCAATTCAAAGGGAAGGCTTATGGTTATTTTGCATGAAGCTAATTTGAAATGTAAATATGGAATAGTAGATTGCAAAACGCAATTTAGGTAGAAGCAATTTAATACTAAAAATAACAGAATAAAAGCATACATAAATCTCGTGTACCTGGGTATCATGATTATATTCACGAACCAACTTCTACCAACACCCGGTAGAATCCAGTTTTATGAAAATAAAAACATCTAACTAGTGCTGGCGCACCAAGACTCCTATAACCGTATGAACGGCTTTTCGAAAAGTTTCACACTTTGCAGAGGTGTACAGCTTTACCCACAAGACATGGCTGACTCTTTGTGCAATCAATATTAGCACACTTCCTTTGGTGCGCCGCAGAGAGTCATGACATAACCGTTACATTACTTAACCCTAACTTTGCACCAGCACGATGACGTTAAACCCATACTATGGTATAGAACTCAGAGCATAGAAATGATGGAACTCTCCATAACACGGCGTACACCGTTGTATCAGCAAACGTGACTCCCAACACCTTGGTGTGGGCGCCCCTCCGAGCAATCTATTAAAAACAGCTCGTACTACTCCAGCCTACCAATGTGCAAAGCTAATATTAAGTAACTGTAAGCCCCCATTTTTGATAATAAATACCAAAAATGGATACCATGTGCATACAGTACTAGTCCCATGATCAGTAGCTAGTACGCACAAATACAAATTGATATCACAGTCATACACAAACTTTATTACACAGCTGAAGTAAGATTACATATTATTTTTATAATACCAAAAGTAAAACTGCAGTGGAGACAACTTCTTGTAGTATGCCTTTTAACCCATTGTTCCACAGGCAACTGACAAGGGAAAAATCCTTAGATAAATTCATCGTTAATTTCCCCGTATCCTGCATCAACGTATGAATCATCGGGGAAATCTGAATCTTCACCTAAAAACATCAACATGGGCAAGTTGAGTACTTACATACTCGCAAGACTTATGCAAATCCTAAAATATATGCAGGTCATTCCAATGGAAGGATATTAGGGTTAATTTTGCATAAAGCCAGTTTGAATGATAAATACAGAATAATAGATTGCAAGACGGAATTTTACATAAAAGCAATTTAATACTGGAAGTGATAGAATGTAAGCGTAAATAAATCACAAAAGCTTGAGTATAATGACCATATTCAAAACCAATTTCCACCGACACACAATGGAAATTTCTAACACATGGTAGAAACCACATTTTATGAAAATAAGCAAAACTGCTAACTATGTGATGACTTTACCAAGTGTCCATGACCGCGGATGCGGCTAATCGATTAGTTTTACACTCTGCAGAGGTATACAGCTTTCCCCACAAGACATGACTGACTCTTTGAGCAATTGATATTTGCACACTTCCTTTGGTGTGCCGCAGAAAGTCATGTTATAACTGTTACATTATTTAACCCTAACTTTGCACCAGCACGGTGACGATAAACCTATTCTGTGGCGTAAGAAATCAGAGCATAGAAATGATGGAACTACTCACAGTATGGCGTACACCGTTATATTGGTAGACGTTTAATCCATGATCACCTCGGTGTGGACGTCCCGTCGAGCAATTCATTAAGAAACAGCTCGTACTACTCCGGCCTTCCAAGTGCAAAGCTAGTTTTAAACAACTTAATAAGTTAGAGCTGTCCCATACCAGCACTTGTGGTTGTATGAATATTCTTGGCCTGAAAACAATCCATAGTTCGGTCCTTAACTCGACACGGGCAATAATCTCTACCCTACACTACTTGCAAGACATGCACAACTGGCTATTGCCAATAATTGCCCGCATCTAAACCATAGTTTTATTTTCATTTTCCAACCAAAATACCAACCAGAAAAATAGTCATACCCATTTAAATGTCGTAACCAAAGTCTTTAATCATGTCACAGTTTTACGTTCATTTAAGCTTGGCTAAGCATGCCACTAACTGTGAGTAATCCAGATTGACATTAAATATTGTCTAAGCTATTCTAGGGTTTTCAAGGTTCACAATTTTCTACTTATCAAGGAAGTTCCATAATTCTACTGGTACAACTACCATTACCCGAAAGATAGCAGACTTTAATAAAATAAAGTATGCAATAAAACATTTAATGAAATCATTTATAAAACTGGGATCAATATGATCAAAGAGGTTTTGCTTGCCTTGTTGACTATCCTCGACTTCGAACTCCTGGTCGTCGAATACACCGGATTCGTCGGGTTCTACGCGTCGTACGGCAACATATAACAAATACCAAATTTCAATAGAGCCAAAAAGAAATCAGATGGAAATATTCAAATAAAATAAATTCACAAATTCAAAAATGGTTGCAAGCATTATTTGTTCTCATTTGCAAATTAAAGATTTAATCTATTTAAACCATTATTGCATTATTTACTACCCATTTAATAACTTAAATTTTCCTTATAACAAACCCTAAATATTTTTACAGATTCTAGTTTCTGAGGTTACAAGGATTCTAACAAAATTTATTTTACTAAATTTGGAGGTCATTTGCAAAATTTTCATGTATGACATATTGCTAACTTTTTCTTTGAATTTAAATTCGAAATTCCAATAAAATTCAATTCAGAAATATTATAGCATATTCTGAATCTACTTGATTTTAGATGAATTTATAAATTTATTTCATCAGATTTGGCCAAGAGATTCAAAAGTTATAGCTATTTGAATATCTAGGTTTTGAATAAATACAGAAAATCAGAAAACTGCCGAAAATGGAAAGTGCGCTTTCGCAGAGGAAATGCGCTTTCCCTTTTCGGACTGCGCCGGGTTGAGGCGCTGATAAGCCGGGCCATCGGCGGTGGCATGAGCATTACCACGTGGTGGCCGAGCCCATGTGATTCTGCTGCGCTGCTGGTGACGGCGAAGTGGGAGACATGGCGGCGACGCAGCTGCGCAAGAAGAGGTCGATCGAGCCCGCAAGCGGTGACCAGAGCAGGGCGCGGCACATCCGAACTCACCGGAGGCGATCTGGTGCCGGAGCGACGGAATCGATTCCACTCCGAGCATCACCGCACCCATGCGCACACTTGGGCGGTGGCGCGGTGAGCTGAGGTGGCCGGGAGAGGTGGTTCCACCGGAGAGGGGCGGCGGCATCCACGGCTAGCCGGCGATTTCGCTAAACGAGACCTCCCCGAGCTTGAAGATCACCACCAACAGCATCAGTGGACCTCAAGGATCCTATTTCTGGGTTTTGCTCAAAGAATGAACGGCGGAGGAGGGTTCTCACCGTGTGCAGCGACGGTGGAGGAAGAAACGGGGTGCGGTGGCTCGCCGAGGAAGAAGGGCTTCGCCTGCGGCTCGAGATGAGTTCCTGGTGAGGTGGAGAAGCTTCGGGTGAAGTGGTTCAGGGCAAGATGGGTTGAGGCGAAAGAATTTGGGTTTTGCTCCTTTCTCGGTCTTCGCCGGAATTGGAGAAGACGACCAAAGCAACGGCGGAATGGGCGGCACGGGGCGATAGCTAGGTCGGCTGCAACGAGGTGAGGGGGTTTTATAGGGGCTCGGAGGCGGTTTGGCGCGGCTGGGGCGAGAAGAACCGAGACGCTGCGTCTCTGCGCGAGAGAGAGCGGGGAGAGGAGAAGAAGAAGAAGCGCACTGGTCATTGATGGGTGGGGCGGTGGCGTGAGTCTTGACATGCTGGTGGGTGACAGTAGGGCCCACACGTCGATGAAGAGCAAGAAAAGAAGTCGGGTGAAGTCTCTGGACAGAACGGGATGTTCACAGCGTTTTAGATGGTCAAACTGACACAAAATTTTATAGAATTTTTACCATAGGTCGGCAACACAATTAGCAGACTCCTGTAAAATTTTCACCATTTTATGAAGCATGTAGATGTTTATAAAATTCTGATAACACAGCTGTTGCTGTTCTGCCCTTTCGGTTTTTCCTTTACTTTATGACTGAAATGAAGTTAATATTTTACAAAACTATTGATGATAATCTAAAATGGTAATGTACACCTTTTGTAATAATTTCAAATTTTAATGATTAATATTTAATTTTTAATAATTCTGACATTACTGTTTTCCAATTTATTTGTTCACTATTTTTGAATTTTTAAAATTATGAAATGAATTAGTAAATTCTTGATATTTTTACTGGAGGTTAAAACTGTGTTGATGTCGGCAAGGTAAATATCTTGGGTCAGGATAACTTCATAAGATTTTTACCAAATTATTTTACCATTTTTACCCTGATTTCCTTGCACATGATTTGCTTTAATTAAATATTATTTTAATTATCCCAGCTCTTCCACTGACTTGAAAAAGTTGTGGAGAGCACTCAGATTTTTATTGTGACTTTGGTAAATTTTTGTTAACTTGGCACTTTTACTTTTTACCTTTTTCCATTTGCCATATTCTTTATTTCACTTTCTTGCATTAAGGAAAAGCCAAAAGAATATTCAATAAAACCAAAAAATTTAGAAATTTCAGAAATAATACACAAAAGATTTTTAATTCATTTTTCCTTATTTTATAATTTTTGAGGCTGTTACAAATCTACCCCCCTTACAAAAATCTCGTCCCCGAGATTTGGAGATGACTAAAAGAAATCGGGGAACTCTTGTCGAAGATGATCTTCTCTTTCCCAGGTGGCTTCGTCTTTGGTATGATTGCTCCATTGAATTTTTAACATCTTGATGGTCTTGTTCCTCTTCTGGCGCTCTGCTTCTTCCAGAATACGAATTGGATGCTCCCGATAAGATAGGTCTGGCTGAAGATCTATACCTTCCAAATCGGCGAGGTCAGCGGGAACACGAAGGCACTTCTTAAGCTGAGATACATGGAAGACGTTATGAACGTCAGATAGTTGAGGTGGCAATTCTAACTGATATGCCATCTCACCCATCTTTCCAATGATCTGAAATGGTCCAATGAATCGAGGAGCCAACTTTCCACGGATTTGAAGTCGACGAACTCCACGGAGAGGCGAGACTTTAAGATAGACATGATCACCAACTTCGAAACTGAGTTCACGACAACGATTGTCGGCGTAACTCTTTTGACGAGACTGAGCTTCTTTCAGTCGGCTTCTGATCATATCTACTTGCTCTTGAGCTTCCTGGATAAGATCTGGGCCGAAGAATTTCCTTTCTCCAACTTCAGACCAGAAAAGAGGGGTTCGGCATTTCCTTCCATACAGCGCTTCAAAAGGCGACATTTGAAGACTAGATTGGAAACTGCTATTATAAGAGAATTCAGCAAAAGCCAAACTTTTCTCCCAATCAGAGCCATAGGATAGCACACAGGCTCTTAACATGTCTTCCAAATTTTGATTGGTCCTTTCCGTTTGACCATCTGTCTGAGGATGATAAGCCGTGCTGAAATTCAGCTTAGTACCCAGAAGACGGCGCAAACTTTCCCAGAAACGAGAAGTAAACTGGGAACCTCGGTCAGAAACAATCGTCTTCGGGACGCCATGAAGACGGACAATATTCTCCATATACAACTCGGCAAGCTTATCTCCAGAGTGAGTAGTCTTGACCGGAATAAAGTGAGCCACTTTAGTTAAACGATCAACGATTACCCATATGGAATCATGCCCTTTCCTGGTTCTCGGCAAACCAGTAATAAAATCCATGCTGACATCTTCCCATTTCCACTCTGGAATCTTTAAAGGTTGGAGAAGTCCAGCGGGTCGTTGATGCTCGGCTTTGACATGCTGGCATACATCACAGATTGCGACATATGCAGCAACATCTCTTTTCAAACCGGGCCACCAATAATCCCGTCGGAGGTCTTGATACATCTTTGTACTTCCAGGGTGAATCGAGAGGGGAGACTCATGGGCTTCTTTGAGGATCAACTCTTTCAATTCCGGATCATCAGGAACATATATTCGATTCTCGAACATAAGCACTTCATCTGAACTTTCATGAAATTTGGATTCCTTTCCTTGCTTTAATTCTTCACGGATTTTGATAATGGCTTCATCTTTGAGCTGAGCGGCTTTAATTTGGGACTTAAGGGTTGGTTGCACCTCTAGTGCGGCCAGATAACCTTTTTCGACAACTCCCAGATTAAGCCTTTGGAATTCTTTCACAAGATCAGATTGATCGATCAAAGATGAAACAGAAAGACAATGAAATTTTCGACTCAAAGCATCAGCTACGACATTGGCTTTACCAGGATGGTATTGAATGCTAAGGTCGTAATCTTTTTTCAACTCTAGCCATCTTCATTGTCTTAAATTTAGATCAGGCTGGGTAAAGAAATATTTCAGACTCTTATGATCTGTGAATACACTGCATTTGTTTCCAATCAGGTAATGATGCCAAATTTTCAGAGCGTGCACCACCGCAGCTAATTCCAAATCATGAGTCGGATAATTGAGCTCATGGGGTCGCAACTGACGGGAGGCGTAAGCTACGACTTTTCCTTCACACACCCAAGCCCATTCTTGGAAGCATCACAATAAACATCAAAGCTTTTATGGATATCGGGTAACACCAGTACAGGAGCCGTTGTTAACCTTTTCTTTAACTCCTGAAAGTTTTCTTCACATTCAGGTGTCCACTCAAACTTCTTTTCTTTCTTGAGAAGCTGGGTCAAGGGACGAGCGATTTTAGAAAAGTTCTCGATAAAGCGGCGATAATATCCCGCTAGACCGAGAAAACTTCGAATTTTCAGAACAGACTGAGGAGCTTCCCAGCCTAGAACAACTTTGACTTTACTGGGATCAACGAAAATACCACCTTTGGAAAGGATATGACCAAGGAAAGCAATTTCTTTTAACCAAAATTCACATTTCTCAAATTTGGCATAAAGCTTATGCTCTCTAAGCTTCTCGAGTACCATGTGCAAATGCTGCGCATGATCTTCTTCGGATTTGGAATAGACGAGAATATCATCAATGAATACCACCACGAACTTATCCAAATACTCCATGAAGACTTTATTCATGAGGCACATGAAATTAGCAGGAGCATTTGTAAGTCCGAAAGACATTACGGTATATTCATATAAACCGTAATGAGTGGTAAAAGCGGTCTTAGGAATATCTTCTGGTCTGATCTTCAATTGATAGTACCCATGTCTTAAATCAATTTTTGAAAAGATTTGAGCACCGGTCAATCGATCGAACAAATCATCGATACGAGGCAAAGGATATTTGTTCTTAATTGTAACATCATTCAAGGCGCGATAGTCCACGCACATGCGTATTCCACCGTCCTTTTTAGGCACAAAAAGAACTAGACTACCCCAAGGAGAAGAGCTAGGTCGAATAAAGCCTTTTCTTAACTGCTCTTGAATTTGATTCTTTAGTTCGACTAACTCATCAGGGGGCATACGATAAGAACGCTTGGATATTGGCGTTGTTCCAGGAACAAGGTTTATGACAAACTCTATATCCCTATCTGGAGGCAGGCCTGGCAATTCTTCTGGAAAAACATCAGGGAACTCGGAGACAATTGGAATCTGGCTTAGATCTTTTACTATGGCTGAACAAAGGGAAGCTTGAGAATTTAAAGAACTTTGGATGGAAGAGAAATGAACTGGAATTCCTTCAGGGCTAACCAAAGGAATGGATCGATTGGCACAGTCAATGCATCCTTTGAACTTAGACAACCAATCCATACCAAGGATTACTTCTAACCCTGAGGTTTCTATAAGGATAAGGTCAGCATGAAACATGACTCCATTAATTTCAATGCTAACCCTAGGACAAAACTTAATTGAATTCATGACTGAACCAGGGGAATAGATTATCATTTTGGCAGAAAGGAAGTCAATTTCTAAGTTATTCTGATCGGCGAATTTCTTAGAAATAAACGAGTGCGATGCTCCAGAATCAAACAATACCAAAGTAGGTACTGAGTGCACAGGAAACATACCCAGTACCACATCTGGCGCTTCGCTTGCTTCTTCAGCGGTCACATGATGAAGACGACCGCTACTCGCACTGTGATTAAGAGCTACCGCAGGCTTGGAAACTTGAGAATTCCCAGCTCCTGAGGATCGACCTGGGGGTCTCTGGACTCCCTGCGATGACTGTTGCCCTGACGCTTGACCTCTTTTAGGGTAGGCATTTGCATAATGCCCACGCTCTTTACAATGATAACAGGTCACACCGGCTGCTTGATTCTGAACTCCAGAAGTCCTCCCTTCATTGCTGCTCGAGGGACAAACAGAGGGCTGCTAGGGCCGAGGAACCTGAACTTGACGCCTCTGCTGCTGCTGACGAGGCGGAGGTCGAACATTGGTCGGCTGACAAACGCGCGGCCTCGGCAAACTCGGACTGGCTGCTTTCCGCGCTATCCACTTCCTCTTAAGACTCTCCATCACGTCTCGTGAACTATGCTCAGCTATTATAGCTTTGTCCACGAGCGTTTGAAAGTCATGAAAGTCGTGAATGGCTAGAAGATGCTTTACTTCATTTTTCAGATTGTCCCAGAAATGCTCGATTCTTCGGGTTTCTGAACTAACTTCTGACGACGCATAACGAGCAAGGTAATTAAAGCGGTGAAGATACTCCATCACAGACATATTTCCTTGACGTAGATCAAGGAATTCCCGTCTTTTTAAATTCACCAGGCTCGAAGGAATATGCGTCTTCCTGAAGGCTTCTCTGAAAACATCCCAAGAAATTTCTTGACCTTGGGGCCTTGCCACTTGAAAATTTTCCCACCAAACTGCAGCGGCTCCCTGGAGTTGGTACGATGCATATAGAACCTTCTCATGATCATTGCATTGAGCAATGGTCAACTTGTTTCCAATAGATCGTAGCCAATCATCAGCGTCCAGGGGATCGATGAAGAAGAAAAGGTTGAGGCGGGTCTTGTGAATTCTCCCAACTTAGGTGATGGGATGATTCGCCAAACCCAGGCCTAGCACTTGCGGCACCAAGGTTGGTCGTGTTTTGGACCAACTGTTGGAGCAACAGGGTATTCGTCTGGCGACCCTGTTCTATCATCATAGCACACGAGCCATGGTGGCGGACACAGCAAGCCGCCCTCCGAACTTCTTCTTCTTCTTCTTGGACTTGCGGGCGGAGAATCTCGGCGGCTTGGACGACGCGACGAAGATCCTCGACCGCCATCGGATGGATGGATTAGGTCAATTGGAGTGGCCAAAGTCACTCGCCGCGGGTGAGTTTCCGGGGTTTCCTCACTCCCCAGAATCTCATCCAAGGATCGGGTGGCAGGCATCTGGAACAAGATTATTAATGAATTAACTGATAAGATCGATAAATTTTAATCTCGATTGTTACCATTTGTTTTAGAAACATGTTTCAACATTATTCATGAGTTGATTATTATTATTGAGGATCACAACATCGTAAAAATATTAACTGAAAGTTAAATATTTACGAGTAGGAACCAAAAGCACACAAAACAATATTAGACAAGAACTTTATTTCAACTTTATAATATTCACAACAAAACATAACATTTATTTTTGACGCTACTACATAAAAGGGCAAAACAAAAACTTTCTCTAGCCCTACTCATTTTCTACCCATCACCTAATCTACTCATGGACTATTACTATCCCTACGACTAGAACTCTCGGCGTCGGGAGGAAAAGGGATCTCCTGACAGTGACGCTCCTGCGGCCTCTGAGGACGCTGCGGAGGAAAACTATGGGGGTCTACCTGGATGCTCGGCAATCTAGGGCGACTCCCTATCACTGACATCCTTGCCTGGCGACACCTGGGTGGTACTTGGGTGTCGTCGGGCGCGGGCGTCTGAGGGACTTGCCCCAGAACTGAGCGGGGTACAATACCTCTGGCTACACAGGGGGCAATGGCATTCTCTAGGAATGCTATGCGACGACGCGCCTCCCTGTATTCAGTTACTGCCTGACGGCAATACTGGTCAGAGGCATTTATGAATTCCACTAGGTTACGTAGAGTTGGATTTTGTAACCCAGTGGCATCCATATAGCTATTCTCCCCACCTGGTGGCCGGGATGGAATCCTCCTATATGCAACTGCCAGTTCAGGTAGAATGTGGCGCAAACTGACAATAGCCATATAGGCGGCTTCATTTATGGCCATCATGAGAGAAGAACCGGGACCCTCAAAAGACAAAAACTCTTCACTGTCCTCATCTCGGGTAGGGATGTCCACCCTAGCTATGTATTCCACGGAGACAGAACTAACTGCCGCGTGAAATACTCTATATCGTGGATTTTCGGGAAAATGAGCGAACTCTAGCAAACGAGCAAGAAATCCCGCCATGCCAGAATCCTCCCTATTAGTGGAAGTATAGCATGGGGTGTATCCGCCCATCTGCACATTTAACAAGGAATTAGCATTCCTGATTAAATGTAAGACAGTAAAGCAATTTTTGGAAGAAAAGATTCTAGCAGAAATTTAAAAACAGAAAAGAGTTATTATCAGGTATACGCATAATCAAAAGAGAAGTTTCATGCATATAAAGAACAGACAGGTAAGATGTCCTAATTCAATATTTTAGTTTGTTTGGGTCCTAATGTCAAATTTTAGGTTTTTATCATTCCCAGACTACCTAAGGTTTCCTACAGTCAGCATGGCTCTGATACCAACTTGTAAGGCCCCAATTTTGATAATAAATACCAAAAATGGATACCATGTGCATACAGTACTAGTCCCATGATCAGTAGCTAGTACGCACAAATACAAATTGATATCACAGTCATACACAAACTTTATTACACAGCGGAAGTATGATTACATATTATTTTACAATACCAAAAGTAAAACAATGGTGGAGACAACTTCTTGTAGTATGCCTTTTAACCCATTGTTCCACGAGCAAGCGACAAGGAAAAATCCTTAGATAAATTCATCGTTAATTTCCGTATCACTGCATCAACGTATGAATCATCGGGAAATCGAATCTTCACCTAAAAACATCAACATGGGCAAGTTGAGTACTTACGTACTCGCAAGACTTATGCAAATCCTAAAATACATGCAGGTCATTCCAATGGAAGGATATTAGGGTTAATTTTGCATAAAGCCAGTTTGAATGATAAATACAGAATAATAGATTGCAAGACGGAATTTTACATAAAAGCAATTTAATACTGGAAGTGATAGAATGTAAGCGTAAATAAATCACAAAAGCTTGAGTATAATGACCATATTCAAAACCAATTTCCACCGACAAACAATGGAAATTTCTAACACATGGTAGAAACCATATTTTATGAAAATAAGCAAAACTGCTAACTATGTGATGACTTTACCAAGTGTCCATGACCGCAGATGCGGCTAATCGATTAGTTTTACACTCTGAGGTATCTGACTTTCCCATAAGACATGGTGACTCTTTGAGCAATCGATATTTGCACACTTCCTTTGGTGTGCCGCAGAGAGTCATGTTATAACTGTTACATTATTTAACCATAACTTTGCACCAGCACGGTGACGATAAACCCATTCTGTGGCGTAAGAACTCAAAGCATAGAAATGATGGAACTACCCATAGTATGGCGTACACCGTTATATTGGTAGACGTTTAATCCATGATCACCTCGGTGTGGACGTCCCGTCGAGCAATTCATTAAGAAACAGCTCGTACTACTCCGGCCTTCCAAGTGCAAAGCTAGTTTTAAACAACTTAATAAGTTAGAGCTATCCCATACCAGCACTTGTGGTTGTATGATTATTCTTGGCCTGAAAACAACCCATAGTTCGGTCCTTAACTCGACACGGGCAATAATCTTCACCCTACACTACGTGCAAGACATGCACAACTGGCTATTGCCAATAATTGCCCGCATCTAAACCATAGTTTTATTTTCATTTTCCAACCAAAATACCAACCACAAAAATGGTCATACCCATTTAAATGTCGTAACCAAAGTCTTTAATCATGTCACAGTTTTACGTTCATTTAAGCTTGGCTAAGCATGTCACTAACTGTGAGTAATCCAGATTGATATTAAATATTGTCTAAGCTATTCTAGGGTTTTCAAGGTTCACAATTTTCTACTTATCAAGGAAGTTCCATAATTCTACTGGTACAACTACCATTACCCGAAAGATAGCAGACTTTAATAAAATAAAGTATGTAATAAAACATTTAATGAAATCATTTATAAAACTGGGATCAATATGATCAAAGGGATTTTGCTTGCCTTGTTGACTATCCTCGACTTCGAACTCCTGGTCGTCGAATACACCGGATTCGTCGGGTTCTACGCGTCGTATGGCAACATATAACAGATACCAAATTTCAATAGAGCCAAAAAGAAATCAGATGGAAATATTCAAATAAAATAACTTCACAAATTCAAAAATGGTTTCAAGCATTATTTGTTCTCATTTGCAATTTAAAGATTTAATCTATTTAAACCATTATTGCATTATTTACTACCCATTTAATAACTTAAATTTTCCTTATAACAAACCCTAAATATTTTTATAGATTCTGGTTTCTGAGGTTACAAGGATTCTAACAAAATTTATTTTACTAAATTTGGAGGTCATTTGCAAAATTTTCATGTATGACATATTGCTAACTTTTTCTTTGAATTTAAATTCGAAATTCAAATAAAATTAAATTCTGAAATATTATTGCATATTCTGAATCTACTTGATTTTAGATGAATTTATAAATTTATTTCATCAGATTTGGCCAAGAGATTCAAAAGTTATAGCTATTTGAATATCTAGGTTTTGAATAAATAAAGAAAATCATAAAATTGCCGAAAATGGAAAGTGCGCTTTCGCAGAGGAAATGCGCTTTCCTTTTCGTCTGCGAGTTGAGGCGCCGACAAGCCAGACCATCGGCGGCGGTATCTTGACGCTGCTGCGTGGGTGACAAAGGGCCGACATGGCGTGACGCAAGCTGCTGAAGGATGATCGCTCGGGCCGCTTGGCGGTGACCAAGAGCTGGGCGCGGCACATCCGAACTCGCCGGCGGCGATCTGGTGCCGGAGCGACGGAATCGATTCAACTCCGAGCATCAGCGCACCCATGCGCACACTTGGGCTGTGGCGCGGCGAGCTGAGGTGGCCGGGAGAGGTGGTTCCACCGGAGAGGGGCGGCGGCATCCACGGCTAGCCGGCGATTTCGCAAAACGAGACCTCCCCGAGCTTGAAGATCACCACCAACAGCATCAGTGGACCTCAAGGATCCCATTTCTGGGTTTAGCTCAAAGAATGAACGGCAGAGTGAGGGTTCTCAACGTGCGCAGCGACGGCGGAGGAAGAAACGGGGTGCGGCGGCTCGTCGGGGAAGAAGGGCTTCGCCTGCGGCTCGGGATGAGTTCCTGGTGAGGTGGAGAAGCTTCGGGTGAAGTGGTTCGGAGCGAGATGGGTTGAGGCGAAAGAATTTGGGTTTTGCTCCTTTCTCGGTCTTCGTCGGAATTGGAGAAGACGACCAACACAACGGCGGAATGAGCGGCACGGGACGGTAGCTAGGTCGGCTACGACGAGGTGAGGGGGTTTTATAGGGGCTCGGAGGCGATTTGGCGCGGCTGGGGCGAGAAGAACTGAGACGCTGCGTCTCTGCGCGATAGAGAGCGGGGAGAGGAGAAGAAGAAGGCGCGACTGGGTCGCTGACGCGTGGGGGCGAGCTGGCAGCGAGTGCCGACATGCCTGGCTGGCTGACAGGCCGGGCCCACACGTCAGTGAGAGCAAGAAAAGAAGTCGGGTGAAGTCTCTGGATAGAACGGGATGTTCACAGCGTTTTCGATGGTCAAAACGACACGAAATTTTATAAAATTTTTAACATAGGTTGGAAGCACAATTATTAGACTCCTGTAAAATTTTCACCATTTTATGATTCATGTAGACTTTTAGAAAATTCTTACAACACAGCTGTTGCTGCTCTGCCCTTTCGGTTTTTCCTTTACTTTATGACTGAAATGAAGTTAATATTTTACAAAACTTTTTATGATAATCTGAAATGGTATTCCACACCTTCTTTAAAACTTTCAAATTTTAATTATTAATATTTAATGTTTAATAATTCTGACATTACTGTTTTCCAATTTATTTGTTCACTGCTTTTGAATTTTTAAAATTATGAAATGAATTAGTAAATTCTTGATATTTTTACTGGAGGTTAACACTATGTTGATGTCAGCAAGGTAAATATATTGGGTCAGGATAACTTCATATGATTTTTACCAAATTATTTTACCATTTTTACCCTGATTTCCTTGCACATGATTTGCTTTAATTAAATATTATTTTAATTATCCCAGCTCTTCCACCGACTTAAACAAGCTGTGGAGAGCACTCAGATTTTTATTGTGACTTTGGTAAAAAAAATCTAACTTGGAATTTTTACTTTTTACCTTTTTCCATTTGCCATATTCTTTATTTCACTTTCTTGCATTAAGGAAAAGCCAAAAGAATATTCAATAAAACCAGAAAATTTAGAAATTTCAGAAATAATACACAAAATATTTTTAATTCATTTTTCTTTATTTTATAATTTTTGAGGCTGTTACAGTAACTTAATAGGTTAAGACTGTCCATACCAGTACTTGTGGTTGTACGGTAATTCTTGGGTTTAACGAACATGTAGTTCGGTCCTTAATCTGATACGGGAAATATTCTCCCCCTACACTACGTACAAGTCACTTGTACACCCGGCTATTGCCAATAATTGCCCGCATCAAAACCATAGTTTTATTATTATCAAAATACCAACCATAAGGTCATACCCAATAAATGTCATATCCAACATTTTTAATTATGTCAAGGTTTTGTGTTTCTTTAAGCATGGCTAAGCATAACACCAAGTGTGAGTAACCCAAATTGATATCAAGTATTGTCTATATTATTCTAGGGTTATCAAGGTTCACAAATCCATACTTATCAAAGAAGTTCTATATAACTACAGGTACAACTACCAATACCCATAATATAGCAGACTTTAATAAAACTAACGTATGCAGAAAAACATTTAATGAAAACATTTATAAAATTGGGATCAATATTATTAAAGAGGGTGCTTGCCTTGTTGATTATTCTCGTAGTCGAATTCTTGATCCTCGTCGACTACTTCGGGTTCGTCGGGTTCTACACGTCGTATAATAATAGCATAACAAATAATAAATTTCAATAGGGCCAAAAAGAAATCAGATGGAAAGATTCAAATAAAACAATTTCATAAATCAGGGATAGTTGTATGGATCATTTATTCTTATTCTATAATTTAAAGGATTAAATTTATTTGGACTAATATGGAATTACTTTACTACCTTTTTATTAAATCACAATTTTGTTATAACAAACCCTAAGTATTTTTACATATTCATGTTCTTAGGATTACCAGCAGGCTAACAAAATTTAGTTTACTCAATTTGGAGGTCATTTGCAAAAATTCTATGAATGGTACATTTTAGATTCTTTTTTAAATTTAAATTTAAAATTCAAACAGAATGCACTTTCATAATATTTTTTCATATTCTAAGTTTGCATGATTTATCATGAATTTAGAAATTTATTTCATCTCATTTGGCTGGATAATTCAAAAGTTATAAGCATTTGGATATCCTAGGGTTTGGAAAAACACTAAAAATCAGGAAACTGCCGAAAAGGGAAAGTGCGCTTTCGCGACGAAAAGCTGCTTTCCACTTTTGGATTGTCCGGCCGTGGCGTGAAATTGGGCCCAGAGGCAGCTGCACACTTGTGCGCTGCGCCAGCGATCTGTGAGCCCGTGAGAGCTGCGCGATCGCGTCTGCGGCCAAACAAGGGGTCCCACGTGGCGGTAAGCAAAGCGTCAGCGGCGCCAGCGGCCCCAGCGGTAGTGAACCAAAGCGAGACGGCGATGCCGATGCTCGTCGGCAATGACCCGCACGGAGAGACGGAATGGGTAGCACCATAGGCTGCATGAGAGGACGCACCCAGGGGTGGTGTTACTTCGGCTGGAGATGACCAGAGTTGGCGCGCCACCGCGGAGGTGCGGCGGTCGCCATGGCCGACCGACGAAGAGGCTAAACAAGGAGTCTTCGGTACTCACTTTCACTGGGAAAAGCATCAGTGTACCACACGGACTCGGTTTTTGGTTCTCATTCAAAGAAATTGATATCGGAGAGGGGTTCTCACCGTGCGGGTGCGGTGGCGGACGAAGAAGCTCAACGTGAGGGCTCGCCGGAGAAGAAGATCACCGGATGGGTTCAGGGATGGCAACTAGGGGCTATAAGGAAGCTTTAGCTTAGATGATTTGAGTTGTGGTTCACCAAAACGGCTAATGAGGTTTTCTCCCCTTTTACTGGTTTCGCCAGATTTGGAGAAGAAAGTGGAAGCTGGCAGTGCTTTGGCAATTCTGAGATGCTCTGAAGGAATGCGAGCGACTAGGGAGACTATGACGCGCTTAAATAGACGGCCAAGGCGGTTGCTATAGGTTTTGAACCGAAAGAGGGTGGTGGCGCAGCAAGAAATGATGGCGTGCAGAGAATTCAAGTGCTGCGTGAGGGAGTTCTCAAGGCAAGGCGTGGCAGGGACAACAATGATGTGGCCATCTTGGGTTGCGAGTTGCGGCGAGAAGAAGACAAAGAAGAGACGCGGCGCCGGCTCGAGCGAGAGACAGAGAGAACTGCGGGAGAAGAAAAGAAGAACAGAGAAGAGGGCTGACGAGTAGAGGCAAGCTGGCAGTGAGAGAAGAGGAGTTAGTCGGCACAAGACAGCTGGACTCGCCGGGCCCACAGGTCAGTGGGACGCTAGGGCATTTCGCATGAAAATTCTAGATAGGTTGAGGTAACAACCGAGATTTGGGTTAACAGATGAGCTCAAGATTTTATGTAAATTTTTTTGTAGGTTGGCAAGGTAAATATGAGAGTTAAGTAAAATTTAAAGATAAAAACTATGGGTAAAACTATTGCTAAAAATCTGACAATGCATAATTATTAATTTTTGCTGATTCTGGTTTTTATTTAATTGAGGGTCAAGATCAGATTATTATTTTATAATACTTTTTGAGATAATGTGTAGAAATATTATTGACCTTGAGAAAAATTTTCATATTTTTATATTTGTTATTTTAATTTTAATAATTCTGACATTACTATTTTCAGCTTTACTGAGTTTCTGTTTTTGAATTTCTAAAATTATCAAATTCTGGGATAAATTCCTGATATTGTTACCAGAGATGGTTAGGGACATGAGTTAGGCATGGTAAATTTTTTTTAACTCAGGTTAAGGTCGGGTGACTTCTGAATAAATCTTACAAGTTCAGATTTAGATTATCTCCTCATGATTACTTTTGCCTTTTAATATATTTTATTGATCCAGATCAGTGCAAGTTGTATAATCAGGATCCTGGATGGTTCTGGGATTGATCTGAGATTTTACAATTTTTATTGGTTTTGGATTTTTATCTTTTTTACTTTTACCATTTACCATATAGCTCATTTGGATTTCTATTAATAGGAAAAAGCCAAAAAGAATTCCATTAATTCAGAAAAATCAGAAAATACAAAAATAAATCACATGAATATTTTTTATACTGTATTTCTTATTTTATTAAATTTTGGGTTGTTACACTCTAATACGATATGGTTGAAAAAATTTCATCGAAGCCTCTTATTTTTGCTATATATCTTTTTTCATACGTAAAATTAGTATATACGAAATTATGCTATAAAAAGTGGACTTTGATGAATTTTTTCATAAAGCTCACTTTGGAGTATCTTATAATCATTATTAGAGTATGTTCAAAAGGATAAAGATGTATAACTTATTTGTTTAAACGGTACATGAGAAGTGGGAGTGCGTATGTACTCATATATATATATATATATATATATATATATATATATATATATATATATATATATATATAGGTAGAATTCAAACAGCATATTCCTGGCATTTATGCATGTGTACATGTACGTATTATGTATATACGTAGGACGTCGTATATCTCCAACGGTGTACACACTTACCTAGTGATCAAGTCCGGGTTCTACGTATATACGTACAGCCGGATGGACATCTACGTACGTACGTGATCCGTTTGACTTGTGCATGCATGCATGATAATAATTAAGCTTGCTGGTTAGCTTTGCGTTCCTATGCCGTTGTCGCAATGTTTCACCCGTTGCATACATTTGGAATAAACAAGCTTTTACCCTGAAAGGGACGCGGCACGCCTACCTAATCATCCATCCTGCCCTAGCTTTACGTTACACAACACAATACATTACATATACTAGCTACATATGCATCCATTTCTTGTTAATCATTGGTTCAAGTTGCATGCATCGGCATGCACCTGCGCTAATTAACCATATATACATGCACGCATCATTGTAATTTGTTTCATCGATCGATCTATCATCGATTTTCACGGCTTCACTGTCGATCGAATACAGTTGGCCGGCTTCATTCTTTTGCGTGTCGTGCGTGACTTCCATCATTCCGGTCTCTCTGTGCATGCTCTCAGATCTAAGCTAGGGTTGATCGATTTTCCTCCATGAAAGTGATGTGCATGTGTATATGTAACATGCATGTAGCTTAGCTAGAGAACATACACACATATGAACAAGGTAGTTAGGCATGCACTTGGATGCATATGGTTCTTTCCTGGAGCGAAACAACACTCATGGTACTACTGCCTTCAAAAACAACACTCATGGTACTACTATACAAGCTTTATTGTTATTGCCAGCAGAGAGACATACATGACGCATCCTGATGACCCCTTCATCGATCACTCCTAGTCTTCAGTGAGAAGAAGCAAAAAGGGTAAAAGTGAAAAGAAGAAAAAGAAAAGATCAAGGAGAGAAAGCGAAAGGAAAACAAAAAAGAGGGGGAAGAAAAAAAAGAGATTTACATGAGCAGCAACCATTTCCTTCTATGCTACATGAAAATTCGTGCATACATAAAAAACGATTGGTGAGAGATGTTGGGAACTATGTATGAGCATGAATGTGTGTACGTGCATATATACATGACGCAGATTAATTACTGAACGGCAAAAATAGTGTGCATTGTGTGCGTGCATGCATGCATGGATTGATCGTCGATGTATGTATGTGTTCTACTTGATGGCCTTGGCGTTGTAGCAAAAATGGCGATGGAACTCTCCACCTATGCAGCACTTCAGCCTCAGAAAGCTGGGCTCCTTTGGAACTGTTAGGGGCCTCGTCGACCTGTCAATATCAAATTACACACATGCATGATTATTAAGAAATAATCGACAAAACAAGACCTAGGTTATGATATATGTGATCATGAATTAATTCTGAAACCATTTCAATAACTATGTCACAAGAATGATGTACTCTTCATGGTCTCAATTAATCTATGTATCCCTCATTTAATAGATGGCTTTGTATTTTAAAGCAGATTTTAATTATTACAGGCTGAAACTAGAACCAACTAGCTATCACCATCTCACATTCACCTATCTTGCTAGCCACTGTTTCAAAATTCATGCGTGTCATGTTTGTTCCTTAAATAGCATTGAATTAGTCATACCCATAATCGTTATCTAAAGTGCTGTCCTCAATTGTGTAGTACGTATAACAACTACCATCCAAACGGCATGCATGCACAGTTGTTTGTTCCATACTGCTGTTTGTAACGTGTCTTCCAAAAGTCTAGCAACTGTGTGGTACTCCTGTCCTTTGCTTGTATTTATTTATTCCGTTTCATACTCTCGATCGATCTTGACTTCATTTCACCGAATCATTAATATTTGCATTCCGCTCTACACGTACAGTGGTATAGTGACCCACTTTCTTAATTAGTCCAGCAAAAGATTAATTAGAAGAATTGGTGAACCAATTAATCTCTTCCAATCAGTTCAATAATATCTGGCCAGTTAATGATATGCTTATGTAATAATTGCCTTTGTGGGTGGAATGGCTTGTCAAATGCTGGCATGAGTTGGGCCTTTGGAACCATCTCCTTCCTCATCATCTTGATCTCACGTTCCTCCATCACCTGCATGCAGTAATTTCACATTCAGGAAGTTTTACATTAAAAGATTAATCCCTTTGCTAAACATAATATACAAAATTAAGAAAACATGTCTCCGACCATCCTTCACCTTAGATAACTTTTCCTCAAATCTCCGGATGATTTCCATGGTATTTATCTTGCTTGCAACCTGCTAACAACAAAGATTAAAGACAGGTATATATGCAAATGTTAAATTATAACATCATATGGTTTGTGTATCTATATAACCTGGTAATTGAAACCAGCTCGCCTTATTGCTCTTTCCTCGGTGTGAAGCCTCAAGTAGCTCAGTGGCTGCTCGTGTTTTGGTGACCTCTGATGAACATGTACAGTGTACAGCGCACAACATACAGGACAATATTTTAGGGTAATTGTATGTATGTTGACCATACAGAGTACAGTACATGTCAAATTTTGAATTGAACCTTGGGTGAGGTTTGTGAAGTTGGAGAACGGCGTTTGCTCTCATCATGATTTATCAAATCTTGACCTCCTTTACGGACGTTTTGCTGTTCATTTTTCCTTCCTCGTGGCTATAATCATGTTGACAATATTAATCCAGACATAATTCAGAGAGGAAATGGTATTTATTTACATGCCTGGCTATAATTGTCTTATGCGATGAATATCCGAAAGCAAATGTCTGATTAACTACGTGCATGCATGTGATGTTTCACCACGCAGAAATGGACATGACTATATGTGTACTGAAAATTTGCCCGTGCATGCATGTGAACTGACTACATATTTTCACCTGACAAGGACGACTATGATGAAATGAGATGTTACACCTTAAATATTTGACCTCCAATCTCTTAATTAATTAGTTTTGAATGCATGGAGAACAATCGTGCACGATGATGAGATATTACCACATTACAATGATTATCCCTGTTTTTTAATCACTGCAAAGAAAAGGACCATAACTAATTAACATGATATATATCCCATATCTCAATGATATATTCCAACCATTCCTAACCTTTTAACTAATTTTAGTACAAGGGTAGTTTGCTCTTGAAAGGGCCATTCCATCATCATGTATATAATTGACCTCTCCGTCCATATAAATAAACACATCACGAGTCATTGTCAAAGTCTCTTAAACAAGCAATCAGAATTTTTTTATTTTCAATTTTGCATGAAAATGGAAATGATTTTTCATGCATATACGATAAGTTAGCATTTCATCAAAAGTTAGGATTATCAGGATTCTATTTCAGAAGCTTATCTTAAAAAGCAGCTACACACAGTACGTAGTAATCCATGTTGAACGAAAACTAGAAATGTGCTCCTCTGTGGTGCGTGTTTACTATAGAAATTTAGGTTTCAGTGACATCATTGTTTTAAATAATATAATCTTTACCAATTCCTCCTAGTATATATATATACATACGACCAAAAAAATATGTACTGTACTTATAAGAAGAACTTGTTTTTTAGCCATTTCTTTTTTAAAAAAAGATTTTTTTTTTACCAAAACGATTCACAAACATTAAATAATGCTAAGATACGCTGAAACTCTTAGTGTAGACTTATATACGCATGAATACATGCATGTAATACAATTGTACCTCGGTAGTGTTCTTCTTATGGGGTGGAGATCCTCCGTTCCGAACCGGGCTCTTGGGACCTGTACTAGTCATTGAGCTCTGCGAAGAAGAATCAAGCTAATTAAAACTAAACTCAATAAACACTCCAAATTAAACCAACATGATAATCTTTTAAATCATATGCGCCAGGCCATATATATGCTAGCTGTAGCAAGATAGCTAGCAAAGAGCTCAGTCTTGACCACTTGGACAATTATACAAAAAGTAAAGAAAATGATACCTAAGCTAACATAAAATCGATTAGGGCTTGTCTAGAAAGCCTTTAACTAACTTGAAAGTAACTGACATACAAAATGACACCAAGACATGCAACTAAAAGGACCATGCAACGCATGCATACTTGTAACTCGATCGTCACTCTCGCCTCCACACTTCAATCGAAGTTTTCTTTAAACAACTTAATTATGAAAAAATTTACACGTTCAAGGGAAGTTCTAAGCTGAGATCTTATGCGAGAACTCAAAAACAACGCAAAAGCCAAAAGATTATATCTTGTTGGTTTTTCATAAAAGGATCTTGACGCAACCTTAAGATCATCATGCATGTTGAGGCCGCAACCTCGATCAAACGGATTAAACCTGACAAGAACTCTATAAAAAACCAAACAAAGTTGATAGTTATCCAATTTGAACCATATTGGACGAGATTGGTTTGAACAGGTTACAACCAACAACTTCCCCACAACACTACTTCTCCAAGCATGCATGTTGAAGGAAAACCAAGCCCCAGGAGAACACTAAGCAGCTCGCATGTCATACATGGAGCTTAGCTCTATCTAAACACACAAGTTGTTTCTTAAAACCAAGCCCCAGGAGAACACTAAGCAGCTCGCATGTCATACATGGAGCTTAGCTCTATCTAAACACACAAGTTGTTTCTTATTTCCTAACCTTAGGGGAGGTGGCCTTCCTTGTCTTTTCCATCTCTCTAGCTACTGAATTCCCTCAATGAATGCAAGCGAGAATGGTCACTTAAGCAACCAATAGTTGCACCAATTTATAGAGCTGGCTAGCACCATGCCAATGCATGCCTGCACAGCATCTCTAGCTAGCTAGCTAAGAGCCAAGTGCACATTGGGATATGGTATGGTAGCTTTCAGCCCTAGTGTGCCACTTCACCAACATCCATTCCATGGTTCCTTCAAGAACCGCCTAGATAGCTAATTAAGCCCCTCCAAATCAAGTACACTTTTAGTATCAAGCATATCATCATCAGTGTGTTTCTCTGTGTGTGTGTGTGTGTTGTTAGTACCAACCATCTGATGAGACATAGCCATCAGGGAAACAAGGCTAACAAACTCGTCCCCGCCTTTGAGGTGGGACTGAAACCTCCGATCTATATATCCTCCCTGAAAAGAAGCCGCGGGCGATCGACGACAACGCAGCTAACCACGCATGTCGCTTCTCTCGATCGCTCTCTGGGGTTGGTTATGGTTAGGCTTCTCGTCGCGCATCGCCGGTATAGCGACGCGCGCGCGTGTGTGAGCGTGAAGAAGCTTGAAGCTTCCTGGCCATGGCCGCGCGCATCACGCGTGCGTGCATAGGCTCGGAGCAAAGCTATAGCTATGTGTGCGTGCTCTCCTTGAGCATGACGCTCTCGGAACAACCTTAACATTGCCAAGGCAACAGAATGATCATGTTTGCATGCGTAGCCATGATTGTTATTGCTCATCTTTTTGGCCTATTCACATGCTAATATATGTGCTATTTTTGCATGGCGTTTGTGCACAGCAGTACTGATTTACTGATCATTGATATTTATACGTTACTATTTGAAAGTTGTACAAATAATACATATATATGTGTATATCAAAATTAATTAGCCTTTTGTCCAATTCAAAAACCTAATAGCTAGCTAGTTGAAGATATTGTTGTAATGTTTTTCAAAAGGAAGTCTAATTTTGTGTTTTGCTCTGTTTTACAACCTTGAAATATAGGGAGTAATAATTTAGACCTGTAATCTGCAATTTTATTCAATTATATTTTTTATATATAAGTCACCAATAATCAATTTAAATTTAGATCCATATAAAAATATTTTTTGGAATTGGCAGATTCTCGTAACTAATCATATCACTAATGCACACAGGCGCATCACAAACGGTTTGTAAGACACGTCACAGACGGTTCGCAAAACCGTTTGTAACCAACTGTCAGTGATGAGTACGGTGATCACTGACTGTTTTTGCAAAAAACCCGTCTGTGATGAAAGGCCTAATATAAGTCCTTTTGTAGTAGCGTATATGCGATGCCAAACTGGCCCTCATATCATATCTCTCGCAAGAACGAACCAAAGCTCGACAAAAACGTGGCCTCTCCATTTTTATTGTTATTTGCACAACAAGCTTGTAAAAGTTTATACTTCAGAATGTTGTTTGGAAGATTTGGCATGCATGAATTGAAAGGCTAACGGAACGACCTTGCTGCATATATATCAAATTAATAATCATCAATCTACTTCAGTACGTCGCACTCATTTTCGTTATTTTCCTTACGTTTCAAGGTTTGAATGTTGCTTGTTTGAAAACTTCACTGATCGATGTCCATCTAGCTGATGCATCAATGTCTCAAGAGTGCGTTTCACTCATGCATGCATGGCTCAATGAAAAAATGTTTGCAGACGCGACGAGCTAAGTGACATAAGCGTTGCATATTTCAGTGCTGCAACTCATTTTCACTGGTATCTTCAGTGCAAATCGTCTGAAATTATTTACAAATAAAGTACCACTCTTAGGTGTTGGCTCAATTTGTTCGTTAATCTGGTATTGTAGGACAGGCATTGTTGTGAGGCCACAATTTTTTTATTGGATTTGCTAATTGTCAGTTGCCTAATTTTTCTTTATCTCTCAGTCACCTAAAATTGCGTAGGACTAAGGCTAAAATTGCAGTACTAAGTAATGTGCAATTTTATTATCACTCTATTATAATTTTTAGTTCTATTTGTTTTTTTGTTCGTGTAAGGTTCATCTAAATTTACTTTATTTTTCTCTAGGTTAGAATTTTTTTTGTGTTTGTATTTTGTAGGGGTTCACTTAGGTTTTTTTTTTGTGTATGTTAGATTTTTTATTTTTATTTTTGTATCCTTTTTTTCTTGTATTTTTGTAGAGGTGAACAGTAGGATAAAGCATGATAGCTATCGGATTCAAATCCTATGGCTCAAAAAATTAAAGTGACCGAGATTGAAAAACAAATCAGGCAACTTATCAACAGACAAGCCCATTTTTTATATATGCAATTTTCAGCCTGTGAATATCACGAAACATGCAAAACCACAAATGCATAATTTACCATATTTAGTATTTAAGTACATACCAGGCAAATGACAAATCGACAATCTGAGTTTAGTACTCCACATGTATATGAATGTCCATATGCTATTCTATCCATCCAAAAGTGCTCGGAGATACATTAAAATTATTAAAACATCCATGCAAAAATTCTAACACCAAAGTTATTACTTTGATTTAGTCCGCATTACTATAAGCTAGTTCAATCCTACTGATTCCCACCGACTCATGTTCTCAATTGTTTTCTGCGGAAAATCTGAAAAATTGTAGTTTGTGGGACAATGATGAAAGTTTGTACAAAATGCTGTTCTTCTCTAAGTTAATATGCACTGTACCTTGCAAAAAAAAAGTGACTGTACCAAACTCCAAACATTATCCAAACGAAATAAAATAAGAAAAATTTAGTTCGTGGGATAATGATGAAATTATCATTGGACCTCACTGGGCAATAATTCTTGAGCAGAAAGTTAGCCATAATGCTGACAGCCTTTTTAGATTCGTGTGAGGTCTTGCAATGAATGGATTTGGTGAAGAGATTCCTTTAAGCCTCTCTTTTTTTTTCTTTTTTTATGAACTCAATATAATAATATAGATAATAGATGGCCCCAGCTAGAAGATAGCCATTTCAGGGAATGGATTGAAGGCTAACATTATTCCATAGGGATGACAATTAAACCCGTGGATTTGGATCGGATTCGGGTTCTAATTTTTACCCGCGGGTTCTTCGGGTCGGGTACTCGAGATGAGTTCGGGTCGGGTTCGGGTTCTAATTTTTACCTGCAGGTGCCCATCGGATATCCGAAATACCGCATATACCCGTCGGGTTCTGGGTACCCGCCGGGTTTGGGGTCGGGTTTCGGGTACCCACCGGGTTCGGCTCAGGTTTTCTAGTTCGGGTTTCTTGTCGGGTCGGATTTTGCAAAACCCATACCCAACCCAACCTATTGCCACCCATATGCACAAACCCGTCGGGTACCTGCCGGGTTCGGGTCTGGGTATAATTTTTTACCCGATAGGGTATTCAGGTTCGGGTCGGATTTTGCAATTCGGGTTTTCTGTCGGGTTGGGTTTTGTCAAACCCGCACCCGATCCGACCCGTTGCCATCCCTGTTATTCCACAAATCAGAGTTTTGTGTTTCAAAGTTGAAAATGTTTTCTTATTTTAACTAATTAGTTATTAACCCATATTTTCGCCTTACGGCTTACTTTTCTGTAATTAAAGAGAAACCGTAACAAGATTGATCCAAGACAGCATTAGTGAGGCTTATCTTGCCTGTCTCCTTGGGTCATCCATTGTAGCGATGGACACAAGTATCATAGCAATTTAATCCGATTATGAACTCCCGCATAAAAAATGAAGAACGGTCGTTCATGGTCACAAGTTTTGCTCTGTCTTCTTACATAAATTCAACGTGACATAATAGTGTTTCTACTCGCTCGAATAGTATGGAGCTCCTAGAAATTTCCGCGGTATAATTTACCAATTTCCTCCTAGCGGTTGGGAAAAGCAAGTACCTGCCGGTATAATACAAGGTGAGACTGCAAGATACTGCAAAATACCTAAACAAATATAGGGGACAAAATACAAAACATAAAAGAAAAAGACACTAGAGAAGTCACAATTTTACTCCCTCCGGTTGTTGTTTTAGATATCGACACGGTCTTCAACATTGATCACTAACATCTGTTATAATATATTTATATAACTCAATAAAATTATAATGTTATGAAAATACTTTTCGAGACAAATCTACACATATGATTTTCATGTACCCAATTTAAATACTTAAGAAGATATTAACAATCAAAGTTTTGAAAGTTTGGCTGCACCTATATGTAAAACAATAACTATTTGTGGCTGGATGGAGTATTAATTAAGAAAATACAGCTCCTCTTCAGCATCGATTCGAAGTGACTATCACAGAACTGAGCTGAAATTTTTAGGGTTGCATTAATATTAACTAGAGTGAAATTAAAACCCTTAGAATTTTGTTCCCTTTACGGCATGTCGGCATGTAACTCCAATGGAGCGAACATAGTGAGCATGTCATGGAAAATGGACATGACAACATCAAATAGAAGAGAAATTAATAATTAAGCCCATGACGCTTCAAGCGCTGCCAAAGACATATCAACCATGCAACTACTTAGAAAACTTGAGATACCAAAAGACGATTGACATAAATGTAACATGATATAATGTATATATATAATTTTTTCACTCTCCTTGCTCAAATGGTATATGGGGCTCCTAGAATTTTCTGCAGCAATTCACGTCTTTCCGCCTACTAGTTGAAAGAGCCGTACACAAAACAACGAAACACTAAATTAATAGAGGGGTAAAAATACGAAACAGAAAAGAAAAGTATATTAGGTAAAACACTTATCACAATATCTTAATTGCCAATTAATTAAGAAAATCAAATGCCTCTTAAGCGTCGATTAGAAATGACTAGCACACTAATTAGCTGATATCTTCCCAACCGGTTACACTAATGACCATACTAGCCCTTCGAACTTTTGTGCCCTTGATACTACGCAAATGCAGAGCGTACACAATGAGCATGTCATGGAAATGGACACGACAACACCAAATAGGAGAATTAATCAATGCCATGATGCTTCAGGAGCTACCTAGACATATCAACCTTGCAACTACTTGGACAGATTGCCATACCAAGACCATTTGCATCTAAATTTGAGTTACATAAAAAACGTGAGAAACTTAAAGAATATCAAAGCAACTAAAATATAGCAACAATCATAGAAATATGCAGAGCTTAAAGAAAGCAAGAAATTAACAAAGAGGGTATATATAATATGTAGTGTTAGCTGCAAAGCAGAGGAGAGCACCAAAGTCGCCAATGCTTGCAACTCAAGCAGCCTCTGAGATAAGACGAGCCTCACACTGCAGGTCAGTGTCACCTTTTTCTTCTCTGATGCATCGTTACAAGAATAATATGACAATGGGAGAAACTCGTGTACCCAACTTGATGTTCTTCTGCAGCTAAACGGAGTTAGTACAACCCAACAACTTGTACACCAATCCCTTTGGCCAAAAAAAAAAATTAAGAGAGAGGAGTTTCGTTGCACTGTCCCCATGCTCAATGCTGCAAAGATACAGTTCTGAATTCTGATGCGTTGAAGCATGAGTGCTACCACAGCAACGCTTCTCTAGCAACTTCAAGAAATTTACCAGCTTAGCTTCTTCCAAGACACTGCGCGATTTCATCGATCTTCTGGTACATCTCTAACAGGTTGAGCATTTTAAACAATACGAATTGAAACATATTGACATGATTAATCCTGGAAATCAGATACAACCAATCCAGCTAAAAACTAGGCAGGCAAATTCTGTTAGCTTGGAAATGTCCCTGTACAGATTAGATATCTCAGATGGGCAGTCATTTTCATGTGGATATCCAATATTGCAGGTCAGATGCATTTTTGAGCCAGTGGTAATAGCAAAGCTTGGTTTCATTTGCGAACAAAAAGTAGGGAATCTGCCTGTCGCTTCCTCAAAGTAGGATGCCTCCAAGGCTTTGGCTTCGAACACAAGTACTAAACTGTACCTCCTGTCCTCAATTACCTAACAGCAAGTGTTGGCATCAATCCGTTATATAACAATTTTGGACCAGGAGACTGCGAAGCTTGCAAAACAGGGACATTTTGTTTGTCATATAAATGCATTTTCCTATAGCAAAAAAGATAAGCAGAAGAAAGTACACAAGATAAACAGAGCAACTAATCACTCAAATTTAATTCGTCACCAGAATTTCCAAAATTTAGAAGATGAGCGTAGATGATTGGAACTGTGGTTCAAAATAGTCCGTATAGTTCCAATTCGCATGTGTATTCGTTCATTCAGTAAGATGCCATACCAATTGTATCCGTTCCTATCAGAAATCACGCCCTTTTACACTTTATAAAACTCAAGCTGAACTGCTGAAACTGTTAGAACAGAAAAGCATTTTTTACACAAAAATAAGCTCTATTATCTGATATTGAGCTACCAAGCCCATACTCAAAGGAAGATTTCATAAAAAATTTATGAGAGGAAAATTTAACAAACTTTAAGCAACTAATTATGGTCTCGCATAATGGAAATAGCGGCGAAATATTTAGTTTCGAGAAACGCTGCCGTCATCTTCTTCTGGTGGGTAGTCACTCCCAGTTTCAATAACGACACATCCAACAACCTGACCAGTGATCACTGAACCAAGCAGCCGTTGACTAGTAAGAATCAGTGTGTATCCATCCATACCAATCTCTTGATTTCGACTTGGTTTGCCTGTTAGAAGCAAGCAATTTTACTCATGCAACCTTGCGTCTGAAGTAACAACAGTGGCGCTAGTAACATCGATGTCAACTTGCAATGCAAACAACGTGTGAACACTGAACAGTGTAAAAATTTGGATGTCTTCTATCATATTCATGTGTTTGGTATATCCACGAATACCATCATATACACAACTGTTTATATAAAGTCTAACAATGTAAGATTTGCTAATATGAGATGTATGAGTAGTAATATTGTTGCATTACGTTTTGAGTATCCTTACTACTGGGATTAAGTCAGATCAGTAATAGGACGGATGCAAATCTGGAAAACAAAACAAGGACAACAACTTTCTGATGTGCAATTTTGACAAGTTTAGTAATTTTGTTATTGAAGCAATGAGAAAAATAAGGTTGCTTGAGATGAGATACAGACTGACAAAGTCAACAAGTGGAAATGGATATTTTTCCTTTTCGTCTATGAGCTTTCAGATTGAAATCACGTTTTTCAGGAAAATAAGAATGAATTAAAAGAATTGCCAAACCATATTTTCAATATGTAACATCATTCTGACCTAGAAGTAAACAATACCGCAAAATTGAAGGGAGGATAGTGCAAACTTTGCAATAGCTTAAGTTTAAGCGTATAAAGATTGTCATAAAAGAAAAAAAAAGCATTCTTCCAGAAAAATCCATTTTGTGAGTAATAAGCAGACAATTCCATTTTTGTAAGTAATAAACTCGGTAAAATGATTGTCTCATAATTAAGGAAGTTTAAGCGGAGTTGAGAAACTTCTTATTTTTATATGAAAGTTTGAGCTGAAGCATTTTTAGAACTCTACGGCAGAGGCGGAGCCAGCGCGGGAGGGGGGGGGGGCTTGGTGGGGCTCCAGCCCCCCTGGCCCACCACGAGAAACCCTGCCGCCTGCAGATTTTAGTTGTCAAATCTCTTCTTTCAGACGGTAACAATAAAAAGTAATTTTTTCTCCTTGCATATTTACATACTAATACTATATTACATGCATTTAAATTTCAATTATAATATGTCGGCTTGGTAGTTTTTATATTTAGTATATGTACTTGTGTTCAGCCCCCTCTCTTGAATGAATCCTGGCTCCGCCTCTGCTCTACGGTGAGGGCATCGATTAACCCCAACCTAAAGATTATATTGATGAGCATTCAGGAGATTGCAAGGGTCTAGAATAGGGCCATGTCACTGAGTGGTGACTAGGATGGCCGCAAGTTACAAAGGGGGAGAGGGGGGAAGAGAATGACAAGGTGAAGCTACGGAGAGCTACACCAGACTACATCAACACCTCCAAAAAGAGCAGACAGACAGAAGACATGGCTTGAAACAAAAGAAACAAAATAAAGAACCTCTTAAAGCACAACTCCCTCTGTTGAGTTTGAGTGTGATATGAATTCGTTTTCTACTTTATCTCAAATCTATTCATACACAGAGTCTAATATATACCACTATATATATGTCTCTGTAATCTATAGGAAAATCAAAACCTCCATTGTAAACATCTCGCTATATAATGATATTATCTTTGTGTGTCTGTGGTTTTTCTTGAAAGGGTTTTTCACGTAAAATCCATGTCTCCTATTCCTTTGATTCTATATTTTTTCGTGCATTTTGTAACAAGTGGTATTAGAGCTTATGGTTCAAGATCCAAACTGCTGTCCCGAGAGGAGGATATTTTCGAGAGCAGTCACCGCATAGTATCTGCAGCACGACGTAAAATCGGCATCAAGACAATCAAAGGGCAGCACCTCCACACAGAAGATTCTATCGAGAAAGAAAAAATCTTGAGACATCGAGTCGGTGAGATTTTCTAGAAGTCAAATCCGAAGAGAGATCTATTCCAAGTCGAAGCGAAACACACGAAGAAGAGAGCACAGCGCAAAGAAGAAAAGAGAAGAGAGAAAAGAGAAGGGGAGAGAAGAAAGAGAAGAAGGTAAAAGAAGAAGACAGGAATATACCTCGAGATTTAGAAGTCTCAATTTAGCAATTTTGACTCGTCTCAACTGCGTTTCATGATTCGACTCCATACTAAGCGTTGACCTGCGCTCAACCCGATGACTATTCTAGCACCAAAAAGTTAGCCAATATCATCGCCCGCGTCGTTCGGCGTCAAGCCTAGGCATCCATCTATGCTATCCCCGTCGACAATCATTTGCTACAGTCGATCGTATCTATTGAAGATGGATTTCATTGCAATTCAGATCATTGTGCTTATTATTAGCGAAATACATACGGGATTAATCGTTGGCAATTTCTTCGACGATTCATCGTCTAATACAAGTTATTGCGGTAAGATCCGCATATATAGAGTCTAAGGTGGAGTTGCAGGTATTTCAACATAATTAGTTAATTTGGGCTACGCATGATCGAAGAAACAACTGAATTTGGTGTTCAATCACCATTTGGATATGTTGCAATTTTGGATCGCTTGCGCGACCATTATGAAGTCTTTGGCAACAATTATTCTTAAGAATTTGATGACACCCTGATGGTAGCTAGCATCATACTCTCCGAAGTTTTACTTTTTAAAAATGAAGGTTTTGCTCTAATATCAGTTTGAGATGAAGGATTGAAATGAAAGGAGTTTGTATCTACGTGAATACTACAATGTTGTATAGTTGTCATGGCTCGATACGAGGGGCCTACTGCAATTTATACTCTATTAATGGTATGGGAGTTCCTTTCAACTTACAGTTTTGCAGGAGCAGTTTTGACTATGTCATGGAATTTAATTATCTTTGAAGTCAGCAGTTTGAAGTATATGACAGTCACATATGCAAGTTGCTCTCTAATGAGCATTGTTTACTGAATTTTGCGTTTTACGTAGAGCATATGAAATATACATGACATGAGTTCTTCGCTATCTATCATACGCCATAGGTGAAGTTTTGGCTTGGATAAGATTGTTCCAGTCTTTCTTCTTCATATTAGTTCATTGGACCTTTTAGTGTATAAGGTGTTCATGATGATTTGTTTCGAGGAGAGTTGTGTTATATTTTGGCTACAAGAGGAATTTATCTCAAGATGGAGATTGTTGAGTTTGAGTGTGATACGAATTCATTTCCTGCTCCATCTCAAATCTACTCCTATACGAAGTCAGATATATACCACTATAAATATGTTTCTGTAGTTCATAGGAAAAGCAAGACCTCTATTGTAAAATTTTCCTCGTATAGCGATATAGCCTTTGTGCACTTGTGATTTTTTCCCGAAGAAGTTTTCCACGTAAAATCCGTGTCTCCGGTTACTTTTATTCTATATTGTTTTCGTGCGTTTTGTAACACCCTCTTTCAAATTTCACATTTCGAATCTTACTCAGGCCGGGTCATGCTTCGTCTTTGCTGCATGCAACTTGGCTTGCTGGCTTGCGTTGGAGCTAGTGGTTGTCGTCACCGGTACTCATCCAACCGTTGCATACAGCAGCTCATCAGTTTGTGGTCTTCTGCCACGCTACATGGCTCACCGCCTTACTTCCTGGTTGCTTGGCTATAGGTAGGGGGAGAGGGCCGTGAAAAGGAAATGAGGATATCAAGGGAAGGAACGGACCTGAGGTCTCGCTAACCCGGCTTCAGACGAGCGAGAGAACCACTCTTGACAACACTCGTCAGACACAAAAACCACCAAACTCTGTATGCTACCATCGAACGGCGAGGCTCATCATTTACTAGCCTCTGCCACGCGAATTGGCGCACTGGTCGAAGTTCAGAAGTTGTGGATGCCAAGCGACACGGCTTGCTACCTTGCAACCCATTTGGTTGCCACTCATTCGACACCACTTCGGCAGAGAGGGAGGGATGGAGGCAGCGAGCGAACGAGAACAAGCCTGTCCAAGAGGGGCTGGATCTGGAGGAAACTCACTAACCCAGCTGTTTTTTCTTCGACGAACACTGACCCAGCTTTAGATGGAGTAAGGCAGCCAAACAGAGAAGAGACAAACAAAGTCAACCCCTCAAGCAGTGACTTCTTGCCTGACCACGGCGGCGCGGCAACAAACAGAGTAGAAGAAAACACCATCCTTGTCGCAGGCCCAACCATGGCACGGAGGCCGGACATCGGTTCATCGTCGACACGACCAGGGGAAGCAGCATTGCCAAGGAAGCACGGTCAGATCTGGAAATTTGAGTTGGAGGGGGAGAGAGACTAGGAAGGGAAAGTGGGGAAGCCAGGGATCAATGTTGCCGGAACCGGCCCGGTTGATACTTCGGGTCACTGGTCAGACCGGCCGTGGATTTTACTAAAATACCTTTAGACATATATGATATGACATGTAGGAACTTCATATATGGACATATAATTTTAATATCCTATAAATTATATAACTGTAATTACATGTCAGATATCATAAGACAATCCGTATGCTCTAATTTTACTAATTTAATCTAGCGCCAGTATGTAATGATTACAAATTAATTGGTATCACCTTTTAATTATGTTTCCGTTCACCGATGAACACAACCACCCAATAGCTTCAACGCTGAGAGGGAGGGAGGGGGTGGCGAGGTAGGCATTTTTTTTGGTAATACATGTTCAACGCTGAGAATATGTATGGGTCAAACCGACTTAAAATGATATGTCCATACAAAAACAGCTTGGTTTGACCTAGGTTTCACCAGTTCCCTAGATACTAGCAATATACCATTTGTAATGTCTATCTCATGTATATTATTAGATAAATAGAGCAGGCTAACGAGCATTCTTAATCTATGTAGAAAAATAGATGCGGTTCGTGTGTGTTACCGAGATGACGCGAAGACGTGGCCAAACCTATAGTAGATGTGATGAAGATGAGCAGGCGATATAGTCGAAGCTAATCCTCGGTGAAAAAAACAGCGAGCAGTCGCGTGAAAACACTTCCCAAAAACATGATTTGCCCTCTCCCAGTGCAGGATCTCAAGGACGGATGTTTCGGAGACCCGCTCTCCCAACAGTCAGTGCACGCCGGCAAAAGGACGGGGAAGGAGGCAACACAGTATTGAAGGAAGGCAAAAGGTTCGAGAGAGAGCAAGAGATCTGATATCTATTCTGCGTATATATAACAGAGAGAAAATCGTGGAGCACGACACGAGTCGGTTACGGATTCGTACGCGCAGTTAATTCCTCATAAAATTCGCCACCGTTGCAGTTAATACCGTGTTCACGTAACCATGTTAATCACTTAGTCCCACGCTGCAAAAACTACAAAAGAGGACTACGTCTGTGCAAGTCGTCGGACACGATTTCGCTGCACCATTCATGCGCATGTCGCGTACGCGCGCCGCTTGGCCTAGCCTGGTGTGGCGTGGCGAGCGAGCGCACAATGTTCTCTTCTTCTCATGCTCTGGCAATGTGGAGGGAACCGCCCCTTATAAAGAGGTCTCCATCACCTTCACTAATAATGTGGTACTATTCTCTTTTCATCTCTCTTCCACCTAATGGGTCTTTGGGATTTTTCGAAGAATTATTTATAAACAAATGGGCCTAGGATAAATAATTCCAACAATCCCCCACCAGATCCCAGAGTACCATAGGTCTTTTCCTATTCCAAAGTACTGTTTTTATGCTAGCTTTCGGTGACAATGGACTATGTCTTGAATTACATCTGGACTTCAAACTACATTTATCTACAACTTGAACAATGGACTATGACTTGAATTGCAAGTTTTGCGTAGACAAGTTTCACTTAAGGCTCTGACTGATACTAGGTTGCCGATAGTCTAACCCTTAGGTGGAGCGTATAAGTCATACTCCTTTGTCTCTTCATAAGATTCTTAGAGAGTACCCACGTCTCATGGACTGCTGTAGGATCAAGGATAACCGACTAAAGGAGGGTGAATAGGAGGTTTCTAAATTTTTGACTCTAATTGCAATTAATTAAATCACTAAGCAATAATTGCAATTTTAACAAATTAAAACTAAGCTTTCTAGTGATCACTAAATGCTCCAACAAATCAAGTATAGGCAAGATGAGATTCTAAGCACAAATCAATATACTTAATTTGCTAGAGATGTAAATTGCATACGAGATTAAGAAATGCAAACCACAAGAAGATGAAACACAAGATTTTTATCCCGTGGTCTCAGAGACTTGCCGGTCTCTCCTAATCCACATTGAGGTGACTTGAACAACTTCAAGCCAGCTTCAAACTCTTGAGTCTTCCTTGATCACTATGGTAGTTCTTCCCCGCTCTGGGTAGATGAACTCCGGCCTTCATAACTTACCGGGGCTTCTCACAACCTCCGTCGAGAAGCTCACCGAGCACCAACGCCTCCAAGCTGTCTAGAAGTCGGCAACCTCCAAGAGTAATGAACTTTGATGATTGCTTGAGGTGAATCAAGTGTCTAAATGGCTCAATTTAATACTCTCACTTGATTTTTCACTCAACTACTCTTCAAATATGAATTTAATGCACTTGAGTAGAAGATACAAAGTAGAACTCAAGAATATGCAATGGGAGTCAACAAGAAGCTCTATACTGCATATGGGGGGTGTATTTATAGCCATCATCAATTCTTCTAGCCGTTGCTACCAAACTCCTGAAAAATTCAGGGTGACTAGCACTATTGCCCATCTGGGACCGATACTGTCGGCCTTAGGTCCAACGGTCGACTGTGGGTATTAAATGCGCTGATAGACTAGCCATTATCAGAGGGTCGGCACTACCGCCCACGCTAGGCCGGTAGTGCCGATCGAGCAGTAGTACCGCCCGCATGGGGCGGTAGTGCCGGCAAGCCAGACCCAAAAATCACCCCTTTTAGAAAAAGACTACCGTCCCTAGGGCCGGTACTGCCGACCGAGCGGCAGTACAGCCCTCACATGGGCGGTATTGCTGGCCAAGCGGTAGTACCGCTCACATGGGGCGGTAGTGCCGATCAGGCACCACCTCAAATACCCCCTCTCTGTAATATAACTACCGGGCATGGGCCGGTACTGCCGGCTAGAGCGGCAGTACCACACTACCATGGGCGGTAGTGCCGGCCAAAGATGAGAAGAGGTGTTTTTAATTTTTCTTTTTATCCCAAGTGAAAATAATTATTTTATGAGCATTGATTGAGCCATTTTCACTAAAAACACATCAAGCTACTAATCAAGAGTCCCGCTTAATAGTACGGCACCTATTCTAGCAATCCGATCTTTCTCCAAAACAACGAGATCGTTAAAGCTATGAGAAGGTCCTTAATTTTATACCTTGGCTCTTTAGCTTGACGCATTGATCCTTTTTCGCTTCATTTTCATGCTTCATGTTTTTCATTGCTAGGACCAACCTATTTTCAATCATACTTAAAGAAAATGTTAGTTCTTTAATCGCGATTGTCATTAACTACCGAAACCAAAAGGAATTAGGGGCCTAGATGCTTTTAATTGCGACCAATAGTCGGACTCATATAGGTGTGTTCTTTCAAGAATGCTCTGTGGGACAACATCTTTATTTGTGTAAAAACCAACAGAACACATTGAGACCGTAGTCAACCTGCCTCATAGATTTTAAGAGTACGGCATCTTTCACGAAGTGGGATGTAGAATGTACTCTTCTTCAGTTAATCCAACAGCTTGTTATTGCCCAAGTACTAATTCATGGGATCTCCGATCACATAGCTTAGGTTGTCACTGTGGTTAACTATTTGGTAGGTCTCATTCCCATCTTCTTAGATGTACTATCTATTACGTTCCGTGATAGACCATTTGTAAACGGGTTTCCCAGATTCTTAGCGGTTTGGATGTAATCCAAAGCTATCACTCCGGAGTTTCTCAATTTCCTAACAGATTTCAACCGTCTTTTTACGTGTCTTGAGGACTTCATGCATGTTATCCTTCGCACTGTTCACTTTCACGATAACCATTTGATTATCACAGTTCATAATGATAGCTGGTATCAGTTTTTCAACAACCGGTAAGTCCATCAAGAGTTCACGAAGCCATTCTCCTTCGATAGTGGCTGTATCCAATGCTGTGAGTTCTGCTTCCATGGTTGACTTTGTCAATATGGTTTATTTACAAGACTTTCATGAGACAGCAGCACCACCAAGAATGAATACATACCCACTCGTGGCCTTGAGCTCATCAGCATCAAATATCCAGTTATAATCACTATATCCCTCAAGTACACCAGGATACTCAATATAGTGAATTCCATAACTCATAGTACCTCTCAGATAACACATTACTCTCTCAAGAGCACGCCAATGATCATCACCCGAATTAAACATAAATCGGCTCAGTTTGCTTATAGCAAACGAGATGTCAGGCCTTGTAGCACTAGCTAAGTACATAAGTGAACGAATAATCTGAGAGTATCTCAGTTGATCCCTAGCAATTCTTCGGTTCTTCCGAAGTATTAAACTAGCATCATAAGGTGTTGGAGAAGGCTTGCTGTCCATATAGCCGAAACGGCTTAATACCTTTTCCACATAATGGGATTGCGTAAGTGTAATCCCATCCCAACCTTTGATCAGCTTGATGTTCAAAATTACATCAGCTTCTCCCAGATCCTTCGTATCAAAGCTTCGGGACCAAAACACCTTGACCTCATTAATCACATCAAGATTTGTTCCAAATATAAGTGTGTCATCCACATACAAGCACAGAATAACTCCACCCCCACCATAGCGGTAGTATACACATCTATCAGTTTTGTTTACAGCTAAGCCTTAAGATGTTAGAGTCCTATCGAACTTCTCATGCCATTGCTTGGGTGCTTGCTTAAGGCCATACAAAGATTTCAACAACTTACACACTTTGTTCTCTTAACCATTTACTACAAATCCATGAGGCTTCCATATAGATTTCCTCATCTAACTCTCTATTAAGGAAAACTGTCTTAACATCCATTTGATGAATGAGAAAACCATAAGAGGCAGCCAAGGACAGTAGTACACGTATTGTAGTCAACCTAGCAACAAGTGAATAAGTATCAAAGAAATCTTACCTTCTTTTTGGGTGTAACCCTTGGCCACAAGTCGGGCCTTGTAATTCTCAATAATACTATCAGGCCTAAGCTTCTTTTTGAATACCCACTTGCATCCAACTAGTTTACAATCATAAGGACGATATACGATTTGCCAAGTTCCGTTAGCGAGAATGGAATCCATTTCACTACGGACCGCATCCTTCCAGTATTCTGCATCAGGAGATGCATATTTTTCTGAAATGGTCTTGGGAACATCATCCACAAGGTACAAAGTGAAATCATCATCAAAGGATTTTGCGGTCCTTTCTCTCTTGCTCCTTCTAGGAGCATCACTGTCATCCTCCTCAGAAGTTTGTTCATGTGTTTGTTCAAAATGTTCAATTGGTATGGCAGGTTTAGGAGTTAAATCATAGGCTTGACTCGAAATGCTATGCATATCCTTCATAGAAAATATATTGTCAAAGAACATTGCATCTCGAAACTCCATTATCGTACTGACTTGCATGTCTGATACCTCAAATTTAAATACTAGAAACCTATAGGCAATGCTGCAATGAGCATATCCCAGAAAGACACAATCAACAGTTTTAGGTCCAGGTTTGTGCTTCTTTATTATCGACACATTGAATTCCACCAAGCACCCCCAAGTGCTCAAGTAGGATAGCGATGGTTTTGTTCCTTCCCATCCCTCATATGGAGTTACCTCACTATTCTTAGTGGGAACTCTATTAATTAGGACATGACTCGTGGTCAACAAGGCCTCCCCCGCCATGCCTCAGATAATCCCGCGGTGTCCAACATGTCATTAACCAAGTCAATTAGAGTGCGGTTCTTCCTTTCAGCAACCCCATTAGATTGGGGTGAATAGGGAGGCGTCCCCTCGTGGATGATACCATGATCTGCACAGTATTGGGAGAATTCACTAGAGAAATACTCTCCACCACGATTCGACCTAAATCTTTTGATTTTTCTTTCCCGTTGATTCTCAACTTCTGCCTTATAGATTTTAAAGTAGTCTAAAGCCTCATCTTTTGTTTTTTAAAGATACACATAGCAAAATCTAGTCAAATCATGAATTAAAGTCACCACCCTTCGTCA
Organism: Otatea glauca; assembly: GCA_036346275.1. Classification (NCBI taxonomy): domain Eukaryota; kingdom Viridiplantae; phylum Streptophyta; class Magnoliopsida; order Poales; family Poaceae; genus Otatea; species Otatea glauca. The sequence goes on from CM070728.1 coordinate 31,437,274, forward strand.
ACACACCATTCATCTCACAGATATTTGATTGTATGAGTTCTAATGGTGCCAAGTTTCTTTCCTCGGCTGCCTTATGAGGCTTGTGAGGTTGCTTAGACTGCACACAACTTTGGCACTTAGAACCTTTAACAATGGAAAATTTTGGAATAATTTCATACTGGAAAGCCAAGACATAGAACCAAAATTAATATGACATAGTCGTGAGTGTTAAACACTTGCCTCACTACCAATAACATTGTCGCAAAGATGATTCACAAATTTATTATAGATGTTCTCAAGGGAAAGGCAGAACATGCCTCCACTGTCATAGCCTTTACCAATAAATAGTCTATACTTTGATATGATTGCTTTATTCGACTCAAACACCAACTTATACCCATCTTTACAAAGAAGAGAACCACTAACGACATTCTTGTTGATTAAAGGGACATACTGCACGTTCTTCAGCCACACGATCTTTCCCGAAGTAAGCTTCAGATCTACCATGCCAATACCAAGAACAGAAGCACGTGACCAATTCCCTATCAACACGGAAGAACCCCGAGCAACCTGATAAGAAGAAAATAATGATACATCAGCGCAAACATGAATATTAGCCCCAATATCAATCCACCAATCGGTAGATTGACTAATCGAAAGAACAATGAGTAAATTACTATACCCAGGTGTCTCTGTCTTGGCATTGCTAATAGTTACATTGACAGATGTAGAGTTCTGTCCCTGCTGATCCTTTCCTCATTTGCGGCCCGAACATTTCTTGCCCGATGACCAATCTCACCACACACGAAGCAAGCCATGTCATTCTGCTACTTTTTCTTCTTAAAGTTGGTAATTTGAACAGCCTTTTCTTTTGGCTTGAACTTCCCAGAATCAGGACGCTGCACAAAATTGGCACTGGATTGTCCCTCAACCACCTTTGGGTGCACATCCTTCGCCCGAGCTTTCTCCTCAACATCAAGGGACGCAATCAGACTCTCAATCAAGGTTCAAAATCTCGGTTTCTGGACATGCACGAGATTTGAAATGCCGGCCGGATTGGAAAAAATTCAAAAAATTTAAATTGCTACAGTAATCTCAGAAAATCTTGGCGAGATCTCACCATTTTTGACCAAAATTTGATGTTTAACCACCGGATTTGACCAGAATTTGATCAATAACCCTTAAGAAAGTCATCTTCTATGAACATTTGTTGAAAAACTGAATTTTTGAGATATTTTTTAAAAACTTCAGAAACACTGTCAGATTTTTATAAAATTGTACGTGATTTATCTTGATCTAACAAATTTATGGTACTATCCTAAAAATTCTAGGATTATACATAAAAGTTTTAAAAATAATTGAACTTCATTTGTTATCTTTAAATAATAAAAAACAGAATGAACATAATTGGGACAGTAACATTGTCAGAATTTTATAAATTTTCTCGAGTGTGATCATGATCCAAAATTTTTATGAGAGCTTAATAATTGACTCAGTACCATTATATAAAATTTGAACGAAATTTAAACTTTTATTTGTTTGCTCAATCAAATCTATGTATGTATTGAGCTTCATTTGTTATATTTCAAAAATCAAAAACAAAAAGAACATAAATGGTACACTGTACTTGTAAGAATTTTATAAATTAACTGGAGTGTGATCATGAATCAAAATTTTATGAGATCTTAATAATTTCCTTATAACCCTTATGCAAAATTTTCAAAAATTTTAAAGATTTTGTGGTTGGTAAAAAAAATCTATGTATTGATCATTTGGCTTTTATGAGGACGTAGCACTCTTAGAATTTTTGGAATTTCTTGAACCTTGATCTTCAGATGAAAACTTTATAAAAACATTGATGATAAATCAGGACCATCCATAAAAATTTTCAAAATTTTCTAACATGGTTTGTACCATTTTCATTTGATTGAAGTTTGCCGGTAAAGCTTTTATCAGCACAGTAGCACTGTCTGAATTTTTAAACATTCATGAAGCTTGATCATCATCTGAAAATTTTATGGGAACATTTGTTATGAATCAAAAACATGCACAAAAAATTTCAAAATTTTCTAACATGTTTTGTTTAATTTTTCATTCGGTTCAAAATTGTCGGTCAGCGTTTTATTAGGATAGTACCAATGTTTAAATTTGTAAAACTTCCTCAGATCTGATAATCATCTGAAATATTTATGGGAACATCACTGATGTGTCATGAACCTACGAAAAAAATTTCAAAATTTTTCGACATTGTTTGATCTACTTTTCGCTAGGTGTAGTTTTGCCGAGATATCGGCAAATCTTGCCGAGATCTCGGCAAAACCCGCCAAAATTTCGGTTTTCTCGGTAGAAAAAAAATCCGGATTTTGATTTTGTATTTTGTCCTTGATTTGTCTGAAATTTCTAAATCTCACCGAGATTTCGTTCTCCGACCATGGACGAGATTTGGAGCAAAACGAGATTTTGAACCCTGCTATCAATAGAGATTTCTTGGCTTTTGTGTTTTAGAGATGTGGCAAAATTCTTCCACGAGGAAGACAATTTGGCAATGATGCTACCAACCACAAACTTGTCGGGTAATGTGCACTTGAGGTGATCAAGTTCCTCGCAATGAGATGTATCTCGTGTCCCTGTTCAACCACAGAACAGCCATCAACCATTTTGTAGTCATGATATTACTCCATAACATACAGCTCACTGTCAGCATCCGAGGCACTAAATTTATTTTTGAGTGCCTCCCACAGCTCCTTTGCATCCGACATGTGCATATACACGTTGCAAAGGCAGTATGATAGAATGCTAAGAACTCATCCTACAAAATTTGTGGTGGCATCATTGAACTCCTTTTCATGCTCAGCAGTAAGGGTTCCTTCAGGTTTGCCAGCTGCAACCCAGAAGACGTTCATAGCTGTGAGCCACAAAGTGGCTCGTGTCTGTCATCTCTTAAAATGAATACCGGTAAATCTATCCGATCTCATTGTCTCAGCAAATCCAGATGCTTTCATCATATTCACCATGAAAAGCGTATCACATTTTTGAATTGTTGGAATATTAGGCATATTAACGATGAATTTATTCCGAAAATAAGCTATGACGATAATTGAAGGTAGAACAGTGGGAATAAATAAACTAGACATTAGCAATATACCAATTGTAATGACTATCTTATGCATATTATTTAGATAAATAGAATAGGTTAACGTGCATTCTTAATCTATGCATAAAAATAGATGCGGTTCGCGTGTGTTACCAAGATGATGCGAAGACGTAGCCGAACCAATAGTAGATGTCGATGAAGATGAGTAGGCAATGTAGTCGATGCCGATCGTTGGTGAAGAAAACAGCAAGCAATCGCGTGAAAACGCTTTCCAAAAATGTGATTCACCCTGTCCTGGTGCAGGATCTCAAAGACAGACGTTTCGAAGACCTGCTCTCCCAATAGTCGGTGCACGCTGGCGAAGGGACAGGGAAGAAGGAGGCAACACAGTATTGAAGGAAGGCAAAAAGTTCGAGAGAGAGCAAGAGATCCGATCCCTATTCTGTGTATATATAACAGAGAGGATATCGTAGAGCACGATACGAGTCAGATACGGATTTGTACGCGCAGTTAATTCCACGTAAAATATATCACTATCGCAGTTAGTACCGCGTTCACGTAACCGTGTTAACCGCTTAGTCCCGCACATTTCAGGGCGCCATTCACGCGCATGTTGCGTACGTGTGTCGTCTGGCAAGACGAGCGAGCGCGCGTGTGTTCTCTTCTTCTCATGCTCTAGCAATGTAGAGGGAATTACCTTTTATAAAGAGATCTTCATTCACCTCCACTAGTAATATGGTACTATTCTTTTTTCATCTCTCTTGCACCTAACGGGCCTTTGGAATTTTTCAAGAATTATTTGTGAACTAACGAGCCTAGCTCAAATAATTTCAACATGCAATACGGTCCCAACAACAACAAATGGAAAAGGAGAAGGGGAGAGTGAGATAGAGAAAGGGAGGGAGGGGTGGAGCGGAGGAAGAGGCAAAACAGAGGCCCTCGTCTCTAACTCCGCCGATATCACCACCACCGATGGCAAGGGACCCAACTCCTGAAAATATCTAAGAGAGAGAAATGGAACAGGGGAGAAAGGGCTTTTGCGGCTATCGCCTCCCTCCACCCATGTTCTTAGTGGAGGGAGCCTTCAGCAATTCCCCACGACTCTTAGCTGAGGTTCAAGTTGGTGCCACCAATTGGAAGATATCACGCTAAAAGTTGCCTGTGAAGACAGATCCCGGTAAGTGAGTGTAAGTGACAATAGAGGTGGGGTGCCATTAAGATGAACCATTAAGTCAAAGAACCGTACATCAACTATTATTGCTAAGGATTTTTTTTTAAAAATACATTTTTATATAATTTTACAAAAATAATACCTCAATTTTTTATTTAAAAAATACACCTCCGACAAGGTTCTGTTGCCAATTTATTTGACCACAGAAGCCTCAGTGTTGACTAAATGAATCCATGACAAAATAATCTATCGATCAATTCAATCCACGACAAAGCATATCTCTGTTGCTAAATTAAACGGTGATGGAGGGATATTTTTGTAATTTTTCAGGGGTATTATTTTTGTAAAATTATTTAAAAAATATATTATTAAAAAATATCTTGCTAAGTATGGGTAGGCAATCCAATATATTCAAAATCACCGATTTGCCATTGACACGTGGAAGCCCATCAATAAAGTACATTGCTATGTCGAAGCAAATTTGAAAGAGGACTTCCAAGGCCTGTTGAAGGTCAGTTGGCTGGAGCCAGGTGCACCATATTTTTGCGTTGACACATCACACAATCGCATACAAAATCCTATAGTCAATTTAGTGCCTTTTGCACATCCCTATGTTGGAACCCGAATATGTAAATTTAGACTCTCTCTATATATCACATTAGTTCAGAATCACGCTAGTGCACACAGTATCAACATAGATGATGAAAGGTCATGTGGAGGTCTACCTATGTTTTGTAATGAGTATTTGACTAAATTTGAGTTTAGTATACTCTGGTTTGAAATTGATTTGAATTGAATTTTCAAATTGAAGCAATTTAAATTGTGTCTGTCACGAGCGGCTCTACCGGCCTCGAGTAACGCTCGGCTGACTTGTGGTCGAACGATTCGAGTAGATTGTTAGTTCTAAGTATCGAGTAGAATTGTTGCTGGGTCGAGCAATCTGCAATCAGCTCAACTCGAGTCCTTAGTTTAACCAATTGTTACTCGATATCGTTTTATTGACTTGGTGCTGTGATCAATCGAGTTAGACATGTGGTCGATAGACTTGGTATCGAGTTGACGTCGATAGATTAGGTATCGAGTTTGACATGTGGTCGATCACTTGATGCAGTCGAAACGGTGGTCGAGCTTCTACTCGAGCGGGGATCTGACTCGATGGTGGCAACTCGATGAAGTCGATACAGTGGTCGGTAGTGCCGATTTGTTGAGCGATACAATTGGGTGATGATTGCATATCTTTGTTGGACATTGCTATGTGATGGGGTTTTCTTATTTTTGATGGTTGCAAGACGACGGTGCTAGATCATGTTGAGGCGGAGGATAATCGGGACTAGGTGAGGTGTGTCGGAGGTTCAAACGGTCGAGGATCGCTAGAAGATGATCATAGACGGAGTCGCCGCGAACCTAGAAGATAAGGAATGGTTAAGATACTAGCTAGGAGCTACTCAAATCAAGGAGGGCCATCGAATCGTGGTCTAGGTGATAGAGTAGCAGGTCTAGTTAGTATGTGTGTGTGTAGGAGTTATTCCTGATGAGACCATACTCATCCTGGATAAGACCAACGTTATATCAGTTTGGCGACATTTCACGGCATCCTCTGCATCGTCTATATCTACTAGGATGGCTGCATCTACATGGCTTCACCGATCCCCACCAAGGCCAGGTCGATCACACAGTTGCCCTCCTCGGCTTTTGGACATGGCGCAATCACCTTCATCAGTTCGGCCGCCTCCCATGCTTGATGGCGTATTCAAGGAAGGTGTGTCTCCACCTCTATCACATCCACAACTCAAACAAGACACGTTGGTTCAAGGAAGGTCCACGAGAAAACCCAGCTCGACTACAATGCCGGTTCGGCCATTCAGGAGCAGCAGGACTTAAAACGGAAGCCCAGCCCACATTTGGAATCCGTTTTTGATGTGTGACCACTCGTTTGAAAGCTTAGGAGATAAGATTTCAAATACATCTAGCCCCACTACCATATTCGGCCCAAAGTTTGGGGAAATTGCGTAACAATGCGACGGGTTTACTTTTCAAGGTGCTGCGCCACCTTATTTCGGTCCAATGGGCCTTGTATCAAGTATAGCCCATTAGGGGTGCGTCCTAGGGTTGGAGTTCGACCAAAACACCTCCTGGTCGTCCTCTACCCTTATATACCAGCAGCTGCCATAAAAAAACTTGGGTTTTGTTTGATTAGTTTAGCCAAGTGCAAACTTTGTGTCTTCAAGTTGTGCTGGACAGCTACCTTGTCACGATCTTCAATTGAACCCCACCCTGTTTTGCCTTCATTCATATTCGCAATTTCAGATTGCTTTAACTATTGTTCTTGCTTGTTCTTCGGTTGCTTGCAGGAATTGAACCTTGTATTTAGGTTGATGGTGCCCACGTCAAGATCAATAACCCTCTGGAGTTGGTTTAGCGATTGCTAAGGCGCATCGTCATCGTACATTGTCGTCGGATCGTCAAAGTTAGTTCCACCAAATCGATAGTTATCGTTCTCATCGAAAGATCAGGACACAACCTTACATCAATTCCTAGCTTTGATGGTGATCCTTAGGGTAGAAGGAACTCATCCAAGGGTGGAAGGTGACTCAGGAGTAGTATAAATAGAGGGGGAGGGGTAGCCTTTCTTCTCTTAAAGGTTTTAGAGGTTTTTGCTCCTTTGAGCTTTTTGCCCACTTTGTTGTAAGGCTTTGTAAACCTCCCTTCCAAGAATGTAAATCATTTTCTCTTATGCTTGAATTTACTTTACGCATTTAAATTCAGCAATTAAATTCCGATATTTACATTCTTGCAATTTGCTTCTTGCACATTTGCATTTTCCTCCCTTCTAAATGCTTATGGATCTTGTGCTGAGGATGTATGATTGATGGATGAGTCTTCTTCAGACCATATTCCAATCATCTAGGCAAATCTTGTGTTCTTTCTTGCAAGAAACCAATCTTGTATGCTTAAGTGAATCATTCTTCCAGATCGTGTCCGAGGGGTTTTTAGACTTGTGTTCTTGCTTGCTGTGATGTGTGGGAGGTTATCCAAGATCATCCTGATCCTCAAAACCCCACGAGCAAGTCCAAGATCAAGTTCTCAAGTTTTGCTCAAACTTGGTATGTTCTTCCTTCAAAGTGAAAAAGGTCAGAACTTTGACGTCAATCCTTGCGATTGAAGGTTGGAATAAGTTCCTGACATCCTTAGGATCACATCTACCAAGTTTTGTGAGTTTTTATCTAGCCGATCAAAAGATTCCTTAGATTAGCTTTTGAGTTCGTGCTGTTCTTGACTCTGTTATTCCTGTTGTTCTTGAGCCTAGTCATACCGCTCTTCGTGCGGTCATACTGGATTCTGATGCTAACGGATTCAACCCGATCATACCAGACTTGCAGGAAAACTTCCTCCATTTTATTTGCTCTTTTTGATTGAATTGTCTGTGGGCTTGGTTGGATCATCTTGAGTGGGAAAATTTTATTTGGGATCATTCACCCCCTCTGATCTCCATTTTGGTCCTCCAGATGAATATCAAAATAATACACAGCGAAAACATAAGAAAAGAATTCATTGATTAAATATAGACATGTTAACTAACCTTATGGTCGACTTACATGACTCTGCCACACAGAGCTAAACTATAAATATTAAATTGAAACAACAGCGAAAAGAAAACATAGATAACATCTTAGTACGCCACAGGCAACTGACAAGGCTCGCACCATAGACATTCGCATCTTCCTAGTACTCCTTCAAAGCTAGTGTAAACTCCTTTTCAACTGATGATTTTGTTGCGTAAAGGGTAAGTACATAAAGCACTCAACAAGTTGTGCATAGAATGCAAATATAATATAACAATATGCAAGGCTTATTTCCAAATGAATGACTAATATGGTTGTGGAATATAAGAACCCGGGTACCCTCATGACAGGCCCAAGAGGGAGGCCCAGAAGATACTCCCCGCGTCAGGCCCCGCTGCTGTGCGCAAGGGGACATATCCTAAAGGAAGTTGAACCTATATTTAGATATAATAGATACGGTTGTAATCCGAGTCGTTAATAGGGTAGATAAAAATGTAAACTCTATCCTGTAACCGACTAGAATCTTGTAACCGATCGAAATCTCTTAATCGATCAGGACTCTGTAAGCCGCCCCACCCCCGCTATCTAAGGGAGAGGGCGGGCAACAACATAGGGATCCGATCATCCAAGCATAGAGCAATCAAGCCTTAGAGCATAGCACACCTCATATCGCCCAGAGCATATTGCGCTTTGAGCGACCCCAGATCCAAGAGGTCAGCATAATTCCAGCACACAGGATTAGGGTATTACCTCCATTGCTGAGGGCCTGAACCTGTTTAAAATCCCTGTCTTGTGTGACCTTCGAGTTTGAGATCTAGCGCTTACCCCATAAATTTATTGCCGACTACAAAAGTCGACAATGGTTATGTTGCAATATAGTAGTATTTAGAAATGAATAAGTAAATAGATTGAAATGTCAGTAAAACAAATAACAATAAATAAGTAACTTTTAAGTATTTCTCAAGAATAAACTCGGGACACAACCCCTAACCAATTTTAATATTTTCAATGGCACAAAGCCTCCCTTCAAAATTTTATTTCACAAAATCTAATCCTCGACTGTAATTCTCGAGCATTGTCCAATACCGCGGACACGGCTATCCGAATAGATTTACACTCTGTAGAGGTTATGCACTTTACCCACAAGATATGACCAATCTCTTTTTACCTTTATTTTCATGTTTTCTTTGGCATTCGGCTAAGAGGTCATGACAAAACCTTTTGGAAACTCGATCATAACACTAACCCTTCTGATAAGTCTAAACTCTCTATTCCTTCCCTCACTCAGAGCTGAAGAATAGAAGGGATATACTGTTGGACAGATGTGAGGCCAATGCATTGCACACACAAATTCCCCATAACCACACACTCAGTTTGGTTATCCTTCCGAGGCATTAAATGTTAAGACTCGGTAACTTACTTAGTTAGGTCCATCCCATTTCGAACATGTGGTTGCATGTTTGGCCTAGTTCAAAGGCTTGCAAGGTTAAGTCCTTAATTGATCGACGCAAGACTCCCAATAATACGCTCATAGAAACCACCTCACATCCACTTGTAAAACATCATGTCATCTATATCAACCCAATGCCACATAGACCCACCACGGCACAAAGCCACTTGCCCTAGTCTAAATCATTTACCACCCCAATTGATTAACGTGCAACACATACCATCAACAACTCAACATCATTGTGTGACAACACATGACACACTTTTTCATAAAAGCATTCCATATTCCATTAGTCAAGATTGATTTGAACTTTTAAAATAATATCAATAATGTGTTGCATGGCTAAGCAAACTACTCACGATCTAACCAACCCACGTTGGCATCTATTAGCAACCAACTAATAATGAACCATCCCAGGGTGACAAATAATAATGGCATACAAATGACAAGGTAGGCATAATCCAATTGGGTACAATAACTAGATCCCAAACTATTTAAAAACAGATCTAAGCATAAAATATCATACAATAATTTAAATCAATATAGCATTTGTAAAACTGGGTTCAACATGATCAAAGCCCAACTTGCCTTGAAAAAGATCTTATTCTTGCTCTGGACCTTGCTCTTGAATCAGCATCTTCACATTCGAACGCCCTGGACACTTCGACGTCTACGCGAATTGATAGAAAATATCAAATAAATAACAAACTAGTGAACAAATAAACTCCAAAAATCAAATAAAATCCACCATTAAATAGATCTAAATTTTATAATTTTTTTAGAAATTTGAATCGCCTTAATCAGAACTCGTATGAGGAAGAATATGCTCTTAACAGATTCAAAAATAAAGAAAATAGAAAATTAAATTTCTCCTGAATTATTTTTCTATTGAAAAATTGACTTATGACGTTAGTTGATGTCAGTAGCCTTTTTTCTTGGAATTAAAATAAATCTAAAAAATCCCCATCTGGCCAACACGTGACCCTGAGTCCATGGACCTAGTCCACGGACAAACTCTAGTCCACCGTGGACTCGGCTCATGCGTCAACTGACCGACAAGTGGGACCACACTTTGATGACACAGCTCGACTGATTCGACTGACACACGGCACCAGCGCTGAGATGGCAGCCACATGGTGCCAATGCGACTGCCATGTTAGAACGGTATTTGGGTTTTCACTGGTGGGCTCGGCAATGGCTGGGCTGCAGTGGCTTACCGGAGTTGAAGACGATGATAAAGCCGATGGCATTTCAACGCTCCTCCAACAACAAGAAGCAGTGGATCTAGACGAGTTCATCGTAGGGATTCCGAATCTTGGCTCGGCTACTACTTAAGCGACTTGACGACAGCGAGATCTTGCAAAAACCGATGGCGGTGCAACCAATGCACTCTAACAAGCTCTCCTAGGAAAACCACGACATCTCGGTGAAAACTACTCGATGAAAAGATGCGCACAGTCCTGGCAAACCTCGGGGATGTCCTGACACCCCTTTTATTGCCTCGGCATCCACGAACCACACAACGAAAGAGTCCCGAACCAGGATGGTGACGGAATCCGAGTCCTCACCAGAGACGATGAGTGAGAGCATGACACATGTCCCGATCCTAGGCCCCCGTCACACGCACCACGGCACAATCCCGGCCAACACATGACCCAAATCCAATGGGCATAAGTGCTTAGGGTTTCGAAACATCACGATCATCCACACACGATTGATCAAGATCTGACTGTCAAAAACTCTTAGAGTTGCTGGGACTCCTCTCGGACGTTCGATCAAGATCGGGCGGTTGAGCTTCTAGGGTTTTGCGGTGAGCAGGCTTTCGCTAGGTCGGACCGGGTTTAGCGTGGGGAAATGGGCTGGGCCCAATTGGGTTTTGGCCCATTCACAATTCACTGATTTTTCAATCTTTTCTCATTTAAAATAATTCCAGTAATTAAAATAATTCCAATAAAATAGTAAAAATATCAAAAAATTCTAAAAAATATTTTGAAATATTTGGAACTCAAATAAAAATATTTTTAACAAAATTTTATTTAAACTTTTCAAATATTTAAATAATTTTCACATTAACAATAACTTAAAAATATAAAATAATTCCAAATAAATTCCAAAAATTTCCAAATTCACAAAATACATGAATAACAATATTAAATTAAATAAAGCCTAAAATTGGGATGTTACACCTTATGCCTAATCCTATGTGTGGCAACAATCAAAGCTGGCAACGACAGGACATCGAGTATGCTACATTCACACAGGATGAGGCCATCTACCAAAACCCATGCGCTCGCTACTTGCTTATAGGCATGTTGGCCTAGAGTACCACCTGCTACCGCAAGGCATCAAACGACTCGAATTGTGGATTGTAGATAGAAAAGGCAGTAGTTGTGCCAGCATCCAAGTGGGAAGGAGCATTCGACATGGCGATTGCCTACCCCAACTTGCACTAGATGGCGAAGTAAAACCCATTAATTTGCCAACCCAATGACGGACAACCGCTTATCGAGTAGGAACTTGAGGTTGCAGTGGTCCTTCAGATCATGAACACCCTATCCCATAGGTATGGCTGCTAATGCCACACAACCTAGATAACGTTAGAATTAATCTTGTAACAAGAGACGAGTTCGAACCGAAATAGGAAAGTAAAGTATCCGATTCTGATTCAATTTTGAATCCATTTCTGATTCTTAGAGCTGTAGGTTAAAGGTATAAATTCTTAGGAAGTCCTAAGGTTTGTAAGTAAGCGAGCAAGAGAACAAGAAAAGGTACTAGTTGTGCTCATAGTCAAAATACTTGTGTTCGTGAGTTTTCGTGCTTGTTCTTGATTTTTTGTTGTCTAACATGTGTTCATGATCTTGGGCTAAAACCAACAGTTGGTATCAGAGTGAGGATCTAAACTTGGTTTCGTGCTTGCCCTAGGGGAGGCCACCACTGCTACACCTTGGGACAAGCTATCATCGCTGAGCGATGCAGTGTTGACCAGGATCTGACAACGCATCAAGCACGGATGCGGTGGTGCATGTGACTAAACGAGGAGATAGTGAGGTAGCGAGCCATCGTCGAGGTACGCATTGTACACAATGTGTGGTGTACGTACATGTGTGTATTCAGGTTATTGTGTTAGTGTCCTATATATGCACGAGTACTTGTGTGTGTGTGTCAGAGTGCTTGCGTGTGTAAAACTCTCGTTCGAGTCTATGTGCCATTGAAGTTGTTTCACGAGCGGGGAGAATCGATGTGAGGAGATGTTGTACAATAAGTTACCTCATCGATGGCAAAAAGGTGACAACGATGGCGTGGAGGCCATGGTTGCAAGAAGAGCTGAGGTCGTCAATGCCGGTGTCACCAACAAGCCGCGTCACTAGCGGTGAAAAGGTGGCAGCAAAGGTGTAGCAGCGAAGGCTGAAGGAGTAGTGTCTCCCCCAATACCTACTATTGATAAGCATCATCGACAACTGGCATAACAAGAAGACATTGGTGGCCATCTGTGTGTCTCGTCAAAAAGGTTGTCAAAGCTAAGTATTCTCGTGTGAGTTGTGTCTACGAGATATTGCGTGTGATCATATGAGTTCTTGTACGAGTTGTGTCCACAAGATAAATGTATGCGAGTTCATTTAGAGATGTCATGCGCATCGGAAGAGACCATGCTGCACGAGAAGATGAAGAGGAAGCCACTTTGCATGCAAGAGGAGTTTAGGATGTTGAGGAGATGTGTTCGTGTCCTGAGTTGAGTCCGTCGAAGATAAGTCTAGGATGTCAAGGAGATGAGTTCGCCTTGCTGTGTCGAGTAAAAGTTAGTTAAGTCGTAGTTGAGATCGACTGCCTCAACAACTTAGAGTTGTGTCAGAAATTAGATATAGTTGATACTACAAGATTAAGGGGGTGAATGTTAGAGTTAATCTTGTAACAAGAGAGGAATCTAAACCTAAGTAGGAAAGAAAAGAGTCCGATTCTAATTTAGTTTTGAATCCGTTTCTGATTCTTAGAGCGGTAGGTTAAAGGTATAAATTCTTAGGTAGTCCTGAGATTTGTAAGAGAACAAGAGCACAAGAAGAGGTGCTAGTTATACCACACCGCCAAAATATTTGTGTTCGTGAGTTTTCGTGCTTGTTCTTAATTTTTTGCCATCGTACATGTATTCATGATCTAGGGCTAAAACCAACAAGGCCAATCAACTCCCAATTGTTTGTTCCTTGTTTGGCGTGACGCAGTGTGATCAGTCAGCTGAAAATGCCAATGAATCCGCATAACTACATAATAGCATTGGCCGCCAGTGCCTCCTTGAGTTCCATGAATGTCATCACCGCCTCTTTGTGTGAAACCTTATTTCTTCAAAAGTTGGGTAAGTGGTATTAGCTTGAGCACTTTTATGGTGCACTAAAATTAATATGGACTGTCCATTCCTTTGAATTCAATAGTCGAAATTATCTTAGATCTAATTATACTACCACTTGTAGTATGAGTAGTAGAACCCGAAGAGGGGTAGAAGGGTATAAAAAAATCCCATCATGTGACATATTTGTCCTCTCTCGTGGAGAGGGGTAAAACGGTAAAATAATGGCAGTCCAGCTCGTCAACCCTACGCCACGAGCACCCATTTGTCCTCTCTCGTGGAGCGACATCGTTGGAGCTCATGTCGAGGGTGATGAAGGCGACTCATGAGTCTCTAACATGGGGAGCCCGACGGTGACCATGGCGATGACCTACATTGCACTTTCTCCCATCAAGGTATGGTCCCACCACCCCTAGCCCTAACTTCGCCACTTGGAAACCTTGATGTTCATCGTTAGCCATATCCTCTTCAGCCCATCCTCATCCATGTCTTAATTTCTTCAACCATAAGTTCGTGTCGAGGGCAACAAAGGTGAATCATGAGTCTCAAGCTGTAATATCTCAAAACAACTTCTAGGTTGAAAATTCAGTTGTGGATTGGGTCGGCCTATCATACTGTTTTGGCCTTGAGGGTTTGTTTTTGGGCTGTCATTGGGCTCTGTGGGGATGGAGTGGGCTATCCTTGGGCCAAGAGGGGAACCCTAGCCCCCTTTTCTCCCCTCCTGGCCACCGTTCCCTATTCCCCCACCCAACCGCCCCCTTGCTGCCTTCCTACAGTACGCCTCTTGCCCTTCCCCGTGCAGTGCGCCTCTTGTCCTCCCCTATAGTGCGCTACCTTGCCTTCCCCATGCCATGCGCTCCTTGCCTCCCCCATTGTTTCCCCTACGATCCTGCCTCCCTTGCACCTCTTTCCTTCCTCCCCTGCACAGCTCTTGATAGGTGCTGCCCCAGTGGAGTTGGATTGCGAGGAGGGACGGAGTTAGCAGAAAGAGACACATTCGTCATTGATTCTTTGATTCTCTAGGCAAAGGTACAATTTTAAGTTGTTTATGGTGATATGGAACTGTATATGGGTGGTTCCATGGTGGTTTTCCCTATTTTAGCACTGTGATTGGGATGGATAAGGGGGAAATCTGTATGGGGTAATCTCTGTCCTCAAGCAGATTTGCCTGTGAATTTCATATCGAGTTTTGGGGCACCTATGCTCATTTATATAGGGTTTGGATATTATAAAAGTTGTAAATTATTGTCTTAAGTTTCATTAGAGATCAAGAACACAAAATTTGGTTGTGTGGTTTAAAAGTTATGACTTGTTGAAGCCGACTGTGCTGAATCTATTTGCTGCCGGATGCAGTTTTGGTAATTTGCATATTAGGGCAATTTAGGGGCCAAATTAAATTATTTAAATAACTAGAGAAATCTAGAAAAATTTCAATAGATTCCAGAAATATCATCATTTTTTAAATTTGGAGTTGTATAAAAATATTTACGAAATAGTGAACTCTGCTGTCCAGTGAGGCAACAATTTGGTTTCAGGGCAGGAAACGAAAGGCTAGATGGTTTAATTGAAAAAGTTCGCTAACTAGAAATATGTGGGTATTCCTTGGTAGTCTTCATTAAGTTATTGGTTTCCTAAGTTTGGGCTCATGAGGCAGAATTTATGGTATTTTGACCGCCAGACAGCAAGAGGTTGGTCAATCCGGTGAGTGAGAAAGGTTGAAAATCGGGTGGCGCATACGAAAGGCTAGATGGTTTAATTGAAAAAGTTCGCTAACTAGAAATATGTGGGTATTCCTTGGTAGTCTTCATTAAGTTATTGGTTTCCTAAGTTTGGGCTCATGAGGCAGAATTTATGGTATTTTGACCGCCAGACAGCAAGAGGTTGGTCAATCCGGTGAGTGAGAAAGGTTGAAAATCGGGTGGCGCATAGGTGTGAGGTCGTTATGTTGTTGATTGTATTGTTGTTGCATGATTTATTTTGAGATGAACGCATATATATATTTATTGCAGGAGGTGTGACTTCGAGAGTGGCTTCAACCACACGCCACTCCGCTTTATGTTGTAAAGAGGCAAGTATATCGTACGAACATAGAAGGTTTAGATGAACTTCGGGTTAAATGAATAAGTTGCTATCTGGCTGAATATATTTATGAAATATGTTGTCGCTATCATATTATGATCGGGATGTTTATCTAATAGTTGAATGTAGGTTGTGTATGGTCATTTGTTAATATGGTTTCATGGCAAATGAAAAATTGGAATAATATGATGTATTACTTGCATCCATGACATGAAAAGAATTCGAGCCAGGTTCGTAAGAAAGTCATATGAGATCATATGACTAATCTGAAGTGCTCTTTTGTAAGATCTACCAAGTAGTCCCATCCACGGGGATGGATAGGAATGAGACCTACTTGTAGGCCCCTCAAAGAGATGGTAGAGAATGAAAGGATGTGACACCGATGGGTGTGCACTTAAGTTATACCGGTATAAGGTATGAAAGGTGCATTTGAGAATGAAAGCATATTGCATTGCATTGCTGATGGTGAATGATGACCAATGTAATAAAAGGTTAAGTCATTGAGTCGTGGACTCATTCAAAGATGATTAAAGAGTGGAATTTGACAAATGGATATGTTATTATTGTTTTATGTACTTGCTGATTTTTTTAAAAAAGATGGTTACGTTATTATTTTAAATGTGTTTAATGGATATGATATTGTTCTATGATATACTTTGCTGAGTCTTGGATCAACGCTTGTTTATTTAATGTTTTAGGTACAATGAGGTCGGCATGCATGGAAAGGGATAGTAGCACATTAATGACCAATTTTACCACACTATCCTCATAATGATGTTTAGCCTTTGATCATGCTCAACTCATTGGTTTAATTATACAGATTTATTCATGGGATAATTTTAGTATAACCAATCTTGTGTGAATTTTAATGGGCATGCTCTTGTTACGTAAGGTGGTAGCGTTCGGCTGTCTTGAAAATTAAAACTTGTGGTATATGTTTTTATCATGAGTCAAACAAGTTTAGATTTGGTGTTATTACCTTTTACCGTCTTTGTCGGGACCCGAATCTGCAAATCCGGACCCTCTGTGTATTCTGTGCTAGTCCAGGATCACGCTAGCACACACAGTCTTTATAGGGTTGCACATCACAGACATTCGCAGCGATATAAGAATAAATAGTGCAAACATGTATATAAACCGAGTTGTACGACCTTATGGTCTCCTTACATAAAACACCACGCAGGCTTACGATTATTGAGTAAAAGAAATATCAACCGAACATAAATAAATATCGTGGAAGCCTCCATCTCTCCACAGGCATCCGACTGGGCTTGCCCCCTAGTTGCTCGGGTCCTCAATGTACTCCTCCTCCCAGGCTGGTGTAGACTCCTCCACTGATGTTGGGGTTGATAAGCAAGGTGGGATGAGTATACAAGGCACTCAACAAGTAATGCATGAACGCGGCACTGGTACTATATGCAAAGCTTATTCCAAAGGATTGGCTTAAATGGTTCTCTTGCATCAAACAGCATTTTTAAACCAAGATCTTATTTAGTTTAAAGCGATTGGAGCAGTTATAAGTAATACTATTTTCTTCAAATGGTTTTTCTTCAAGATTCTCGGCACCTGACCTTAATAGTTCATTTTCAATCTTGGCACACACCACCCTTTCCACATTTTGTTTATGAAGATCTACCCTTGGTGTAATCCCGAGCAATGCTCAATACCGTGAGCACGGCTATTCGAATAGTTTTGACACTCTGCAGAGGTTGTACACTTTACCCACAAGATACAGCCGCTCACCACACAGGTGATTGTCCGCAACAAAGCTTTTCAGGAACTTCTACCTTACCCAATGAACCTCTCCGGTATTACCCTCACTATCACTTCCCTCACATAGAGCCGAAGCATAGGACAGGTCAATCACGGTTGGATGGGCACCAAACCGTAGAACAGGTACGCTCCCCCGCACAGATTCACCCCCGTGCACTGTCACCCTGAGGTATCAGAGGAAAGATATTAGAACCCTAATCAACTAGGTCTGTCCCATATCAGACATGTGGTTGTACGGGTGACTCAGATCAAAGGCTTGCAAGGTGAAGTCCTTAACTGACCAAGGCAAGACTTCCCACACTCAATAGTGGCACACAGCCCATTGTGGCACACAAACTCACAACACTCATCAACCCAATGCCACACAGGCCCACCAGGCACACAACCTCTTGCCACTTGCCCCAGTCTAAATCATTTCCCACCCAGTTGATTATTGTGCAACACATGCCGGCAATAACTCCACATCGGTATGGAACCACACAGGTCTCCATACTTCAATCTCATCATGTGGCAACATCACACCACTTTCAAAATACATTCAATATTCCATTAGTCAATATTGTAGCATTTTTCTGAAAGATCATTCATGACTCGTTGCAAGGCTAAGCATCTACTCACGGTCTAACCTCCCGTGTTGGCATCATATTATTATCCAACCAATACAAACAAACTTAGGGTGAAAATGATTTAGGGCATAAAATTAATAATTTCAAGGAGGCATAACGGAATGGGTTGATTAACTACATTATCCTAATTTAAATTACATTCATTTCAAATAGATAAGCATGCATAATTTCAAAGCATAAATTACATTTTAAAATCTGGGATCAAAATGATCAAAGCATCACTTGCCTTCAAAGAGTTGCTGGTCGTGTTCCGAAGCTTGTTCTTGAGCGACGAATTCTTCTTCGAAACTTTCTGACAAATTTGCGTCTACGCGTACAAACAAAATATGCAATAAATAACTAATACAGAGGACTAAATTACCTCAAAAATTCAAATAAAATTTACCATTAAAGATATCACAATTTTATGAATTTTTAGAAATTTGAATCACCCAAATCCGAGTTAAAATGCAAAAGTTATAGCCATTTGAAGTTTGAATAAAATCTAAAAATACAGAAATTAGAAAATCCGATTTCTCCAAATTATTTTTATACTAAAAAATCGCATTTATGACGTCAGCATCGCATTATGATGATATCAGCATAGAAATGAATTACGACCGAAATATTTTTATATATATAAAAATTATTTATGACGTCAGCGATGACGTCAGCATGACACGTGGCAGCCTCTGGTGCCTCCACATCGCCTCGGTCTATGGGCTCGGTTCACGGCTCGGCTCTGGTCTACCGTGGACTCGGTCCATCAGAACAGCGCATCCACGCGGCAAGATCCGAACCGTTCGTTGAATCAACTGCCAGATTTCCTCACGCGCACCGCAGCGCACCAAGATGCGTGCGACATGCGTCGCGTATCCGGCGGTCAGCCACGCATCCAACGCGGTGACACCTCGGACTCCACGCCTCCACGCGTCGCACATACAACGGCGCACCCGAATTTAACGGTTGGATCACGCGCACGTTCGGCGGTGTCTCGGTTTACGCGCGGCCACGTGGTAGGATCGCAGCGGTGCGCTCGAAATCGACGGTTGGATCTGGTCTCTGCCCCGGTCAAAACTACCACGCGTCAGCACGCGATTCGGCAAAGGCGCGGCGCAATCACCGCCGCACGTTCAAATCTGAACGGTGCAGATTCTTAAGGCAAAACCGGATCTAATCCCCACCGTTGAGATTCAATCCAACGGGGCATGGTATCCGACTTGTTTACTGTGCATGGCGCAACGTGGCTCAATCCTACACGTCCAAAAATGATCCAAGGGTTCGCATTAAATCTAGCCGCAAAACCTAGATCTAATCCCTACCGTACACATCAAGATCTAACGGTCACGATTCAATCTAAACATGTACAGAGGTGGAGGTGACGTGGACTCACCTACGCGGTGTGATGAGGATCGAACGGTTGGCGCGGTTCGACGAGGTTGACGGCGGCGAAGGAAGGAAGGTTGCCAGAGCTAAGGAAGACGATCTCGGCGACGGCGTTGTAGCGGCTCTCCAGCGCGAAGAAGTGGTTCCCTCAACGCGGTTCGACTCGGTGAGTACTCCGGTGACCTCGGCAACGGCGGAACTGGACCGACGGCGAAGCAAACGGCGAAAAACAGTGGCGGTGCAAAGAAACAACTACGGCGAGCTCTCCCGTGGTCTCTAGAGCGTCTCGACGTGCGTGAGAGGAGTCCAAAGACGCGGCGTTGAGTCCTCCGCAGAACGCGCTCACCAGAACGGCTTAAAGGGCCTCGACGTGCGCGAAACTGCCAGCGGAAATCACGGCCATCAAGCCCACGTCCCTCCGGCGATCTCGCGGGGACGAAGCGACGTGGCGAAAACCCGAGCGTCCGTGAGCAGCGATCCGACGGGCGAAAACGGCGAAACGACGCGGCAGCTTCTCAGTCACACGATGCCGATCCAACGGGCGAAGGGTGGCGGCGGTTAGGGTTTGTGCGGCGAAGTGGGCAAGCAAAGCACGATCTTTGGGCCGCCCAAGATTATTCATCAATTTTAAAACATTTTTCATTAAAAATAATTCTAGAAATTCAATTAAATCATTTGGGGCTTTTAAAATAGCAAAAAAATTCTAGAAAAATTCCAGAAAATACTTTGAGCTATTTGGAACTCAATTAAAATATTTGCAAAAACATTTCCATTATTTAATTGTTTTCAAGAAAAGCCATATTTGAATAAATCCAAATAAATTTAAATAAATTTCCAAAAATTCTCAAAAATTAAAAATACTCCAAAATTTAAGTTAGAGCAAAATTTAGGGTGTTACAAACCTCCCCCCTTAACAGAATCTCGTCCCCGAGATTCAGGGTTGTCTACAGAAATAGGTTAGGAAACTCCTTCTTCAGATCTTCTTCCGTTCCCACGTGGCTTCACTTTCCGAATGGTTGCTCCATCGAACTCGCAGAAACGCGTTGACTTGTTCCTTGTCTCTCGTCCATTATGTCCGAATCTTCATCGGATGTTCTTTGTAAGTCGATCTTCTTGCGGCTCGATTGCCTCTAACGGTGTTTGCTTTTCCAGATCAAGACACTTCTTGATTGTGATACATGAAATACGTCATGCACTCTGCCAAAGACTGCAGTAACTCAAGCGATATGCAACTTCACCTCTGCGGCTCAAAATCTTGAACGGCCCAACATATCGGGTGCGAGCTTCCCTTTGCGTGGAACCTTCGACTCCTTTGAGAGGTGTGACTCTAAGATACACAAAATCTTGGGTTCAAAGCTCAATTCCTGCATGACGGTTGTCGGCATAACTCTTCCGCCTTGATTGTGCAATCTTCAATCTTTCCCCGATCGTAGCGATCTGTTCTTACGCTTTTGAAGAATGTCGGTCCAAAAACATGTCGTCACTTTGTCTCATTCCAATTCAATGGTGTTCGACAAGATCGACCATCTGAGCTTCAAATGGAGACATCAGAACTCTTTGATAAGCTGTTGTTCTAACTAAACTCAGCATAAGGCAAACACATGTCCCATGAAGTGGAATATGCTAAAGCGCAGGCTCTCAACATATCTTCCAATTTCTGGTTAACCCTCTCAGTTTGACCATCTGTCTGCGGATGGTAGGTCAGATCAAGTTCAAACGAGTCCCCATTGCCTCATGTAGCTTACCCCAAAATCTGGAGGTAAATTGGGTACCCCTGTCTGACACTATCTTTTTCGGTACTCCATGCAAACAGACAATTCTTGCCATATAAAGTTCCGCTAACCGGTCTCCGGAATAAGTGGCCTTTACCGGTATGAAATGTGCCACTTTAGTTAAGCGATCTACTATGACCCATATGGAATCATATCCACCTTGGGTTCTGGGCAACCCGGTTATGAAATCCATACCAATTTCTTCCCATTTCCATTCGGGTATCTTTAAGGGTTGCAATAGCCCCTACCGGTCTCAGTGCATAGTTTTGACTCTTTGGCATATGTCACATAATGCAACGTATTCGGCGACTTCTTGTTTCATGCTTGGCCACCAAAATCTTTCCTTTAAATCTTGATACATTTTCGCACTTCCTGGATGAATTGAGTACTTGGAGTCATGGGCCTCCTCCAGAATTAGCTGCTTGAACTCCTTTTTGTTTGGCACACAAATGCGTCCTCTAAACCACATAGTATTCTTCTCATCCGATTTGAAATCATTTGCCTTGCTCGCATCCATCTTGTCCTTAATTCTCTTGATTTTGTCGTCATTTTTCCGCCTTCCCGATCGATCTTCCAGGTAGGTTTTACTTCCAAGGTTGCTACAAATCCTTCTGGTACCATTTCCAGTTCTAATTTCTGGAAATCCTTACACAATTCTGCCTGACTTGTTTCCAACAGCATATTTACACTGTGGTTCTTT
This sequence comes from Otatea glauca, assembly GCA_036346275.1. Taxonomy (NCBI): domain Eukaryota; kingdom Viridiplantae; phylum Streptophyta; class Magnoliopsida; order Poales; family Poaceae; genus Otatea; species Otatea glauca. Next base: position 31,459,182 of record CM070728.1, read on the forward strand.
CTACTCAAGGCGTCTGCCACCACGTTGGCTTTACCAGGATGGTAGTGCATTCCCACATTATAATCCTTGATTAACTCTAACCATCTTCTTTGCCTCATATTTAGGTCAGCTTGCGTGAAGATGTACTTAAGACTTTTATGATCAGTATACACTTCACATCTATTTCCGATGAGATGATGACGCCATATTTTTAGGGCATATACTACGGCAGCTAATTCCAAATCGTGAGTCGGATAGTTCTCCTCATGCATTCTCAATTGCCTTGATGCATAGGCAATTACCTTCCTATTTTGCATCAACACGCATCCCAATCCCTGACGTGATGCATCACAATAGATGACGAAGCCTTGATGAACGTCAGGTAAAACTAATACAGGTGCCGATGTTAGTCTTTTCTTCAATTCCTGAAAACTCTTCTCACACTTAGGTGTCCATAAGAATTTCCTTTCCTTTTTAACAATTGCGTAAGAGGTCTCGCAATCGTGGAGAATCCTTCGATGAAACGACGGTAATATCCCGTCATTCCAAGGAAACTACGGATTTGGGTTACCGTCTTCGGCTGCTCCCAATGCAAAACCGTTTCCACTTTCTTTGGATCTACCGCAACTCCTTCTGCTGTCATTATGTGTCCAAGAAATTCAACCTTATTCTTTTCCAGAAGTCACATTTACTAAATTTTGCAAACAACTGTTGTTCCCTCAATTTCTCAAGGACTAGCCTCAAATGTTCGGCGTGCTCTTCTCTTGTCTTGGAATAGACAAGAATATCATCTATGAACACGACAACGAATTTATCCAAATATTCCATAAAAACCTTATTCATTAAGTTCATGAAATATGCTGGTGCATTTGTCAAGCCAAAAGACATCACTGTAAACTCATAGTGTCCATATCTTGACGAAAATGCGCGTCTTGAATATCCTCGATCGGATCTTCAATTGATGGTATCCGATCGGAGATCAATTTTGAGAAGACTCGCTCCCCCGCAATCGATCAAAAGATCGTCGATCCTGGGTAGCGGATACTTATTCTTTATCGTTACATCATTGAGTGCACGATAGTCTATACACATCCTAAAACTCCCGTCCTTCTTCTTGACGAACAAGACAGGTGCTCCCCATGGCGATGAACTAGGTCTTATAAATCCTTTTTCCAGCAGCTCTTCAATCTGCTTCTTCATTTCCACCAATTCCTCTGTGGACATTCTGTAAGGTCTCTTAGCTATTGGAGCTGTCCCTGGAACAAGTTCTATCACGAACTCGATATCTCTATCTGGCGGCATTCCGGGTAAATCCTCTGGGAAAACATCCGGATATTCATTGACTATGGAAACTTCCTCCAAGCTGTCAATCTTCATGTTGTTGACCATTAATTGTCCATCTCGTACTGATTTTGCTTCAAATTCAATCTTCTTTCCATCCGGGCTCTCGACCGATATGACTCTTTTTCCGCAGTCCAGCACTGCCTTGTGTTTGGTTAACCAATCCATTCCCAGGATAACATCCAGGGTTTGGGTATTAAGGACGATTAAGTTCGCTAGGAACTCAACTCCATTAATTATTAGTCTTACCCTAGAACATCCTACTTTAGATCGGAGTTCTGATCCAGGGTCTTGAACTATAAGCACACATTTAAGATTCACTATATCCAAATCACTTTGAACAGCAAAATCTCGGGAAATAAAAGAATGTGAAGCTCCGGAATTGAATAAAACAGTAGCTGGTACTGAGTTTACTAGGAACTTACCCAGTACAACGTCCGTGGCGTTCTGGACTTCATCCGTTGTAATGTGGTTGACTCGGCCTCGTGCGTTCCTTGGGATGGAGTTCTTGCTGTTGATGCCCCGCGTTCACGATTGGTGCGGAGTCCTTGCGATGTGTTCCCTGTGTTAAAGCGGACCGGGTGACACCTCCCTTCTTAGGGCGATTATTGGCAAAATGCCCGATTCATTGCGTGATAGCAACGTCTTCCGCCGCTCGAGAGGTTCCTCGATGCATGCCATAGTTCGGCCGAGTGCGAGCATTCGACCCATCGGGCGATTTGCGCGAGTGTTGCCTGTCATTGCCTGCAGGTGGTACGGATGAATTGTTGGGGTGCCGTCCCGCCTCTGCTGGCCTTGACGACCTCCTTGTTGCGCCATTCTGCGCTTTCTGTTGTCATCCAACTCTCGGCGCTTGTCCTCCAAGATAAGAGCTTTGTTAACTAGCTCTTGGAAGTCAGGGAATGTGTGGGTGATCACCCCACTGCAACCTCGCATTCAATCCCTTCATGAAGCGGGATTGTCTGGCCTTATCCGTAGCCACATCCTCCGGTGCGTAGCGTGCCAGTTGTGTGAACTTATTCAGGTAATCGGCCACTGACTGGCCGCCCTGCTTGAGGCTCCGAAATTCCACCTTTTTAAGATCCATGATACCCTCGGGTACATGGTATTGGCGGAAGGCTGAGGTGAATTCCTCCCACGTGATACTCTGTGGGTCCTCATGAGCTGCGCAGAAGTTTTCCCACCATTCTGCGGCAGTTCCTTCGAGTTGATGAGAGGCATAGAGTACCCTCTCATGTCCCATACACTGGGTAATGTGCAGCTTCCTTTCGATTGTCCTTAGCCAATCGTCCGCCTCCAGTGGATTGGAGTTGCCTGAGAAGGTAGGTGGACAAGTTCGCATAAACTCAGACAACCTTGAGTAGGGGTGTGGTCCATGGTTACCCCCAGGTTGAACATTCGCAGCAACTTGATTGGATATCTGATGCATGGTTTGAACCATCGTGTTCATAAGTTGAGTCTGGGCAGTCAGGAAGGCTCCCAGGTTCTGCATATCGACTTGCGGCGGTTGAGGGATTGGTTCCTCATTCTGGTTGTCAGCCTGATTAGCTCCGCTTCCGCTGGCTCCAACATTTCCACGAGTCCTCACCATCTGTTGCAAACTTCCAAGGTTAAGAAAAGAAGAAAGCATAGACGAGTAAAAGAACTTATGTGGGGGAAACAGGTGTAACTTAAATTATTTAGCCACTTTATTGATATAATATAAAGCAGTATGGTTGCTCACAAGTGCCTAAGGGCAATGCAACACATACGAGACACTCACAACCAAAAGCAAGTAAGCAAACATAGGACTCTATGACGACTCACACCTAATGGTGACTCTGAAGCAAAAGACGCGACTCAACATTCGAGTCTCGACACTATACTCTACTAGACTCGATCACTCATCGAGCCAACCCGGCTGCGGCTCCCCCGGAGCATACACCGATGGGTGCTCTGGCATCGGGCGAATCGTCTCGATGACCTCATCGCGCTGGTGCAAATGACCCCATCGACTCTGCTGGTCCCAGGGCTGCCGGCTCCTACACTGGTGCCTCCTGCTCTGGCTCCTCCGGATCTGGGTCGTGTAACTCCAAGACTGGCTCAGGCTCGGGTCGTGTAACTCCAAGACTGGCTCAGGCTCGGGTCCATACAGAGCCATCTCCAACTCCTGGATCTTCTGCATGGAGTGAGCTAAGCCCTCCCGCAGTTGGATCCTCGCCTCCGTGACCTTGTCGCGGGTCCTCTGCAGCTCCTGGACTGTCTCGTCCAAGGCGTCCTCCTGGGCGATGACATACCTCGCTAGGTGGGTGATCGTGGTGTCCTCCTCCACGAGCTCCATCTTGTCAAAACGATTGTCTCGACGCGGATGGTGACGAAAGACGGTGCCCTCCAACTCTGCGGAGTAAGTGTGGGCAATCTGCGCGACGCCAGACGTGCTGCCTCTCGGATCCCACCTCAAAAGAAGACCTCCGATCAGTAATGTAAATAGGACGGCTCGCCCTTGTCCTCTCTCGAGCATACACTGTGACCTTGACATCCCAGGCGATGTCAAGTCCTGCCCGCACCACCGTAGTCCCTCGATAAAGTGGCCTGTCAAAACCTTCGAGCAACTGCATCATACGCCATAACTCCGCGGCGTATCCTCCTGTGCGCTCTCCATAGGTATGGATCATCCTCATCTGCCAAAATAAACCTTGTTTAAATTAAACAAAAATAATCATAAAAATTCAGCATAGGTATGAAACAAGGGAGAAGAGATAAGTCAAGATTTCATTGATATTCTTGCTCAAGTTGATTAGGTTTTTAGAAAATAGTTTTACCCTCCTAGGTACAACCAAACCAGGGTCAAGTCCTACAGTCAACCTGCTCTGATACCACCTCTGTCGGGACCCGAATCTGCAAATCCGGACCCTCTGTGTATTCTGTGCTAGTCCAGGATCACGCTAGCACACACAGTCTTTATAGGGTTGCACATCACAGACATTCGCAGCGATATAAGAATAAATAGTGCAAACATGTATATAAACCGAGTTGTACGACCTTATGGTCTCCTTACATAAAAACAGCCACGCAGGGCTTACAGTATTCAGAGTAAAAGAAATATCAACCGAACATAAATAAATATCGTGGAAGCCTCCATCTCTCCACAGGCATCCGACTGGGCTTGCCCCCTAGTTGCTCGGGTCCTCAATGTACTCCTCCTCCCAGGCTGGTGTAGACTCCTCCACTGATGTTGGGGTTGATAAGCAAGGTGGGATGAGTACACAAGGCACTCAACAAGTAATGCATGAACGCAGACTGGTACTATATGCAAAGCTTATTCCAAAGGATTGGCTTAAATGGTTCTCTTGCATCAAACAAAGATTTTTAAACCAAGATCTTATTTAGTTTAAAGCGAAGGAACAGCTTATAAGTAATACTATTTTCTTCAAATGGTTTTTCTTGAAGATTCTCGGCACACACCTTAACAGTTCATTTTCAATCTTGGTACACACCACCCTTTCCACATTTTGTTTATGAAGATCTACCCCTTGACTGTAATCCCCGAGCAATGCTCAATACCGTGAGCACGGCTATTCGAATAGTTTTGACACTCTGCAGAGGTTGTACACTTTACCCACAAGATCTGACCGCCACCACATGTGATTGTCCGCAACAAAGCTTTTCAGGAACTTCTACCTTACCCAATGAACCTCTCCGGTATTACCCTCACTATCACTTCCCTCACATAGAGCCGAAGCATAGGACAGGTCAATCACGGTTGGATGGGCACCAAACCGTAGAACAGGTACGCTCCCCCGCACAGATTCACCCCCGTGCACTGTCACCCTGAGGTATCAGAGGAAAGATATTAGAACCCTAATCAACTAGGTCTGTCCCATATCAGACATGTGGTTGTACGGGTGACTCAGATCAAAGGCTTGCAAGGTGAAGTACTTAACTGACCAAGGCAAGACTTCCCACACTCAATAGTGGCACACAGCCCATTGTGGCACACAAACTCACAACACTCATCAACCCAATGCCACACAGGCCCACCAGGCACACAACCTCTTGCCACTTGCCCCAGTCTAAATCATTTCCCACCCAGTTGATTATTGTGCAACACATGCCAGCAATAACTCCACATCGGTATGGAACCACACAGGTCTCCATACTTCAATCTCATCATGTGGCAACATCACACCACTTTCAAAATACATTCAATATTCCATTAGTCAATATTGTAGCATTTTTCTGAAAGATCATTCATGACTCGTTGCAAGGCTAAGCATCTACTCACGGTCTAACGTCCCGTGTTGGCATCATATTATTATCCAACCAATACAAACAAACTTAGGGTGAAAATGATTTAGGGCATACAATTAATAATTTCAAGGAGGCATAACGGAATGGGTTGATTAACTACATTATCCTAATTTAAATTACATTCATTTTAAATAGATAAGCATGCATAATTTCAAAGCATAAATTACATTTTAAAATCTGGGATCAAAATGATCAAAGCATCACTTGCCTTCAAAGAGTTGCTGGTCGTGTTCCGAAGCTTGTTCTTGAGCGACGAATTCTTCTTCGAAACTTTCTGACAAATTTGCGTCTACGCGTACAAACAAAATATGCAATAAATAACTAATATAGAGGACTAAATTACCTCAAAAATTCAAATAAAATTTACCATTAAAGATATCACAATTTTATGAATTTTTAGAAATTTTAATCACCCAAATCCGAGTTAAAATGCAAAAGTTATAGCCATTTGAAGTTTGAATAAAATCTGAAAATACAGAAATTAGAAAATCCGATTTCTCCAAATTATTTTTATACTAAAAAATCGCATTTATGACATCAGCATCGCATTATGATGACATCAGCACAGAAATGAATTTCGGCCGAAATATTTTTATATATATATAAATTATTTATGACGTCAGCGATGACGTCAGCATGACACGTGGCAGCCTCTGGTGCCTCCACGTCGCCTCGGTCTGTGGGCTCGGTTCACGGCTCGGCTCTGGTCTACCATGGACTCGGTCCATCAGAACAGCGCATCCACGCGGCAAGATCCGAACCGTTCGTTGAATCAACGGCCAGATTTTCTCACGCGCACCGCAGCGCACCGAGATGCGTGCGACATGCGTCGCGTATCCGGCGGTCAGCCACGCATCCAACGCGGTGACGCCTCGGACTCCACGCCTCCACACGTCGCACATACAACGGCGCACCCGAATTTAACGGTTGGATCACGCGCACGTTCGGCGGCGTCTCGGTTTACGCGCGGCCACGTGGTAGGATCGCAGCGGTGCGCTCGAAATCGACGGTTGGATCTGGTCTCTACCCTGGTCAAAACTACCACGCGTCAGCACGCGATTCGGCAAAGGCGTGGCGCAATCACCGCCGCACGTTCAAATCTGAACGGTGCAGATTCTTAAGGCAAAACCGGATCTAATCCCCAACGTTGAGATTCAATCCAACGGGGCATGGTATCCGAGTTGTTTACTGTGCATGGCGCAACGTGGCTTAATCCTACGCGTCCGAAAATGATCCAAGGGTTCGCATTAAATCTAGCCGCAAAACCTAGATCTAATCCCTACCGTACACATCAAGATCTAACGGTCACGATTCAATCTAAACATATACAGAGGTGGAGGTGACGTGGACTCACCTACGCGGTGTGATGAGGATCGAACGGTTGGCGCGGTTCGACGATGTTGACGGCGGCGAAGGAAGGAAGGTTGCCGGAGCTGAGGAAGATGACCTCGGCGACGGCGTTGTAGCGGCTCTCCAGCGCGAAGAAGTGGTTCCCTCAACGCAGTTCGACTCGGTGAGTACTCCGGTGACCTCGGCAACGGCGGAACTGGACCGACGACGAAGCAAACGGCAAAAAACAGTGGCGGTGCAAAGAAACAACTACGGCGAGCTCTCCCGTGGTCTCTAGAGCGTCTCGACATGCGTGAGAGGAGTCCAAAGACGCAGCGTTGAGTCCTCTGCAGAACGCGCTCACCAGAACGGCTTGAAGGGCCTCGACGTGCGCGAAACTGCCGGCGGAAATCACGGCCATCAAGCCCACGTCCCTCCGGCGATCTCGCGGGGACGAAGCGACGTGGCGAATCCCGATCGGCGTCCGTGGCGGCGATCCGACGGCGAAAACGGCGGCGACGCGCAGCAGCTTCTCCATCACACGATGCCGATCCAACAGGCGAAGGGTGGCGGTTAGGGTTTGCTTGCGGCGAGTGGGCGGGCAAAGCACGATCTTTGGGCCTGCCAAGATTATTCATCCAATTTTTAAAACATTTTTCATTAAAAATAATTCTAGAAATTCAATTAAATCATTTGGGGCTTTTAAAATAGCAAAAAAATTCTAGAAAAATTCCAGAAAATACTTTGAGCTATTTGGAACTCAATTAAAATATTTGCAAAAAAATTTCCATTATTTAATTGTTTTCAAGAAAAGCCATATTTGAATAAATCCAAATAAATTTCCAAAAGTTCTCAAAAATTAAAAATACTCCAAAATTTAAGTTAGAGCAAAATTTAGGGTGTTACAGTCTTTCCTTATGACTATCCTTTAGTTGGTGTTTAGTGATTAATTAGAAAGCTTATGATGTTGACGAAATTTAATGTGGTAATTGCCTATTTATTTGTTAGAATTGCTTATGGTAGTAACATTCATGGCACATAGAGTGCCGGGGTGTTACTGTTGGTATCAAAGTGGGCTTTAGCTCTATGGTGTGTGAAATTAGCGAATTACTCTAGAGTGAACTAAAATTTTGACTTGGGAAATTACAAACATGGCTTAGGTATATACTCTTTAAAATTTTGCCGTAGGACAATAACCTTAAAATCTGACATCGGTTGGTTAAATAATTTAAAAATTGACACACTATGATGCACAATAGAAAGGGTATGGTAAATCATTGTATTGTGTTGTAATGTTTTATTTGAGTTATGATGATGAATGATATGTTTTGATCATGTATGATGTTATAATGACGCATGCTGCTAGGATTATGAAAGAACTGAATGAATGAAAGTGTTTATGTGAATTTGTTTTGCGGAGAAAATTACTGCCATTTTCTTGTTTTTATCATTCTCCCCGTTTAAGACAAGTTATTGAAGTCTTTATGCAAGACATAAGTTGTATGGATTTAAGTTTTATGACGTTACCAGAAAAGGATTATTTGATCGCTTGGTTTTTCCTGTTGTGAAACATATTCTTGCAACCATCTTCCTTCGTGGGAGTTTTAAATTTTGAAACTTGTTTTGGAGAACTTTTGTGTGTCAAAGTTTGGGTCTTGCCATCTTGTGATTTAAGAATCGAGTTTCTTTATGAAATAGGTTTGGGTTTTCTGGAAAGAAAAGTGCTGTAACCAAAGTATGTAATCATTTGACTAAAACAAATTGTTAGTAGTAAGAAGTATTATTTAGCATGTTACTTAGAATGTAATTGTGCAACTTATAGAATGAAGTATTTCTACAGTAACTTGTGAGTTGAATCAATTAATTGTAATTCTTATCTTCTGTTTAAAACTAAATAACTTTCTGTTATCATGGATTATTCTATAGTGAGTAATGATTAAATGTGTTATTGTTCATGCTTAAGAACCGTTGCTCTACTTAAAAATTGGGGGTCACACCCTATTATTTCAAAGGTAGGTGACCAACAAGAATGTTTAAAAACTTTAAACTTTGATGTGTAGTTAGAACATTGAAATGATGTAAACTACTGTTATTGTTAAAGTAAATTTGCTGGTTGTTAAAGACATTCTAATATAAGGTGTTGGTAGAGACATTTAATTGCGTCGGTAGATGACCATAAAGTGAATGTTGATTAGAGTAAATTTGTGTGTCGTTGCGAACTATTGAAATAATTGGAAGTATAAAATAATGTTCCCTTGATGCTAGTACAAATCGCGATTGAAATGGTATAGAATTTTCCGTTTGATGAAGTTTTAAGGACAATGTGATGGTGTAAAGTACTAGAGTTTGTTGGACTTTGTTCCTTATTGACAATTTATTATTGTGTATCAATGGAATGACTTAATCAATATTGTAATCAAAGAATGAGGAAACATAAAATAATTGTCATAGTATATGATTTTATCTTTAGCGAATGACTATCTTAGATCCATACTTATAAAAAATGTCTCGTGGAGATAATTTTTAATTGTTGGAGTCATTTATTGATCAAATAAGTTTTGACTGTCGAGAAGTTAACTTATGGATTGTATGAAATTTATATGTTGATCATGCTGAAAGTTTCATTGAAAAGATATGTCTTATCTTGGTATAGGAAGTTGTGTGATTGATGGCTCGTTATGGTTTGTAGACCAAAAGAAAATGTTGATGCCCTGTCTTATGTTGAATTAACTATCAGGTTGGATGTGCTTAAAATTATGACATGTTTCTCCTTGTTGATTATTATGAGATAGACTTGGTTTAAGGTTTGATGATAATATTGCCAATCGTGGTTATAATTATTGGAGAAGGTAATTAAAGGAAGAGTGGTTATGTAATTCATATTAAATCTTGATGGGGTTTCTCAAGGTGCAAATTGTGAGTATTGTAACATTTAATTTACGCATATTAGAATACTAGAGATGTTAGGATTTGAGGTGAACTTTCTTTTATAGGTATATGGATTCAATTGTTCGTATGGTCTTTTGGATGAATGTCTTTTTCTAAGGCATCCTATATTATGTGCATTAGATCTTCCCCAGATTAGTGGGAATTTTGCCAAACAACAGAGTTAACTTTGAGGTTTGAAAATAATGATGAAATAAAGAAAAACTATGAAGTAATCTATTAATGGTTTTTGGAATGCTTTATTTCATTGAACAACGTAACTCATTTGTCTATGCTAAGAAATTTAGCTTAAGCTATGATTGCGAAATGTACCGTCAAAGGGTGTATGATTGGATTGAGCTCTTTAGCGTACAAAAATGAGTTATCTTTTGGAATTACCAGATTAGTGTCGGGACCGGAATATGCAAATCCGGACCCTCTGTGTATATCGCACTAGTCCAGGATCATGCTAGTGCACACAGCTTCAACATAGATGAATATCACAATCATACACAGCGCAAACATAATAAAAGACATCATCTAATAACTAAGATATAGTTGAACGATCTTAAGGTCAAACTTACACTTATTAAGCCTCGATGGCTCTGAATCAAAGTAAATAAACAACAGCGGAACGAAGAACGTCGGTGAATCCCATCAACATGCCACAGGCATCTGACAAGGTTCAACTCCTAAATATTCGCCTCCTCGTGGAACCCCATCTCTTTTGCAGATGTAGACTTCTCAATTGATGATTTGGTTGTAGGCAAGGGTGAGTACTTAAAACACTCAACAAGTTGTGTACAGAATACTAGTCTATCATACTATATGCATAGTTTATTCGAAAGGAATGGCTAACATGGTTATTTTGCAATAATGCATCATTTATGAAGAAATAACATAAATAGATTGTAAAGATAGTAAAACAAATAATAACAATAATAAATTTCTCAATTATTTCTCAAATAAACCAACTCGCAACCTTAAATCCATTTCCAAACTTCCATAGGCATACAGCCTCCATCCCCAATTCATTTTAATAAAATCTAACCCTTGACCGTAATTCCCGAGCATTCCTCAATACCGCGAGTACGGCTATTCGAATAGATTTTACACTCTGCAGAGGTTATGCTTTTTACCCACACAACATGATCATCTCTTGTTGCGTGATCATGTTGTGTAGAAATGAATCATGGCATAGAAATGATAAGGTAGGTAGAACTCAATTTGGACGAATAGCTAATCCCAAATTAATTGAAACAAGTATCAATTGAATTAGCATGCAATAGTTTAAAACAATATAACCTTAAAACATGGGCTCAACATGATCAAAGCACAAATTGCCTTCAAAGAGATCCGGATCTTGCTCTGGACCTTGGTCTTGGATTAGCTCCTTGCTCATGAATACCTCAGGTACTTTAACGTCTACGCGAAACAAGCGATAAAGCAATAAATACCAAAAATAGAGAGAAAAATCAACTCAAAAAATTAAATTAAATTCACCATTAAATAAAGCATGATTTTACAAATTTTTAGAAACTGGGATCATCTCAATCGGAGTTCGTATGAGGGAGAACCAACCCTTTGAAGTTTGAAATAAAAGAGAAATCAGAAAAATAGAAAAACTGAATTAACTGAATTATTTTTATACTGGAAAATAGCATTTATAACGTCATGCTGATGTCAGCAAAGAAAATATTTTTGGCCGAATATTTTTCTGAGGAAAAACCGTATTATGATGTCGTGCTGACGTCACAGGACACGTAGCACTTCCTAGGATTGACATGTGGCGCAACTAGAACACGACACGTGTGCAACCGCATGGACTGGGTTCACGGCTTGCCCAGGTCTATGGTGGACTCGGTGCACTGTGTTGGAGTACTGGCTAACGCAAGCGTGACACTAGTAGGGACACATGGCGAAGCGCAGAACTGTCCACGTTGCGCTACCGCAGTGGCGACACGCGGCGGCATTGCAATTGTTCAGATTCGATCGGCCAGCGGTGACTACTGGCGGAGCCAAAACGTCTGATCAACATGGTAGGCCCGGTGGGTGACACGAGGTTTATGATCTGACCACCCATTACGAAATCGACGGTCACGATCGCACATGGAAGATGAACTGGCGGGGTGTAGATCTAATGCGGGCTCGACGCGTGGCGAAAGCATAGCCATCCATCTACGATCCTACGACGGCGGGGCAGCGAAGTAGCGATGCGAGTCTTACCATGCAGGCGATGCGTGGTAGGATCCTAACCTTGCGATCACGACCGAACGGCTTCACTGCTACACGCACAGCAGCAGAGCAGCGAACACGCGGCGTGACGCTACCTGTTGATCCGAGGTCCGACGGCTTGAAACTTCTCGACACGACGATGGCACATGTCAGCGAGATCTTACCGGAAAGGAAGATGACGACCTGGTTGACAACGATTGAGGGCGACTCCGGCGACGTTAACACTCGGCACAGAAGGGTCTCACCATGGCAAACACAATAGGGATCTTGGCGGCGGCGGAGAAGACTCAACGGCGGCGAAACCTTGCACGAAAGCACGACGTCGACTACTGGGACTACGGTGAGCTCCCGAGCACTGTAGATGATAGCTTGGGCAGCGTTTTCTAGGGCTTCGGGTTCGTCTCGAGATGAGGATTCCAACGAACGCGGCGGCGCCTTAAATAGGACCCTAGGGAGGCGCGCATCGGCTGGACTCGAATTCCAAGATCCTCAAGGATACGGCGGCACGTCGAATCCGGCTACGATACGGTGAGGGTGACGTGTCGCAATCATGGCCATCCATGCAGACACGATCCGATGACTCCGAAGCAAACTCAGCGTGGCAAGCTCATACGCGTCGAATTCAAATCCAACAGCGGGGATGCGGTGCGTCTAGGGTTAAGCGGGGAAAACGGGCCGGTGGGCTGGCTGCACGAGGAATTGGGCCAGACCGGGTGGGTTTCGGCCAAAACACTATTTACAGCATTTCCAAAGATTTTTGAATAAAATAAATACCAGAAATTCAAATAAACCAAATAAAATAGCAAAATTACAAGAAAAAATCCATAAAAAATCTTTAAAATATTTTAAGGCATTTAGAACACAAATAAAATATTTCTAGCAAAATATTGTTAGGAATTTTCTAATAAATAAATAATAAATGATAAGAGGTTTAAATCAATAAATACAAAGTCAATTAAATAAAATCCAGGAAATTTATAAAACAGTAGAATGCATATTAAATCGACAAAACAAAAAAATTTGGATGTTACAAATCTCCCTCCTTAACAGAATCTCGACCTCATGATTTAGGGTTGACTAAGAAATAGGTCAGGAAATTCTAACTTCAAATCCTCTTCACACTCCCAAGTAGCCTCGCTCTCTAAATGATTGCTCCACTGCACTCTGTAGAAATGCACTGACTTATTTCTGGCCTTGCGATTAGCTTCATCTAAAATCTTGATTGGCTACTTCTTTAGTTAAATCTTCTTGCAGTTAGATTGACTTCAATATGGTGTCTGCTCTGTGGGCACTTGAAGACACTTCTTTAATTGAGACACATGGAACACATCATGCACTCCTGCCAATGACTGCGGCAATTCTAATTGGTACGCAACCTTTCCTTTGCGGCTCAAGATTTTAAATGGACTAACATATCTTGGGGCTAGCTTCCCTTTGGCATATAACCTTTTTACTCCCTTGAGAGGGGTTACTTTGAGATACACAAAATCATCAGGCTCGAAGGTTAACTCACGACAACGATTATCGGAATAGCTCTTCTGCCTTGACTGAGCAATCCTTAGTCTCTCTCTGATCATACCGATCTGTTCCTCGGCTTCCTTTAAAATATCTGGTCCAAATACCAAGCGCTCTCCTGTCTCGCTCCAATTCAACGAGGTACGACAAGATCGACCATACAAAGCTTCAAACGGCTACATCTGCAAACTTGCTTGATAACTGTTATTGTAGCTAAACTCAGCATACAACAAACATTTATCCCATGAAGCGGCATAAGCTAGAGCACAAGCTCTTGACATAACTTCAAAACTTGATCGACTCTCTCAGTCTGACCATCTGTCTACAGATGATAAGCTGTACTGAAATTCAGACGAGTTCCCATTGCTTCATGTAGTTTATTCCAAAATCTTGAGGTAAATTGGGTACCTCTGTCAACACTATCTTCTTTGGCACTCCACGCAAGCACATAATTCTTGACATATATAACTCGGTCAAACGGTCTCATGAATATGTGGTCTTCACTAGTATAAAATGAACGACTTTTGTCAAGCGATCAACTATGGCCCATATTGAATCACGACCATTTTGAGTTCTAGGAAAACCGGTAATGAAATCCATACTGATCTCTCACTTCCATTCAGGTACTTTTAACGGTTGTAGCAATCCTGCTAGCCTCTAATGCATTGCCTTACTCTCTCTGGCATATATCACACAAAGAAACATGTTCAGCAACCTCATGTTTCATATTAGGCCACCAAAATCTTTCTTTCAAATCCTGATACATCTTCACACTTCCTGGATGAATGGAGTACTTTGAACCATGAGCTTCATCAAGAATCAAATGTTCTAGATCCTTCTTATTTTGTTCACAATTTCGATTTTTCGTCCATAAAGTACCTTGATCATCTAGCACAAAATCTTTAGCTTTGCCTTTATCCATCTTGGACCTTTCCATCGACCTTCTGACCTTCTCTTATCTGATCTTCTAATGTTGCCTTTACCTCCAAGGTAGCTAAAAATCATGTAGGTACCACTTCCAATTTAAGCTTCTGAAATTCTTTGCACAAACCAGACTGGCTCTCCTGAATCATCATATTAACACTGTGACCTTTTGGGCTTAAAGCATCAGCTACCACATTAGCTTTTCCAGGTAATAATGAATTTCCAAATTATAATCCTTGATTAATTCCATCCATCTTCTCTGTCTCATATTAAGGTCTGAGGAGAAAATATATTTTAAACTCTTGTGATCTATGTATATGTCACAGCAGTTCCCAATAAGATAGTAATGCCATAACTTCAAGGCATGCACTACGGCAGCTAATTCCAAATCATGCGTCGGGTAATTCTCCTCATGTGACCTCAACTGCCTTGAAGCATATGCGACAACTTTGTCATTCTGCATTAACACACATCCAAGACCTTGACGCGAAGCATCACAATAATTATCAAAACTACTCTGAATGTCTAGCAATACCAACACTGGTGCTGACATTAACCTTTTCTTCGATTCTTGGAAACTCTTCTCGCACTCTAGCGTCTATGCAAATTTCTTCTCCTTTTTCGGCAATTGCGTAAGGGGTCTAGCAATTATCGAGAATCCTTCAATAAATCGACGGTAATATCCCATCATTCCAAGGAAATTGCGAATCCGCGTTACTATCTTTGGTTGCTCCCAATGCAACAGTGCCTCGACCTTACTTGGATCAACGTCAACTCCTTTACTTACTGAACTTAGTATACAATTGTTGTGCTCGAAGCTTTTCAAGAACGAGCCTCAGATGTTCAGCATGATCTTCTTCTGTCTTGGAGTAGACAAGAATGTCATCTATAAATACGACAACGAACTTATCCAAATATTCCATGAAAACCTTATTCATCCTATTCATGAAATATGCAGGGGCATTTGTCAATCCGAATGACATGACTGTGAACTCATAATGTCCATATCTTGTTGAAAATGTTGTCTTGGGCACATCTTCTGCGCGAATCTTCAACTGATGATATCCTTATCGAAGATCTATTTTTGAGAAAATTCTAGCTCCTCTTAACTGATCAAACAAATCATCGATCCTGGGCAACGGATACTTGTTCCTTATTGTCACCTCATTAAATGCACAATAATCAATACACATCCTTAAACTTTCGTTCTTCTTTCGAACAAACAGAATAGTTACTCTCCAATGCGACGAACTAGGCCTTACAAAACCTTTTTGTAACAACTCCTCAATCTATTCTTCATTTCCACCAGCTCATCCGTGGGCATCCGATACGGTCTCTTAGCTATTGGGGCTGTACCGGCACCAATTTACTTACAAACTCGATATCTCGGTCTGGTGGCATTATAGGTAAATCTTCGGGAAAAACTTTCGGATATTCAGTGACAACTGGTACCTCTTCTAAACTGATAGCTTTCACACTGTTACCCATCATTTGACCATTGCGAACTGCAGTAGCTTAAACTTCCATTCTTTTGCCTCTCAGGCTTTCAATTAACACAACTCTTCTACCACAATCCAACACAACTTTGTGTTTGGATAACCAATCCATTCTAAGGATTACATCTAATGTCTGAGTACCCAACACAATATGATTCGCTTGGGAACTCTACTCCATCCAAAAGCAATTGAACTTCCAAACATCCTGGGTTAGATCGGACATTAGGTGAGTACTTCTTGACATCGGCAATCTTCTGGCTGACAAGCTTCATGTTGAATACCATTGAACTGACCATCCTTTCATACACATCATTTTAAAGTGAACCATCAGTACAGGGTGAATACACAAAGAAACAACTGACTCTTCATTTATCATAATGCCTTTATTCCAAAAATTCTCATACCAGCATTTTAAGCATCTTTACTTTATTTCTTTAAACAAGAAAATCTTTACATTGATTTCTTAACCAATCACCTTATTATACAAATAGAGTTATGACATTGCACAGGGTATAATTATTGATCTAAACTTCCTCGATTAGCGTTGGCGCTGAAGTTTTGACTGACACGGAGTTGAGATAGACATGAACCGGTGTGGTCTTTTTCTTCTGAGGGCAACATTTGGCATGATGCCCGGGCTTGTGATAGGTATAGCAAATTTTAGGGGGCAAACTTCCTCCTTAAGAGCATTGTTGTACGGGGTAGTGTCTTTGTTCAAACGCCTCTTCTTCAACAGATTCTCTGAGCTAACTGCTCTTGCAACTTCATGTAACATCCCAAAATTTTGCTTAAATATTAATTTATTGCTTAAAAGAGCATTTATGATTTTCTGGAATTTATTTGGATTTTCTGGATTTATTTGAATTAATTCTTATTTCAAGTTTATTGCCTTTTATTCAAATCTATTTAAATCTGTGCAAAGTCCAAAGAAAGTTTTGCCAAAAATATTGTATTTGAGTCCAGAATGTCTCAAAGTATTTTTGAGATTTTTCTTGGATTTTTCCTAATAGTTTTATCCTTTAAAATAAATAAAATGAATTTCTGGAATTATTTTAATTGCTAAAAGCCAGAAAATTCCCTTTGAACAATGATGGGCCGAGCCCATGAGCTGTGCGTGCGTCGGCCCGTGAGTGGAGGTGCGCAGCCGCAGCCCTTGATCTTCCATCGGACGGTTAGGAGCCTTCGCGTGTAAATCGCAAACCCTAGCGCCAGTGGACGTAGGATCGGAATCGGACGGTCAGGGTTAAGTCGTACCGGTTTGGGAAGGTTTGAATCGTGTTCGTTAGTTGGTTCGGGCGGATCTGATCCAGCCACGTCTCCTCGAATCCCAGCCGTTCATTTGTCATCGGAGGGTCCTCGTGTGTCGTCTCCATCTCGGATTCTTCCGCCGCGCCGCCGTGTCTCCGGTGGACTCGGAGTTCGTGTTCTTCGCCCGCACGCTCCTCCGTCCGCCTATTTAAGGAGCCTACGGTGCGTTGAGGTCCTGTGTCGCGCGCGTCAAAACCCGAGTTTTAAATGCCCGAGACTGCCGAGCGCCCGTGGAGCGTCGTCGCCTTCCTCGCCGGCGGATTTTGTCTCAGGCGACGCCATTAGCAGCGGAGAAGCTTTGGACCGTTGGATCTTCGCCCGACGTCTCTGATTCGGCCGCGTGTTCTCGGTGAGCCGTAAAACCTTCATTAATCGCTGTCCGTTGGATCTGAAACCTGTGCTCGTGATCTTGCCGCGTGTGCACCGGTCGGCAACCGTCCGATGAGATCTGGATGCATCGGATGGCGCCGTCACCGCTGCCAATCGGGTGCCGCCGCGTGGAGGCGCAGGCGCCGAGGAGTCATGAGCCGGGTTCGCCGTGGACCCGCGCGACGTGGTGGACCGGGTCTATGCACCGAGGCCACGCGTCGGCTTCTGATTGGTCCGGTTCAGCGCTGGCGTCGTGATGACGTCAGGCTTGCGCAATAAATCGGTTTTTCAGAATAAAAGTAAATCTGTTAATTTCGATTTTCTGATTTTCGATTTTGATTTATTTCAAACTTCAAAAGGCTATATCTTTTGCATCGTAACTCGGATTTGAGTGATTCCAGTTTCTAAAAATTTGTAAAATTGAGATCTATTTAATGGTGAATTTTATTTGATTTTTGGAGTTCAATTGCTCTCTGTTTTGGTATTTATTTGCTTTTCTCCTTGACGCGTAGAGCGTTGAATTGTGCGACGCTTGGAGGAAGATCAAGCAACTCAAGAGCAAGTTCCGAACCAGATCAGGACCTATTCCAAGGCAAGTTGTGCTTTGATCATGTTGAACCCATGTTTATAAAATTGCTATATTTGTTTTACCCTATTATATATGTTTCAAATATACAATTGTTTCAAACTAGATTGGGCTTAGCTAATATACCGATTGATCTATACCCTACCTTGTCATTGTATGCCATGATCCATTGTCACCCTAGATTGGTTTAATATAGTTGATTAGTAACTATGATCAGCATTGGAGGTTTAGACCGTATTAATTGCTTAGCCGTGCCACGTCATCACATGTGTCAGAATCATTGATAATTAATCTTGATTAATGGAATATGGAACAATGTTATGAACTTGTGTGTCATGTGGGATCACACGATGAGATTGAGTTGTTGTGGCGAGTCATGTCACGCAACGATGTTGAATTGTTGATGGCACGTGGTGCTTAGTAATCAACTGGGTGATCATAACTTAGATTGAGGCAAGTGGCAAGGGGCGAGGAGGCCAAGGTGGGCCCAATGGGCAGAGGGTATATGGATGTCTTGCCTCGATCACACTAAGGACTTAACCTTGCAAGCCTTTGACCTGAGTCTATCATGCAACCACATGTCTGGTATGGGCCAGCCTAGCTGAGTAATTTGCAATGTCTTAATTTTGGTACTATTGTGGTCGGTGTGAGTTCCCGAGTTACGGTGTAATTCACATGGCGCAAGAGGGGGGCCCTGGATGTGGTAACCAGTCCCACCAGTGTTGAAACCTTAGCGGATAGTATCGGGTTAAGCCAGAGCATTGTAAAGGCTTTGTTATAATCACTCGCCTTGGTGGTGTTTGGTTGTATCACGTGGGTAAAGTGCATAACCTCTGCAGAGTGTGAAACTATTCGGATAGCCGTGCTCGCGGTATTGAGCAATGCTCGGGAATTACAGTTAAGGGTTAGCTTAATTAATTGGACAACATGGTTGGGATGGCGGAATGCCATATGGAAGATGGAATTTGACTTAGGATTGGAAACTTGGTCTACTTGAGAAATCCTGAATTTATTTACTATTGTTATTTGTTTTACATTCTTTACAATCTATTTATTGTATTTGTTCATAAATGTCGCTTATTGCAAAATAGCCATGATAGCCTATCCATTGGAATAAGCCTTACATATAGATACATAGAATTGCATTCATGCACAACTTGTTGAGTGCTTTAAGTACTCACCCTTGCCAAACAACAATAATCAACAGTTGAGGAATCTACACTGTGTTGGAAGATGAAGTCCAGAAGACACGAGTCATTAGGGTCCTAGCCTTGTCGGTTGCTCTGTGGTGAATCGATGAGCTATCTACGTTTTCTACTTTCCACGCTTAATCATTAGTTATATTTTCGGTCTTGCCTGCGTGGCTTAATAATGTAAGTTGGTCATAAGATCATACCTTTAGTTATATCAATGAATGAACTATTATTCTATTATCGTTGAGTATGATGTGATATGTACCAATGTTGAGCTGTGTGCACTAGCGTTGATCCTGGGAATAGTGCGGTAAACACAGTGGGTTCGAATCAGTGGATTCGGGTCCTTACAGAGGTGGTATCAGAGCATACTGACTGTAGGTCTTGGCCCTAGATAGTATGGAGGTGTCTTGTGTATGTCCAAACTATTTTCTAAAAGAAAATCTAAACTTGACTAATAAAACACTCTCGACTCATCTCATTCTCTACTTCTCGCCTTTGCTGAATTTACCGTTTTACTTGCCGTTTTGGGTGGAGCACTTATTCAAAAGTTCTTGTGGAGCAGATGTCGATTGTTCCGACCTTCGAGGAGTCAGCTGGCGGCTACGCCATGGAGCTGTGGAGAGTACTTCAGACGCTTGGGGGCTTTTATCGTCCGCTTTACCGAGGAGGGTGGTCGATTAATGGTGTACACCGGGATTTATTTGCAAGTCGATCATCTACGCGGGAGAACGAGGAAGCTAGCAGCCAATCAACATCTCGCCGAAGATTCTCGCACGAGGATGCAATTCAGAGGTTGCCCGACTTGCTCTTCGCCGTGTCCGCCGCGACCACGCCGACGAGCTTCACGACTCGTGTTCGCCTTCACCCGGATGTTCAAGCATGCCGACGCCGACGGATCGTGGAGAACGAGTGTGCCACTGCGGTACACCTTGCAGAGTTCGCCCTTGCCCAGGAGGATCATATGAGAGATACTACTCAGGAGCTGGAGACTGTGTACGAGGCACTCAGAGTGGCAGAGTAGGATCTTGAGGTGACCCGTGCTTCAGCCATCGGGATGATCACTGAGCTGGGAGAGGCCCTAGAGGCGGTCGAGGACGAGCTGGAGCGCGTGACTCGAGAAGTTCAGGAGCCAGCAGAGGAGTCCGAGGAGGATCCAGAGGAGCGAGAGTGGGAGCCAGAGGGGAGTGCAGACCCCATGGTTGCAGAGGACCCAGTAGTAGGTCACCAGGATAGGTTCGCTCATATGCCCGCTCATCCGCCGGTGTATGCGCCGGATCAGCCTCAGCCAGGGTGGCTGGATGAGTGAGTGTCAGCCTTGGAGCTGTGTTGAGACTCGAGTGTGAGTCGCGTCTTTAAGTTAGTTTTTACCTTTCTAGTTGACGTTAAGGTTTCGTGTTTAGTTTGCTTCTTAGTATTGCTGAGTGTGCAGTATGTGTTGCAAAGCTTGTAGGCTTAAATAAGCAGCCATACCAAGAATAAATAAAGAATTATTTCAATTGGGTATAACCTATCTCCCCGCTTTAGAAATTCTTACTTCTTATCTATGCTACACCTACCTTTCCTAACCCAAGAGGCAATCATCAGATGGTGAATACTCGAGGGAACAACGGAGCTTCAGGA
Source organism: Otatea glauca (assembly GCA_036346275.1). Taxonomy (NCBI): domain Eukaryota; kingdom Viridiplantae; phylum Streptophyta; class Magnoliopsida; order Poales; family Poaceae; genus Otatea; species Otatea glauca. The sequence goes on from CM070728.1 coordinate 31,480,295, forward strand.
AGTGGACTGCGTCAGAACGACAACACCAACGACAGAGGCAGCCCTCGACCACCGCGATGAGACATGCGAGACTGGGAGCGTTTCTTGCAGCGCAGACTCAACTGATGCAGACTATGATGCAACAGATGCAGCAGATGACCAACGCAGCAACCAACAACAACAACCCTGTAGCTCAGAACAACCATGGTGGACCCCGACCTCACTCAAAGCTATCAGGTTTTATGAGGACTAGGCCGCCAACTTTTTCAGGAAATGTGAACCCTTTGGAAGCCGATGACCGGCTTAGGACAATTGAGAAGAAGTCGCACATCACTCGGTGAGGGCAATGAGAAGGTGCTCTACGCCTCATCAACTTGAAGGAACCGCCGAGAATGGTGGGAGAATTATCGCCGCTCATGGAGCCCCACAAGAGATCACGGGAGGAGTTTACTAATGCTTTCGCCACTATCATGACCCGAGGGAATGATGGACCTTAAGAAGGAAGAGTTCGTGGCTCAAACAAGGAGGCCAACCGGTGGCCGAGCACGAACAAGTTTACTCGATTAGCTCGCTATGCCCTCAAGACGAGCGACGGATAAAGCTAGGCGCCTCGTTTCATGAAGGGACTAAATTCGGGATCGCAGTGGACTGACACCCACAATTTTCCAGATTTTCAGAATTAGTCAATAAGGCTTTGATCCTAGAAGATAAGCGCAAAGAGTGGGTGAGAACCGCAAGCGCTTGATGACTAATCAGGTGGACGCCCAAACCATCTACGCTTGAGGATGTCACCACAACAATTTGCTAGATTCCAACCACCACCGTGAACAAGACATCAACCCGCACCTCGCCCGCCAATCAAAATTTTCAAACCCAAAGACAGGCAACAATGCGCCAGAGGGAATCAAGATCGGCGGTGAAAAGATGCTATACCGCAACGAGCCAGGCACTTTTCTAATAGGTGTCCACGAAGGAGGCATCACGCCATTCGCTTTAACTTGGGAACAACACCGCCAAAGCACCAACCTCGGGAGGAAATCGTGCGCCAGTCAAGCCGAGCAACCCGCAATCAACAAAGCGTGGAAGGATCAACCACATCACCGCAGATGGAGCTCGTGAAGCTACGGACGTCAGATCGGGTAAGTTTCGGTCAACTCGAAGACTGCTACGCTTTGTTTGATTTCGAGCTTCGATTCGCTTGTTTCTCAAAGTTTTGCAACCAAGAATGGATTTAAAGTGGTGAATCTTAAGTGTGTGCTTTAGTCCAAGCCCCGTGATCCGAGCTTAGATCTAGCCTTGGGTGTTTGGGAGCTAAGTTGCTTATGGATGGGATAGAATTCCTAGCTAATCTTATCTTGATAGATGCGCAATCCTAGACGCCATCCTTGGAATGGATTGGCTGTCTAAGCATAAGGCCGTTTTGGATTGTGGCCGAAGGACCGTGACTTTGGAAGGCCCTAGTGGCAAGAAAGTAGAGTTTCAAGCGACCGATTCGAGATGGGCGATTAATGGTCAACAGCGTGAAAGCCATCAAAGATGGAAGATGTGCCAAGAGCTGTGGAATACCCGGATGTGTTTCGTAAGATTTGCCAGATTGCCACCGACCGTGATATCGAAGTTCGTGATCGAAGTTAGCGCCAGTACAAAGACCGATATCAAAAGACCATATCGGATGCCTACCGACGAGTTAGTGGAAATGAAGAAGCGATTGAGGAACCGCAAGAGAAAGGCTTCATTAGACTAAGTTCATCACCGTGGGAGCCCCGGTTTTGTTTGTTCGTAAAAGGACGGAAGTCTTAGAATGTGCATCGATTATCGTGCCATCGAATGAAGTAACGATCAAGAATAAGTATCCGCTGCCCGTGATCGATGACTTATTTGATCAATTAAGAGGAGCTGGAGTTTTTCCAAGATAGATCTTCGCTCGATACCATCGATTGAAGATCCGAGCGAGGATGTGCCTAAGACTGCGTTTTTATGCGATATGGACATTATGAGTTCACAGTCATGTCATTTGATTGACTAATGCCCGGCATATTTTATGAACATGATGAATAAGGTTTTCATGGAATATTTGGATAAGTTTGTTGTAGTCTTCATAGACGATATCTTGGTTTACTCAAGACAGAGGAAGAGCATGCGTAACATCTCGTAATGGTTTTAGAGAGGTCGTGAGAACATCAGCTATATGCTAAGTTTAGCAAGTGTGAATTTTGGAAGGAGAAAGTTGAATTTCTTGGTCACGTAATGACTACTAAAGGAGTAGCATTGACCCAAGCCAAAGTGGACGCAGTGTTGCATTGGGAGCAACCAAGTCATTACCAGATCCGTAGTTTTCTGCGAATGGCAGGATATTACTGTCGGTTCATAGAAGGATTCTCGACAATTGCTAAACCCCTTACGCAGTTGTTAAAGAAAGAAAAGAAGTTTGCATGGACGCCAGAGTGCGAGAAAAGTTTCATGGAATTAAAGAAGCGTTTAACAACAGCCTCCGTATTAGTACTGCCAGATGTGCAGAATGGATTTGATATATACTGCGATGCTTCAAAGCAAGGCTTAGGGTGCGTGTTAATGCAAGAAGGCAAGGTCGTTGCTTATGCGTCAAGACAGTTAAGACCGCATGAAGTGAATTACCCAACGCATGATTTGGAATTAGCTGCCGTAGTGCATGCTTTAAAGATATGGCGTCATTATCTCATAGGAAATAGATGTGAGATATATACAGATCATAAGAGCCTGAAATACATATTCACTCAAGCAGATCTGAATATGAGACAGCGAAGATGGCTTGAGCTAATTAAGGATTGTAATGTGGGAATCCATTATCATCCCGGAAAAGCCAATGTGGTAGCAGATGCTCTGAGTCGAAAGAGCCATAGCGCAAATACATTGACCATGGAGGATCAACCAGAATTATGCAAGGAATTTCAGAAACTAAGGTTGGAAGTTGTTCCGCAGGGAATGGTAGCTGCACTGGAAGTAAAGCCAACACTGGAGGATCAGATTAGTGAAGGCCAGAAAGATGACGATAAAATTTCTAAAGTCAAGGCTAAAAAGGAAGAAGGCCTAGCCGTAGATTTCACTCTGGATGAGCAAGGAACCATGTTTTTCAAAGGCCGAATTTGCGTGTCGGACAAAAAGGAACTGAAACAATTGATTCTTGAGGAAGCTCACGATTCTAAGTACTCGATTCATCCAGGAAGTGCCAAGATGTACCAGGATTTGAAAGAGAGATTTTGGTGGCCTAACATGAAGCGTGAAGTAGCTGAGCATGTTGTTTTATGCGACGTATGTCAGAGAGTAAAAGCCATGCATCAAAGACCCGCTGGTTTGTTGCAGCCGTTAAAATTCCGGAATGGAAGTGGGAGGAAATCGGAATGGATTTTATCACCGGTTTACCAAAAAACTCAGAGAGGTTACGATTCCATTTGGGTTATCGTGGATCGTCTAACCAAGGTCGCCCATTTTATCCCAGTAAAGACCACTTACTTAGGAGATCGTTTAGCAGAGTTGTACATGTCCAGGATTGTATGTTTGCATGGAGTGCCCAAGAAGATTGTGTCGCATGAGGGACCCAATTTACCTCGAGATTTTGGAATAAGTTGCACGAAGCAATGGGAACTCGTCTCAATTTTAGTACAAAGATATCACCCAGCATGGATGGTCGACCGAAAGAGTAAATCGATTTTAGAGGATATGTTGAGAGCTTGTGCTTTAGCTTATATTGCGACATGGGATAAGTGTTTGCCATATGCGAATTTAGTTACAACAATAGCTATCAAGCTAGCTTGCAGATGTCACCATTTGAAGCATTGTATGGACGCATTTGTCGTACTCGCTAAATTGGAATGAAACAGAGAGCGATTGGTGTTTGGGCCGATATTCTCGAGGAGGCGAAAGCCAAGTTGCAATGATCGAGAGAGGTTAAAGATAGCGATCCAAGATCAAGAGTTACGAGACAACCGTCGTCGAGATTTGAGTTTTGAACCAGAAGATCATGTGTATCTCAGGGTTACCCCTCTTAAGGGCGTTAAAAGATTTCATGTTAAAGGGAAGCTTGCACCAAGATATGTTGGTCCGTTCAAGATTCTGAGCCGTCGAGGAGAGGTGGCTTATCAGTTAGAGTTGCCTCAGTCCTTGGCAGGAGTACATGATGTATTCCATGTGTCGCAGCTTAAGAAGTGTCTCAGAGTGCCAACAGAGCAAACCCCGCTGGATGCAATAGAGCTGCAAGAAGATTTGACTTACAAAGAGCAACCGGTCAGGATTTTGGATGTTATGGAACGCAAGACCAGAAACAGGTCTATTCGCTTTGCGAGTTCATGGAGCAATCATTAGAAAGTGAAGCCACATGGGAGCGAGAAGAAGATTTGAAGACAGAATTCCCGAACCTATTCTCTAGTTAGCCCTGAATCTCGGGTCGAGATTCTGTTAAGGGGGGGAGGTTTGTAACATCCCAAAATTTTGCTTAAATATTAATTTATTGCTTAAAAGAGCATTTATGATTTTCTGGAATTTATTTGGATTTTCTGGATTTATTTGAATTAATTCTTATTTCAAGTTTATTACCTTTTATTCAAATCTATTTAAATCTGTGCAAAGTCCAAAGAAAGTTTTGCCAAAAATATTGTATTTGAGTCCAGAATGTCTCAAAGTATTTTTGAGATTTTTCTTGGATTTTTCCTAATAGTTTTATCCTTTAAAATAAATAAAACGAATTTCTGGAATTATTTTAATTGCTAAAAGCCAGAAAATTCCCTTTGAACAGTGATGGGCCGAGCCCATGAGCTGTGCGTGCGTCGGCCCGTGAGTGGAGGTGCGCAGCCGCAGCCCTTGATCTTCCATCGGACGGTCAGGAGCCTTCGCGTGTAAATCGCAAACCCTAGCGCCAGTGGACGTAGGATCGGAATCGGACGGTCAGGGTTAAGTCGTACCGGTTTGGGAAGGTTTGAATCGTGTTCGTTAGTTGGTTCGGCGGATCCGATCCACCACGCCTCCTCGAATCCCACCGCTCATTTGTCATCGGAGGGTCCTCGTGTGTCGCCTCCGTCTCGGATTCTTCCGCCCGCGCCGCCGTGTCTCCGGTGGACTCGAGTCCGTGTTCTTCGCCTCGCACGCCTCCATCCGCCTATTTAAGGAGCCTACGGGTGCGTTGAGGTCCTTGTCCCGTCGCGTCAAAACCCTGTGTTTTCGTCGCCCGCACCGCCGAGCGCCCGTGGAGCGCCGTCGCCTTCCTCGCCGCGGATTTTGTCTCAGCGACGCCATTAGCGTGAGAAGCTTTGGACCGCTGGATCTTCGCCGACGCCTACGATTCGCCGCGTGTTCTCGGTGAGCCGTAAAACCTTCATTAATCGCTGTCCGTTGGATCTGAAACCTGTGCTCGTGATCTTGCCGCGTGTGCACCGGTCGGCAACCGTCCGATGAGATCTAGATGCATCGGATGGCGCCGTCACCGTTGCCAATCGGGTGCCGCCGCGTGGAGGCGCAGGCGCCGAGGAGTCATGAGCCGGGTTCGCCGTGGACCCGCGCGACGTGGTGGACCGGGTCTATGCACCGAGGCCACGCGTCGGCTTCTGATTGGTCCGGTTCAGCGCTGGCGTCGTGATGACGTCAGGCTTGCGCAATAAATCGGTTTTTCAGAATAAAAGTAAATCTGTTAATTTCGATTTTCTGATTTTCTGATTTCAGTATTTATTTCAAACTTCAAAAGGCTATATCTTTTGCATTGTAACTCGGATTTGAGTGATTCCAGTTTCTAAAAATTTGTAAAATTGAGATCTATTTAATGGAGAATTTTATTTGATTTTTGGAGTTCAATTGCTCTCTGTTTTGGTATTTATTTGCTTTTCTCCTTCGGTACGCGTAGACGTTGAATTGTGCGACGCTTCGGAGGAAGATCAAGCAACTCAAGAGCAAGTTCCAGAACCAGATCAGGACCTATTCCAAGGCAAGTTGTGCTTTGATCATGTTGAACCCATGTTTATAAAATTGCTATATTTGTTTTACCCTATTATATATGTTTCAAATATTGGGCTTAGCTAATATACCAGATTGATCTATACCCTACCTTGTCATTGTCTGCCATGATCCATTGTCACCCTAGATTGGTTTAATATAGTTGATTAGTAACTATGATCAGCATTGGAGGTTTAGACCGTATTAATTGCTTAGCCGTGCCACGTCATCACATGTGTCAGAATCATTGATAATTAATCTTGATTAATGGAATATGGAACAATGTTATGAACTTGTGTGACATGTGGGATCACACGATGAGATTGAGTTGTTGTGGCGAGTCATGTCACGCAACGATGTTGAATTGTTGATGGCACGTGGTGCTTGGTAATCAACTGGGTGATCATAACTTAGATTGAGGCAAGTGGCAAGGGCGAGGAGGCAAGGTGGGCCCAATGGGCAGAGGGTATATGGATGTCTTGCCTCGATCACACTAAGGACTTAACCTTGCAAGCCTTTGACTGAGTCTATCATGCAACCACATGTCCGTATGGGCGGCCTTAGTGAGTAATTTGCAATGTCTTAATTTTGGTACTATTGTGGTCGGTGTGAGTTCCCGAGTTATGGTGTAATTCACATGGCGCAAGAGGGGGCCCCGGATGTGGTAACCATCCCACCAGTGTTGAAACCTTAGCGGATAGTATCGGGTTAAGCGAGCATTGTAAAGGCTTTGTTATAATCACTCGCCTTGGTGGTGTTTGGTTGTATCACGTGGGTAAAGTGCATAACCTCTGCAGAGTGTGAAACTATTCGGATAGCCGTGCTCATGTATTGAGCAATGCTCGGAATTACGATTAAGGGTTAGCTTAATTAATTGGACAACATGGTTGGGATGGCGGAATGCCATATGGAAGATGGAATTTGACTTAGGATTGGAAACTTGGTCTACTTGAGAAATCCTCAATTTATTTACTATTGTTATTTGTTTTACATTCTTTACAATCTATTTATTGTATTTGTTCATAAATGTCGCTTATTGCAAAATAGCCATGATAGCCTATCCATTGGAATAAGCCTTACATATAGATACATAGAATTGTATTCATGCACAACTTGTTGAGTGCTTTAAGTACTCACCCTTGCCAAACAACAATAATCAACAGTTGAGGAATCTACACTGTGTTGGAAGATGAAGTCCAGAAGACACGAGTCATTAGGGTCCGAGCCTTGTCGGTTACTGTGGTGAACTGATGAGCTATCTACGTTTTCTACTTTCCGCCGCTTAATCATTAGTTATATTTTCGCCTTGCCCCACGTGGCTTAATAATGTAAGTTGGTCATAAGATCATACCTTTAGTTATATCAATGAATGAACTATTATTCTATTATCGCTGAGTATGACGTGATATGTACCAATGTTGAGTCGTGTGCACTAGCGCTGATCCCGGGAATAGTGCGGTAAACACGGTGGGTTCAATCGGATTCGGTCCTTACAGAGGTGGTATCGTGAGCATACTGACTGTAGGTCTTGGCCCTAGATAGTATGGAGGTGTCTTGTGTATGTCCAAACTATTTTCTAAAAGAAAATCTAAACTTGACTAATAAAACACTCTCGACTCATCTCATTCTCTACTTCTCGCCTTTGCTGAATTTACCGTTTTACTTGCCGTTTTGGGTGGAGCACTTATTCAAAAGTTCTTGTGGAGCAGATGTCGATTGTTCCGACCTTCGAGGAGTCAGCTGGCGGCTACGCCATGGAGCTGTGGAGAGTACTTCAGACGCTTGGGGGCTTTTATCGTCCGCTTTACCGAGGAGGCAGCTGGTCAGTTAATGGTGTACACCGGGGATTTATTTGCAAGCTGATCATCTACGCTCGGGAGAACGAGGAAGCTAGCAGGCCAATCAACATCTCTGCCAGAAGATTCTCGTACGAGGATGCAATTCAGGAGGTTGCCCGACTTGCTCTTCGCCGTGTCTGCCGCGACTACGCCGACGAGCTTCACGACTCAGTGTTCCGCCTTCACCCAGATGTTCAAGCATGCCGACGCCGACGGATCGTGGAGAACGAGTGTGCCACTGCGGTACACCTTGCAGAGTTCGCCCTTGCCCAGGAGGATCATATGAGAGATACTACTCAGGAGCTGGAGACTGTGTACGAGGCACTCAGAGTGGCAGAGTAGGAGCTTGAGGTGACCCGTGCTTCAGCCATCGGGATGATCACTGAGCTGGGAGAGGCCCTAGAGGCGGTCGAGGACGAGCTGGAGCGCGTGACTCGAGAAGTTCAGGAGCCAGCAGAGGAGTCCGAGGAGGATCCAGAGGAGCGAGAGTGGGAGCCGAGGGGAGTGCACCCATGGTTGCAGAGGACCCGAGTAGGTCACCGTGATAGGTTCGCCATATGCCCGCCATCCGCCGGTGTATGCGCCGGATCACCTCACCTGTGGTGGTCGGATGAGTGAGTGTCGACCTTGAGCTGTGTTGAGACTCGAGTGTGAGTCGCGTCTTTAAGTTAGTTTTACCTTCTAGTTGACGTTAAGGTTTCGTGTTTAGTTTGCTTCTTAGTATTGCCGAGTGTGCAAGATGTGTTGCAAAGCTTGTAGGCTTAAATAAGCAGCCATACCAAGAATAAATAAAGAATTATTTCAATTGGGTATAACCTATCTCCCGCTTTAGAAATTCTTACTTATCTATGCTACACCTACCTTTCCTAACCCAAGAGGCAATCATCGATGGTGAATACTGAGGAACAACGGAGCTTCAGAAGTGGATCTGCGTCGTAACGACAACACCAACGACAGAGGCGCCCTCAACCACCGCGGTGAGACATGCAGAACTGGGCGTTTCTTGCAACAAGCAGACTAAGCGATGCAGACTATGATGCAACAGATGCAGCAGATGACCAACGCAGCAGCCAACAACAACAACCCTGTAGCTCAGAACAACCATGGTGGACCCCGACCTCACTCAAAGCTATCAGATTTTATGAGGACTAGGCCGCCAACTTTTCCAGGAAATGTGAACCCTTTGGAAGCCGATGACTGGCTTAGGACAATTGAGAAGAAGCTGCACATCACTCAGTGCGAGGGCAATGAGAAGGTGCTCTACGCCTCTCATCAACTTGAAGGAACCGCCGCAGAATGGTGGGAGAATTACTGTGCCGCTCATGGAGCCCCACAAGAGATCACCTGGGAGGAGTTTACTAATGCTTTTCGCCACTATCATGACCCGGAGGGAATGATGGACCTTAAGAAGGAAGAGTTCAGGGCTCTGAAACAAGGAGGCCAACCAGTGGCCGAGTACCTGAACAAGTTTACTCAGTTAGCTCGCTATGCCCCTGAAGACGTAGCGACGGATAAAGCTAGGCAGTCTCGTTTCATGAAGGGACTAAATTCAGATCGCAGGGACCGACACCCACAATTTTCAGATTTTCGTGAATTAGTCAATAAGGCTTTGATCCTAGAAGATAAGCGCAAAGAGTCGGGTGAGAACCGCAAGCGCTTGATGACTAATCGTGGTGGACGCCCAAACCATCTACGCTTGAGGATGTCACCACAACAATTTGCTAGATTCCAACCACCGCCAGAACAAGACATCAACCCTCGTACTCGCCCCGCCAATCAAAATTTTCAAACCCAAAGACAGGCAACAATGCGCCAGAGGGAATCAAGAATGGCAAAGTGAAAAGATGCTATACCGCAACGAGCCAGGCACTTTTCTAATAGGTGTCCACGTAAGGGAGGCATCACGCCGATTCGTTTCAACTTGGGAACAACACCGCCAAAGCACCAACCTCGGGAGGAAATCGTGCGCCAGTCAAGCCGAGCAACCCGCAATCAACAAAGGCGTGGAAGGATCAACCACATCACCGCAGATGGAGCTCGGGAAGCTACGGACGTCGTCTCGGGTAAGTTTCGTCAACTCGAGCACTGCCACTGCTTTGTTTGATTTCGAGCTTCGATTCGCTTGTTTCTCAAAGTTTTGCAACCAAGAATGGATTTAAAGTGGTGAATCTTAAGTGTGTGCTTTAGTCCAAGCCCCGTGATCCGAGCTTAGATCTAGCCTTGGGTGTTTGGGAGCTAAGTTGCTTATGGATGGGATAGAATTCCTAGCTAATCTTATCTTGATAGATGCGCAAATCCTAGACGTCATCCTTGGAATGGATTGGCTGTCTAAGCATAAGGCCGTTTTGGATTGTGGCCAAGGACCGTGACTTTGGAAGGCCCTAGTGGCAAGAAAGTAGAGTTTCAAGCGACCGCAGATTCGAGATGGGCGCTAATGGTCAACGGCGTGAAAGCCATCAAGATGGAAGATGTGCGAGAGCTGGAATACCGGATGTGTTTCGGAAGATTTGCAGATTGCCACCGACCGTGATATCGAAGTTCGTGATCGAGTTAGCGCCTGTGTACAAAGACCGATATCAAAAGACCATATCGGATGCCTACCGACGAGTTAGTGGAAATGAAGAAGCGCATTGAGGAACCGCAAGAGAAAGGCTTCATTAGACCAAGTTCATCACCGTGGGGAGCCCCGGTTTTGTTTGTTCGTAAAAGGACGGAAGTCTTAGAATGTGCATCGATTATCGTGCCTTTGAATGAAGTAACGATCAAGACTAAGTATCCGCTGCCCGTGATCGATGACTTATTTGATCAATTAAGAGGAGCTGGAGTTTTTCCAAGATAGATCTTCGCTCGATACCATCGATTGAAGATCCGAGCGGAGGATGTGCCTAAGACTGCGTTTTCTACGCGATATGGACATTATGAGTTCACAGTCATGTCATTTGATTGACTAATGCCCGGCATATTTTATGAACATGATGAATAAGGTTTTCATGGAATATTTGGATAAGTTTGTTGTAGTCTTCATAGACGATATCTTGGTTTACTCAAGACAGAGGAAGAGCATGCGAACATCTCGAATGGTTTTAGAGAGGTCGTGAGAACATCACCTATATGCTAAGTTTAGCAAGTGTGAATTTTGGAAGGAGAAAGTTGAATTTCTTGGTCACGTAATGACTACTAAAGGAGTAGCAGATTGACCCAAGCAAAGTGGACGCAGATGTTGCATTGGGAGCAACCAAGTCCATTACCAGATCCGTAGTTTTCGCGAATGGCGGATATTACCGTCGGTTCATAGAAGGATTCTCGACAATTGCTAAACCCCTTACGCAGCTTGTTAAAGAAAGAAAAGAAGTTTGCATGGACGCCAGAGTGCGAGAAAAGTTTCATGGAATTAAAGAAGCGCTAACAACGACCTCCGTATTAGTACCGCGGATGTGCGTAATGGATTTGATATATATCGCGATGCTTCAAAGCAAGGCTTAGGTGCGTGTTAATGCAAGAAGGCAAGGTCGTTGCTTATGCGTCAAGACGCTTAAGACCGCATGAAGTGAATTACCCAACGCATGATTTGGAATTAGTGCCGTAGTGCATGCTTTAAAGATATGGCGCCATTATCTCATAGGAAATAGATGTGAGATATATACGATCATAAGAGCTCAAATACATATTCACTCAAGCAGATCCAATATGAGAGGCGAAGATGGCTTGAGCTAATTAAGGATTGTAATGTGGGAATCCATTATCATCCGGAAAAGCCAATGTGGTAGCAGATGCTCGAGTCGAAAGAGCCATAGCGCAAATACATTGACCATGGAGGATCAACGTAATTATGCAAGGAATTTGAAACTAAGGTTGGAAGTTGTTCACAGGAATGGTAGTCAGACCGAAGTAAAGCCAACATCGGAGGATCAGATTAGTGAAGGCCGAAAGATGACGATAAAATTTCTAAAGTCAAGGCTAAAAGGAAGAAGGCCTAGCCGTAGATTTCACTCTGGATGAGCAAGGAACCATGTTTTTCAAAGGCCGAATTTGTGTGTTGATAAAAAGGAATCAAACAATTGATTCTTGAGGAAGCTCACGATTCTAAGTACTCGATTCATCCAGAAGTGCCAAGATGTACCAGATTTGAAAGAGAGATTTTGGTGGCCTAACATGAAGCGTGAAGTAGCCGAGCATGTTGTTTTATGCGACGATGTCGAGAGTAAAAGCCATGCATCAAAGACCACTGGTTTGTTGCGGTAGTTGAAAATTCGGAATGGAAGTGGAGGAAATCGGAATGGATTTTATCACCGGTTTACCAAAAACTCGAGAGGTTACGATTCCATTTGGGTTATCGTGGATCGCCTAACCAAGGTCGCCCATTTTATCCCAAAGAAAGACCACTTACTTAGAGATCGCTTAGCGAGTTGTACATGTCCAGATTGTATGTTTGCATGGAGTGCCCAAGAAGATTGTGTCGCATGAGGGACCCAATTTACCTCGAGATTTTGGAATAAGTTGCACGAAGCAATGGGAACTCGTCTCAATTTTAGTACAAAGATATCACCCGCAGATGCATGGTCGATCGAAAGAGTAAATCGATTTTAGAGGATATGTTGAGAGCTTGTGCTTTAGCTTATATTGCGACATGGGATAAGTGTTTGCCATATGCGAATTTAGTTACAACAATAGCTATCAAGCTAGCTTGCAGATGTCACCATTTGAAGCATTGTATGGACGCATTTGTCGACTGCTAAATTGGAATGAAACAGAGAGCGATTGGTGTTTGGGCCAGATATTCTCGAGGAGGCGTAAAGCCAAGTTGCAATGATCGAGAGAGGTTAAAGATAGCACATCAAGATCAAGAGTTACGCAGACAACCGTCGTCGAGATTTGAGTTTTGAACCGTAAGATCATGTGTATCTCGTGGTTACCCTCTTAAGGGCGTTAAAAGATTTCATGTTAAAGGAAGCTTGCACCAAGATATGTTGGTCCGCTCAAGATTACGAGCCGTCGAGGAGAGGTGGCTTATCGATTAGAGTTGCCTCGATCCTTGGCAGAGTACATGATGTATTCCATGTGTCGCAGCTTAAGAAGTGTCTCAGAGTGCCAACAGAGCAAACCCCGCTGGATGCAATAGAGCTGCAAGAAGATTTGACTTACAAAGAGCAACCGGTCAGGATTTTGGATGTTATGGAACGCAAGACCAGAAACAGGTCTATTCGCTTTTGCAGAGTTCAGTGGAGCAATCATTCCGAAAGTGAAGCCACATGGGAGCGAGAAGAAGATTTGAAGACAGAATTCCCGAACCTATTCTCTAGTTAGCCCTGAATCTCGGGTCGAGATTCTGTTAAGGGGGGGAGGTTTGTAACATCCCAAAATTTTGCTTAAATATTAATTTATTGCTTAAAAGAGCATTTATGATTTTCTGGAATTTATTTGGATTTTCTGGATTTATTTGAATTAATTCTTATTTCAAGTTTATTACCTTTTATTCAAATCTATTTAAATCTGTGCAAAGTCCAAAGAAAGTTTTGCCAAAAATATTGTATTTGAGTCCAGAATGTCTCAAAGTATTTTTGAGATTTTTCTTGGATTTTTCCTAATAGTTTTATCCTTTAAAATAAATAAAACGAATTTCTGGAATTATTTTAATTGCTAAAAGCCAGAAAATTCCCTTTGAACAGTGATGGGCCGAGCCCATGAGCTGTGCGTGCGTCGGCCCGTGAGTGGAGGTGGCAGCCGCAGCCCTTGATCTTCCATCGGACGGCCAGAGCCTTGGCGTGTAAATCGCAAACCCTAGCGCCAATGGGACGAGGATCGAATCTGACGGTCGTGGTTAAGTCGCACCCGGCTTGGGAAGGTTTGAATCGTGTTCGTTAGTTGGTTCGGCGGATCCGATCCACCACGCCTCCTCGAATCCGGCCGCTCATTTGTCATCGGAGGGTCCTCGTGTGTCGCCTCCGCCTCGGATTCTTCCGCCGCGCCGCCGTGTTCCGGTGGACTCGAGTCCGTGTTCTTCGCCCGCACGCTCCTCCGTCCGCCTATTTAAGGAGCCTACGGGTGCGTTGAGGTCCTTGTCCCGCCGCGCCAAAACCCCGTGTTTTCGCTGCCCGAGACCGCCGGAGCGCCGTGGAGCGTCGCCGCCTTCCTCGCCGGCGGATTTTGTCTCAAAGCGACGCCATTAGCGGAGAAGCTTTGGACCGTTGGATCTTCGCCGACGCCTCGATTCGCCGCGTGTTCTCGGTGAGCCGTAAAACCTTCATTAATCGCTGTCCGTTGGATCTGAAACCTGTGCTCGTGATCTTGCCGCGTGTGCACCGGTGGGCAACCGTCCGATGGGATCTGGATGCATCGGATGGCGCCGTCACCGCTGCCAATCGGGTGCCGCCGCGTGGAGGCGCAGGCGCCGAGGAGTCATGAGCCGGGTTCGCCGTGGACCCGCGCGACGTGGTGGACCGGGTCTATGCACCGAGGCCACGCGTCGGCTTCTGATTGGTCCGGTTCAGCGCTGGCGTCGTGATGACGTCAGGCTTGCGCAATAAATCGGTTTTCGTAATAAAAGTAAATCTGTTAATTTCGATTTTCTCGATTTTCGATTTCAAGATTTATTTCAAACTTCAAAAGGCTATATCTTTTGCATCGTAACTCGGATTTGAGTGATTCCAGTTTCTAAAAATTTGTAAAATTGAGATCTATTTAATGGTGAATTTTATTTGATTTTTGGAGTTCAATTGCTCTCTGTTTTGGTATTTATTTGCTTTTCTCCTTGATGACGCTGTAGACGTTGAATTGTGCGACGCTCGAGGAAGATCAAGCAACTCAAGAGCAAGTTCCAGAACCAGATCAGACCTATTCCAAGGCAAGTTGTGCTTTGATCATGTTGAACCCATGTTTATAAAATTGCTATATTTGTTTTACCCTATTATATATGTTTCAAATATACAATTGTTTCAAACTAGATTGGGCTTAGCTAATATACCGATTGATCTATACCCTACCTTGTCATTGTATGCCATGATCCATTGTCACCCTAGATTGGTTTAATATAGTTGATTAGTAATTATGATCAACATTGGAGGTTTAGACCGTATTAATTGCTTAGCCGTGCCACGCCATCACATGTGTCAGAATCATTGATAATTAATCTTGATTAATGGAATATGGAACAATGTTATGAACTTGTGTGTCATGTGGGATCACACGATGAGATTGAGTTGTTGTGGCGAGTCATGTCACGCAACGATGTTGAATTGTTGATGGCACGTGGTGCTTAGTAATCAACCGGGTGATCATAACTTAGATTGAGGCAAGTGGCAAGGCGAGGAGGCTAAGGTGGGCCCAATGGGCGAGGGTATATGGATGTCTTGCCTCGATCACACTAAGGACTTAACCTTGCAAGCCTTTGACCGAGTCTATCATGCAACCACATGTCCGGTATGGGCCACCTAATGAGTAATTTGCAATGTCTTAATTTTGGTACTATTGTGGTCGGTGTGAGTTCCCGAGTTATGGTGTAATTCACATGGCGCAAGAGGGGGCCCCGGATGTGGTAACCATCCCACCAGTGTTGAAACCTTAGCGGATAGTATCGGGTTAAGCGAGCATTGTAAAGGCTTTGTTATAATCACTCGCCTTGGTGGTGTTTGGTTGTATCACGTGGGTAAAGTGCATAACCTCCGCAGAGTGTGAAACTATTCGGATAGCCGTGCTCATGTATTGAGCAATGCTCGGAATTCTGATTAAGGGTTAGCTTAATTAATTGGACAACATGGTTGGGATGGCGGAATGCCATATGGAAGATGGAATTTGACTTAGGATTGGAAACTTGGTCTACTTGAGAAATCCTGAATTTATTTACTATTGTTATTTGTTTTACATTCTTTACAATCTATTTATCAGATTTGTTCATAAATGTCGCTTATTGCAAAATAGCCATGATAGCCTATCCATTGAATAAGCCTTACATATAGATACATAGAATTGCATTCTCGTGCACAACTTGTTGAGTGCTTTAAGTACTCACCCTTGCCAAACAACAATAATCAACAGCTTGAGGAATCTACACTGTGTTGGAAGATGAAGTCCGTGAAGACACGAGTCATTAGGGTCCGAGCCTTGTCGGTTGCTGTGGTGGTCGATGAGCTATCTACGTTTTCTACTTTCCGCCGCTTAATCATTAGTTATATTTTGGTCTTGCCTGCGTGGCTTAATAATGTAAGTTGGTCATAAGATCATACCTTTAGTTATATCAATGAATGAACTATTATTCTGTTATCGTTGAGTATGACGTGATATGTACCAATGTTGAGCTGTGTGAACTAGCGTTGATCCTGGGAATAGTGCGGTAAACACAGTGGGTTCGAATCAGTGGATTCGGGTCCTTACACTTCACCGCTCACTTTTGGCGTTATGTACTTAACTGAGGTAACTTCCGGTATGACCACAGCTGTAGGAAATATTTGTCCCCTCTGTTGGCATTGTTTAACTAAATGACCTTCCTCCTGATAGTAATAGCACAAACGTTTGCATCGTTGTGCCTTACTGGGTGCAACTGTATGCTCAAAATTGTCCATGTAATTCAGGATCGGTTGCTTCAGAGGGCATTTTCTAGACCAATGACCTTCTTCATCACACAAGAAACATGTTGTTGGTGATTGCCACTTACTGCTTTCCTGATGAAGACTGACATGATTTAAGTGCTGCTTCTTTAGCTCCTCAAACTACTTAGTATATACGACTGGTGTTCCACATCCTTTTGTTAGTTTTTGATCAATTGTGGCTTGGAGATTCTTTTGATGATGCCGAGTCACATCAGTAACTATCGAATCCAAGGGACATTGAGCTGGGCAATGATCTTGACCTTCACAAAGGTAACATGTGATGTTGCTCATAGGACACTCTCTAAGAGAATGACTTCCTTCATAGCTGGAGCAATTGATGGCATGCTCATCAGCGGTATGTCCTATTTCTCCACAATGAATGCACGCACTATCTTCTGACTTGTTTGGTTGACAACACTTCAAAGAACAACGTTTAGATCTTGCATAGGGTGTCGGGGTAGCATTCTTCTCTGAATTCACTGTGACCACACTGTCCTCTGGTGAAGCAAAGTGATGACGAAAAACAGTATCAAACTCATTCCAAGAGATATTCTATGGGGCTTCATGGACAGCACAATATTTCTTCCACCATTCAGCAACTATTCCCTCCAATAGATAAGAAGCATACATGACCTTCTCATCACCTTTACACTGAGCAATGAATAATTTCCTCTCGATGGTCTTGATCCCATCATCAGCTTCCAAAGGTGAAATATTTCCAGAAAATGTCGGCGAACGAGTCCTTATGAAATCCTATAACCTTGAGTAGGAACAAGGACCATTGGCAACAGCTCGAGACAGATTGTTGGTATTGGCTTGATTAGTCATATTCTGCATTTGCTGCACCATTGAATGCATCAACTGAGTCTGAGCATCAAGAAAATCTCCCAAGTTCTGCATGTCCACTGACGGCAACGGTTGAGGGAATGTTCTTTCACTGAGGTTGTCAGTGGATTGGGTACCACTTCTGTTACCTCCATTGTTACCACAGGTCTTCACCATCTGCTGATTGCTTCACAGGGTTAGAGGAGAAGGGAAAAGCATAGATACGGTTCAAGAATCCTAATGCAGGTGAGGTAGGTTTAACCCAACAGCTTAAGCAATTAATATTAATAACTTGGTATAGTTGCTTACAAAAGTTTAAGAGCTCTGCAACACATACTGCACACTCAGCAATCAAGAAAGAACCAATTCAACCTAAGCACACAAAACTACCGCCTACATGGGTGACACTCCTATCATAGCAGACATGACTCCCACACAGGAGTCTCAACAGACAACTCGAAGTACTGGGTCTTCTGGCTTCCAAAACACTTCATCGATTCATTCTTCCTTGATCTCGGTGATTGCTTTATTCATGATCTTTAGGGTAGCAGCAGGCACTCAGTGCTTCCTCCTAAGGTGTGGTACATCGCTTTCTACTCAAGACAACTTAAGTAAGATTTTAACTCAATCCAGCAAGGGAGAGATAAAGAAATTTAAAAAAGGGAAAAGAATGGAAGAATAAGATAAGTCAAGAACATATTATTCTTTCTAGTTGAGTCTTAATTAAGAAAATAATTTTGAAGGTCCTAAAGAGACGACCAGACTATCTAGGGCCAAGACCTACAGTCAGTATGGCTCTGATACCTTCTCTATCGGGACCCCGAATATGCAAATCCGGACCCTCTGTGTATATCAAACTAGTACAGGATCATGCTAGGCACACAGCTTCAACATAGATGAATATCACAATCATACACAGCAAAAACATAATAAAAGACATCATCTAATAACAAAGATATAGTTGAATGACCTTAAGGTCAAACTTACACTTATTAAGCCTTGATGGCTATGAATCAAAGCAAATAAACATCAGCGAAACGAAGAACATCAGTGATTCCCATCAACATGCCACAGGCATCTGACAAGGTTCAACTCCTAAATATTCGCCTCCTCATGGAACCCATCTCTTTCGCAGATGTAGACTTCTCCTCAACTGATGATTTGGTTGTAGGCAAGGGTGAGTACCTAAAGCATTCAACAAGTTGTGCACAGAATGCAAGTCTATCATACTATATGCATGGCTTATTCCAAAGGAACGGCTAACATGGTTATTTTGCAATAAGGCATCATTTATGAAGAAATAACATAAATAGATTGTAAAGATAGTAAAACAAATAATAACAATAATAAATTTCTCAATTATTTTCTAAATAAACCAACTCACAACCTTAAATCTATTTCCAAACTTCCATAGGCATACAGTCTCCATCCCAAATTCATTTTAATAAAATCTAACCCTTAACCGTAATTTTCGAGCCTTGCTCAATACCGCGAGCACAACTTTTCGGATAGATTTTACACTCTGCAGAGGTTATGCGCTTTACCCACACGATATTATCATCTTTTGTTGACAAGCTAATGACACTTTCATTGGTGTGTCGGCAGAGAGATCATGACAAAGCCTTTACAAAGCTCTGTCTTAACCCAGTACTACTCGCTAAGGTTTCAACACTGATTGCACTGGTTACCACATTCAGGGCCTCCCCTCTTGCGCCAATGAGTTTACCCACAAAGGGGCTCAGACCACCACTAGTAGTACCAAGCTAAGACATTGTAAATTAATCAGCAAGGTCCATCCCATTTCAGACATGTGGTTGCATGATTGACTCAGGTCAAATGTTTGCAAGGTTAAGTCCTTAGGTTGACCAAGGCAAGACTAACCAGCAATTTATCATTACTATTTCCATTATCAAAAATAAGCGACCGCCCAAATGCCACATTGGCCCACCATAAATTCTTGCTACCTGCCTCAGTCTAAATCATTTTACCACCCTAGTTGATTACCATGCACCATGTGCCATCAACAACATTGAGTGACAATACCTAACACACATTTTCAAAAACATGTTCCATATTTCATAAAGCAAGATTAAATTTTCTCACATAAAATGATATCAATAACTCGTTGCACGGCTAAGCAAACTATTCACGTTCTAGCTAACCCACATTAGCAAATAATAGATGCCAACGTATAAGGAACCAT
The DNA here is from genome assembly GCA_036346275.1 of Otatea glauca. Lineage (NCBI taxonomy): Eukaryota > Viridiplantae > Streptophyta > Magnoliopsida > Poales > Poaceae > Otatea > Otatea glauca. The sequence goes on from CM070728.1 coordinate 31,499,677, forward strand.
ACTAGGGTGACAAATGAATCATGGCATACTGACGTCATGCTGATGTCATGGGACACGTGGCACTTCCTAGGAATGACACGTGGTGCAACCAAAACATGACACGTGTGCAACCGCATGGACTGGGTTCACGGCTAGCTCGGGGCTATGGTGGACTCAGTGCTCTATACTGGTGCACCGGCTGACGCAAGCATGACACTAGCAGGGACACGTGGCAAAGCACGAAACTATCCACGTTGCGCTACCGCAGTGGCAACAAACGGCGGCATCACAACTGTTCTGATCCGATTGGACGGTGGTGACTACTAGCAAAGCTAAAACATCAGAGCAATATGGTAGGCCCAGTGGGTGACGCGCGGTTTACGATCTGACCGCCCATTACAAAATCGAGTGTCACGATCGCACATGGCAGATGAACCGGCGGGGTGTAGATCTAACGCGGTGGGGCAGCGAAGCGGTGATGTGAGGCTTACTGTAGAGGCGACGCGTGGCAGGATCCTATCCTTGCTATCACGATCAAACGACTTCACTGCTACACGCACAACAACGAAGTAGCGAACACGAGGCGCGACGCAACCTGTCGATACGAGATTTGACGGCCAGAAACTTCTCGACACGGCGATGGCGCACGGCGGCGAGATCTTACTAGAAAGGAAGACGATGACCTGGTCGACGACGATTGAGGGTGACTCCGGCGACGTTAACACCTGGCACAGAAGCGTCTAACCATGGCGAACACGATAAGGATCTTAGCGACGGCGGAGATGGCTCAACGGGGGTGAAACCTTGCACAAAAGCACGGCGACGACCACTAGGACTATGGCGAGCTCATGAGCAGCACAGACGATGGCTTGGGTGGTGTTTTCTAGGGCTTCGGGTTCATCTCAAGATGAGGATTCCAACAAACCCAGCGGCGCCTTAAATAGTACCCTAGGGAGGCGCGCATCGGCTGGACTCAAATTCTGAGATCCTTGGGGATATGGTGGCGCAGCGAATCCAGCTGCGATACGGCGAGGGTAACATGTCGCAATCATGGCCGTCCATGCGGACACGATCCGACGACTCCGAAGCAAACTCAACGCGGCGAGCTCACACACGTCGGATTCAAATCCAACGGCAGGGATGCGGTGCGTCTAGGGTTAAGCGAGGAAAATGGGCCGATAGGCTAGCTGCACAATGAATTGGGTCGGCCCGGGTGGGTTTCGGCCCAAACACTATTTGCTGCATTTCCAAAGATTTTTGAATAAAATAAATACTAGTAATTCAAATAAATGAAATAAAATAGCAAAATTACAAGAAAAAATCCATCAAAAATCTTTAAAATATTTTAAGGCATTTAGAACACAAATAAAATATTTCTAGCAAAATATTGTTAGAACTTTTCCAATAAATAAATAATAAATGATAAGAGGTTTAAATCAATAAATACAAATCAATTAAATAAAATCCAGGAAATTTATAAAACAGTAAAATGCATATTAAATCGACAAAACACAAAAAATGGGATGTTGCATTAAGGAAACAATAAGACATAATGTAATGTTTTGAAAGCTCTTGATTTGGAAATATTTGTATTTCTATTTCGGCTAGAGTTAGATTTGATTAAAAATGTGTGCGGTGTTTTAGAATGTCTCTTAAAGGAGATTCTTTTGATTGTTTCTTAAGTGATTTGTGATGGTGAGAAGGTTTCCCGTTAGGAAATGAGTTCCCTTACTCTTAAGAAAAAGAGACGTTTGTTATATGGAAGTGGTTTGATTCCATGTGTCGGAACCCGAATATGCAAATTCGGACCCTCTATTTATACTGCACTAGTCAAGGATCACGCTAGTGCACACAGGCTCAACATCGGTAAATATCACAATCATACACATCGGAACATTAAGAAAGACATCATATATTAAATAATACTAGTTCAATGACCTTGAGGTCAACTTATAGGACTATGCCTCACAGGGCTAAACAACTAATTAAACTGCAGTGGAATTAAAATATAGATAAATCCCTCAGTATACCACAGGCAATTGACAAGGTTCGCACCCTAAACATTTGTCTCTTCCTGGTACACCACCTCCAGCATTGGTGTAGACTCCTCAACTGGTGATGTTCTTGTGGGCAAGGGTGAGTACTTAAAACACTCAACAAGTTGTGCACAGAATGCAGTTCTAACATATCTATATAAAGGCTTATTCCAAAGGAAAGGCTAACAGGGCTATTTTGCAATAAAGTAGCATTTAAAAACTAGTACAATAAATAGATTGTAAAGACAATAAAACAAATAACAATAATAGATAGATTCAGCATTTCTCAAGTAAACCAAGTTTTCAATTCTAAGTCATGTTCCAACCTTCCATATGGCAATCCTGCCATCCCAACCAACTTTCCATTTAATTACACTAACCCTTAACTGTAATTCCCGAGCATTGCTCAATACCGTGAGCACGGCTATCCAAATAGATTTACACTCTGCAGAGGTAATGCATTTTACTCACATGACATGAACATCTCTTTGTGCAAATGTTACTATCACATTTTCATTGGTGTGACGCAGAGATAGCATGACAAAGCCTTTACAATGCACTGCCTTAACCCAGTACTACCCGTTGAGGTTTCAACACTGAAGGGTTAAATCGCCACAACAGTGCCCCCCTTTTGCGCCATGTGAGTTGATCCGTAAACTCGGAACTCACACCGCCATTGATAGTACCAAGGCTAAAACGTTGCAAATTAATTAGCTAGGCTGTCCCATACCAGACATGTGGTTGCATAATTGACTCAGGTCAAAGGCTTGCAAGGTTATGTCCTTAAGATGATCGAGGCAAGACTTCCACATACCCTCTACCCATCGAGCCCACCTTGGCGCACTGCCCCATGCCACTTGGCCCAATCTAAGTGATTACCACCCCAGTTGATTACCAAGCACCACGTGCTATCAACAAGTCAACATCGTTGTGTGACATCCTCCGTCACCACAACTCAATATCATCGTGTGACAACACCCGGTATAAAAAATCATAATCATGTTCCATATTCCATTATTCAAGATTAAACATTGATGACTCAAGTACATATGATGACGTGGCATGGCTAAGCAACTAATACTATCTAACAAACCCATGTTGATTTCAATATTAACCAACTATAACGAACCAATCTAGGGTGACAATAGATCATGGCATACAAATGATAAGGTAGGGTATAGATCAAATTGGTATATTAGCTAGATCCCATTTTATTTTGAAACAATTATTTACGTAAAATAATATGCAATAGGGTAAAACAATATAGCAGTTTTGTAAACATGGGTTCAACATGCTCAAAGCATAACATGCCTTTAAAAAGCCCTTATTCTTACTCTGGACCTTGGTCTTGAGTTTATGGATCTTCCTCGGAAGCATCGCACAATTCAACGTCTACGCGAAACAAGAGAGAAAGCCAAATAAACAACAAAATAGAGAGTAAATTAACTCAAAAAATGAAATAAAATTCACCATTTGATAGATCATAATTTTATAAATTTTTAGAAACTTGAATCACCTCAATCGGAGCTCGTATGAGGAAGAACGGGCTCACGGAAGTTTCAAAAATCATAAAAACCTAAAAATTGGAAAATCAATAATATTCCGAATAATTTTTAAACTAAAAAAAGATAATTATTGCATCAGCATGATGTCATAGTGACGTCATCGCCAAGCCAACCAATCTAACACCACCACGCATCTCAGGCATTTGGACCAAGTCCACCCGCCCGCACTTGTTCACGGTGGAAGCTGTTCACGACGCCTCGATGCCCGCTACAACACGCGTCGTGATGCAACTAGCTGCGGCGCTACTGAGCCGATGTCCGACATGTGGTGTACATTTGCGATACCTTCGAATCAGGCGGCGGCAAAACAAACTGACGTGGCTCGATCTAAGCGGTTCACATAGAATCGGATGGCATGCTTACCTACGCAGTTTACTGCTTACGCGATAACGTGGCTTGATCTCGGCAGTTTGAAAATGATCTGACGGTTAATAGCTCCCGATCCCAGCGATGGCGACAAGGTTTCACCGGATGAAAAGAAGATGACCACCGATGCGGCGTTTCGACGAGCTTTCGGCAATGTTTTCACGTTGGCCTGACGCGACTCGCACTAAGCATCACAGATCCGGTCCTCACAAAGGTAGAGATGGCTCGCTAATGGCGGAAAATGGCCAAAACGACAGCGGCACACAAGCAACTACGGCGAGCTCCCTGATGCAAATGACGGCGATGCAGGCGACGCTCTCGGTGTCTACGGATGCGTAACAAAATGGTGAACCTCGGGGTGCGGTGGGCCTTAAATAGCCTCGCGAAATGGACGCAAAACGGAGACCTAGCACCTTACAGCGGCGCAACCGTGTCGGCCATGGACTCTGATAGCGGCTCGGACAAAGACATCTTTCGTCCGTCCGATGGACGATCAACGGCTGAGAATCCTCAAAGACGTGGTGCAATCAAAACCAACTAAGATACTAGGGTTTCCTAAACGCTATCGACCGTCTGATGATGATCTCACAGTCCACAGCCAAGCTTCTAGAACTCGGGCCGCACACAGTAAATGGGCCTAGCCCAATACTGTTCATTTGGATTTCTAGAGTTTTACTAATTAAAATAATTCATAAAATTCAACTAATTAGTTTAAGGATTTAAAAATACCAGGAAAAATCCGAGAAAAATCTCAAAAATACTTTAAGACATTTTGAACTTAAATAAAATGTTTTTAGCTAAACTTTATATTAAACTTCATAATACTTTAATGTTTTTCAATAAAAAGCCAAATACAATATTTTAAATAAAATCCAGAAAAATCTAAATAAATCATAAAAATCATAAAATGCACAAATAGCAATAAAATAGTATTTTAAGGCAAATTTTGGGGTTTTACAAACCTCCTCCCCTTAACAGAATCTCAACCCTGAGATTCAGGGTTTACTAGAGAATAGGTTTGCGAATTTCGATTTCAGATCCTCTTCACACTCCCAGGTAGCTTCACTCCTTGAATGATTGCTCCACTACACTTAGCAAAAGCGAATTGTCTTGTTTTTGGTCTTGCGCTCCATCACATCCAAAATCTTGATTGGCTGCTCTTTATAAATCAGATCCTCCTGCAGTTCAATTGCTTCTAAATGTGTCTGCTCTGTTGGCACTCTGAGACATTTCTTAAGCTGTGACACATGGTACACATCATGCACTCCTGCCAATGACAGCAACAATTCCAACTGATAAGCGACCTCTCCTCGTCGACTCAAGATCTTAAACGGACCAACATATCTTGGCGCAAGCTTTCCTTTAGCGTGAAACCTTTTAACACCTTTTAGAGGGGTAATTATGAAATACACCAAACCATTTGGCTCAACGCTCAAATCTCGACGACAATTATCAGTGTAGCTCTTTTGCCTTGACTGCGCTATTTTCAACCTGTGTCTGATCATAGCGATTTGCTCTTCTGTTTCCTTGAGAATATCAGGCCCAAACACCAAATGATCTCCCGTCTCATTCCAATTCAACGGAGTACGACAGGCACAACCATATAAAACCTCAAATGATGACATTTGCAAACTTGCCTGACAAATGTTGTTATAGCTGAATTCTTGCATACGATAAACCCTTATCCCATGATGTAGCATAAGCTAATGCACAAGCTCTTCACATATCCTCAAAAATTCGATCAACTCTATCAGTCTGACAATCTGTTTGCGGATGATATGTTGTACTGAAATTCAAGCGAGTTCCCATGGCTTCATGCATATTACTCCAAAATCTCAAGGTAAATTGAGTACCTTTATCTGACACAATCTTCTTAGGCATTCCATGCAAATACACAATTCTTGATATATACAACTCTGCCAAATGATCTCCTGAATAAGTCGTCTTCACAAGAATAAAGTGAGCTACTTTGGTCAAACGATCCACGATGACCCAAATCGAATCATAACCTTCCTGAGTCTTTGGCAAGCCGATAATAAAATCCATTCTGATTTCCTCCCACTTCCATTCAAGAACCTTCAACAGTTGCAACAAACCAGTAGGTCTCTAACGCATAGCTTTCACCCTTTGTTACCCATCACATAAGGCAACGTGCTCAGCTACCTCACGCTTCGTGTTAGGCCACCAAAACCTTTCCTTAAGATCTTGATACATCTTAGCACTTCTTGGATGAATTGAATACTTGGAATCATGAGCTTCCTCAAGAATCAACTGTTTCAGCTCCTTTTTGTTTGGTACACAAATTCAACCTTTTAACCACATGGTACCTTGCTCATCCAAAATAAAATCCTTGGCTAATCCTTCATCCTTCTTGGACTTGATTCTGTTGATCTTTTCATTATCCTTCTGACCTCTTCTGATTTGATCTTCAAGTGTTGGCTTTACTTCCAAAGCAGGTACAAATCCTTGCAGAATAACTTCCAACTTCAATTCTGAAACTCTTTGCATAACTCTGATTGATCATCCAATATCAACATATTAGCACTATGGCTCTCTCGACTCAAGACATCTCCTACCACATTAGCCTTACTAGGATGATTATGGATCCCAGCATTAAAATACTTGATCAACTCCGACCATCATGTTCATTCCATATTAAGGTCTGACTTAGAAAATATATACTTTAGACTCTTGTGATCTGTGTATATCTCACATCTATTCTCAATGAGACAATAACGCCACAACTTCAAAGCATGCACCACTACAGCTAATTCCAAATCATACATTGGATAATTCTCTTCATGCAGCCTCAACTGCCTTGATGCATAAGCAACAACATTGCCACTCTGCATCAATACGCCTACAAGTCCTTGTCTGGAAGCATCACAGTACATATCAAAACTACTCTGCACATCTTGCAACACTAACATAGGTGCTATCGTCAGACGCTTCTTTAACTCCAGAAAACTCTTTTCGCACTCCGTCGTCCATGCAAACTTCTTCTCTCTTTTTTCAACAACTGCGTAAACGGTCTAGCAATCGTCGAAAATCTTTTTATAAACTGACGGTAATATCCCGCTATTCTCTGAAAACTACGAGTCTGAGTGACAGACTCTGGTTGTTCCTAATGCAACACTGCTTCTACTTTGCTTGGGTCAACAGCAACTCCTTTAACAGTCATCACATAACCCAGAATTCAACCTTTTCCCTTTTTCAAAACCACACTTACTGCATTTAGCATATAGTTGTTGTTCTTGCACTTTTCAAAGACCAACCACAAGTGTTCCGCATGCTTCTCCTTCGACTTGGAGTATAATACAATGTCATCCATGCACACAACGACAACTTGCCCAATTATACCATGAGAACCTTATTCACCATGATCTTGAAATATATGTATAGGGGTATTGGTCAATCTAGCAGACACAATTGTAAACTCATATTGTCCATAACACATAGAAAACTCTGACTTAGGAACATTCTCTGCACGAATCTTCAATTGATGTTATCCTGATCGAAGATCTATCTTTGAGAAAACTTCAGCTCCTTGTAACTGATCAAACAAATCATTGATCATGGGCAATGGGTACTTATCCTTATTTGTCACTTCATTAAGTGCATGATAACCAATACACATCCTTAAACTTCCTCCTTCTTCCTGACGAACAAAACAGGCGCTTCTCACGGAGAAGAACTAGGTCGAATAAAACCTTTATCAAGCAACTCCTTAATCTACTTTTGCATCTCAACTAACTCATCTGTAAGCATTTGATATAGTCTCTTCGCTCTTGATGTTGTTCCAAGCACTATTTCAATCACAAACTTAATCTCTCGATCTGATAGCATACTAGGTAGATCCTCAAGAAACACGTCTAGGTATTCTCTGACAACTGGCGCATCTTCTAATCTGGCAACTTCCACACTTGTTAACACCAACTAACCATCATGGACTGCGGTTGCTTGAAATTCCACTTTCTCGTCATTAGGGCTTTCAACTGGCACAACTCTTCGATCAAAATCCATTACAGCCTAATGTTTGGACAGGCAATCCATTCCAAGGATAACATCCAGGGTCTAAGTACCCAACACGACAGTATTCACTTGGAACACTACTCCATCAATAAGCAATTGAACTTCCAAACACCCTAGGTTAGATCAAGCAATACTGTACTTTCTGACAATCGGCAATTCTTCCGGGCTGACAAGCTTCACGAACACCACTGAACTGACCATCATTGCGCATGCAACATCTTCAGGCAAAACATCAACACAGGTGAATACTCAGGGAAACATCTAACCCTTCATTTACTATTAACGCCTTTATTCCAAAACTTCACATACCAGCATAACATTCATCTCTACTTTATTTCTCTATTAAGGAAATCTTTACATTGAGTTCTTCGCTAATCACTTTCCTTTACAAGTAAAGTTATAACATTGCATCGAGTAAAATCATTGCTCTAGACTTCCTTGATTTAGCGTTGGCGCTGGGGTTTCAACATGGACGGAGTTGAGATTGACTTGAACCGGCATGGTCGCTTTCTTTTGAGGGCAATTGTTGGCAAAATGTCTGTGCTTGTTGCAGGCATAACAGAGTTTACGGCAAACTCTCTTCCTTCTTGAACATTTGCTGATCAGGGTAGTGTATTCGCTCAGACGCCCTTTCTTCGATTGGTTCTCTGGGCAAACTTCTCTTGCGGCGTCACCACTCACTCTTTGCGTTATGTATTTAACTGAGGTAACTTCTGGAATGATCATGCCTGTATGAGATGCTCATCTTTTTCGTGGGCATTGATTAGAATAATGACCTTTCTCGCGACATCTGTAGCACATGCTTACCCACTGTTGTGCTTCGTTGGGCGTAATTGTATGCTCATTATTGTCTTTCTCACAATTAAGGGTTGGTTGCTTCAGAGGGCATTCTCTAGACCAATGACCTTCTTCATCACACAAGAAATATGCTATTGGTGATTGCCACTTACTGCTTTCCTAATGTAGGCTGGCAGGATCAGGGGGCTACGTCTTTAGTTCTTCAAATGGCATCACCTGCGCAGCTGACATTCCACCTCTTTCTAACAGTTCTTGAGCAAATGCGGCTCGGAGATTCTTTTGCTGATGTTAGGTCACAGCAATAACTATCGAATCCAAGGGACATTGAGCTGGGCAATGATATTGCCCTTCACAAAGGTAACATGTGATGTTGCTCATAGGACACTCTCCCAGAGGATGACTTCCTTCACAACTGGAGTGTAACATCCCAAAAAATTCAAAAACAAATAAAATAAGAATTTAAAATTTTAAAAAATGACTAAAATAAAAATTTGAGTTTGAAATGTGACTTAATTTTTGAATTTTCGCCTTCTCTGAATTTTGACATAAAGAAAACTCAATTTCTTTACTGAACTTCTCTTTTCCAAATAATAAAAATCAAAATCACAAAAACGAATAATGTGAAAATGTGATTTACTTTTTAGATTTTCAAGCATTATTTGGGGGTTTTTTTGCTCTAAAGAAAAGCTTTTAATGGATAAAGTAGTAAATCCTTAATTCTAAGTTTCAAAAATCAAACAAATGTAAGATCATTCACAAATACACCCATATTATCAGAAAAGACTAAAAACAACAATTAAATTCACAATTTAGTCCTTATATGTATAATTACATCAGTCCTATAAAAACCTGTCTAAAAATCCAAATCCTTAAACCTTGCTTATCTTAACTAATGCATTCTCTTTAGCATCCATTATTCTTTTAAAGCACAGCTACACTTTACAATACCCTTCTCTCAAGAAATAACAAGTATGTATAGTCATATACGCACAAACATACACATATGCAGATACACCTAATTCTAACTCAAACAGATATATTGCAAATTTCCATATTTGCACGATCAAATTAAACCTCATCACAAGTAAGCATCCAATATTCTCAATTACTAAAAATTCCAACAATAATGTTCATATATATATACACATATACTCATCTCTATACAGGTTCACACTAAAACAACTCATACACATCTCTATCCATTTACATACTAATACAACACAAGCTCATTGTCACAAGTAAAGCAATTGCATCAGATCAGCCAGCACACAAGTCATAACCTCATCCGTACCCATTCAGGCTACCCAGAAGATTAAGGTAGGATCAGTTACATTCACATCAAGTTTACACCTCTAAATACAGATTACAATCAAATGAGTTCAATCATCTCTTAATAACCTCAGAAAAAAATCAAGGCTGTGCTATTGAACTGACCTTCTCACCAAACAGCCTGTTGCCACTTTTTTCTTCTTTCACTGCCCATCCCTCTCCAGTTGTTGCCTTAACCCCCAAGTGGCAGCCCACTCCTCTCGGGCCAGCTGCCAAGCTGCATGCATGCTAAGCATTGCATGTATGCCACTTGCACTACCCAGCTGTCCTTCCAGATCTTGGTTCCAAGCCCAAACCGACTTTTACTAGCTACCATATAAAAAGCAAATTGATTAGCATCATTTGCAACTTACTCTATTTCACCACCCTATAGAATTACCAACCCACCTTTTCTGTCATCATCTCTACCCTCTTGGATCTTTTCGGTCGAAAGACAAGGAGCAAACAACAAAGCAAAAGAAGCGAAGCAGCTACTTTTCCTTTTTTCCTCTGCTCCTGCTACTCTCCATCTTTCCCCTACAGCAAAAGGTACCCATCTTCAGTTTGAGTACTTTACCTCTCTCTAGCAGTAAATGAAAGTCGATCCTATTCATTAAAAGCATAATATCACAAAGAAACTAGAGGATCCGTTAAGGGTATAAAGATTGATCTTAAAACGTGAATACACTCAGTGTCATTTGAATCTGAAACTCAGGTTCATGGTTAAAGCTAAGCACATGAATGCAATACTCACATTGAAGTGTGAAGAGCACATAAATGATTGGCATAAACCACTTCAGACCACTCTCTATCTAATAATGATTGTATCACTTTTAGACCCATGCATACTATGGTATAACAGATCACATCTTTGCATGCCACACAGATGTTCCAAATGGAAGCAAACAGAGGTGCACAACAATTAAGCCTTAAGAGGACACACTAACAACTTTTCAATCTGGGATCTTATGCATAACCATGGCATTAACAAATTGAGCTAATACACAATAGTTTGTTCATCATCAAATGGCAGTAAATAACTCACTCATTTTAATTGAGCCATGCGAAAAGTAATAAGGATCAAGTCATAGCATAAGATTCACAACCATTACCAAGGTAAGACTGATATTACAAGAGCTCATACACAAATAACACACATGTATATCTCATTCCATAAACAACAACAGCAAATAGAACATGACATAAATGTCCATCCGTTGATATAGGATGGTGGATCAAGAGCTTGATAATATTTTATTAAATCTGGGAAGATACACAGTTGACAAAGATAGCCATGGCAGTAACAATGTGAGCTCATACACATAAGACCATGTGAACTATCAATGCATCGTTACCATCCAACTCAATATAAACATTACTCAATACACCTCTTTAGTATTTAATCATCTCACTCACAAAGAAGATATGAAGGTATATATATACCTAATGCTTCTCAGTAGCAGCAATTTATTTAGCCAACTATATCTATACACATACAATAATCACTTTGCATAAGATCTCAACCTTTTGGATCACACATATCACACTAGGGATTAATAGCAATTGAGCCATGAAACCCAGTTGGTCAGCTAGACCAAACCCAAAATAGAACAGAAAGCATTCATGCATATAAGGTCATCTGAAGCTATACACAAATCACAGAATACATAACACACATGATTAGCACAGGGTTAATCATCCCAATAGGCCTCATGGTTCGGCAGGCAAATGAAGACTAATGCTAAAATACCCTAAATCACCAACAACTTGACATTCATGCAAGTTTAATCAATAGATCTAATACACACAAGATTTCTTGCTCATTAACTAATTTCACAACCTAATGCATCATGAACGGCATAGAACAACTAGCAATGACAGAAAAGAAAATTTGAAGAAGGGGATTCAGCACTTAGCTCATAAGGCTGAGAACTCGGGCTCGGAGGAGGTAGATCGAATGGCGTCACCAGGGACCCCAAATCCACCTCATCCAGGCGATGCTCAGACAGATCCCGCGACAACAGCGCTAGGGGGAGGGTAGGAGGTGAGTAAAGGAGTAAAGGAGTGGAGGAGTGAGAGAGAGAGAAGGGTGATGGGGGTCACCTTGCTCGGAGACGGCTGGGAGAGCCGATGTCAATGGTGCTTGGTGCTGAGCGCATGCGGTGGTGGCGAAAAGGCAGGCGGCGGCGCTCGGGAGCGCGCGAGAGAGGAGAGGTAGAGGCCCAGTGATGGCAAGGGGGACCAGCGATGGAGCGGTTGGCTGGGAACCGAAGATGGCGACGACGTGAAGATCCGAGGGACGGTTCGGAGTTGAGTGCAAGAGAGGAGAGCGCGAGGAGGAGGCGCAGGCGATGGCGTCCGGCGTAGGGAAAGGGACCGGAGTAGGTGGCGGCAGAGAGAGGGGGCGTGGAGCTCGGGAATGAAGTGGAGATGAGTATGAGAGAGATAGGGATGAGGGCGAGATGGGGAAAGGGGGATCAGATGCGGCGCTAAGAGAATAAGAGAGGAAACAAAGAGAGAGGGTGAGAAGATTAGGGTTAAGGCAAGGATCGACCGGGCTTTTGGGCCAAGAAAAAAAATGGGCATTGACTAGCACAAGAAAATAAGAAAAAAAATATAAAATAAAATAATATGTATATAGTAAAAATATATTTATATAAATAAATAAATAACGAAATTATTAGATAAATAAATAAAAGATAAAATAATATTTATATCTCAACCAGCACCAAAATGAAAGAAAAAGAAAATGAGCCAAGAGAGCAGTAGAAAACAATTCTAGATTTTATTTCTTGTTTTTCTCTTTTCTTTTCTCCAAATTAATACAGAAAACATTTAGAGATAAAACATCCGATGCGCATAACTTACCATAGGAAGAATTTGGTTTTAATATTATAAATCTAAATAATTTTGCCTCTTGAATTTGTAACAAAACACATGCAATCAAGAAACCCTAACTATAAAACACATATGTTCTATATAGTATATTTCTATTTGATTTTCCATCTGACTTCTTTTTTCCCTATTTAAAAGGTTGTTATTTGCTATATTTTCATTGAACTACGTGTAGACTCCGACGCTCCAAAGTCTACGACAGTTGACTCTGACTTCGCGATTGAAATCAACAAGCAAGGCAAGCACCCCCTTTTGATCATATTGATCTCAGTATTTGATTTTCATTTGTTTATCAAATTGTTTCATGCATGCGCTTATCTTCTGTAAATTCGCTATTTTGTGGTATCGATAGATATACCCATTGTCTCATAGGACTTCCTTGATAAGTATTGATATGTGAACCTTGATAAGCCTAGAATTAAGGTTAGGCAATATATAATGTCACTTTGGGTATATGCGATTTAATAACCATGCTTAGCCATGCTTCAGAATTGGGATGATCAAATTAGATAACTGATCATTGGAGATATTGAGATAAAATGATGGTTGCTGTATTTTGGTATAAAAACTCAAAATAAAACTATGGTTTTAACGCAGGCGATTATTGGCAATAGCCGGAGGTGCAGGTGTTGCACGTAGTGTAGGGGGAGATTATCGCCCGTGTCAGATTAAGGACCGAAATAAGTGTACGTTATATCCAAGAATTTCCGTACAACCACAAGTGCTGGTATGGGACAGCTTTAAACCAATTAAGTTATCTAGTTTAACTTTGCACATTTGAAGGTTGGAGTAGTACGGGCTATTCCCTTATGGATAGCTCGAAGGGACGTCCTCACCGAGATGATTATGGAACAAACGTTTACCGATACAATAGTGTACGCCATGTTATGGGGAAGTTCTATCATTTTTATGATCTGAGTTCTTCTGCCATAGTATGGTATATCGTCACTGTGCTGGTGCAAAGTTAACCTAGGTAATGTAAAGGTTTTCGTCATGAACATTCTGGCCACACGCCAAAGGTGCGTGAAACATGCGGCAAAAAGAAATGGTCATGACTTATGGGTAAAGCTGTATACCTCTGCAGAGTGTAAATCTTTTCTAAAAGCCGTTCCCACAGTCAAGGGACACTTGGTGCATCTGCACTAGTTAGATGTTTTATTATTTTCAAAAAGGTTTGGTTTCATCGGTTTGCCTCTTGGCAAAGAATGGTGTTGGCAGGAATTGGATATCTCGATGCTCACGTCGTGGAGGACTGTGAGTTATTACTTATGCTTTACATACTTGTTACTTTAATATCAGTTAAACTTGCTTTTATAAATTCTGTTTTGCAAATTACAACTTGATTTACAAATCAAATTTTGCTTTATGCAAATTAACCATAGAAGCCTTTCCTTTGAAATGGCCTGCATATATTATAGGTTTACCAAAAGTCTTGCTGGGTACGAAAGTACTCACCCTTGCTTATTAATTTGTTGGTTTTAGGTGAGGATAGTGAACCTCGAGACGATATGTACTTTAACGCAGGACACGGGAATTATCTTAGTGAGTTTTTCTAGGGTTTATGCCTTATCAGTTGCCTGAGGATTAGATAGGCACACTACAAGACTTTTACTTCTTCCGCTACAATATACTTTGAATTGTAAGACTACTCTGTATCAATAGCTTCCGCTTTAATAATATTGTGTATGGTTGTGATTCCAATTGTTGTATATATGCGTACTAGCCACTGATCATGTGACTAGTATTGTATGCATATAGATCATCCTTCTTGGTATTCTGTACCAAAAAAGAGGGTCGTTACATGGAGCAATTGATCGCATGCTCATCAGAGGTATGTCCTATTTCTCCACAGCGATTGCACGCACGATCTTCTGACTTGTTTGGTGGACAACACTTCAAGGAACATCATCTAGATATCGAATAAGGTGCAGGGGTAGCATTCTTCTTCGAATTCACTATGACCATACTATTCTCTGGTGAAGCAAAGAGATCACGAAAAGCAACAACAAATTCATTCCAAGTGATATTCTGCGGGGCTTCATGATTAGCACAATATTCCTTCCACCATTCAGTAGCAATTCCTTCCAACAGATAAGAAGCACACATAACCTTCTTATCACCTTTACATTGAGCAATGATTAACTTCCTCACAATGCTCTTGAACCAATCATCCGAAGGTGAAACATTTCTTGAAAACATTGGCGGACGAGTCCTTATGAATTCTAATAATTTTAAGTAAGAACAAGAATCAATGATAACAACTTGGGACACTTTGTTGACATTGGCTTGATTAATCATATTCTACATTTGCTTCATCATTGCATGCATCAACTGAGTCTGAGTAGTCAAAAATACTCCAAAATTCTACGTATCCATCTGTATTGACGGCTGAAAAACTAATCCATCATTGGAGGCTCTCACTGAGTTGATTTCTACTTCCATTGACTCCACTGCTTCCACCAGACTGCACCATCTGCTTGGTTGGTTCACAGGGTTAGGGGAGAGGGAAACAGCATAGGTAAGAAGCAGGAATCCTATTGCAGGGGAGATAGGTTAACCCAACAACTTAAGCAATCAATATTAATAACTTGGTAGGGTTGCTTACACAAGCCAAAAGGCTATGCAACACATACTGCACACTCAGCAATCAAGGAAGAACCAATTCAGCCTATACACACAAAACTACCGTCTACATGGGCGACACTCCTATCTTAGCAAACGTGATTCCCACACATGAGTCTCAACTGGCTACTCGAGGCAGTCTTCCAACTTCTGAAACACTTCATCGATCCCCTCTTCCTTGAGATTGATGATTCCTTTCTTCATGATCTTCAGGGTAGCAGCAGGCAATCAGTGCTTCTCCTAAGGTGTGGCACAACGCTTTCTATTAGAGACAACTCAGGTAAGATTTCAACTCAATCCAGCAGAGGTAAGAGAAAGAAATTTCAGCAAAGGGGAAAGAATAGAAGGATGGGATAAGTCAAGAACTCATTATTCTTTCAGGTTAAGTCTTTTACTTTAGAAAAAAAAATATGAAGGTGCTAAAGAGACGACTAGACTATCTAGGGCCAAGACCTACAGTCAGTATGGCTCTGATACCACCACTGTCGGAACCCGAATATGCAAATCCGGACTCTCTGTGTGTACTGCACTAGTCTAGGATCACGCTAGTGCACACAGGCTCAACATTGGAAAATATCACAATCATACACAGCAGAACATTAAGAAATTCATCATATATTAAACAATATTAGTTGAATGAACTTGAGGTCAACTTACAGGACTATGCCTCATAGGGCTGAACAACAAATTAAACTGCGGCGGAATGAAAAAGTAGATAAACCCCTCAGTATACCACAGGCAACTGATAAGGTTCGTATCCTAAACATTCGTCTCTTCCTGGTACACCTCCTCCAGCATTGGTGTAGCGTCCTCAACTAGTGATGTTATTGTGGGCAAGGGTGAGTACTTAAAGCACTCAACAAGTTATGCACAGAATACAGTTCTGACATATCTATATGCAAGGCTTATTCTAAAGGAAAGGATAATAGGGCTATTTTGCAATAAAGCAACATTTAAAAACAAGTACAATAAATATATATTGTAAAGACAGTAAACCAAATTACAATATTAGATAGATTCATCATTTCCCAAGTAAACCAAGTTTCCAATCCTAAGTCAAGTTCCAACCTTCCATATGGCAATCCTGCCATCCAAACCAAGTTTCCATTTAATTATACTAACCCTTAACTCTGCAGAGGTTATGCACTTTACACACGACATGAACATCTCTTTGTGCAAATGTTACTATCACACTTCCTTTGGTGTGACGTGGAGATATCATGACAAAGCCTTTACAATACACTACCTTAACCAAGTACTATTCGCTGAGGTTTCAACACTGAAGGGTTAAACCGCCACAACAGGGCCCCCCTCTTGCACCATGTGAGTCGATCGTGAACCCGGGAGTCACATAGCCATTGATAGTACCAAGGCTAAAACATTGCAAATTAATCAGCTAGGCTGTCCCATACCAGACATGCGGTTGCATGATTGACTCAGGTCAAAGGCTTGCAAGGTTATGTCCTTAAGATGATCGAGGCAAGACTTCCACATACCCTCTACCCATCGAGCCCACCTTGGTGCACTGCCCCTTGCCACTTGACCCAATCTAAGTGATTACCACCCCAGTTGATTACCAAGCACCATGTGCTATCAACAAGTCAACATCGTTGTGTGACATCCTCCGTCACCACAACTCAATATCATCGTGTGACAACACCCGGTATAAAAATTCATAATCATGTTCCATATTCCATTATTTAAGATTAAACATTGATGACTCAAGTACATATGATGACGTGGCATGGCTAAGCAACTAATACTATCTAACAATCCTATGTTGATTTCAATATTAACCAACTATAACGAACCAATCTAGGGTGACAATAGATCATGGCATACAAATGACAAGGTAGGATATAGATCAAATTGGTATATTAGCTAGATCCCAATTTATTTTGAAACAATTATTTATGTAAAATAATATGCAATAGGTAAAACAATATAGCAGTTTTGTAAACATGTGTTCAACATTATCAAAGCACAACATGCCTTTAAAAAGCCCTTATTCTTGCTCTGGACCTTGGTCTTGGGTTGATGGATCTTCCTCAGACGCGTCACAAAATTCAACGTCTACGCGAAACAAGAGAGAAAGCTAAATAAACTCCAAAACAGAGAGCAAATGAACTCCTAAAATGAAATAAAATTCATCATTAGATAGATCTCAATGTTATAAATTTTTAGAAATCTGAATCACCTCAATCGGAGCTCGTATGAGGAAGAACAGGCTCTCGGAAGTTTCAAAAATCACAAAAAACTGAAAATTGGAAAATCAATAATATTCCGTATTATTTTTAAACTGAAAAAGATAATTATTGCATCAGCATGACGTCACGGTGACGTCATCGTCGAACCAACCAATAGAACGTCGCCACACGTCTCAGGCATTTGGACCAAGTCCACCCGCCCGCACTGGTTCACGGTGGACACAGCTCACAGCGCCTCTATGCCCACTATGACACGCGTCACGATGCAACTTGCTGCGACGCTGTCGAGCCGATGTCTCACACATGGTATACATTCAAGAGTCCTTTGAATCAGACGGCGGCAACGTAAAGTGACGTGGCTCGATCTAAGCGATTCACATAGAATCGGACAGCCATGCTTACCTACGCAGTTTACTGTTGACGCGATAACATGACTTGATCTTGACTGTTCGAAAACAATCTGACGGTTAATAACTCCTGATCCAAACGATGGCGGCAGGGTCTCACCAGATGCGAAGAAGATGACCACCGATGCGGCGTTCCGACGAGCTTCTAGCAATGTTTTCACCTTGGCCTGACGCGACTCGCACGAAGTATCCCAGATTCGGTCCTCATGAAGGCAGAGACAGCTCGCTGATGGTGGAAAATGGCCAAAATCACGGCGGTGCACAAGCAACTACGGCGAGATCCCTAATGCGAAGGGTGGTGATGCAGGCGACGCTCTCGGTGTCTACGAATGCGCAACGAAACGGTGAACCTCGGGGTGCGGTTGGGCCTTAAATAGCCTTGCAAAATGGACACAAAACAGAGACCTAGCTCCTTACGGCGGCGCAACCGTGTCGGCCATGGACGCCAACAGTGGCTCGGAGAAGGACATCTTTCGTCCGTCCGATGGACGATCAACGGTCGAGAATCCTCAAAGACGAGGCATGGCGCAATCAAAACCAACTGCGAATCTAACGACCAAAGATACTAGGGTTTCCTAAACACTATCGATCGTTAGATGATGATCACACGGTCCACAGCCAAGTTTCCAGAACTCGGGCCGGGCACACATAGTAAATGGGCCTAGACCAATACTGTTCAATAGGATTTCTAGAGTTTTACTAATTAAAATAATTCATAAAAGTCAACTGATTAGTTTAAGGATTTAAAAATACCAGGAAAAATTCGAGAAAAATCTCAAAAATACTTTGAGATATTTTGAACTTAAATAAAATGTTTTAGCTAAACTTTATATTAAACTTCATAATACTTTCATGTTTTTCAATAAAAAGCCGAATACAAAATGTTAAAAAAATCCATAAAAATCATAAAATGCACAAATATCAATAAAATAATATTTTAAGGAAAATTTTGGGGTGTTACACCATGATCGGTTTCTTTTTCGAAAATGAGTTGTTTTGGTAAAAGTGTGATGCATTTATAAAAGATTTATGCACTGTTTGTCTTTTAAGTTGATTTTCTTCCATATGTGAAGTTTAGCGCATTGGTTTTAAGGTGATAAAAGTGGTTGATTTTGTTAAAGAGAATCACAATTTCCTTTGCGTTTCAGCATGGGAAAAGAAAATGATTGATCATTGGTTTTTGTTGAGTACATTACAGGATTGTACTCTTTAACCTTGTTCTTTGAGTGATAGAATATGGGGGCGAGACTTTCTTAGAAAGAGAAACCGAGTGTGGGTTGGTATTGATCTAAGGTCCTAGTCTTGGCTAGTGTTGATCGTAATTGGTTAAACAAGTGGAGAGCAATGGAGGTTTTTGCGCGTCTTATTCCAAATCTTCTTGGGAGGATCGTTGAGTTGTTATGTTATTTGGTAGTGCTTGATTAAGCTTCAATAGTGGACCACTTAGAAGTTGCTGGTAATTATATTACCATTCCTGTAGTGTGTCTGATTATTTGTTTGTGTTGGTTGTAGCTAAGGTTTAACAATTTGATGTGACATGTTATGTTCTGAGCATTGTTCTTGGGTAGTTGCCCCTTGGTGTGAGGTAGGCCTGGAAGAAGATAGAGTAAAAAAATTATATTGTGGAATTGTGATGGAAAAAGAAATTATGTCATTTTGGGCTATTCCTTTCGATGGTGATGGTCCTTTTGTTAAAAGGTCAACCAATTAAGAGAGACGGGAATCTAAGATTTGGTTCCTGGGGGTACAAGTTTGGAACCCTAGATGTTCATGTCGATGTTTTTGATGATTTGTTGAGAATTGGTTTAGAGGCATGTTAGCGTGAAGTGTCTCATGTCAGTCTTGTCGTCTTGAGTAAGTTGAACCGTGGTAGAGTAGTTGAGAGTAGAAAGTAGAGATTTGCGATTGAAGTTGAAGCAGGAAGTGGAGTTGAGGTTAGAGGTTAGTATCATGTTCTTCTGAGAAGAATCATTGGTTACAAGGAGGTCGTACGCTTTAGTGCCAAAAGGAAGTTTAGTTGAGTTACGTCAAACCGTTTTCGATAGTGGTATGATTTGAGAAAGCGACCTATCATTTGGATCATCTTGAATCCTTGCGTGGGATGCAATGTGTTTCCTTTTTGAGAAAGTTCTTGTAGAATTTCGAACGCTAGGTTTTGGTAGAGCTGTTGGTTGTTGACCCTAGGTACCTTGCCTTTGAGTCCTACCTAGTGCGATTATTGGGGCAGTCAAAGCGGGTATTGAACCGTCTGTGATACAGGCTCTATAAATAGATCTTCCCCGCAGACCCTTCAGTTACCACTCTCCAGCGCTCAAAACCCTAGATTTGTCTCCCGACACTTCGTTTCCTGTTGCAGCGCCTCCCCTTGACCTCGTCGACGCCCCCGACCTCACTGCTTCCCTAGTCGGCCTCTCCCCCCGCAGAGCCTCACTCCCAGTCACCGCCGTTGTTCCTCCCTCCCCCGTCACCGCCGAGCTCAAGAAGTCACTGTCGAGCTCCCCCCTCCTCGCAGCCGGTCGACACCGAGATCCGCCATCTTCGCCGAGCTTCCCCCTCCCCCATCGCTGCCAAGCTCCCCCCGTCGCCATCAAGCTCGCCCTATCCCCCCATCGCCTCCGAGTTCTCCTCCTGCTCGCCAAGGTAAGCCGGCCCCCTCTTCTAATGTTTTAGGCATTGCTAGGTTTTTTTATCTCCTTGCAATCTATTAGTGATAACAAACATACAAATCAGATTTAAGCGACTCTCTTTTAGAAACATCGATACTGTGACATGCACTAGTACTACTTGTGTGACATGCTTTTCTTGGCTATTTTCAGCAACCTGTGCACACGAACTGAAAGAAACACACAAAATTTGTAGAGGGTATCTGGGCCGCATCAATAATGCTTTCGAACTGCTTGAATAGATTCGCTGTTCTGTATACAAAGATGGAGTTGAAAAACAACAAATGAAAATGCTTATTTCGGGGTTGAGTATAAGCTCATCAGTCGTCAGATATATAACTATGCAATAACAAGGTGAAACTAAAGTATTCAAAACTGGAATTGTAATCAAAACCACAATTCACAATCAGTGGTACAAGTGACACAACTTTCTGTAACAAACTTTGATTTACCTTTCAGTTTCCGGTTTGAGAGAAAAAAAGGCATTGTACTGAAGATGCTAATTGTGTGATCTATGCAGTCTAGTCTATTGTTGTGTTCGCTTGAATGGATGAGTAGGACTAGTGCTATATTTGGAACAAACACCCCAACCAAATTAGCAGCACAACAGTTAAAAGGAAAGAAGCAAGATTGATTGTTCTTTATTACATCAGAATACAATCAATAGCCATATTGACACCACACTGCTTTCTCTAGCTTAATTTCTCTGGTCAGGCTCTTGTCAAGGCAACCTTATTGCGCAAGTGATCACATCATTGCAGTGCTATATACCGAAGAAGACGACACGGGTTATGGTGAACCAGTACCGGATAGGCTTGGTTCTTCGATGGATCTGGACGAGGAGGTTCGGGCGAACTCAAGGAGGCGCACGGCTGAGGCGGAGATGCATCGGAGCGGCGGATCAACGGAGAAGAAGGGCTCGGGCTGCAGAGGAACTTCGGCGAGGACGCAAGGACGAATGGCAGACTCTCGGGCGACGCGGGATGGGGCAAAAGAAGCGACGGAGAACGGAGACCCTCGGAGGGGGTGCAGCGCGGGCATTTATAGTCCTCGGGAGGCATGCCAAATATGAAAAACCGAGCGACGGTGGCATGCGACAGCGGGACTCCGAGCGCTAGGGTTAGGGTTTCCCGGTCGGCGACGCGGGGCGACGTGGCTGCATCCCAGCCGCACGCAGGAGAAGCGGGCCGAGTGAACGCGGGCTTGGGGAGATGGGCCAAGGTGGCGGGCTGGGCTGCGGAAGATTCGACCCGAGGTGGGTTTTAGCAAAATAAAAATATTTTTCAATTAAGAAAATTCCAGAATTTCAAATAAATATCAGATAAATTCAGAAAAAACTCCAAAAAACAGAAAAATTCCTTGAAGCAAAATAAACCCAATTACGACTGAAAATCTTTTGGTTGATGAATATTTTAGTCAAATTAAATCCATTCATTAATACAAAATTCAAATTAAGATTCGATTAATTCAAGGAAAAATGCAAATGGTTCATTTTCAAATTCAAACATTCCAAAACTCAAATTTTGGGATGTTACAATACTATCAATTGTATATAAAAAATAACTCAAAAATAAGAATACACTTTTCTATTGTTTAAAAAGAATTTGTGTAATGGAACTAATTAAACACAAATAGAGCTAAGAAGAGAAATTGGCGCACACTACATACATAACAATTTGAGAAATATCGTTTATCTTAGCTAATCATCAAAATCTTATTTATATAATTTTGGAAAGAATGCATATAAAAGATTTGTAAGTTGTGTATTCCTTTCTCAAGCTCTTCTTGCAATGATACAAAATTTTGATATGCTAATCCAAATGTGTGCTTATATGTGTTTCCATAAATTTATGTGCTAGACCCTAATATATAGTAAAACAAGATTAGAAACCTAATTATCTGGATAAATTAACTATAGGATGTTTGATTTTCTCTATAGAGTAGTGAAGAGAATTATTCAATCTCCATAGTTTTAACAATTGTTGTACAAAGAAGTATATAAATAGAATTGTAGGGTTAGATGTTACTCTATTTGATATAAAAGATATTACTCTATAATTTAAGTAGAATTGTTAAATAATATTCAAATATAAATCTTAGAAAATTAGTCGAATTCCTTACCATTGGATTTGCACCACAATTCGTGCTTCGCCTTGTCTAACGGCCTTATGGGGCTACAGTTCAAATTCACATAATTTAGGGTTTGGGTTCACTAGAATCCCCAACAATAGAGGGAGGAAGACGACGATGGACTGGCATTAGGTGGCAAAGCGACGGTGGCGCCGCTGACCGTGGGTATGTAGTAGGACGGCAAAAGGTGTTAGGGGGATGTGATACAACCTTGAGTGGCACGTTAGGTCATAGGAAGGCGGCGGATGGTTAAGACGATGGATCTAGTGGAAGAGAATAGGAATGGCAATTTCCTCCGTGAGACATGGTTTGTAGGGGAAATTTCCTTGAGGGTGGGGTAGGGGTTTGATCTCTTTGCGCGGGAGAATGGGGTTTGGCACCGCTGCACTAGTAGGGTGGGGATGGGATCGCCTTCCTCCCACAAGGCCCCGTGGTGACCTAGTAAGAATTATAAATATATTATTTTCTTATATGTTGGGACTAAAATCTGAATCTATAAATTTAAATATAATTTTTGAACCTATATTTTCTACAAAATACATAAATACTTATAAATTAATAAATAAAAGTCACATTATTTTTTAAAACACAATTTAACCTATTGTTTAATTCCTGTGGAGATCCCTCTATGTTAGGCCCCCTCGGATCAGGGACAACGTGTGGTCATCCCTCGAGACACCTAGTAGGGACGGGGCAGGGCTCATGGTTTCAATTTTCATTTTTAGATATAAAGGACCGGAATGGCGATCAGAGGGGGGTGAATGATCACAATTAAATTTTCCCCCCATTCAATGGATCCAACTAAAACCTCACTTCAAACACTCAAACGCAAAGGAGAAAAACAGAGAAAATCTTGGTCTTGAACTTGCTCATGGGATTGTGATGATCAATATGATCTTGGATATTCTCCCACTTATCACAGCAAGCAAGAACACAAGAAACAAAAACCTCAAATGCAATCTAAAAAAATTCAAAGATTAAGCAAAGAGATCGAATTCTTGCAAAGGATTGCCTAGATGATGAGTATATGATCTAAAGAAGATTCATTCATCAATCATACATCCTTAGCACAAGAATCACAAGCAAGTAGAAGGAGGGGAGACAAATCCAACTTGCGAGAATGTAAATTGCAAGAAATTAAATTGCGGAATTTAATAATAAGTAGAAGGAGGGGAGACAAATCCAACTTGGGAGAATGTAAATTGCGGAATTTAAATGCTGAATTTAAGACATAATGCAAATGCTGAAATTAAATTAAGAAAAGTAAGGAAGTAAAATTTTATTTCTTTGGAGGAAGGTTGACAAAGCCTCACAACAAGGTGGGCAAAGCTCAAAGGAGCACACAAAACCTTCAAGAGGGGAGAGCTACCCCTACCCCTCTATTTATACTACTTTTGAGTCATCCTCCACCCTTGGATGAGTTCTACTTGGCCCTCAAGAAACCTCATCAAGGGTTGAGATTCACTCAAGCTAACTTGAACGCTACTCTATCTTCTAAACCGCAATCCAAGGGCTCTCTTTGATCCAAGCAGCCCCAAGTTAGCATCTCAGCCGTTCCCTTGTCTTCTAGGCTCGCAGCGACTCCGTCTCCGATCATCCTCCGGCGATCCCGACCATGTGTACCTCCGACGCATCTTGCTTAGTCCCGATCATCCTCCGCCTCACCATGACCTAGCACCATCTCCTGCAACCATCAAAAACAAGGAAACCCATCACATAGCAATGTCCAACAAAGATATGCAATAATAATCCAAAATAACATTTTAATATTCAATACACTAATGACATCGACACTACAGCCTACACAAGGCCGGTAGTGCCGCCTGGCTGGCACTACAGCTCCCCAGATCTGGTAGTGCCGATCGGCACAACTCAGAGAAAACCCTCTCTATGGAAAAAGACTACCGCTCACCCGAGCCGGTAGTGCCGCTCGAGCCCAAACAGCACTCAAATTGTTTCAATTTGAAATCAAATTCAAATCAAACTCAAACCAGGGCAAACCTAGCTCAAACACACTAAATAACTCATCACAAACAAGGATAGACCTCCACCTGGTCTTTCAGTATCACATCTCGGAGGCGGTCGAAATCAAAAATGTTGGCAAGATTTTGGAATTTTGTCGAAATCCAAACGAAATTCAAAAAGCAAATTTGAAATCCGGTAAATTTAAAATCGAGAAAATTAAAATTTTAGCTAAAATCACTAAAATTTTGGCAAATTTGGCCAAAATTTCAATGATTTTGAACATCCTATGAAATGGTTTCCCAATGCAAGAAAAAATTAGAAAAAATATGAAAAAACATTCAAGCATTTATCTACATTTCCTATCTGTTTGGATGCAAAATTATAAGTATATGCACATAAAATTCCAAGTTAGTGTTTAGGGTTTAGGCCAAAATGCAATTTCTGACCGAAATACATCATGTAAGGCCGAAATCCAAGTTAGGGTTTAGGCCGGAATACATCATTTAATTTCGAAATCCAAGTTAGGGTTTAGGCTGTGTCAGGGATCGGTACCCTCGCCACGTGTAAGCATCCCCTCGTGGCCTCATGGCGGCTTTCCGCGGGCCCGGGGGCCCATCTCCGACCTAGGAGATGCTTTCCCGATGCTCAGGTTCGGGACCAGCGAGCTCGGGCACCGCCGTCGGGGCAAGCACCCTCGACCTCGACGCCTCGACCTCAACCTCGACACCCCCGCGGCCGCCAGAGAAAAGGACACCTGTAACATTTTTATTTTATCTTGTGTAAAACTCTCCCCTGTGTGGGAATCAGAGCTCTACCTACCCCTGCGTGGGAACTAGGGTTCAGCAGCTCCCGTCAAGGTCTCAACAGCTCCCGTCAGGCTCCCAACGGCTAGCGATGACTTTCATCAACCCTGTCAAATCGCCACGAGCTCCTGACGTCGGCCTCGGGACCAAGCAGCAAGGTTCCTAGAGGACTACAAAAGCAATGAGTCGCCCCAACCACGGTGGGTGCCAGATGTCGACGATCGGGACTGTCGACCGCAGAAAGGGGGATGTGAGGAGTTAGCTCGGGAACGGGACCCGAGGTCGTGCTCGTTCGGAGGCGCCTAGCGTCGTGGGGAAGTCGTCAAGGAAGAGGACACGGGGCATGAGATTTATACTGGTTCGAGCCCCCAAGGTCGGGTAATAGCTCTACTCTAGTCTTGCCCTGAGGCGAAGGGTGTATTGGCGATTCTGTGAGGGAGTACAAGAACAGGGGCCCGAACAACAGGGGGTGCTGTGGTTCATTGCGGTCGGGTTGCCGCACCACCATTACCTCGCGCCCGGCGTCGGCCGCGGCGACCACGCGTAGCTGGCCGCCGGCATCACGGCGACCTTGCCCTTGCTTCTTGACGCGCGGGTCAGGGCTAGCAGCCTTGGCGACGGACGGCCCGGGCTCGCCGGGTATGCGGCCTAGCTTACCCTAGTCGTAGTCGCGCTTCCAGCGGATGGCGTCATCCGCGTTCGCGTAGCGTTTCGCCATTCGGAATAGTCTATTGACACTGAGGTCGATGGTGATCTCCAGGTCCTCCGTAAGGCGCCTGTCTCAGACGCCGAACTTGAAGGCCTTGATGACGGCTTCGCTGGAGACGTTTGGGATTGAATTTCTCGTGCGGGTGAACCGGCGGACGAAGTCGCGGAGAGGTTCACCCTTGCCCTGGATGATGCGATCCAGGTCCCTTTCCCGTCCAGGGCACTCGTAGCAGCTCTGGAAGTTTGATCGAAGAGCGCTTCGCACCTGGTGCCACGACCGGAAGGTGTCAGGAGCCTGGTTGAAGAGCCAGGTGTGAGCAGCGCCGTCCAGGACGGTAGGGAGGTAGTTGGCCATCACAGCCTCATCCCCGTCGGTCGCTAGGATCACGGTCGAGTAGATCGAGAGGAACTCGTCGGGGTTCTTGGTCCCGTTGAACTGCTCCATCGCAGCAGGCCTGAAACGAGTCGGCCAGCTCACCCTGCGAAGATCGACGGAGTACACTGGGCAACCGTAGGTCGGGGCAGTATGGTCACCACTACTGCGATCGAAATCACCGTCGGCGAGGTGATCAAACTCGAGCCGACGGTGCACCCCGTGTCGGGCTCGGTGGTTAGGAAAGGCATCGTCAGGGCGGCGATGATTGCGAACCTTCTGACGCCTGGGCGGAATGTCCGGAGACAGACCTCCGGAAGCATCGCTACTTGAGCGAGCGCTGCCGCCACTTTGCTGATCGTGGGAATGCCCGCGCATCAGGCCTGCGCCTCGGTGAGGTGGAGATGGTTGTGGCGAGTTCCTGACCCGCGGGTATGGAGTCGGTCGACGAGGACGACGGTGGCCGCGCGATGAACTGTCGTCGCTTCTTAGGGAGCGAGGTTCGAGCGGTCGTCGATGTTCTTGCTGCGAGGGGGTGACCTCATCGGCCGCCCTGCCAAGCTCCTCAACAAGGGATCGGCGAAAGAGGGCTGACCTTGCCTGGGTAGGATCGGCCATGACCCGGGCGATGGCCCACAAACGTTCCCGGTTGGGATCGTTCAGGTGAGCAGGGCTATTATGCCCAAACACTACAAGAAACAGAGAAAAATTCGTGGGTTTTTTTAAATTCGTGGGCCCACAAAATACCCACGAATTTATTTATTTAAATTCGTCGGTTTCTATAAAACTCACGTTTTTAATTAAATTTGTGGGCCAAAATGAAACCCACGAATTTATTTATTTAAATTCGTGGGCTCAAATAACACCCACGAATTTAAAAATTTAAATTCGTGGGCCAAAAATTACCCACGAATTTAAAAATTTAAATTCGTGGGCCACCAATTACCCACGAATTTAACTTTTAAATTCGTGGGGCCGTCATCCCCCACGAATTTAAAAGAGGAAAAAACCCTTCGACCGCGACCGCACGCGCCCACGCCCCACCGCCGCCATTGTCTCCCCCCGCGCGCCGCCGCGCCGCGCCATGCAGCCTACCCGCGGCCCGCCGTCCCCCGCCGTCGCCCTCGCGCCTTACCGCGCTGAGCACCCGCCGCCCCTGCGCCGCCCGCTCGGCCGCCCGAGCCGCCGCCCGGCCGCCCTCCGTGGCGCCACCGCCCGGCTCGGCCGCCGAGCGCCCCCGCGCCGCCCCCGCCGCCGCGCCGCCCGCCCGGCCCCGCCCGGCCGCCCACTGTAACCACCCGCCGCCCTTTGCTCGCCGCGCCCCCGCCGCCCTTTTATTTCTTCTTCCATGGATTCCTCATTTTCTTACTTCCTTATTCTATTCTAGGTTACCACTATGCGGTGCAATCGGGCCCATGCTCGGTGCAAGCGGCCTCTTAGCCGCCCTCGGACGATCTGTCTTTGTGGCGTCGCAAGCTACCTCGCCGTCGCCCTGGTGCTAACGAGGGCACCGACGGCCACTACTCCCCCTCTTAAGCTGAGTATTCGACTTCCCCTACTCAAACCTCTTGCCTACTAGTTTATATGCCTCTGAGATGTTTCTACTTCATAAATATGAAATTTGTTTGTGTGCATGGTGAATGCTGCTCGAGGACTTTTACTTCTATGCTTAATTATCTGGGCTGGAGCCTTAGTGCTATGATGATGATCTGAAGTGTATGTGTAAAATTTTATGTTGGTTGGTATCTTGATTTGTTGACTAAAGTTTTAATGTAGCTTAGAACTTGTGGCGCTAACCATGCTAGTGCTTGGCAAAAGTAAATCGCATCTTTGGTGTTTTGAAGTCAAAAGAGTTTGCAAGGCATAAAGCCAAAGGTTATATGCAATATGATTATGAGGTATAGAAGAGATTTGATTTGCTTTTCTATTATGATTAATCTGTCATTTGAGTTTCTTAAATAGATTAATAAGTGGTGATGTTTATACATGTGGCCATGCCAGAAGAGAGCAAAATGCCTTGAGGTAGTTTTGTTACATTGCTATTAGGAAAACAATAAATCCTCCTCTGTCAGATAGATGTATATTTATACTTGTGTGCTTGCATTGAGCTTACCTTAGCCAAACATTTGCTTGCTGGTGATATGAATATTCTAAGTGATTAAAGTGTGCATGATGAAATTGATTGTTCTTCTGTATTTTGCTAATTATGAAACACTCCACTAATATCAAGATACCAATATGCCTTGACCTACCATGCCTTTCAGGTTTTCTTGAATCAAATGATGAATGAGTATATGTATAGTTTGATCCACTTGTTTTGGTTACCTCAAATGAAAATGCTAGAGTATCTAATTCTGTAGATTGCTGTCCATGCTCAGAGTTTATGCTATAGGTATAATAGTTGAAATGCTTGCTTTTGAGCCTGCTTATTAAATAAGTTCATTTCTTCCAACCAATCTAGTTGCTTAGATCCTTATTAGCATTGATCAATATAGCGACTAGATGCACTACATCGATAAGCGTGGTTTGCTATTACTTTTACCGCAAACCGATAGAAAAAGGGCATTGATGGAGATGTTTGGCACCTTACTTGAGGGACGGTGAAGAAGGAATGGAAAGGAGATGAGGATGGGTGGGCTGCGATTGCCTCCACTCCTCCTTGGGCCCACTAAATCCTTGGTAGGGAGAACCGACAAAGGACAACAACTACTAGCTGGATGAATGTTGGTGAGTAGTAAAGGCTCATTTTGTATTGCATTTGACTCATTTTATACTACTGATCTCTACCATTTTTTTTGCTAGAGGGGGGAAAACCAGATACTGCGTAATGAAACTAGGGGCCGGTTTGTTATGTGGTAGGCATGCAATTCCTCTTCACTGCCACTTGGCTAAGAAAATGGGCAAGAAGGGCTAGCAGCTAGCTGGTGGAATGGGTAGAGAGAGGAAAAGAATGGGCACTGGCCGGCTGGAGTCGGTTCAACAACATTACTAGTGGTAGATGGACTTATGAATGAGATTTGTAGTAATTAATTATGCTTTTCCTTAGTTCTTGAGGTCTGTAGTGTATATTGATGGCATGAGATTTTCACCTGAGATGTGAATCCTATTGTAAACTAATTGGTTTGAATTTTTGTTTAAATCTGTAGATATTTGAATGTGAAAAGCTCTTTAGTATTTATGAATGACTAGATGCTTTGCTTATTTGGAGATGTTGTGCATCTGCTAGAATGTCTCCTTCTGGTTTGAGAGATTGATATATATATTATAACTGCAAATGTTTTTTTGTCTGCTGAGTGGATATCCTATTTACTAGAGAGGTCATGCCGAAATTTTGTACATTTCGGAGACTTAGTTTTAAGACGGTTTTGAAGAGTTAAAAGGTTGGTTTCAGTATTTTAGTACAGGTAATAGGTTTGGTGTCTCGTTTGTTAATTCTTCGTTCGCTTTCATTGTCGAGTTTGTCTTTTGTGTTAGTGTTTCTGATCAGATTTGAACAAAATAGATGATCCTTCTTATTTATGGTTTCAGTATTTTAGTATTATTTTCTTTTTTCCTTTTCTTTTCTTCTTTAGTTGTTATATGTATTGAGTGCGATGCATATATATATAAATATATATACATTTGGATATATATGGATATATATAATTTTTTTGAAAATGGTGATAAATTCGTGAGCTTTCAAAACCCACGAATTTATCTGTTGCTCGATTAAATTCGTGGGTTTAATAAACCCACGAATTTAGATTAAATCGTGGGTTTAATAAACCCACGAATTTAACTCAATTCCCAATTAAATTCGTGGGCTTGGCGAAACCCACGAATTTAACTTAAATCGTGGTACCCACGAATTTAATTGATTAATTCGTCGAGTTAAATTCATGAACTAAATTCGACGGTTTGCTCACGAATTTAAATTAAATTCGTGGGTTTTGGCCTAAATTCGTGGGTTTTTGGCCCACGAATTTTTCCCTGATTCTTGTAGTGAAATGAGGTGTGGAGTCCCTCGCGCACCTCCCGTCGGAGGGTGGTGATGGACTGGTTGATGGCAACCCGAACCAACCTACACGCCTCCTCCGGGGCTTCTGGGTCACCGTCACTTGCTCCCGCGCTCGCCTCGCGGCTGCCGGCCATGAAGGCCAGGCGCTCGCGTGGCGACAGTGAAGGCGAGAACATGGAGGTGGAGCCTTCGCGCTCAGGAACGGCGTCCGGGTCCAGCCTCGCTGATGGTGACATGCCGTCGTCGGAGTCGAAGGTGCTGGCGACGCTGGAGCAGTGAACTTCGAATGAGCGAAACTTGGGCCCCACGGTGGGCGCCAGCGCCTCGGGACCCACGACAAGGGCACGACAGTAGGCCAGAGTGTTTCCAAACTTGGTCGCCTCGACCTAATGCCACGATCAAGGTTCGCCCTCGACCAATGGTATGTCCAGCAGCCTAACCCTGTCGTGGGCTTCTTTTCCAGGTCGAGAATATCGATTGGGCTCCAGGTCCCGACGATCGACCCAAACGCCCCGAGCCGCGAGCTAAGGCAGGGTGGCAAGGCAGGGGCCGAAGTCTCGAGCCAGGTCCCGGATTCCTGGCTAAGTCCCGGATTCCTGGCTAAGTCCTGGATTTCAAGCTAAGTCTTGGGTTTTTGGCTATGTCTCGAAAAGGCATTCGACCTCGAGCAAGGATTTCCAGCTAAGTCTCGAAGAAGACATTCGAGCAAGACGCATTCAGTTTCAAACATAAAGGGAGTCTTTATTCCTTCTAATCAAAACTTACATAAGCTACATTTACAAAGGGCTCGAGTCCCCTCGCCCCTTTTTTCCTATCTACTAACCTATCTACAGGTCGGCCATCTCCCGCGCAAGCTTCTCCTGCTCGAGCACGGTGACCTTGACCCTTAAGGCCAGCATCTCGGCCTCGGCGTTGGCGATGTGGCTCCGCTCCTCCTGGAGCTGGGCTAAGGCGCTCTTCCCCGCCCGAGCTTCTCCTCGAGCTCGACCACCTTCGCTTCGAGCTCAGGGGAAACCTTCGGGGGAGCAGCAGAGAGCTCCGCGACTTGTTTGCGGAGCGTCTCTGCCTCCGCGCGAGCAGCTTCAACGACCCCCGCGGCCATCGCGCGATCACCCGCGAGAGCTTTCTCGGCCTTCTCGCGGATACATGCGAGGGTCTCGGCCGACCGTTTTTGATCGGCTTCGACGGCCCTCGAGATCTCGACGGCATGCTCGGCCTTCAGCTGCTCGACCTCCTTCTCTGTCCGTGCTATGCTCTCCTCGAGGCCAAGGATGTACTCCTTGCGCTCCTCGACCAAGGAGCACAGCGCCCAGAAGCGGTCGGCTTGGGTGCGCAGGGTCCCAAGCCCTTGGGCAACCTGGTCCAGGCCCTGAAAAGGCATGAGAAACGTCACAATGGCCTCACGAGCATGAAGCAAACCAAAAAGAAGGGAGACGGGCTCGAAGTCGACTAACCTCCTGGAAGTTCTTTTCGAGCCTCGCGCGGGCGGAGCTTATAGACGACCCGCGCGCCCCTGTAGACCCCTCCGGCGCTGAGTCGGTGGCGCCGACAGGGGCATCGCCCCGAGCTGCCTCGTGCGAAACGCAGAGCAGCACGGGTGGAGCCGAGCCTGCCAAAGAAGACGAAGTTACTTAGAAGGCCAAAGCCCAAAAGCGAAGCAATAATCGAAGAGGGGGTGGAGCTGTACCTGATGCCCCGAGCTCGTCGACGCTCGTGAGCACCATCCTGCCCTCGGCCACGTCAGGCCCAGCGGCGTCGACTCCCATTGTTGCCTCGACGGTATCAGCCTCGCCCATGGCCCCGCCCAAGGCGACGATCGGCTCGGGGGCTCCCTGGTCGGACGTCTCGGCTGGCCCACCCTCCGTGGGCGTCGCAACGGGCCCCGGATCGGACACCCCGACTGAGCCACACTCTGTGGGTGTCGCATCAGGCCGGGGGTGCTGCGGCCTTGCTCAGGGGACTAGGAGGTAGTCTCCCGCGTCCTCTTCATCGTCCTCAGACTCGCCCTGAACAACAATCAGAGTCTGTGATGAGAGAGACCCCTAAGGCTCGCAAGAGAAAAGGGGGGGACCTACGCTCCCGAGCTAAAAAAAGAGGAAAAGAAAGAGGGACATAAAAGTACCAGAGTGACGAGCCTCCGTATCCTGGGTGGTGGGGGAGTGGCATGGCGCCCCGCCCCTACGGTGGCTGGGGGAGTGTCTTCCCCCCGAGCATCCTGCGCCTGCGGCGCCGGACGCGGGCTCGATGACTCAGCAGCAGCCGCTGCCCGCTCTTGCTGTAGAAAGAAAGAAGAAAGGTCAAAGGAGAAAGACGCGTGGAAAGCGACGAAAAGTCAAGGTCAGACTCGAACGCCCCCGAGCTCGGCAAAGGCGACTTACCATCACACGGTCGCCCCACTCGATGTGGGGCCTTTTGGCGACCTGGCCAAGGGTGTCCGAAGCGAGCCTCTTGGCGGCCTTCTTGCCCTTGCCCAGCCCGGGCAATGGTAGCAGGCCTCGCGCCGTCTCCCGCAGCTCCTGGCTCTCCTGCGCAGCTCGACACGGTCAAAACGGCCCTGAGCCCGAGTCAAACTCAACAAAAAAAAGGTGGAAAAAGAATTACCTCGCTACTCCGCCTCAAGATATCCTTGGGCACGGGGTCATCGAGGCTGTAGGCATGGGCTGCCTTCCCGAACATCTCTTGCAGGCGCGCCATCACCCACGACTCCGCTGGGGCTGCAGAAAAACAAAACAAGATTAGAAGGCGATCAGAAGAACGGACTTGCCCGAGCTCACGGGAAAGTGATCTTACCTTTGGCACTTTCCCGGGTAGGGTCATCCCTCCCTTGGATCTCGAAGAAAGGGTGCACCCTCTTCCGCAGAGGGGACACCCGAGCTCGCAGGTAGTTCACGGCCACGGCCTGACTGGTCAGACCGTGCGCCGTGCAGACGTGGATGGTGGCGACGGCTTCTTGGTCGGCCGCCGAGTCCTCGGACTCGTGGGTCTCGCGCTTACTATCCACCACGATGCCGTTGTACGCGAGCTCTCCCCCCTCGCCTTTCTTCAGGTAAAACCACCTCTCCGTCCACGGCCCGAGGGAGTCCCGGGTCGGGACTTGAAGAAAGGTGCAAGGAAGACCGGTCCGCAG
This sequence comes from Otatea glauca, assembly GCA_036346275.1. NCBI lineage: Eukaryota > Viridiplantae > Streptophyta > Magnoliopsida > Poales > Poaceae > Otatea > Otatea glauca. Next base: position 31,533,658 of record CM070728.1, read on the forward strand.
CCGGAAGTAAAGGCACCCTACGACGGGGTCCTTCAAGGTGCGGAACAAAGAGTAAAAGCGAAAGAAAAGAGAGGGGGTCGGAAGGATCCCTAAGAACCCCTCGCAGAGATGGAAGAAGATGGAAAGGAGAATAGAGTTTGGAACCAGGTTGACGAGCTCGATCTCGCATTATGCGAGGACGGCCGCCAGGAAGCCGCTCTCCGGGGTCCACAGCCCGAAGAGCGTGTACTGCTCCGTACACACAATCTCGTCGTCCCGGGGGCGCGGCTCGACCTCCCCGGCCGTCGAAAGTCGCCAAGTCGTCGGGTCCAGGAGTCCCAGCGACTCGAGCTCCTTCATCCTCTCGGTGGTCAAGGTGCTTTTCCCGAACTTGGCCATGGCACTCGGAGGAATCAAGATGGGCCGAGAGGAAAAGGCAACAAAGAGGCTAAGGCACAGCGCAAGGATGAAGAACTTCAAAGATATACGGCTTTGAGCTTTTATAGAAGCCCGATCTCTGACAGCTATCATCAGTTACTCCTCAAAAGGCGCGTCGGGACTTTCGGGCAGAGAACGTGAAGCGCCGCGGTCGCGTCTCCTCGATTCCCCCCCGGAGACCTGAGGCGTTGCATCCCGTGTCTGACGCCCTTCATGTCTGGACACGAGGCGTTGCAGGCCGCCTCCTCAAGTCCCACGTGGGGAGCCAAGGTGACGAAAATTAGACGCCCCCCGGACACGATTTCCAACTTAATGCCGCAAAGGCGAAAGAGCATGCTTGAAGCGACCATGACAAAAGGCCCTTGGAGAGTTTCGGTGCGCGAGGTCGGCCTCGGGGGCTGCCAAGCTCGACCAAAGGGCCGATCCCTTCTTGAGAGACAATCAGACTCAAGGACGCCCTGAACTTTAGGGCCGTCCCTTGAGCCTCGGGGGCTAGCTGTCGGGGATCGGTACCCTCGCCACGTGTAAGCATCCCCCGTGGCCTCGTGGCGGCTTTTCGCGGGCCCGGGGGCCCATCTCCAACCTAGGAGATGCTTTCCCGATGCTCGAGTTCGGGACCAGCGAGCTCGGGCACCGCCGCCGGGGCAAGCACCCTCAACCTCGACGCCTCGACCTCGACGCCCCCGCGGCCGCCAGAGAAAAGGACACCTGTAATATTTTTATTTTATCTTGTGTAAAACTCTCCTCTGCGTGGGAATCAGTGCTCTACCTGCCCATGCGTGGGAACTAGGGTTCAACAGCTCCCGTCAAGATCTCAACAGCTCCCATCAAGGTCTCAACAGCTCCGTCAGGCTCCCAACGGCTAGCGATGACTTTCATCAGCCCGTAAAATCGCCACGAGCTCCTGACGTCGGCCTCGGGACCAAGCAGCAAGGTTCCCAGAGGACTACAAAAGCAATGAGTCGCCCCAACCACGGGGGGAGAGGAAAAAACATCAGACATATGAACCGAGAAGAGTGGCACAGCACCCCCCCCCGTTGCTTGGGCTCCTGTTCTTGTACTCCCCCACAGAATCGCCAATACACCCTTCGCCTCAGTGCAAAATTGGAGTAGAGCTATTACCCAACCTTGGGGGCTCGAACCAGTATAAATCTCGTGCCCCGCGTCCTCTTCCTCGACGACTTCCCCGCGACGCTAGGCGCCTCCGAACAAGCACGACCTCGAGTCCCGCTCCCGAGCTAACTCCTCGCATCCCCCCTTTCTGCGGTCGACGGTCCTGATCGTCGACAGGCTGAAATAAATTTAAAGCTGAAATACATCATTTAAGGCCGAAATCCAAGTTAGGGTTAGGGTTTAAACCGAAATACAATTTAAGGCCTAAATCCAAGTTATGGTTTAGATCGAAATCCAAGTTAGGGTTACATAATTTGTATATGTATTTTTTTTATAAACTTTTCACATGTATTCCTCATAAAAGATATTACAATTCTCCAGAAAAAAATGATGTTAAATCTAGCTCAAAATCCATGCAAACCGGTTCAAAAACCTTGCAAACTAGTCCAAATCACCAAAATCTCGGCGAAATCCAACGAGATTTCGCCAAGATTTACCAAAAATACTTTAGCAACCCTAATTTTCAATTTTTTCATTCTGCGGGAATTTGGAATCTTGGCCCCGACCGAAATCTAAAATTTCACCAAAATTCATCGAGATTTTTGATGAGGGCTTAATGAAGGCCCGATCTTTCGATGGGATGGAAAACTATCGAGTAGTGGAGACAACCCTCACGATCCAGGCTATGATCAAAATACGACCAATGCCAAGCAATCGCTGAACCAAACTCCGAATTGTTATCAACCGTGCCAAAACTCGGTTGACCTGATCACGAAGATCAATTCCTGCAAGCAATCGAAGAACAAGCAAGAACAAAGCAAAAGCAATATGAAATTGCAAATATAATTAAAGTATTGATATGGAATTCCGAAGCATGGTATTACTGTCGATCTAGCTGAACAAGAGAATACCAAATAGTTTCACCAAGGAAAACTACAACTAAACAAAACCCAAGTAATTTTGGGGGAATCCCTAGGTAAATATAGGTAAAAGAGAAGGAAGATTTGGCCAGCACAAAGTAATGGCCAAATAGGACTCTTACAACGCCCAAGGCCCAAGTTTGACTCGGACTGGAAAGTTGACCCGAATTGTTTGGTGATTACAGAGTGCCTCCAAGGAATTTTTTGGTGGGGTCAAATCCATTGGAAAGATCTCGAAGTAATCTTTTAATCAAGTGTAAGAACTCTCCAATCAAACATCGTATGCAAAAATTATGCTCGTTTTTACTTCAGGCTTGTATCCGAAGGCTGAATTGGATTTCAGAACGTGATATATTTGATATCTCTCTCTTCTTGGGCCATAGATGACGTGTTGGAGTTGGTCCAATCAAGTGTGGTCGTATCCGTAGTAGTGATGTCCTCATCAATTTTGAACCCTGGCAAGGATACCCTAACATGAGGCAAGACAAGACGTGGGAGCTTCTCCTAGGACCCTCACTCTCCGTTGCTACGGTAGCAAGGGTGGGGTAGGGTCTTGTGGGGTGGGGGCAAAGGTGGTCATGGCCGATTAGGATTGCTATCATTTGTGGTTGTAATAAGAATAAGTAGGAGTAATTAAAATGATTCGATATAAATTCAATGATAGAATTTTGAATAACCGACGACTAGTCATTCTCTTTGTTTTGTTCAAGTAGAGAAGTGCTTTTGTATGAAGAAATATTTTATTTTTCTAGTGTTTGTAGTCTCATTTTCCTCATGCCTAACTTAGGGGGTGTTTGGGACAGCTCCATCTCCACCAAAATCCGTGGAGTTGGTGGAGCAGGGTATTTCTAGCTCCAGAAATTTATGGAGCTGGAGCTGTGAGTACATTAAGAGTGTTTATGTGGATCATCTTATTTACATTTTAGACTAAAAATATAAACTTAATTCACTTTATTTTAGCCTACAAACTCCAGCTCTGAGGTGGAGCTGGGATCTGGAGCTCTGCCAAACAGGGCCTTAGATATTATAGAAGCACGTCCTCTCCTTTCATCTATACCCCTTTATAATGCACCTAAGCATTCTTTTCTACGTCCACCCCAAATAATGCGCCCCACTAGAGATGGCCCAACCTTCATGCACCCAGCGAAACGTCCCCAGAAACTTGCTTCCATCAAAATTAACCTCTCAGATCTTTCCTCAGCTTTACTCACCCACATCCGATGGCCATTGTTTAATGTGTCTAACTCATCCCTGTGGCCCACAACAGATCTCCCCCTAGCTCCAGCATCATCTCAAGGAAAAGGAAACAAATATCCTGAAATTAAGGAAAAGGAAACAAACGTTCTAGAAAAGTAAAAGACCATATATTACGTGCTGGGAAAAGAAAACCGGAAGACAGAGCACTATACTAGTGGCTTATTAGTTGACTTTGCCTTTACTCCATCCACGCCGTCCGTTCGGTTCCACACAAGCGGTTCCTTCCAAGGTTCCAAAAAATCGGTGACATTTCAGAAATCTCGGTCGAGATCTCAGATTCCGGTCGGGGATAGGATCCAAAATCCTGGGCAGATAAATTTTTGTGAAAAAAATTTAAATTGCTACAGTATCTCAGAAAATCTCATCGAGATTTCTCCGAAATCTCAGGTAATTTGACCTTTTTAACCTGATTTGACTAGATTTGGACCAATAAGTCTTAAGAAAGTCATATTCCATGAAAATTTGTTGAAAAACCGAATTTTTGAGACGTTTTAAAATTTTAGCAGAAACGCTATCAGATTTTTATAAAAGTTTACAAGCTTGATCAAGCTCTGAAATATTTATGGTACTATGTTTATAAGTGTAGGATCATACATAAAATTTTTCAAAATAATTAAACTTCATTTGTTATCTTTAAAAAACCAAAAACAAAACGAACATAACTGATATAGTAATCTTGTCGGAATTTTATAAATTTGTTGTGTGTGATAATGATCTAAATTTGTTAGGAGACCTTAAGAATTTCATAAAAGCCATTCTCTAAATTTTAATTTTTTAAAAATTTATTTGTTTGCTCAATCAAATCTATGGATACATTGAACTTCATTTGTTATCTTTCGAAAACAAAAAACACAAGGAATACAAATGGTACAGTACCATTGTAAGAATTTTATAAATTTACTATTGTGTGATCATGATCCAAAATTCTTATGAGAGTTTAAGAACTGTCTCAACACCCTTCTCTAAAAGTTTCAAAAGTTCTAACTCTTTTTTGGGTTGCTCAAGAAAATCTATGTATTGATCATCAGGCTTTTATCAAGACGTAGCACTGTTAGAATTTTTGAAAATTATTGAAGCTTGATCATCATCTAAAAGTTTTATAGAAACATTGATGATACATCAGTACCATCCACAAATTTTATTTAAAAAAATTTCTAACATGGTTTGAACCATTTTCCATTTGGTTGAATTTGCCGGTAAGGTTTTTATCAGGACAGTAGCACTGTCCGAATTGTTAAAAATTCCTGAAGCTTGATCATCATTTGAAACTTTTATAGGAACATTAGTGATGTATTAGAACTATGCACAAAAAAATAAAAATTTTCTAACATGGTTTGTTTAATTTTTTATTCGGTTCAAATTTGCCGATCAACGTATTATTAGGACAGTAGTACTCTCCGAATTTTTAAAAATTTCTTAGAATTGGTATTCTTCTGAAATTTTTATGGGAACATTAATGATATACCAGGACCCTTCACAAAAACTTTCAAAAAATTTCGATTGAACCATTTTTCGCTCGGTTTAATTTCTCCAGAATCTCGGCGATAAATCTCGGCAAATATCGTCAAGATTTCGGTAATTCTGGGCAAAATCTCAGAAATTTCCGTGCAAAAACAAAAGATTTGAATTTTTGTTTTTTTATTTTATCTAGAATTTATTGAAAATTCTAAGATCACGGTGAAATTTCGAATTCCGACCACGTCGAGATTTGAATCGAAAAGGAGATTTGAAACCGATTCCTTCTGTTCTTCCCGTCCATGGTTGGCAAGAGCTTTCTTCCGGGCCCTCGCCTACTGCTTGCCATCCAAAGTCACACGACACGCTTCCGGACATCGCTTCGCCCTCCCAAAAGGAGCGACCGAGACGTTCTCCGCCTCTTCTCTTCGTTTCCACCGTTCGCATCCCCCTTCTCCGGCGGCCGGCGCGGTGAGCTCCTCTCCTCCCCTTCCTTCGTTTCTACCGTTCTCCAGATCTCACCCTCCCCCTGCTCTGGCGGCCGGCGCGGTGAGCTCTTCTTCTCCCCTTCCTTCGTTTCCACCGTACTCCAGATCCCCCCTCCCCCTTCTCCGGCGGCTGGCGCGGTGAGCTCCAGCCGGAGATCCCCAGTCAACATCCTCGTGGGGGATCGTTTCTTTCCTCTGAGCAACCTCATCCAAATCTTTCTTTCCGGGATGGATAGTCCAATCCATGCAGTTTGTTGCGTGGAGTACTACTAGCAGTTTATTTTCCAAAAATTTTGGGGGTTCAACTGAACCCCCATGCCCCACGTTAGGTCCGCCCCTGTGTCCAAGTTCCATGATCATTTATGTGTGTGAGGGCACACGATCGATAGCAAACCAGGAGGAAATTTGACGTACAATGTCAGAATAATTGGATAGTGCATTGTGGCGTATGTCTATTTGATGCCTCGATGGGTTTATGTTCGTGTCTGGCTAATTTTGAGGATTCATGGCGGCGCACTGGAAGTCTATGTGGTACCTACCTTGGTTGCATCTGGAAACCAGTAATTGACTAATTTTGATAGTTCATGAATGCTCACTGGTAACCTCGGTAGTAACTACCTTGGTTGCATCTGGAAACTAGTAAATGGCCAAGTTCGAGAGTTAATGACTGCTTACTTGAAATCTATGTGTACCTTCGTTGGTTGTATTTGGATCCTGCAAACTAGTCGATTTGTTTTATCTATTCACCTGCTTTGCAGATATGTAATCATGTCTATATGGTGGATGGTTTTCTTGTTCTTAGAGTGAAATGAGATGGATTCTATTTTTTTTTCATGCAAGTGATGCTCATATGCAGTAATTGGATGTGGATTCGGTTATCCCTGGTCTGCAGACCAGATGTGCCGTCAGCACTCAAGAGCTCGATTGTCTCCAGACGAGCAGCTCGCTGCTGAAGAAAATTTTGCGTTGTACTGCAAGCCAGTTGAGCTGTACAATATTATTCAGCGACGAGCTATTAAAAACGTAAATTTCGTCCTAAAATTATAGCCCCATGTTTTAACATGGTTTACATGTGCATGCTTACTCATAACTCACTTATAACCATTATGTGTAAGTGCTTTGAGACACCAATGATGGCCCACTAAATTTTGCAGCCCGCTTTTCTTCAAAGATGCCTTCTTTACAAGATACATGCAAGACGGAAAAAAAGGTACACTTTGACTCTACTCAAGCACATGACAGCCAGGATGTTCTGATTCAGAATATCGAAAGAAAAAAGACTGTTCCGTTTCAGAAAGCATTTTCTTTCCTAACATAGCAGAGACATGACTCCAGCAGTCTGACAAAATATATATCTGGAAACTATTAACTATTGTCTAGTTTGCTGATTCGTTAGCTAATTTAGCTATGTTGGAACCCTGTTCAAAAGGCTGTCAGGATCCGTGTCTTGAATCAAATTGGAAATGCTCTGGCAGGACCAATTAGAATCTAAGATCCTACCTGATTCTACACAATGCCTTTTTTTAACCTGCGATGTATTTCAAGTTTTCAACATTGATCTTAGTGCTTATTTAGTCATTTAAAAGCTAATTGGATTAATAACTGTCTATCCTATTGCCCTGCACAGGTTGCCTACATAACAGTTAACAAATTACATGATCATTAAAAGTAGAATAAATAACCATAATAATTCAATAAAAAACAGCATAAGAATCCAAGGCTATCAGAATATTAGATTCCACTGGATATATATATATATATATGTATATATATATATATATATATATATATATATATATATATATATATATATGTATATATGTATATATATGTATATATATGTATATATATGTATATGTATATATATATATATATATGTATATGTATATATATAATGCCAATATTTGGTGTACAAATTAAATGTTCTGCTTTAAATTATAGTGTCAAAGCCTTTATTTACAAAAAATGTAGTGCAAATGAAAGACCACTTGTTTATACAAATAATAATGATATCAAAGGATAAAAAATGAAATTTCAACTAAAAGGACATATGCAAGTAATTATCATCAATTAATTGAATTCGTAGAATTGTTGGTAAATTGTGACCATGGATCAACAAAAATTTTGTCAGCATTGTAACCATATTAAGATTCTACCAAATTAAAAGTCTACCTAGGAAAGGATCACAGATCCGCAAGACTTTAACAAACGAATCTAGATTCTGACAACCTGAACAACACACATAACTTCTTTTAGTTTTTATAGTTAAGTTGAAGTAAAAAAAAATCCATATGTTTCTTAAAATCTTCTACACAAATATAAGTATTTTTTTTGGTTTTAACATAAATAATATACATGTTTTGCATATCGCACACAAATATATATGCTATTTTTGGTTTTGAGTTGAAAAATGGTTATTTTCATCGATGAGTACAACTTTTGTTTTCAACATTTTTGGATGGGTCACAACTTATAACTTGGAATTTCATTTGGCCCTCAGATTTCCATCTTTTTTTATCCTGTTCCAATTTCTTAGTCCTTTAGCAACTATTGCAATTGTTGAAGGCTATTTGCTTTCTAAGTGAACCTGACTAAAGTTCAAAGATCAAAATAACAATTTTAGTTGTTTGGGGGAAATCGAAGGTTTAGGGGTCTTTTGACTTTGATTGGGTTTCATTCCTAGCCTACCCTAACTTGTTTGGGACAAAAGGCTTGGTTGTTGACTTGTTGTTGTTAGTTGTTTGGGGGAAATTTCTATATTATGTACATGGTATACATAATGTTTTGTTCTAATGTCCTATATCAATTCCTACATTAAGGCCCTTTAGACTGAGCTTTAGCTCCAAAGCTTATAGGACGGATATATTCCTTTTTAGCCATATAATTACAGCTGGAGCCATTTGGTGTGGGAGTGTTGGAGTGCCTTATTATCTCTCTGGATTCCTCAACAGCTAAGGCAAGCAAATTGCCCTAAATTTACACAAAATCACAACATATGCCATTCAAGATACAAAACGCAAGGTCACAATTCACAAACGTCAATCATGTTCTCAGGCAGAGAGGCAATCAATATTCCAAAAGCCACTATGTTTTTAATTTTATGATATCAACTTTTAGTTAATAGTCTTATCATCTAGAGCTAGATGGTACCAAAGTAGAAACTGGAATGGTAGCTTGGCCAAACAAAGCCCAAGAAAATAAGTTTTTTTAAGTAGTAATCTTTGTGATAAACTAATAGCACAATTGGAGCTTAAAACTTGCTTGTTGCATCATGCAAATACTGACTGGCATTTTTGCTTTTGAATGTAGGATTCAAATAACCATTTCACTTTCTGGAGGTGCAAATACTGAATTGCAAGAACAGGAAATCTTTCCTCTTTATGTTCTATTAGCTAGACCTACTAGTAATGTTTCGCTTGAAGGGGTAAGTCTATCTTCTTTAGTTTCGATTTTATGGTTGTGTCTACTGACATCTTTTCTCATTTATGGCATCGTGTTTTGCAGCATTCTCCGATATACCGATTCAATCGGGCATGTTTGCTGGCATCTTTGAATGAATTCGGAAATAAAGACCACACTGAAGCCACATTCATAATTCCTGATGTGAAGAATTTATCAGCCTCTCGAGCTTGCAACCTTAACGTTATCCTTATTAGCTGTGGTATAATGTGCATCCTATGTGATTATTTATCCTATACATTTCTTCGCTGCTATCAAATGTGATTCCTTTTTTTAAATTTGAAAGGGCAAGCTGGACAAACTCTTGGTGAAGATACCTGCTCTGGGAACCATGCAGAAGGTTCTGCTCTCCAAAGTAAGATTATGGTTTACATTTTGTGGAAGACACTAAGTTGCTAGAATTAGTGCAGATGTGCAATTGGTAACACAGCTATCTTAATACTTAGCAACCGAGACTTGTAGGGGAAGGTCAGTCTATTACAGTTGTACTAAAAAAACTGAAACTAATAAACATCCCATTCGGCCATGGATAAATGTGTTAGTTGAGCAAGAATTGGCTATGATTGCCTCCTTTACTGTAGTTAAGATGATCAAATAGTATCCTCAAACATTGTGATTAGTTTCTTTTGACAGGGGTAGCCATGTTAATAGGCCCTCTCCGCTGTCACAAATTTAGATTAATCTTTCCTCCTGCTGAGGGATCCTCATTGTCACAGCTACCACTTTTAGCAAATATAGTTAAAAACATGTGACTTTAAAAATTAAGCATAAAGACCGATGTTGAATTTCAAAAACCAACCATAGATTTGTAGTCTTATTGAACGGACTAATTATTGTGTATGTGATGCATTTTGACAGAGCTTGAAGGGAAATGTTTCTGGGGTAAAATACCAATTGATTTACTTGGTTCATCTTTGGAGAATTGTGTGAATTTAAGCTTGGGACATACTGTGGAATTGGCTTCTACAGTTAGTATGAGCCCAAGCTTCTTAGAGGTATGTCAAATCAAACTTTTCCCTAGTATTAAGCTTCAATGTTCTTAAAGTATGTACTACAACTTCTCGTATTTAACCATAGGATGGATGAAACACAATCCTTTGCAGCATCTGAAGCTTTTTTAAGAAAATAAAAATCACCTTACCCACCTGTACTTTTGAATCAATGATTTACCCCATGTATTTCTAAGTTGGTGCAAATTGCTGCATTTACTTTCAGTTTTTAGAAGGTCGAAGTGCTTGTGGTAAAGTAGCACATCCTGTTCCAAAAGTACTGGTGGCAAATTGCTAAAATCAAATGTACCATGTGGCGATTTACACCAATTTAACAGAACAATTTTCTTGTTTTCCTTCCCATGTTTCTCAGATTCGAGTATCCTCTTTGTTTTCTATAAAAGCTGTATGTTGACCTACATGTCTTTCCTTTTGTTATGCATGCAGCCAAAATTTCTGGAGCAGGACAGTTGTTTGACATTTTGCTCTCATAAGGTTGATGCAACGGTAAGCTCTTCCTGTTTGTTTCTTTTTTAATCTAATGATTGTTGTCATATTTATGGGGTTAAGTATTTTCGATGTAGTATGACAGCACCTTAGATTACAGATGATTGCAAGTTCCTTCCTGTGACTTTACTGACATTGTTGAGCTTTATTGTTTCAGGGTTCACATCAACTACAAGTGATCATATCTGCTCAAGAGGTTGGTGCAAGAGACATGTCCGAGTCTCCTTACAGTGTCTACTCATATAGTGATGTCCCACCTTCATCATTACAAGATATTATTAGGTAACACTACATAGCTCAATTTTTGTAGTTTACGAAGTTTTCTTCCCTCATTCTTGTTACATACTTTATTTGTTATCATTATTATAGGATGTTGGGACATGCATGTTCTTAATGTTTATGTGCTTTGTCCCTCATATGAGACATTATTTGCTCTTTGGATGCATTGAAAAGGAGTAGCAAATGATTACATGCTGTCCTTAGGAAGCTTAGCTTGAAAGTATCTATTTTGAGTTTTTGACTAGATTGAGTAGGTTGCCACTTGCAAGTGCTTGCTCTCATGAAAGGTGATGATGCAAAACTTGATAAAATGTTTTTCTAGCTTGTGATGCATTTTCTTTCCATGGTTTATGATTTACCGATACTTTGTGAAGTCGCCATGCCCATATGGCCTTCCCTCACCTATGACAAAAGTTCAGTTCTCACCCGCACCTATAAAACTGGATATATGACCCCCTCAACTTCTGATTGGAGTGTTTAACCCCTGCAATTGTGGTTTTGAAGGTGATTTTGCCATGTTTAACATGCCAGGTTGTAACTGGGTCAGTGAAATACCAACAACCACCAAGCCTTTTGTCCCAAACATGTCAGTGAAATAGAATAAAAAATATGGTCTCTTACCCCTTTCTTGCTGCACTCCGGCGGGTACTAGTCCACACTATCACATCAAGCACTGATTGGCGTGGCCCTCAATACCTACATAGATCACGTGGTCCAGGAATCCATTGTACCTGTTGAGCCTCAGCCACCTCAAGAAGCAGTGGAGGTCATAGAGGCAGTGCACCCATGAGCGATCACGTCAGTATGATAATGTGCTCCAAACCAGTAATTGAAGGCAGCAGTTTGCTTAGTAAATTAACTGTAAGGCAGCAAATAAGAACATTTGGGATGGACGCAAGCAATCTGCATGTGCATATATTTATAGTAGTAGTGGAAGAAGATGATGATGATGATGGAAAGAAGCTTGTTACTGCCATAGCTGAGGTCGTCATAGCCGAATTGCTTTGTTGGTCCTCTGGATGCATATCACAGCTGCTGTCTCACTGCCGTTGCTGCCATTGAGAGTCCTCCATTGCGCGCGGCCGTTGTATTTACTTGATTTGCTGATTTATGGTAGAGATCGCCATGTCAGCATCTGCATTTGATGGCAAGTAGCAATAGTAGGTGATGTGGGTAGTGGATGTGGCAAAACCAACATGGATGCTACCATGGGGTTGAAATTGATCCAGTTTTGAAAGCTTAGGATATTAAATATCTGTTTTCGTAGTTTAGGGTGTAAACTGGGGTAAGATGGACTTTTTCCCAAAAATAATATTAATGAAATTTCTAATAATGCTTGGGGCTGGGGTTTTGGCTACCAAGCCAGGTTCAGGCTTTGCGGTTGGGCACTTATGCAGTCTCCACCTAGCCTTTTGCAGTCAGGCCGAAATCAGCCTAGCTGAAGCCTGGCCTAGGGCCAGGCCATGTGTTATGATGACATCTTGCTTTAACTCTCTGATTTATCAGATACATTTGCATTTTGATATAACCAAGTTCACAGACAGAAGTTTTTGCTTTCCACAGGTTAAGAGCTGGTAATGTGCTTTTTAACTACAAGTACTATAACAATACTATGCAAAAGACAGAAGGTTCTCTCTCTCACAAACACACGAGCCCATGTGCATTTCTTTCCAGTTTAGTTGTCACTTGTTTGCATCATGTATTGACATTTTCTTCTAGGTGCTGCATATTTTCTCCTTGTAGTTGTACCTGATTTGCTAAACCTAATTAACTAGATAATGCTGGATTGTTAGTACATGTTAGTACTGATGCAACTAGTAAAAGTTTATTTTGCTAAGGCACTTTATGGTGCACATGTTATTGGAACTAAACCTAGTTCTGTTTGAAGGTGGTTATTTTATCGGTTTGTCCAATTACTTATTGTATGGTACCGTGCTAAGAACTGCAAGGAAAATTAGCTTACCTTGATATTCATTTTACAAATATTTGTATGTATTGATAGTCGATGCACAAGGAACTAGTAATCTATTGGAGAGCTTTAGAAAGCCAGCCATTTATGTTTGGTAATGGCAATTATAATGGTTTTGATGCACTGACATGATTTATTCTTTGGTCTTATGTTTTTCTGTTATTGATTCATTTATCCCTTATTACCAGTCACTGAAGATTTTTCTTGCCCCTTCTGCTTGGTATTGTGTGGAAGCTTCAAGGTAAAGTTTGAAGCAGAGTTCCAATTGTCTTATCTTTATTCATATGCCACTGATTGCTGCTAAGGGCTGGTCCCAAGGATCATGGCACCTGCTATGTTTATGATAAAACCCGATATCCTTTTGTATTTTCACGCTGCACCATTGATGTGTTATTGTTCTTAGTGAGGAAATTCAGACTGTGTTTTCTTTCTGCATGCCTTTTTATTTATTGGAACAGTCTTTCTGCACACCTTCATTTAGCCTTTTCTCAAGTCACATCTCTAATACTGTGATTTTGGTGATACTAGGGTCTGGGATGTCATTTGAACTCGTCGCATGACCTGTTCCACTTTGAGTTTTGGGTTGGTAAACCTCTTGAATCTCCATTGCAAAATCTGATTTGATCCTCCTCGTAGTTCGATTGTTAATTTGTTCTTTATGTTTACACAGATATCTGAAGAGTGCCAGGCTGTTAATGTTTGTCTGAAGACTGATACCTGGAGAACTGAGGTAAATTAGTGATATGGAACTTCAAATTTAAGCTGCTTTTCCAGTTACTGAAAAATAAATGATAGATGTTGTTGCTGAACTCAGTATGTGTGTGTTTTAAGCAAGGATACAAAAACGGATTTGAAAATTTACCAGAGGTAGGCCAGTAGCCAGTAACCGGCCGGTTACCAGTCTGTTTCCGGTCTATTCCGGTTTGCAATTTCATTTTTTTTTCAATTCTACATTTTTATCCTCAAAGCATTGTGTTTGCTTGGTCTTCTATAAAAATTATCATCAAGACTCCATTCAAATTAGTATGAAATCTACTTTTCGGATTGGTATTTTTTTTTTACCGGTCTAGGCCGGTTACTGCCGATTTTTTTATCCCTGGTCCCTGGTTTTAAGTTTAACATGTACCTTAGTGGTCTGCTAGTTAAATCTCAATTTTGTTCCTACCTTGTTTTCTTGCTTTCTTAAATATCATAGCCATGGGACTACCCAATTAACCCACCCCCTCACAATTCATTGAGTAATGTTCAGGATACCTCACTTAGTCTGCTACAGATAAGGTTTTACATGGTTAGCATAGGAAATTCATGCATAGTGACTATTTATTTAAATTGAAACATTCCATTCTTAAATGCCTGGAGTAACCAATAATCCCACTTATTTCCAGCTTGTGGCTGAGGGAGTTGATCCAAGACATCAAACATTTTCCTACTGGTACGCTCGCTCTCTCCATTAATTTTGACGATGCGGCAACCTGTGTTTCATTTTCCTAACTGTGTTCCATCAGCTCAAGGTTTAAGAACCGTAGAAGATTGGAAACCACAATTGAGAAGATTAATCATGTACATCCACATATTGTGGATTCAGGTTCACCTGAAGATGCCTTGGCAGGGTCTGAAGAAGACTATGTGCCAAGGGAAAATGGTACATTCTCATCTTTATGGTTTCTTACTGTCACAAACGACATTCAAATGGTAACACAGGAATGTTTCTGATTTTTCTTTCTGTCTAATGTAAGTTGATTGAAATCTGTCTCCTCTCTCCTATCCTGTGCATGAGTATTTGGTTTATTCTTTGATAGCTTGCAGTGTTTCAATTTCAAATTCTGTTCCCAAACTGGTTCCTACCGGTGGACAGAAACTGGTTTTTGACTGGCTGGCGGGAACTGGTCAAACTTTAGGAGAATTTGGATTTCCAAAATTTAAAGTGTAAAATTCGAAATGAGCCAGTTCTATTTTGTTGCATGCATACTGAATTTTAGTATTGATGATATTGTTAACATGGAGGCTCTGCATGTGTTTACGGGTTGTAGCATGGGAAGTTTTGCATGCTGTTTTCAAATATAACATACTCAAATGAATTAAACCTTAGGTAGAGATTATTTGCAATGGTTCGTTGATTATATCCAAGCATTAGGCATATGATAAGTATTTTCCTATAAACCAGATTATGGCAACGCATGAAGTAATTTGGCAGCAAATGTTGAATTCTTTCATCTGGTCATATCTCATTCCTGATGTTGTCTAAACTTTTTCAGGGATTTCAGTAGCACATGCTTCTGTTGATCCTGCTAACTCGTTACATGGCAACAATCTTTCACCACCGACAGTACTACAGTTTGGGAAGACAAGGAAGCTATCTGTTGAGCGAGCTGACCCCAGAAAGTAGTCCTGTTTACATTCTCAATATCATGTTATACATCGTATAATTGTTTCTCAAGATATTTGTAATAGAAGATGTTCAACTGATTCATTGCTTTTTGTGTTTATATTATCTTGCAGCAGGCAACTCCTGCAAAAACGTCAGTTCTTCCATTCTCACAGGGCACAGGTGTGTGAAAATTGCTCACCATTTTTCACTTTGTTGATCGTATTGTACTATTCCTACGTGCTTGTGTAGTTGCATGTGTTACGATACCCATTGGAATTTGATGCATGCAATTTTATATTTGTGACAGTTCCATAATTCCTGGACACCCCTGAGGCAATACCTTCGCATACTAAAATATAAATGTAAACATAATATTAAATATTGTTATTTTCATATGTAGTTTTACTTCATAAATTATTTTATTTTGATGCTGATTTCTACTAGAATCCTGCAGAGGTTGGGGGGAAGTATTACTCTGCCCCAGTCACTATTAGATCCTCTTGAATCAAAATATGATCATCTGGAAGAGTTTGTACCAATTATCTTGATAAATACCAGATTGTGTGGCAATCTTGCTAGCATGATTTCTTTGTGTTTTAGTATGAGGTGTGAAATTGTGAATTTTGAAAGCGATGTTTTTGAAGCTGACTTATGTGCATTCAGTTATAACTACTAGGTGGCATGCCAGATACTGTTCAATGTTCATTATCACGTTTTCACCAGTGCCTTTTATATCAGCCAAATTGGTGGGCAAGCTGGGTATAATATTGGAGGATGGAGCCAGTATGCAAAGATGTTTTCAGAACTTGCTGACATAATATCTATCGTCATGTCCAAACTTAATCCATTTGTGCCTCTTGTCAGCTTTTTAAATTTATGATATGGTTACTTACTGGTAGTTCGGTAATTGTCATTGGGCTCTGCTAGACTTCATTCCCATTGTCTTGCTAAATTTTCCTGCAGATGCTTGTCATTTAGTAATTCTACTATCCCTAATTATGTATTTTTTTCTTATGTTTTTATTATTATACATATTTTTATTATTGTGACTTGGCCTCTTTACATATTTTATGCCTGCATTTGAAATCTAGCTTGACTGCATTGTTACACTTTGTTGTAGCCAATGGCATTGGAACAAGTTTTTTCAGACCGTGATAGTGAAGATGAAGTTGATGATGATATCGCTGACTTTGAAGATAGAAGGGTAAGATAATCTTTTGCTGTCTGCTCTTACAGAAACATAGAATATATACAGGCTGCTACCTTCACCTGATCTGGAATCAATCTCTTTCTAACTGGTTATTGTTTAATTCTTGCTAAATGTAGATGCTTGATGATTTTGTTGATGTTACAAAAGATGAGAAGCTTATTATGCATATGTGGAATTCATTTGTTCGGAAACAAAGGTCAGGCCTATCCCTAATATTCAAATTTTCAAACAATGAATTTTACAGTTAAAAATTAAATTCCTAAATTTGAAACCCCTTTATGTGATTTTAGCTCTGGGTTCAAATTTTGAAGTACCAAAACCTTATATATATTTTTACATTTATTTAATTCTCATGTTTTAGAATATGCTTTTAAGTTGGAGATGTTTCCAGACAGAAGGCTATCATAGGCATGTCTTCATCTTGCATGGTAGATGCTATTCTTCACAATTCCTTTCGTTTTGATGAATTGTTGGAAGCCTGTTTCTTCCGTGTAGAGCATGTGTTCATGATTGTGTGCTTCATTGTTTTCGATTCCTGTAAAATACCAAACTCCAATGATCATTTTTATTTTGTTCATTTCATTGCATTTTTGCCATAGCAAGAGCTAAGAAGTGGCATCAGAACTAAGAGTTATGCTTGATTTGTTTTGATTCGACTATATATGTAGACATCCTATTCGGTCTGTCCTGCAGAGTAGATTGCAGGATACAAGATTTTGGTTTGATGGTATCCATATATATATTTTATTTCTTACTGAAAGGGTAATTACAGGGTGCTAGCCGATGGTCATATACCTTGGGCCTGCGAGGCGTTCTCCCGGCTTCATGGACAACAACTTGTGGAAAACCCTGCTCTGCTATGGTGAGTGGGTGATCATATATCTATTGATTAATACCTCATGAACATGCTTGGGGTCATCCGCAGCACACAAGCAGCTAGGCACCTTTTGCGCGTGTCCTTCCGGTGTGGCTGTTTATCTGATTTGCAATTCTCACTGGATGAACAGGTGCTGGCGTTACTTTATGATTAAACTCTGGAACCACAGCCTACTAGATGCCCGTGCCATGAACACCTGCAACACAATTCTTGAAGGATACCAAAATGAAAGCTCGGATCCCAAACAAATTTGACTGAGAAATCATGGGCCAATTCAAGTAGAATGGACTAGTACAGGTAATTGTTCTGTTCTGGTCATTTCAAGAGCTATTTTTGGACCAAAATCCTTTGTGAAGAACTGGATGCTTAGATGTGTATGGATGAAAGGAGGCTTTAGGAGCAGCTTTGCTTCTGGGAAGAAAAGGGTGCAAAACTGCACCCTGGGCTTAGGTTGTCATTGTTTTGTTGAGGACTATTCTCAATTCTATTTATTGATGGTATTGGAACTGTAATGATTCGGATGAGTATGAATTTACATCAATTATTGTTCGTTCTATTCAGCCCCATGGACAACATATTTATTCGCAGTTTCTTATTCAGCGTTGTGGAACTAGTATGATTTACGAAATTGCGTCTGCGTCGTAATTGTCCTCATGGACAATCCCACACTACTACAAAAGGATCTATATTAGACCCCTCATCTCAGACGGTTTACGTAAAAACCGTCTGTAACGTGTTTCGAGCACATCGCAGACGGTTTGTGGCTGAAACCGTCTGTGATTTCGGATTATCACAAACGGTTTCATCCACAAACCGTCTGTGAAGTTCTTGCTGTCATCACAGACGGTTTGTGGATGAAACCGTCTGTGATGAAAGCAAAAACTTCACAGACGATTTGTAGATGAAATCATCTATGATGATCACCATACCATAAACGTTTTTATCCACAAACCGTCTGTGAATTGCTCAGAGGAAACATTAATTCAAACATCATATTATGAGCATAAGCATCGGTACAATATATATATACAAAAGTTTTCCACCAAAAACCTACTGGGAAATACTATCTAGTGATCGTTGTCGTCGTCGGTATCGTCAGAGTCGGAGTCGTCGCTGCGACTGTCGGGGTCTTCGCTCGAATCGGCTCTGTCTGGGTCATCCTCCAGCTCCCAGCCGTCACGATAGCCCTCCGATGAGTCGTAGCTATCGTCGGAGAAGGAGGATGATGTTGGCGGCGGACGCTTCTGGCCGACGCCGACGCTTGAGGCGGAGGAAGCGGAAGTGCCCGCTTGCCGTGGAGGGATCAGACGATTCGTTGATATGGCATCGTCGTGGCGCCGTAGCCATTCCCGCAGGGGTCTCAGAGGCTGGGACGGTGGCGAAGGGTTAGTCGGCGGTACTGGAGGTGAAGGAGGTGGCGGTGGCGGAGCCGTCGTCGGAGGTTGGGCGGCATAGCCGGCAGAGGAGGTGCTGTCTTTTTTGTTGCTCATGGCGACGTCGGAGGCAATTGCAGCACTGAGGGATGTTGAATGCTATTGATCGATGCAGTATATATCGTCGCCGGAGTGCAATTAACGATATGCATTGGGGAAACAAAACGCCTGGAACACAGTCTTCGAAGTGGAATTTCAACAGATGATTTAATTCTTCAGAACACGAAGCGATCAACTCGAAACACTACGCGTGCTTGTCTTGGGAAGACGAAAGCATTGGGAAGATCACAGACGGTTGGTGGATAAAATCATCTGTGATGACGTAATCGCAGACGGTTTTATCCACAAACCGTCTGAGATTTTACCATCATAGACGGTTTGTGGATAAAACTGTCCGTGATGAGGAAAATAACACAAACGGTTTTATCTACAAACCGTTTGTGATGATCTACCTTCATTAACACGAACAGAGAGCCTCGACCTCGATCCTCTGTATATTTAGGGTTTCGTAGATATTTTTGTGGTGGCCGCAATGGAGAGGCGATCTGGTGAAAGAGACCCTAGATTTGGAGGTGTAATTGTAGATCCTTCCTCTCTAGGTCATCTAAGGTTAGTAATTACTTCAAAATAGCATTATATTTTAGATCTACGTACCTTGGTAAAAGATGACACTGGGTTCTACATGTAGGTGTAGATCCATTTGTTCTGTGTTATGTAAAGTAGTAAATGGTTGAAATTTACAATATATGTAAGATCTACCTTGGTAAAGAGGGAAATAAAGCTGGTTAATTACTGGATCTAGCTTGGTTGTAGAGCTATATATCCATTTGTTATTTTTGGATGTTAGGAGCTATATAAGTTAATCGGTAAGTTGAAATGTAGCCTACATGTAGCATATGTGTGCATGTGCAGTCCTAGCGTACTTAATTCATCCTTTAACACCTATTGTTACATATGTAGCGTAGATGGACCGAAGCTGGATGTACACTGAGAATCGTGCGGGCGCCGAGTACATTAATGGTATCTCCGCTTTTAGAAGAGCTGCAGAGAAAGATATATTGAACAAAGGTGTTGAATTTATGCCTTGTCCATGCATTGACTGCGAGAATCTTAGGATGTTTGCAAACTCAGCGCAGATCGAAACACATTTGATTCTACGAGGTTTCAAAAGGGGGTATACCTGTTGGACCAGTCATGGTGAAGAGCAGATTACGCAGGGACCAAGTAGTACTACTATCGTCGATGAAGACAACAATACTCTGGATATCGTCAACGACGTCAAGGATACTCCAGATGATATGGGTTGTGCTTTCGATGAGGATAGGTTCCACGATGACAATCTGGATCAGATGTTAGGGATGCCGAAGGGAGCCGTGATGAGAGGGAGTACGAAAAATTCTGAGGCTTGATGGACGACTCGGAGAAACCTTTGTTCCTGGGTTGCAAGTCCAAATACACAAGGATGTAATCTGTGTTGGACCTGCTGGAATTAAAGGCAAGCAACGGTTGGTCCGACAAAAGTTTCACGGCGCTGTTAGGTCTGTTAGTGGATATGCTTCCGGAGGTAAATGAGTTGCCGACAACCACCTACAAAGCCAAAAAGGTTCTCTGTCCCTTGGGAATGGAAGTAGAAAGAATACATGCCTGTCCGAACGACTGTATCCTCTACCACAAAGAGTACGCAAGCTTGCATGTATGTCCGGTATGCAACACATCCCGGTACAAGTATAAAGATAGATCAGATGATGATGACGAGTGCATGGAGTTGAACAAAGGACCTCCTGCTAAGGTGACGTGGTATCTGCCTATAATTCCCTGCTTGAAGCGTTCGCGAACCCAAAAGAGGCAAAATTGCTTCGGTGGTAGTCGCATGAGCGTAAGAACGATGGAATGATTAGGCACCCTGCTAATTCCACACAGTGGAGAAACATCGATAGGAGGTTTGAAGAATTCGCAGCGGATCCGAGGAACATCAGGTTCGGATTGAGCACGGATGGAATGAATCCTTTCGGCAACATGAGCAGCCATCTTCCTCCTTGGTTGTGTATGAAGCGAAAGTATATATTTATGTCTATACTCATCCAATGCCCGAAGCAACCTGAAAACGATATTGATGTGTACCTAGCACCATTGGTGGAAGATCTGAACA
Source organism: Otatea glauca (assembly GCA_036346275.1). Taxonomy (NCBI): domain Eukaryota; kingdom Viridiplantae; phylum Streptophyta; class Magnoliopsida; order Poales; family Poaceae; genus Otatea; species Otatea glauca. The sequence goes on from CM070728.1 coordinate 31,554,548, forward strand.
CGTTGTGAGCTCCTGGGGTGCAGGTATGGGATGCTCACAAACGATAGTACTTCACTTTGCGCTGCATGTTGTTCTGCACCATAAATGATTATCCTGTCCTTGCTAACCTATCGAGGCAGAGTACAAAAGGAGCCAAAGCATGTACTCACTGCTTGGATGATACCGAGAGTGTGTGGTTGAATCACTCGCGCAAAACCGTGTACATGCGTCACCCTAGGTTCCTTCGGATGAAGCACCCATACCGCAAGATGAAGAAACAATTCGACGGTACGACCGAAGACGGTTTAGCTCCAACGTCTTTAAGCGGGACATACATTCATGATATGGTTAAGAACTTGGATGTTGCACTTGGAAAGGGACGTAAATCGAGGACCCATGATAAGAGCATGTGGAAGAAGCGATCAATATTTTGAGACCTGCATCAACGTGATGCACGTAGAGAAGAATGTCTTCGATAGCTTGATTGGTCTCTTACTGAATATTAAGGGCAAAACAAAGGACGGTATGAACGCACGACTTGACTTGGTCGATATGGGCACGGACACGAGTTAGCACGAAGGAGGCGATAAAGGGCGAACATCTCGTGAACACGCTTGTTACACTCTGTCCAAGGCCGAGAGAACCGAACTGTGCCAGTGCTTGCACGGTGTGAAAGTTCTGTCCGGTTACTCATCCAACTTGAAGAGATTTGTTTCGATGCAAGATTCGAGTTTAACTGGCATGAAGTCCCATGATTGCCATGTGCTTATTACACAGATGCTCCCTGTGGCAATTAGAAGTATTTTACCGACTAAGGTCCGGGAGACAATTACAAGGTTGTGTTATTTCTTTAACACAATTGCTCAAAAGGTCATCGATCCCGAAGGACTAGATGCTCTGCAGGCCGAGGTGGTAATGACTCTATGTAATATTGAGATGTATTTCCCTCCGTCGTTTTTTGATATCATGGTCCATCTCATTGTTCATCTTGTAAGGGAGATAAAGATGTGCGGGCCTGTGTTTCTACGTAGCATGTACCCGTTCGAGAGGTACATGGGAGTTCTCAAGTCGTACGTACGGAATTGATCTTGACCGGAGGGTAGCATTATTGAAGGTTATGCAACCGAAGAGGTCGTTGAATTCTGTGTAGACTACATGGCTCAGGTCGAACCGATAGGTGTGCCTCGATCCCGCCATGAGGGGAGGCTCCAGGGCATCGGGACCATAGGAAGGAAAGCAATCACGCCTGATTCAGTTGCGTGAGCTCAAGCCCATTTCACAGTTTTGCAACACATGGCGGTTGTGGCCTCGTATATCGATGAGCACAAGAATTGGCTACGATAAGAGAATCCGACGCGGCCAGAGTACTGGATCATCAGACAACATAACCTTCATTTCAACAGATGGTTCAAGGAGCAACAACTCGTCACTGGAAGCTCATCAGGTGATACGCTGACATGGTTAGCAAAAGGGCCAGCATTTACGGTCGTAACATGGAAAGGATACGACTTAAATGGGTACACATTTTACACGAGAGATCAGGACATGAAGAGAACAAACCAGAACAGCGGTGTTCGCGTTGATGCGCTGAATACCGTTGGATCAACGAGGAGCTCATACTATGGGTTCATTGAAGAAATTTAGGAGCTCGACTACGTACTTTTCAAGATCCCCTTATTTCGGTGCCGTTAGGTTAACTTGCAGCATGTGACCCTCCCCCTCGATGGTGCGGCCTCCCCCCCCGTTCCCTCCCACTCGGTGGTGCACTCGCCACTTGGCGGCGATTCGACCCGGCTGCGCCCTACCCCCCTCGGTGGCCTCCTCCCTCCCCCGTGCCCTCCCCCTCGGCGGCGCTGGTTGAGGCTCACCTCTACACTCCCCCGTGCCCTCCCCCTCCCCCGTGCTTGTTCGGTTAGCTTGCTGATTGGTTCACTGATTCGGTTGGTATGTCATTCGTATACTAATTTCACTTCGAGTTTCCTCTTTTCCTTTAGTTTGAATGCTGGCTAGAGATCTTCAAGCACCTATGAGCTTGGCCGGAGAAACATTTGTTGGGACAGCGACTTCAGTCGTGCCTTGCCCTGAATATCTGAATAGCTTCGACTGCTATTCCTCAGTGAGTATTTCCGGAGGATTGCTCTCTGTTTCTGCTGCCTTTCTGTTGCTCAATGATGATATTGGGTTATTTGATGAATATGACAGTTAATAAAGTGAACTAGGCCTTGATATGATGTTTGAACGCCTGGTTCAATTGGTAAATATACTAGCAAATTAATCTGGTTGTGGCAAGATATCAATCCACTGTTCAGGTCTTTGCATTCTGGAGAAACACTTTCCGTTACTAATCTGAACATTGCCTGGTTCGGTTAGAATTATTGCTAGCTACTGAACTTGACCTCATTAGTTACTTCTATAAGCTATTGAAAGGTCTTGCTATTAATCAGAACACTGTCTCTAGTTTCGGTTGACAACTTTGTCTGATCTGAATTCAGTCAGTACTTAAGTGTTTATATATCAGTAATCTTATTATCAATTCTTTACTGTGCATGCTAAGGTGGTAAGGATTCAAGGCCTAATTCAATGAATTAATTAGTCTAGCCCATTTGTGATTGAGGTGAAGATTTTTAATCTTCATTCAAACCCTAAGTCTGAGAGCACCATAAATAATTTTACTTCTATTTGTGGTGGAAGACATGATTCATTGTATAAATGACATAAAATTCATATTATGCTTTATCTTATCTTTTATGTTATTTTGGTCATCCTTGGATTATGTACTTTTAATCATATTGTTATATGTCATTGTGCATGTTAAGGTGGTAAGGGTTTAAAGCCTTATTGACTCAATTAATTGTTTAGCTTGTCTTATAATTCATTTAAGCTTACCTACTCTTAATTGATAGTTTAGCTTCTCTTAACTTACCTATTCTTAATTGAAATTTGCTTCTCTTAACTTACCTACTCTTAACGTTGCATCTTACAAATGGCATCCCCTCAATCCTCGCCGCCAAATGGATCTGATGACGCGCCCAACGTGGAAGGAAAGAGGTGCGCTCCAAGAGGGCTTAGTAAACTGTTCAACTTTGGAACCGTCTGTGATAAGGTCACCATCTCAGACGGTTCCATGTTGGAACCGTTTGTGATGATGAGATCTTCACAGACGGTTATTCCTTAGAACTGTCTGGGATAATAACCTCATCACAGATGGTTCCAATTAGGAACCGTCTGTGATAAGGTCACCATCTCAGACGGTTCCAACATGGAACTGTCTGTGATGATGGCATCTTCACAGACTGTTATTCCTTAGAACTGTTTGTGATAATGCTATATCATAAACGGTTCCAAATTGGAACCATCTGTGATGAGTTTTTTCACTGACACTTCGATACAGACGGCTCACAAAACCGTCTGTGATGTGGTTTGTGAACCGTCTGTGATGGCCTTTTGTGTAGTAGTGCCAATGTCGCCCCTGTCTGCATCATCTTAAGGGTTAGTCTATTAGCACAGGAAAAAGGAAAAACAAAACACTAGCTAGATCAATACGTCAAAAAAGCATCTTAAGGATATACATAGGATAGCATTTAAATTAAGGGTTGGTACATAAGTTCTGTTTTACTCTTTAATCAATTATTTTAGCATTAGATCAAGATCTACGGATTTTCACTCTCCTTTCCATACATATACCCCTTGAGTAGTTGAAAAATCTCCCGTTCCCCGTGTTTGACCCTAGAGGCCTAGACTTAGGTGCTACTTTCCCCTGTTTCATGGCCCCATCAAGGTGTCGGGGCCTCACACGGAGCCACACCCAAATAGGTGATGCAACCATGGATGTCAGACCGTGTTACAAATGGCACAAAACAAACAACAATAAAATGAGCAAATCAAACATGAATAGGTGATGCAACCATAAACAATTAATAGATGATTAAAAGGTTCATCTAACATAAGTTAAAAAGACCATGGTTCACATAATACAACCCTTAAAGAGTATATTACTTGTCTAGTTGTTCACGGAAGCATGAAAGAACACTATTACATAAGCAATGCATAACTTGCAAGTCCCAGAGTTACAGACCAAAGTAATAAACATACCAAATAGTAACAATAAAGGTCCTAGTGAGTAGTGACCACCAGTAGATGAATTGCATATTTCCTTTTGAGTACTTGACAACTGTAGAATGTCCAACTCACAGTGGCATATAAGACAGTGAGAATAGTTAACCATTTGAAATATAAGCATATTACTACATCTATGATTGTATAAAATTGCAATTTATTTTCTAAGTACTTCACCTGTAGACCTTCCTGAATATCTTGAATACAAGTCTAGAAGCTAGAAAGCTCTCGCTTTTCTTCATCTTTAAGATACAAACCATAAACATTATTTTCTTTTCTTGACAACTGACAAAATAAGTATGAATATGAATTTTTCTATATACATACCTTTATATTTGTTTTAAAGCCAATCCTAGGAGCACATTAATGCCTCCAACATCTTAGAAGTGAGACGGCTGTGATGCTCACTAAGAGTTCTCCCACTTATGCTAAAAGCTAACTCAGAAGCACTTTGCTTACTGGAATAGCAAAGATGTTCCGTGTAATTATCCTCAAAGTAGGATAACGTGTCCCAGCTACCTTCCACCAATACAATTTATACAGTAGAGTTATATACCAATCTCAAATACAACAAAAGGGATACAAGGCTTCCTCAAGTGACCTACAATCTAAACCTTGGAAGACCCTTGGCTTCGATACCTGAAATCGTTAGCCAGCATCAATATAAAGGAAGCAAAACAATGGGAAAATTAAAAGATGGATTAAATGCCGTCAGACTCGAAGGTGTTTAGATAGCGCTCATCGAGATACTAGACCGTCCGGGGCCAGTCACCATCTCTCGCTAGTTAGGGTTTCATCATCCGGCAGCTTACTAACCTGTTTCCATCGGGTAACCATAGCCATGCTAGAATAGTGCTCAAAAATATCAAAGGGTAAAAAGGTAAAACCTCACATAGTAAAAAGGTGAAAGCACCCCGGTTAAAAGGGAGCCAAACCATCCTTCCCCAATCCATTTCCTCCCCATATCCAATTTCCCCCAAATCCACAAAAGCCAGACAACATCCAGCCAAACCCCAATATCCAGAAGCCACCGAGAGCCACCATTTCTTCCCCCACACCCACACTTTTTCCCCAAATCCACTAAAACTATCTGAGCCAGCACTCTCCCTATCCATCACTGCACTGCCAAACCAGGGCATACCAACCATAGATCATCATCAACCTATGCAAATGATCCAATAGAAAATCAGGCAACTAAGAAAATAAGTATATGCATCCCAGTGGAAAGAAAAAGGGGGGAAAAGAGGGGTAACCAGCCACTGATGTGGCAAGTGTGGAGGAGGAGATCAGGCTGCACCAGGGCGGAGGTGGGGCCAGCCCACGAGTGGAGCCGGTGGCGTAGGCGAGCGGGGCCGTGGGAGAAGACTGGAGCAGGGCGGCGCCGGCTGGGGAGCTAGCGGCTTGGGCTAAGGAGGAGGCCTGTGGAGGGACCGACGGGACCAACATTGGCACAAGGGAAGGAAGCAGCATGGAGAACCAAGAAGAAAAGAAAACGAAGAAGGCAAATGGGGAATGGATAAGATTGGTCGGGAGAAGAAATAAAATGAGAGGAAAAGAAAAGAAAGGAGAGGAGAGGAAGAGAAAGAAAAAAAAGAAGAGAAAAGAAAATAATAAATAGATAAAATAATTAATTAATCTACAGAATGACACAAATAATCTTGATATCAAGATTTTAAATAGAATAAAAAGGAGGAGGATAAATGCCATCAAATAAATAAATAAATAAATAAAGAGCTACATAATGTTGATAAAAGCCACAATAATTAAAATAAGAAAACAATACGACAGATCGAATAAACACGTTGTCGACGATCAGAACCGCCGACCTCAGAGGGGGGATGGGGAAGATCGTGTGAGGGCGAGGCCCGAGGTTGTGCTCGTTCGGGAATGGCGTGCGTTGCGGGGTGTACGTCGGGGAAGAAGCAATGAACACAAGGTTTATACTGGTTCGAGCCCCCAAGTTCGGGTAATAACTCTACTCAAGTCTTGCCCTGAGGCCAAAGATGTATATGAAGCTCTGCGGTAGAATACAAGCCAGGCCCAAACTCGGAGCTGCTCGGAAGCGAAGTTGCGAGGGGGAGTTCGGGTATCTTCGTCCCTCGGTGGGAGCGCGTCTTCTCAGAGTCTTAAGTAGTCTGGTTGGAGGTGTTCGTTTTCTTCGGGGGGCCCCACTAGGTCAGGGTGATCCACCGTCTTTTATAGCCCTCTGGGAGCTTCGCCGCCTGGTCTCGAGGCTGACGTTAGGTGACCGTGGTGAGTTGACGGGAGTTGCTGAGAGGCGACGGCAGTCGTTGGGAGTTGACGGCAGTTGCTTGGCCCTAGTTCCCGCGTAGGGGCAGGTTTGGCGCTGATTCCCACGCAGGGGAGAGTTTTTACACAGGAAAGACAAATTATTACAAATGTCGTTTACCCCGGGAGGTGTAGAGGTCGTGGTGCCAAGCTCGAACCGGGTCCTTGTCCTTGCGCTCGAGCCCGAGCTCGTTGGACTCGGGCCCGGGCTTGGGGAGTGCACCCTCTAGGTTAGAGACAAGCCCCCGAGCTCGTGGAAAGCGGCCACGAGACCCGGGGGGATGCTTACACGTGGCGGGGCTACCGATCCCCGACAGCTAGCCCCCGAGGCTCAAGGAATGATCCTGAAGCTCGGGGCGTTCTTGAGTCTGATGTCTTTGAGGAGGGGTTGGCTCCATGGTCGAGCTCGGAAGCTCTCGAGCGCGACCTCGTGTCGGGGGACCCCCGGAGGTCTTCGATGCGGTCGCGCCCAAAAACGCTCGGGCTTTTGTCGTTCTATCTTTGAATCGGAAACCGTGCCCGGGGACGCCTAGGCTCTGCTGCTTTGATTCCCTACGGGGGAGTCGAGGAGGCAGTTCGCAACGCCTCGCGTCCTAACAGGGAGGACGGAGGACACGGGACGCAACGCTTCGCGTTTTCGGACAGGAAAAAAACCGAAGGGGCGTGACCGCGGCGCTTAGCGTTCCCTGCCCGAAAGTCTCAGCGCGCCTTTTGAGGAGTAACCGACGCCAGCTGTTGGAGATCGGGCTTCTTTAAAACTCGGAGACAACGCACACTTTAGAAATTCCCCATCTCCACGTCGTGCCCTAGCTTTCTTGGTTTCCACTTGCCGTCTTCTTCCACCTTCGAACCAACTTCTTTCCTCCAAACACCATGGCAAAGTTCGGGAAAAGCACTCTGACCGCGGAGAGGATGAAAGAGCTGGAGACGCTGGGACTGTTGGACCCAGCGACCTGGCGGCTCCCGACCGGGGAGGCCGAGCCGCACCCCCTGGAGGACGAGATCTTTAGCACAGAGCAGTACACGCTCTTTGGGCTGTGGACCCCGGAGAGTGACTTCCTGGCGGCCGTTCTCGCACAATGCGAGATCAAGCTCGTCAATCTGGTACCAAACTCGATCCTTTTTCTTTCTATCTTTTCCCATCTTTGCGAGGGATTTCTGGGGATCCTTCCCACCCCCTCCTTCTTTTTTCGTTTTTACTCCTTGTTCCCCACAGCGAAGGACCCCGTGGTCGGGTGCCTGTACTTTCGATTGCAAACTGGGCTTCCTTGCACTTTTCTTCAAGTCTCAACTCGGCACTCCCTCGGGCCGTGGACGGAGAAGTAGTTTTACCTAAAGAAGGGTGAGGGAGGCGGTCTCGCGTACAATGGCGCCGCCGTTGGCAGCAAGCGCGAGACCCCGGAGCCCGAGGACTCGACGGCCGACCAGGAGGCCCTCGCCGCCATCCACATCTGTGCGACGCGCGGCCTCTCCGGCCAGGCAGTGGTCGTCAACTACCTGTGGAGTCGGGTGTCCCCTATACGAAAGAGGGTGCACCCGTTCTTTGAGGTTCGAGGGAGGGATGACCCCACCCGGGAAGGCACCAGGGGTAAGTCTTTTCTGACTTTAATCCTTCTCGAGCCCGGTTGAACTCCTTTCTAACGCCCCACCCCATTTTCATTTTCCTACAACCCCGACGGAATCTTGGGTGGCGGCGCGCATGCAAGAGATGTTCAGGAAGGCGGCCCACTCCTACACCCTCGACGACTCCGTCCCCAAGAACGTCTTGAGGCGGAGCGGTGAGGTAACTTCTCTTATCCCTTTGCCGAGCTTGGTCTGGGCTCGGGCCCGCTCTGACCGCATTGAGCCATGCAGGAGAGTCGAGAGCTCCTGGAGACGACGAGGCGTCTGCTGCCACTGCCCGGACTGGACAACGGCAAGAAGGTTGGCAAGAGACCCGCCCCGGATGCCCCGAGCCATGCTGTCAAGAAGCCCCACGTCGAGTGGGGCGACCGCGTGATGGTAAGTCGAACTCGCCGAGCCCAGGAATACTCGGGCTCGGGCTTAGCCTCTTTGTTGTTTCCAATTTCTTTTCTTTTCTGACCTTCTCTTCGTCTCCTTGTAGCAAGAACGGGCAGCAGCTGCCGCCGAGTTGCCGAGCCCGCCCTCGACGTCGCGGCCGCAGGGCGTTCAGGGAGAAGACGCATCACCTGCCGCAGCGGGGGCGGGACGTCAGGCCACGCCCCCTCCTCCCAGGAGATGGAGGCTCATCACCCAGGTACGCACGTATTTTTACTTCAGGTTCGTAGTGTAGATCTTCTCCTTTTCCTACTCTTGGAGACCTTCCTCGTTACAGACTTTGGGCGCCCGATGGGCAATAACTTTGAGTATTGTCCAGGGTGAGTCCGAGGACGAGGAGGGTGCGGGGACACCTCCTGGTGCCCTGGGTCGAATTCTGGCCTGGAAGGAGCCGTCGTGGGGGCCGGAAGGGAGGAGGCCTTGGCCGCCGGAGCCAAAACCACCGGGGCTGACGCAGCTGAGCTCGAGCCTCCCCCCGCCGGTAAGGGCGAGGCACCTACGAACGCCACCATGCTCGACGGAGCGTCAGATACGCTAGATCTTCTCATTCGTTGTTGCCTTGTCTTTGCGACTTAGTTTCCCTTACGATTTCAATCTTCCCCAGTAGGCTCGGCTCCGCCCGCGCTGCCCCTCGTCCCGAACGAGGCAGCCCGGGTCAACGCTCCGCCTGGCGTGGCCGACCCCGCGCCGGGAGGGGCCACCAAGGGGAGCGCATCGATTCTTGGTGGCGACCGCGCGAGTCTCGAAAACTGATTCCAACAAGTCAGTCGAGCTTGAGCCCATCCCTTTTTGATGGTCGTAGTGACCCTTTTTATGTTTTTGCAGGGTCTAGACCTGGTTTCAAAGGGGCTCGAGGTCATGCGCGGTCACGCCAACCAATTTCGGGTGCTTTGCGGCCTGGTCGAAGACCGTGACGACTACGTCCTCAGCCTCGAGGAGAACGCGGCGTGCGTGCAAGAGGAGGTTCAGCTATTGAAGGCGGCTCACGCCTTCGAGCTCTCAAAAGCCGTCGAGGCCGAGCAGAAGCGATCGGTCGAGGCTCTCGCGAACATCCGCGAGAAGGCTGAGAAGACCCACGAGGCCAACCGCTCGGCGGCCGCGAAAATCGTCGAGGCCGCCCGCGGGGAGGCGGAGATGCTCCGCAAACAAGTTGCAGAGCTTTCCGCTGCTCCTACGAGGGCCCATGCCGAGCTCGAGGCGAAGTTGACCGAGCTTGAGGAGAAGCTAGGGCGAGCAACCCGGACAGGGAGGAGCGCTCTAGCCCAGCTTCAAGAGGAGCGGAGTCGCGTCGCCAACGCCGAAGCCGAGACGCTGACCTTAGGGCAAGAGTTGTTGCACTCGAGCAGGAGAAGCTCGCTCGCGAGATGGCCGACCTGTAGATAGGTCAGTAGATAGGAAAAGGGGCGAGGACAACTCGGCCCCTCTTGTAAATGTTAGCTATGTAAACTTCGACCGAAAGGAATAAAATTCTTTTTGTGCTCGAAATTGAACGTGTCTTTTAAGATTTAGACGAAATCTCAGCTGAAGACTTATCTTTTGCCTTTATTGCCCCGTCCTTATCGCCTAGTTGCCGAAGCCTCCTTGACCTACAAAAGGCTCAAGGCGGAGTCAAGCTATCGGACATGTCTTTGAGCGACGTCGAGCCCTGACCGCAACATCAGATCAAGATCTCCGAGCCTGGAAACACTCGAGCTCGGGTTAGGTTTAGGCATTAGGTCGAGTCGGCCGAGCTCGGAAACACTCGAGAGCTCGGGGCTCCCTCTGAGGGCGGTCTCTAATTCAAATCCTGCTACGGGGGAATAGTCGGCTTACTGCGATAAGGATCGGCTTACTGCGGCCGAAGCTTCCCCGAGGCGAATTTAGAGAACACAACCTCCGAGCCTGGGAACGCCTAAGGCCCGGGGCGCCTTCTGAGGATGGCCTCTGGTTGGCTGCTGCGGGGGAAATGTCAGCTTACCGTGATAAAGATCGACTTACGGTGGCCTCGACTCCCCGAGGCGAACCTAGAGACCGCGACCCGAGGCCAAGGCACTCGGGGTGCAGGGAAACATACCAGGTCAGGCCTCGGGCACGAGGTGCTTACCGAGCATAGTCTCCGGCCTGAGCCCTGCTACAGGGGAATAGTCGGCTTACCGCTACGAGAGTCAACTTACGGCTGACTCGACCCCCTGTAGGTGGACCTTGAGACCGTGACCCGACATCGCGTCCCTCGAGATGCAAAAGAGGTGTCAGTATAGACAACGAAGAAGAACTTTTTATTGCGGGTTAATACTTATGTCGAGCTTGAGTCCTATGGTGTGTGAGCGAAGACCTGGACACCCCGAGGTTGCAGCCCTCAGGATGCAAGGGGACAAAAAGAGCGTTATGAGCACGGACGATAAAACAGACCTACTTACAGCAAACCAATGCTAGGTCAGCTCCCCAGTTTGAAGCACTTACCAAGGGCGGTCTCGGGTACAAGTCCTGTCACAGGGGAATAGTCAGCTTACTGCGATGAGAGTCGGCTTACTGTGGACGTGGTCCCTGGAGGCGAACCTCGAGACCGCGACACTTGTCCGAGCAAGGGGCAGCCAGACCGAAACCCGAGTATCTCGAGGTCGGGGAACTCGTGAGCGTGGTCACCAGAATGAGCCCTGCCACAGAGGGAAGCCGTGATGCGATAATAAATGGCTTACTGCTGGCTTGACCCTCCGGAGGTAACCCTGCGACCACGACCCGGAGTCCGTTGCTCGAGATACAAAGAGACATAAAGGACGGCACGAGCATAGACGATAAAGCAGAACTATTTTATTGTAAAAATAAAAAGCAGAGTATCAGACATAAAATTTTTGGAGCTGGTCAATGTTCCACGAGTTCGCGAGCTCTCTACCATTGGGCATCGCCAGCTGGTAAGCACCCGTGCGATCTGCTGAAACGACACTGTAGGGACCCTCCCACTGCGGGGATAGCTTGTTGGTGTTGGACTGGTCCTGAATCCGTCTTAGGACCAGATCCCCAACAAGGAGTTCCCTGGGTCGTACCGATCGAGAGACATGCCTGCGAAGCGCTTGCAAGTAATGCGCCGATCGTAGCAATGCACGGCACCTTACTTCTTCCGCGAGGGCGAGGTCAAGAGACCGTTCTTGCTCGAGGCAGACCTGGTCGATCGAGATAACCCTGGCGGAGCCCAGCGTGACCTCGAAAGGCAGGACGGCCTCAGCACCGAGAACGAGCTGAAAGGGGGTTGCCCCTATCGCTCGGCTAGGTGTGGTGCGGATGGACCAGAGAACGGTGGGAAGCTCATCCACCCAGGTCTGGCCCCATCGCTTGAGCTCGTCGAAGACTCGCTTCTTAACGCCTTGGACGATTTGTCCGGGCGCGCTCAATCGCTCCGTTGCTCTAGGGATGACTTACCGAGGCATAGCAGACCTTGGTTCCCATGTCTTCGCAGTATTCTTGGAACAGTTCACTGGTGAACTGCGTCCCGTTGTCGATGATCCTGCAAGAGACCCATACCTTGTAACCACAAACGAGCGGAAAAACCTTACCGCTGCTTGGGCCGTGATAGCCGAGACCGGCTCGGCCTCGACCCACTTTGTGAAGGTGTCGATGGCGACGAACACGAACTTCTTTCCCCCGATCGCCCGAGGGAAAGGGCCGAGGATGTCGAGGCCCCAGGTTGAGAACGGCCAGGCGAGGGGAATGGTCTGGAGGGCACAGGGCGGTCGGTGTGTCTTCCGGGCGTGGAACTGGAAGGCTCGACAGGCGCGGATGATGTCTCGAGCGTCCTGGAGTGATGTCGGTCAATAGAAACCTATCCAGAATGCTTTCCCGACCATAGTCCTAAAAGAAAAATGAGCGCCAAAGAGGCCCGAATGGATATCATTGAGCAAGTACTTACCTTCCTTCGGGGTAACGCACTTCGCCAGAACACCCAAGGTGCCCCACCGATATAATTTTCCATTGACAAGCCCGTACGAGCTCGCACGGCGCTTGACTCTGCTGCTCTCGGCTGGATCAGACGGGAGCTCGCTGTGGTCGAGGAACTTGACGATCGGGTCCTTCCACGAGGGAGCGCTCTCGAGGAGGGCTACTAAGCCTTCCTAGTCGATGATGGATGGTACCGCCAAAGTCTCGAGGATGACATCTGGTGGTACCTAATCATCGGACGACCCGAGCTTGGACAGAAGATCGGCACTGGAGTTGTCCTTCCTGGGTACGTACCTGACCTCTAGGTTCCGGAACCACCTCTCCATCTTGCGCACCTCAGCGAGATATTTCACCATTGAGGGCTCTGAGCACTGGTAGTCTTTGTTGTACTGGTTGACGACGAGCTGGGGATCTCCTTTCACAACCAGCCAGCGTACGCCTAGCGACTTACACGCTCGAAGGCCGACCAAGAGGGCTTCGTATTCTGCGACGTTGTTGGTCGCGGGAAAGCTGAAGCGAATAACATACTTCAGATGATCTCCCTGGGGAGTGATGATGAGAATGCTAACCCCGAGCGCTTGAACGACCTCGACCCGTCGAAAAACATAGTCAAGGGGCCCTCTTCCTCGATCTCGGGCTCAGAGGCGGGCTCCACCGTCTGCTCGACCACGAAGTCGGCGAGCATCTGCGACTTGATGGTGGGGCACGCTACAAACCGGATGTCGAACTCGGCCAACTCCATGGCCCACTTGGCAATACGACCCCCCGCTTCTGGATTCTTCAGGATTTCGCATACGACCACTGCGTGCGCCTGGAAGTAATGCCGAAGCTTGCGCGAAGCCATGAAAAGGGCGTAGAGTAGCTTTTGAACCAGAGGGTAACGCTCCTTTGACCCATGAAGTACTTCGCTGACATAGTAAATCGGTTGCAGCCGACCATCACGCTCGGCCACCAGGACGACGCTGACGGCCTGGGTAATGGCTGCGAGGTAGAGCAGCAACACCTCGCCCGGCTGCGGGGTGGTGAGCAAAGGACGGCTTGAGAGGTACACCTTCAGCTCGTCGAAGGATCGCTGAGCTTCGGGAGTCCACTCGAAACCCCCATGCTTGCGCAGGATCTTGAAGAATGGCAGCCCGCACTCTCCGAGACTTGAGATGAATCGGCTGAGAGCGGCCACGTGGCCGGCAAGGCACTAGACCTATTTTATCGATGCTGGGGCGACCATCTTCTCGTTCGCCTCGATCTTCTTCGGGTTCGGGCCTACTCCTGAGCCCCCGATCATGTAGCCGAGCACCTTGCCCGAGGTTACGCCGAAGACGCACTTCTCAGGGTTGAGCTTGATCCCATGCTTGTTCAAGTTGGCGAAGGTCTCCGCGAGGTCGTTAATGTGGTCGTCCTCGGAAGAGCTCTTGAAGATGATGTCGTCGACGTAGACCTCGAGGTTCCGGCCGATCTGGGGGTCGAAAGTTCTAATCATCAGTCGCTGGAACGTTGCTCCAGCATTGCGGAGATTGAACGACATGGTTGTGAAGCAGAACGTCCCGAACGGCGTGATGAAGGCCGTCTTGTCTTCGTCGCCTACCGCGAGCTTGATCTGATGGTAGCCGGAGTAGGCATCGAGGAAGCTCAACATCTTGGCGTTGGCGGTGGAGTCCATGATCTGGTCTATGCACGGAAGAGGGAAGTTATCCTTCGGGCATGCCGAATTCAAACCCGTGTGGTCGACGCACATCCTCCACTTTCCACCTTTTTTCTGTACAACCACCGGGTTGGCTAGCCATTCGGAGTAGTCAATCTCGCGAATAAAGCCGGCCTTCAGGAGCTTGTTGAGATGCTCCCTGATTATCACCACCTTTTCAGGGGAGAAGCGCCGCAGTTTCTGGCGCACGGGCCTGCAGTCAGGCCTTGTTTGTAATTTGTGCTCGATCACCTCCCTCGGGACTCCTGGCATGTCTACCGGCTCCCACGTGAATACGCTCTTATTGCTGCGGAGGAAGATGACGAGCTCGAGCTCCTATTTTGGATCGAGCTGGGCGACGATGTGGACGCACTTGTTCGGGTTGCCCTCCTCGAGCTGCACGACTTTGGTCGGGCCGCTAGGCTGGATCACCGCCTTCCGGCGGGCGTTCTTCGGAGTCACCTCGGGACCCCGCTGGGGCAGCACGCCAGCGAGTGCCAGGGCTTTCTCCTCGCAGCAGTGCACCACCTTGAGGTCGCCGTGGATGGTTATGACGCCATTGGGCCCCGGGAGCTTCATGCAGCGGTGGGCGTAGTGGTTCGCCGCCATGAATTTGATTAAGGCCGCCGCCCGAGGATGGCATTGTACGGGAGATCCCCATCGACCACCTCAAAGGTGATCAGCTCGGTGCAAAAATTCGCCAAATTGACAAAAGTGACGGGCAGAACCACTTGCCTGAGTGGAGTGGTTGAGCTCCCGACGACGATCTCAAGAAGGGGACCGCTATGCTCGATCTTGGCCGGGAATCGCATCGATCCGATGTCTTGGCCAAGAGTGGGTTGAGGGAGCTCCCCCTGTCGACCATGACCCGCCCGACCACAGTGTTGCTCATGGTCGGGGCCACAACCAAGGCGGTCTTAAGGTCCTTGGATATTCCCGGGGGAGCGTCGTCCCGGGAGAAGGTGATTGGAGTACCGGCCTATTTGCAAGGCTGGTCGGCGGGCTTCCCAGCAGAGGCTTGATACACGGTACGCGCGGCGTCCTTGAGCTCACGTTGGGATCGGTACGCGAACGAACCGCCGAAAATCATGTCGACGCGGCGGTTGCCATGCTGAAATTCCAGGTCGAGGCCTCCCAGGCCCTCGCCGGCGTTGACCCCATCAGGCAGCTCGTCTTCCTTCGAAAGCGTGGGCATCTCTCCATGCCCGTCATGGAAGGCGTCCAACTTGTACTGCCACGTTCTGCAGTTCCGCAGGTCGTGGCCATAGGCTTTATGGAACGGGCAGAACTTGTCTGAGTCGTACCTGGGCTGGACCTCATCAACCTGATCCCTGCTCTGAGTCGTACGCTGTCCCTGCTCTGGCCCGGCGCAGCGCTGTCCCTATTGGGGTTGGCATTGTGCTTGCTGAAGCCGTGGTTGCCTTGCTGAGGTTGAGGCTCATTGCGGTCGGGTTTGCTGCACCTCCATCACTTCACATCCGCTGTCCATCGCGGCGACCACGCGCAGCTGGCCGTCGCCACCATTGCGGTCTCTCCTCCGCTTTTTGTCACGCGGGTTCGAGCCGCTACTCTTGGCGCTAGACGATCCAGCTTTGCCGAAGATGCGACCGAGCTTGCCCTGGTCGTAATCACGCTTCCAATGGACGTCGTCGTCCGCATTCACGTATTGTTCCGCCATCTGGAACAGCTTGTTGACGCTGAGGTTCGTGGTGATCTCCAGGTCCTTAGTAAGGCGCCTGTCCCGGACGCCGAACTTAAAGGCCTTGACGATGGCCTCGTTGGAGACGTTCGGGATCGAATTCCTCGCGCGGGTGAATCGGCGCACGATGTCGCGGAGGGGTTCGCCCTTGCCCTGGATGATGCGATCCAGTCCTTTTCGTCGAGCGCTCGTAGCGGCTACGGAAGTTAACGGAGGGCACCTCGCTTTTTGGCGCCATGGCCGGAAGCGCCCGGTATTGTAACATCCCAAAATTTGCTCAAATATTATTTTATTGCTTAAATGTGCATTTATGATTTTCTGGAATTTATTTGGATTCTCCTGGATTTATTTGAATTAATTTTAAATTGAAATATATTGACCTTTTGCTTAAAACTATTTAAATTTGTGCAAAGTTAAAATAAAGTTTTGCCAAAAATATTTTATTTGAATCCAGAATATCTCAAGGTATTTTTGAGATTTTTCTTGGATTTTCACGATATTTATTACGCTTAAAGCGGTTAATTGAATTACGAATTATTTTATTAATTAAAACCGGGAAAAATCTTAGGAGCAGTCTTGGGCCAAAGCCCAACACTTTGTGCCTTCGTAGCCTAAGCCTATTGCTTGGCCGGTTTCTCGAGCCATTGGATTTCCATCCGACGCTTGCGATCAAAGCCGAAACCCAAAAGAATCTTGGGCGTCCGTTTCATGTACGCCTCGGATTCTTCCGCGTCGAGCGCTTGGTGGCCGTCCGTTGCGACACGTGGAGGGTTAGATTGCGTCATCTCCGTCGTGTCCGACCGGGACTCCTCCGCCGCGCCGTCTCCGCGTTTGCAAAAGACTCCGCCTTGGGCACGCCTTCCGATACCCCTATAAAGGCGTGATCGGCCTTTCGAGGTTCTTCGTCGACGCGCGCTGGTCGGACCGTCTGGCGAGAGCGTCGTGGTGGCGCAAGAAAGCTCGTCGGTCGAAGCTTGTAGCCGCCGTGGTTTTTGCCGTGAATCGTCGCCGATCCGTTGTCCTCCGCCGCCTTGATCCCGGATCTGAGCTCGCCGAGGTGCACCGCGTCAGTTGCTCCTTTTCTTCACATCGAAATCACGCCGCAACGCCACTGCCCTGGTTTTCTTCTTCGCTGCCGGTGAGGTCTCGCCGTCGCGCCTCCATCGCCGGATCCGTAAGCTCGGGCGTCGGATCTAAATCGCCGGTTGGCGCACGCCACGTCGCGAGTGTCGGTGACCGTCCGTCTGTTTTGCGGTCGGATCGAGCGCGAGGTTGGGCCAATCGGACGCAGCCGCGTGTCCGCGCCTTGGCGCGGAGCGTCGTGGACCGGGTCTGCCGTGGTCCAGCGCTACGCCGTGGACTCAGTCCATACACCCGAGACATGTGTCGCGTTGTGGTAGTTCGGATCGGTGACGTCATGCTTGCGTCATAATTGCGTTTTCAATTGGAAAATAATTCGATTGGAAATTCGCAATGCTGACGTCATCATGAGTCACGCTGACATCATAAATTAGTTTTCAGTTTAAAAATAAATCATTAATTCGATTTTCTAATTTTTGCAATTTTGATATTTATTTCAAACTTCAAAAGGCTATATCTTTTGCATCGTAACTTTCGGATTTGAGTGATTCAAATTTCTAAAAAATTGTAAAATTGAGATCTATTTGATGGTGAATTTTATTTGATTTTTGGAGTTCATTTGCTCTCTGTTTTGGTATTTATTTGTTTTCTCCTTTAGTGTGCGTAGGCGTTGAATTGTGCGGCGCTTGGAGGAAGATTCAACAACTCAAGATCAAGGTCCAGAACAAGAATAAGGGCTTTTATAAGGCAAGTTGTGCTTTGATCATGTTGAACCCATGTTTATAAAATTGCTATATTTGTTTTACCCTATTGCATATTATTTCAAGTATACAATTGTTTCAAATTAAATTGGGCTTAACTAATATACCAATTTGATCTATACCCTACCTTGTCATTTGTATGCCATGATCTATTGTCACCCTAGATTGGTTCAATATAGTTGGTTAGTAATTATAATCAACATGGGATGGTTAGTCCGTATTAGTTGCTTAGCCATGCCACGTCATCACATGTATTGGAATCATTGATAATTAATCTTGATTAATGGAATATGGAACAATGTTATGAACTTGTGTGTCATGTGGGATCACACGATGAGATTGAGTTGTTGTGAGTCATGTCACGTAACGATGTTGAATTGTTGATGGCACGTGGTGCTTGGTAATCAACTGGGTGATAATCATTTAGATTAGGGCAAGTGACAAGGCGAGTATGTATGGTGGGCCCGATGGGCGAGAGGGTATGTGGATGTCTTGCCTTGATCACTCTAAGGACTTAACCTTGCAAGCCTTTGACCTGAGTTAATCATGCAACCACATGTCTGGTATGGGCCAGCCTAGCTGAGTAATTTGCAATGTCTTAATTTTGGTACTATCTTGGTCGGTGTGAGTTCCGAGTTATGGAGTAATTCACATGGCGCAAGAGGGGGCCCAGTTGTGGTTTTCAGACCCACGGTGTTGAAACTTTAGCGGGTAATCTTGGGTTAAGCGAGCATTGTAAAGGCTTTGTCATGATCTCTCCGCCGACACACCAAAGGAAGTGTGTTAACCGGGAAGGCACCAAGAGACGATCATGTCACGTGGGTAAAGTGCATAACCTCTGCAGAGTGTGAAACTATTCGGATAGCCGTGCTCGCGGTATTGAGCAATGCTCGGGAATTACAGTTAAGGGTTAGTTTAATTAAATGGACAACTTGGTTGGGATGGTAGGATTGCCATATGGAAGATGGAATTTGATTTAGGATTGGAAAACTTGGTTTACTTGAGAAATGTTGAATCTATCTATTATTGTTATTTGTTTTAGAGTCTTTGCAATCTATTTATTGTATTTGTTCGTAAATGCTGCTTTGTCGCAAAATAGCCATGAGAGCCTATCCTTTGAAATAAGCATTGCATATAGCTATGTTAGAATCAGGGTATCGGATTTCGGTTTCGGATAAAATACCGTTCATGCCCGAAAACGAAATTTCGGCGAAATTCGGTAATTTCGGACAAATCTCGTCCGGAAATTCAAATTCAAAATTTGAATCCGGTTTTTTTTCTACCGGTAAATACCGAATTTCGGCGAGATTGGGCGAAATCTCGCCGAGAATTGGCGAAATTTCGACCAGTTTGACAAGCCCAAAAATTGGTCCAAAAGATGGAGAAAAATTTTGAATTTTTTTGTGGAGAGTTCTAACGTATTATTAATGTTGTCATAAAACTTTCAGATTTTTTTGAATCATGTAATTTTTTAAAAAATTGAAACATTGGTACTGTCGTAATGAAACGCTCACCGGCAATTTTGAACTGAATGAAAAATGGGACAAAGTATGTTATAAATATTTGAAATTTTAATAGCATGATTCTGACATGTGAATAATATTGCCATAAAATTTTCAGTTATTACTGAAGCTCGAGGAATTTTTAAAAATTGGGGAATTCGGGTATGCATGAAGTATGAAATTTCGGCAGCATTTTGACTGAAATTCGAAGATTGAGAGTCACAATTCGAAACAATTAATGTATATTGGCATGACAATTATTAAGAATGTAATAAAATCGATACACACAACAAGTCTTCACATATTTGCATATGACAATTAAATGAATGTATGTTTGCATCACATACCTACGAGTAGTAAAGCGCCCCTGGTGCAAACTCCACCTCCGCGTTGTCGACAATGATCTCGTGGTACCTCCTCTCGTGTTGTTGCTTGTATTCCTCCCAGGTCATGTCTCGTGGTAGCCAGGCAGACTTCCAATGTTGGTAATGAGACTCCCGGGTATCAGGTTTCTCGGACTGGTTAAGGTACATGACATTGGCAGATGAATGCCGTGCGTATGGATCGACATATGGATCATTGTAGTCAAATCGGCAGATGAGTTGCAATGCATCAATGATGCTGTCATAAAATTTTGAGAAGATGATCAAACATAAAATAATCACAGAAAACATGAAAGTGTTACTTCATAATAGTTTTTTTCCAATAGTTTCAACAATGTAAAAATTACAAAAAAATTGGTACATATTTGGAAAGCATCAATGATCTTGAGATAAAGTTTTGAGATCATGATCAATCACAAAAAAATACCAAAAATATGTGTATGTAGTACATCACTGTTTTCGAAATGTACATCACATCCTTTTACCACATAAAATTTTTATTGACTCATCAAAACTGGTTGAAATTTTTTTAAACTTTTAAACCAGGGTTATGAGAGAAGTTTTAAGCTCCCATAAAAATTTGAGGTAATTATCAGACATTAATAAATTTATAAAATTCTAGCACTGTCACTGCCTCATTTATCCTATTTCTGATTTTTATTTTTAAAACATAACAAATGATGTCAAGATATTTTCATAAATTTTATGTATTATCCTACATATCTTATGATACTCCCATAAATTTCTCATAGCATGAAAATGAATTCTTAATTTTTTAAAATTCAGAGAGTGTTTTAGAAATGCCAAAAGTCTAAAAATCAACTTTTGAAATATTATCATTGAAGATCACTTCACGAGAACTTATTGATATAATTCCGGTCGATCCGCCAAAAAAATCAGATTCGGTTTAAAATTCCAAAATCTCGCGGTTTTTTGAAATCTCATGAAAAAATTAAAATTCCGAAATTTACTGTAGCAATTTCAAATTTTTTTCAGATTTTTCCATCCGGCCGGTCTGTGCAAACTCGCTGGGGTCCGAAATCCGAGATTTCGGTGAGATTTTTCCGAATTTCGCCGATTTTTGTAACCTTGATTAGAATTGCATTCTGTGCACAACTTGTTGAGTGCTTTAAGTACTCACCCTTGCCAACAATAACATCACGGTTGAAGAGTCTACATCAATCTTGGAGGAAAGATTCGAGGAGAGCGAATGTTTATGGCGCAAGCCTTGTCGATTACTGTGGTATCTTGAGGGGTTGTCTACGTTTTCAATCATTTGCGATTTAATATGTTATTGACCTTGCGAGGCATAGTCATGTAAGTTGACCATGAGGTCATATAACTAGTAGTACATAATATATGATGTCTTTCATAATATTTCCGCTGTGTATGATTGTGATATTTACTGATGTTGAGCCTGTGTGCACTAGCGTGATCCTGGACTAGTGCAGTATACATAGAGGGTCCGAGTTTGCATATTCGGGTCCCGACAGGCGCCTGGTTGAAGAGCCAGGTGCGCGCGGTGCCATCCAGGACGGTAGGGAGGTAGTTGGCCATCACGGCATCGCTCCCGCTAGCCGCCAGAATTGCGGTGGAGTAGATTGAGAGAAATTCGTCGGGATTCTTGGTCCCGTCAAACCGCTCCATCACCGCGGGCTTGAACCGAGTGGCGGCGACTTGGCGGGAGTCGGCAGAGTCCGGCGGCCGTAGGCGGGCGTGTGATGATCGCGCCTTGAGGTCGAGTCGCGATCGGCGGGGTAATCGAACTCGAGCCGACGGCGTACCCCGCGTCGGTCTTGAAGGTTAGGAGGAGCGTCATTAGGGCAGCAGTGCGGGCGATCACGAACCCTTTGACGCCTGGGCGAAATGTCCGGAGAAAGGCCTCTGAAAGCGTCTCTACTCGAACGAGCGCTACTGTCACTCTGCTGACAGTGGGCACGCTCGCGTATCAAATCCGGGTCCCGGCGAGGCGGGGGCGATCGCAGCGGACTCTGGGCCCGCGAGTATGGAGTCGACCGGCGAGAACGGCGGCGCCCGCGCGATGATTTGCCGTCGCTTTCCAGGGAGCGGGGCTCGAGGCACTGGTGCCACCCTCGCTGCGAGGGCGTGACCTCGTCGGCCTCCCTGCCAAGCTCCTCAACGAGGGACCGCCGAAGAGAGCCGACCTTGCCCGGGTAGGATCGGCCATGACCCGGGCGATGGCTCGTAAGCGTTCTCAGTTGGGATCGTCCAGGCGGGTAGGGCTGTGGTGCCCGGACGAGGTGCGAAGCTCTTCGCGCTCCTCCCGTTGGAGGGCGGTGATGGCCTGGTCGATAGTGACCCAGGCCAACTGACGCGCCTCCTCTGGGGTTTCTGGGTCGCCATCATTCGTCCCTTTTCGCCTCGTTCTTGCCGACCATGAAGGCGGCGCTCGCGGGCGGCGTGGCGAGAACATAGAGGTGGAGCCTTCACACTCGGGAACCACATCTGAGTCCAGGCTCGCTGGACGTGACATGTTGTTGTCGAAGCCGAAGGTGCTGGCGACGCTGAAGCAATGGACTCCAAACGAACGAAACTTCGGGCCCCACGGTGGGCGCCAGCTGTCGATGATCGGAACCGCCGACCGCAGAGGGGGGATGGGAAAGATCGTGTGAGGGCGAGGCCCGAGGTCGTGCTCGTTCGGGAATGGCGCGCGTCGCGGGGTGTACGTCGGGGAAGAAGCAATGAACACAAGGTTTATACTGGTTCGAGCCCCCGAATTCGGGTAATAGCTCTACTCCAGTCTTGCCCTGAGGCGAAAGATGTATATGAAGCTTTGCGGAAGAATACAAGCCGGGCCCAAACTCGGAGCCACTCGGAAGCGAAGCTGCGAGGGGGAGTTCGGGTATCTTCGTCCCTCGGCAGGAGCGCGTCTTCTCGGAGTCTAAGTAGTCTGGTTGGAGGTGTTCGTTTTCTTCGGGGGGGCCACTAGGTCGGGGTGATCCACCGACTTTTATAGCCCTCTGGGAGCTTCGCCGCCTGGTCCCGAGGCTGATGTTAGGTGAACGTTGTGAGTCGACGGGTGTTGCTGAGAGGCGACGGCAGTCGTTGGGAGTTGACAGGAGTTGCTTGGCCCTATTTCCCGTGCAGGGGCAGGTTTGGCGCTGATTCCCACGCAGGGGACAGTTTTTACACAGGAAAGACAAATGATTACAAATGCTGTTTACCCCGGGAGGTGTAGAGGTCGTGGTGCTAAGCTCGAACCGGGTCCTTGTCCTTGCGCTCGAGCTCGGGCTCGCTGGACCCGGGCCCGGGCTTGGGGAGTGCACCCTCTAGGTCGGAGACAAGCCCCTGAGCTAGTGGAAAGCGGCCACGAGACCCGGGGGATGCTTACACGCGGCGAGGCTACCGATCCCCAACACGTGATCCCAATATTTTAACCTTCGACGCAAAATAAATTGCGCCACCTAAATATATAAATCAGAAATGTCGGACTCCATAAAACACATAATAAATTGACAAGTAGTCTGAATTATAGTATCCCAAAATTTCAGGAAGTGAATCAAATTAGTTAGGAGACTACTTTCATAATCCGTGTGAGGACACCTACTTTCACACAATTCCATGTGAGCAATCTTATGATCATATTTGAATACTTTCAATCAAATATATTTGTTTATACGTGATATCTCCAATGCATGGGAAAATACCTTTAAAAAACCATAAATCGAACACTGTTGGAAAATGTGGATTGATGATGAACTGCTGCTGCAGTAATTGATTATTGATGTGTTGAGATAGCTCGTTGTGAGGCCCCCATTTTTGATAAATCAATACCAAAAATGGATACCATGTGCATACAGTACTAGTCCCATGATCAGTAGCTAGTACGCACAAATACAAATTGTTATCACAGTCATACACAAACTTTATTACACAATGAAGTAAGATTACATATTATTTTACAATACCAAAAGTAAAACTGCGATGGAGACAACATACGTAGTATGCCTTTTAACCCATTGTCCCACAGCAACCGACAGGAAAATCCTTAGAAAAAGTCATCGTTAAATTCTCCGTATCTGCATCAACGTAAGATTAAGTGGGAAATCTGTCCCTTCACCTAAAAATATCAACGATGGCGGGTTGAGTACTTACGTACTCGCAAGACTTATGCAAAACCTAAAATACATGCGAGCCATTTCAAAGAAAGGCTATTAAGGTTAATTTGCATAAAGCTGGTTTTTAACATGTAAATACAGAATAGTAGATTGTAAAGCAGATTTAAGTAAAAGCAAGTAAATTACAAGTAACGTAAAGTAAACATCAATATTTCACAATTGCTTAGTTATAACGACCATATCCAAAATCATTCCACCAACACAAGTGGAATATTAACAACGCATGGTAGAAACCACATTTTATGAAAATAAGCAAAACAATTAACTATGTGATGACTTTACAAGTGTCCATGACCATGACGCGCTAATCGATTAGTTTTACACTCTGCAGAGGTATCTGACTTTCCCACAAGACATGGTGACTCTTTGAGCAATCGATATTTGCACACTTCCTTTGGTGTGCGCAGAGAGTCATGTTATAAGCATTACATTATTTAAACCTAACTTTGCACCAAAGACGATGGCGACAAACCCATTTTGTGGAGTAAGAACTCGAGCATAGAAATGATGGAACTACCCACGGTATGGCGTACATCGTTATATTGGTAGACGTTTAATCCATGATCACCTCGGTGTGGGCGTCCGTCGAGCAATTCATTAAGAAACATTTCGTACTACTCCGGCCTTCCAAGTGCAAAGCTAGTTTTAAACAACTTAATAAGTTAGAGCTGTCCCATACCGGCACTTGTGGTTGTATGAATTTTCTTGGCACGAAAACAACTCATAGTTCGGTCCTTAATCCGACACGGGCAATAATCTCCACCTATTCTACGTGCAAAACATGCACACACGGCTATTGCCAATAATTGCCCGCATCTAAACCATAGTTTTATTTTCATTTTCCAACCAAAATACCAACCGGAAAAATAGTCATACCCATCTAAATGTCATAACCAAGGTATTTAACCATGTCACAGTTTATGTTCATTATAGCTCGGCTAAGCATGTCACTAATGTGAGTAACCCAGATTGACATTAAATATTGTCTAAGCTAATCTAGGGTTTTCAAGGATCACAATTTTCTACTTATCAAGGAAATTCTATGTAGCTACAGTACAACTACAGTTTCCACAATATAGCCGACTTTAATAAAATAAAGTATGCGATCTGATTAATGAAAACATTTATAAAGCTGGGTTCAACATGATCAAAGGAATTTGCTTGCCTTGCTGATTTTCCTCGACTTGAACTCACGGTCGTCGAATGTACCGGGTTAAATCGGGTTCTACACGTCGTAAGGCGACACGAATAAATACCAAATTCAATGAGGCCAAAAAGAAATCGGATGGAAATATTCAAATAAAATAATTTCACCAATTCAGGAATGGCTACATGCTTCATTTATTTTTCTTTTGCAATTCAAAGATATGATTTATTTAAGCCATTATTGCATTATTTACTATCCATTTTATAACTTAAATTTTTCTTATAACACACCTAAGTATTATTACAGATTCTGGTTCCTGAGATTACAAGAATTCTAATAAAATTTATTTTACTAAATTTGGAGGTTATTTGCAAAATTTCCATGTATGACATATTCCTAACTCTTTGTTTGAAATCAAATTCAAATTTCAAATAAAATTCAATTCTGAAATATTTTTGCATATTCTGAATCTACTGGATTTTAGATGAATTTAGAAATTTATTTCATCAAATTTTGTTAAGTGATTCAAAAGCTATGGCTAAATGAATATCTAGGTTTTGATTAAATACTAAAAATCGAAAATTGCGAAAATGGAAATGCGCTTTCGCGCTGAAAACGCTTTCCATTTCAGGCGGAACCGCGCTGAGGCGCGACAAATGGGTCCACCGTCGGCGTCGGTAGCGTCTTCTGGCCGACTTGCTGGCCCGCATGATCGCTGCTGCGCTGCGGTGACAGCGGGTCCGCATGTCGTGGCGCGCCCAACAGACGCGGCCGCACAGTGGCCCGCTTAGCGGTGACCGAGCGAGGCGCGGCTTCAAACTCGCCGGCGGCGAACCGGAGCCGGAGCGATGGAATCGATTCCACTCCGAGCTTCAGCGATCCGTCGCGAACCGAGGGACGGTCGCGGGTGGTCCGAGGCGGCCGGAAGGCGGATTCCACCGAGGGCGGCGGCGGCTCTGGCGGAGTTCGCCGACGGCGAGCGAGCCCTCCGGTGGAATGGGTTCCACTCAGGTTCAGGCATCCGTCGCACACTTTGGTGGCGGCGCGGTGGCTGAGGGCTCTGCGAATGCATGCCACCCGTCGGCGGCGGGCGGCAATGGCGGCGGCGATGCAAAACGAGCTAACCAAGCTTCATTTTCACTCGGATGAGCACTGCGTGACTCAAGGAACCAGTTCCATCAATCGCTTTGAAGAATGAATGAAGGAGGAAGGCTCTCACCGTGCGCTGTGGCGGCGGAAGAAAAACACGCGGAGGAGCTCGCCGGGAAGAATGAGTTTCGTAGGGGCTCGGGATGGACTTGAGGAGGCACGAGGAAGCTTCAGCGGCGGATTGGGACGAAATGGTGGAGTGGAAAATATGGTGTTTGGCCCTCTTTGCGGTTTTCGCGGAATTGGGGACGATGACCAAAGCAACGGCGGAATGGCTTGCACCGAGCTAGCTGGGTCGGCGACGCGAGGAGGGTTTTATATGGGCTCAAAGGCGGTTTGGCGCGGCGGTCTGTGAAGAACCGAGAGAGGCAGCGTCTCTGCGCGAGAGAGAGCGGGAGAGGGAGAAGAACGCGGCGAGAGGCTGCCACGCGGGGGCCAGATGGCGGTGGCTGTCGGCTGAGTTGGCTCGCTGACAGCCCGGGCCCACATGTCAGCGGCGGCAAGAAAAGAACTCTGGAGAAGGCTCACGACCGAACGTGATAAAAACGGGGTTTTTGACGGTCAAAACGACGTGAAATTTTATAAAAATTTTACCAGCAGTCGGCAAGATAATTACCATACTCCAGTAAAATTTTAGTTATTTTATGATGCATACATATTTTTATAAAATTCTGACATTGCAACAGTTGCTGCATTGCCCAATCGGTTTTTCTTTTAATTTGCGATTTAAATGAAGTTATTATTTTACAAAACTTTTTATTACGGTTTTAAATGATATTATACAGCTTCTGTAAAAATTACAGACTTTAATTATTATTATTTAAATTTTAAAAATTCTGACATTACTGTTTTCCAGATTATTTATTCACTGTTTTTGAATTTTTAAAATTATAAAATGAATTAGTAAATTCTTGATATTTTTACTGAAGGTTGATACTGTTTTTATGTCGGCAAGATAAAAATTTTGGGTCAGGATGATCTACAGATATTTTTACCAAATTGTTTTACCATTTTACCCTGAGATTTTTACCCATGATTATCTTTGATTAATTAATATTTTTATAAATCCAGGTTACCCACCGCCTTAAGCAAGCTGAGGGGAGCCCTCAGATATTTTTGGAAGTTTTGGTAAATTTTTGTTGGATTGACATTTTTACTTTTTACCATTTTCTATTTATTATATTCTTTATTTCACATTCTTGCATTAAAGAAAAGCCAAACAAATATTCAGAAAATCCAGGAAATTCAGAAATTTCGAAAATAATACACAAAAGATTTTTATTTTATTTTTATTTATTATTTTGATTTTTGAGGCTGTTACACTCGTCCAACGAATGGAGCCGGTGACATGTATATATATATGTGTAACATATATATGTACACATACACATACATATATACACACACATATATATACATACACATACACACACATACATACGTATATACATACCTATGTACATACATATCTATATACATATATATACATAAAGGTAGGTAGAGGGTGCTAGGGGTTGTGAATGTTTGAGTTACTAGTGGGGCCCTCTACATATGCTAGAATATAAGGTTGAACAATCTACACTCGGAAAATGAACCGTATAATTTCGTATCAACTATAGTGTGTGGAAACGACCAGAAAAGGTTGTCCTATGAAGGTGTATGATCTCCACAAGGGTATGTATAGATAACTAGGTTGGTAAGACCAGTATGAGCCTAGTGAGGCATACTGGTAAGGCTTGTTGGGGCAAGACGGGAAGACTCGGGATGCTGGTAAGAGCAGTAAGGCCTATAAGGCAAAACCATTAAGGTTAGTGGCGCTATATTTAAATGCCATGAGATGAGTACCATTGATGTGCATTGAAGACGTGGCACAACTGGTAGGCTGTGAGTAGGTGGGGAAAGTCAAGGACACCACGACTCATCAGCTACCAGGGTTGGAGGTCTAATACCTGAGTAGTGATAAACATTCTAGGATTCCAACGAATGTTGGGATCACTATGGGTAATGTGGTACAAACCTACGCAGGGTAAAATTATGAATTCATGCCTGTCTCCTGGATGGGAGGCTACAAAAGCTGTCTGGCTCATATACGAGTACTAGTAGCAATTTCAATAATTAAAATACAAAACAAACTCTTTCATAATAAAACCTTATTTTACTAAAAATGGATTTGAGAGAGAGAGAGATGTACATGAGATGGATGATGGAAAAATTCACATGATGCATTTTGTTATTAATGATTGCTTAGTATGTTGTACTCACTCTTGATTAACTCACTCTTTGCTTAGAAGCTGAGCTTTATGGATTCACCTGTGAGGTGTCGATTGAGGATTACCCACAGGTTCAGGGTGACGAGGAGGCTGAGATCTACTGGAGGACTAGGTAGAGTAATGGATAGTACGACAACGACTATCGATCCATTGGGTATTCTAGTGTTTAGTGTTTATGTATGATCTTGTATTTCTGGACTTGTTGCCCTGTGTGGCAATGGATTGTAATAAATTTTATTTCAGTCTCTAATTATTGTTCTGCTGCAACACTATACACAGTGTATTAACTGATAAAGAATTGGATGCGCCCAATATTTTGTTAGCTAATATGTTGAGATCAATGTAATTACCTCAGAGTAAGGGCAGTATTATTGTCATTACCCTGGGTTAATTATGCAGGTCGCCATAGGTGGTATCAGAGCAATGGTTACGAGAACCACACAATTAAATAATTAAAGACTGGTAGAAAAGCCTAAGGGAAAGATTTCACCAGCTATATGGCACTAGCTATGTTTATAACTCTCATTTTATCAATTGCCTAGCATTAGCGTGTTAGGAACGGTACAATTGTATTATTGCTTCAATGGAGCATGCAAGTATTCTATAGTGTGTTGAATGTTCACCTGCCATATATCACAGGATTAGAATAACTGCTTATATGCATAATAATAATAAATAAAATTGTGAGATGTGAAGAGCATGTAGGATAATAATATGTTAGTATATTAACATGTTTATTTATGCCATGGCGTGTTGAAAATTCCTTGACCTGCACAACTAAAACTAGAAATGGTATAATTGTTTACATTTTGCATGAACTATCTGTGTATAGATGCATTCACAATTTTTGCCACCATAATTAATATTTTTTTAATATGAGAATAGGGTATATAAGTTCCATTCCGCAATCAAATATGATTTCACTTGTTTTAGAGACCAGATGTAGTGTATAGTTTGTATTGTAAAATGTAACGTATATATATGTGTGTGTGTAAATAGCTAAATAAAGCAAATAGAGGTAGGGTTTAAGGTTAGGAAATGCTTCTGGACGCATGGTTCGTGGCATGCTTAGACGCGTGGTTCGAGCACTTAGCCTCGAGGGGTTCTGGGTGCCCGAACACCCAGATTTATTTATCGTTCTTCTTACTTTATTTTTTGATCATTGTGTTATATTATTCCCTAGGTCTAATCGCAACTCGAGCACGTCAGCCTCGAGGGGTTCTGAGTGCCCGGACACTGAGATTTATTTACCGTACTTCTTATTTCTTCTTTGATCGTTGTTTTATAGTATTCCCTGTGATGATTAGGTAGATGATGTCATGTTGATTCTACAATGGAGTGGCGAAAGAGAGCGATACAATCTATTCTACTTTCCTCGGCTGAATTAAAACATAAAATAGAACTACAACTCCCTCAATGGACAATAATACTTCTAATCATGTAAGTTGTCGGGACCCGAATATGCAAATCTGAACTCTTTGTGCATATCTCACTAGTCCATGATCACGCTAGTGCACATAGACTCAACACAGATGAATATCATAATCATACACAGCGGATATATAATAAAAGACATCATATATTAAATATCAACCTGTTGAATGACCTTATGGTCAAACTTACATGAGTATGCCTCGCAAGGTTGAATAACAAGTTAAACTGCAGCGGAATGAAAACGTAGATAAACCCTCAGTATACCACAGGAAACTGACAAAGCTCACACCCTAAACATTCGTCTCTTTCTGGTACTCCCCCTTCAGCACTAGTGTAGACTCCTCAACTGGTGCTTTGTTATTCGCAAGGGTGAGTACTTAAAGCACTCAACAAGTTGTACACATAATGCAATTCTAATATAACTGCATGCAAGGCTTATTCCAATGGAATGTCTAACATTGTTACTTTGCAGTAAAGCAATATTTATAAAAAAATATAATAAGTAAATTGAAAAGTCAGTAAAACAAATATAGTAGATAATAACTTTTAACATTTCTTTGATAAACATGGTATCCAATCCTAAATCATGTTTCTAACCTTCCAATGGCAACCTGCCATCCCAACCCAAGTTTTCATTTTACAAAATCTAACCCTTGACTGTAATTCCCGAGCATTGCTCAATACCGCGATCACGGCTATCCGAATAGATTTTACACTCTACAGAGGTTATGCGCTTTACCCACACAACATGATAATCTCCTTTTGTCTGGCCAATAGAACACTTCCTTTGGTGTACCGGCAAAAAAATCATGACAAAGCATTTACAATGCACTGACTTAACCCAGTACTACCCGCTAAGATTTCAACATTGAAGGGGCTGGTTACCACAACAGGCCCCCTTCTTGCGCCATCTGGGTTCATAAAAAGGCGAATCTCACTACCATTAGTAGTACCAAAGCTAAGACATTACAAATTAATCAGCTATGTCCGTCTCATTCCAAACATGTGATTACAAGTTTGACTCAGGTCAAAGGCTTGCAAGGTTAAGTCTTTAAGATGACTAGGACAAGACATCCACATACCCTTTGCCCTTCGGTCCACCTTGGCACATTTCCCCTTGCCACTTGCCCCAATCTAAATGATTACCACCCCAGTTGATTACCAAGCACCACGTGCTATCAACAAGTCAACATCGTTGTGTGACATCCCTCGTCACAACAACTCAATATCATCGTGTGACAACACCTGACACACCAATTCATAATTATGTTCCATATTCCATTAGTCAAGATTAAACATTGATATTCCAAGTGCATGTGATGGCGTGGTATGGCTAAGCACACTAACACGACCTAACCAACCTATGTTGATTTTAGTATTAACCAACTATTAATGAACCAATCTAGGGTGACAAATAAATCGTGACGTACAAATGACAAGGTAGGGTATATATCAAATAGGTAGAATATCTATGTCCCAAATTAATTGAAACACTTATGTATATGAAATAATATGCAATAAAGTAAAAGCAATATAGCGATTTTATAAACTGGGTTCAACATGATCAAAGCACAACTTACCTTAGAAAAGCTCTTATTCTTGCTCTGAATCTTAGTCTTGAGTCAACGATTCCTCCTTGGATGCTCCGAGCACATCGACGTCTACGTGAAACGAGAGAGAACTCAAAATAAACACCAAAACAGAGAGCAAAAAAATTCTAAAAATCAAATAAAATTAACCATTAAATAGATCTCAATTTTAAAAGTTTTTAAAAATTTGAATCACCTCAATCGGAGTTCATATAAGAGAGAACTGAATTTTGAAATGTTAAATCACATAAAGCAATAAAGAAAGGATTTTTGAATTTTTAAAATTATTTTTTAAAGAAAAATAAAAAACCAAATCACTATAAAATATCAGCAATCTGAATAATAACTTACAAAAATAAATTATTTTTTCTTTTCTTGAACATACTCTCTCTCTCTCTCTCCTGCTTGCTACAGTACATCGGGTACTGTTCACCCTGAGAGAACAGACGCAGAGCAGCAAAAGCACAGGGCACACTCACACGGACAGCAAGCTAATGGCGCAAGGGACCAAGGAATAGGCAAGGCAAATGGCACGGCTTTAGGGGCTCACCGGTGAACTCTCGGCCGACCGGCTGATGGCCACGGCGTTGAGGAACCACGATGAACTACGATAAACAACAATGAACATAACTCGGGAAAACGTAAAATTCGTATCGCACGGTGAACAAATCTTGAAATGGATTGAGGGGTTACCTTCACCACCACAACCAAAGGCACAAAGTGATGCGAACAGTTTTGGAAGAGACGCTCCGGAGCTCTGGGAAGCTTGCAAGGGCACGTCGGCCAACGTTCGGTTCGCTCTCCGGGTGTCGCGGCATGCCGAGTAGGGCTGTAAACGAGCCGAGCTTGAGCGACACAAAATTTTTAAATAGATACAAAAATTTATTAATCTACAGAATGACACAAATAATCCTGATATCAAGATTTTAAATAGAATAAAAAGGAGGATAAATGCCATCAAATAAATAAAGAGCTAAATAATGTTAATAATAGCAACAATAATTAAAATAAGAAAACAATGTGACAAATCGCATAAACACGTGATCCCAATATTTTAACATTTGACGCAAAATAAATTACGTCGCCTAAATATATAAATCTAAATATAAATCAAAGAAAGGTTGGACTCCAGAAAACACATAATAAATTGACAAGCAGTCTGAATTATAGTATCCCAAAATTTCAGTAAGTGAATCAAATTCGTCAGAAGACCACTTTCAGAATCTGCGTGAGGACACCTACTTTCACATAATTCCAAGCAAGCAATTTCTTGATCTTATTTCAAAACTTTCGATCAAATATATTTATTTATACATGATATCACCAATGCATGGGAAAATACCTTTCAAAGAAAACCATAAATCGGATGATGTTGGAAAATGTGGATTGATGGATGAGATGGCTCGTCCAACGAGTGGAGCTGGTGACATATATATAAATGAGGTGGGTAGAGGGTGCCCAGGGTTGTGAATGTTTGAGTTGCTAGTAGGGCCCTCTACATATGATAGAATATAAGGTTGAACAAACTACACTCAGGCAATAAGTCGTATAATTTCATTTCAGCCATAGTGTGTGGAAATGATTAAAAAAGGTTGTCATATGAAGGTGTATGATCTCCACAACAGGTATATGTAGATAACTAGGTTGGTAAGGCCAGTACGGGCCTAGTGAGGCATTCTGGTAAGACCAGACTGGTATGTCTAGTAAGGCTTGTTGGGGTAAGACCAGTAAGACCAATGATGCTGGCAAGAGCGATAAGGCCCATGGGGCAAAACCGTTAAGGCTAGGGGCGCTATATTTAAACGCCATGAGATGAGTACCATTGATGTGCATTGAAGTCGTGGTTCAACTAGTAAGCTGTGAGTAGGTGGAGAACAGTCAAGGACATCACGACTCGTCAGCTAATAAGGTTGGAGATCCAATATTTTAACATGTGTAAAGTGGTACAAACCTACACAGGGTAAAATCATGAATTAATGCATATCTCATAGATTGAAGGCTAGGAAGTTAAGTCTGTCTCATATACGAGTGCTAGTAGCAATTTAAATAATTAAAATAAAAAAAACACTTTCATAATAAAACCCTATTTTCCTAAAAATGGTTTTGAGAGAGAGAGAGAGAGAGAGAGATGTACATGAGATAGATGATGGAAAAATTCATATGATGCATTTTGTTATTAATGCTTGTTGGGTACGTTGTACTCACTCTTGCTTAACTCTCTTTGCTTAGAAGTTGAGCCTTCTGGATTCGCCTACAAGGAGTGGGTTGAGGATCACCCGCAGGGTCAGGGTGACGAGGAGGCTGAGATCTACTAGGAGGACTGAGTGGAGTAATGGACCGTACAGCAGCGACCGTCGATCCATTGGGTATTCTAGTGTTTATGTGTATTAACCTTTGTTGTACTATATATTATGTATGACTTTGTATTTCTGGACTTGTAGCCTAGCGTGGCAATGAATTGTAATAAGCTTTTATTTCAGTCTCTAATTATTGTTTTGTTGCAACATTCTGAATACGGTGTATTAACTGAAAAAGTATCGAATGTGCACGATATTATGTTAGCTAATATGTCAAGATCGATGTAAATACCTTAAAGTAAGTGCAGTGTTACTGTTGTTACCCTGGATTAATTATGTGGATCGTCACACGAATCGACCTTGGATTCGGCCCCCTTAGCTGAATAGGAGTAAGGCACCTACTTCTATAACCTAACCTTTTATATTTTAGCTAATTTTGACCAACTAGAGTGATGATATTGTCGTAATGGAGTACAATAAAAACGACATGCCAAACTTTTAAACAAGACAAAGAATACATCAATCCGAGTTCGGACATGAGAGTGTAACCTTTTTAAGACAGACTAGTGTAGCAATCCGAATTAAACCCTTTTACTGATCTTATCTCTTTCTTTCAACAACCCTAGCACCCCCCCCCCCACACACACACACAAAAAATAAAAGAAACAAAAGGTTCTATCTTTCTTTCGTTAGTTAATCCCTTTTTTCCAATTGAAAGTACTTACAATGGTTTTTGTAATTCTGGATTGATAGTACTTAGAATGGCTTTTTCATATTGAGAAATTATGTCTAGTGGCATTCGATCATAGAAGCCGTTGACAGCAGCACAAATCACAACAATTTGTTTTTTCAATTGAAAGTGGTTCATATTGTTATCTTGGTTGAATTGGGTTGAGCCTTACCTCCCTTGTACCTTAAGGCAAATAGGCTTGCTTTCCACTTCATGCGCCTCACACCTTCGGCCGAGTGGGCTTCACTATCTCCCACTTGGTCTATGTGTTCTACTCTGATGCAGCCACAGAGTATCCTCCCAACCGCATACAGTAGCCCAAGGGGTGGTCCGTGCTATCTTGTAGTCCTTCCATGTAGCTCATGTTCTCCTCCACCTCCCATTGGGTTCCACATATTGACACAATTTGACTCCAATTAACATTTGTGTAATTTTCATATCTAATAACAAGCAAGCACCCGCTATAAAGTAGTATATATTTCCCATGTAAATATAATGAAGACCGCTTAAAGAAAATATTCACCTCTTGATATATGATACGACTTAATAATTCTTTCAGTTAATTAAGATATTAAACCAAAAAATATTAGACATGCATATCCGCATCAGGAATCCTAGTAAATCCTAACTCTAGTCCCGTCCAACCTAAGATCCAACACATTGACGCCGCCTCCGATGGAAGCATAAATCAGTCAACCTATGGTTAGCAAACCCATTCCATTTATAAGTTACTATCAATCTTCTGAATTTGCGATTCTTGTCTATCCATCCAATAGATGATGAATACATCGGCTACAAACTAAAAATGCAGTAAGCAAGTCCCTATTAGGCTCCAAGACAATGCTCTGTATATGAACATGTCAACCACAAAACAACCACCCATATCCAGGCAAAACCTAATTACCGAAAAAAGTTATCAGCTCTGTATCCCACACTAAGTGGGAAAGTTAACTACCAAATCTCCAAAAAGGTGGGTGAGTAACGTCTTCATCGACGCACTGGTAGCTCCAGGAGACAAATTAACCTGTGGGGTGATTGTTCGGTTATTCACCTGATGTTCTGTTTGCGTAAGGCATTTCAAGATAGGTAGCCTCCCCCAGGCATGCTGCCTGGCCCCTGCGGCGCAATCTTTCCTTGCATCATCTGCACCGTCCGACCATGCCCCTGCATGAATTGCTGCCCCATACCCGCACCCATCATCTGTGGCTGCTGCTGAAGCTGTTGCATTTGCTGCATTTGTTGCTGTTGCTGCTGCTGCATCTGTTGCTGCATCTGCTGCTGCTGCTGAAGTGGGTGGCCCTGCGGTTGCTGCTGCTGAAGCGGGAGGCCCTGCAGCTGCATCTGCATGTGGTGGTGTTGTAGTTGCTGCTGTTGTATTTGTTGCTGTTGCTGCTGTAGCTGATGCTGATGTTGTAACTGCTGCTGCTGTTGTTGCTGTTGCTGCTGCTGCTGCTGCTGCATCGGTGGCTGCTGAGTTGAGACCTGTGGTTTGAACACCACCATATCCTGGAGGGAAAAAACAGAAAATTTTGCTGATCCAGATGAAAACAGGGAGAAAGTTGGTGAATGGTTTAAAGTTCGAACTACAGGTCAATCTTTCATTTAGATGCAACCAACATACCCCCGGGAACAGCATTCCAATGAGGCGGCCAGCTTTGTCAGACACTGACAGCAGCAAAGTTTGTGATGGTAACTGAATCACGGCACACTGAAACAGAGGACCACTCAACATTATAAGAAGAAAATGTATGAAATGATGCTTGATGTCACGCAGTTCAAAGCCAGATCATAAATATTCCAATAGGTTAAAACATGCCCTAAGCCACTGACCAGTTTCTTTTCTTGTAGTTGTCCAAGGAACCCATGCTGATTCAATGTCCGAAATACTAGAAAGTCTGCCTTGCCAACATACTGTCTGTACAATGAAATGATCAAACAAATGATGAGCAGGAAATATACTACGGACAGCACAATATTAGATAGTATAACAGTGCAACAGTTTTACAAGGAAAAGAATGGGCTAGTTGAGAGACGGACTTATTGTTCATATGCTCCTGAGCTATGAGACGCACAATCTGCATTGTTTCTGGCCAGTCTTCTGCAAGTCTGAATACATAAAGTACAGGTTCAGTTTTTCTAGGTAGATCGGAAGTATAATTCAGACAGCAGAAAACACTATCTTAGGGAGAAAAATAGTAACACATTTAACAGTTTATTGAGTTTATGTTACCAGCTTTCAAAGTTGGCTAAAAAATAAGTACAAGGCAACTACAAATTTCTTTTCAGACAGTATCCTATTAGATCGCAAGGTTGTTTTTGAGGTTCCACTTAACTAGCTTGTTAAGATTATTCTGAAGCAACTTCACGATGTTCATGAATATATATATTTGAAAACTCCAACAGTGTGAATAAAGGAGATGGCCTTCTGTTCATTGCCCATAATATAATGTATTTCCATCAAGCATCAACATGACCCATTGACTTCCCCTGCCTCCAAAAGTTAAAAGTGGCAACAACAAGCAAAGATAAAACTAGTTCTTGCATGAGACAAAATTTTGAATATCAAGGAGCTATCAGTATTTTGCAGGTGCTCTAGTGCTTCCCCAAAAGAAAACTAAATAGGACACACCGACAGAGTGTGACTGGTTGGTTTGCAACTAACCTTAGGAGCCCCTATAGATGATATAAGTTATGTGCAAATATATTATAGGAAAGCACAGAAGCACACCTCAAATGTATTACCGGTAGAATGGTAGTATGATGAGGACAACTTTACCAACAGGATGGATATTGCATTCATGGTATTCACTAAAAAAATCAATATTTCTACTAAAATAATTTCTTGTAAGACAAGGACAACAACAGCCACAAACTACAAAACTTGCTAATCTCAATCATTACAAAACATACTAGCATTATATTTTTCATATGTGAAAATTCAAAGGAACCGAGGGACTATTGCGACAATTCCAACACTTACGTGTTAGATGCTGTTCCACTCCTGTAACCCTGCGAAGCATATGGTAAGGTGAGAAATACTGCAATTTTGATATGTTTTGCTGAAATAAATTTGGTAATAGTATAAACAGAATTGCTAATTTTCAGGTACCCGCAGCAACGCTTCGGCTCGGACACGCTCGTTGCACAACACGCATCACAGGCAAGTGAAACGCTCTATTGCGTCACATGTCGCTCACAAGGATATGTGCAAGAAGTCCTGATCAGTCTCGATGGTGGGACCATACGTTTTTTCATTATTTTCAAAATCTTCTCTCTTTTCCCTCTTACCTTTCACTCTCTCTCCTATCTTATCCCAATCTGTTCTTCTTTGTTGTGCCGAGAGAGAGAGAGGGAGAGAGGCAGACGATTCAAGGTGAAGATGGAGGCGAATCTGTCACATGAGGTCGATTTTACTAACAATCCTTTGGTTCATTTGTTTGAGAAGGAGATGAAGGGAAGGTACAGCACCATTCGTGAGTGTCCGAACTTGATTTTTTCATCCCCTCCATGAGATTTTGGGGAATTTGCATTTTTTGCCCCCTCCTACCTCCTCCAGCCATGGTGTCGTTCACCGTCCATGCTCTAGCGCCCACTGAGCACCACCGTCTGAGAGCTTGTCGGAGCCCGTGTGCCGCCATCGAGAGCTCATGCACGCAGCAGGTGTGTGTAGTGGCCACAGGAGCCCACATTGCCGAGCCCATCTTGCACCTTCGTTTGTGCTGCCTTCCCAGTGCCGCACATTGCCGACCCATTTGCCACCGAAGTGCGCTGCTGGGGCATCGCGTTTGAGGAGCTCTGAGCAAGCCAAAGACGCAGCAAGCAAGCGCTGGAGCTGCGCACCACCACGAGCTTACTATTCCTCTAGGTGATTGCCTAGCCATCCTAGGCGACGCCTATGAGCTAGGCTACACCCTCCCGCCTAGCCCACCTAATCGTCGATTAGGTGCTAGGCACCGGTTTGCCGCCCGTCTAGCGCCTAATGCCTAGGGGAACACCGCGCGAGCAACACGACTGCGCCTCCTGCTGCCAATTTTGAAATTCCCACAATTGAAATTTCCTATATTTGAATTTTTCCCGATTTGAAATTTTCTGAGTTAAAATTTCCCGAATTGAAATTTGCCAGTTTGAAATTTCAAAGTTGAAACTTCCCCATTTGAAATTTCTAGAGTTGAAATTTTCCCGATTCAAAATTTTCCAAGTTAAAAACTTTGCCTAGTTGAAATTTTTTTCGAGTTGAAACTTCCTGTTTAAAATTTTCATAGTGGCGCGGTCTTCTCTGCCACTGCGTTGCCTTGTCTTCGGCCTTGGCTTCCGCCCATCGCCGGCTGCCGATTCTTCCAGCGCGTCCAGGCCTCGTGGCTACCAGTCCTCTTCCAGAAACAGTGAAGCTTCTCTATTGCCTCTTTGTGTGCTTTTACGTTGCTAGCATGTCGCAGATTAACACTATTGTTATCAATATCATTCTTGATGGTCAAAATTATCGAGAATGGGCGTTCTCTATCGAGACTGCACTGAGGGCCTATGCTATTGTTTTTCATTTGACTGATGAACCACCAATCCTTAAAGCTGATAATAGTAATGCTACTGATGTCAAAAAGTGGGAAATTGATGATGGAAAGGTCATGGCTGCTATTGTTACAAGTGTCAAACAGTCTATGATTATGAGTCTTTCTTCTTTCAAGAGAGGCAAGGCTATGTGGTTCTATTTGAAGCAGCGCTATGTTCTAAGACAGTGGTGCTCTTCTCCACACTCTTATGCAACGAATTCATTCAATTGAGCAGAATGATATGTCTATTGATGAATATAATTCTGCCTTTGAGAGCCTAATGGGACCTTTGCTTTCCATGGTACCTCGATTACAATGAGATGGGTGTCAGTAGCATCACTTCATTGAAAAATTTCTTACATACCGCTTTGTTATGGGAGTCAGGACAAATTTTGAGGCTATTCGCACTAGATTACTTCACAGTTCTGCTGATTTAACTGTTATGAATAGCACTTGTATTCAACATGAGGCCAAAGGGCCAGTATATATACACGTACAAGAGGATATAGAAGGAAAGCCTATATAAGGCAATAACTATACAAGGCAAATAATCTCTATACAAGGTAACTAGCAATCTCGTATATAAGGTAATAAAGATACTATCTAACACCCCCCCTCAAACTCATGGTGGATCAACAACACTGAGTTTGGAGAGATAAAAGTCATCTTTGAGCTCTAATTTGTGTCTTCGTGAAGAAATCGCTAATCAAGCTCGAAGGCACATCTTGAAGAGCCACAACACGATCTCAGCACTGTGTTCGCATGTAGGAAGCATCAACACCAATGTGTTTGGTGAGCTCATGCTTCATTTGGATCTCGAGCAATGCTAATAGCTTTGTCTTGTCGGATAAAGAGGAGTTGGTGTAGAAGCGAAACACTAAAATCCTCAAGTAGCCACCGTAGCCAAGTAACCTCTGTCATTCAAAGGGCCATCGCTCGCAACTCGACCTCAACCTTTGGAGCAGCTAACATGCCTTCTTAGTCTTCCAAGTAATGAGAGAACCACCAAGAAAAACACAATAAGCGAAAGAGGCCGCGATCGGAGGATCACTAGCCCAAGTAGCATCGGAGTATGTCCAAGTGGAGGAGTGGATCGAGGAAAGAAAAGACGGCGAGAGATAGTTCCACGAAGATATCGTAGAACACGAAGAAGATGACTATAGTGGAGTGAGTGGGAGCGTAAACGAATCGACTCAAGATATGAGCTGGATAGGAAATGTCGGGACGAGTGACACCAAGGTAAACAAGACTCCCAACAAGATGGCGATGGCGTAGTAGGATCCTCAAGAGGTTCACCATTAGTAGGGCG
Organism: Otatea glauca; assembly: GCA_036346275.1. Classification (NCBI taxonomy): domain Eukaryota; kingdom Viridiplantae; phylum Streptophyta; class Magnoliopsida; order Poales; family Poaceae; genus Otatea; species Otatea glauca. Next base: position 31,594,613 of record CM070728.1, read on the forward strand.
AAGGTGAACATTGAGCTCCATAGGAGTCTCAGCGGTGCGCTGATCAGTGAGAGAAGCACGATCAAGAAGATCCTGAATATACTTTTCTTGAGATAGAAAGAAACCCTCAGGTGTAGAAGAGACTTCAATCCCCAGAAAGTAGCGAAGAGGACCCAGATCAGACATGAGAAACTGCTCACTGAGACGTGCCTTCACAAAGGCAATATACTGAGTATCATCTCTAGTAATGATCATGTCATCAACATAGAGAAGAAGAAGAGTCCGTCCACGAGGTGAAGTGTGAACAAAGAGCGCAGGATCATGAGTACTAGCAGAAAAACCAGCAGTAGTGACCACAGAAGAAAAACGTTCAAACCAAGCACGAGGGGCTTGCTTGAGGCCATAAAGAGAGCGACGAAGGCGACAAACCATGCCCTCAGGAACAGAATACCCCGGTGGTGGCTGCATAAAAACCTCCTCACGTAGCTCACCATTAAGAAAGGCATTCTTGACATCAAGTTGAGAGAGAGACCACTGACGAACAGACGCCACCGCAAGAAGAGTGCGAACAGTGGTCATATGAGCTACCGGAGCAAAAGTCTCATCATAATCACGACCATGCTCCTGCTGAAAACCACGTGCTACTAGACGAGCCTTGTAGCGCTCAAGAGAACCATCAGAGCGAGTCTTAACCTTATAGACCCACTTGCATGTAATGGGACGGACACGTGGAGGAAGGGCACAAGATCCCACGTGTGCGGTGCGCTCAAGGGCAGCAATCTCCTCTGCCATCGCAAGTGCCATTCACGATGAACAACAAACATCACGGTAAGAAGTCGGCTCGGCAAGAACCGCACCAAAAAAACCAAGGCGCTCAGGGGCGAATAGGTAGCGATCACGAAGAGCGTAGCGAGGAGGCCCGAAGAAAATGACTCAACAGAGAAGAAGAGACATCGAAGAATCCTCAACTCGCGGACGGCGAGTGTAGTAGAGAGGATCTGAAAGAACAATGTCGGAAGAAACTTGGGAGGAGGCACGAAATGTGAAGACTCTTGTGGAGAGGTGACGAAGAAGGAGACGCCAAGCGTGGAGAAGGAAAAGTGGCAGCGGAGTATCGGGAAAAGTAAGGAAAGAAAGTGGCTCGACAAGAGATCTTTGGAGTGGAAGAAGGGCGAGGTAGAAGGGACGAGACTCATCAAAGTAACATCCCAGAAATCGCGTTCGTCGCCAACAGGATCCCAACAACGATATCCCTTATGCTCAAGACTATAGCGTAAAAACGCACTCAACGGTGGCGGTCGACAGTGCGTTCACGAGGTGCAAGGAGGACATAGCACAAACACCCAAAAGGCGAAGACTAGAGTAATCGGGAAGCATGCCACAAAGGCGTTCCACCGAATCCCACCCTTAAGAGCGAGAAGAAGGTGAATATTAATCAAGTGGCGGTGGAAACGACCTCGGCCGAAATGAGGTGGAGCAATGGAAGCAAGTAAAAGGGCACGCAGTGTCTCAAGAAGATGGCGATGCTTGCGCTCGACCACACCATTCGAGCATGAGCACCGGACAGAAAAGCGAGAAAGAGTGCCTTGCGTAGCAAGAAAAGTCTGAAGGCGCGGACGGATATTCCCCTATTTGAGTCGGCCACGAAGAACTCGAATGGGAGAATCAAGCGAGTACGGATCATAGTGGCAAAATTCTTATAGATGGACAAGGCCTCGCTACGAGAAGACATAAAGTATATCCAAGTGTGGCGAGAGAAATCATCTATCAAAAGAATATAATATTTATGACCCTTTTGAAACAAAAAGAGCCGGACCCCACATCGAATGAACAAGATCAAAAGGGCGTTAGGATCTGAGACTCGCTAGAAGGATAGGGAGTTGTAGCATTTACCAAGCTTACAACCCGCACAATCTAAAGAGGTATCACGGCACCACGATCCTAAAAGATCACGGCGAATTAAAGAAGGCAGACGTGACCCACAAAGATGCCCTAGCGGTGATGCCATCGAGCAAACGACCCGATGAGACGATGCAGCGGAGGCGAAGCAATGAGAGGCGAGAGATCGCGAGGCGGCGGAAGGAAGACGAAGCGATCAAGCTCCCAAAGCGGCCGAGAGTCACGGCGGCGAGGCCAATACCAACGAGACCCGTCCTGCGATCTGAACACAAAGAAGAGTCGAGTCAAGGATAACACGCTGACCATGATCGATGGTGGCGGCGGATATAATTTGCATGGTGAGTTTAGGAACATGAAACAAAGCAGGAACATGAAAGAGGAAGACAAAAGAGTGCCTCGTCCTACAACGAGAAGAGGGTACCATCTGCGATGCATGCGATGATAGGGCGACAAGAGGACTAATGGAATGGAGACTCGTTGGATCGGATGTCATATGAAAAGAAGCTCCAGTCAAGAATCCATGGTGTGATACGATGAGGAGGAAGATGGTCTCTCATTGGAAGGCGAGTAGCGAGCAGTGCCAGAACTCGACGGTGTGAAGTAGCCATGCGGCGTAGCGACATCGAGAATCTCTGAGTGGGTCCGAACCACAGAAGCTTTGTTGAGGAGAGGCACCAAGAAGTCCAGTGCCCTTAGGAGGGCGCCGGCTGCGACGAGCAAGATCCTTTTCTTAGATAGCAAAGCGCTCCACATGCCCATCCTTGTTGCAGTGGAGTGCGGTGAAGCCTGCACCCTTGGTAGTCGATCATTGAAGGAGGCGCCAGCGATGGAGGAATAGCACGAGTCTTGCCGGATGAAGGAGATACTAGTAGGCCCGCACCACGAAGACGAGTCTCTTGATGCGAATAGGCGCAAGAGCCTCCAACAAGGTCACACGGGGATGGCGAGCAAGCGGTGAGCACGAATCTGCTCAAATTCGGCCGGCGTGTCGAAAGTCGTAGATCTGGCGAAGCTCAAGTGAGAGTCTTGCGATGTTGGCAAGCGACAGTCTTGACAAACCTCGGTCCGAGAGAATCAAGCTGACGCCATACCGAGGACAGTTGAGCATAAAACTCGTCGACAGTAGAATCACCTGTCAGAACGATCGCTCCTCTGTCATAACAAAGACAAGGTACAAAGAATCCCAGAGGCTCATAGCGATCGCGAAGATGCGCCCACATCGACTGAGCTGAAGACAAACCAACAATATCACCAGTGAGATGCACCTCCATACTAGCAACCAAAATAGCAGAAGCACGAGCATCTTCATCAAGCCATATCTTGTATGCAGTAAATTGAGTCTGAAAAGACTCCACAAGCATCAGCATACTCATCGGAGGCCTTACATTGGCGTGATGTCGACCTCTTTAGGAATAATGAGCATGTTGGGAGCGGGACGAGCGGACATGATAGCTCGCCGAAGAAACTCCACGAGCGCCTCGCATGTGAAGGCGCATATGAAGAACCCAATCGCGATAATTGAGACCATTGAAAATAGCAAGGCGAGGATGCAGACGGTCCGAAGAACTGCGCAGATGCGACATTTTTTTTTTTGGCGGTGCCTCGGGACCCAAAGCGGATTGAAATCCGGCTGAGATCTTTGACGTCCGTCGCCCAACCGAGCGAAGCCGTGAAGCGCATCGGCCGGATGAATTAGCGAAGCGGCAGGCACGAGCGAGACGGCGGGAGGTGCGATCGGCCGGGTGAAGCGACGGTGCCGCGATTCGATCCTCGGCTAAGGCAGCCGGCGACCAAGAACTCGGCGGCGCGACGAGAGAGCGGTTTAAGATGGCCTTCCGAGGAGGCGATACTAAAGCCATGGCGACAAGGCGACATCGCGGCGTCGGTGGAGAAGGTCCTCAAAGCGAGGCGGATGTCGAGCAACAACGTCGGTGGGTCATCTCCGCGGACGACGTGCCGACCGGACGACAAGCGAAGAAACGCACAACCAGAGGCGACGAGAAGATGCGCAGGGAGCAGATCCGACGAGCAGCCAGCAAGACGCGCGAACGAGGTCGACGAGGAAGAGCCGACCGGCGTCAAAAGAACGAACGGCGCAAGTGCAACGCCAAAAAAAAGGTAAACCTTTGCTCTGATACCATGTTATGAATAGCACTTGTATTCAACATGAGGCCAAAGGGCCAGTATATATACACGTACAAGAGGATATAGAAGGAAAGCCTATATAAGGCAATAACTATACAAGGCAAATAATCTCTATACAAGGTAACTAGCAATCTCGTATATAAGGTAATAAAGATACTATCTAACATTAACCATGTCTCGTGCTCTCAGATTTGATTGCTGAAGAAACTCGCCTCAAGTTTATGTCTACTGACTCTGTGACACCTCTTCACAGTGTTCTGGCAGCTTATCAACGGACTGCTGCATCAAGGGTTCCCTCTTCAGACACCAAACCTTGTGATCATTGTGGCAAGCCAAATCATCGCACTGAAAATTGTTTCGCTCGACATCCAGAGAAATTGGCTGAGTATCGTGCCCGTCGTGCTTCTCGTGCACGCAACACACCTCCTGTGCCTAGAGGCTCTGTCTCTATCGCAGCTGCCTCGCCTATCAGTGCTCCTCAGTCATCTTGGGTCCTTGATTCAGAGGCTTCTTTTCATGTGACATCTGATCAGTCACAATTGGTTGCTTCCAAACCAGTCACTGAGGGTGCTTCTGTTCAGACAGCTGATGGTACACCTTGTTATATAACTCACCATGGTTCTCTTTTAAATTCACATTTCACTATACCCGATGTCTCACTTGTACCTAAATTGTCCATGAATTTGTTGTCAGTAGGCCAAATTACTGATCAAAATTGTTTTGTTGGGTTTGATGACTCATCTTGCTTTATTCAGGATCGTCGAAGCGGGAAAGTGATTGGGACTGGCTATCGCCGTAAGAGCGCTTCTAGCCTCTACATCTTGGACACTTTGCGCCTTCCTTCTTCCGCTACCATCACTGCGCATGTGTCATCTGTTTCCTCGTCATCCACTACATCATTCGCCAAGTGGCATCATCGTCTTGGTCATCTATGTGGCACTAGGTTGACCACATTAATAAATAAAGGGTCTTTAGGTCATACACCAATAAAGTTCAGTTTCAGTTGCAAGGGTTGTAAACTTGGAAAACAAATACAACTTCCATACTTTTCTAGTACCTCTCATTCTTCTAAACCTTTTGACCTTGTTCATTCTAATGTATGGGGTCCTGCACCTTTTGCTACAAAAGGTGGTCATAAATACTATGTCATTTGTATAGATGATCATTCTCGTTACACTTGGATTTATTTCATGAAACATCGTTCCCAATTGTGTTCAATTTACCAAACTTTTACTCACATGATTCACACTCAGTTTTCTACTCCTATTAGAGTTTTCCGTTCTGACTCTGGTGGTGAGTAGTTATCTGAGAAATTTCGCCAGTTTTTGCTTGCTGAGGGCACTCTTGCCCAACTCTCCTGTCCTGGTGCCCACGCTCAAAATGGAGTTGCCGAACGCAAGCATCGCCATCTTATTGAGACTGCTCGCACACTTTTGATCGCCTCTTTTGTTCCCACTCATTTTTGGGGTGAAGCTGTTTCCACTGCTGTTTATCTTATTAATCGGCAACCTTCTTCCAAATTAACTGACAGGTCTCCTGGTGAAGTTTTATTTGGCACTTCTCCAAAGTATGATCATCTTCGGGTTTTTGGATGTAGATGCATGTTCTTCTTGCACCTCGTGAGCGGACCAAATTGACGGCTCAGTCTGTTGAGTGTGTCTTCTTGGGGTATAGTCCTGAACATAAGGGCTATCGCTGTTATGATCCTTCCTCTCGTCGCATTCGTATCTCTCGTGATGTGACCTTTGATGAGGATTGTCCTTTCTTTTACAACCCCTCCACTCACACTTCACCCACCACCACGAGCCCACTAGTTTCTTGCTAGGATGCACCGATACTTCCCTGAACTGCCGTACCCGTATCCGATACGTATCCGATACGTATCCGATACGGCGATACGGCGCGATACGGTATCGAAAAAGTATCGGAGAATTCCAGCAAAAAAAAATAAAAAAAATCACCGATACTTCGCGATACTTTTCAGCCCATTTCCCCTCCTTGGCCCAAAAAGCCCAATACAAACATAAAAACCCTAAGCATCCACTGCCAGGCAGAGCTGTCCCCGCAGGCGCCGACACCGCTCCCGCTCCCGCCGACGCCGCCGACGCTCCTACTCCCGCCGCTCTGCTCGACGTGCTCGTCCTCCCAACAGCTCCACCGGCCGGCGCCCTCCTCCTAGCTACTCCACGGCGCGGCGCTCCACCCAAACCGCCCATCGGCCGACGCCTCCACCCAAAGAACTCCGATGGCCGACGTGTAGGTGAGCATGAGCATTGAGCAGAGCACTGCTAGTGCTTGGTTCTGTTTTTAGACTTTTAGTTAGTATTTTGTTAGTCCCTCTTCTGATTTTAGTTAGTATTTTGTTATAGGATGTCAAGTGTAAACTCTCAGCAACCTCATGCAACACATGTCAAGTGTATACACTTCAAATTATTACTATAATGCCTCTCCACTCTCAAGGTAACATTGCCTCTACAGTTTCTTATTTTACAATACATATATACTTGACGTATCGACGTATCCTTGTTTTTGAAAATTTCCGTATCACCGTACCCGTATCGCGTATCGGTGCTACATAGGTTTCTTGTTTTTACCTTCTATTATTTCCAGTGATGATATTTCTCCACCACATACTCATGATATATCTCCTTCTCATCCTCCTATACCAACCAAACCACCAATCAAACATGTTTATTCTCGTCGTCCACCACCAGAACCATTATCTCCGGATTCTCCTTCTTCGGCCAGTCCTAATGCTTCCCTTATTGATGATTCTAACATTTTTTATGAGCTACCAGCAGTTAATGATGTGCCACCTCTTGGTTCACGATATTATTTGCGAGATCGTACTACCATTGAGCCTCCTGACAGATTTGGTTATCCTCGTGTGGGTGCTATCACGGCTGAACCCTCCACTTATCATGAAGCCTCTCATATTCCGGAATGGCAGAAAGCTATGTCTGAAGAACTTGCTGCTTTGGATAGGACAGGAACTTGGGAGTTTGTTTTATTACCATCTCATGCGGTACCTATCACATGCAAGTGGGTATTCAAAATTAAGACCAAGTCTGATGGAACTATTGAGAGATATAAAGCTCGACTGGTTGCTAGAGGGTTTCAGCAAACCAAAGGTCAAGATTATGAAGAGACCTTTGCGCCTGTTGCTCACATGACTACTGTCCGAACACTTATTTCAGTGGCTGCTATTCGTTCTTGGATTATCTCTCAGATGGATGTCAAGAATGCTTTTCTTCATGGTGATTTGCATGAGGAAGTTTATATGCACCCACCACCAAGTGTTGAAGCTCCATTGGGACATGTCTGTCGTCTTCGGCATGCCTTGTATGGCCTTAAACAGGCTCCTCGTGCTTGGTTTCAGCGTTTTGCCTCGGTAATACGTAATGCTGGTTTTTCACCAAGTGATCATGATCCCGCCTTATTTATTTATCTCTCTTCACGAGGTCGTACTTTGCTTCTTCTGTATGTTGATGATATGTTAATTACGGGGGATGATGCAGACCATGTTTCAAAGGTGAAGAAGCAACTTAGTCAGCAATTTCATATGTCTGATTTGGGACCCCTCAGCTATTTCCTAGGAATTGAGGTTCGACATTCTTCAAAAGGCTATTATGTTTCTCAGTCTCACTACACACAAGATCTTATTGCTTGTTCTGGCATTACGGATAATCAAACGGTTGCAACTCCTATGGATCTTCATGTCCGGCCGTCCCATCGATGGTACACCTCTTTCGGATCCCACTCGATATCGGCACATTGTGGGTCATCTGGTCTATCTCACTGTTACTAGACCTGACATTGCTCATGCAGTTCATATCCTCAGTCAGTTTGTGAGCGCTCCTACTTCGGTCCACTATGGACATTTGCTTCGTGTGCTGCGGTACTTACGGGACACTTCATCCCAATGTCTGTTCTATGCTCATGATAGCCCCCTGCATCTTCATGCTTACTCGAACTCTACTTGGGCGAGTGATCCGACCGATCGACGCTCCATTACCGGTTATTGTATCCTCCTTGGCTCTTCCCCCCTTACATGGAAGTCCAAGAAGCAAAGTTCCGCCTCTCGATCTAGTCTGTAAGCGAACTCGAGCACTTGCCACCACAACTTCAGAGATCATATGGCTTCGTTGGTTGCTAGCAGATATTGGTGTTTCCTGTGATGCTCCCACACCTCTTTTTTGTGATAATACTGGCGCCATACAGATTGCCAATGATTCTGTGAAGCATGAACTTACAAAGCATATTGGTGTGGATGCCTCTTTTACTCGATCTCACTGTCATCAGAAAACAATTGCTCTCAAATATGTGCTATCGGAATTGCAAGTTGCAGATTTCTTCACAAAAGCGCAGACTCGAGAGCAACATCGGCTTCATTTGCTCAAACTCAATGCTTTGAACCCACCTTGAGTTTGCCACGTGGGGGGGGGTTGGTTTAAGGCCCATAGCCTATATGTCATATAGGCCCATCTAGTGGCTATATATATACAAGCATAGACCTTTATGCTGGTATTCTGATTCTTAGATCCCAAGGTTAGGAACAGAGGGATGGGGGAAGTGAGTAGGGAAGAGGGAAGGATGGATGTGGATAGAGAAGTTGACACATGGCATCCTAGAAGGGTGTCCTTCAATTTTTTAGGTTGAGGGTGACCTCAAACTAGAAGCTCCCTAGCATACCTGTCATGGTGACGCCTAGGCGTCCTGGAGGCCAGAGGGGGACACCTGGACTGGCTGCCTTGGCTGGAGGAGTTAGCCCCCCTTCCCGATCCCCCTCTACGTCGGGAGCTACAACAGCTGCCACCGACGCCACCACTGCCCCATCCGCCGCCTCCTCTGCTGCCGCTGATGATGCCGCCGCCTCTGCTGTTCTGACTGCTGATGATGCTGCTGCAATTGATGCTTTGGCTGATGGAGATGCACTGATGCCTGATGCTACTGATGGCTTGATGCTTTGGCTTGATGGTGATGTGACCTTTGTATGTTAGTAGATTAGCATCAAGACTTCGTCACAATTTCCTTAGCTGTGGCAAATAACAAGAGCAAGAACTTTGAATTATCTTTGTAAGCAGTCCCGAAGTATGCAAGATAGTTTTGTCAGTTTACATTATGTGCAAGGTTTTGTTTGAATATGTCTCTTGCTAATGCTTGATGGTGATGCTTGCTTACTGAATAATTTTGCTTGATGCTTGCTTACTGAATACTAATGCTTCTGATGCTTGATGGCTTGATGGCTTGATGCTAATGCTTGATGCTAGCTTACTGAATACTAATACTTGATGCTTGCTTGTTGATGTGTGTGACTTGGCTTTGTACAGATACATGGCAGATCAAGCACCAAGTGTCGCCGTTGCTGAGGGGGGCGATGCTGCCGATGCACATGATCCAAGAAATAATCCGAAGAGGAAGGCCAAGTCTAAGGATCCGGGATGGAAATATGGGTTTTGGCCGACTGAGGACAAAGATCTGGTAGAATGTACTCTTTGTGGCAAGCAATTGCACTCGGGGATCAAGAGGTTCAAACAGCATCTCATAGTGGGCTATGGGGATGTGCAGAAGTGCCCAAAAACGACAACAGTCATCATGAGGGAGATGCAAGAGTAGATGAGAAAGACTTCAAGAAAGACACAGATTATTTTAGATGATGAGGAAGATGATGCTGGGACTGGTGGCAATGGCGATGAAGTTGAGGTACCTTCATCCAGGTGCTCCCATCCAAGTCCTTCTCCAACAGCAAGTTCCGGAGCCGCTTCAATTCCAAGCTCCGGGACGGCTGCTAAAAAAAAGGCTTCTGCGGTACGGCCTTTTCAAGCCACCAACAAAGTGTGCTAAAATAGTCCCCTAAATAATTGAAGACACCAGAAGAAGTTGTGAAGGAAAGACACCAAAAGGGGGCTTCATATTTGGCCGTAATTGATTGGTGGAAAGTATATGGTGGCCATGCTTTGCCTCTCCAAAAGATTGCAAAGTGGATTGTTGGTCTTTGTTGTTCCTCCTCCGATTGTGAGCGCAATTAGAGTACATTTGAGTTTGTAAGTATTTCAAACCTATAAGCTATAACTTTACTATTTTTCTTACTTTAGATTCATACCACAAAAAAAACCAGTTAGAGCACAAGAGGTTAAATGACTTGGTCTACATTCATTACAACACAAAGATCGCATATAGGTTTTAAAGGCTTCGTGAAGAAAGTGATTCTAATCCTTTGATCCTAGAAACATTTCAAGGGGAGAATGAATGGACTGTTAGCGTAATGTACTCCCCCCCTCTGGTGGTTAGTTGGTTATGTTTGGCAAGGATCTCCTAGATTAGATCTTTCCTATTCTTAGGGGTATCCTTGCCATGGTTAGTTGGTTATGTTTGGCAAGGATCTCCTAGATTAGATCTTTCCTATTCTTAGGGATATCCTTGCCTATATGTACTTGAGCCTTGGGCTCCTCCCTTAATCAATCTACTATTTTCCCAGCCATACTCTTTCATAGTATCACGAGACCGGATCTTCCTCTCGCCTTCTTCAGCGCCTGCTGGCGCTCTAGCCGTATTGCAAGATGGTCGGGACCCGCCGCCTCGCGTCGTCGATCTGCTGGCGAGCTCGCCGCGACGCCGACGCCGCTGTGGCGCGGCTCGCCGAGACTCGCCGCCGCGCTCGCCTGAAGCCCAGCGCCGAGCGAGGAGGCCGCCAGATGCATCGGTGACGCGACGCAGCTCGCCGAAGCGTCCGCGCGCCAGATCGCCAAAGCGGCCAAAGTTCGCCGACGCTGCTGCGGCCGATCCGCCGACCGGCGGCGACGACCACGAGGATGACACGGACATCTCCGCGCCATGATCCTCCACGAGGCCGCCGCCGTTTCAACCTCCACGCCAGTGTCTCGTGCGTAACGCCGCCACTGGTCCCCTCGTCCTCGACACCTCGGCAACTACCCACGTTGGCGCGAGCAATTCCTACTCGCCGTCACGAAGTATTCGCTGCGCAGACCACGTCCGCAGACTCCGCCACCTCGGCACTTCCGATTGGGCTCGGATGAACGCCGTCGTCAAATCATGGTCAGACAAAGACGGCCACCGCCGACCTTGCCGACGCCGTGATCGACCACCGCGCCACCGCCACGGCTCGGATCGCCATCGAGGATCACTTCCTTGGCAATCGGGAGACGTGCGTCTCCACCTTGACGCCAAGTTTCGCGCGTTTGCCCAAGGTGACCTCTCCGTCACCGACTATTGCAAACACTTCAAGAAGATGGCCGATGACCTCACCGACCTCGGCGAACACGTGACTAACCGCACTGGTCCTCAACGTGATTCGCGGGCTCAACGAAGCAGACAGAGGACATCGGTGTCCACCTCCGCCATGGCCGCCCCTTCCTTCCTTCGCGCCGTCGCAATGAACTCCTCCTCGAGGAGATCAACATGGTGCAGACTCCTCCGCTCCTCCGACGCCTCGTCGCCATCGGCTCTACCTCGCCGCGCCCAAGACTGACCAAGAACGGTCCTCTCGTCCGGCCGCTTCTCAAGAAGAAGAAGAAGAAGAAGCCGAAGGACCACCGCACCTTCTCAGCGAGATCGCTGCACTGGCGTGGCGCGCTCCTCCGGCTACTCTCTACGCCCAAGACGACGGCGCTGCGCTGGCGGTGGCGCAATGGCCGCCATCGTTCTTCAACCCGTGGAACGGTCCATCCAAATGTGGCCCGGCCCCCGCGCCTCCTCGCCCGGCTTCCCGGTAGCGTCGGCCCCAACAAAGAAGAATCCCAACAAGAAGGGCCATTGCCCAAGAATGCACTCCGCCCAACAAAGAGCCTTCTGCCGGGCCAGACTAACAAAGAAGAAGCAATGCGCGATGCCGACCCATGGTGGGGTCTCGCTCGGGACGAATTCTCCGCCTCCACGCTCAAAGACCGTCACCCTCACTCCACGGCGAACAACGATCGGTACCTTGATACAGTGCCTCTTCCCACACGACCTCCCATGATGGTACCTCTCTCACTCCTCAACCCCTCGATATCTCTCCCACCTCCATTGTTGTCGGTAATGGTTCGCTCCTCACTGTCACCGCCACCGCCGACGCACCTTGGCTCTCTTGTTCTAAATAATGTTCTTGTTTCGCCTCGACTTATCAAGAATCTTATTTCGTTCGTCAATTCACTCATCGATAACAATTGTTCGTGGAGTTTGACCCGTATGGTTGTTACGTGAAGGATCTTCTCGCGGAACGTGATCATCAGTGCAATAGCTCCATCCGCTCTACCACCGCGGTGCCGTGGCTCACTCCTTGTTGCCAACTCCACGCCATCCTCCCTGTGGCACCGTCGCCTCGGCCACCACTCGTCGCGAGGCCCTCTCCAAACTCACTTCACTATCCCCGTCGTAATAAAAGTTTGGAATCCTTGTGCCATGCGTGTCGACTAGGGACGACATGTTCGTCTTCCTTTTCATCCTTCAAGATCTCGGCGCCAAACAACTTTGATCTTATTCATTGTGACTTATGGACATCTCCCATTGTTAGTGTCTCTGGTTACAAATATTACTTAGTTGTTCTTGATGACCGCCACATCACTGTGGACGTTTCCTTTACGGCTTAAATCGACACGTTTTCCACCTGCCTAACTTTTTCGCCTATGTGTCTACCCAATTCGGCGCATGCGTCAAGGCCGCCCGAGTGACAACGGTACGGAGTTCGACAACTCCGGTAGCGCACCTTCTTCCTCACACATGGCGTTGGGCCGCATGTCGTGTCCCTACACGTCCTCGCAGAAGCAGTCGGTGGCGGATTATTCGTACCACTAACGATGTCATTCGCTCTCTTCATTTCAGCGAGCATGCCACCTTCAGATTAATGAGGCGCTGCACACCGCAACTCTCCTCCTCAACATCTTGCCGACCAAGACTTCGGATTTTTCAACCCCGCACTTTGCTCTCTCTGGCGGTGCACCGCTGTACGATAATCTACGTGTTTTTGGTCGTAAATGTTACCCCAATCTTTCTCGCCATCGCTCCCCACAAACTTGCCCCGCGCTCGCCTCTGCATCTTCCTTGGTTATTTCGCCACCACAAGGGATACCGATGTCTTGATCCTACCACAAATAGAATCATCATCTCCCGCCATGTTCTCTTTGACGAGACCGCTTTTCCTTTGCCGAGCATACCTCCTCCCACTACTACGGACTTCACCTTCCTCGATGAATTCCCTAACCGGCGCCCTTCCCATAGGTCGCTAACCGTGTCTCCCGCAGTCCTCCGGCGCCACCATGTTGCTATCTGCCCCATACCGACGTCGGCCGCTTCTCGCGCCGCCAGATACCACGTGATTTCCGCGACTCCTCGTGCGGGTGGTGCAAAATCCTCGCCAGCCGGCGGCCGTCCGTCAGCCGCCCTCCGCGCCACGCCGCGGCCACGATCCCAGCGGCACCGACGGCTTCTCCGCGACTCCACGTGCGGGTCTGCGCCACGCGCGGCACCGCTTCTCCACCTAACTTCCGCGCCAGCCCACGCGCGGCTCGCGCTTGCGCGTCTACTCCAGCGCCCAAACCAGTGCGGTCCCTCCGACAAGACGCCACCCTGCGGCACCGCCGGTGCTCGGTGCCATTGCCGTTCCTCGACGGTGAACCAAAGACAAAGATGACGACTCGGGCCAAGGACGGTTTCGCGTACCATCCTTGTACCATCTTCGCGCCATCGTCCCCTGCCCAAGACCTTCCGTGGCGCCTTGCCGATCCCAATTGGCGGTCGCTATGGAGGAAGAACATCTTCGCCCTTCTCCGTAACTGCACTTGGGAGTTGGTTCCTCGCCCGCGACATACCAACATTGTCACGGGCAAGTGGATCTTCAAACACAAGTTCCACGCCGACGGTTCTCTGGAGCGCTACAAGGCACGTTAGGTCCTTCGCGGCTTCACCTGGGTCCGGGCATCGACTTTGCCGAGACATTGATCCGGTCGTCAAGCCCACCACAGTTCGCCTGATGCTCTCTCGCTCTCTCGCCGATGGCGATTCACCACCGATGTCAAGAACGCCTTCCTCCATGGCACCTTGACAGAGACCGTGTTTGCTTCACCCTCGGATTCGAGGATCCCGCCAGCCCAACTTTGTGCGCCGTCCGAACAAGTCGCTCTACGGTCTCAAGCGGGCTCCCGTGCTTGGTACGGCCGCCGCCACGATCCGTCTCTCTTGGTTTTGTGGAAGCCAAGTCGGACACTTCATTTGTTTGTCTACCGCGTGGCAGCGACACGGCCCACCGCTTCCTCTACGTTGATGACATCGCCTCACCGCCTCCTCGACACACCTCCCGCGGCAGTCATCTCGCCCTCCAGCAGGAGTTTGCCATGAAGGATTTGGGCAAACCCATCACTTCCTCGGGATGCGAGTTCGTAGCCAGAGGTCGACGAAGATGGTTCTCTCTCGGCGCCAAGACATGATTGACATCTTGATCGTTTGGGACGGCCGAGTGCAAACCATGCACAACGCCCGTGGATACCACCCCAAGGTCTCTGCCGACTCGGGAGCTCCGGTTCTTGACCCATCCGACCACGGAGTCTTGCTTGGCGCCTTGCAAGATCTCGACCTTCACACGCCCGACATCGCCACGCCGCGGCAAAGCAGTTTGCCTTTACATGCACGACCCTCGAGAGCCCCACTGGCGCCCTCAGCGCATCCTTCGCTACATTCGGTATTCTACACTGGTCTTCATCTTCGACCGTCGACCGTGATGACTTGGTGGTTTATTCGATCGATCGGTTTGGTCGTCCCGGTTCGCGCAAGTCCACCTCGGGCTATCTTTGTGTTCCTTGGTGACAACACGGTCTCCCGTCCTCCAAACGCCGTAACACCGTGTCCCGCTCCAAAGATCGAGGTCGAAATCGCGCCGCCGCCAATGGTGTTGCTGAGGCTTCGACAGCTTCTTCATGAGCTCCACATTCCGCTTCGCCGTGCTACCGTTGTCTACTGCGACAACGTCAGTGCAGTCTACATGTCCTCCAACCCGGTTCAACATCAACGGACGAAGCACATCGAGATCGATCTTCACTTCGTTCGTGAGAAGGTAGCCATGGGTGCCGTGCGGGTTCTCCACGTTCCCACGACATCCCGATTCACGACATCTTCACGAAAGGGCTGCCTTCTTCAGTGTTCTCCGAGTTTCGGTCCAGTCTGAATGTCCGTGGCTAACCACCGACGTTCCGACTGCGGGGGCGTGTTAGCGTAATGTACTCCCCCCCTCTGGTGGTTAGTTGGTTATGTTTGGCAAGGATCTCCTAGATTAGATCTTTCCTATTCTTAGGGATATCCTTGCCTATATGTACTTGAGCCTTGGGCTCCTCCCTTAATCAATCTACTATTTTCCCAGCCATACTCTTTCATGGACCAATAAGGACACCGAACAAGTGCATGCCGGTGAGGATGATCTTTTATGGAATCATGTTGATGAAGGTGCATCATCCTCTTAGGGTCGCAACCTTCCTAGGAGAGCTCGTGGAGATGAAGTTCAAGTTTATGCTAGATGTGGAGTTGCTACATCTACCCCTCATGAGCTAGGCTCCAACGAAGAAGAAGAGGATGTTGTGTGTGATGATAAGGATGTTGAAGATGACTTCGGTCAAGCACCATAAATTCCTTCTCAAGAGAGCGGTGAAGAAAATATTGAGGCATAATTTGGAGTTAGATGATAAGTGAAATTGTTACTATTTCACTCTTTGTGATGTGGCCTTTTACTTTTGTTATGATTTATGAACTTTGATACTACTTTGTTGTGCTATTTGGAACTAGTTGTATCTTTTGTTGTTCTATTTGAAACTATCTATGCCTTTCTATTTGGACTACTTATTTGCTTGCTTGTCATCTCTAATTTCTTCTCATATGAGGTATATTTCTGCACCTTCACCTAATTTTTTGCATTCTGCAAAACATTAGAATGGTTATCAATGTTATAGAAAATATTGTGACTTTATAAGTTTGTAATCAAACTTAATTGTTTGTTGTTTCCTTGTCTTATGTTGCCAGATTTTGCTTTGCATTGATGTTGCTGCAACTTCTACCAGGTCAGGAGATGTGTCGATTTCTTCTTGATGAGGTAAGCATTGAAGATTACACATTTCTACATCTTCATACTCTCGTGGATAGAACATATGTGCATTGAAGATTACACTGTTTTTGCTTCATATTCGACTTAATTCCATGTCATGAGATATTATTTATTATTTTTATCGTCCAATCATCGCCTAGGCGGGTGCCTAGGCTCCTAGGTGTCCATGCGGTCTAGGCTCACCGCGCCTAGCCAAACCATCTTGACAACTATGCTCCCTAGTATAAACAGCTTGAAATATAGCAAATTTACAGAACAAAAGTAAGTACAATTGAACCAAACTTCAATCCAGATGTCTAAACATAGGCTATAGGTTTTAAGGTGGACACTGAAACAGTGAAAACAATGAGCCTTAGCAGAACAAAGTTAGGTTTCTGTCCCATGATTGGGGAACTTGAATTTTGGGCTTCAACAATCATGATTGTATAAATTGTAGATACGAATTCATGGATTCAACTCCAATCTGGTCTTCTTCACAAGCAGTGAGTTTTCAATGGGCTCAAGAATACTGAACATTCTACAGAGCTATTTTTGTCATGAATGAATGGTAAAATTTCATACACACTAATGAACCATTGCATGCAATCAGTGGGCAGTCCGAACAAAAAATGGGTGAAAACATATATGATCCTGCTTGGATGAAGGGGAATGGGGACTGGCTTTTCCATGAAAAAAAAATCCGCTTTCCTTTCAGATGGCTTACAGATCAACAGAGAGCGATAAATTTGTCACAAATAGAGTGAGTTCAATGATACAAATAAAGACTTACTTCAAGTTTACAAATAAATACAGGTTGTCGCTGCCTCTGCCCAGACAAAGTTCCCTGAAATACAAATAGAAGAACATCATTTATTGTACCTCTACGGCAAATACATCAGACAACAGAAGCAAGATAAATCAAAGTTACTAATATATACTACAACCCACCATGGTGCTAATACAAGTAATAATTATCATGAAGCATATAGTTTAGATAAACACATGTGTTAGTATATGAGCTCTTATAGCATACACCACTTGCCCCTCTGGAGTTAAAGAGGAACAAAATTCTGGCCTTCCATCACCAAGGATAGTCTTAGCAAAAAGAAAGGCTAACCTTCTATAACCTGTTATTTCATATCCGAAAAAGGAACATCTTAAATGACTCAGATAATATTTCTCAAGAACTGATGCCAGTATGCCACAAATCCATGTATAACAGTGCATCCCTAAGATGGTGTAGATTAGTGTAGTATATATATTACAAGATTACTAACTAGTTCTCTTCAATGAATATTACAATTTGACATGTAAGACACTCGCTTTAAGATTTGGTATTTAAAATTCTGACATGTATACCAGGAAAAGCATTTATACTCAATGACCGCCCATCCCGATTTGGACATTAGGAAATACGAAGGTCCCAAACACCGCAAAAATTACATGGATATGGGGCACTTTGCAGGGACAAACATGATATTGGGACATAACAAAAAAAGTCAAGTGGGTCCAAACTATCTGTGCTGAACCTTCACATTTTATTTGTCCCAAACTATGTCCCATATGATTGTGAAATTTGGAAGGTACATCAGTACATGGGGCATCATGCATCCCACATGGTGAAAAATCCACACCCCATGTAAATCTCCATACTCAATTGAAAACAAAAAAAACATACTTACTTTCTACTTTGAATACAAAAATAATTTCAAACTCTGCTTTATTGGCAGAATTTGAACTTTTGTGAAATTTGAGTTCAAAATGCTTAGTGATTAGAGAGTTGTCCAAAATCCACAGATCACAAAATATTTTGCTCAGTACAACTCAAATATACTATTTTTAAGTATTCAATCAAAAGTCAAGTCATTGTTTTCCTTATCAGCAAATAACAGCTATGTCAGGTGCTAATAACAGGTGATTTAACCCCTAGGAGGCAATAAGATGTCATCCCTCCACTCCAATCATAATGGTCCTTGGTGCACTGTAAAAGATGCCCTCATATGAAACAATATATGATACTTGGATCTGAATTGTTTAGATAGTGCTTTTCTTTATAATTCATATTGTGCGTACAAATACTTATTTTAAATTGCTAAACTAATTTCAAGCCAGCTATCAAGGCTGCGTACTGCAATAGTGCTACAAGGTGGGGGGTGGCCGCTCGCTAACCACTTACCACTATTTAGAACATTTAATTAAGCAACCTACTGCAAAGCTACTAGGGTAGGGTGTAGGGACAATGACTAAAAAGCTAGACACAAGCTGAAATCTTTACCTCCCAAATTTTGATATACTTGGATTGCTGCTGCTGCTGGGCATTAGGATGCTGCCCTGTAGGCATATTCATAGCAGAATTGTTGGACACACCAAGAGAATTTACTCCTACTTGTTGGGCCATCCCTGGTGTTGGCATCATTGCAGATGCCGAAGATATAGCTGTAGCCCCAAGGCCATTTATCATGTTTTGGTTCGTACCAATTTCACCTTGTCCCAATTGTGATCCAGCCATTAGACCTTGTGCCACAGGAGGCACTGATTGACCCATACCCATGCTACTTTGGATGTCAGCCAAAGAAGATGATACAGCAATATTTGAATTGCCAGATACAGTAGAAGTGTTTGATCCAAAAGAACCAAGAGCTGTGCTTTGTACCATTTGTTGAGTACCAATCGACTGTCCCGTTCCAGACATAGAAGAGATGACAGAGGGGCCAGATGTCACGCCACTGGATATCATGTTTGACATGTGCACTTGTATAGGTGTTGCCCCCATGTTAGATAGTCCCATCGAGGTAGCTCCTGCTAAAGAAGTTGAGTTCATCATTTGCCGATGCTGTGACAGATTGTTAAGGATGCTGACATTTGCTGGACCACCAGGCCGAATAGGTTGTTGGATAGGATTTACTAAAGGCTTATGTTCTTGCATACTGTCAGTTACAACATTTGTTTCTTGTGAAATAATAGATGGTGAGGAACTTTGCAGTGCTGATACTGCTTGGGAAGCAACATTTGAAATAGGCGTTATATGCGAGAAAGCAGGTGCTGAAACCATGGGTGGTATGGTTGTTGGCTCCTGAAAATGCAAATCATTACGGTACTGTTACAATAAAAAAAACACAAAGGAAAATAGCCCAACAATAGTATGTTCTTTGTAGCCTACCACTTTAATATTTGTAGTGGGAATACTTCCAACACCCCGGATCATCATCGGTCCATTCACTGGAAATATTAGAACTACTAGTCATCATTAGTAGGTAGGACAAGAATGACACGGTTATGAGCACAAGCCAAAAACACATGGCGATATTAGGTGAGTCCATAATTAACATAACTGGATCATCTAAACAATACCAGACATGCATTCTTAATGTTGATCAGGTCTTAATATTGATCCACCTTAATTAAATAGATATGCAAATCTGAATTACAAGTATGATGCATAGCAATGTAGAATAGAAGCACTATAAATCTAGCATGGGTACTTCTCATATCATAAGATAATGTATGCATACATTAGTTATCCAGATCCAATTCAGACATGGCTAACTTATTATAGTAACTGACCAACATCTCTCAACTCCCAACAACTCGAACCCTTAGCTGATGACATCTAGCCAATGATGACAGTTAAGACACCATTTATTTACAATAACTCACTATAGTAAGTAACAAAACATTTATCCAGACAGATAGAGAAACAAATATGAACCCAGTGGTATAAGCTGTTAAGAAACATAAGCATTCAACTTCTACATTTAATACATCCATTTTTATTCATCTCTGACTCAAAACACTTAAAGAAGGTAGAATATTTCAGTATACAACTAGCAAATTACATCACAGCCATATGTAGTTTGATACTTCGAATATTTCGTGTGTTAACTCTCCAGATGCACATGTGTTTTGAAATTCACAGTATAGGAGGGCTCAAACACATGTTTTTCTTCTAAATCTTTCAAAAGTATAGGTTGGTTTTATGCAAAACATCCCATGAAGGTATTTCCAGACTCTTGCCTGCTATTAAATAGCTAGCCATCCCAACATATACAGCAAGAACTGTTTATCTATGTTTTGGGTATGCCAACCCAAAGGCCAATGACAGGTGAATTTTACTTTAGTCTAACAATCTTTTTTTGTTTAATCGAATTGCAGCTAGGATTTGTTGAATCAAGTTCACACTAAGCTAGGAGCAAACACCTATACCTATTTTACAAAGCTTTACCTATATCCCTATTCCCTCCCATGCACAGACATCATAATAACAGTACAAGCTTTTGTCCTAAGGGGGCACAGAATCAAGGGCAAAATTCTCAAAGCAAAACTAAGCTTAGCATTAACATTTGTTCAACCTGTGGGATTGATATTCGAAGTTGGTCCTGACACAGTAATTGCAGTTGCATCCATTTTCGCAATGCTTTGATTTGGGACCAAGTTCCCAGGGTGGCTTAGAGCGGTTCGAGCCTCTATGAAATTCTCAGACAGCAAAATAAGGAAATGTGAATGTTTTGCATGATCCACTGATGGATCAGCAGCTCGAGGATTCCTCTTTCCCTGAAATAAATATGAGCAGTATTCAGTATTCAGTGCCCATTCATCGCAACAAACAGTTCAAGGTTTTGCATAAGGTCAGCTTCAAA
This sequence comes from Otatea glauca, assembly GCA_036346275.1. Lineage (NCBI taxonomy): Eukaryota > Viridiplantae > Streptophyta > Magnoliopsida > Poales > Poaceae > Otatea > Otatea glauca. Next base: position 31,615,334 of record CM070728.1, read on the forward strand.
TCATGTAAGTTAACAATGCCTGTCACGATAGATAAGTGGGGAAATTTGGAGACCATGGAAAGCCATTAGCTTGAAATTTCCGACAGTATGCTAACTAATTTAATGCATTTGAAGTGGGTTAGTGTTGTTTACAATAATCTACATCCAAGGTTTTGTGGTACCACTTGAAATTTCAAAAATTTTGTTTTGCAAATTATGACTAGAAAATAGATATTTAGGACCATACATAATTACAAGAACCAAGGTTATTCAGTAGGTAAGTTGAGTCAAGTCGCCAAGGGACCGACTTGTCGACTAGTCGAGTAGTAGTCGACTACTTGCCGACTTGCCAGCAAACCACCCTTGGACGATAGCAAATTAAACAAAGCAAGAAATAAACAAGACTTGAATAAATTTAGAGCATGTTACCTAATCTTCTACTACAACAGAATGAAGCAGCTGCTATCACCACATTTGCTACTCTGCTGCTACTACCACTGATACTCTACTACTATTACTTGCTGCTACTATACTACTAGTAGTACTTGCTGCTACTAGTCTAGTAGTACAACATTAGTATCTAGTACATTACTACTTGCTGGCCGGCGTGGCCGCTGCTACTACTACTAGATCTACGAGAAGTTGAAAGCATTAGAGCAAAATAGAGCAGATCAGCATTCAGCAAAACAGGGCAGCAAAGCGGAGAGAAGGGAGCTTAGAAGAAAAATAATCTGAGGGGAAAGGGATGCAGGAAGGAGAGACAAAGGCGACGCTTGCAGATGGCAGCCTGAGCCAAGGGCAAAGGTGACGGATGCTGCGAGATGGCCAGAAGGGAGGGAACCAACAGGGTGGGGGCAAGAACCAGTGGCTGCTGCTTACTAGTTGCTAGGGTTTGAGTGTCAAGACCCTTTATCCTCTTTGGTTTTCAACTTGACGGTAGGCCAACTCAAATCACGCACCAAGTCACAAAAAAAGCGAGCCAAGTCGCGCGCCCTCTCCCGCACTCGCCCAACTTGTCTCTCCAAGTCGATGAACTCGATCCAAGTCAACTAGTCGACGGCAAGTCGCTCGACTTGCTCAACTAGTCGAGTCAATGGCTCCAGTCGAGCTCCGCCAACCGACTAGACAACTAGTCGACAACTTAGTTCTTTTTGGAAAAATAGTGGTGTGGCCCAAGCAATTGGGTGAGCTACTACAGATTGCTCCGCGCAACTACGCAAGCTCATTTTAATTTACTCTAAAATTATTTTTGAATGGATCAAAATCAAGCTGCAACTATAATACCATCAATGGAATGGTTAAACAAGTAAAGTACCAGAGAAAGGGAATAGCAGAAGATTTATTGCTTCCAAAGAATTTATTTAAGAATTTGACAACAAAAATTATGAAATTACCGCATTGTATATTGCCTTCAGTGCTGGAAGCTGTTTAGGGGACACCACCGACAATGATACAGAGCACTACATGAATAAATAAATTAGATCCAACCAAGTACTGCTAATTACTTCACTCAGACACAAGAAGTATCAATTATATGCAAGATAGAAGTATTTATGTAGCACCTGAGCAAATGATTTTGCGACAGTCTCGGCATCAGCGAGGCAAAATTCTTTTGCTGCTTCATTGTTCTCTTTGTGATCACTAGTTTGAACAGGAGGACGGTAGACAGGTGTGGGCAGTGGGTAAGGATTACTTGCAGCAATAAGTAGGCAATGCTTTTGTACTTCATAGTTTTGATGGTTCTGGGTGTTACCAGGACTGCCCTGGAGTATCTAGTTGCATAAAAGGAAAATAAACATGACAATAAATACGTTGTCAACAATCAACACATCAACAAATGCGAATAACAAAGTTATCGTAATATAATATTCTCAAAAGACCAATCATGTGTCATCAACGAAGGTTTAAAGCATGTTTAGATATATGCCATCAATTTGTGGGAAATGAAGAATGCTGCTCCAAGGAAGTTGTAACATACTAACATAGGTACATAGATAGGAATTAAACCTCTGATCATACCAATTTATACCAATTTCACTCCATTCTCACATCCAGTAATGGTCCAGTTTCCTATCAAGTTTAACCTAACGAAATGCTAATTACTGCTCCACACTCTATTGATTAAGGTCAAGGCTATAACCATAACTGAGTTTAGAACAAGATTCTTTAGGATCTTCTCACTCGAATCATAGTGTAGCTTGTGCCAAAAAAACATGTAAGAAGATTTTCTGACCAACATTGGAAATACCAGCAATAAAAAGGTACCAAGTCACATTTTCCGAATAATAAAATAAAGCAATAACAGTAATACTAAAAAGCTGGGTTTTGGAGAACATGATAATTTAACTACCATGGTAGAAAACTAGAAATTAAAAATAATTTCCAGGTCCAGCTAATTGTTTATACTATGGAAAAACAAGTGTGGATCAAGATTTTACACAAAATGCATCGATATCTTCGGCTGCAAGGAGAGAAAGAAACAGATCTTTTGCTTCAACTGGAAAACTAATACATCTCTGTTACTATAAAACTGGATTTACCAATTGGCAAGAAATGTCCTATGACAAATAAACACAATTCAACGAGAATGTAGATGAAATGGAAAAATTAATAACGCGGTACTACTAGAGGCACCTTTTCGTCATAACTACATAATTCAAGTAGGTAATTATCTACACTATTGAGATTTTAAAACAAACTTTTTGGACAAAAATGATACATCCACACAAGAGCATATTATTATTTGCAGTGAAATAGTAAAGAATGTTAACACGTCAATACCATCAGTGCTTCAGCAAGACCTTCGGAAATAGCAGCTTCACTGAAGCCTCCACCACTAAATGATATTCCTGATAACCATGAAAGAAAAGCATCCATATCTTTTGTCCATCCACTTCGTTGCACAACAAAAGCTGCATTAGACAGGAGCACATTTTCATAAATTACCTAATGATACAGAATTAAATATGAATTAATGGTGATGAATCGTAACATTGTACATTAAATGATAAGAGAATGAAGAATATCAAAGCGTACCACTGTAAGGTCCATGGGTATGGAAGACAACTAACGCAAGCTCAGGGGGCACCCCTGCAAGCTTCTGCACAGATCAGGAATATGTTACAATTTTGACACAATACAAGGAATTCAAGGAATCGTGGATCAACTAAAAATCAGATCATGAACAATTGATCAGGAGGGAGTTACCTGCCCTGCCAGTTCATTTGCACAAAAACTCCTGCACAAATTTCAAATTCTTCATGAATTAGTGATACTAAAAATGCAAGATTACATTATATAGTTGTGTGGAAATGACATTGGACTAGGTGCTAGAATAATTAATCAAAACCCCTAGCATGATATAAACAAAATCATGTTAGAAGATATTCGGTATGTCAAAAGTGTTAGACAGTATTCTTGTTGCCTTATATAAGAGATTGCTAGCTGCCTTTTATAGAGATTGCTAGCCTTGTATAGATATTGCCGTATATAGGCTTTCCTTCTATACCCTCATGTACATGTATATATACTGGCCTATTGGCCTCATGTTCAATACAAGTGATATTCATAACATGGTATCAGAGCGAGATTTTTAGGGTTAGGGTTTTTTTACCGACGTTGCACTTGCGCCCTCCCGAACCCCCTCCTCCTTCAACCATCTGCACCAACGGTCGCTCCGCGCCTATGCTCGGTCACCATAGGTGTTGCTGGCCTCCCCGAGCTCCCCGTCGGCCTCCTCCGCGTCGACGCAACTGCTCCTCCGCGCCCTCCCAGGCCGTCGTAGGTGCCTACCCTTGCGTGCTCGAGACTAGAGTTCTACCCGAGCTCTGCTCCATCCGAGGCTTGCGCCGTTGGCCTTCACTCCGAGCCAGGCCGTCTGCGTCTTTGCTCGGGTCGTCATTGGCGTTGCTGGCCTCCCCGAGTTCCTCTGTCGGCCTTCCTCACGTCTACGTCGGGCGCTGATGCTCAAGTTGCCACTGTGTGGAAGGGACGCCTGGGGAGAGGCTCTAGCCAGCGTGCAACGCATCGCCTCCCTTCCGCGAGACCACGTCCAGCGATCGCCTCAATCCCCAACGCCGTCTCCGAAGCCTCCTCCGATCGGATTCGATTGAATCGAATTTGGTTGGTTTTTTTTCAATAAGATCCGGCTAGGCTCAGCTTTTACTGTGGCTCGGATTTGAAGTCAGCTCGGCTCGGCTGAGCTTAGTTCCGGCACCTTTGACCGGATTTTAAAAAAAATGTCATCATCTTTTGGTTCTTCTTCGGGGACTGTTTTTGTTCCTCACTGCCCGGTTATCTTCGATGGTCTCAATTATCGAGACTGGATTCTTCATATACGCCTCCACATGGGCGGTCAGCGTCTTTGGGAGTTTTTACCGGTGAGCTATCTTGTCCGTCTCGTCCTGCTCCGCCTGCCACATCTGTTATTCCCAAGGAGGCCAATGATGCTACTAAACAGAAGACGTCTGATGTCTATGCTGATGCTGTGGAGTCTTTTCTGACTCAGTTTACTGCATACAAGATATGGATTGATGAAGATACTCGTGCCTCCACTATTTTGGTTGCTAGCACGGAGGTGCATCTCACTGGTGATATTGCTGCTTTGTCTTTGACACAGTTAATGTGAGCGCATCTTCGCGACCGCTATGAGCCTGCTGGTGATTCTTTGTACCTTGCTGTTGTGCGACAGAAGCAGTCGCTGCAACAAAGTGATTCTACCATGGATGAGTTCTATGCGCAGCTATCCTCGATGTGGCGTCAGCTTGATTCTCTGGGACTGGAGGTTTGCCACACTTGCCAGTGCTATCAGCGTCATCACTCTCATTTGGAGCTTAGCCGCATCTCCGACTTCCTAACATGTCTTCAGGCTGAATTTGAGCAGATTCATGCCTAGCTGCTTTCTCGCCACCCTTGTGTGAACCTGTTGGAGGCCATTGCAACTATTCGTACTAAGAAGACTCGCCTTCGTGGTGCGGGTCTGCTCGTGTCTCCTTCAGTCTGCTACTACTCCACCAGTGGCGCCTACTCCGGTTTCAGCTACTAGGGGTGGAGGCCTTCACTACACCTAATGCGACAAGAACGAACATGTGGAGCAGTTCTGTTACCGGAAGAAGAAAGATCTTGCTCGTCGAGGTGGACGCCCTTCTAAGGGCACTGGACTCTTGGGCGTCTCTCCTCAGCTGACCTCTACTGGTTTTGACTCTAGTCAGGAGATTCTCACGTTGTTACGTCGCATGTAGGGATGAAAACGGAACGGAAACGGTCGGTAAATGGTCGTTCGCTTCGCTTTCGCATCTTTACCCAGAACGGAAACGGAATCGAAACCCTAAACGGATACTAAAACGAATAACGATCGAAACGGATGCGAATCTGAACGGATTTAAACGAAAGTGGAAAATTCCACAAGAACGTAATACATGATCACAATATATATGACCACAAAAACAATGTAACTCATTCCATCACAAAGGTGGATACAAGAACAATGTTATGTTCACCGGTATCACTAGAAAGTTTTTCCTCAGGTTTGTCAGTTGAAGGCTCACTATTTGTCCCCCAGATCAAACCATCATATCCTTCTCCATATCATTATCATCGACATCCTCTTGCTCCTCCAACTATAAAAATGTAATGCCCTAAAATTTGCATATTATTGTTCAATGTTCATTTATGATTTTCTGAGATTTATCCTGGATTTTTTGGAGTTTATAAATGCCATTTTACTATTTTTTAGATTTATATAATTAATTTATTCATGAAAATTGAAGCCAAAAATATGCTAGAAATAATTTTCCTAGGTTCAAAATGTTCCAAAGTGTTTTTGAGATTTTTTTTGGAATTTTTGAATTCTATTTGGTATTTTCTATAAAGCCATTTGTATTTCTGAAATTATTTTAATTCGAAAATAAATATAAATTCTCCCTTCTCCTTTTTGGGCCAAATGGGCCAAGTTTAACTGAATTCCGATTTTGCTTATATGAATTTCCGATTCCGTTCCGACGAAATGGCTCTCCGCTTCCGCTTCCGTTTAGACCAAAATTTCCGCTTCGCTTCCGCATCGACTTTTCCGTTTCCGTTTTTTTTCGGAACGGTCGGAAATTCCGTTTCCGTTTTCACCCCTAGTCGCATGGCTGCTTCTACAACGACAGGTTTTGCCGGTTCTGCTACTCAGTCTTCTAGTGAGAAATCACCTTCTACATCCTCTTCAGGTATCTTACCATGAATTCTTGACTCTGGTGCTTCTTTTCATATGACCTCTGATCCCATGAGTCTTCATTCCATTAGTCCTCTTGCTGCTCCTATCACTGTTCAGACTACAGATGGGACCTCTCTTTCTGTTGTAGGACTAGGCAATCTTTTGTCTTCCTCTTTTTATGTTCCTGTTGTTTCTTATGTTCCCAAACTGACCATGTAGCTCATATTTGCTGGCCAGCTCACTGATCATGGTTGTCGTGTTATCCTTGATTTTGACTCTTGTTGTGTTCAACATCTCTGCACGGGGGTCTCTGGTTGAGACTGGCCCTCGCCGCCGTGACTCTCAGCGTCTTTGGGAGCTTGACTAGTTCGTCTTCCTTCCGCTGCCACTGCCAGTCTCTGTTTCCTCCACCGCTTCAGCCTCCGTTGCATCTTCTACCAGGTCCTTTGCTCAGTGGCATCACCGTTTGGGACATCTTTGTGGTTCACGTCTGTCTTCTTTAGTTCGTCGTGGCCTTTTAGGATTTATGTCTGGTGATGTCTCTTTAGATTTTGCGGGTTGTAAGCTTGGCAAACAGTTACAACTCCCCTATCCTTCTAGTGAGTCCGTGTCAAAACGACTTTTTGATCTTGTTCATTCTGATGTTTGGGGTCCGGCTCCTTTTGTTTCAAAAGGTCATAAATGTTATATTCTCTTTATAGATGAGTTCGCTCGCCACACCTGGATATACTTTATGTCTTCTCATAGTGAGGTTTTATCCATCTATAAGACTTTTGCAACTATGATCCGGACTCAGTTTGATTCTCCTCTTCGTATTCTTCGTGCTGACTCAGCAAGAGAGTATCTGTCAAGAGCCATTCATGCTTTTCTTGCTGAGCAAGGCACTCTTTCTCAGTTTTCCTATCCTAGTGCTTATGCTCATACTGGTGTAGCTGAGCGCAAGCATCGTCATCTTCTTAAGACAGCTCGTGCACTTTTGCTTGCTTCTGTTGTTCCACCTTATTTCTAGGCTGAGGCTGTTTCCACTTCCACTTACTTGATTAATATTCAACCTTCTTCTGCTCCTCAAGGTGGGATTCCAGTGGAGCGACCATGTGGCATACCTCCTGATTATTCTAGTCTTCGCCTCTTTGGGTGTGTGATATGTCCTTGCACCTCGTGAACGCACCAAGCTAACCGCTCAGTTTGTTGAGTGCATTTTTCTGGGCTATAGTGCTGAGCATAAGGGATATCGTTGTTGGGATCCTATTGGCCGATGGATGCGGATCTCTCGGGATGTTTACTTTTGATGAGTCTCGTCCCTTCAACCCTTCTTCCACTCCAACATCTCTTGTCGAGCCTCTTTCTTTCCTGACTTTTCCTGATACTCCAGTTGCCACTTTTCCTTCTCCACGGTTGGCGTCTCCTTCATCGGCCTCTCCACAGGAGAGTTCCCCTCCGGTGCCTCCTCCAGACGTTTCTTCTAACATTGTTCCTTCTTATCCTCTATACTACACTCGTCGTCCGCGAGTTGAGGATTCTTTTGATGTGCCATCTTCTCCTACTGAGTCACCTTCTTCAATGCCTCCTCACTACGCTCTTCGCGATCGTCAGTCTATCCGACCTCCTGAGCACCTTGGCTTTGCTGGTGCAGTTCTTGCCGAGCCGACTTCTTATCGCGATGCTATTATTCATCAGGAATGGCAGCATAAGATGGCAGAGGAGCTTGCTACCCTTAAGCGCACTGGCACGTGGAATCTTGTGCCCCTTCCTCTACATGTCCATCCCATTACATGCAAGTGGATTTATAAGGTTCAGACTCGCTCTGATGGTTCTCTTAAGCGCTACAAGGCACGTCTTGTGGTACGTGGTTTTCAGCAGGAGCATGGTCGTGATTATGACAAGACTTTTGTTCCTGTGGCTCATATGACCATTGTTCGCACTCTTCTTATTGTGGCTTCTGTTTGTGCATAGTCTATCTCTCAGCTTGATGTCAAGAATGCCTTTCTTAATGGTGAGTTACGTGTGGTCTTAATGCAGCCACCACCGAGGTATTCTGTTCCTGAGGGCATGGTTTGTCGGCTTCGTCGCTCTCTCTATGGGCTAAAGCAAGCCCCTCGTGCCTGATTTGAGTGTTTTTCTTCTGTGGTCACTGCTGCTGGCTTTTCTGCTAGTGTTCATGATCCTGCGCTCTTTGTTTACACTTCACCTTGTGGACGGATTCTTTTTCTATATGTTGATGATATGATCATTACTGGAGATGATTCTCAGTATATTGCCTTTGTGAAGGCACTTCTCAATGAGCAGTTTCTCATGTCTGATCTGGATCCTCTTCGCTACTTCCTTGGGATTGAGGTTTCTTCTACACCTGAGGGTTTCTTTCTATTCCAAGAGAAGTATATTCAGGATCATCTTGATTGTGCTTCTTTCACTGATCAGCGCACAGCTGAGACTCCCATGGAGCTCAATGTTCACCTTCGACCTACTGATGGTGAACCTCTTGAGGATCCTACTCGCTATTGTCATCTTGTTGGGAGACTTGTTTACCTTGGTGTCACTTGTCCTGACATTTCATATCCAGATCATATCTTGAGTCAGTTCATTTCTGCTCCCACTCAGCTCTACTATAGTCATCTTCTTCGTGTTCTGCGATATCTTCGTGGAACTATCTCTCGTCGTCTTTTCTTTCCTCGCTCTAACTCCTTCCAGCTTCAAGCATACTCTGATGCTACTTGAGCTAGTGATCACTCTAATCGTCAGTCTCTTTCAGTTATTGTGTTTTTCTTGGTGGTTCTCTCATTACTTGGAAGACTAAGAAGCAGACAGCAGTTTCTCGTTCGAGTGCTAAGGTTGAATTGCGAGCTATGGCTCTTTTGACAACAGAGGTTACTTGGCTACGGTGGCTACTTGAGGATTTTGGTGTTTCTGTTTCTACACCGACTCCTCTTTTATCTAACAGTACAGGTGTTATTAGCATTGCTCGAGATCCAATGAAGCATGAGCTCACCAAGCATATTGGTGTTGATGCTTCCTATATGCGGTCACAGGTACAAGATCAAGTTATGGCTCTTCAGTATATGCCTTCAGAGCTTCAGTTGGCAGACTTCTTCACGAAAACACAGACTAGAGCTCGGCATAGCTTTTATCTCTCCAAATTCAGTGTTGTTGATCCACCATGAGTTTGAGGGGGGTGTTAGACAACATCCTTGTTGCCTTATATAAAAGATTGCTAGTTGCCTTCTATAGAGATTGTTAGCCTTGTATAGATATTACCTTATATATGCTTTCCTTCTATACCCTCATGTACATGTATATAACCTGGTCCATTGGCCTCATGTTCAATACAAGTGTTATACTGTTGTTCATAACAAAAAGGATTGAAGCTGTGATAGTCACTAGTCACTACACATCTGAGAATCCAGAGTGAACCAAAGTTTGACAACCACCTGACCTACCTACCATTGTTATCAAGTCGCGCAACTAGTCGCCAAGTCGGCCTTGTAGCATGACTGGAGGATCTCGACTCGACTAGTGGCCTCGAGCGACTTAGAATCCAAGTCGACGACTAATCGCGATTAATCAGGTGACTTAGCCTATTGACTTGGTGCCATGGAGAAGAGGTGAAGGGGAAGGGGTGGAGGAATGGGGGAACCGGGGAAGAGAAGGGGGGAGGAGGAAGTTAGTAATAGGTTGTAGGTAGTAGCAAGCAGCAGCAACAAGTAGTAGTAGTGGGTAGAAGGAAGAGCAACCAGCAAGTAGTAGTGGACTAGTCGCGACTAATCGGCAAGTCGGTAGTATGGCGACTCACTCGATTTTACGACTTAATAACTATGCTACCTACATTAGAAACAACAAAATAATACAAGAAAAGGAGAAACTCCCACCTTCCTTAAGTTACAGTTTGAAAGGATAAGGTCAACATGACTGACCACAACAACAAAAACGGTTCATATGACAAACGCATTCAACACCCATACCACTCTAATAAAAATCTGATCTTCATCTAAGCAACAGAAATAATAAAACAGACTTCAACTAAGGAACAACTGTAACCAAACAGACATTATTGTAGTACTGGTCGTACAAAAGAATCATACCAACATCAGTGACAATCATGTACCAAAAGTTGAAATAAGTTTTCCTAGAAATTGGAATATAACAAACTCCAGCACTGGGGGTTTTTTCCTTCCCTGTGAAAACCTCAACTAAAGCTAATCGGACTGGCAACTATAATGAATGCCCAGTCTAAACCCCAAAGTCAAACCAATCAGTAGATGAGAGCCAATGAGGTAGTCTAAACAATCCACCCCAACCCTGAAAGCTGCAATTTTTACATCAAGATCAAGTGAACTACACTCCAGAGGCATACTTTTCAATGGGTCAAGGGGGGAACTACGAAAGACATATCAACTGAAGTTACATTAACATAAGAAGATGCACTACGCTATATTTTGTCAAAAATCTACACGCATGCACAATGATACTTTGAAAGTATACTTCTCATGGAATCAAGGGCAAATAAGGACTATCTAGAAAGCAATCAATGCCTAGTGGCTAGTGGCCTAAGATCCACATATTCATCTAGAAGTTACTAATTTTCACACCAAGATGTTCTTGAATACTTATAAATTATTATGGCATCGAAGCTAATGCACATTAATTTTCCGAGCAAGAAAATGGCAAAAAAAAACTGAAAATCCAAATTTCCCACCAAGATCGCCGCAAACAATATTCAACAAACAAAATTACAACTCAAAGACATACATAGATAGCTAACTTCCACCCTCAAGCACCACGAGCTCCAATCTTTCACACATCCATCACCTTAAACACAGTCAACCGCGTACTCCTCACCTAGTCAACAGCTAATAATCAAGAAGGCCCAAATGATCCAACTCCAAGCTCCAAAAGCGGTCCCATTTTCCACAGCTCAATCAAGAAAGCTCAAATCGACCTGTCCATATACAAGAACTCGATCCTTCCGCATCAAGATCGCTCCCAGAAACAACAGCCCATTAGGCCCCACGACATACTATCAACCTATGCGCTCCCCCGCGATATACCAATAGAAAAGTTCTAACTCTCCTCCCAAACACTTCATCTCTGTTTTGCAAGCACAAACCCTAACCAAGGATCAAGAAACAGAGCTAGAATTCTCCCACGGCTAACTCTCCCCCCCAATACTCATCCTACCTTGCACACCAAAACCCTAACCAAGAACAAACTAGCGACGACCGTACTGAACGACAACACAGGAAACAGGGCAGGAAGCACGGCGTACCGCACGATCTTCTCGACGTAGTCGGCTGCAATGGCGGACCAGTACAGCCCCAGAGCCGCCGTCCCCTCCACGGCCACCACCAACTGCCTCTCTGCCGCCATTCCCGCGACCACCACCACCCGCTCGCCCGCCCGCCTCCTCGAATCCCCTCGAGCTCGCTCCCGCGAATCCTCTCGAGTCGAATCTCCTCCCACTTCCGCTCCTTCCCCAATTTGGTGTTTCTCCGTTTATCTGTGCGGAGAAAGAGAAGACGACGGACACGGAAGAAAGCAACGAGGAAGGGAGGGCCCACAGCCCACTGGTTCTTGGGGTACTTGCTCTCAATGACAAGTGGGCCCTCCAGTGTTTTTCTGCATCCTGGCAAAGGTTTTCTGTGAAATTGTGAAGTAAATTTATTGTACATATCTAGATTAGATTTCGTTGTACTTTATACGATTGGAATTAGGTCTAGTATCATCAGATTATCTATACCCTTTTATAATGCACCTAAGCATTCTTTTCTACGTCCACTCCAAATAATGCACCTCACTAGAGATGGCATAACCTTCATGCACCCAGCGAAACGTCCCCAGAAACTTGCCTCTATCAAAATTAACCTCTCAGATCTTTCCTCAGCTTTACTCACCCATATCCGATGGCCATTGTTTAATGTGTCTAACTCATCCCTGTGGCCCACAAATGATCTCCCCACCTCCAAAGATCATCTCAAGGAAAAGGAAACAAATATCCTGGAATTAAGAAAAAAGAAACAAACGTTCTAGAAAAGGAAAAGATCATATATTACGTGCTGGGAAAAAGAAACCGGAAGACAAGGCACTATACTAGTTATATAGGGGGTTGGATGTTGACGTGGTTCGAGGTAAGGTGTAAATTGTTCTCCGCTATCATCAGATTTGTAACGAAGTGTATGAATGGTATATAATTGTTGTTTACAAAGTGGTTGTCGGTCGATTCGGTTTGATATGTATTCAAATTGTTCTCCGCTGTCAGCGGTACTTATTTGTACAAGATATATGATCACATAAGATTTTGCTGCTTGTAATTGTGAAGGTTCTTGCGGTGTAGATATGATTGAACATACAAGTAAATTGCTGTTCTGTCGGGACTTAGATTTGCAAATTCAAAACCTTCTGTGTATACTGTATTAGTTCAGGATCACGCTAGTGCACACAGTGAAAATATAGATGAAATATCATTCCATACAATGAATTAACTAAGAAAGAGGCAAATTATTATTAAATAAAGCATCATACCTTATAGTCAAAGTTTACACCACTAAACCTTAAGGCTTAAAAAACAAATAAACTATTGCAGCGGAAAAGATAACTTGAGCCATTCGACATACCACAGACAATCGTTTGGAGAACGCCTTCCTAATCCACGTAGTCTTTATAAAATTCCTCCACATAGAACTCAGTATTTCCTGATCCTTCTTCAACAACTGATCAACAAAGGCGTAAAGCCGTGAATACAAAAAGTACTCAACAAGCCGTAGGGGAATGATGCAATATATTCATGCAGGCTTGACAAAGGATAGACATGTGGTTCTTTTGCAGAAAGCAATAACTTGAATTGAAGTACAGTAAATAGATTGAAAGCATATTTATGAAAATATAATAAATAACTGGTAAGTCAATGATAGTGAAAGATCAAAATGGCGATCAGAGGGGGGGTGAATGATCCCAAATAAAATTTCCGAATAAACTTTCCCCCTAGAATTCAAACCACCAAAAGACCAGAAAGAAAGAACTGAACCATCGATCAGGCAATTTCATGAACAGAGGCAACGACCAATTAAGGTCGGGTGAGCGAGAAAATCGTGATCGGTCGAATGAATAAGACTCCGACTGTAGAGGTCTGATGAACAAGACTCGGGGTGATTAGTGTTGGGTGAGCAAAGAAAATCAAGCACAATCTTAAAAATGCATAACGATGTAACTTTTGATCGGTGATCCAAAACAATGAAAATTGGTGTGCACCTCCCTAAGGATGTCAGAACCAATTTCAAACGCCAATGAAGGAATTGATACCAAGGTTCCGTCCCTTTCGTGTTAACAAATGCAACACCAAACACGAGTCACGAACACAGATCTCACCCTAACTTGTCGGTGGGAGTTGATGGTCGAATATCCTTGGATGACTCTCCACAAATCATAGCAAGTAAGTACACGAAGAAATAACCCTTCAAACAAATAGAAACACGATCTGAAAGCACTTTCTTCTACTAGGCACAAAATTTTGTTTCTTGCAAAACTGAATAGAAGAGGCTGTAGATTGCCTAGATGATTGGGATATGATCTATAGAAGATTCATCCAGCAATCTTTCATCTTTGGCATAAAATCCAAAAGCACTTAGAAGGAGAGGAAGAAAATCCAACCATACAGAAGGTAAAGTGCATGAAATTAAATGTTGAATTTAAAGCATAATGTAAATGAGGAAAGTGAACTCAAAGATGGGGAAAGCAGTCTTTCATTTTCAGAGGGTAGGTTTACAAAGCCTCACTACAAAGTGGGCAAAGCTTCAGGAGCACAGAGGCCTCCAGAGCAGTCTCACCTACTCACGCACACTTTCCTCACATGCTCTTCACCCACACACGCCAGAGACACCCCTCTCCCTGTCTATTTATAGCATGCTTGGAACACCTACCACCCTTGGATGAGCCTCTAAACCCTAGAGCACTCCAACAAGGGCTGAGATTTTACCCACTCACAAAGCTATGCATGGGCTCACCCGAAACCCAACAACACAACGGGTTTTGCACGCTTTTCAACTCACACTAACTTGACCCGCTACTCTATCTTCCTGACCGTGATCTAACGGTCCTCCTTAATCAGAGCAGCTCCAAGTTAGCATCTCATCCATTCCTTTGTCTTCTCGGCTTGCAGCTACTCCCTGGCCTCAGTCATCTTTGGCGACACCTTGATCATCTGGACCTCAGCTCTCCTAGCCTAGTCCTGATCCCCTTTGCCTCACCATGACCTAGCTCCAAAGTCCTACAACCATCATAGACAAGGAAACCACATCACATAGCAATGTCCAACAACACATATCCATCTTAACAGAAGGAAATACATTACGCTGACCAGCAAAACCCCGACCATACGAGGTCTGACCACTGGTCTCCAACCTGACCAACCAAAGACCTGACCACTCGGGGTCAGACGACTGGTCTCCGACTCAACCACTCGGAGTCGGACGACTAGTCTCCGACCAATCAAAGATCTGACCACTCGGGTTCAAACGACTGGTCTCCGACTCAACCACTCGGAGTCGGACGACTGGTCTCCGACCAACCAAAGACCTGACCACTCGGGGTCAAACGACTGGTCTCCGACTCAACCACTCGGAGTTGGACGACTGGTCTCCGACTCAACCACTCGGAGTCGGACGACTGATCTCCGACTCAACCAAGGCCCAGACCACTCGAGGTCTGACCACTGGTCTCCGACCAGTCAAGGCCCCGACCACTCGGGGTCGAACGATTGATCTGCGACCAGCCAACCAAATTGCTCTAGCTCGAAAATCAATCCAAATCAAACTCAAACTTGAGCACACCTCGCTCAAATAAAGTCAAATACTCATCACAAATATGGATGAACCTCCACATGGTCCTTCAGATAGATAACATGAACAGAATAGCGAGGCATCATCCTACACCATCTAAAACAAGTATCAACCAATAAATTCAACAGTATTAACTTTAGACAACAAAATAACAGTGAACTCTACGTTCACATTCCAACATTTCCACATTCCCATACTCTATACCTCGTGTGAAATTTTCGGGCTTGTCCATGACCGCGGACACGGCTATTCGAATAGTTTTACACTCTACAGAGGTTGTACTACTTTACCCACAAGACATGATCACCTCTTTGTGCAATCGATATGAACACACTTCCTTTGGTGTGTCGCAGAGATATCATGATAATGCCCATATATAGCTCCATCCATGTAGTCATGCCCGCTAAGGTTCCACCGCTGGTAGGGTTAAACCGCCCAGTCCAGAAGCCCCCTCTTGCGTCGAGTGGCAACCTTTACACTCGCTACCACTTTTTCACTTAATGGCACGACTGTCCATGGTATGTCACAATACGAATAGCCAGGTCTGTCCCATATCAGACTTATGGTAGTACGATTAGGCCCAGTTCAATGGCGCACAAGATTAAGTCCTTAAGTTGTCTCAGGCAAGACATCCACATCCCAATGTGCTAGAAAGTACGTCTTTACTGCACGATCACTTGCCCGAGGGAAAACAACTTTGTTCAACCAAGACCAATGGCAAACCCTACCATGGTACAATAATTTTTACAACAGCGGCTATAAGCTACAATTCAATATCTCATTAAGTCAAGATTAACATTATTCAACATGTGATATGGATCCCATCGTACAACTAAGTATGTCTAAGCATAGCTACGATAACCCAATGTTGGTAGTATGATTATGTCCAACTAGTAATGTTCCAACCTAAATTTAACAATGGATACATGACATTCCAATAATCAAGGTGGCATAATGTCAACTAGGTAAATAGCTATTCCCAAAAGATAAGCATTATACACAAATAGCATGCAGTTATATAAAACAAATTACTTTGCAAACATAGGATTAATATGATCAAAGGTTACGACTTGCCTTGCTGATCTAGTGCGGAGTCTTGGTCTTTGTAACATCCCAAAAATTTGGCTTATAATTTCGCTCATATGCTTTTTGGTGATTTTCTGAATTTATTGGATTTTTTTTTCCAGAAATTAATTGAATTGAATTTAATTAAGTATATTGAACCTTTTGTGAAAACTAAATATATAGATAAAGTTAATATAAAGTTTTACCAAAAATATTTTATTTGTGCTCAGAATGTCTCAAAGTATTTATGAGAATTTTCTGCGATTTTTCCTGATATTTTAATTGCTTAAAGTAGATTAATCTAATTTCGGAATTATTTTAAATCAAAAGCTTTTGAAAATCGAGTGAGCGAGATCGGGCGAAGCCCAAGATTGCGCGTAGCGCCCATCGACGCGGCGGCCCGATCACCGTCACGCCGCTCGCGCGTGGCCGTTGGATGAAGATCGGACGGTGTCTCCTTTCGCGAAACCCTAGCGCCTTCTACCGTTGGATTGAGATCGAGCGGTCGGGATCGTTTCGCGTTGTTTTGGTAAGTTTAGATCTCGCCGCTGATTTTGGAAAGAGCGGATCGGATCGTATCACCGGATCTAATCGCCGCCGCTCGTTACCGTCGGACGGTATCGCCGCCTTCGTCTCCGATTCGGTTTCGAATCCGTCGCCGCTGCCGCCGCCGCCGCGTGATTTAGGGTTGCCGCTTTAGCGCGCATGCCGAGGCTATAAAAGCCGCACCGCACACCGAGGTTCCTCATCCGCAGCGCATCCGCCGATGCTAGCCTTCGCCGTTGAGTCACCGCCGTTTAGCCCCGAGAGCTCGCCGTAGTTTTCTAGCGCGCCGCTCGTTTTCGCCCGTTCGCCGCGTCAAGCCGCCGCTCGACGTGTGGGTTCCAGCTGGTTCGCCACGCCGAGCCGCACCGAGCGACTACCTCTTCGTCGCCGGCAGAGCGTAACGCCGTCACTGGTCGTCGTCGTCCTCGTCTCCGAACTCGCCGCGCGACATCGCCAGAGCTGAAGCCGCGACACCGTCGGATCTCCGGCGGACCATCCAGATCGAGCCACGTCGCCGTCTGCATAAAGCGGCTCGGGTAAGCGTGGACCGTTGGATCGGGGTTGTTCGGGTGAGATCGCGCGCGTGTGCGAGAGCGTTAGCCGTCGGATCGTCGCGCGATCGCGCGCGCGCGTGTCGAGCATCGGCGCGGCGGCGTCGCACTAATCGCGCGCCGCGTGTCGGGCGCGTGGTGCGCGGCGCCGTGGGCGCGCCCACGGTGGACGAGGCGGTTACGTGGACCGAGTCCATGGACCAGCGACGTGTCGGCACCGATTGGTCCGAGTCGGGGCTGACGTCGGCGTTGCGCAATAAAATCTTTTCCAATAGAAAATAATTCGAAAAATCAAATTCTATTTTCTGTATTTTGAGATTTATTCAAACTTCAAAAGGCTATATCTTTTGCATTTTAACTCGGATTTGAGTGTTTCAAATTTCTAAAAATTTGTAAAATCAAGATCTATTTATTGGTGAATTTTATTTTATTTTTGGAGTTTGGTTGCTCTCTGGTTTGGTGTTTATTTGCTATTTTGGCATCGTTTAGCGTGAGACGTTGAACCGCTTTCGGTGATCCTAAGAAGATTCGTCGCCCAAGACCCAAGCTCAGATCAAGACCAGCACCTACTCCAAGGCAAGTTGTGCTTTGATCATGTTGCACCTAATTTTCACCAAATTACTATTTTGTCTTTTAAACTTTATGCATGATATTTTATGTGTATAAATGATTTCAATTAACTGGGAATTAGATAATATGCCTATTTGAATTAAACCATACCTTGTCAATTATATGCCATGATCTATTTGTCACCCTAGGATGTGGAATTATAGTTGATAATCAACATGGGCTAGTTAGATCGTCATAGATTGCTTAGCCATGCCACGTCATCACATGTGTCCGAATGTCGATACTTAATCTTGACTAATGGAATATGGAACAATGTTTATGAATTGGTGTGTCATGTGTTGTCACACAATGATATCAAGTTGTCGTGGCGAGGAGGTCACACATCGGGATTGAAATGTTGATGGCATGTGGTGCTTGGTAATCAACCGGGTGGTAATGATTTTAGATTGAGGCAAGTGGCAAGGCGGTGTGCCAAGGTGGGCGCCAGTTTGGCGGGGTATGTGGAAGTCTTGCCTTAATCACCTTAAGGACTTAACCTTGCAAGCCTTTGACCGAGTCTCTCTTGCAACCACATGTCCGGAATGGGATGACCTTAGTGAATAATTTGTGAAACCTAGATTTGATCTTGTCGTGGTGAATAGTGAGTCCCGGGTTACGGTTTAACTCACATGGCGCAAGAGGGGGCCTGTTGTGGTGGTTTAACCCTTGATGTTGAAACCTTAGCGAGCAAGATCGGGTCTAGGTGTAGCATTGTAAAGGCTTTGTTATGATCACTCGCCTTGGTGGTGTTTGGTTGTATCGTGTGGGTAAAGTGCATAACCTCCGCAGAGTGTACAATCTATTCGAATAGCCGTGCTCACGGTGATTGGGCAATGCTCGGAATTACTGATTAAGGGTTAGACTTTTGTTAAACAAAAACTTGTTGGGATGGCAAGGTGCCATGGAAAGTGGAAAATTAATTTAGGATTGGAAACTTGGTGTATTTGTAAAATCTGAATTTATTAATTCTTGTATTTGTTTTATCGCTTTCCAATCTATTTATTGTATTCTTGTTAAATGTCGCTTATTGCAAAAATACCCTTACTAGCCATTCCTTTGGATTAAGCCAAACATATAGAATATTAGACTTGCATTATTTTGCACAACTTGTTGAGTGCTTTATGTACTCACCCCATCAACAACAACTTCGAAGAGGAAGAATCTACGCCATCATGGATGAGGATTATTTGGATGCGAATGCTTAGGGTCCGAGCCTCGTCGGTTGCTCGTGGCGAATCGAGCGCCATCGCGTTTATTCTATTTCCGCCGCTTCTCATTGATACTCTTTTTAAGCCCCGTGAGGCATTATTCATGTAAGACAACAGATTATTATTAATTAATGAAGTTTATGCTATATTTTTGTGTGTGACTATGATAGCATCTATGTTGAGCCTGTGTGCACTAGCGTGATCCTGGACTAGTGCGGTATACACAGAGGGTCCGGATTTGCAAATTCGGGTCCCGACAGTCTTCAAAGTCTCCGTTCGCTCTTTCGGGATTAGCGTCTACAAGAAAAGAAAGCAATGAATAAAAATAAATACCAAATAGAGACTTAAACAAGACCAAAACTAAAAATAAAAGGCTATAGAAGATAGATCTTGATTTTATAAAAATCTAGAAACAGGAATCGCCTAAATCGGAGCTTGAACGAAGGAGAATGGACATTTTGAATCCAAAATTTGACCTTTCGCCGGGCTTGAAGAGCAAAAGGTTGCTGACAGAGTTCTGTTGAGAGTTTTCAAAATCTGATTTTACCCAATGTATATGACACTGAGAGCAAGCTCCAGTAAAAATTTGAGGCCGAATGGGGGTCGGGAGCAGCCGGGAGAGTTCGCCGAAAGTTCGCCGGAGTTAGGAAAAAATGGCTTGTGCAAGGAGATCCGGTGGATGGATTGGAACAACTCAAAGCTGAGAATGTAAAGGATGAGGGGGGAAAGCTGGTGTTCAATTTATAGGGCAATCGGACCAGTGGATCGTCGAGAAACGCTCGCCGAAGTTATGGCCGGAACAGTAATTGAGTTCGCCGGAGTAAATGAGGGAAACGTTGGAATTTAAATGCGGGTCGGGTCCTGTCGGCGTTTCGAGCGCCGGCAAGTAAATTTGTAAGTCTAAGGGGCTGCGCGTTCCCGCTCCCTGAATGGTTAGACCCTGGAGTCCAAGATGTATCTTGGTTCGGGCCAAGGTCCCTACTCGGTTCGTGCGTTGGTGTTGTATTCATCAAGTGCGGATAGCGCAGGAGTTTTTACAAGCGAGAGGTGGAGCCTCAACACTAGAATGATCTAAACTTAGCTCTCGTAAGGAGAAGAAAAGAAGAAGAGGAAGAAGAGGAAAAAGCTCTCTTGTAGCTCTTACTCACGCCTCTGTTAGGAGGTTCTGCCTCCTTTTATTCAAGACTGAAGGCGTGTTACATCGAGAATTGGCGGTGCCAGCGAGCTACTTTAGGGCTTGATCTTGCCCGCCGTCGCTAATCGCTCGCCGATCGGTCGCTTGCTCGCGACCGGTCGCCGCCGCCGAGCCTATCTTTGGGTCGGTGGTCTAGCCGGTCGAGCGGTTAGGTAATCCTCCGGGAAGTGGCGAGCCGCTCTCGTGATCCATGTGGGTGCTGTCGAGTCGCGTGTGACGTTGGAGTTGCCTCGGGAGAGCGTGTCCTTGCACCGTGTGGGTGGTGGTGATGGGACAGAGACGTGGCTTCAGCAGACTATCAAAGCGTCTTGGGAAGGGACCACCGCCTCGCCGATACGAATGACCGCTCGTGGGGCACGTGGCCTTAGGTTGACACGGACTCCGCGCGCGCACGCGCCTCCGCGGGGATTATCATGGTTCGGTCGAGCCGGGATCCGCCCCGCCGCGGGGTCGGGAACCTCGCTGAAGTCGGGTCGCGGGATCCCGCCCCGTTGCGGGGTCGGGAACCTGGCGAGTCGAGTCGGGGATCCTGCCCCGCCGCGGGGTCGGGAACCTCGCTGAGTCGGAGTCGCGGGATCCGCCCCGTTGGGGTCGGGAACCTCGCTGAAGTCGGAGTCGGGGATCCGCCCCGCCGCGGGGTCGGGAACCTCGCTGAAGTCGAGTCGGGACGGTCGGGAATGGTCTCCTGAATGGTCTCAGAGGCATTTGGGTAGCAGTAGGGGACGGCTGTTTAGGCCGGGCCGATTCGAGGCCGCCGCTTGCCGCTCTGGCTTTGCTTGTTGCAAGTGGGCCGTTGGTGCACCTGTTTTATGAGTATTCGTCAAGAGCCTCGAACCTCCAATCGAGTTCGGCGGACTCGATTGGGGTTGAGCTTGATCGATCCGCTCAACTAGGTGGGCCAACGGGCCTACCGATTTTGCCGGGCGTGCCTCAACGCATCCGACGCGTCGCCCGGGATTACGTTCTCGAGGTATGCGAACCGCCGGAGCCTCTTAATTGCTTTGTGCGTCTGCGCGCACGGCTAGGTGTGTTTTTGCTCGCTCGTCTTCTTGACCGCCGGTTTCGGTGGTGGGCGCCGCTTTCTCGCTGCGCATTTATTCTGAGTCGTTTGATCTTCCTTCAATGGGTATATAAGGGCGCACGGGTTGCTCGGCGGCAGACTCTTAGACGAGAATCCTTTCCTTCTTGAAATGTGTTCAAGACACCCTTTAGTCTTGATTTGGTGATGACATCGTGGTGGAAGAGGAAGACCCTTTGAACGAGCTTTGGGTTGAGTATGATCGGCGATAGCCGAACTCCCAAAGAGAGAAGAAGTAGCTCGCGACGTTGTTGTCGTTGACACGCTACTCAGCGATCCGAGGCTTGGAGTGGCAAGGGGCCCTCCTAGAGGCAATGGCGCGAGGGCGCCGATTGCGAGGGCGTGGCAGCGCCGATGTCGGCTGATCCAAGCGGCGGCATGCCATTCCGCTGCCGTGGCTTCACCTTGACGACGGGCAAGGGCCTACCAAGAAGTCATCTCCAACGACCTCAGTCCACCGACCCCAAGGTGCATCCGTCGGCCGAGCAAGGGCCTACCGTCGGCGTTGTCGTAGGGAGTTTTAGGAGTGCAGGTGTAGACAGAGAGTCTTGCGTGTGCCTCATGTAAAGTGGTGTAAAGTTCTTGAGCTCAGGCTTTTTAATGAAATCCTTTTTTTCTCTCTATGAATGACTTCATGAAGGAGTTAGCTTTGCTTGTTACGCTTTGATCGGCTCGCGCTAGAAAGTTCGCGATCGGTTTCCGAGTGGTCGGACGTGCGAACTCGCGGTTTGTTCCTCAAGAAATCTTCCTTTGCGCTGCTTTGGCGCCAGTAGCTAGTCGGTGCCTTGGTCGGCAAGGATGAGCGGATGCCCGGAAGTTTTAGTGCCCGAGTGCCTTGGTCGGCAGGACGGCCGGATGCCTCCGCGAGGTTCCGTGTCCGAGTGCTCGCTTAACGTCGTAGCCGGACGCCGCCTTAGTCGGCAAGGATGACCGGATGCCTCCGCGAGGTTCCGATGTCCGAGTGCCTTGGTCGGCAAGGACGACCGGATGCCTCCGCGAGGTTCGGTGTCCGAGTGCTCGCTTAACGTCGTAGCTAGACGGCGCCTTAGTCGGCAGGACGGCCGGATGCCTCCGCGAGGTTCCGGTGTCCGAGTGCCTTGGTCGGCAAGGACGGCCGGATGCCCCGCGAGGTTCCGGTGTCCGAGTGCCTTGGTCGGCAAGGACGCACGGATGCCTCGCGAGGTTCCGGTGTCCGAGTGCCTTGGTCGGCAAGGCGGCCGGATGCCTCCGCGAGGTTCCGGTGTCCGAGTGCTCGCTTAACGTCGTAGCTAGACGCCGCCTTAGTCGGCAAGGACGCACCGGATGCCTCCGCGAGGTTCCGGTGTCCGAGTGCCTTGGTCGGTAGGACGGCCGGATGCCTCCGCGAGGTTCCGGTGTCCGAGTGCTCGTTAACGTCGTAGCTAGACGCCGCCTTAGTCGGCAGGACGGCCGGATGCCTCCGCGAGGTTCCGGTGTCCGAGTGCCTTGGTCGGCAGGACGGCCGGATGCCCCGCGAGGTTCCGGTGTCCGAGTGCCTTGGTCGGCAAGGACGGCCGGATGCCTCCGCGAGGTTCCGGTGTCCGAGTGCCTTGGTCGGCAGGACGGCCGGATGCCTCCGCGAGGTTCCGGTGTCCGAGTGCTCGTTAACGTCGTAGCTAGACGCCGCCTTAGTCGGCAGGACGGCCGGATGCCTCCGCGAGGTTCCGGTGTCCGAGTGCCTTGGTCGGCAGGGCGGCCGGATGCCTCCGCGAGGTTCGGTGTCCGAGTGCTCGTTAACGTCGTGGTGGACGCCTTAGTCGGCAGGGCGGCCGGATGCCTCCGCGAGGTTCCGATGTCCGAGTGCCTTGGTCGGCAAGGACGACCGGATGCCTCCGCGAGGTTCCGATGTCCGAGTACTCTTTTAACGTCGTAGCTAGACGCTGCCTTAGTCGGCAAGGACGCACGGATGCCTCCGCGAGGTTCCGGTGTCCGAGTGCTCGCTTAACGTCGTAGCTAGACGCCGCTTAGTCGGCAGGGCGGCCGGATGCCTCCGCGAGGTTCCGGTGTCCGAGTGCCTTGGTCGGCAAGGACGACCGGATGCCTCCGCGAGGTTCCGGTGTCCGAGTGCTTGTTTAACGTCGTAGCTAGACCGCGCCTTAGTCGGCAGGACGGCCGGATGCCTCCGCGAGGTTCCGGTGTCCGAGTGCCTTGGTCGGCAAGGACGGCCGGATGCCTCCGCGAGGTTCCGGTGTCCGAGTGCTCGTTAACGTCGTAGCTAGACGCCGCCTTAGTCGGCAGGACGACCGGATGCCTCCGCGAGGTTCCGATGTCCGAGTGCCTTGGTCGGCAAGGACGGCCGGATGCCTCGCGAGGTTCCGATGTCCGAGTGCCTTGGTCGGCAGGGCGGCCGGATGCCCCGCGAGGTTCCGGTGTCCGAGTGCTCGCTTAACGTCGTAGCTAGACGCCGCTTAGTCGGCAGGGCGGCCGGATGCCTCCGCGAGGTTCCGGTGTCCGAGTGCCTTGGTCGGCAAGGGCGGCCGGATGCCTCCGCGAGGTTCCGGTGTCCGAGTGCTCGCTTAACGTCGTAGCTAGACGCCGCCTTAGTCGGCAGGGCGGCCGGATGCCTCCGCGAGGTTCCGATGTCCGAGTGCCTTGGTCGGCAGGACGACCGGATGCCCCCGCGAGGTTCCGGTGTCCGAGTGCTCGCTTAACGTCGTAGGCCGGGACGCGGGTATCCATCCCGAGTCCCGTCCGGCGAGGGAAGCTGCGAGAGGAGTAGTGCCGTCTATCCCACAAGTTTACCCCATCCGCGGTGTGGGACTGGAGGGGTGGCGACGCAGCGTTTACTGCGTTGGTTTGAACGCCGTGCTCTTGGAGCTAGTAACGGGTAGTCCGAGTGGGTCTGGGAGGTCCCGCCAAGGGGACCCTTCCGGCGGACGGTCCCGCAGTAGGGTGTCCTCGCCTCGCGTGGGGCGACCCATAAGAAACCTTTCTTTACTCAATCCAGTATGGACCACGGGTCGTCCACCGACCCAGAGCACTGGTGGCCGCCGCTCATCGATGAGCTCCGGGAGAGTGTGAAGTATGGTCTCGGGCAGTAGAGGTGGTGGGTCGTCACCGACCCAAGGGGACCCAGTGGGGCTCACCTCGCACTTGCCCTCGCTCAAGTTTATTGAGGCGACCCTACGCCCATCCGGTGGGTTAGGCCTTTTGAACCCGACTTTGGTGGGCCCTGGCGCAAGCCACAAAGCTTTGCCATCTTGGGACCGCGGCGGCCCATGGGCCTCAGCGCGCCGGAACAACCGTCCCGCCAAAAGGCGGAGACCAAGAGGTAACGGACACGCTGTTGGGGCGGCGTCTTTATGACTCTGCAACCGACGCGACAGATTAAATGCGAGTGGAATTGGAAATCGGAGTTACGGGCGGCGTGATGGACAAGGGCGACGCGACGATTCGTTCGAGGAGGCATCCGTTCGGTCGGCGTCCTTCGCCTCCTATAAATACGTTGTTGGGGTGCCTCGGGTAGCCACGCTTTCGCCTTCTTCGTCTCCCGTCCCTAAAGCA
The DNA here is from genome assembly GCA_036346275.1 of Otatea glauca. Classification (NCBI taxonomy): domain Eukaryota; kingdom Viridiplantae; phylum Streptophyta; class Magnoliopsida; order Poales; family Poaceae; genus Otatea; species Otatea glauca. The sequence goes on from CM070728.1 coordinate 31,640,108, forward strand.
AGAAAAGCGCCAGAGAGCTGAGAAGGAAACCTCGGCCCTCTTCTTCTCACCTTTCCGTCGCTTCCCGCGAAGATGTCGTGGGCCGGAGTGCTCATACAGAGAGTCGCGCTCGGCCTAGTGAAGAAGGGCTTCCTGCGCGCGAGGCACCTCTGGGTGGAGGGTGCCGACCGGGGTCGTTATCCGTGCCGCAGAGCGGCGAGGTTGTGGTCCCGCCTCGTTTTTGCGCGGCCGGCCCGCCGCTCCACCTTTCGTCCAGGGGCTTCTTTTCCATTACAAGGTGCTAGGCGAGCTACTTCTAGGGCCGGTCTTGCCCGCCGTCTGGCCAATCGTTCCGCCGACTGGTCGCTTTCCAAGATGCCAAGTCCTCCTCCTCCGTCTGCGGTCGGCCACGGGAAGAAGAGGAAGAAAGAAGTTAGCCCCTTCTTTTTCTTTTCTTTTCTTGCAAAGGCTGTTGTAAACGATCGTAAGTAATTGTAAGCTCGGTTTGCCTCTTTGCTCTCCTTTGCGTTTGGGTTTGACCAACCATAGCCTCAAGGACCACGGGTCGCTTATGCGTGGGTCGGGTCAATTTGAGAGGACCGAAGAGGATAGGAGTCTTGTTTATGCGGTAGTTACGCGCACTCATGGGGTTCGAGTGTTCCCGTCGGCCAAGGGTTTTTCCACTCGGGCACTTCCTTCTTCCGCAAAGTGCTACTTAGCAACCATAGCCGGGCGTAGGCCGTGGCGCTCGGGTCGAGGGTTACCGCTCGGGATAGACTCTGTGACTAGTCGGGTCACCACCCACATGAGTACGTGAGTTAGCCGAGTTCGTGTGGGGAAGATTGTTCCCAATCGACCGGAAGGTCATCCCGCTCAGTGCTTCCTTCTTCCGCGAGTGCTCTTGGTCAACCATAGCCTACCGGGCGAGGCCGTAGCACTCGGGTCGAGAGGGTTACCGCCGGGATAGACCTGCGTGGTCGGTGGGTCACCGACCGCACGGACACCATCCCGAGCGGCACGAGCGGGCGCCGCGGGCACCAGAGTAAATCACGTGGCGACAGTGCTCGGTTGGGAGAAAGGTAAAGACTTATACGGGGAAAAAGAAAAGAGCTTAGGGATAGAATCGCCTTAACTTTTCAATGTTCGGGCATTAGAGAGGATCGACCATCGGCGTCCTTGAGTCGAAAGGTGCGGTCGGAGAACTTCCACGACGGTGAAAGGACCTCCCGAGCGTCGGCTGTGCTTATCTTTGGTTATCCGGACCCGACCGCAGAACCAAGTCGCCAATATTGAAGGATCGATCCTCGAACTTGGCGGCCGTGGTAGCGGCGCGAGGCTTGTTGATATCTGGCCGGCCGCGGATTCGCCACGTCGCGCGCCTCGTCGGTGGTCGATGGCGTCTTGTTGCGGCGAGCCCCGAGCCTCATCGGCTTGCAATCTCGGGAGCCGTATTCGGTCGATGGGCAAAATGGCTTGGTGCGAACACCATAAAGAAGGGTGTGAACCCGGTCGCCGGTCGGCGTGGTCCGCAGACTCGAGGACGGAGGCGGCTCGGCTACCCAGCGCCTGCGAAATGCTTGAGCCGATCGAAGATCCGCGCTTGAGTCCTTGAAGGATCATGCCGTTAGTGCGCTCGACCGGCCGTTAGTCCGCGGATGGGCTCATCGCGCCCAATCGACACGGATGTTGAAGTCGCCACGAACTCGAGAAATTCCTTCCCGTGAAGCGTGTTCGTTGCCGGTGATGATGGAGTTTGGGACTCCAAACCTAAAAGCGATGTCGCGGAAGAAGATGGCGCTTGTGCGGCGTGGCGCTCACGACCGGCTTGGCCTCTATCCACTTGGTGAACTTATCTACCGCGACGGCGGTGGGTGAAGCCCGGCGCTTTCTGAAAGGCGACCAAATCGAGTCCCGCACGGCAAAGGCCACGTGATGGGGATCGTCAGTAAAGCTTAAATTTGGCGGATCGTCTGCGAGCAAAGCGGCATCCTTCGCAGCGGTCGCACGATATGCTCGGCGTCGACATACCGTGGTCGGCGAGAAACCTTGTCGAAAGGCCTTTCCCACAAGAGATCGGGTCTTTGCGTGGTGACCGCAGACTACCGTGTGTATGTCGTCCAAAGAATTTGCTTTCCTTGGTCGGTCAAGATACATTTTTGGAGGACCGGAGGACTCCTTTGTAGAGTGCAGGCGTCGGGACGAAGATTTTGCCGCCAGGCGGGCGAGACCTCGGTCGGTCGGGAAGTGACCCGTCCGTCAAGCGGTCGATGTAGGGCCTCCTCGATCGGACTCAAGTGCTAGCACACCGCGGGCATATCCGCCAAGTCTACGCCGACCGCTGGCGTCGGTCGGGGTGACCGTCTTTGGATTGGTCGGGTGGCCGCCACCGCCAGAGTCGGGGCGATGGGCGCAGGAGGTCGGAGGCGAAGATCTGGCGGGACGGGCTCTGCTGGAGGCAAGATTGGCGGTGATCGGCCTCGCCATTGTAGCGTCGGTAGCTATGGTGAAGCTCGAAACCCTTGAACGCTTCTCGAGCCGGCGTGCTTCTCGGCGACGCGGCCATGCGGCGTCTCGGGGCTCCGCGACCTTCATGACAGTGGTCGACAAGCTTGGAGTCCCGTGGGCGTAGGCCGCGGGCACCGAGGTCGGCGGCGATCCGGAGACCGTTGGCGAGCCTCGTGCTCGGTAATGTTGTTGGTCGCGTCGAAGAGCAACCTAATGGCGTATTGAAGCGCTGTTCGGCGGGGAGATGATGAGCGACTCCGCGCTGCGCCATTCTTGGTGTAAGACCGTCAAGTACATTGTCCGATGCTCGGGGTCTTCGACCACCGAGTGGTGCACGGGCTTGGTCCACTCGGCGAAGTCGGCGAGCTGCGACTTGATCGCCGTCAGGGGCGTATATTATGCCATGGCCGCTAAGCTCGGCGCCCATTTGGCTATCCTTCACGAGGCATCGCGATTGTGGATGATCTCGCCTAGTGGGGCGTGGTCACCACGGTGATGGCGTCTTGATCGAAGTAGTGAGCGAGTTTCCTCTTTGCGATGAGCGCGAGAGTAACTACGCACTGTGGGTACCGAGTCTTGGACTCGGAAAGTACTCATCGATGAAGTAGACCGCCGTTGTACCTTGAGCTCACGGCCTTCTTCCGCTCGCTCCACCACGAGGCCGCACCGGCGACTTGGGTAGTGGCGGTGATGTAGAGGAGCGCGGTTCACAGTGCCGGGCGATCAGATCGGAGGCGAGGACGGAAGGCCTTCAAGCGGGTGAGGCCTCCCGAGCCTCGGTGTCAAGCGAAGCGGTCGATTTCTTGAGCGGCCAGAGCGGCATTCGCGTTCGCCGAGGCGAGACACGAAGCGGCTCAAAGCCGCGGGCACCGGTCGACCTCTGGACCCCTTTGAGGTTCTTGGCCGGGCCCATCCTTGCGATCGCCGAGATCTTCTCTGATTGGCCTCGATGCCTCGCTCGAGACGATGAAGCCTAAGAGCTTTCCTTTGGGGACCCGAAGGCGCACTTCTGCAGGTTGAGCTTTATGCGAAACCGTCGAAGGTTCGCGAAAGTCTCTTCTAGGTCGGCGATAAGGTCGTCGACCTTCACGGTCTTTACGACAATATCGCCGACATACGCCTCAACGTTGCGGCCGATCGGTCATTGAAGCACGTTTGCATACATCGCTGGTATGTAGCGCCCGCGTTCTTCAGCCGAAGGGCATTGTGACATAGCGAGCAGGCGAGCGGAGTGATGAAGGAAGTCGCGGTGATCGGACTCCTTTAGCGCAATCGGTGGTAGCGAGTAGGCATCGAGAAAGGAAAGAGACTCGCACCGGTGGTGGAGTCGATGACTTGGTCGATGCGAGGTAAGGGAATGGGTCCTTGGGACATGCTTTGTTGAGACTCGTATAGTCAACACACATTCTCCATTGCCGTTCTTCTTTTTACAAGTCTGAGGTTGGCTAGCCACTCGGTGGCGCACCTCTTTCTGAACCACCGCCAAGAGTTTGGCGATCTCCTCCTCTATAACCTGCGCCTTTCCTCGTCGGCGGCGCGGCGTTGGGCGGCCGGCTTTGAGCACGGTCGGACGCTCAAGGAGTGCTCGGCGACCTCCTTTGGAATGCGGCATGTCGGAGGACCTCCATGCGAAGACATCTTTGTTAGTGCGGAGGAAGTCGGCGAGCGCGCTTCCTATTTGGCGGGGCGTGGCTCGACCCGCCGCGGTCTTGGTCGGATCACGAGGATCGGCCGTGACCTCCTTCGTGTCCTCGGCGGATTTGAAGGATCCCGCCCACGATTTCTTTGGATTGAGGGCGGACTCGGCGGCTTCCTCCCGAGCTTGTTGAGTTCGCGAGAGGCAACGACCGCCGAGGCGAGCTTCGCGGTACGCTGGCTCGCGATTGAAGGCAAGCTGGAAAGAGCGATGCCGTAATGACTCCATGCGGTCCGGGCATCTTCGACGAGGTAAGCGTGGCGGGGATCGCCATGAACTTGGCGTAGCATGGCCTCCCGAGGATGGCGTGGTAGGCGGGGAAATCCACGACCTCGAAGGTGAGGTCTCGGTGCGGAAGTTTCCGGCTCCCGAAGGTGACGGGCGGTCGACCTGCCGAGCGGATGGGCTTGTTGGCGGGATGGCGCCATGGAAAGGTGCCTTGCTTGGTGGAGGCTTGGCGCGGGACCCCATGGCGTCGAGCGTCTCAACGTAGAGGATGTTAAGGCCTTTGCCCGTCCATCGGCACCTTCGTGAGGCGCCGTTCGACGACGGTGACCACGGTAGTACCTCCCGGTGTGGGGCGCGATCGGGTGATCGGTCCGATCAAAGGTGATCGGGAACTCCGACCACGAAGATATTGGGGGCGCCCGTGCGGCGGTGTGGACCTCGTGATAGCGAGCTTGAGCCGGCGCTTGTCGGCGTAGCAAGCCGATCCTCGAAGATCATGAGGCGGCCGTCGGGCTCGGGAACTCGTCGTCGCCTTCTTCTCCGCCGTTCGCGGGGCGCGGCGAGCTTCTTTCCTTTGCCAGCGGCGTGGTGGGGGCGCTAGAAAGATAGCGCCTCGAGACTTGCATCCGGTGCTTGTGTTGACGGAGAACCCATGGTTCGGGCATGGGCCGTCCATCAATTTCTCGAAGTGGTCGGGCGCGATGGTGGCGCGCTGCTTTGCTAGGCGGCGGTCGGCCGTGGCGACCACAGGTCTCACGGATCTGCTTCCGTGCCGCTTGGTTTGTCGGCGGTCGGAAGGAGACCATTTTGACGCCGGCCTCTCTGGGCCTTTCCTCCTTCGAAAATAGCCCCTCGGCCTCCTCGCGGGCGTGGTTGATGGCGATGTCGAGGAGCTCCTTGGTAGTCTGGGCTTGAGGCGGCCCGACTTGTGCACCAAGGCCTTGCGGAGGTGCCGTAGATGAAGGCTCCCACGACATCGGCGTCGGAGATGTCGGGAGCTCGTTACTGTGGCGGAAAACCTCGGATGTAGTCCCGGAGAGTCTCCCGCCGCCGCTTGCGACCTTCGAGTCCCAGGAGTTACGGGCGCTTATAAGTGCCACGGAAGTTACCGACGAAGAGATTCTTCAAGTCGGCCAGTTCTGATAGTTTTTGGGGCGGTACTCGAGCCGGCTCGGCCGAGTCCGCGAGGTAGATGGGGAGAGTCTTGGATGATGAAGAGATCATCTGTCGCTCCCACCCCGACGCGAGCCGGTAATCTTGAGCCGACACACGGGTTGGTGGCCCGGTGTACTTGGCAATGTTGGTAGGCGCCGGATCGGGCGGGAAATCACGCTGGCGGATCCCTTGGCAAAAAGCCCGTGGTCCGGGACCATCGGGGCTCGGCTGCGATAGTGGCGCTCACCATCCGCAACACGTGAGTGGCGGCGTCCTCCGCCATCTTTCTTGGCGCCTCGAGGTGGCGCGGATGTCGTAAACATTCCGAGGCGCCGCGCACGGGTGCGTGAGGCCCGGGTGGTTCATGGTGGGTGCGGTCTTGGCGCACCAGTGCGACTCCATGTGGAGACGGGCCCGTGGCCGGAAGTAGGGCGGTGTGGTAGGAGCCGGAGGCTGCATGTCTTTACTGTGACGGCCCGCGCTCCACCGACCCCGAAGGTTACGGTAGGTAGCTCGGCCTCCGGGTTTGCGGGCTCGGAAGGCCTCGGGCAAGATTACGCCGCGACCACGTTTTGGCTTGCGTGAGGAAAACTGGGGCGCCGGATTACGCCTCGACTTGTGGTGCTCTTGGCGCGCGCGCGCGTGCGCGTCGCCCGGCAGACTTGCGCGGGCTCGGCTCGCCCGTCTGCTCGGGTTGGCACAGGCCGGTCGAGCTTCGACCTTCGCTCCTCCGCTCTCGCGTTGCCGTTGGAGCTCGGCGGCGAGCTGGCGCGTTCAGTGGCCACACGCTGTATTCCCTCCCGTGCCTCGGTCGTCGGGACGGGGACCGTCGTAGCCGCGGTGGCTACGGCCATCGGTATGCCCGCCACGTTGCACTCGCGAGTGCGCTGGCGGCGGGATACTCCGTGTCGGAGCTGGGCCGTGGTGGAAGAGTCTTCCGAAGAACTCGTGGACGGAGGTTGGCATGTAGCCGACCATAGCTACAAGTCGTGGCGGCGGGAGGTGGCGGGATCTCTGCGCGAGCCGGAGGGCTTCGCCAAAGGAGGTATAGCGCTCCTCGGGTTCGGCTTTGGGGCTGTGGGCGCTCAAGCCGGAGTGGGGACGAAGCTGCCGAGATGGTGTCGGGCTCCCATAGCGCCGCCCTCCGTGGCGGCGAGGATGGCGTGAGCTCTCCTCCGAGGTGACGGAAGGTGAGGAGCCGGCGGATCTCGCTCCGAACACGATCATGCGTCGTTGGAGAAGAATGCCATCAAGGAGGCGAATGGGAATCCGGAGATCTTTCTTGAAGGCGCTGAAGCCCCTACAGCGCGCCACCGCCGGCGTTTGGAGCTGGCAAGTAAATTTGTAAGTCTAAGGAAATTGCGCGTTCCCGCCCCTGAATGGTTAGACCACAGAGTCCAAGATGTATCTTGGTTGGGCGAAGGTCCCTACCCATTCGTGCGTTGGTGTTGTATTCATCAGGGTGCGGATGAGCGCAGAGTTTTTACAAGCGAGAGGTGGAGCCTCAACACTAGAATGATCTAAACTTAGCTCTCGAAGGAGAAGAAAAGAAGAAGAGGAAGAAGAGGAAAAAGCTCTCTTGTAGCTCTTACTCGCTGCCTGTTAGGAGGTTCTGCCTCCTTTTATTGATCTGAAGGCGGGTTACATCGAGAATTGGCGAAGTGCCGGCGAGCTACTTCTAGGGGCTTGGTCTTGCCCGCCGTCGCTAATCGTTCACGGCCGTCGCTTGCTCGCCGCCAGTCGTCGCCTGCTTGAGCCTATCTTTGGGTCGGTGGTCTAGGTGGTCGAGCGGTTAGGTAATCCTCGGGAAGTGGCGAGCGCTCTCTCGTGATCCATGTGGGTCTTTGTCGTAGTCGCGTGTGACGTTGGGTTGCCTCGGGAGGCGTGTCCTTGCCTTGTGGGTGGTGGTGATGGGACGGGAGGCGTGGCTTCAGCAGCTATCAAAGCGTCTTGGGAAGGACCACCGCCCTCGCTCGATCCACCGAATGACCGTTCGTGGGGCACGTGGCCTTAGGTTGACACGGGACTCCGATCGCGCGCGACGCAGCCCTCGGCGGGGATTATCATGGTTCGGTCGGGCCGGGGATCCGTCTGCTGCGGGGTCGGGAACCTCTTTGAGTCGGTCGCGGGATCCGCCCCGTTGCGGGGTCGGGAACCTGGCGAGTCGGTCGGGGATCTGGCCCCATTGCGGGTCGGGAACCTGCTTGAAGTCGAGTCGCGGGATCCCGTCCGTTGCGGGGTCGGGAACCTGGCTGAGTCGGTCGGGGATCCGTCATTGCGGGTCGGGAACCTGTTTGAGTCGGTCGGGACCGGTCGGGAATGGTCTCCTGAATGGTCTCGTAGGCATTTGGGTAGCGGTAGGGGCGGCTGTTTAGGCTGGGGCCGTATTCGAGGCCGCCTGCTTGCTGCTCTGGGCTTTGCTTGTTGCAATTGGGCCGTTGGTGCACCCCTGTTTTATGAGTATTCGTCAGGTCCTTTGGTTACTGTAGCACACGGGCGAACTGTAGCTTACAGGCGAGAAGCTGAAGCGGATCGAATGAACAGCAACCACAAAATATTAATTTCGAAAATAATTAATTTTCCACTGAAAATACATATTAAATCCGAAAATTAGCAAATAAAATTTATTAAATATGGGAATTTGAAGAGATACCAGTTTCAGCAATAAAAGTGTAAATAAATATTTTTAAATAATATAAAATTACTATTTATAGCACATTAAATAATTTTTAAATGCTAAAAATTAACAGGCTTGGGAAAAATAGTAAAAAGGTTCTAAAAATTCTGGAAAATTTTCAAAAATACTTTAGAATATTTTTAACATAATAAAATTATTTTCAGAATTGTTAAGCTTTTAAATTTTCTGCAGAAATTCATTTTGTAAAACTGAGAGTTGCGAAAAGAGTTTTAATAAAATCCGTAAAATTATAAACAAATTCTAAATTAAATAAAATAAAACAAATTAAAATAAAATAAAATTTTTAGGATGTCACATGTTCCTAGATTTACATCGGTTATCATAATGTACTAGACAACACTATAATAGTGTTGATACAGTACACATATCACAAACATCAACACTAAATGGTACATCATTTTAAAGTATTATGTTTTCAATGGGCATCTTTAGATCGGTAAAGAAGCTTTATAATCACATATCTTTAGTAAGAACAAGAATTTTCTCTTCAGCGCTAACGTTAATTCGCCCAATAGAGTAGCATCGATTACACATTTCTCATAAATGCAGCGGCTTCACACATATCCCCTATATCTACATTCACATTTCTATAAGACTATACTAGATGTAATGTTGAAAGTTTTGGGTTAAGCTTCTAGCTTTCTAGGTCTTTCTATAACTATGGGTTGAAATACCCGTGTTTTGCTATGGATAAAAACATATTATATCAGTAAATCAAGTCATCTTTATCAGACTTAGTCTACTCTATGCCATCGGCTACATTGTCACGCTTTTGCGGTTGTGCTCGGCCTACACCACGCCCTCAACTCTGCAACCATGCCCAATTGAGTTTCTTCTGTGACTTGTATCGTGCTCTGTTTCGTTTGAGATTTTTTAGGAGGTGGTTAAGTTAATTTGTTAGGGGACACTATTCTTGTATTTAAGTTAGTTAGTTAGTTAGTTAGTTTTTTTTCTGTTGGAGATGTTTCAGGATGTGGGTGCAACTATCGATGCCAAACTTTCTGTGGGAGTAGGCAGTGAACAACGCACTAACCACTAGTATGTTCTTTTAAGTAGCAGAGAAATATAAACGCAACGTCAAATATGACACTTGAACAATCATACTATTCTTTTGTAGCTACCATCTTGTTGTAACATCTCATTCCAACATTGAGCATAGAATATAACAACTATCAATATTTACTCCCAATTTAAACCGCTATGACAGAGTTTTAACCATACTTCTCCTTAGTTATGCTACTACCTAGAACTCGGGTGTTACATTTTGTATGGCTTGGTGACTTTCGTTACAAGTTCCATCTACATGCAATAAAAAAAATATACAAGTTGTTTGAAAAAAGAAAACCCCCATGATAATCAACCACGATAAAAAAAGCCCTCTGTAGTCATCAGTCTCCCAACCTCATTAGTATAGTGCTCTGTCTTCCGATTTTCTTTTCCCAGCACGTAATATATGGTCTTTTCCTTTTCTAGAACGTTTGTTTCCTTTTCCTTAATTCCAGGATATTTGTTTCCTTTTCCTTGAGATGATGCTGGAGGTGGGGGGAGATCTGTTGTGGGCCACAGGGATGAGTTAGACACAATAAACAATGGCCATCGGATGTGGGTGAGTAAAGCTGAGGAAAGATCTGAGAGATTAATTTTGATGGAGGCAAGTTTCTGGGGACGTTTTGCTGGGTGCATGAAGGTTGGACCATCTCTAGTAGGGTGCATTATTTGGGGTGGACGTAGAAAAGAACGTTTAGGTGCATTATAAAGGGGTATAGATTAGACACAATAAACAATGGTCATCGGATGTGGGTGAGTAAAGCTGAGGAAAGATCTGAGAGATTAATTTTGATGGAGGCAAGTTTCTGGAGACGTTTTGCTGGGTGCATGAAGGTTGGGCCATCTCTAGTAGGGTGCATTATTTGGGGTGGATGTAGAAAAGAACGTTTAGGTGCATTATAAAGGGGTATAGATTAGACACAATAAACAATGGTCATCGGATGTGGGTGAGTAAAGCTGAGGAAAGATCTGAGAGATTAATTTTGATGGAGGCAAGTTTCTGGAGACGTTTTGCTGGGTGCATGAAGGTTGGGCCATCTCTAGTAGGGTGCATTATTTGGGGTGGATGTAGAAAAGAACGTTTAGGTGCATTATAAAGGGGTATAGATTAAGGAAAAAATAAGCAGGAAGATATTGCAAATACATCAGATTACAAAACTGACAGTTGGCCCGAGAAAACAAACCCACGGGCCCACTATCATCCCCTCATCCCACTAACTTTATCCCATTGGACAATTCCAGTGTTTCACTCCACAGTCCACACGTGACACGAGCACCCCACACTCAAAAACCCCACCGTGGCCTGCCATCTCCCGCCATGAGTGCCCCATGCCTAGTAGTCATTGCCTCCTCAGCAGCCGCCGGGAACCCGTCCGCGGACATCCACCGCCGCGCGTCGGGTTCACCTCCGCACCCAACACTTACAGCGGTTTCGACTCAGCCGTCCGTCACTGAGGTGTGGCGCGCCATCAGCGTCGCTGACGACCCATCCGCCTCCGAGAGGGAGAAACAATCCTGGTTCATGGAGCTTCTGGAATCCACGCCGATTGGGCAACCGGAGGGCGACGCCAAGCACCAGCTCCGCGAGGTTGCCGAGTTGGTCCTCGACACCATTGAGGCGTGCACTTGCGTAGGTGATATGGACAATGAAACTCTCTCTGATCCCGTTAATTATCTTCTCTCTTTGTTTTTGATATTGTGTATATGGAATTAGGCCTCGTTCGAGACATATTCTGCTGGATTGTTTGCTGAACAGGAGGATTCTGGACAGTTTCTCTTACAATCGAAGTCGCCTCTACATAGAATCGAATCCATTGGAACACGATTCTTCTTTGAGTCTCGACCCGATGCGGAACATAGAAGTCGCACTCGGCCTAAGCCAACTCTCTTACAATCATAAGTAGCTTCTCCTATAATCCAGAATCCATAATCTGTCCCGAATGAGCCTTAATATGCTATAACATTTGTTGAGGTGTCCGTGGCGTTGTGGTAACAATCGCCATTAGATAATCCATTTCAGTCATGCCAATATATGATCACTACAGTGTGTTGTCACTGCAATTACAAATTCGCAATGCCATTTTACTAGAGTTTCTAATTAATCCTTTCAAGAGATTATGTAACATCTCAGAATTAATCAAAAAGTGAAATACAGGTGTCTAAATTGACTTTGGTCTTAATTTGAATTTTCAGCATTTATCTGGATTTTTGGAATTTGTGCAATTAAGGAAAATGATTTTTGAATAACCTAGTATGGTTTTTGAATTTAAAATTTCAATTTGGATCATGATAAAGTCTATAAATAATTTAATTAAATCTTAAATAATCCCCATAGCACCTCCAAAAAGTTTCAGATTTTTTTGAATCTATTTAATGCCTCTGGAAAATCAAATACATTATTTATTTAATAGGACAGAGACATCAAATGGTTTTTATAAAATTCCATATAGCCGATCATACTCTGAAAATTTTATGGGGGCTTTAGCTCTACCTCAGAATCATTTAAAAAAAATTCATAAAATTATGCGTCGGTTTGATAGCTCAATCAAATTCAAGTAGGAATTGCTGCCAAAATAAAACAAAGAATAAAATCAGAATTTGCCTGAAAAGGGAAGCGTCTTTTGGAGAAAACCGTCTCCTCATAAGAAAAACGTAAAGTGGATGATTATGCTATCTCTAAATGGCTTGAGCTATCCTTCTCTCCTTTGCGCTCACTGACAAGTCGGGCCTGCTTGTTAGGCCATATGTTAGCGAGTGCCTAGCCCGGTTCACACCCCGCCTCGCCCTGAGCCACACCATGCGCACACCACGCCATGCCAGATCACTCCCCGGCACAGAAATCATCTCCGCATCATCATTCCGCCTGGCACCACCTCGCCGGCCTCACTCTACGCTCTGCCGCGCCAAAGACACCCCGACACCCCTCTGGTACTTGTGCCACCGACTTGTGCTGCTGCCACGACCACCCATGCACCTGCTGCCCCTACTATTCCCTGAGCTCGCATGCATGCTACCATTGCCGGGAATTTCTACGCCAGCGTCCTCTTCCTTCTGTCCATGGAACCGCGGTTGCAGGCACGCAGTGAACCACCCTCCCGTGCCTACAAAATCCACTCCACCATTGCCTTGAGCTTCCTCCACACCTCCCTGAGATCCCCTACTTGAGCCCGAAGCCCCTACGCCACCGTGGGACCTCAGCCGCCGCCAAGTATCGAGAAACAGAGCAAGCTCAATTGGGCTACTCGGTGAGCCATACCCAAACCCATTCAATGTGAAGCACTGTTGGTATCCCCTAATTAAATTCCTTGCCTCATTCGCAGCTCTGAATGCTTGTAGCACCACCACATTGGACGCCGTCTTCTTAAGCTCTGGCTACCATTGCTAGCGTACCTCGATGCTTCTTCGCCATCGCTAGGTACCAAAACGAGCTCCATAGGGTACCCTATCTCTGTTCGGACCCGAATATGCAAATTCGGACCCTCTGTGTATTCTGCACTAGTTCAGGATCACGCTAGTGCACACAGGCTCAACATTGATGAATATCACAATCATATTTAACGGTAACATAATAAAAACTTCATCAATATTAAATATAACTGTTGAACGACTTTATGGTCAACCTTACATGGATACGCCTCGCAAGGCTAAGACTGAAAGTAAATAAATTGCAGCGGAAATAAACACAAGCGTAGAAACCCTTCAATCTGTCACAGGCAATTGACAAGGTTCGCACCCTAGTTATTTGCCTCTTCCTCAAAAGCAGGCGTTGCTTCTTCTCCAACTGGTGATATTTTGTTGCAAGGGGGTGAATACATAAAGCACTCAACAAGTTGCGCACAAAACGCAAGTCTAATATTCTATATGCATGGCTTAATACAAAGGATAAGCTAACATGGTTATTTTGCATAAACAGCGTTCGTAAAAGAATAGTATTAACAGATTGAAAGACAGTAAAACAAATAATATGAATAATACATTTTTCCATTTGTCTTCCAATAACCAACTCATTACCTTATTCCACATTTCACATCCATACCCCATCTGTTTTTAATAAAATCTAACCCTTGACTGTAATCACCTAGCAATGCTAATACCGCGAGCACGGCTATTCGAATAGGTTTTACACTCTGCAGAGGTTATACACTTTACCCACAAGATACAACCATACACCACAAAGACGAGTGATTATAACAAAGCCTTTCCAATGCCTATCTAAACCCAATACTATCCGCTAAGGTTTCAACACTAGTGGGACTGGTTACCACATCCAGGACCCCCCTTTTGCGCCATGTGAGTCTACCCATACACTCGGAATCCACATTACCAAGACAGTACCAAAGCCTAGACATAACAATTTAATCAGCTAGGCCTGTCCCATAACAGACATGTGGTTGTATGAATGACTCAGTTCAAATTCTTGCAAGGTTAAGTCCTTAATTGACCGAGGTAAGACTAACTAAAAATCATCATAACCGTGAACCAACCATTATCATAAAAAGCAATACGACCGCCCAAGTGCCACATTGGCCCACCATAAATACATGGCATTTGCCTCAGTCTAAATCATTTTACCACCCCGGTTGATTACCATGCACCACGTGCCATCAACAACAATAACATTGTGTGACAACATCCGACACATAAGTTAATAAATATGTTCCATAATCATTAAGCAAGATTAACCATTTTTACATAAAATGATGACTCGTTGCACGGCTAAGCATTCTACTTGCGTTCTAACCAACCATATTGGCAATTATAGCTACCAATTAGTATTAAACCATTCTAGAGTGACAAATAAAATACGACATACAACATGGCAAGGTGGATGTAACTCAAATGGACAATAACTAATCCCAACATATTTGAAACAACGATACTTGAATTAATATGCAATACTTTGAATCAAAATAATATTTAAAGCATAGGTTCAACATGATCAAAGCACAACTTGCCTTCAAACAGCTCTGACCTCTGCTCTGGACCTTACTCGGGTGCTGTCTCCTCAATCACAAACTCACCGGGCAACTCGACGTCTATGCATAACAAGCGAGAAAGTAATAAATAGCAAATACAGAGAGCAATATCAACTCCAAAAATTAAATACAATTCACCATTAAATAGAGCATGATTTTAAAAAAATTTAGAAACTGGAATCACCTCAATCAGAGTTCAAATGCAAAAGATATAGCTATTCAAAGTTTGGAAAAAAAGATAATTCTGAAAAATATAAAAACCGAATTAACCGAATTACTTTTACACTGGAAAATAGCATTTATGATGTCATGCTGAAGTCAGAACCGAATATGATTTTCGGCTAATATCTTTTCTAAAAAACAATTTATGACGTCACGCTGACGTTAGCAGACACGTGGCCCAATCGGGTGTTGACACGCGGCACAACCACGGTGCGACACGTGTCACCGGTGTATGGACTTGGTCCACAGCCGACGCTGGTCCATGGTGGACCGGTGGCACTGTGCCCGTGCATCGGCTAACGCAAGCACACACGTGGCACCCTTGGATGAATGACACGTGGCATAGATTTAATGGACACGATTAAACTCACATCGGCGATGATCTCGACCGTTTATTTTAGATCGGATGGTGGAGATCAGAAGCGATGACGTCAGCGAAACCGGCGACTGTGATGCCTCGGTTTCTACGCGACACGCGACAGCACGGGACTGGCCCAACACGCGGTGCGATCACAACCATTCGGTTTGAATCTGACGGCTCAGATCTGACGACAGCGACACACGCGGGGACACGCGGCACGATCTGCACCGATCGGTATGGATCCAACGGTGGCGACAGGCGAAGCAACAGACGACGACGTGGCGAGATTTGAACCGCACGATTAAAATCTAATGGCTAAGGTTGACGGAGTTTTTTTACTGTAGATGAGGCGACGTGGCTTGATCCTTACCGCTGATTGCAGATCCAACGGTCCTCAAGCTTCGGTGCTCGGCGATGGCGTGCGGTGGTGAAGGCTTGCTGGAAACGAGGACGGCGACATGACTGACGATGTTTCCAAGGGTCTTTGGCGACGTCTTCTGGTGCGTTTGAAACAGCTCGGTGAGGGCGACACTCCGGTGACCTTGGCAACGGCGGAAGCGGCGGAATGAGGCAAAAACTCACGACGCACCAAGCGCAACTACGGCGAGCTTTTGCCGGCAAACGGCGGTGGCTCAGGATGCGCGCGCTAGGGCTACGGATGCGTCTTGACGTGCACGACACAGAGGTGGCGGCGGCGCGTTAAATAGGACCCTCGGCTTCCGTGTAGGGTGCAAAAATGAATTCTGAGTCCCATGGGATACGGCGACGCGGCGGATTCGGACGAGCCGACTTGGCGCGACCACAGACGTCCATGCGAACTCGATTGGGCAGCTGACAGCAAGCGATGACGCGACACGATCACAACTGTTGGATCAAAATCCAACGGTCGCGCGGCTAGGGTTCGACGGGGTGGGCTGCGCGGACTGGGATGCTCAAAGAAATAGGCCGGACCGGGTGGGTTTCGGCCCAACACTGTTCATCCGATTTTTAAAACGATTTCGAATTAAAATAATTTAGATAAATATATAAAGCCATAATACATAGCAAAAATATCAGGAAAAATCCCGAAAAATTCCAGAAAATATTTTGGAAAATTTGGAACTCAAGTAAAATATTTCCAACCAAAGATCATTAATACTTTTCTCTAAATAATCAAAAGATAGCAAAAGGCTTTATTCAAAATTCCAAAATGAATTAAATAAAACCTCAAAAATTCAATAACAAAGAAAAATCATATTAAATCCAATAAAAGCAAAATTTTGGATGTTACAATCTCTTCCCCTCTCTTCCCCGAGGACGACCACCCCCTAGAACTCCCTTGCGGCTACTCGAAGCTTCCTCCACCGCTCCTTCTCACTAATGGCCACTTCAGTCACTCTCTGCTGCTACCGACACTTCACCAACATCTTAAACAATCTATATTAATACTTGGTATAGTCGCTTACAAGTGCTTAAAGGCCTCGCAACACATGCTGCACACTTAGCAAACATAAGAACCAACTCAACCTAAGCACACCAATCTAACGCCTAAAGGGTGACATTTCTTATCTTAAATGGACTAATTCCCACACATAAGTCTCAACTGACTAGATTAAATACCATCACTCGTCAAGCCGTCTAAGTTGAGGCTCCCCTGAGGCGTAAGATGGCGGGTAGGCGGTCATCGGTGCAAAGCGATCTTGATGACCAGGAACAACGGCCTTAAACTACACAAGCACCTCCTACGGCTAGGGGTGCAAACGGAGCGAATACGGACGGATTTCGCTCATCTCGTATCCTATTCAAATTTTTTTTCTCAGATACAAAGTCGGATACGGACAGTACCGGATTCAAATACGAATACGAATTACTTCGGTCGAAGTAATGAATACGGAGCGAATACAGGTCATTCTTAATACGGTTAGTCTCGGTCACGAATAGTTAGTCGGATAATACGTGAAAACAGAAACCATATATGTCGCGCATATATAAGATTTCGTATTACTTCGGACAAAAATAAGATTTGTGCAATCGAAAACACCCCAATTTAGAATTGAGCTTTCCAAGAACTATTCCTTTCTTATGTACTTGCAAGAACAAAATAAATGCGAGTGTTGCAGATTCTGGTTCAAGGCACAACAATATATTGTAGAACGGCTAAAATCTAGGAGAAAACAGGAAGTTCTTGAATATTTATGGAAGTATACTCCTGAACCATCCAAGCTACAGTGGATGACTATGAAACTAAATGGTGCAAATACTATGCAATTTCCATTATAAACTGAGCAACTCCTTGCAGTTCAGTACTTTGAGCTTCCATATCGAACAAATGAAGAGTATTTGATATTTGATACATTCCGATAAGCAAGCATTTAAATTCAATGAAGTAAATTATCATGCTTATGTTTTTCAATGAAGTAACTAAGGACGACAACTACGGATGGGACCAAGAACCAAATTAACCCTCGAAACATTCATACATACAGCCCACCCTATCCATAATCTCCATCTCACAAGTGGAAGGATTTACTAATTTGCGAGAAAGAACTAAAAGCATATTGTGGTTTTGGATCCTCTCCAACAGCATGACGAGCGTTACCCGGAGCAGAGCAGGCGAGTGACGGTGGAGGCGAGCTCACGGGGGATGCGTAGCATACAGAGCTGCAGCCGTAGAACTTGCTCTCGTCTGGCTTCTCCATGTGACCATGTCCATGGCCATTCAGGGGAGTATTTACGATTCAGAGGAACTAATTGGCCACTTAGCAAAATTTATCAATTCAACCCATAAAAAGAAACCCAACATCCACACTAGAAACAATTGAATTAATCAACACATTAATTGGCAATTGCTCAGATTGCCACTGGTTTGCTCATGCACATCACACGGTCGCAAGACAGCAAACCGTATCTACTCACCTGCTTGTTGTAGATCACACGGTGGCGGCCAGGAGATCACCTCGCGGTGGCGGCCGGCCGTGCGACGAGAGCAGGGCCGCTCTGCAGGGCGGTGGCCAAGACCCGGGCCGAGAGATCGCCTCACGATGGTGAACGGACCGACGGAGTGCCGAGTGGATGGCGCACAGGCCGACGTCGAGTGGGGAAGGCCGGAGAAGGGAACTGCCGCCTCGGGTGGAGAAGGACTGGGGACTTGGATTGGGGATTTGGGGTGTTGAGAAACCCTAAAGCCCATCGCAAGCCCATGTGGTCCCTTATGCCGAAACCCTAGAGAGCGCTATAAAAGGAGGAGGGGGGTCCCCCCCATGTACATACAGAATTCATTAGTAATAAAGAATTTCCGCTTTCGCTCTCCCTAAACACGTGTCTCTCTCTCTTTCTGTTCTCCACTTCAGATCTGTTCGGGAACCCCGGACTATTCGATAGCGAGGTTCCTTAACACGTTATCAGCACGAATTGCTCTACGGAGATCAGATTGAAAAGGTGAGAAAAGGTGGGATTAGCGTTTGAATCTAATCGTTAGCTTTTATGCATGCATCTATCCTCGTGGCACGGCTACACGAAGAATGCTCGGCGTCTGCCTCGCGACGGCCACGATACATGAATTCACCGTTCATCTCGGAAAAAGAGGAAATACATCATCTCGTTTTGCGCTCGCGGCGTCTGCATTGCCGCCGTTCCCGACCGGTGCGCCTCGGCTCATGCATCGCGACGCAATTTGCGCCGCCACCGATCAAGTCCCGCCGAGCACGGCTTCGGCTCGCGCAGGCTGCGTCGCCTCGGCCGCGTCGCTCGCGTCGGCGCGACCCGCCCAGCCTCGCGCGTCGTCGCGGTTTCGCATCCACAGCGCCGCGAAGCGCGCCAGCGTCTGCGCCTCGCCGGCCGAGCACAAGTAGCTCGGCCATTGTCGCCAGCGCTTCGCCGCCGCGGCGGCACCGCACGCATGCCGCCGCGCCGCCGCGCGCTTACGCCGAGCCAAGCTCCCGACGTCCGCGCCGGGCCGCAGCCGCCGCCGCCGCGCAAGAAGCGCACGGCGCCGTCCGCCCGCCCCGCCCGCCTCGCGGCCGCGACGAGGCCTTAGTCCCACCGCCGCAGCGCGCCACGAAAAAGCGCGCCGCCTCGGTGCCACCGCCTTGGCCGACCGGCTCATTGCGCGCGACCGCGCCGGCCGACGGCGCCGCCGCCTCGGCGTGCTGCGCTGCCGCCTCCGGCTCAGCTCGCATGGCCGGCGCCCGGCTGCAGAAGACGCACCGCTGCATTGCCGGCCAGTATCGCCGCCGAGGAAGTTACTGCCGGCGGTAGGCTGCGCCCGCACCGCACCTCGGCATCCCGCCCGCAAGACGGCAAGCCGCTGCCGCACCACCATGCCGCACCCCGCCCGACGCCGTGCCTCCATGCCGCCGCACCGCCGTTCTGCGCCCCGGTCGAAGCCAAGCAGTCGTCGCTACGCCCGATGTAGGCGTGCGGCCGGATGGATCAAGAAAAGGAAAGGGGAGGCGGCGCGTGAAAGGAAGAAAGCGGCAAGAAGAAAAGAAAAAATGGGGGCACGCACGGGGCAAGTTGCGGCGGCGGCTAGGGAAACCCTAGCCGCACGCCATGATGGGCCAGAGCGGGCCAAGAAGGCCACGTAGGCCAAGCGGGAATGGGCCGATTCGGCCAGAAGAAAAAAAAAAGAAAAGAAAGAAAAGGGAAAGAAAAAAAAAAATTGCAGAAAAATTGCAGAAAATTTTGAAAAATTGCCAGAAAATCAAGAAGATTTATTTGGCTCTATTTTTAATTTTTCTTGCTCTATTTCTCTGTTTTATGAATTTTCTTTATGAATTTTGAATATTTGCTTTATTTTATATAATGCAATGCATATGAATTTATTTTCTGCATCTTTATGCTTTTCGCAACCATTTTCTATTAGATTACACTTGATAATCTAATGTCGAATTTTGAAATCTTGAAGATGTCGGCATCGTGAATCGTGAGTTTGAAGAAGCGCCCTGCACGGTCGTAACTATCTCACTTGGGCATCGGACGTAAAGATCGTTCGTGGGGGCAAGAAGCTCCGCGACAATTGGTCTAGGGTCCTCGCGGGACGCCTTGAAACCTACCGCCGAGCAGAATGATCAAGCCTTGCACTCCTCGGGCACCACCTCTCGGCCACTCTGAAGAATGAATACATGGTCGAGGAGAGTGCACTCAAGCTTTGGACCGCACTTGAGCGGTTCGAAAGCTCAAGTACACCATCTTGCCCCAAGCACGCAAGATTGGGTGCGCTGAGGTTCTGAACTTGAGCAGTGGCGAGTATAATTACGCCTTGCATGTAATTTGTACCAATCTCTCTATGTGGCATGAAGATCAGCGATGAAGAAAAGATTGAGAAGACTCTCTACCTTCCACCCTAATGCTATCCAGAGTGCACGCAACTATCATCGGGACGCATACAAGAAGTATAGCGAATCGATTGATGTAATGCAAGTTGCGGAATCACAAGACGATGTTCTACGCAAGAACTATGTCTCATGACCACTGGAAGGGCAGCGCACGTAAGTCAATGCCAATAGCTACAAGGTGAGAAAGCCCATTCATAGAAAGAAGGGCAAACAAGGTGAAAAAGAGAAGTTTGTGCCAAGGAAAGTCAAAGCCGTTAATGCATGAATCGCATTTCTTTTAGATTATGGTTGTTAGCATTTTCTTTGAATAATGAATTGTAAGCTCTAGAAGAGCATACTTCTCTCATGAATAAATATGCAATTTATTCTTTATTCGATATTCTTTCCTTTACAAGCAATTTTGAATTATTTTGCCTCTGTTTTATTGGGATTATAGTAGCATAACAAATACCATCTTAAGAGAGTCTAAATACTTTGATCGATCACGAAGAATTTGGAAAGATTACTACGATCGCGAGAAGCGACTCATATGTAATCGGCTCGGGAAGAGCCACTATTATATTGCCTATGGGTACAACTTTGGTAATTGAAGAAGCCCTTTTGTACCACGAATCAACTCGCACTCTCTTAAGCTTTAAAGACATCGCGCCAATGGTTTTCACGTAGAAACCAATGAAGAAAATGGCAAAGAATATTTGTGCATTGTGAAGCACGCGGTATGTGGAAAAATGGTATTAGAAAAATGTCCCTCATATGAATCTGGGTTGTACTACACAAATATTCATGCACCCGAAGTGTATACTTCCTTGAAGACTGTTTTTAGAAGCTCAGAGTTATTTTCTTAATGGCATGGTAGATTAGGTCATCACGGTCTTAGAATGATGAGAAATATAGTGAACAACTCACGAGGTCATGGCATTAATGTTAAAAATTTCCGAATCATGAAGATTTTGTGTGCCCTACATGTGCCACCGGGAAATTAATAACTAGACCCTCTGTTATGAAAGTGCAAAGTGAAATCCCTGCATTCCGAACGCATCCAGGGGATATTTTGCGGTCCGATTCAGCCTGTCGAGGCCGTTTCGATACTTTATGGTGCTCATCGATGCTTCCTCGAAATGGTCGCATGTATGCTTGTTGTCAACAAGAAACCATGCTTTTGCAAAGTCGATCTCGCAGATCATAAAATTAAGAATGCTTTCCCGATCATCGCGTGAAGTCCATCGAATGGACAATGCGGAGAATTTACTTCAAAGGCATTTGATGATTATTGCGACAACAGGATAGCGATTGAGCACTCACCGCACGTCCATACGCAGAATGGACTAGCGAAGCACTAATAAAGAGGATTAAGTTCATTGCGGACCGCTTTTGCGAGTTGTAACTTGCCCAACACTTGTTGGGGACACGCGATCTGCACGCAGATAGCACTTATCAATTTGGACCATCGGCCTACAACACCCATTCTCCTATGCGGCTTGTGCACGGATCATCCCGAAGATCTCCCATCTTAGAAAATTTGGGTGTATGGTATATGTACCTATACCACCCCTCGGTGATTTGAAATGGGCCCTCTCCGCAAGTCCGGGATATCGTTGGTTATGGGAGTGCATCCATAATCGGTATTTGGAACCCATATTTGGAGACTTGCATCTGACTCGATTCACGATTGCATCTTTGACGAGGATCGTTTCCGTCATTAGGGAGAAATCAACCTTTGGATGAAAAATGCCGGAAATCATATGGCATTCCTTTGGGATCCCGCACATGACCCCGAACTAATGAAGCAAATCAAGAAGTCTAGAAGATAATCGATTTGCGAATTTAGCAAATGAATCGCTGATCATTTTGTGATCGAAGGCGTGGTTAAGTCGCATGTACCACAAGAAATGCACCGAGAGGGTGGAAATACCAAAGAAAATAGAAGGTATCCTCAACCTGTTCAGAGGCCTCAAAGAAAAGAACAGCAATCTGCTCCTCAAACCCAAAGTACCCGGAGGCGTCTGGAGAAAAGCGGCGAGAGGACTTACCACAACCAATCACGAAAATGCCCCAAGGAAAGAAGGGGAGCGGTTGAGACTGCACTGGAAAGAAGCCAATGGAAAAGGCAATTCCGGACTTGAATCTTCCCCTGCAGAAGCCGCGGAAATAATGTGTGCGCACACATAGGCGATGAAAAGCTAAAGGAACTTGCTCTGCGATAGGGAAAAGCGTGAAGAGTAAGTAGAAGTGCATGAAGCACCCCATGAAGAAATGGCCATAAACTTTGTAATAACGGGAGAATCCACGGATAGAGCAACGACCAGCGTTGATGCATACTTCGCAAAGAAGATTGCCTCGATCATTGATCATGATCCCGAGCCTGCATCTCTCGCAGAGTGCAAGAAAAGGCTAGATTGGGAAGAATGAAAAAAGGCAATCACGGCAGAGTTAGTCTCTCTGAACAAGAGAGAGGTGTTTGGGCCCGTATGCCGCACACCTCCCCATGTAAACCCCGTAGGTCACAAATGGGTCTTTGTTCTAAGAGAAATGAAAACAACGAAGTTGTAAGGTACAAAGCAAGGCTTGTAGCTCAAGGTTTCACTCAACGTCCTGGAGTTGATTATGAAGAAACCTATTCTCCGGTCATGGGAGGAATTACCTTTAGATATTTGATCTCAATGGCAGTCAACTTGAAGTTGAGAATGAAGCTAATGGATGTTGTCACAGCATACCTGTATGGAAACTTGGATTCGGAGATATACATGAAAGTCTCAGGAAGGAATTCTTATCCCGAACCAAGATGGAGCAAATAGAAACACATGCAGTGTGAAATAGGAGAAATCTTTGTATGAAATTTAAGCGATCGGGAAAAATGTGGTACAATCGCTTGAGTGATTTTCTCTGCAAGAAAGGCTACACAACAGTGAAGATTGTCCATGTGTGTTTATACAACGATCCCGAATGGATTACAGTATAATCTCCGTCTATGTAGATGACTTGAACATCATTGGGACGGATGAAGAAATTGAAGTGGCATGCTCATACTTGAAGTCCGAGTTTGAAATGAAAGATTTAGGTAAAACCAAGTTTTGTTTAGGCTTGCAGCTTGAACATGTCCAAGGAGGAATCTTGGTACATCAATCAACCTACACGCAGAAAGTGTTGGAAAGATTTAGCTTTGAAAAAGTATATCCTGCAAAGACTCCAATGGTCGGAAGGTCACTCCAAGCAGACCTAGACCCATATGAGACCTAGAGAAGAGGGAGGAAGTCACGGGAGCAGAATTCCCATATTTGAGTGCGATTGGAGCGCTCATGTACCTTGCGAATAGCACTAGACCGGACATTGCGTTGTTGTGAATTTGCTAGCACTGATGCAGTCTGAGAACCCACCAAAAGGCATTGGAAAGGGATCAAGGACATCTTCCGCTACCTCCAAGGAAGCAAAGACCTCGGTCTGTTCTTTAGAAGAAATAATGAATTGAATTTGGTTGGCTATGCCGATCTTTGGTATTTATCGGACCGCATCTTGGCAAGTCCCAAGCGCTATGTTTTCCTATGTGGAGGAACAGCAATTTCTTGGAAGTCGTCTAAGCGGACTCTTGTCTCGGCGTCGACAAACCACTCGGAAATCATCGCTTTGTATGAAGCATCTCGTGAATGTGCATGGCTCGGAAGAATGGTTCACCACATCCGAAGTCATGTGGTTTGAACATTGAGCAAACTCCTACAATAATTTATGAAGATAATGCGGCTTGTGTTGCCCAAGCACAAATGGGATATGTGAAGAGCAATCTCACGAAGCATATCAACCCCAAGTTCTTCTATGCTCATGAATTGCATAAGATGAGCGAGATCAAGATATTGCATACTAAGTCATGTGAAAATCTTGCAGATTTGTTCACTAAATCACTCCCGGCATCTACCTTTGAAAGGTGCGTGAAAGGAATTGGGATGATGAGACTTAGAGAAGTCAGATTTCGGGGAGATATGTCACATACTCCCACATGAATCTGAGCATGAATTATGAATACCCAACATGAATCTCGAAGATTAGCAATTGAAGTTGGGAGAATTGTACTCTTTTTCCTTAGCAAGTTTTTCATGAAGTTTTCTTGCGTAAGGTTTTAACGATGCAATTCGTGCAACATAGTAAGCGTATGCTATGTACTCTTTCTCCAAGTATTTTTCCCACTGGGTTTTTCTGGAGTTTTAATGAGGCATATGCATCTCGCGGCAAAGGGCCCAAGGGGGAGTGTTGGGAAACCCTAAAGCCCATCGCAGGCCCATGTGGTCCCTTATGTCGAAACCCTAGAGAGCGCTATAAAAGGAGGAGGGGGGTCCCCCCCATGTACACACAGAATTCATTAGTAATAAAGAATTTCCGCTTTCGCTCTCCCTAAACACGTGTCTCTCTCTCTTTCTGTTCTCCGCTTCAGATCTGTTCGGGAACCCCGGACTATTCGATAGCGAGGTTCCTTAACATGGGGAACCAGGGTTGGGGATTTTGGATGGCGAGGTGGGGCGGTCGGGAGGGCCGTAGGGCTCTAAGGGCGGTACGCGGTACGGAGGTTTGGGTTTCCACTTTCCAGCCTGAGCGGATACTAAACGGATACTAAACGGATAGTTTCGAATAAAAATACGGATATATCCGAATTCGATGGATATTATCATTCTGAATCCGTTTTCGTATCCGAAAAAACTATCTGAATCCGTATCTGATATAAAAAAATGGATATCCGAAATTATGTTCCAAATAAGATATAAGATCCGAATTTACACGGACGGACGGACGGTCGGAAATTATCCACTCCGTTTGCACCCCTACCTGCGGCACAAGCTCTGAGTCTTTAGGTTCCATCTCTACCTCTTCGGGGTCTTCCTCTTCATCCAATTCCTCTTTGATGTCCACTCCAGCGACGAACAGGGCTTCCTCCAGCTCTACTATCCTCTTTAGAAAATAGTTTTGAAGAATGTAAAAAAAATAGCTAATCTATCTAGGGTCAATACCTACAATCAGTATGGCTCAAATACCACCACTGTCTGGACCCGAATATACAAACCAGGACCCTCTGTGTATACTGCACTAGTATAGAATCACGCTAGTGCACACAGTTGCAATATAGATGAAATATCATAATCATACACAGTGAAAACATACAAAATACTCTATTTATTGAATAAAAGATAGTTGTTTGACCTTATGATCGACTTTGCATTAATACGCCACATAGGGCTTAAAATCTAACAAATAAAACAGCAGCGGAACGAAAACTTCATAGAAAAACCCATCAATATGACATAGGCAACTGACAAGGTTCGCACGCTAGAAACTCGCCTCCTCGTGGTACTCTTCCTCAGGAGACAGTGTAGACTTTTCTTCAATTGATGATTTTGTTACGGCAAGGGTGAGTACATAAAGCACTCAACAAGTTGTGCACATAATGCAAGTCTAAAATAACTATATGCAAGGCTTATTCCAAATGAATGGCTGATATGGCTATTTTGCAATAAAGAAGCATTTACAAATTGAAAACAATAAATAGATTGAAATAACAGTA
Organism: Otatea glauca; assembly: GCA_036346275.1. Taxonomy (NCBI): domain Eukaryota; kingdom Viridiplantae; phylum Streptophyta; class Magnoliopsida; order Poales; family Poaceae; genus Otatea; species Otatea glauca. The sequence continues at coordinate 31,665,832 of CM070728.1, forward strand.
AAGCAAATAACAACAATAAGTAACTTTCAGGTATTTCTCGAGATAAATTGGCACACAACCCTAATCAGTTCATAATATTTTAAATGGCACACAGGCTCCCTTCCCAATTTTTATTTCATAAAATCTAACCCTTGACTGAATTTTTTTAGCATTGTCCATAACTGGGGACACAGATATCCGAATAGATTTACACCCTGCAGAGATTATACACTTTACCCACAAGATATGATCAATCTTATAACATCGGCCATTATGCGTACCCATCGACGCGCGACTAAGAAGATTATAACAAAACCTTTTGGAAACTATATCCAAACATAAACCCTCCCGATAAGCCTGAACTCGCTGTTCTTTCCCTCACAAAGAGCAGAAGAATTGAAAGGACTCATCGTTGGACTAGGAACAATCCTTGTTCAAGATGTGAGGCCACTGCGCACATACCCTCCGTTGACCGCACAAATATTTTGGTCTTCCACCTGAGGCATCATATGTCAAAACTCGGTAACTTACTGAGCTAGGTCTGGCCCATAACACGCACAATCACAAATTGGTATCACAGTCACATATAAGCTTCATTACACAGCGGAAGCAAAGTTACATAATATTCTTACAATACCAAAAGTAAAAACTGCAGTGGAGACAACTTCTTGTAGTATGCCTTTTTAACCCATTGCCCCATAGGCAACTAACAAGTAAAAACCCTAGAAGAATTCATCGTTAAATTCCCCGAATCCGGTATGAACGTAAGAGTCGTCGGGATAGTCTGATTCTTCACCTAAAAATGTCAACATAGGCAAGTTGAGTACTTATGTACTCGCAAGACTTTTACAAATCCTATAATACATGCAGGTCATTTCAATGGAAAGGCTATTATGGTTAATTTGCATAAAGCCAATTTGGAATGTAAATACATAATAGTAGATTGCCAAACGGAATTTATGTAAAAGCAATTTAATACGGGCAGTAACAGAATATAAGCATAAATAAATCTCATGTACCTGGGTATCATGACCATACCCACGAACCATTTCCACCGACACACGGTAGAAACCAGATTTTATGAAAATAGAAACTGCTAACTATGTGATGACTTTACCAAGTGCCCATTACCACGGGAGCGACTAATCTATTAGTTTTACACTCTGCAGAGGTATACAACTTTCCCCACAAGACATGACTAATTCTTTGAGCAATCGATATTAGCACACTTCCTTTGGTGTGCCGCAGAGAGTCATGATATAACCGTTACATTATTTAACCCTGACTTTGCACCAGGACAGTGACGATAAACCCATTCTGTGGTGGAAGAACTCAGAGCATAGAAATGATGGAACTCCCCACAGTATGGCGTACACCGTTATATTGGTAAACGTTTATTCCATGATCACCTCGGTGTGGAGGTCCCTTCGAGCATTCCATTAAGAAACATCTCGTACTACTCCAGCCTTCCAAGTGCAAAGCCAGTTTTAAATAACTTAATAAGTTAGAACTGTCCCATACCAGCACTTGTGGTTGTATGATAATTCTTGGCCTGAAAACAACCCATAGTTCAGTCCTTAACTCGACACGGGCAATAGTCTCCCCCTACACTACGTGCAAAGACATGCACTTCCGTCTATTGCCAATAATTGCCCGCATCTAAACCATAGTTTTATTTCTATTTTTAATCAAAATACCAATCATAAAGAAAGATCATACCCATTAAATGTCATATCCAATATTTTTAATCATGTCGAGGTTTTATATTGCTTTAAGCATGGCTAAGCATGATACTGAGTGTAAGTGACCCAAATTGACATCAAATAATGTCTATGTTATTCTAGGGTTATCAAGGTTCACAAATCCATACTTATCAAGGAAGTTCTATGTAGCTACAGGTACAACTACTAATTTCCATAATATACCAAACTTTAATAAAAGTAACGTATGCAGTAAAATATTTAATAAAAATATTTATAAATATGGGATTAATATGGTCAAAGGGGTGCTTGTCTTGTTGATTATCTTCGACGTCGAACTCCTGGTCGTCGACTATATCGGATTCGTCGGGTTCTACACGTCGTACGACAATATATAGCAAATAACAAATTTTTAATAGGGCAAAAAGAAATCAGATGGCAAGATTCAAATAAAAAAATTCATAATTCAGGATTAGTTGCATGGACTATTTATTCTTATTCTATGATTCAAAGGATTTAATTTATTTGGATCATTATTGAATTACTTTACTACATATTTAACAACTCAATTTTTTATTATAACAAACCCTAAGTATTTTTACATATTCAGGTTCCTGAGGTTACAAGAAGTCTAACAAAATTTATTTTACTAAATTTGGAGGTCATTTGCAAAAATTCTATGAATGGCATATTCTAGTCCTTCTCTTTAAATTTGAATTTAAAATTTAAACAAAGTTCACTTTCAAAATGTTTTTGCATATTATGAATCTACATGATTTATTATGAATTTATAAATTTATTTCATCAAATTCGGATTTAAAATACGCAAGATATGAACTATTGAATTTTCTAGTTTTTGAAAATACTGAAAATCAGAAAATTGCCGAAAACGGAAAGTGCGCTTTCGCAAGGAAAAGGTGCTTTCCATTTTCAGACGGCGCCTGGCTAAGACATTGACGGTCGAGCCCCAGATGGCAGCGGCATTCCGCGCGTGCGACCGACACGCGGGCCCAGGCTGGCCGCGAGACGCGCGACTAACAAGCGGGCCCGCGAAGTTGCGCGCGCGAGGTGGTGACCGGTGGGGTTCGCAAGTCGGCGACGCAGCGACACGCATGCGAGCGACGGGGCGGTAGCGTCGATGCACTGAAGCGCGTGCGTCGGCGGTGACATCCGGTCCCACGCGGCAGCGACTCCGAGCAGGGGAAACTTTTCCGAAGCTCGCCGGTGGCGGACTAGCACCGGGGCGGCGGAATGGGTTCCACAGTGAGCTTCAGGAGGTCCGTGCGCACACGTGGGTGGTCACGCGCTGGCCGGAGGTGGTCTACAGCGGCGCACCACCGTGTGGATGCGGCGGCGGCCATGGCCGATCAACGACGCGGAGGAAGAAGGGTGCGGCAAGCTAGGGCAAAGGTAAGGTGAGCTTCGGGAGGTTCATGCGCAACTAAGGGGGGTCTTTTTGGTTGTCGGCAACAAGGAAAAGTGGCGCGCCACCGTGCGGCTGCGGTGGTCGCCATGGCCGAACGGCGAATCGGCGAAACCACGTCTTCTCGAACCTCATCTTCACCAAATTGAGCATCAGTGCAATACAAGGATCTTATTTTGCCACTTGGTCAAAAGAATGAGTAACGGAGAGGGTTCTCACTGTGCGCGGCGACGGCGGAAGAAGTTGGGCGGTGAGAGAGCTTGTTGGAGAAGAAAGTCCTGAACCGAAGGTGTGGACGAGTTCCTGGCGTTGAGAGGAAGCTTCGGCTCGGTTGGTTTGGGCTGAGATTGGCTGTAGAGGCGGAACGCTGGATTTTCCTTTTCTGCGCTCGGTTCGCCGAAAATGAAGAAGACGGGGAAATGCGGCGGAATGAGGTGAGCGGGGGAAGAAAGAGTGGCTGCTACTGTGTCGGCGATGCGGTCAAAGGCGCCAGAGAGATCGGGAAAGAGGCAGTGCGGCTGACCGGGCGCGCGAGAGAGAGCAGAGAGGAAAAGGGGAGAAGAATCGGGAGCTGAGGCTGACATGTGGGAGCGAGCTGGCAGCGAGAGGCGGATGAACTGGCTGGCTGCCACGTCGGGCCCACCTGTCAGTGAGAAGAACCAACAGAGCCGAGGAGAGGGCTCTGGACAGATCGAGATTTCTCCACCAGTTCAAACCGTCATTTGGATTTATATTTTTATGAAAAATTTTACCTAAGTCGGCAAGGCAAAGATAAACATCCTGTAAACTTTTCAGGTAAAAATTCCAAGTAAAATTTTTATTAAAATTCTGACAATGGAGCTTCTTTAATTCTGCCGATTCTGTTTTGTATTTAATTGATGACTGAAATGAGGTTAAGATTTTATAAATTTTTTTTTGAGAGTCTTAAATAGTATTATCCACCTTCTGTAAAATTTTCAGATTTTTATAATTAATATTAGTTTTTAATAATTCTGACATTACTATTTTCCACTTTATTTCTTCACTATTTTCGAATTTTTAAAATTACAAAATGTAATATTTAATTTTTAATATTTTTACCAAAGGTAGGTACTGTTCTGATGTCGGCAAAGTAAAAATTTCAACCCAGGATAGCTTCTTGAGAATTCCACAGAAATCTATTACCTTCTGCCCTGATTTTCCTTTCACATGCTTTTGCTTTGATTAAATTATATTTTAATCAGTCCAGGTCTCCAACTGCTATAATCTGGCTCTAGAGAGCTCTTAACTTTTTTTTATGATTTTTGCAGATTTTTGTTGACTTGTAATTTTTATCTTTTTTACTTTTACCATTTTAATATATCCTTAATTCACTTTCTTTTATTAGAGAAATGGCAAAATAATTTATAATAATTCAAGAAAAGCCATAAAATACAAGAATAATTCACACAAATATTCTAGATATTATATTCCTCATTTTATTAATTTGTTTGGGCTGTTACATCTTTCCTTTCTCTTTCTACCTAGGGCGAGCATGCCCCTGGCTTCTTCTTCCTTTCTTCCTCTCCTCCCTTTCTCTTCTTTCTTTTTCCTCCCTGGCTCTCTCCTTCTTGCTCTTATTTTCTTCTCCAACTGAACCAAGCTCCTGTCCTCTAGCCGACCGGCCTCCTTCTCTGGCCGAGCACCGGCCCCCAGCGCCACCATGCGCCACGCACCGTGGGCCCCACACCGGTGTGTGCCGCTGCTTGCCATGGCGCTTCACCGCGCTGCTGCACCTCCTCGGCCTCCCGCGCCATCGTCATGCACTAGCCTCCCAGCGTTGGCCCGTGACGTCATCCATTCTGGCCTCACCTCGCACCGCTGCACGTCGCTCGCCCTGCATGCCAACCATGCGCCGCCACAGGTAGAGGTGGGCGTCGTGCCATGCTGGGCCGGCCCAGCACGGGCCCATCGTGCTTCGTGCCTGAACCGTGTCGGACCGCGATGGCCCGTCGTGCCGTGCCGTGCCAGCCCGGCTCATCTTCGGTGAGCCCAGGCATGACCCATTTGCGCTTCGTGCCTGCTTCATGCCGTGCCGGCCCAGGCCTGACCCATTTGCACTATTGCAACGAGAGGAAAGTAGCCAGAGATGTATGGAGTTGAGGTAGTAGATGCAAATATTATGAGGAAAAGGACTAAAATTTATTTATTTTCGAACAGTTACATAGAGTGAGGGAGATGTGCTCAACACGGGCGAGAGAGGGGGCAATAGACGAGAAAAAGTGTGAGTGAGACAGGCGAGAGAGATTGAGAGGGGGATTGAGAGAGACCGGTGAGAGAGAGAGAGCTGAGAGAGATTGAGAGGGACGAGCGAAATAGAGCAGCTTCTTGCACTGTCTCTCAATCTCTCTCAGCTCTCTCTCCCGTTTTGTCCGTCTCTCTCAGGTGTCGGCGATAGGGGTGGCGTTCATGCTACTGGGTGCATACATGGCGGTCATGCTCTGTGAGTCGGTAACCTTCATGCTAGGCTTCTTCCTCACGTCCTGGGTCATCGGGCCCGATACGGCTCATTCTACAGTATCGTGCCGGGCCGTGCCGCCCATCGTGCCCGATTCTCAGGCCCGGCATGGCCCGTGCTACAGTGTCATGCCAGCCCAGCACGGCCCACTTCGTGCCGGGTCGGGCTTCGTGTCGGACCGTGACGTCGTGCCTCGGGCCAACCCAAAAGAGCCTGGCCCGAGTGCCCACCTCTAGCCACAGGCGCTGGGCAACCTCACTCCGCGCACCTCGGTCTCGGCTTCGGCCACGTTACCCGGGGGCTGTGTCACGGGCTCCCGCACCATAGGTCGCAGCGTGCTCCATGGCCGAGCTTAATGCTTGCCACGACAGGCCATGGCTGCCGCGTTGGCCGCCACATGCAGCCGTGGCAGCGCAGCAGACTGCCGCGCCGCTGCCATGGCAGCCGTCGCCTGTTGATGTCAGCTGCCGTGGTAGCTGCCGCTTGCCACCGCCTTGCCTTGGTGCTGCCATGGCTGCCGCTGCGCACCGATCCTGGCCACTATGTTGCCAGCTCCTATGCCTTGCCTCTCTGTCCACGCTGCTGGCCGTCGCCTCCACGAGTTGCAGCTCCACTCTTCCTCACTCCTCTTGGGGCCGCCGCCTCGTAACACTGGTCTCCTGTCATAGCCCATGTTGGGGCCTGCTGCTCGGCATCACCTCGGCCACGCGCTGCTAGCCCCAGCCTTGCTGCGCAGCCACGCTGACCACGCACCGCGCCAAGCCGCCATGGGCTGCCGAGCTGCTGCCATGGCTGAGCAGCCCCATGGCGCGCCACAGTGCCGCAATACTGCCCCTTCCCTCATTCCTCTCCAAAACCCTCAAACTGACTTGCATGCGCATGATTTTTGTGAAAATAGGATGCTTGTATGATGAGAAATGCAATGGTATGACTTGCATTGCTTGATTTTTGAGTTTTGGGAATGATTGTGAAGAGAGAAGGTGGTGGGGGAGTTGAGAACTCATGCTGTTCTTGGGAGGAAGCAAACGAAATGGCAATGGGGAGGAAGAATGAGGAGAATGGCAGGAAGAAGAAAAAGAGGGATGGGGGAGACATGCTGGCAGGAAGAAAAGAGTGGGCAGGAGGGATGGTTAAAGGAAAAGATTAATGAGGGATGAGGCACTCGTGTTTTCTCTGTGGACAAAACAAGGTCCAAGCATTAATTTAGGCTATCATTCTTTGTCTAAAGTATTTTAAATTTTTTGTGCATGATATCAAGATTCTGTAAAAAGTTTTAAATTCCGACAAGGCTGCTGTAACTTTAGCAAACTGGATAGGACAAGGTCAAGGCAGTAAATGGGTTGCCATTCTTGACTTACAATTTACGAAAAAAAAATGAGTAAACTGGAGAGAGTTTTTACCATACTGTAAAATTTTTAGTTGAAGATAATTTCTGTAGAAATTATTAAAATTCTGACAAGACAGATGCATTAAAATTTTGTTTTCTTGTTTTTATTTTTCTTAGATAACAAATAAGATTTATTTTATATGAAACTTTTTATGTGTAAAACTAATTATTATTTCAAGTTATCATAAAAATTTCAGGGGATTATAAGTTATATTTATTTTTATAAAATTCTTAAATTGATAATATTATTTTTAAATTAATTATGTTTTTGATTTTATAAAATGGTCAAATCAACTTTATTATTTTTTAAACTTTTTCGTAAAGTTACCCTAGTGCTTTATATGATGTGGTAAAGTTTCAAGAATGTGAAAAGATATGTGAAAATTTTAATAATTCTGACATTGCACTGTTCATAGTCATATTATACAATTCTTGATTTCTTTTCATTAATAAATCAGTTCACGTTGCTTTGAAAATTTTTAGGGATTCCCTGGAGACGAGTTGGGATTTATATGAATTTTTTAAAATTTTATTTCTTAAGATATTGTGGGTTTTATATTTTGGAGGAGAATAAAGCAATCAATATAAAAGATTTTCTTAAAAGCCAAAATTCAAGAAAAAGTTTTAATATTGCAACTCATTCTTTTATTATGGTTTAAAATTCAAGAAAATGAGGAAAAAGATGATATTTCAAATTAAAATCTTGATTTCAGCTAAAATTTTTATTCAATATTATTTTTAAATTTTAAATTTTTATTCCTCCCAATTTTAAATTTTTCGGGATGTTACAATATCACTCCTAGCTTCCGGGTTTGGAAGTGCGTCGTGTGGGTTCTCCTCTAACACAACTTGTAAAATTCCACGTCGCTCTGCCGTCAGTAGATTTCTAAATTAAAACTTGACCTTTTCCAACAAATGGGTAATGGTATGGTTACTTTTGGATAATGAGCTACTTTTGGAGAAACGGCTTGGTGGCTGGGAGTATATATGCATATATAAATTCATGCATCAACTTTCCACGACTTGCTGAGTACCGGAGTACTCAGGCTTGCTTTTATTGTTGGTTTTTAAGCCCTGTGATGTCTACTAGTCCGGATGAAGTAAAGGTTGGCATTCATGATGCTATGAATTATTATTATGATGCTAATGTTGCTGAGGAGGACTATGAATATGAGGGAGCAGATGATCAAGACCCGACAGAATAGAAGGCTCTCAGGAGGGAGGCACTAGAGTATTATTGTAATAAATAGACGGACGGTGTAGAAATCATCATAGGTAGACCTAAGTCAGTACTATAAGTACTCTAAGAATAAAATTCCGTGTACTGAATGGTGGAAGTTTCTATGTGTGCATGTGTTATTTTCCTTAGCTGATCCTGGCGCAACTCTGTTATGTGATGCTTTTCACTAGGTCTAGCCTGGTCAGGCAAAGTGAGGGCGTCAGAGAAGATTTGTTACAGTAAAATATTTGCTAATCTCATGGAGCTGTGAAGTGGATGCTAAATGGAGATAAAAAGGGACAATAATGAAGCAAGAATGCAATTTCCTCTTTAACTGCTCATGTGGAGAGCCAAGAAAACTTCCTTTTATTCCATAGAACATCAGGTGATTGCAGAATGACAGCATGATCTACAGAGATTTTGATCACCTTTAGGCTACCCTTCCATTGGATGTAAAGAAAAATGGATCCCTCTTAACGATGAAGGTACGTACAACAGATGTAATCCAATACAAAATGTTAAGTTAAATAGGGAGAAAGAAGGTAAAAAAATCACAAAATTTCCTCAGTGGCAAGCTGGAGAAGAGGTTGATTTCTCAAATTGCATGTACCCGACTGCAGCTAGATGTCCTAGTTAGCTCTTGCTTGTAAGTCATAACACCTGGAGAAGATGATAAATGTGTTGAACAGTTGGAGTCAGTCATGCCAACAGAGGAGCCTGATCAGACACCAGTGAATGATGTACAGACGAGCTCGACAATCTTTCGGGACTTTAATGAACTTCTCCGTTCTTATCTTCTTTCCGCTCTCTGCTCTATTGAAAAAACCTCTCTGCGTCAAACCTGAAATCCGCTTCAACACAATGCAGAATACAGGTGCTGCTCCTACAGACAAAACACACGACGGCGAGTTCTCAGGCAGCAGAAAGACTAGTTTTTGGTGCTGCACCATTGCAGAGTTTTCTGTTTTTTTTTCTATTACTTATAAAGCAAAATACATAAGCAGTTACAGAAAAGAATCCGGACTCCTTTCACATGTCGGACTCAAACAAATCCTTCAGACTCTTAACCGGATAAGACACTATACCTCATCTGGCAACAATGCAGAACTAACTCAAACTCTAACTCTGCTGCCGATACGTATCAGGCCCTGACTCAAAAACAGAAACGAAAAACAGATTATCTAGCACTCAAACAAACTGAAACAAATCCAGACTTTAATAACATGCACAAGATTATTTCCAACAAATCACCTCCTAATCTTGTTGCATCTGGCTAGACCTCGATCATTCCGATCTTCTTCCGCAACTGTAACATCCCATAAAATTCAAAAATATGAAAAATAAAAAGTTTAAAATTTAAAAATGGAATTGAATGAAAATTTTTAATTGGAATTAATATTTTGATTTTAAACAATATCTTTTCCTCTTTTCTTACATTCTAATCTTAATAAAAAGAAAGGTTTCATTATTAAAACTATTTCTTCTAAAAACAAACAAACTATAAAAAAATAAATTTGAGATGTAATCTTTAATGTGGATTTTAGTTTCCTGAGTTTTCTTAATTATTGATTTTTCTTGAGTTTTGCTCTAAAAGAAAAGAAATATATATTGAAATGGTAAAATGGTAAAAGTAAAAAGATAAAAATCCAAAACAAATAAAATTTGTAAAAATCTCATATAAATCCCAGATCCATCCAGGATCCTGATTATGCAACTTGCACTGATCTGGATCAAAAAAATATTTTAAAATACAAAAGTAATCATGAGGAGATAATCCAAATCTGAACTTGTAAGATTTCTTTAGAAGTCACCCGACCTTAACTTGAGTTAAAAATTTTACCATGCTGACATGCTTCTCTTATGTATGTCTGGTAAAATTATCAAGAGTTTATCCCATCATTTAATAATTTTAAAAATTCAAAAACTGAGAGAAAATAATTCTGAAAATAGTAATGTCAGAATTAATAAACTTAAATTATCAAATATAAAAATATTAAAATTTTATGGAAGGTAGGTAATTCCATTTCAGATCCTCATAAAAAGTTTCATAAAATATTAACCTAAGTTTGATCTTGAATTAAATAAAAATCATAATATGCAGAAATGGATATCATGTATTGTCAGAATTTTAATAAAATATTTACCAAGAGTTTTTGTCTGAAAATTTTACTGGACTCTCATATTTTCCTGTAAAACCTATTGAAAAAGTTTCAAAAAATTTTAACCCAATTAGACGGCCCAGATCATACCATTATCTCGTCCTGTCCAGAGACTTCATTTGAGACTGCTTTTACTCACCTACAGTCTCAAATGAAGTCTCTGGACCTCTGACCAAGAGCTCTCTCTCTCTCTCTCTCTCTGTTCTTATCAAAATCAAATAAACTTCACAACCGACTTTAAGCCCCGCCGTATATACCCTGCTATGCCATGCCTCAGCCTCAAAAATCGTGCAACCGACCTTTCCCGTGCCCTATGCAGCCGCAACCATGGCCGGCTGTTCATACCTGAGCACCGCCATTTCCATGGCTATAAAAGCCGGATAAACTCCCTGTAACCTTCCTGATTGTCCCTAGTAGCTTCTCCCCCGCAATCAAGCCTCAATTCTATCTGAGCCACCTCCAATTTCAGCCATGGCAGCCTCTCTTCAATTCGGCCAAAACCGAGCTAGCTCCAAGCTCAAAGCACCCTTTCCAAATTAAATTGGCATGAAACATCTCCAGCCAACCACAAACAAAAACCCCAAATCAAATTAAAGTATCCTTCACCGAGTAGTTGCCTCCACGAGAGCCTCCATACCATCGGACATGTACTCACCGTGCAGCCACCTCGGGTCACTGGAGTTCCAACCGATACCACCTACGGCACCGTGGTGATCTCGGGGTTCCATTTTTGTGCTCGGTTCTTTCTCACCCCACCTGCATAGCCGGCGACCAAAGGGCAAACCGAGCTCCTGCCATGCGCCTGTGCAACCGAAGCTTTGCTCTGTTCTTGCTCCTACCCTCTGACTAGTGGCCCCATCTAACCAAAGGTAACAACAAGCAGCCTCTGTTCTTTGTTGTCTCATATGGCTCCACATCTAGTGTAATTAGAATTAGTAAATTCAGTTAGCATTCTTAACCCCATGGCAGGTAGGACCAAATAATTGAGTGCATGATTAGCTAACTAATCCAGGGCTCAAAAATTAGAAAAGAAAGATCCTTGATTATTAAGATTTGATCTCGAACTCAAACTAGAAGATTAATCTGTAGTTCCAATGTCCAGACCTACAAAATAGAAATCTGATTAAGCACCTCTGATAAAAGGGTAATTTAGCAAACTCAGTTTAGATACCCCTTGAATTCAAATATCAGGAAGTTAACTTGAATGACCCTTATCTGGATTTAATCAAGTAAGCCCATAGCTATGTTTATGTTAAGTCTACTTAGAATCTCTAACCAAAAGGTAGCTTAACAAACAATAGCTTGATTTAATCGATGCAGATGTCAGGACCCAAATTAGTTCAAATAATCTTTATCTTAACTATGTCCTTAAGTAAGTAGGTCATATAAAACTTTTATTCCAAGTATATCTTTATACATACAAAAATCCTTGTTTAAACACGCTATGGTCCAGATCATTTAATCTTGTAAAGATACTTATCGTTTTAACTTATTTAATGTTTAAACTTTAAATTTAATTTTATAGAAAGGGATCAAAGATATGTCATATATGGAAATTTTGCAAATGAACTCCAATTTGAATGAAACTAATTTTGTTAGAAACCTTAATTCCTCGGGAACCTAAATATGCAAAATTATTTATATTTGACATTGATTTACATCATTTTCTAAAGGAAGTTGTTTCCAATGTATTGAATATTCAAATATGAATATCTTTTGCAAAAATGATTCAGATCATGTCAAACTAGTTTCTATGTGTTTAAAAAAATTAGTAATCTACCTAGATGTGCAAAAACATTTGGAATTGAATCTAGTTTAAATTAAATTTGAAGATAGATTATTTTCCAACACATAGAAGTTAAAATAAATATAACTTAAAGCATACAAGTTCAAATAATGGTAAAATGATTCCTAGGTCTTTAATAAGACCATAATATCCCTGTTATGCAAGAATATCTCATGTTTATGCAGATTTGGATTAAGTACATATTAGATCTTAATGTTCATTTACATGAAACACATCTCGGATAAAAGCAAAATATTGTAAAACCAACTTTAAAACACTCTTAGTGATATCCCATGCTAATGCTAGAAAAATGGTTAAATAATCTTATAAAGTGCAGTCGCAAACTAAGAATTAAAACTGAACCTTTGTCGCATAAAAGTTAGAATCACTTAAGCATTTTCAACAGCCCGTAGAATATCTCGTCTTAATGCAAATTTTATGAAGATCAGTCTAGGAATAATATTTAGGATATGTACTGCCATAATCTAGAAAAATATTCTTATTACAACTTGCTTTGCATCTGAATCCGGCTAACCCAATACTCTTAAATAATATGGTCGTCGTAACTCTTAATATCATATAAGATTTTTCAACAATGAATATAATATCTCGCCTAAACACTAAAATGTATGAAATCAGCTTAAGAATGTTCTTCAAAGTATAAACTATTCTATTCTGAAGAAATAATCTTATTTCATTATGTTTTGCATATAAATCCTATTAGCCAAATAACCTTAAGTAATATGATTTTTGAACTTCATATTGTGAATAAACAAACTCGGAAACAATGAAGAAATTCGTAGTTAAGATATTTGTATCACCAGAATCTTCTTAAAAACTGCAAATATATATATATATATATAACCAGTAACCTAGCTTAACAGATCTAACATATTCGAAATCACTCATTATGCAAAATCAATTAAAAAGGATTAAGTGCTATTCACTTATAGCTTCCAGATTAATTGTCTAATATGTTAATTCTGTTAATTCAAATAATTTTAGCATCTATAATTCGAAGTTATAAATGCAAGAATTTATAATTTTAGCCTCTTGAATTCGTAAATCAAGAATAGATAACCTATAAAAGAAATCATACTTTGTTATCATAAAAACCTTAACTTTTGAATGCTTATTTATTTGGAAAACAATATGTGAAATCATGCAACTTAAACTCTAAAGTATTCCTGTTTTCTGCAATGAATCTTTATTTGGTTTTCTGTCTATTTTCTTTTTGCCCTTATTAAAGTTGAATATTTGCTATATTTCCGATTGAACGACGTGTAGAATCCGACGTCGCTACTTCCGTCATTGCCTCCGTCAGTCGTGGTTTCGTCTTCGTCGTAAGCAATAAATAAACAAGGCAAGCACCCCCTTGATCATATTGATCCCAGTTTTACAAATGTTTTCATTAAATATTTTACTGCATACTTTATTTTTATTAAAGTCTACTATATTACGGGTATTGGTAGTTGTACCTGTAGTTACATAGAACTTCCTTGATAAGTATGGATTTGTGAACCTTGATAACCCTGGAATAACATAGACATTATTTAGTGTCAATTTGGGTTACTGACACTTAGTGCTATGCTTAACCAGGCTTAAAACAACATAAAACTTGGATATGATTAAAAATGTTGGATATGACATTTAATGGGTATGATCTTCTTACGGTTGGTATTTTGATCAAAAATGAAAATAAAACTATGGTTTTGATGCGGGCAATTATTGGCAATAGGCGGGTGTACAAGGGACTTGTACGTAGTGTAGGGGGAGACTATTGCCCGTGTCGGATTAAGGACCGAACTACGTGTTCGTTAAACCCAAGAATTACCGTACAACCACAAGTGTTGGTATGAGACAACCTTAAACCAATTAAGTTATCTGGTTTAACTTTGCACATTGGTAGGCCGGAGTAGTACGAGCTTCTTCAGTGACTGATTGCTCGGAGGGGCGCCCACACCGAGGTGTTGGGAGTCACGTTTGCTGATACAACGGTGTACGCCATACTATGGATATGCTTATTCATTACTGTGCAGTGACCGTACAAATATTTACACCATAGTACGGGTTTATCGACACCGGGCTGGTGCAAAGTTAATCTAGGTAATGTAAAGGTTTCCGTCATGAACATTCTGGCCACTACGCCAAAGGTGCGTTAAATATGCGGCAAAAGGAAAAAGGTCATGACTTGTGGGTAAATATGTACACCTCTGCAGAGTGTGAAACTTTTTGAAAAGCCGTTCCCGCGGTTATGGGAATCTTGGTGCGCCAGCACTAGTTAGCTGTTTTTATTTTCATAAAAACTGGATTCTACCGGGTGTTGGTAGAAGTTGATTCGTGGATATGGTCATGATACCCAGGTACATGAGATTTATTTATGCTTATATTCTGTTACTTTCCGTATTAAATTGCTTTTACTTAAATTCCGTTTTGCAATCTACTATTCTGTATTTACATTCCAAATTGGCTTTATGCAAATTAACCGCAGTAGCCTTTCCTTTGAAGTGGCTTGCATATATTATAGGTTTTGCAAAAGTCTTGCGGAGTACGAAAATACTCACCCTTGCTTAATTGTTGTTTTTAGGTGAAGAACCAAATTAGTCCGATACAACATATTTACCGTAGGATTCGGGATATTGACGATGAAGCTTTTCTAGGTATTATGCCTTGTCAGTTGTCTGAGGGTTGGATGGGCACACTACAAGAATTTTAATCCTTTCCGCTGCACTTCACTCTGTATTGTAAGATTTTATTGTATAAATTACCATTATCATTTGTAATAAAGAGTATGGATGTGATACCAATTGTTGTAAATGTGCGTGCTAGCCACTGATCATGGGACTAGTACTGTATACATATGAGATTTTCATTTTTGCATTTATGTGAAAATGCGGGTCATTACAGCAACTCCAAGAACTTAACATGTCCAGGTGGTTTCATTAATATATCAGCAAGCTGGTTATCCGTACTGACATACTCTACCACAATCTTGCCTCCCTCAACACAATCCCTTATGAAGTGTTATCGCGTATCGATATGCTTACTTCGATCATGAAAAATAGGATTTTTGCAGAGGGAGATCACAGATTTATTATCCACCTTTAGAATTGCGCGACTCGATTCCTTGCCGATCAAATCACTGCGTAAACGCTCGTGCAAATTCCCTGGCACGCTGCTATTGTGGCGGCTACAAACTCAGCTTCACAGGACGACAACGCCACAATTTTTTTGTTTTTGAGATTGCCAACTAATCAAGCTCTCTCCAAACAAAAACAGCACACCGGTTGTACTTTTGCGATCATCAATGTCGCCCGCCATATCGCTATCACTGTACCCCAATCAATTGTGGCTGCTCCTCTTTTTTCTTAGATAAAGGGAACCCAGATTTCGTGTGCATTTAATGTAGCACAAGATATGCTTCACGGCTGCTAAGTGTTCGGTTGTTGGAGCCTCCATGAAACGACTCACATAGCCAACCGAGTACGCAATGTCAGGTCTTATATGAACTAGATATCTCAAGCTCCCAACTACACTCCTGTAGAAAGTAGCATCAATAGGAGGAGCATTGCTAACCTTACTCATCTTGAGCCTGGCTTCCATGGGGATTTTGCATGGATTGCAGTCAACCATATTAGACTTCTCTAAAATCTTCAGAGCATAACCCGATTGGCTTAACACGATGTAATATCCCGAAAAATATAATAAAATAAAAATGAATATTTTGGATTTGAATATATTTATTTCTGAGTTTTATGAGAATTATTGGTTTTATTTGGATTTTCTTTGGATTTATGCTTTATATGAAAAGTCCAATAAATAGAATTATTAAATGGGAAATGGTAAGAATGTAAAGAGGTAAAAGTAAAAATGGGAAAAATTACCATGAGACCTTATTCATTCTGTTAAACCAGTAAAATCATCTAGTAAAAATCCTAGGTGCTGAAATGTAATTAAATAAAATAATTGATTATCTCTTTTTGACTAAAAACAGTGAAGTCAGAATTAATAAACAATAATCGAAACTTATCAGGAGCCATGAAAATTACCATAGCACCCTTAGAACATTATATACATCTGGTAAAAATATCAGGAATTTATAATGTCGGAAAATCCTTCTAAAAATTCAAGAACAGAGGCAATTAAAAACTAAAAAATCCTCATGTCAGAATTTTTATAAAATATTTACTTGATATTTTGACTTAAAATTTTTATAGAGATATAAATAACCAAAAATTAACTCTTATAAAAATTTTGGAAAATAATTGATATGAATTAAACCCTTAAATAAATAAAATACCAAAATACAAATCCTGTGCAGTGCACAGTGTTAGAATTTTAATTAATTCATTATAGAATATTTTAGCCCGAAAATTTTACTGGGGGATAAAAACTTCCAGAGGATGCCGTTAAAAAATTTTTAGGAAAAATTATCATGACGTGATAGCAGTTTAATGCCCATCTTGAGCTGTCCAGTAGCAAGTCTATCTCTGAGTTCTGGAGTCTCTCACTGACATGTGGGCCCCACGGCGTACGGTCCCATTTACTGGCGCAAGGCGGTGCCGAAACACTCCCACTGACTGGTGGACCCCGGGCCCGGCTGTCAGCCACCGTTTTCTTTTCCTTTCCCTTCTTCTCCTCTCCGCCGAGGGAGAGCTCGTGCTCGCCCGCGTCTTCGTCGCCATGTGCCCAACAAGTCCGTGCAGCTACCTCGTCAGCTGACGCCACGTCCATCCTCGGCTTTCCCGCGCCATGCTTTGACCGCCCCAACGTCGCCTCCTTGCCGGTGAGACGTTTGCGCCATTTCATTGAGAAGCACCGAACCGAGCCACAAAAATTCAAAGTTTTCAAACCCTGTGCCGAGCTTCACAGCGCTTCACTGCCTATAAAACCCCCTCTGCGATCGCTGAAGGCTGTTCTTCACTTCCCCTCTCATTTCTCCCACTTTCGAACACTAAACCACAGTCAATTTCTTTTTCTTCCCCTACACCCGAAGAACTCCAATTCGGATCGAGCTCGAATCCAAACGGTACTCTAAATCGTTTTCAAATTCTTTTGTGTGAGTGCTTCTGTGCCTCACAAGGATCAAAACCCCTCAAGTTGTTTCAGGGTTCGTCAACCGTAGCGCCGCCTCCGTAGCTGTCCTTCTTCCTCGGCTCAGGCGATCGGCGGCAAGCTCACCCAACCCATCTTTTCGGCTTCTAGCACGTAAAATGGAACCCTACTAGCCCCCTGAAACTCAAGCCGGGGCCGATCAACCCTAAGGACCTCCTAAACTCTGGCAAGGCTCACCGCCATTAGCGCCGCCACACCCTTGTGGTGGCGACCTACTTCCCAGCCCTCTCCGGTTGAATGGGTACCACCCTCAGGTGCGCACCGACGCCCTGGTTCTCGTGGTGCTGGCCATTCCACCGCGGTGGGACTAGTTCGCCGGCGGCGAGCCAAGAACCGAGCTACTGTCCGTGTCGACGCGGGACTCGGTATCGATCACTCAGTAGCCTCATGCGTGCACTCGCCCGGTCGCTGACAGGTGGGGTCGACCTGTTGGTCAGACCGAGCCGAGTTCAAAACTCGCGCGCCAAAAACCAAAAAGACGCTTTCCCTTAGGCGAAAGCGTATTTCTGCATTTGTTTTGATTTTCAGAAACCGAATTAATATAATTAGTCATATCTTTTGTATTATAACTTCAAATGGAATGAAACAAATTTCTAAAATCATTTAAAATCCAGTAGATTTATAATATGCAAAAATATTTTGAAAAATTGCTCTGGGTAATTCTGAAATTCAAATTTGAATAAAAGGCCTAAAGATATACTTTATACCTAAAATTTTGCAAACAAACTTAGAATTTAATGAAACTAAATTTTCTAGGATCCTTATGTTTCCAGGAGCTCAAATATATAAAAATATTTAATTTTCATGTATGTTTGAACTATTTTCCATTTAAGTTTTGCTTTCAATACACTAAAAATTTAGATACGTATAAGTGTATGAAAGAAATATGAAATGAGTGAAATTTAATTTTCTGAATTTCAGAAAGGCAATAGAATGTTTGAACTTGCCAAAATAACTAAGGATTAGACTTGGTTGGATCTACCATTAAAAATATGAAGTAACCCTTGTGTCAAATGCACTCACACATATATATGTATATATATGTGCATAGGAAGTTAAATAGTTGCAATATAGACTAAATGGTTTCAAACCGGAGCAAACCTAGTATCCTAGCTAAAAAGGTTTAGTGCAATTAACCCCTTATCTTATGTCTTAAGTTTTATTAATTCAAATAATTTTAGCATCTATAATTCGAAGTTAAAATATAAGAATTCACAATTTTAGCCTCTTGAATTCGTAATATAAGAATAAATAATCCACAAGAAAACCCATGTTGTTCATCATAAAAAGTATTAACGCTTTGAATGCGTAATTACTTACATCATGAAGTCTTAAAATTTTATAATCCAAACCCTAAATTATACCCCTGTTGCCCGCAGTTAATCTTTATTTGGTTTATTGTCTGTTTTCTTTTCGCCCTTACTAAATTTGGATTTTTACTATATTTCCGTTCGATTGACGTGTAGAATCCGACGTGCTCGAAGAAGAAGACGACTCCGTCGCAGATCCAGATCCTGACCTAGACAGCGAGTTGCAAGGCAAGCAACCCCTTGAACATGTCGAGCCTGATAATTTTCCTACATTATGTTGTTTTTGTCTATGTACTATGCATCCGGATAATTCTCCATAGAACTGCTAATTTGGGTTGGAACTGTAGTTAATCCTGTAAATTATGGTTTACCTCAATCTGTATGAATATGTGAACCTTGTAAACCTTAGTTTGAACTAGACATGCTTAATGTCATTTTGAGTATAACCGCTAGTATAATATTCCTGCTTAAGCTACTTGTTGTGTTTTCAGTCCTTTCAAAGAATGTATGGTCCTCATTTGGGAAAATGTTGCTGGTATTTGGTTAAAAACCTAAAATAAAAACTATGGTTTGACACGGGAGATTATTGGCAATAGCCGGAGGTGCAAAGGGAGTTGCACGTAGTGTAGGGTGGAGTATCGCCTGTGTCGGATTAAGGACCGAGCAATGGGACGTTATAGATCCAAGAATTTCGTACAACCACGAGGGCTTGTATGGGCGGGTCTTAGCCTATTAAGTTGTTTAGATGTGGCTTTGCATCTAAGGAAGGCGGGAGATTGCACAGGCATTCTGGATTGGTTTGCTTGTAGGGGTTTCTACATACCAATGCAGCGTGTACGCCTTGCCATGAATGTAAATGTGGTGTTGGGTGTGATGAAAATGGATCCACGACTTAGGTGAGTGTTTCTGTTTTCATGGCGAGGGTCAAACGTCCCGGGCTGGTTCAAAGCCACGTCTAAATAATGTAACGGCTCTGTATGATCTCCTTGCCGACACACCAAAGGAAGTGTGTTATCTGGCCTGGCAAAAGAGGTTGATCATTCCTTGTGGGTAAAGCTGTACACATCTGCAGAGTGTAAATCTAATCGATTAGCCGCGTCCACAGTCAAGGACACTTAGTGAAGTCATTCCAATGTTAGAGTTTTGGTATTTTCTGGAAAATGGGTTTGGGATGGAAACCAATTTTGCAACTAGCTTTTGTGTCAAAGAATAGACACCAGGGATCTTTTACAGTCGGGTAGACTGGGTTGAAAGACTTAAATATTTGCTTGTCGCTTTATGTTTCAATTACCTATTTAGAAATGCGATGTTTCAATCTATTTTGTTCATACTTTTAAATGTTTATGCAACTGCAAAATAACCCTTAACCTGCCTTTGTTTAGCCTGCATGATTACTTAATTGCATTTGTCAACCACTATAAGTCTTACTGAGTACCAATGTACTCAATCTTGCATCTGCTGTCTCAGAGGGCGAAGCTATTACTTAATTGCATTTGTCAACCACTATAAGTCTTGCTGAGTACCAATGTACTCAATCTTGCATCTGCTGTCTCAGAGGGCGAAGCTTGTGAAGTGCCAGATGATTCTTGCTTTCACGCAGGGCACGGGGTATTTGACGATGATTTCCCCTAGGTTTGCCGAGTCAATTGCCTGAGGGTTAGCGGGCAAACCACGAGGCCTTTGGAGTTCTTTAACTCTCTTTATTTTTCGCTATTCAGTCTTTGTAAATTTTAAACTCTGTATAATTATTTCTGCTTGTAATATATGCTTATTAGTTTAATATCTTGTGGTTGTGATATGAATGTTGTAAACATGTGAGTGCTAGCCACTGATAATAGGATTAGTACAGTAATTACATGGAGGTTCCTGTTTGCAAGAACGGGGTCTCACACACGAGATGCCTTCATGAGTCTGATTTACCTCAATTCCTAGGCCATAACTCAGCAATCCCAAGTTGCTCATGCTGAACAACTTCTTCATCTCCTCCTTAAACCTATCAATTTCTTGTAGATGTGTTCCTGTGATAATCAAATCATCGACATACACTCCCACTAACAGAATTGATGAGCCTTTTCCTCTTCTGTATATAGCATGCTCTGAAGGACTCCTCATAAAACCAAGTGTCATGAGGCTTTTATCAAGTTTTGAGTTCCATGCCCTTGGAACTTGGTGCAAACCATAAAGAGCCTTCTTAAGCCTCAAGACCTTCTGTTTGTTATCCTCATCCTCAAAACCAGGTGGTTGAGCCACATAGACCTCTTCCGCAAGATCACCATTGAGAAACGCAGATTTTACGTCCATGTGGTGCACTTGCCATCCCTCATGAGCTGCCAAAGCGATGAGTAACCGCACTGATTCCATACATGCGACGGGTGCAAACAACTCTTCAAAATCCACTCCCTGTTTTTGTACGTATCTGTTGGCGTCAAAAACTTGATGTAGGGTTTCGACAAAGAAGACACCGCAACGAACACCGGTTCAGAGCGTGCGGTCGATTTGACTCAGAATCGACAAGGTAAAAGACAATAAAATTTACTCCAAGCCGATCGTCAATATCAACCGGCTTAAACTTAATCAGCCTGAAGCCGATCAAGATTAAAGTATCAGGATAAATCTAATTAGCCGATTAAAGCTAATTAGAGGATAAAAGCAGATCGATTCTGAAGAAGGCGATGCGCAACAAAATCAGAACAAATCGAACCTGGGGTGTAATTGACGAAGATCAATAATCGGCGATGCGCAACTTTATTGATCAGGATCGATTACAAAGGCTAAATTACAGAAGCTACTCCTAGTCGACAGGAAAAGTAGAAAAAGTAAAGACTGGTTGATTGTATTGTGTTTTTATTCCCTTTTGCAGTTCGCTTTGGCCCTTCTTTTATACCTTCGGCCGATCGTATCCTGTTACAACACGCTTCAAGTTCGTATCCGTATCGGCCTTATTTCGGACGGTTGTTTTTCTTAAAAATCTTGCAGTTACCAAAATATCTCCAAACCTTTCCATCATGTCCGTTAATTCCGTATCTTTGACTTTATTGCCGATTTTGACCAAGCTTGCCAAATTTTGGTGCAAACATATGCCCCCCATTTTTGAGAAATGACTTGTCATTTGTCAAAAATTTCACTTATCGGCTTTTCCAATCGGCTAACCGTTGAACTTCACTCAATAACTGCTACTTTATTCGCACCGTAATTCTCTGACATGCGAGTAGTGCGTTTTAACTGCTCGCGCCTTTTGAGATTCACTTCCCGCCGCTTCAAATTTTTACCACGCTATAAAATGCGGCCCCCACCTTGGTCATTCTTCACGCGCACAAGCTCTTGAATCATCTGCAATCGGCTTAAGCTTACCGTTTGAAGTACTCCTGAGGCATTCCTTTAGCTCATCAATCTTCCTTCATCGGCTACAATGGACCCTAGCCAGGTACTTATTCCGATTCCACACAGCAACGATCAATATTTTTTGGGTCCATTGGGAAATCTAGATGTTCATACCGTAACAAACCAGGAAGTTCCCCGTTTACCTCTGTCGGCTGCTGGTCATAACATAGAGGGGTGGAATAAGAGTTTCAGGGCTTGGCCGACAGCTCTTAAAGGATGGAGAAATTGGTTTATCAGTAGCTTGACCAAAAGAGGAGTGAATGGGAAAGAATGGGCATAGTGAATGTATCTCACTTTCCTTAGCCGACCACGGCTAACGAGCCCTTAGTGGCCACGGCCGTTATTTTGGTCTGATTGTTTTAATGCTTTTTATTCCTTTTGGTCCCATCGGCCCAACTCTTTTAGATGTTGCTCAATTGTGTTGCCTTCGGCCAGATGGAGATCAAGTATCGGCTTTTAGTGGAAAACCAAAATATAAGCTCATTCGATCTAAAGGAGAGGGTTGGGCCAAATACATTGGAAATAATAACAAAGTTAATGGCCTAGTATCGGACGAAGAACATGTTGCTTTCCTGAACCTTTGGCTAGACCGCTTTCTGTTCTGTGGAGCTTCTCTTGGACCAACTTAGGTATATCAAGTGATAGCAGAGCAGCTTGTTGAGGGTCGTCGGCTAGCTCTAGGAAAAATCTTCCTGGGTACTGTGTATCAGATGCTTTACATAATAAGGAGTCAGCTTTATACGGGTTTCGGAAAATTCACTGTTGGTAACGTAGGTGGCCCAATGTGGTTCGTACAAATATGGCTGTACTGTTTATTCAGCCATTCTTTTAACTTGGATTCAGCCGATGATACTCCTTTTCCAAGGGAAGATATACCTGAAGGAGCACCTATTCAATTTAGAGAATGCCGATCCTTTGGTGAAAGATTTATGATGTGCTCCAGAAATGAGACAAGGGCTTTTCCTGACAGCTGTAGAAGGTTTCTGTCATTCTTCTTGCAATTGAACACCGAAGGTTTCACGCAGCAAGATTTCTTTAGCTATGGCGCTGCAGCCGATTTTCTTTGGCCTTCTTTTCTTCATCTGGAAGCCGACAGCTCTCTGATGCCTCAGGAGACTCTGGATTTGTATAGAATTTTCATTTCTCCATGCATATTCCATGTCGGCCTTCATACCCGGAATCGGACCTTCCAACCTTCATACGAATTTTATCACCCTTCAGTATATGCAAGACAGCTCGGCTTCGGCCAGGTGATCCCAAGTCTGTCACTTCTGGATCGGCTTCAACCCAGAGCCAGGGTCCGCAATGCTACATCAGCGAGGCTAGTTTTGGAGTTAGCCGACGAACTCCACCTGCACAGTCTCCCCCACTTCCATTTGAATGCTCGCCGCGCAGGTGGTTTCACGACATGGTGGTCGGCTATCGCAGAGTGTTTGTATATGGAGAAAACTCCTTCAACTATCATCACGAATTTTTCCAAATCGCGAGCCATCCTTAGTATCTAACAGTGAATCTAGCGGTGAATCTAGCTCGTCGGGTTATACTAACTCAAGCTTAGTAGATAAGGTATCGACTTTAAATAATCTTATCTCGTACATCGGTCTTATTCGGATGCATTTTGTAATCATATTTTCATACTACTTGCAGGCTAAGGATGTGACCAAAAACACATTTCTAGCCAATCCGAAATGGGCAGGCAAGAGAGCTCATCAATCGATTGGTCTCACAGGCTATACCTCCGCACTCTAGGGTTCATAGTCCATCTTTATCGGACATCGAGAAAAAACAACCAAGTAAGCATAAACATATCGACTAATACCGTTTTCTCCTTTTTCTTTTAAACTAACCTTTATCTGATTTATATCTCCAGAAAAGAAAAAGGCAAAGTATACCAAAGCTCCAGCGAAGAAGGGACTCAAGCCTAAAGAACAAAGCGGCGAGAGTTCGCCTCATGTATCGGCTATTGGAGAGGTAAGCTATGACACCTTGTACGATAACTTATGTACTCTTATGCATTGGCTTATCTTTTGTCTTATTCCCTTTTAGCCAACACAATCTGCCCAAGTCGCGAAGATCCTTGCCGATCTTCCGAATATTTCAGCCGCGCCAACTCCTACACCAGAGCCAACTTATCCTACTCCAGTCACTGATATGCCAGAATCATCAGATCCGACAAACTTACTTGGATTTTCTTTGGCCGATCTTGACGACCCGGAGATTATGGCCATTGACGACTATGATGCAGAAATTAGAAAAATTCTTCAAGTGTCAGAAAAGGCATCGGCTGCCGTTACCTCTGCCCCTGGCATGAAAGAGCGCCTTGACAAGCTCTTCAAACTTGTAATGCAACCGCAGTCGGAGATTCTGGCTAACAATCAGCCGATAAGGGATGCCATGGCTGCTGCTGAAGCCGATCTCCTCACAAGCAATGCAAGCTCTTCTAAATGTATGTCACTTAGATGACAGAAAAATCGAAGTGGAGGAGGCACAGAATCGAATCCAGTGTCGTGAAGCCCAAGAGGCCGATCAGAAACTTTTAGAGGAGTTGGTTGCTGATGCCAAGGCCAAAAAACGCAAATTTGATACTGATGCTCAACGCCTCAAATCGACGAAGGAATCCCTCTTAAAAATGGAAAAAACAAAGAAACTCCTCCTGGAAGAATTGGCCAAGCTTGAAAAACAAATCGGAAAAGGCCAACAATCCTTGGAGACCACTGCATCGGAGCTGAAAGAACAAAAACTTGGTATTGTAGTAGCTGTTGAAAATGTAACCAAGCAATCGGCCAAGGTAAAACCAGTGCCCGGAAGTGCCAAAGACGACGAACGTCTTTTGGATGAAATTCAAGGGATTATTGCAAAGGCAGCCGGTGCTCTGTCGGCCTTGGGCGCGACTCTTCCAGGATCGGGCATCCAGTATTGAGTTGTAAAACTTTGGTGGTTTGTTCTTTTTTTAAAAAAAACACTTGTTCTGAATGCTTGTCCTAAATGTTTTGTAACTTTGTTATGTTTATAATCGGCTATTTAACCGATTCGTATGTTACTTATATTTCCAGAATTTGCAATCTTTTCAGCCGATTAACAGCATCGCGTTAACATGGCTTTCTGAACGTAATATTCAGTCGACTAGGCTCCGATCCAGACGCTAGGGTAGTATTTCTTCAAGTATTTCCCGTTTATAGCTTTTGGCAATACATACCCCTCAAGTGTTTCCAGCATGTACGAGTTTCCGCCGACTAGCCGATTAATTTTGTATGGCCCTTCCCACGTAGGCGACCATTTTCCAAATCGGTTATCCTTAGAACCAACAGGCAATATTGTTTTCCATACTAAATCGGCTTGACCGAAAGTTTTAGGCATGACCCTTTTATTGTAGTAACTCTGATCTTGTTCTTTTTAAGCCGATCAAGCGTAGACAAACGTAACTCCGTTAACTCATCCAAGCTATCGATCATTAAGTCATTGTAATCTTGAGCCGACAAACCATTCTGTCTGGCTATTCGTATCGACTCAATGTTGATTTCCACCGGTAAAACAGCTTCTTGTCCATACACCAATTGGTAAGGTGAAAGTTTTGTCGCTCCGTGATAAGATAACCGATAGGCCCAAAGTGACTCCGATAGAGTCGAATGCCACTTCCTTGGCTTCTCATCAATTTTTCTTTTGATCAACTTGATTAGTGTTTTATTAGACGACTCGGCCTGTCCATTAGCCTGAGCGTAATATGGCGACGAGTTTAACAATTTGATTCCTAGACTTGTGGCGTAACCTTGAAACTCGTTAGACATGAATACCGTACCTTGATCGGTCGTGATTGTTTGTGGTATTCCAAACCGATGGACGATATGTTCATTCACAAAACTAATCGCCTCAACACTAGTCACCTTCTTAAGTGGGATAGCTTCAACCCACTTTGAAAAGTAATCGGTTGCGGCCAAAATAAATTTGTGGCCTTTACTCGAAGCAGGAAATATTTGACCGATTATATCTATTCCCCAACCCCTAAACGGCCAAGGTTTAATAATTGGATGTAAAGCCGATCTTGGTGCCGTTATGCGTGTCGAACTTTTGACATGTCTGACATCCTTTATAGTACTTGAAACAATCTTCTAACATCGTCGGCCAAAAATAACCTGTCCGTCTGAGCATCCATTTCATCTTATGTGCCGATTGATGAGAACCACAAATCCCTTCGTGTACTTCGCCCATTGCCACTCGCGCTTCTTCAGTTTCAAGACATCTCAACAACAAACCTTCCATAGTCCGATAATATAGTATATCGTCTAAAACAACGTATTTCAACGCTTGTTGTCTTATCTTTCGTTCTGTCGGCTTGGATGGATCGACTAGATAATCTTTTATTTGCGTTCTCCAATCAGCAATATTTGCGCACATGACTGCTTTGCTCACTAGTTCGGTCTCCTGACTTTGGTCAAAATCCTTATATCCTGATGCTTGCTGAGCTAAAGCATTAGCTCTATCGTTCAATTCATGAGTAATATGACCGATAGAAAATGAATTAAAAGAGCTGATAATCTCTAAACATTGTTCTAAATATTTCAGTAGTATTTCATCCCGACATTGGTATTCTCTCTTTATTTGCTGTACTACCAATAGTGAATCACCATATGCCTCAACAACTCTTACTCCAATATTTTCTAACAACAGTAAGCCTTTGAGTAACGCTTCGTACTCGGCCTGGTTGTTGGAGCATCGGCTATTTAGCCGGAATGCAAATTCAAAGCTATGCCCTTTGGGTGAAGTGAGTACAATACCGATACCATCACCTTCCCACATCTCGATCCGTCAAAGAACGATTGCCATGGTGCTACCAAGACTAGGTTTGTTTCTTGTGTCATGTCTCGTTATAAAATCGGCTAGGACTTGTCCTTTGACTGCTTTGGCCGATTCGTATGATAAGTCGAACTCGACCAAGGCGTAAGCCCATTTGCCAAGTCGACCTCGCAGAATTGGAGCTGACAATATATATTTTATAACATCGATTTTGCAGATGACCTTACAAGCCGATGCTAATATGTAGTGCCTTAGCTTTGTGCATGAGAAGTACAAGGATAAACATAGTTTTTAAATAAAAGGGTACCTGACTTCTGCGTCCAGCAACCGTCGGCTTAAATAAAAGATAACCCTCTCTTTACCATGCACTTCTTGTGCCAAAACAGCTCAATAGTATCTTCTTGGTACGAGACATATAATCTGAAAGGAATCCCTTTTTGCGGTGCAAACCAAAACTGGAGGGTTGGACAAATACCTTTTGACTTCGTTGAAAGCTTTCTGCTGATCGGCTCCCCATATAAATTCTTCATTGTCCTTCAACTTCAGTAATGGAGTAAAGGCACGAATTCTACCAGAGAGGTTCGAGATGAACCGACGGAGATAGTTAATTTTGCCGATCAACTTTTGTAATTCATTTTTGCGTCGCTGGTTCAAGATTAGCTATGGCCTTGACCCTCGTTTGGTGACTTGATTCCTCTTTCATGTACCATAAAGCCTAAAAGCGCCCGGACACGCCTAACGCACACTTGTAAGGATTCATCTTCAAACCGTGCGATCTTATGTTTTAAACACCCTCTAAATCGGCCAAATGTTGGAAATCGTCTGCAGACTTTACTACTACATCGTCAATATATATTTCGACAATGTGGCCGATTAAATCATGAAAGATCGATTCATTGCCCACGATACGTTGCTCGGCGTTTTTCAAGCCGAAAGTCATTCGCCCACTCGAACAATCCTATTGCACCGGGACATCCAAAGCCGCTTTTGGTATATCGCTTCGCCATGAGTATCTGGTTATACCCGCATTACCATCTAGAAAACTTACGATCTTGTTCCTCGATGCAAGATCAATAAGCATATCGACTATTGGCATCGGTATTCATCTTTGACGCCGCCTTGTTTAAATCTCTCAAGTCGACGATACTCAAACTTTCCATTTTTCTTTATGGTCGAACGATGTTGGAAACCCACTCGCAGATCGGCAAGGCCCGATAAATTTTGCCTCCAACAACCGTTCTATCTCTTCTTTTATGATTTGGTATAAGGCTGGATTGAAACGCCTAGGATACTGTTTAAACGGCCGATAACCCAATTTTATAGGTAACCGATGTTCCACAAGCTGCCGGCTTAATCCAGGCATTTCGTGATATTCCCAAGCAAAACAATCCTTGTAATCCTTAAGGATTTTTATTAATTTTTCTTTGTACTTTACACCTAAATTTGCACTAACAAAAGTTGGTCTTTTCCTATCACCGTTACCTATATCGACTTCTTCAAGTAAATCGGTGGATGTGAAGCCTTGACTTAACTTCTCAATTTCTTCAAAATCTTCGATGGCTTCGTAGCTATCCGTTGTTTGCCGATAGCTTTGCATTTTATCTTGCAGCGCTTTCAATGTTTTTCTTATCCCCATCGGCGTAATACTTCATTCGCCCGATCAAAAGTGCACTGCTTGACACCGATCGGCATGAGACCGACTTGCTCACACAAATGAAATCACGATCAAAGACTTTGCCCGATATGCAGCCGACTTCTTCGTGTTGCCAATTTGCATCGGAGCTAGCCATGGCAATGTGAGCCGATGTATCGGCTGTAACGACCTCAACTTCTTCTCCGTTCCATTGAACAAGCGCTTGATGCATGGTTGATGGGATACAGCAGTTTGCATGAATCCAATCCCACCGAGCAAAGACAATCGTAGTTTCCTTTGGCATCAATTACAAAGAATGCTGTCGGCAAGGTCTTGCTGCCGACAGTCAGCTCAGTGACCATGACACCCTTTGCTTCTGTAGGGTCACCTGTGAAGTCATTCAGAACCATGTTAGTTTTGATTAAGTCTTCGTCAGACTTGCCCAGTTTTTTGCATGTCGTGTACGCCATAAGATTCACCGTGGCGCCCCCGTCTACTAGCATCCTTGATATCGGATTGCCATTTATATACCCTTTCAGATACAATGGTTTCAGATGCCGATGATCATCTTTGGGTTTCTCAAAGATGGCGTTCTGCACGCCGGAGCACAGCTGAGCAACTGCCTCTTTGGCCGATTGATTCGACTACGAACTCGGTGGCAATGTGAACACCATGTTAATATCCATTGGAGGTGTGTCATCCCGAATCATGGGAGAATCCAAGTCATCAGCCGATTCGAAATCTTCTTCGGCTTGTTCTTTTCTTCTCCACTCCTTTTTGACGCATTTAACTGGACGAAGTTCGTTAAATACTTCGTCTCTCTCTCTTTCTGCGTCGGCCTCACGAATCTCTTGCGTCCTTAGCCTCTGAAGTCGTTGTCGTTGCGATCGGCTCAGGCCAGATGGACACCACCTGGGTTTGGGTTCCACCGGCTTCCGTATTTGACCAGCCAAATCTTCTTGATTAGAACTGGGTTCGTGCGTCTTGTCTTAGCTCGGCTCTTGATTCGGTTTAGATATTCTTTCGTGGACCGGCCTTCTGTGACTTCTGTCTTGCTCTCTGATTGGCCCAGATAGCCTACCTCTGGCCGATTGCATTGGCCAATCGTCTCGGGGATAATGTTCCATCGGGCAGGTGTACGGTGATGGCAACGCTACTCCTCTCTCCCAGCAAAACTGCCAAAAGGGACACCTTCTATGTGCCCTTTCCACGTTCTCTGTATGGTACAAATTATCCGACCGGCGGGTATGATGCCGTGGTCGACTGTTCATCCTTTCATACTTCTCTATTAATTGTGAGAACGTTGGACCTATCCTTTTCGCGGGCTGCCTTGATGGGGATTTCTCTGCTTTGTACCATTTACCCACCTGGGGATTCCCTTTGGGTTTAATGGTCCTTGAATTTTTCCCATCTCGATCGGCTTCTATTTGTAAGGAACCGATGGTAATCTTCAGTGTTTGGCCGCCACTCGAGCTTGACTGTAGGTCGACTTGTCGATCCTTTTTATGCTCGTCTTGCATCGGCTCTTTTCCTTTAGCCGAACACTGTACCATATTGATAGGAAACGGATCAACATCAACCTGCATGGTCGGCTCATCGGCAAACTTCAACCGACCATCTTCAATAGCGATCGGATCTGTTGTGAAGGATATTGCGATCATTAGTGTTATGCGAATAAGAATGATGCCACTTGCAATACCTGCGCTTTTTGATCTCATCAGGTGATGGTATCACATGTCCCTCCGGCAATCGTATTATCTTTTCTTGCAGAAGTAAATCAAAAATACGATCGCACTTAGAAACATCAAAAGAGTACTTAACTTTCGACTTGTTCCTAGTCGGCTTGAGCCAAGAACAGACTAAGGATTTCTTGGATCCTTTTACCCATTCGGCTATGTTTATTTCTGCTTCCTCGTCGTCCGACGAATCACTAGGACAATATTCAACCATATTGACCTTGGCCTTATCCCTTTCCTTGTTATTGCTATTTTTGAATCTATCTTTGAATGCTTTGTTATCAGTGAATCGGCTTTCTTGAGCCGATACGCGATGCAATAAGTGGCTAAGGTCAGTGAATTCTTGGCCTCCAAACTTCTCCTAAGCGGCGGATCAAACCTTGAAATGCTAAATCGGCAAGTTGGTTGTCGAGCAACGTAACGCTAAAACACCGATTCTCGATTTCTCTAAACCTCTTGATGTAATCCGTCATCGATTCCCCAAACTTTTGGCGCATGTAACTCAAATCAAATTCTAAGCTCCAAACCGCACGAAAAGAAATATTCATGAAATCGGCTTTCCAAATCGTTCCATAAATGGACCGAATTCGGAGGTAAACAAGTAAACCAAGTAAATGCTGCCCCGGATAAAGACAATGGGAACAACCTAATTTTAAGCCCATCGGATTGGGCCGCTTCACCGCATTGCGTGATAAAGCGTTCGACATGCTCTAGGGTGGTGATAGAATCATCCCCGGAGAATTTGGCAAAGTCCGGGACTCTGAAATTGTGAGGGTAAGGCATGCGATCAATGTAATCAGGGTACGGCTTTCTATAGCCGATCACTTTTCCTTTTGGTTGTATGCCAAATTGGTCCTCAAAGCAGTCTGATCCGATCGGTCCAGTTGGCATTATCGGCCATTGGCATAGCAGCCCTTGATAATGTCGGTCATAATCGGCACCGCCCCGAGCGTAAGCTCGGCCGCCAATTGTCTCTGTGCGTCGCCATACGACCATCGATCGCGTTGATTATGCGGTTTGAGTTTCGCATCTGGAACAAATGGCTCGAGTATGTTACTACCCTGTGGACCCGGTTCCTTTGCAAGGTAGATTCTTTTGGGAATCTTTCGAGCCAATCGGTGTGAAACCGATTGGGGAAAAGCGTAGAACGGAGCCGATGGCGGCAAATTGATTGACGCATCCAACCTAGCGGCGTCGGTATAGGCATGGTAATGACTTACCCCACTTGACCGAGGGTCCCTAGGCAATATGACCGTAGGTTGTGTGGGCATCATTGTGGGAGGTGAGGTTACAGCCGATGATTTAGGATCGACCGTAGTGCCCTGCGTGTTCTGTGGTATTGAAAAAACAGGATAATTCGGCAGAGCTTGTAATGGATCTAGAAGACTTCCTGACGAGGCTAACTCCTGGGCTATAGATTTGACGCTATTTGCTATCATCGGCTTAAGTGTTGTCACCAGAGCCGATGATTGGTTTAATAAAGCGTGATGCACAGACTGATTAATCATAGCCGATAATTCGCTTGAGCGGTAAATATCGGCTTACTTGTTCGCTACACCCGCATCACCAGGCGTTGACCGTCGCAGGCGGATTTTTGAGTGACGCCACGTCTTGTCTTCTGATAGCAACTTAGCATCATCTCTTCCAGCGCAGCCTTCCGAGCTTCAATTTCTTGGCGCTGTTCCGCGGATAAATCGTCCATTGTTGGGACGATTATAGCTTCTGAGTTGAGATCTGATGGTGGAATCGACTTCCCTGATGAAGACATTGCGTGTCCCACTGGGCGTGCCAAAAGTGTGTTGGCGTCAAAAACTTGATGTAGGGTTTCTGACAGCAGCACACCAGACGAACACCGGGTTCAGAGCGTGCCAGTCGATTTGACCTGTAATCGACAAGGTAAAAGACAATAAAATTTACTCCAAGCCGATCGTCAATATCAATCAGCTTAAACTTAATCAGCCTGAAGCCGATCAAGATTAAAGTATCTGGATAAATCTAATTAGCCGATTAAAGCTAATTAGAGGATAAAAGCAGATCGATTCTGAAGAAGGCGATGCGCAACAAAATCAGAACAAATCGAACCTGGGGTGTAATTGATGAAGATCAATAATCGGCGATGCGCAACTTTATTGATCAGGATCGATTACAAAGGCTAAATTACAGAAGCTACTCCTAGTTGACAGGAAAAGTAGAAAAAGTAAAGACTGGTTGATTGTATTGTGTTTTTTATTCCCTTTTGCAGTTCGCTTTGGCCCTTCTTTTATACCTTCGGCCGATCGTATCCTGTTACAACACGCTTCAAGTTCGTATCCGTATCGGCCTTATCTCGGACGGTTGTTTTTCTTAAAAATCTTGCAGTTACCAAAATATCTCCAAACCTTTCCATCATGTCCGTTAATTCCGTATCTTTGACTTTATTGCCGATTTTAACCAAACTTGCCAAATTTTAGTGCAAACAGTATCCTTTTATCTTATAAACCCACTTCAAACCAATGGGACGATGCCCGCTCGGCAAGTGATCGGTAATTTGCCGAGTTGCATTATCTTCTATTGATTTCATCTCGTCTGCCATTGCTTGGCGCCAGCACATTTCTTTTTGTGCTTCAAAACAGCTTCCAGGTTCTTCAGTTACCAGGAAGCTCGCCTCGTCGAAAAACATCAGTTCCAGCCGTCTGAACATAGAGGTCAGTAAGCATTCGGAAAAACGCTGCGGGGCTCCATCCGATTTGGGCGTGACGTTGGCTGGTGGAGACACAAAAACTCCATCATCAAGTGCTGTGGCAATATTGCCGATGGAGTAGACACTGCCGTATGCGTATTAGCCGGAATAGTGTCCGTATAAATGTCGGCCGGAATACTGCCCGTATGCATGTCAGCCGCAGTATTTCCCGTATGCATGTCTTCCGGAGTTGAAGGAGCCGGCGAGCTTGCATTTGCCGAAGCATCTTCCTGCTGTCCTGCAATACATGAAGAGAAATACTCCACGGTAAAAATGTCATCCGGAGCTTCTTGGTCTCCAGCAGGTGCTGTCCAATTCCACTTTGCTTCTTCATCAAAAACGACACCGCGCGTTACATGAACACGCTTGCTATCCGGGTCATACACACGGTAAGCTTTGGAGCCGGGCTCGTAACCAATAAATTAATACCACGGCCTTGCTTCTGTCATCAAATTTTTTAAGATTTGGCTTTACCTCTTTAACATACGCCACACAACCAAATGTGCGGAAGTGCTGCACATTTGGACGTCACCCGTACCAAGCCTCAAAAGGTGTCTTCCTGTCGACGTTGCGGATTGGTGTATAGTTGAGAATATAAACAGCCATTGTCACCGCCTCATCCCAAAATTCACCAGGCATCCCTTTTGCCTTCATAAGGCTTCACGCCATTGCGACCACGGTTTGATTTCGACATTCTACAATTGTTGGGGGGAGGGGGGAGCTAGGGCGCTGTAAGCTGCCTTTCGACGCCGCGATCCGCACAGTACTCGGCAAACTCGATAGAGGTGAATTCACCCCCACGATCTGTGCAAAGTGTGCGCATCTTGCGGCCAGCTTCAAGTTCTGCTCTCACTTGAACCCTTTTGATTGCCACTGCAGCCTCATCTTTGGATGACAGAAGGGGAAGCCATATGTAACGACTCAAATCATCTACTAAAAGCAGTTAATTGTTGGGATTAATCTTGGGCTAACCACCCAACTAACGAAATCCAAAAATTAGGGGATGAGATCCCATCTCTAGCGCTTTGATCGGGGGCGCAACCGGCAGATGGTTGTGATCCCAGGTCGTGCGGTGCGCTTATAAAAAGAGAGGAGAAGCTAGCTTTTGTGACCATCTCAAAGAAAAACACAAAAGACTAATCTCCTGACATATTCACAAAACCTAAGAAACGATCCTTAGTGCGCACCGGATCGGCCTGAAGATCATCTACCGACGGCTTCGTCTTTCTACGTCACCTTCGGTGATCGCTGCTTCCACCTCTCCATCACCGCCGATCCATTTCTAATGGCTTCACCGAACGGTATATGTATTTCTTCCGCATCTTTGTGTTCTAGTTGTTGGCTATCGGATTAATGTTGTTCCATGTTGTTTTGGAACCCTAAGCCTTAATGCTAACAATTGGTATCAGAGCAACCGATAGCCTAACTTGAACCGCTTAAATCATGTATCTTTGATTCGGAACGGTGGTGATTAAACTCCAGATTTATGTGTTTTTGGTTTCGGTTTAAGCATTAAGAAGGAGATGAGTTTCAGAAAAACCTAAGAACCAAAATCCCCAATTGAATCTTGATGAACCCGAACCCTAATCCCCAAATCAAGCAAAACCTAATGTCTAAAGAAGGGTTTCGGCTTACCTTTGGCGCTCTCGCGGGCGCGCGCCCGGTCCGTCGCCGCTTCAAGCGTCGTTGGCTGCCTTTAGCATGGCTGGTCTTGGCCGCACGTCTTGTGCGCGGCGCCGGGAGCCGCGCGCCTTAGCCCGCCGGTCGCCTCGCCTCCGCTTTCGTCGGAGCCCGCGAGGCCTCCGCTCCACCGCGTGTGCTCGCCATCGCCTCGCCTCCGCTTCACGCCTTTGCGCGCGTCGCGCTCTCGCTCTCTTCGTCATGCTGCATGGTTTTCGGGAGACGGGCGAATGGATTAGGTTTTCCTTCACTGCGCGGTTTTGTTGCGGCTTGACTCATCTCAACCGTCCGCTCGGATCCGTCGGCCGACACCTCGCCTCCGCGCGATCGTCGCTCGCTTCCTTCCTGTGCCGACGCCGCGAAGCCGCACAGCCGACGCTCGCTTCTTCGCGCGCCGCCCGCTCCGCCTCGTCTCCCGCGCGGGCCATGCGTGCGTCTCTAGCTGGGCCGCTGCGCGTGCGCTCGCTAGCTAGGCCGCCGCGCGTGTTTTGGGTCGCCGTTCTACGTTGGGCCGTGGCGTGGGCTCGGTATTTATCGACGGACATTGTCATGTGGGTCGGTTTTATGCTTTGGGCCGAAATGGTTTAAGTTTTGGGTTTCTTTATTTTACAGCATTTTCTTATGTATTTAAATGCTGTTTTCTTTTATGAATTGATGTTTGGGGTATTTTGTCCAAAAAAAATTAGACTTTTGTGGGATTAATTTAATTTACAGCATTTTCTCAGAATTTATATGTTGTTTATTCTTTTAATATGATGATTGGACTATTTTAAGAGTGTAAATTGCTGGATAAAATATTTAATTAAGTTGTCTCTAATTAAGATGGAACCAACGAGATATCTTGATTAGAGATTTAATAATGTTTTGGGATTAATTTTATGATCATGATTATATTCTGACCAAAGTTGATTATATTCATGAGTCATACCCATTTAAATTAAAAGTTAAGTTCTTTTTCATATTCTGCCCAACGGTGATTATGAATTAGAACTGTTATTAGCATATTATTAACCAGACCAACGTAGGGTTAATTTTGTGCCAGACATTAAATTGCTTACTAATATTTGTATATATTTTATTCAGCTATGACCACTACAAACATTGCCAGTACCTTAAATAGCATAGAACAGCTTTCTGGTAATAACTTCCCCTCTTGGAAAGAAAAACTGCTCATAACTCTTGGGATAATGGATTTGGACCTTGCACTCCGTGAGGCTGCTCCCACTCCTCCTACTGCTGATGTTGAGAACTTCTCTGAGTTAAAGAAGTCCTATGAAACTGCAGCAGAGAAATGGGAGCGGTCTAACCGCATGTCCTTGATGATAATGAAGAGCACAATATCAGTAGGAATTAGGGGAGCAATCCCCGACTTCGAAGATGCTAAAATGTATCTGGCTTCAGTGGAGGAGCAATTCAAAGGCTCCTCAAAAGTCTATGCCAGTACATTAATCATGAAAATGCTCACTTCCAAGTATGAGGGACAGGGCAGTGTTAGGGAGCATATCATGATGATGACTGATATGGCTTCCAAGCTTAAAGGAATGGACATGGCTATTTCAGAAGGTTTTTTGGTTCATTTCATAATGACTTTTTTACCTTATGAGTTTGGTCCTTTTAAGATCAATTACAATACTCAAAAGGAGAAGTGGACCATGAGCGAATTAATTGCCATGTGCGTTCGGGAGGAGGAAAGGCGAAGGTCGATAAGAAGGACGTTGTCCACCTTGTTGGCAATAAGAAGAGAAAGTTTCGGGAGACCATAAGTCCAAGAAGAAACTCAATTTCTCTCCCAAAGCTGAGTCAAATAAGGTGGAGCATAAAGGAAAAGCTCTGCAACACCCTCTTCATCCAACATTATGTCGTATGTAAACTCGCAAGAAAGATGGGCATATTCAGAAAAATTGCCCAAGATTTCTGAAGTGGCTCGCGAAGAAGGGTAATGATGAAATCACCTTTATTGAGGAATCTCTTTATGCTGATTTTTCTCCTAATTCTTGGTGGATTGACTCAGGTGCCTCTATACATGTTTCAAATTCTTTACAGGGATTCCTTTCCGTGAAGACGCTAAGAAAGGGGAAGCGAAGCCTTAGAGTTGCTAATGGGGAGGTGGCTGAAGTTGAAGCCATTGGCACCTTACCATTAGTATTAGAAAATGGCTTTGTACTTCATCTAAATAATGTTCTTTATGTTCCTAGTTTGAGAAGGAACCTTATTTCAGTTTCTTTATTAGATGATGAAGGTTATTATTGTAAGTTTGGGAACAGCCAATGCATAATAAAGTTTAAATCTAATGATGTTGGTCTTGCTATCAAACGAGACAAGCTTTATGTTCTTTCCCTTAAAGAATCGCCTGTGTTAATGAATGTATGTGATGGCACAAATAAGCGTAAAAGAATTGATGATGAGACTTCATCGAAATTGTGGCACTGTCGCTTAGGCCACATTTCGAAGGGGAGAATGGAATGTCTCATTAAGGAAGAGATACTCCACCTGCTTGATTTCTCAGACTCAGACCCCTGCATAGATTGCATTAAGGGTAAATACGTAAAACAAATTAAGAAAGGGGCTACTCGAAGCACAGGGATATTAGAATTAATCCACGCTGATATTTGTGGGCCTTTTCCTGTGACATCAGTGGATGGTTTTGATTCTTTCATTACATTCACTGATGATTACTCCCGTTATGGATATATTTTCCCCATTTGTGATCGGTCTGAATCGCTCGATAAATTTAAAATATTCAAGGCTGAAATAGAAAATCAGCACAATCTAAAGATTAAAGTAGTGCGATCAGATCGAGGAGGAGAATATTATGGTAGACACGCTCCTTATGGACAAATTCCTGGTCCCTTTTCTAGATATCTTCAAGAAAATGGCATAGTAGCTCAATACTCAACTCCTGGTGAACCTCAGCAAAATGGTGTAACTGAAAGAAGAAATCGCACACTTATGGATATGGTGCGAAGCATGCTCAGCTATTCCAGTTTACCAATAACCTTATGGATGGAAGCATTAAAAACAGCTGCCCACATACTTAATCGGGTTCCTAGCAAATCAGTCCCTAAGACACCTTATGAAATCTGGGTGGCAGAAAACCGAGCTTAAAATACTTACGAGTGTGGGGTACATCTGCTGAGGCTAAAGTCTTTAACCCACATATTGGGAAATTAGACTCTAAAACAGTGAGCTGCCATTTTATCGGATACTCGATAGATCTAAGGGATACCGATTTTCTTGTCGGATCGTCATACTAAATTTGTAGAAACTAGACATGATGTGTTTATGGAGAATGGTCAAATCGGTGGGAGCTCAAAGGCCGAAATATAGATCTCGAGGAAATTGGACTTACGTTCCATCACCGATAATCCAAGAGACTTTTATTAATGTGCCGCAAATCATTACACCTCTAAGTGATAACCACGTGTAGTAACTTGACTAATGATTAAGGATTAGTAATATTGCTCCTAATGATGAACCTACATCGAGAATTAATGAAGAACTTCAACAACCATCCGTGATACCTAATGAAACCCCAAGAAGATCACGGTGGTTAGAAGATCACCATTCCAAATGACTATGTCGTATACATGAATGAAGATGTTAACGATATAGGGAAAGTGGATGATCCCATCTCATTTAAAGAAGCCATGAGTAATAAGGATTGGACAAATGGCTCGAGGCCATGGAAGATGAATTGAAATCTATGAGCATTAATGATGTCTGGGATTTAGTAGACATACCTGATGGAGTCAAAGTAATAGGCTGTAAGTGGGTCTATAAAACTAAGCATGACTCCAAGGAAAACGTCGAAAGATTCAAAGCTAGGCTTGTAGCCAAAGGTTTTACACAGAGAGAGGGGATTGACTATGTTGATACCTTCTCTCCTGTGTCTAAGAAAGACTCATTGAGAATTGTTATGGCACTTGTCGCTCATTATGATTTGGAGCTACATCAGATGGATGTAAAAACTGCATTCCTTAACGGTGACTTGCATGAAAATGTATACATGGCTCAACTGGAAGGTTTTGTTGTGGAAGGCAAGGAACAAATGGGATGTTACCTTAAGAAATCCATCTATGGACTAAAACAAGCGTCCAGACAATGGTACTTTAAGTTTGATGAAGTGATAAGAAAATTTGGCTTTAAAGAAAATGAGGTGGATAATTGTATCTACATTAAGACTAAAGAGAGCAAATTTATTATTCTAGTGCTCTATGTGGATGATATCTTATTGGCTAGCAAATGATAAGAATATCTTTGTATGAAACCAAGAGATTTCTATCCTCTAATTTTGACATGAAGGATCTTGGTGATGCTTCTTATGTTCTGGGCATAGAAATACACCGAAACAGGTCCAAAGGTGTATTAGGCTTATCACAAAGGTCATACATTGACAAAGTGCTTAAGAGATATAATATGCATAACTGTTCTGCTACGCTTGCCCCAATTGTTAAGGGTGATAAGTTTGGTTTATTCCAAAGTCCAAGGAATCAATTAGAAATTGATTAAATGAAGTCGATTCCTTATGCTTCAGCTGTCGGAAGCATTATGTATGCTCAAGTATGTACTCGCCTTGACTTAGCATTCGTAACCGGGATGCTTGGTAGATATCAATCTAATCCAGGTTTGGACCACTGGAGAGCTGTTAAGAAAGTCTTGCGTTATTTGCAGGGCACTAAGAACTACATGCTCACATATAAGAAGTCTGATGACCTTGAGGTTATGGGTTATTCAGACGCTGACTTCGCAGGATGTGTTGACTCTAAGAAATCCACGCCAGGTTATGTCTTCACTCTTGCGGGAGGAGCCATTTCGTGGAAAAGCTCCAAACAAACCCTTACGGCATCTTCAACGATGCAAGCTGAGTTTGTGGCATGTTATGAGGCTACGGGACAATTTGTATGGCTTAAGAATTTTATTCCGGACTAATGGTGGTTGTGACATATCAAAACCACTTACGATATTCTGCGATAATTTAGCCATGATTTTCTATTCGAGTAACAACAAGTCAAGTGGTGCTGCCAAGCATATTGACATTAAGTATCATGTTGTGAAAGATAGAATCCAGGATCAAACTATTAATGTTAAGCATATAAGCACTAAGTCTATGCTTGCGGATCCACTCACTAAAGGCTTACCACCCAGTATCTTTCGAGAACATGTTGCTAGCATGGGTTTATTGGAAAGCCTATGATTCTAAGTTAATTATGATAAGGATTCAGAATCTGATCTTGGAAAATAAAGGACCATAAGAAAACAAACCAACTCCCGTTAAGTTTAAGTGGCTATCCTATCAAGATGGAATAGTGTACTATAGATGATGGGGTTTTCAGTAGCATTAATTGGCTCTGTCAAGCGCATTATCTTGATGTCTTTATTTTGTTGAGTGTGGACTTATGTTAGCCTTACGATTAAGTGGGAGAATGTTGGGATTAATCTTGGGCTAACCACCCAACTAACGAAATCCGAAAATTAGGGGATGAGATCCCATCTCTAGCGCTTTGATCGGGGGCGCAACCGGCAGATGGTTGTGATCCCTGTGTCGTGCTGATGCGCTTATAAAAGAGAGGAGAAGCTAGCTTTGTGACCATCTCAAAGAAAAACACAAAGACTAATCTCGACATATTCACAAAACCTAAGAAACGATCCTTAGTGCGCACCGGATCGGCCTGAAGATCATCTACCGACGGCTTCGTCTTTCTACGTCACCTTCGGTGATCGCTGCTTCCACCTCTCCATCACCGCCGATCCATTTCTAATGGCTTCACCGAACGGTATATGTATTTCTTCCGCATCTTTGTGTTCTAGTTGTTGGCTATCGGATTAATGTTGTTCCATGTTGTTTTGGAACCCTAAGCCTTAATGCTAACATTAATACCTCTTGCCTCCTGGTGTCGCCGGTGTAATGGGACCACATAGATCGCCATGCACGAGGTCCAGGAGATGTTCCGCTTAGTAGACAGATTTTTGTGGAAACGGAGTTCGCCGTTGCTTACCCACAAGACAGCTATCACATAACTGATCGACATGATCAATATGCGGTAGTCCTCTCACCATCCCATGCTTTAATAACTTGTGAAGCGCCTGAAAATTCAGATGTACATAGTGTGTGAGTTAGATATAATCTTGACATGCATTGGTTAGATTTAGTTTTAGTTTTAGAAGATTCAAATTCTGTAAGTTTGGATTGAGTTTGTTAGCAGATAGAGTTTGTTAGTTAGTTGATTATGTACTCGTCTATATATAGCAATGAAAAAACAAAAAAGGTTGGAGCAGTTATGTAGGCCAAAAAAAAAAAATTTCCTGACTATTCTAACAATTGGTATCAGAGCGAGGTTCTAATCTTGGTGTTGTGCTTGCCCCGAGGGGAGGCCACTACTGCTGCGCCCCGAGGCATCGCTAAGCGATGTAGGTATTGAAGGTGCAAGAAGCGACACGACGGCGTGCTAGCCGGTGGTGGTTGGCGGCATTGTTCGGGCCGGCGCATACCGAAGGCCCGTGCGTAGCGGCGCTGGAAGGAAGGCGCGTGCAGGTGAGCCGGAGGGTGGCACCGGATGGCATCCAAGCGACAGGCGAGGATGTGAAGCATAGCATCGACCGGCATCGTGTCGGCGACTCGCAAGAAAATTCGGAAGTCGACTACGAATCCGAAGCAACAACGTGCGACTACGAGCGACTCTCTTCCGCTGCAGAGATTCTGAGGCAACGCAAGAAAAAAGAGTGCAGCCAAGCTCCTGAGACTTGTGCATGCAAGGAACCTGAAGCGCCACTAGAAGCCGTCGGAAGACATGCAGTTCGCGCCCATGCAGCACAAAAACGACATGCGGCATGGAGTCCACCGGGGTGTTCGTCACCACGGGGTGCGCTACCAGGCTGTACGCGGGGCCCGGCGTCGTGGTGTCGCCGTTGGCCGGCGCGAGCGGACGGAGTCACGAGTGGCGCGGCGGGTAGGTGCATCTGGCACACGGCAGGCGGATCTGGCACGGTAGCGGCTCGGCGAACGGCCGGCGGGCTGGGTGCGATGAGCGCACGGCACGGCGAGGACCGGACGCTGAGGTCCAAGCAGGCGGCAGAGAGGACGTCGCTCCTGGCGCTTGTGCATGCAAGCGTGGGGTGCAGCTGGCCACCGGAGAGCTGGACGTCGAGTTCGACTACGTGATGTGCATGCGCGAGCAACGGAGAGATCAAAGAAGCCTTTGTTTTTCGTGTGTCTTTCTGGATTTGCATGTCTTCATCCAACGAGCGACCCTACCATCTTCGTGTGGATTAAACGGATTGAGGAGATAGTGGCGTACGAGAAATCTATCAACAGAGGCAGGTATCTGCTGACCGTCAGCACCGAGGGGTTCTATGGCCCGACGAGTCCACCCAACAAGCTGAGTCTAGTTCATCGTGAGTCGAGTTCGAGACTTTAAGAGATGTGTTCTTTGTCATAAGTTGAGCGCGTGAGAGATATGCCCGAGACGTTGAGGAGATGCATTCACTGTCCATAGTCATCCGCCATAGTAAAGTCCGTCGAAGATGAGTCTGGGTTGTTAAGAATGTGTTCTCTATTCTATGTTGAGTATGTGTTGGGCAAATTGTAGCTGGGACCGATTACCTCAATAAGTAGAGTTGGTGTCAAGATTAGGGGGGAAAATGTTAGATATAATCTTAACATGCATCGGTTAGATTTAGTTTTAGTTTTAGAAAATTCAAATTCTGTAAGTTTGGATTGAGTTTGTTAGCACATAGAGTTTGTTAGTTAGTTGATTATGTACTTATCTATGTATAGCAATGAAAAACCAGAAAAAGCCAGAGCAGTTATGTAGACCAACAAAAAAATTCTTGGCTGTTCCAACAGTTCGTGCCAGTGCCACGCATCCTCGCTGCCAAGCAAACAGGACGCGCTTGTTTAATGTTCAGAACATATATACAAGCGATTTCTCAACCTTTTCACCCTTGCAAGCAGTCTCCTTTGCCGGTCACGGATCATCAAGATCCCATCCATCCTCGATGAGTACCTGGCAGCCTCGCTTATCGAGTTGGCCGAGACTTAATATGTTGCTGCGGAGAGCAGGGATGGAATAAACATCCGTCACTTACAGGTGCTCGCCGTTGTTGCACTTAAGCAGTACTGTTCCTCGCCCAGAAATATCTACTGAAGAACCATCTCCAAATTTTACTGAACCAGTAATGCTTGAATCCATCTCGGCAAAGCTTGATTTACATCCGGACATGTGGTTTGTTGCCCCCGTGTCCAAGTACCAGACATCTTCATGATGCTCTTCATTGCGGCCAGGATGCTCTACTTGCTGTGCATGTGCTTCGTTAAGCACGTAACCAACAGAAACCCCTTCTGGTGCTTATATGGCGACAGCTAACTTCTCTGGAGACTTCCCAGCGAAGAGACATCTACCTCGACTGGAGATTTTCGGTCGTCTCCGGCACCAAGCGCTACTGAAACAACCAGGTCGTCACCAGTATTATTCTGCGCTGCCGGGACCAATTATTTCACGTCTCCAACATCCTGCGCAGCTTTCTTGCCGAATACCACATCCTGCGCAACTGAAAACTGCTTCACGTCACCAGCCATTGCTCCAGTTGCTTCCTCGACACAATCGGCATCATGCGCATCTGAAGCCGCGTTTAGCACGCAGACTTGTGCCATGGGCAGAGTCGGCTCTGAATCTTGCGCCTTGATCAAGTTGGCCTGCTCCTTCCGCTCGCGCCGAGGCCTGCGACACTCTCTGGAAAAGTGTCCGCGGATTACACAATTAAAACACTTGAGGTTTGATTTATCTCGGCCAGCACTTTCCTTGCTGTTTCGGTTTGCAGCAGGTTGCTTGCCATGGCCGCGCCCTCTGCTAGCATGAGTACTGCTTCTTGTGCTCTGGCTGCCGGCCGAAGTGGTCTCCTGCTCCTTCTGCTTCTTCCGAGCCAACCACTCCTCCTCAATTAGGAGCAACCGAGCGCCTTTACTGCTGCTGTCAGTGACTTCATAAGCTCCTCTACGGCCATGAGACGGCCGGTGAGCTCTTCAATAGACAGTGTTCGTAAATCGATCAATTGTTCAATATATATAGCCACCTGCATATATCTCCGTGGTACAACTCGTAAGAACTTCTTGATCGCCTTCTCATCTTCCAGTGCGTATTCAAGTGCACGGATGTTATTGACGAGACCCTGCAGCCGCATAGCGAAGTCATTCACGGTCTCACTGTACTTCATGCGAATTGACTCAAATTCATTGAGTGGTGTTTGCACTTTCACCTCGCGAACTCGCTCAACACCCATGCGCGTGATCTTCACGGTCTTCCACGCTTCCTTAGCGGAGTCCTTCACCGCCAGCGTGGAGAGCATCTCCTATGGAACAGCTTGTAGGATGGATGCTAACGCCATCCTATCATCCCTGAACGACGCATCGCCAGGTTCGATTGCACTCCAGACTCCCTGAGCCTGTAGATTGTCTCTCATCAGGAGAGCCCAATCTGTGTAGTTCATTCGCGTGAGCACCGGATAGCGCAAAGTCACCCCCATCTCCTTTGACACCCTTTGCGCCAATGCTTCATGGCCGCCGTCGCTACCAGAAGGATCCCAGTGATCGCCATTGTCGCCGAGATTGACCTCACGACGGCCGCTGCCATCGGAGTTCCTATGAGAGGTGGGTGATGCTGACCATGCTCCTCGCGACATCGTTGCCAGTTTCGGTACCGCTCTGATACCAAATGTTGAAAAAACCTCTATGCGTCAAACCTGAAATCTGCTTCAACACAATGCAGAATGCAGGTGCTGCTCCTTCAGACAAAACAAACGACGGCGAGTTCTCAAGCAGCAGAAAGACTAGTTTTTGGTGCAGCACGATTGCAGCATTTTATGTTTTTTCTATTACTTATGAAGCAACATACA
Source organism: Otatea glauca (assembly GCA_036346275.1). Lineage (NCBI taxonomy): Eukaryota > Viridiplantae > Streptophyta > Magnoliopsida > Poales > Poaceae > Otatea > Otatea glauca. The sequence continues at coordinate 31,710,214 of CM070728.1, forward strand.
TAAGCAGTTACAGAAAAGAACCCAGACTCCTTTCACCTGTCGGACTCAAACAAATCCTTCAGACTCTCAACCGGATAAGACACTATACCTCATCTGGCAACAACGTAGAACTAACTCAAACTCTGACTCTGCTGCCGATACGTATCAGGCCCTGACTCAAAAACAGAAATGGAAAACCAGATTATCTAGCACTCAAACAAACTGAAACAAATCCAGACTTTAATAACATGCACAAGATTATTTCCAACATGCTCCCGTGTCTACAAGGCTACCTACAACTTATTTCGATTGGAAGAGGGTTTGCTGATTGAGTTTCTGCATATTTGGTACGTGAAGACATGGTAGGCTTTTATAGAAGTACAAGGATGAGTTCGCTCCCCACATGCAAATATGCAATCAAGTTGAATAAGTTCAGTGCAATTTAGCATGTTCTCTCTCCTAGAGTCTACCGTTTTGAGAGTTGGAAAATCGCAATGGATTCTGAGTAACATGGCTGATGCAGCCGTAAGCCATACCATGCATAGACCACGTGAGCATTCATGATCTCACAAAGGCAGCTTTTAGTTCAGGCAATTTGGATTGGACTAGAGGTGGACTTGTTTAACCTCCTGTCTTTCATAAAAATCTTTATAATAACATGCAAGTTGCAGTGTGCAGAATTGTTTGATAATTCCTATAGAGGTGCTCCACAAGCGTTCATTTTCATCAGACAATGATGTCTTGGATAGCTAAATACAAGTGTATTCTGCTATCTTTGCCTCTTTGGGCTACTTTTGAGATCTCTCTAGGGAGAGTTACCTTTATAATCTGTCTGAAGGGTTGGTAGGATCTTATGCATCCTAGGTCAGTTGTGAGCAGCTTTAATGATTTTGGTGTTACTTTTTGTCGGTAGTTTTGTAGAACTAAGAGGGTGTTTTTACCGAAATATTTTATCTTCTTATATCTTTGGAATTGCGCAAATTACATATACTTCGCATGTAAGATATGTAAATGAGTTAAACATAGTTTTTCTCCTTGAAAATTGAAGGATCTGGTCTTCTGTCCTCTTCAAAGGAAATATATTGTTCCCTAACTTAAATATTTCCTTTTGGCAATTTTAGGTTGGTAATTACACTTGAGAATAGGTCTATTTACCCAAATCTCTTACCTTTCACGTGCTTTCTCCATTTCTGTGTGCATTGGTTTTGTTCTTCCACCTAGATCAGCTAGTGGTCACAAAGATGTCCAACTTTCCTACTATTCCTTGTAGTTCTGAAGTGCTTGTCCTAATGTAGATTCCAAGTTGCCTTCAGTTAAAAGATGCTGTCAAAGCAAGTGGCAACACTGTACACAAAACGATAGCAACTCAATATGCACTCACTACTACAAAAGAGGTTATATTAGACACGTCATCACTGACTGTTTTTTAAGAAAACCGTATTAGAAGAGACTTGCGCACATCGCCGACGGTTTGTGGATAAAACCGTCTGTGATGAGACATACATCACAGACGGTTTGTGGATAAAACCGTCTGTGATTAAGGAAATATCATAGTCGGTTTTATCTACAAACCGTCTCTGATGATTAAACGAACTTAACGTGGTTAAAGGAAACATGCATTAATTTCACACACACACACATATATATATAGAACTAGCTAGCTTGCATGCATCACATATATACAAAAATCTCGATCCCTAGCTACTACCTACGTCTAGTCAATCTCCTCGTCGTCGCCGGAGTCATCGTCGTCAAAGTCATCGTCAATGCGGCCGTCGGGGTCCTCACTCGAACCCGCTCTATCTGGGTCACCCTCCAGCTCCCAGCCATCATGATAGCCCTCCGACGAGTTGTAGCTATCGTCGGAGGAGGAGATTAGTATGGCGATGCCGAACGCTTGTTTCCGACGCTTGCTGAGGCGGACGGAGCGGTGCCCGAGGTGGCCGGCGAAGTGGACCGTCGATAAGCCATGGCCGGCAGATTCATGGATATAGCGATGTGGCACCGCAGCCTCTGCCGCAGGGGCCGAGGAGGCGAAGACGGTGGAGGTGGCGGAGGGGAAGTCGACTATGGAGGCGAAGGCGGTGGCGGAGGCGGTGGCAGTGGCGGTGGCAAAGCCGGCATAGTCCGAGGCGGTGGGGCGGCAGAGCTGACATAGGAGTTTGAGCTGCTCATGGTGTTCTATGGAATGCGATCTATCGAGTACATTTTGGACTCCAGCGTTACCATATATAGTGCGAGGTTGCGGAAGTGCAATTAATTACGAACTTCGTTGGAGAAATGAAACGCCCAGCAGACGAAAGGTCTTCCTCGAAACCACGCGATCTTGAAGACAAAAGGTATCATCACAGACGGTTTTAGGCATCCAACCATTTGTGATGACGGAGAACATCACAGACGGTTTGTGGATAAAACCGTCTGCGATTTGCAAATATCACAGATGGTTTTATCCACAAACCGTCTGTGATGATCAATTCTGATATATATACAAACAGAGAGCCTCGACCTCCTCTGTATTTTTACGGTTTTCTAGATATTTTTTAGGTGGTTGCGATTGAGAGGTGTTCTGGTGAAAGAGATCCTAGATTTGGAGGTGTAATTGTAGATCCTTATGCTCTAGGTCATCTAAGGTTAGTAATTGCTTCAAAATTGTATTATATTTTAGATCTAGTTTGATAAAGTGGGAAATGAAGCTAGTCAATTTCTAAATCTTGCTTGTTGTAGATACATTTGTTCTCTGTGATGTAAAGTACATACATTTCTATAGCTTTGTGTAGATCCATTTGTTCTAATTGCATTACACTGAAGATGTAGCTTACATGCATATGTTTACATATCTATTCATTCTTTTAGATGGACCGAAGTTGGATGTACACTGAGAACCGTGCGAGCGCCGAGTACATTAATGGTGTCTCCGCTTTTATAAGGGTTGTAGAGGAAGATATGTTGATCAAGGGGGTGGAATTTATGCCTTGTCTATGCATTGACTGAGAGAATCTGAGGATGTTTCGGAACCCAGCGCAGATCGAAGCATACTTGATTCTACGGGGTTTCAAAAGGGGTATACAGGTTGGACCAGTCACGATGAAGGGCAGATTGCGCAGGGACCAAGTAGTAGTACCATCGTCGACGAAGTACATATAGACTGTGCTTTCGATGAGGATAGGTTTCACGATGACAATCTGGATCAGATGCTACAAGATGCAGAAGGGAACCGTGATGAGCGGGAGCACGTAAAATTCTGAGGCTTGATGGACTACTCAGAGAAACCTTTGTTCCCGGGTTGCAAGTTCAAATACACAAAGTTGTCATCCGTGCTGAAACTGCTGAAATTAAAGGCAAGCAACGGTTGGTCCGACAAGAGTTTCACGGCGCTGTTAGGTCTGTTAGCGGATATGCTTCCGAAGGGAAACGAGTTGCCGACAACCACCTACAAAGCCAAAAAGGTTCTTTGTCCCTTGGGAATGGAAGTAGAAATAATACATGCCTATCCGAACGACTATATCCTCTACTGCAAAGAGTACGCAAACTTGCATGTATGTCCGGTGTGCAACGTATCCCGCTACAAGCTTAAAGATAGATCGGATGATGACGACGAGGGCATGGAGTTGAATAAAGGACCTCCCGCTAAGGTGGCGTAGTATTTGCCTATAATTCCCCGTTTGAAGCATTTGTTTGCTAACTCAAAAGAGGCAGAATACAATCAGTTTGACGAGTTGCCTCCTGTTGGTACTGGCGTCACGATCCAGGAAGACCAACCTAAGGAAGCGAGCTACACACGTGTTGATTATCGTGAAGGGCTAATTTTTGTACAAAAAAATAATTAATGAGATGCATGTTTGTATTATAATTAATGTGATATATGTATTGATTATAATTAAAGAGATGCATGTTTGTATTATAATTAATGACACAAAATGGCTCATCCCAGACAGTTCAAGCCAAGAACCATCTGGGATGCCCTTCTCCTGCGCTAAACCCCTTGCCCCGCGCTTGCCATTCACTAAGTCCCACACACTCTGCAACCCTAGCCCTCCCCCTCGGCGGTGCCCTCCTCCCTCCCCCATGCCCTCCCCCTCGGCGGCGCCCTCCCCACTTTGCGGCGACTCCCAACCGCGCCCTCCCCCCTAGGCGGTGCCCTCCCCCCTCGGTGGTGCACTCGTCCCTCCCCCGTGCCCTCGGTGGTGCCCTCGTCCCTCCCCCGTGCCCTCCCCCTCAGTGGTGCCCTCGTCCCTCACCCATGCCCTCCCCCTCGGTGGTGCCCTCCTCTCTCCCCCGTGCCCTCTGTTAGTTTTCTGAGAATTGCTCTCCATTTTTTGTTGCCTTACTTGCTCGATGATGATAATGGGTATTGTGATGACTAGAATATTTATTTCTATGAACTAGGCCTTGAATCATAGACTTATACGCTGGAAAGTGTAGATTCATTCACTGATTAGAGTATATCTGGCAAATAGCTTGTTTGATTGTGCTATCAGTCATAGCATTCTGGTTTTCTGATCCATGTGCACATTGTTATATCAGTAGATGTGCTATTTAGATGCTTAGCTAAATACACTTTGTTATCTTAACTGTTTACTGGTGTGCTTAACGTCTGATTGAGTGGATCAGTTTTAGTGCTATTCGACTATTTTAGTGCATATTAAGGTTAGTCTATTGTTTATTTAGTGCATATTAAGGTGGTAATTAGGGTTCACTGGTAGTCTATTATTGATTTAGTGCATATTAAGGTGGTAAGGGTTCAAGGCCTTATTCACTGAATTAATTGTTAGCCCATTCATGATTAAGGTTGAAGGTTTAAAATCTTCAACCAACCCCTATCTGAGAGCAATATAATACAATCTTCAGTTCAATTTGTGATAGAAAATATGATTCGTTGTATGAATGACAAGTACATATATTTTATGCATCGGCTTGCCTTAACTTACCTACTCTTAATTGAAATTTGCTTCTCTTAACTTACCTATTCTTAACCTTGCATCATACAAGATGATGTCCCATCAATCCTCACCGCTGAATGGGTCTGATGACGCGCCCAACGTAGGAGGAAACAGGAGCGGTCCAAGAGGGCTTAGTAAAAGGCTTTAGAGCTGATACACCATCACAGCGGTCGATCCGCATGATGGGGCTCCTACCGCGCCTCCAAAGGCTGTGACAGCTTTCCAGACCATGTGCGGGATCATTGGGCGTGAAAGGGTCCTCATCACCTATCCTTCATGGAAGACGCTGACAGATGACGAGCGCGATAATCTGGTGACAGAAATATTCACGTCATTCGAGCTTCCACAAGACACCATGCCTGCACTGCGACGGTACGCGTTGCTAGTGGCCAGAAAGGCTTGGAAGAACATCAAGAGCGTCCTCGTCACTAATTACGTCAATAAGGAAATGACTCCATTCCAGAAGTACGGGTTCATCTCTGAAGACGTCTGGGGACGATTTGTTGAGTTGAAGACGACGAAAGAGTTCGTGCTTCAAGGTTTGGCGCATAAGACCGTCCAGTCAAAAAACACCCACCCACACAGACTCGGGCTAACTGGGTACACGGGCAAGATCGCGCAATGGAAGAGGGAGGACGACGAGGCAGTCCAGAAGGAGGTCGCGCCGCCGTTTGCCTCTATCGTGGACCCACGTGCCCGAAACTGGGTAAGAGCGAGGTGACGTCCCACTTCTTCGGCGACGTGTCCTTTGCAAACCCCGCTGATGAGGAAGTGGCCCAACGCCTAATATCGTTGAGCACGGAATCTTCCCAGGGCTCTTTCACTTCAGAAAAAGAGAAAGACATACTCTCCAATGCCTCGGAAAACAAGTAGCACCCGGGTCGCACCCGAGGCCTAGGTGTTTTTGTTCCTTGGAAAATGGGATTCTCACATGACTTGAACACATACCGGAGTAGGAAGAGAAGCAAAGCCGAGTGTGAGGGATGGTTAGTAGTCCTAATTGAGGAAAGGGTTGAGGAAAGGCTCAAAGCGTAGTTCGATAGTCAGCTACGAAGCCTTGAGGAAAGGATGGAGCAAAGGGCGGTTGCGGAGAGGCAGGCATGGAACGTGCAAGCCTAAGAAGCACATGCACAGTTCAGCCCAACCAACCGTCGGAGCAGCTGCGTGTCCGCCCCTGAGACGGACGTGGATGAAGGCAGATTTCCTCCTGACGACACCATGGTAACATGTCTGCAATGTTCCTTAGATAGACTTTAATGTTCGACGTGTTAGCTAATTACTTTTGTACCCTTGTGTAGATGGCCACACCATGCAATCTACAAGTGAGGCTTGCCAACGGCTCTGTTCTCCTGCAGGCTACTTGGAGACGTGCGTATGCATCCGGTGAAGGGCGATTGTGCACGGTCATACTTTGGAGCTAGGCTACGCGAAGGTCCATGTCGACGGTGTACATGAAATTTGTAAGGCTATCACGCTGGAGATGCCCCCAAACGATGAGATTGTCACAATAGAGGATACCATCAGCACATTCATCCAGTGACCCAAGAAGGACATCTCCTTCGACGCCCGCCCAGGAGCATCGAAGCTACAAGCACTACCAGAGCCACATGATGCGCCGGAGCTACCAGCACTACCGGAGCCATGTGATGCACCGAAGGAGCCCACCAAATCTGCTACCGTGTGCCGTCAGGCATAGATCGTTACTACAGTTTGGGCCCAGTCGTCTCTTGTGAAGACGACATTTGGTAGAAGGGGATGTGGAAACAAGGGCAAATCGAAAGGGACCACATCAGCACGTAACTCTCCATTTGTCCCATTGGTGTGGCAATTTGAGTTGGGGCAGCCATTCATACCGAATTAGACCAAGGAGACGCTTACATTATCCTGCATTAGATTGCAAGATTGGTATATGCAACAAGCCAACAAGCCGGTGGCACAACAGACATCGAGTATCTCGGTGAGCTTCAACGAGGAGCATTTCTTACACAGGTTTTTAGATGGCATCTTCGTGGTCGGCTTCTTCGACTTGTTCGATCTATACAACCTCAGAGCGCTCGACACCTCACTCATAAGATGCTGGACATTGTAAGTGTGTGCAATCACCATGTATATGTAAATGCCATATATATATATATATGATCCTTGATTTTGTATATGTAGATATAATGACCATGGAAGCAGACGCAAGGAAACAATCGGTGGGTTTCGTCGACCCACACATGGTGTCCAAGCAAACCATGGACGAAAATATACGAGCTGTCCACGAGTACATTGAAAAACTAATGCTGGCTCATTCGAACAAAAAATTCATACTTTTACCACACAACCCGAGGTAAGTGCTTCATCTAGATGCTACACTTGTTGATTTGGACTATATATCGCACCTCGAAGGTAGGTTCAGTGACTATGACGACATACCTGTGTAGGTTTCACTGGGTTCTACTCGTAATTATACTGAGAGAGAACCGGATCATTTACCTTGATTCCAAAAAAGGTGGCACCCACGACTTGCAACCTATCAAACAATTACTCGACACGTTGTTCGGTGTCTGTAAGGTCGAGGATGCCGACTAAAGGGGGGTGAATAGGCGGCTTTTAAAATTACTCTATGAATTTCTACAAATCAATTCACCCCTAATTACCCTTGTGCCAAAACCTTAACAATAATTGACGCGGAAGCGATAAACTAAGGTTTTGACAATTAAAGCCTAAATCAACTAGGCTCACTATGTGCACTAACTAATTATTTCTCTAACAATAATTGCAATTCTAAATACAAGCAATCAATCAATTTAATTTTATTAATGTAAATTGCTTGAATATAAATAATGAATGAAAAGAAAGCACAAGAGACACAATACTTTTTATCGTGGTGTTTGGAGACTTGCCGGTCTCCCCTAATCCACGTTGAGGTTAGCCCAAATGAATTGGACCGGCTCCACGAATTGAGCACCCACCTCGAATCCACTAGTGGATGCTCTTTCTCCCTCCGGGTAGGCGAGCACCGACCTTCACAACTTGCCAGGACTTCTTACAATCTTCTTGAGAAGGTCACCGCGCACGACACCGCTACGCCGTCTAGGTGTCGGCAAACACCAAGAGTAACAAGTCAAGCCTTCCGCTAGGGCCCACTTTAGTGACTCAGCATCTTAAATATCAGAAATATTGGTTCGGGTTTTTTAAACTTATTAATCCTAGTGGCCCATATGTCATAGACTCATTTGCTTAAAACTGAGTTAATTAGATTATCTCCTAACTTAATGACATTTCTGACAACTAGGGCCCACATTTTAGTGGCCGACACTGTTGTGAAAAGGCTATGCATGTGTGTTTAACATGTAGGGCCCGCCTGTCATAGATTCATAACAGGGCATGGCTCTGTAGTGCTTACTGGCTAGAGGGGACCAAGGGGAAGTTCTTTGACAAACCGATTTCAAAATCTCACTTATGGACATATGGCCCCATGGCTCGGTTCGATTTTTAAATAAACTGGTTCACTTGAACCATGGACCCACATGTCAGCCTCTACACAATAAACCAGAATTTCTGAAGTAAATAAAATATTTATGAATAGTTCCGCACAACATTTTCCTCTTTTGTTCTTGATTTTCTCTTCGAGTAAAACTTTTGGTGACCCGTTCTCCCTCATACAAACTCCAAATGGCTTAATTTTTTTCTAAATTTTTATAAATTAAATATATTTCTCCCAAAATGTTTTGTAATTTTTAGGTTTTATTTGGATACTATTTGGAATTTACTTATGATATTTGGTTTTCTTGTTTAGATGTCAACATACCGGATGCGATTGAAGTTGAACCAGAACAAGAACCAGCACTCAACAAGTAGGACAAGCACCCCCTTGATCATGTTGTCCTAGTTTTTCAAAGGTTATGGTGTTTCCATTATAAATATTTTGTGCATTCTTAATTTAAATAAAGTTGCTATATCTTTTCATAGTGATTAGATATTGCCAACTATTGAAACAAAAGCTACCTTGACATTGAAATACCCCTACCATTATCACCCTAGGAATAGTTACCCACTTATTAGAATAACTTTGTTGAGACTTTGAAGAATATACCTAGCAAATTCTTAGTCATGCTTATAGTTGCCATTTTGGAAAATTCTAGTTTGGGATGGTTCACCTTGGGAAAAATTCTTATAACATATTTTGGACATGTTTAGACTTTTTAAAACTTATTTGGGAAAAAATGAAAAACATGTTTTTGACTTGGGCAAATGGTTGTAGAGATCGGGACTGGTGCCCGAGATACGGGTATGTGTTTGTCTCACCTAAGTCACTTAAGGACCAAAAGTGTCGTTGACCAAGCATATATCATGCAAACCACATGTCCTTATGGGTAGGGCCTGGCTACATAATTTACTAAGAGCTAGCATTGTCCCCACATGCTGTAGATTATAGGTTGTTTTGGGTGTACGGACGATGGTAACGGGCGTCCATGTTCGAGGACACACTTGCGCCATAAACGCAAGGCTGTCCGACACAACAATGTAAACCTTGTTGTGATGGTAACGAGCATCCATACATTGAGTGGTCATCATGCGGGGTGATGTTAGGGCTTGGCATTGTAAAGGCCTTCTTATATTCTCTTGGGTCTCACCCTATCTTGTTGAGTGTAAATTGTATAGACAACATGAAATGATTATATCTTGTTGGTACAGTTGTACATTCTTTGTAGAGTAATAAACCAGCCTATTCAAGTAGCTGTGCCCCTGGTCATAGGCATTGCAAGGAAAGGCCATACTTGTTAGATTTTGATGGCTTTGAAATCTGGTTTCTTAACAAAAGTTGTTGGACTAAAAAATGGGCATGTTTGTATATGGTACACTAACGAGCTTGTGTTATCATATTAGTAAAGTGGTATGTACAATACCTTCTCAAGTTATTATAAATCTTTATTGCTCTTGTTATAATTACTTTTTGTTCAAGTAATACTTTTACAATTATTGTTTTGGAAATTACTATTATTCATATTTAATCTGGAAATTGGCTTTGAGCAAATTAGATATATATCCTCCCATTGTTTAACCATACATATAGTAAATAATATTTGCAAAAGTCTTATAGAGTACGAAAGTACTCACCTTGCTTGTTGAAAATTTACCAATTGAAGATGAAGCTCTGGAAATGGGGTACTTCTTTGCCATGGGGTTTGGAGACAATGATGAGACCGAATATTAGGGCGCAAACCCTATTCAGTTGCTTGTGGGGTTATGGCAAACCATTTGGGCTCTATCTTTATTGATCTTCCGATGCAGAGACTTTGTTTAATGCACCTGCCTTCAAGGCCCATTATATAAGACTACTTAAATATCATCAATATACTCCTTTATTTTATCTGTGTATGGATGATGATGCTATATTCTTAGTAGTTGTCTGTACTAGCCACTGATCATGGGACTAATATAGAAATACATAAGGTGGTCAATCATGTGATCCCGGGTCCCACACTAAGATTGATTTGCAGGCTATGTTAAATGTTAAAGCACTAGAATCATTTTTTTCTTAGGCAAGTTATGGTTTACTTTTCCCTCAAAAAAATAGTTACAGTTCTTTTGGTTTAGTAAAAAAAATCAGATTCTAAACCTGAAAATATAGAAGTTATGTAGCAAATAATGGAGGCACATAATCTGTTAATTCTCTTTCTTCAAAGAAAATTTTGGTGGCCCCATAACCTTATTGTTGAGCCAGCAGAAGGCACACCTTGCAGTAGAAAATGAGCATATGGTGCCTCTATCAGTTCAGCTCAACACACAACATTGGAGTTGTTTATATTCAAACTTAAGTCATTATGAGAACAAAAAAATCAAATTTTATTTTCGTTAAGCACTTCAAATCTATTTTACAATAGGCAAGTTTCGGACAACAAAAGGTGTCCTCTTCATCGAGTAAAAAGATAGGATGAGATCATACTGCATCATCGATCCTTCTAGGAAGTTTTCTCCTGGTAGGCTGGTACTCATCTTCAATCTACTTATTATCGTCCTCTATTATGTTATAATCTTATGACCTCAGTAGCAGAACAGGTTCAATGCATATGAAGATTTTCTTCCGATTTGATTCCCTAGCATGATTAATGTTCAATCTTGCAATAACTATTGCTTATGTTGGAACAAACTCTTGATTCTATTATACGTACCATGGGGCCAAGATATGGTCATGTAAGCAAATAAGTAAAAAACATCCTATACAAAGAACTAATACATACAAGGTACATATACTCCTAATACCTCCTCACAAAACTCGGTGTGGATCAACAACACTGAGTTTCGAGAGATAGAAGTTATGTTGTGCCCTAGTATGCACCTTTGTGAAGAAGTTAACTAGTTGAAGCTCAAAAGGCACATGTTGAAAATTAACAACCTGTTGCTGCACCTGTGATGGCATGCAAGAAGCATCAACCCCAATATGCTTAGTGAGCTCATGCTTCACCGGATCCTCACTTGTGGTTATTCTCCGCACCCAACCAGAGCCAAGCTCGACGGTGGTATAGAGTAGGAGACATCTGAGTTGGGGAAGTTCGCGCCATGTTTGATAGCATTCAACAAGAGGCTCGACGCCAGAGAAACAATCGACGACAGTGCTGGGCGCTGTGGCGGTGTCCTACGGTGCACACGCTCCTCTTGCAGCTTGACTGAACAACCTCGGTGTGCTACTCTAGCCAGAAGTAGGGCATGTCAAGGTGGCTGAGCAGAGGTAGAAGCAGCGGAGCAAGGCAGCGACGTTCCTGGTGGAAGAGCAAAATGGCGGCCAAAAGCAGAGCAAGGTGGCTGTCGGATCTGAGAAGACAACGACGGTAACATGAATCCAAGCGAAACAGCATGTCGGCTTCGAAGTCCATGGGAAATCTGGTGGCAACGGCTTGCGCACGATCGACAGAAGCTAGATCCAGGCGTCAGCGGTGCACAAAGGTTGGGAAGTAGCAGTCCGAGCAGGTCTGGTGGCAGCGGCTTGAATCGAGGCGTGGCGGTGGCTCATAAGGGCAAGCGGCGGCGGCGGCTTGATTCGGGACGTGAGCAGCAGCGGCGGTCCTCCAGGCAAGCGACGACAGCGGTCAAGAAAGAGGACGGCGGTGACAGCTCGAGCAGAAAGGCAGCAGCGGCTGAGGGAGAGAGTGTAAGTTAAACTTGGATGTGTTGAGTCTTGATTGATGCAATATCTTTACTTGCCTTAGTCTAGGTTAAATTAGAGTCCAGAGTAGCTACGTCTGTAATCGCGTGCTGATTTTCTTTCTGTTTTGCCGAACTAGGAATAGTATTCGTATAAGGTAAGTCTCTGAAGTTTGGTAAGTTTGTATTGCTTTCCTTAAGAGAGTTTGGGTCAGTATCTGTAAGATTTGATATAAAAGAGCAACAAGAGAAATCAGAAAAGCTGCGGCGGCATTGTAGCACCAAAAGATCGATCTCCATTTTTTGCCTGTGTGTTCTTTGTTTTCTTCAGGTAGCAAGCCTCTGCGTTTTCTCTAAGTCTCTCGCCAGCGAGGTTCAGACAGAGAACATCTGAGGTAGCGATTGAGGAGAAGAGCGACACGGCAAGCTTGATCGGATTAGCTACAACAATTGGTATCAGAGCTGGTGCTCAGGAAGTCTGCGTTGACCGCTGACCATGACGAGAAACAGCGATCTATCCAGAACTGACGCGGAAATGTCATCATCTGGACGAACGCTGGTAAGAGGTGGTGGAGTGCCAATCCAATACCCGATCCTCAACGATTCTAATTACAGCCTGTGGGCTGTGAAGATGAAAATCATCATGCACTCTCTTGGAGTATGGGCGGCAATAGAAGGAGAACTTCCTATCGAAGAGGAGAAAGATCAAGGAGCTCTGGCTGCAATTTCGCAAGCTGTGCCGGACAATGTAATGCTGGCAATTGCAGAGAAAGTAACTGCAAGAGATGCTTGGGAAGCTATAAGAGAGATGCGGGTGGGCGAGGATCGCGTCAAGAAGGCAAGGGTGCAGATGCTAAAAAGACAACTTGATCGGCTTGTAATGCAAGATTCTGAATGCATTGCCGATTTTTCTCAAAAGCTTACTGGTTTGGTGGGTGAAATCTGTGCTTTGGGCACAGAAGTGAAAGATTGCACCGTCGTGGAGAAACTTTTCAGTGTTGTTCCTGACAAGTTCCTTCGCATAGTCGGTACAATTGAGCAATGGGGAGATCTGACAAGTATGTCATTGACAGAAGCAATTGGAAGACTTCGCATCTTTGAAGAGAGCATCAAAGGCCGACGTCACTAAAAGCAAGAAGGGGAGCAGTTGATGCTTTCGCGAGCTCAGTGGGAGGCCCTGTCCGAAAAGGAGAAAAAGGGTAGGGATGTTCCCAGTGACAGTTTCAAACGAGGAGGTGGCCGTGGAAATGTCCGAGGACGAGGCCGTGGTCATGTTGCTGGACGTGGAGATGATGCTGAGAGAAAGCCATATCGAAACTTTGACAAGATGAAGATTAAGTGCTTCAATTGCTCTGAGATGGGGCACTTCGCATCAGAGTGAACCAAACCAAGGAAGGAGAAGGCGCATCATGTTGCTGGATTGTGAAGGTAAGGGAGGAGGAACTAGCTCTGTTGATGATTGAATCATGTGAGTTTTCAAATATGGCAGATCCAAGCACTAGTGTTGTCATGCTTAATGAAGAGCAAGTTGATCCAAAATTGCTACATGAAGGCAAAGGGCAAGATTCCTAGGAAATTTGGTACTTGGACACCGGTGCTAGCAATCATATGATGGGCAGCAAAAGTGTGTTCACAAATTTGGACACATCTGTGACAGGCTCAGTGAAGTTTGGCGACGGATCAGTTGTTGAAATCAAAGGGCAAGGTTTAGTACTCATCAAGGGATCGCTTCATGAACACAGGCTGCTCACGGGGGTGTATTACATACCCCGGCTACGGAGTAATGTGACTAGAGTGGGAGGCTTGACTCATCCGGTTGTAAGACTGTAATTGAAGATGGATGGCTAAGCATGTTTGATCAAGAGGGAAACTTGCTGATAAATGCGAAAAGATCTTGGAATCACCTCTATTCCTATCATCTGAACCGAGCAGAACCAGTTTGCCTCTTGGCGAAATATGACCAGAAGGAGTGGTTATGGCATGCCAGATTCGGCCATATCAATTCCCGTGCTTTGAAAGATTTGTCTCAGCATTACATGGTGGAAGGATTGCCTCATATAGATCACAAAGAGCAACTTTGTGAGGCATGTCTAGTAGGAAAGCAAAGGCACCAACCGTCTCCTCAGGAGTCCCTGTATCGAGAACAGCAGCCACTGGAACTCGTTCATGCAGACCTGTGTGGCACCAACTGGAAATAGATATTTTCTGCTTGTTGTTGATGATTACTCTAGATTCATGTGGTTTGTCTTGATAAAAACCAAAGATGAAGCCCTAAGTGGTTTCAAGAAAATCAAGACACTAGCTGAAGTAGAGTTGGGTAAAAAACTAAAAGTGCTTCGGACAGACTGGGGAGGTGAATTTGTATCAAATGAGTTTGATGAGTACAGTGCACAACAAGGAGTGAGGAGACTTCTTACTGCGTCGTATTCTCCGCAGCAGAATGGAGTTGCGGAACACCAAAATCAAACAATTGTGGGGGCTGCAAGGTGTCTGTTGAAGAACAAGAAAATGCCTAGCTACTTCTGGGGTGAAGCAGTAGCAACCACAGTCTATTTTTTGAACCGGTCTCCTACTCGCAGTGTGCAGGCCAAAACACCGTATGAGTTGTGGTACAGGCGAAAGCTGAGTGTGCATCACCTTTTAGTCTTCGGATGTGTTGCACACATCAAGATAATAGCACTGCACCTTAAGAAACTGGATGACAAAAGTATCAAAGGGGTGTTTATCGGCTATGAACGTGGTTCAAAAGCATACAGGTTCTACAATCCGAACACTGGTAGGGTAGTGGTGAGCCGGGATGTGGTTTTTGATGAAGAAGGGCTGTGGAACTGGTCAGAAGAAACCAGAATTGAATCTGATGAGACTGAAAACATTTTTGAGATTGAAATGAGTGCTGTCTTAGTTGAAGATCAGGAAGTACAGAACCAAGCAGAGACGGGTGATCATCCAAATTCATCACATGAAGATCAAAGCAATGAAACAGGCGAAGGTGATTCGGTTCATTAAAACGCATGCAGGTACTGAATCTCCAATAACCGAGGTAGTAGATCAAGCTCAAGACTCACACTGGCATCACCTGCAACACCCGCTACTTCATATTTATCAGAGGAGCCATAGCGTTTCAGAAGTCTTGAAGACATTTATAATGAAACTTCAGAGGTGGACTCAATTGACTATGATCTGTTATTGCTAACTTCAGAAGAACCAACAAGTATACAAGTTGCAATGAGTGAAGATTGCTGGAGAAAGGCTATGGAGGAAGAATTGATCTCAATTCAGGAAAATAAGACATGGGATCTAGTGTCTTTACCTGAGGGACAAAAGGCAATTGGGCTGAAATGGGTCTTTAAAGTCAAGAAAGACTCGGCAGGCAAGATTGTGAAACACAAAGCACGCCTGTTGCGAAAGGTTATGCGCAGAAGCATGGGGTGGATTTTGAGAAGGTATTTGCTCTAGTAGCTCGGCTGGAAACAATATGATTGCTCATTGCAATAGCAGCACATAAACACTGGGAAGTGCATCATATGGATGTCGAGTCTGCTTTCTTGAATGGAGACTTGATGGAAGAAGTGTATGTGTCACAGCCTCCTGGATTTGTCATAAAAAACAAATCGCATATGGTATGCAAACTGAAGAAAGCTCTGTATGACCTTCGGCAAGCTCCCAGGGCGTGGAATCACAAACTGGACAAAAGTCTTGAATCATTGGGATTTGAGAGGTGTCCATATGAGCATGCTGTTTATAAGAAAAAGAGTGCAGGTGCTGTTTTGCTTGTGGGAGTATATGTGGATGACCTGATAATCACTTCATCATCTCTTGCTGTTATTGGATTTCAAGAGCCAGATGAAGAAGCTTTTCCACATGAGTGAACTCGGACTCTTAAGTCACTATCTGGGCATTGAAGTGAAGCAAACAGCTGGTGGTATCTCTTTGTGCCAAGGAGGATATGCGGCAAAGATAGTCAAGCAAGCAGGTTTGAAGGGATGTAACTCATGTCATACTCCTATGGAGAATCGGCTAAAGCTCAGCAAGCAAAGTAATGAACCTGCGGTGGACACAACCATGTACAGGAGTATTGTCGACAGCCTGCGGTATTTGGTAAACACTCGTCCGAACATTGCCTTCATTGTTGGATATGTGAGTCGCTTCATGGAAAAGACCACATCCCAACACTTCGTTGCTGTTAAACAAATTTTGAGGTATGTCAATGGAACCTTAAATTTTGGTTGTTTTTATAGCAAGAACAGAAGCTCAGAATTCCGATTGGTGAGATACTGTGATAGTGACTTTGCTGGCGATGTAAATGATCGAAAAAGTACTACAGGAATTGTATTTTTCATGGGTGAGAATGTAGTAACTTGGCAATCACAGAAGCAAAGAATTGTGATGTTGTCTTCCTACGAGGCTGAATATGTTGCTGCGACTATGGCTACGTGTCAAGGTATATGGTTGGCACGGCTGTTAACCAGTTTGCTGGAGGAGCAAACCGAGAGATTCAAACTGAGAATTGACAACAAATCAGCTATCTCATTGTGCAAGAATCCGGTATATCACGAGAGAAGTAAAAACATAGATTCAAGGTATCATTTCATTAGAAAATGTGTTGAAGATGGAAAGATTGAAGTCGCATATGTTAGAACTGAAGAGCAACTCACAGACGTCCTGACAAAATCGCTTGGCCGGATGAGATTTTCTGAACTGCGGCAGAAATTGGGTGTTGTCGACGTGAAGTCAGCACACCAAGTTTAAGGGGGTGTAATGTAAGTTAAACTCGGATGAGTCTTGATTGATGCAGTATCTTTACTTGCCTTAGTCCAGGTTTGTAATCGCGTGCTGATTTTCTTTCTGTTTTGCCGAACTAGGAATAGTATTCGTATAAGGTAAGTCTCTGAAGTTTGGTAAGTTTGTATTGCTTTCCTTAAGAGAGTTTGAGTCAGTATCTGTAAGATTTGATATAAAAGAGTAACAAGAGAAATCAGAAAAGCTGCGGTGGCATTGCAGCAACAAAAGATCGATCTCTGTTTTTTGCGTGTGAGTTCTTTGTTTTCTTCAGGTAGCAAGCCTCTGCGTTTTCTCTGAGTCTCTCGCCAGCAAGGTTCAGACAGAGAACATCTGAGGTGGCCGCGGTTGGTGGGCGACGGTAGTGAACAGTGGCTAGGGTTAGGGTTTTGGTTGTGAGAGAGAGCCATGCTCTAATACCATGTTGGAATTCTATTACATGGCCAAGGGGCCAAGATATGATCATCTACAGGGCATAGCAAATTAGGCTCTATTTGGCAAAGCTCTAGATCCCAGTTCCACCTCAGACCTAGAGCTTGTAGGCTAAAATAAGGTGAATTAATTTTATATTTTTAGTCTAAAATATAAACAAGATGACCCACGTAAACACTCTTAATGTACCCACGGTTTCATCTATAAATTTCTAGAGCTAGGAATACCCTGCTCCACCAACTCCACATGGAGCTGTGCCAAACAGGGCCTTAATATGCAGAAACACCCTATACAGAGAACTAATACATACAAGGTACATATACTCCTAACAGCTTCCTCTAGCAACATTTTGCACTAAATGATGTCTTGTAGTGACTTCACTGATGATGTTTGCTTAGCAACTGGGACCTGTACAGGATATTTTTGATGGTAAAAGAAGTACTTTGCTCTAAGGCAAGTTACTGCCAACTTTGCATCATTGTAAATTCCAAGTATGAAATTTTTTCATGAACTGGATTTTAGGCAGTGAGCCAGTGACACATCTAGGTTTTACATTCTTTCAGGAACTGAAGAAACGAAGACAATTCATGATCTTAGCATTAGGGACCTTGTCATCTGCCTAGAAGGCACAAGTTTTGTATTGGAAAGAGCAATCTGAGAACATGGTTAATTCAAATCAGTATATATGCTAATTCTGTATTTGGCACAAGAAATTAAATTCTATGTTCATTCTATTTTATTCAATTCTTGAGTTGCATGAACAAAGCAACCTGTTATTTGAGTAAAATGACCTGAAGTAGATAGTGAACTCCTTTCCTGGACTCTCCAATCATACAATTAATCCTCCGAGTACAAGGATGATGTGATCATTTTTCTAAGCTGCCGACTTAATCACCGCTATGTAAGTTACATGTCAAACATTGTTTGTGACTAATGAAAGTGGCACATTGGAGATAACTACTCCATCCCAATGCATGGAAAGTGAAATCAGACAAGTATCCTAGAATTCCAAGCTTTAACCCCCAGGTTAAGCCTTTTGTAGAGCATTCATAATTGACATACTACCACGTCTTAACATCTGTTAAGGATAATGTTAATTAAGTATAACTCCATGGCAATGCATGGAAAGCGAAATCAGACAAGTCTCATAGAAGACCCTAATTTTCCCCCAGCTTTGGCGTTGGTGTAGCATTTCATAATTGCAGTATTACCAAGTGTTAACATCTGTTAGTGGTAAGCTTTATCAGTTTTATTATATGCAGCAAGGTGACCTTCCTGGAAGTTTCCCACTAAGCATTGCTATGATATTTTTTGGAGTCCCTTTCTTGGAGTTACTAAACAACCTGCATCTGCCTTTGTTGCATGGATGGATGGATGACCACTTGATCTTGTCTGGTTATTACCATTGTAATTCTCTCGAGATGGTCATGGCCATGCATAGTTTAAGTTTTTGCTAGCTCCTAAGCTCTAAGCAGATAGAATAATGAATATGATAAGTTTAGGGTCAGAAGTGTGCCTCCTATTGCATAAACAAACCGCTTGCATGTGGGGGTATGATGTTATTTTGATATGGCATATCTCCCTTGTGTGCCTCTACATAAAGGCCCCCACTTATATATCTTCCCTCTCATGCCACACTAGCCATCACACTCAACAAGTTGTCTAGCTGCCTTCCTTCTCTCCTTTGCCTTGCACCAAGCTTCTTTTTTATGAGACCATGAAGCTTGGAGGCCAAGGGAGGCAGATGGGGAGGCTCAACAGAGCTTTCAGGGAGAAGAGAGCTAGGTTCTACATCTTCCGCCGCTGCGTCGTCATGCTGCTCCGCTGGAGCGATTGATATCTCCATGATCATGATGGATCTTGTTTTCCCTTCCATTCTGGATGTTGTTTTTTGGCACTGCCATTTTTGTAGGGTTTAGATTTTAGGTGTAGATGCTTTGTATAGGCTGGCCATGTACTGCTTCTAGACTTCATTTTGGGAGGGGTCTTTTTTTCTTACTTGACTGTTGTTGCAGGCTAGGGTGAGAGATCCAACTCCAGTCTGAGACTATCATCCTCTTGTACAACTGGAGGAAGATTGATGTGAAAATCACTTCTTAACTGCGTTCAGTTTGATGTTTTACTGTTGATAATTAGCATGTTCCTGAAAACTGTGAGTTGCAAGATTATTTGAGATTGAATAATGATACTTATGTGATGAAGCTACACTTTTTTAATGGTTTGAAGTGATTCGTATCTGATGTTTTGTACTTTGCACCTTTTGATGGAAAGTTGGAATCAGTTTGTGTGGTCCTACTTTCTCCTCGTGCCAAACCCCTTGGCTCAGAGGCTAATCCTTTGGGAGATGACTGACCTTTCTCTGGATATGTGTCCATCTTTGTTCCTCTCTCTTAGGTGCATGGGTCGGGCTAGCAAAAAAGCTTGTTAGGGTTCGAATCAAAATTGCTTTAACTATAGTAGTAATAGGTTTAAAATTGAAATGAGTTTATTTTGAGCAAAAGAAAAGGTTATCTCAATAGTGGCTCGTAGGGATGGCAACGGGGATGTTCCCTGGTGGCGAATGGTGAAACATCCCTGTCCTCAAGAGGAGGGGACTCCCCTGTTCTTTGACCCCGACCTTGGCATCGGGGGCCACTTCGTCCCGTTCTCTGTCCCCGTCGGGGTATCGGGTCCCCGTGGGCATGCCGGCACACGGCGAGGCATGGCAGCACTGCCAGCAAAGAATGCGAAGAAGAGGTGGAGACGAGAGTGTACCTAGTGTCCTAGTCACCGCGTGTGAGCCACACTACCGTGCTCCAGTCACCAACGCCCGCGCCATCGACGTCGTGATGCTCGGTGAACTCGGCCCACAGAGGGGAGGGCGAGGTGGCCATGGTGGAGGGCGGCGGAGGGAGCAGAGGGAGGCAACAGGGATGAGGTGATGGGAACGAAGGAGACGGAGAGAGGCGACAGAGGGAATAACGGAGGGCGCGAAGGAGGCGATGGGGGCAAGGTGAGTGGCCGAGCCAAAGAAAATAGGGATTTGGGATAGGGGGCGAGCGAGCGGCCGAGCCGAAGAAAATGGAGCCGAGGACGGGGACCGGTGGAACGTTCCGTACCCGTTTCCCCTAACGGGGACAAATTCCCCCGTTAACAGCCCCATGTGAAGAAAAACTCCCCCATCCCCACCCCTTAATAAGGGAACTCCCCGCTAGGGAATGGGGAATGGGCTCCATTGCCAGCTTGTTAGCTCGAATTTGAAATAACCATTTAAATGGTGAGTAAAATGATTTTATGTTAACTATATCAAATTCGAAAAAAGTTTGGTAATAGCTCGTTAAGCTCGATATATAGTTAGCCCAGTCGTGGCCATGTAGGCTATTATACTTGTTGCATATTAGGGATATCTGTATGTTACACTGAAAATAACCCCTTTTTTCCTTGTTAATGCAAAATTATACGCAGTTCTCCTGTGTATTCCAGGAAAAAAAATAAAGATATTGTGCATACAGAAAGAAGATACAGACTTTTTCCCTATCTTTGCCTTCGTATATGTTATTCCCACGCACCTGATTTCTCAGTTTTTGAGAAAATAACCAGTTTATTTTGTGCAGACTACTGTAGCACATGTATGGAACTTACCAAAAAATTAACACGGTACGGTATTTTTGAGTGGAAACTTAATCAGATTTTATACGCTCTACTAAAAAAACAGCTTAAAACGTCATCATAGACAGTTTTGCGAATCGTCTGTAAGCATGTGTCGCACTAGCAAAATCGTTTGTGATTAGACTTAACACGTGTCTTTTTCAAAACCGTATATAATGAGGCGTCTAATACAGGCTTTTCTGTAGTAGTGATCGATGGCTGAAATCTTTACTGAACCATGTCATTGTGATATCTTTACTACTTCAAGTTATGCATTGCCAGTGCATCAAGCACAATGGGCACTAGCGCTTTCTTTCTCAACAATTATCACTCAAGTGTTCTTATTACAAAATGCTGATCATAATATTAATGCCCAATAGCCAGAATTCACTTTTCGACTTGGGAAGAAAAGGCAATCTTAATGGACTCCTCCTGGCCACAGCTCACAAGATGTCCTGCACGTGCCTCAGTGCCTTGGTACGTGCGTGCGCATGTGTGTCTGCAATGCGTGCGTGCGTGTGTATGTTTATGCGTTTGTCTGCTTGCTCACTCGTTTGCATCTGTCCAGTCACATCTGCACCGCTGTGGTTCTGCATCCCGTGTTGTTTTCTTTTGTTGTATTCCGTAAGAAATGCAGGAGGAGCTCTTCCCAGAAGACAAGGCCCCTGTGTTTCTGGTGAGTACAGTTTTTTCTCTGCATCTTTGACTGCAGCTGGTTAATTAGCGATTTTGTCCTTTCTATGGATGATAATATGATATGGTTGGATGACTACTTAGGTCTTAAATAGAGGTGTGCTGGCTACATGCAGTTTGTACATCAGGACAATTAAGGACTGCTAATTGGCCCTGATAGGCTCCATTCTTTCTGCTCAAGACATTATGATCAGTAAAAGATTCCATTAGGCAAGCTGTTTGTTTAGGCACTTCAGTAATAATTGCTTTGGGGAAATCTCTCTGACAATTAAGTATAATTAATTAGTTCATTTGTGGACTTCCTGTCCATTATTTGACATTGTGCAGCCTGGTGATGCTGGTTGTTTAGAAGTTGTGTAACTTTCCTCTCTCTTTTTGCCCTCTTTTGTGGTAATGTTTGTGCCCCACAGTTGTTCGTAGAAAATATTAGTAGAACCAGAATATAAAAAGAGCTAATGTATGAGCATGGATTAAAAGTTTCTAGGTGGCTGCAGTTTTCTTTGGTCACAACTGAAGAATACATAATTATCATAGCCAGAAAGACAAATATGTAATCATTTGAAATAACAAAAGTATAAGAGCTCAAAGTTCACTCAAAAGAATTTGGTCAACTTTGCTTTCTTATACTGCATCATTCTAAGCAGACCAGTAGCTACAGTACAAAACATGTACAAAAAGGTAGACCAACCATATCCCACTGCCAAAGGTATAGCAGAAGGAAAAAACGGTGAAGAGAAAAAGAAAAACTCGTAGTGAAACAAATGATAGAATGTCTTAAGTCTGCCAACCTTGCTTCAGTGCAAACTGGCGTGAGCATGATAGTTCCTTCCTAGTTTCTACTCCTAACTGTAGTTGCCTAGCTAAGTGTAACCTCTCCATGGATCCTTGAGGGATTCAAAGGAGGACAGTGCCGGCTGGAGTTCAGTCATGCCAGCAAAGGAGCATGACGATGCACCGGCGGATGATGTAGAGTCTGGCTCTATGCTCTTTAAGAGCTCTGGTCATCCTTCCCCTCTGCTTGCCTTGGCTCACAGTCCTCATGGCTACAGCTGAGCTGGATGAGCTGGAGAACTGTGATGAAAACAGGAGAATTTGATCTCTGATGATTCTGTTGGGGACTTGCTGTGGTGCAGAACTTGAAAGGAGGTTTAGGTTTTATAGAGAGGAGGCAAGCATGTAGTGACCCCCTCCCATGCAACCAATCAAATACTTCTTTTTCGCCTTTTATTTAACCTCAGGGGACAAATCTCTGAATATGAATGTAGCTTATTGTTCTTGTCGCCGACAAAAAGCTTGACCTTATTGTGGATATGATCATTTGAGATAACGGACAGCTCATCCTGCTGCTACCCTCATACGTGCAGAAATCTGCATATTCGGTGGTTCAGCATGGCTCCGATGAAGGTTATTGGTATCTGGCAGCACTGCTTGCGGCTGGTATCTTAATTTATTCCCTTCTCTCGCTTTGCTTCTCCATGGTAGTACTTGGATATCTCACACCACTGTAATTTGTCTTTCTGATCTCCTTGGGAGGATAGTTGTGATCTTCTTGCATTGCCCAGATCTTCTTGGACTTGTCAGCATTAACAAAATGTGGTAGTAGTACTGTAGTATATCCTCTTGTCGGTAGATTGTGCCGGTAAAGAGTTGGAAAACTCTCATAGAGAACTAATATTCAAGTATCTTAGAGATTTCCTCATGTCGTCTCGATCAGTCCGGAAGCTGCTAGGAAGGATGGAATGAGTACCCGGATCATCTGTCACGCCGGCATATCTTTTGACTGAAAAGTACTTTTGAGTGTACTTATTCCAGATGATTAGAAAATAAACTTTTGTGTGTACTTTGTTTGGGGGTGCTTGTCTTGTGGACATTGTAGCTGTTTGATGCTGTGTTCTTTACTGCATTTCCATGTCTTGTGCCTAAATCCCAGTCAAAACACAGGGTGATTTGTTATCTAGGGCTTGTCTGCTGCTTGCCACTTGTAGGCTTCTCCATGCGTTGATTTGCAAGCCTCTTAGTTAATCACATACCATGACAACATTTTCTACAACATCTGTTATGACCTTGCTGTTGCTAAATTGAAAGTTTCTGAAGTATGGTTGGATTAAGTTGGGTCGATTTTATTCAATGGGTTGTTAACTTATGATTGATAATAATCGGCGCATGCAACATTGGTTGACCTAGTATTGAATCTTCTGTATGAATGCTAGTCAAGCATATGACATATGATGTCTCAATGCTGGTCATGTAGCACACAAGCACTGTCTCATGTTAACCAACATTTTGGTCATGGTCAATGAGTTGAATCTTAATTTCATGAGCATCTTTAGTTGCCTTTGCTAACTCCTTTTCCCATCATTTGGTAAAGACATTAAGATAATAGTTTTAATTGAGCACATGCTGAGTAGCCTTGTATCTCTCACGATGGACTTATTGGCAGAAAAGGAACATATTTATTACCTGAATTTGTAGGTATGAACAAATATGTAACTTGCGCACTTTTGTAGCAGACCTGTAATGAATTGATTCTTCTTTTTTGTTCTCCCTGATGGTTTACATCGAAGCATCGCGTCTGAATGTTAAAGATCTACAAATTGTGTTCTTGATCACGGTTCCATTGGTTATGGCCTGGCAGTTTACTGCTTGATTGGTTTCCTAGTGCCCTATTGCTTAGTTAATTGACTGTTCAAGTCATCAGCTTGCTGTCTTTGTAATGGCCTATTCAAGTAGTTGCAAGGCTAGTGTAGGGGTCGTGATTGTGTCACTTCAACCAATTCAAAGGTTGCCCATTTGGATTATCTCATGATTGATAAAATTGCATTAGCCCCTTCCTTGATCAGTTCATCAATGTCACCTAGTGTCAGTCCAAGCATTGTTTGTTTGTCATGGAATGAGATTTAGAAAAATATGTGAAATCAAGAATCTACCAAAATTCCGATAAGAACAATTTTTTACTGGGAATTTATCACATCCATCGTTAATTCACATCTACCATTTCTAGGTACCAGATGACGAACACAGCTTATGAAGGATTTTGCCTGAATCATTTGAACTAATTGATTTTTCCTCAACATGTTCTTTTCCACCCAGAAATATATATACTCTGTCTCTGTCTAGTGTGAGGAAATTCTAATATATTCTGAGAGAACTTGATAGTATGGATCTGACTAGAGTTGCTGTAGTCAATACGAACAATGCACATGAGAAATCAGAAGGTAAGGGGAAAAACAAATCCCCTATCCAGTCCCTTCACTGGTTTTCATATTTTTCTAACTTGCTACAGTGTGAAGTGCCCTTTTAGCAGTTTCAAGGGCTAAGCTGCAGCCTTGAGCAACCCAAATTGCAGCATTACTGGTAAGCTTGACTTCTTGAGGACCATGAACAGCCTTTCTTGGAGCCATTAAACAATCAATCCACGGTTGCCTTTCTTGCTTGCAGGCATGTATGGCCACTTGATCCTGTCCGCGGCGCGGCGAATGGTCGTCAATCAAGCAGCAGCCACTGGGCACTGTTCCTCAGCCCCCATCAGGGGTCCATCTATGACCATGATCACATTGTTAAGTATTCTTGCCCCGCTTAACCCTTATCCTAAGCAATAGAATAGTAGGAGCATGCATTTGGACTCAGAAGTGTCTCCTCCAAGGCAGAAAAGTATTGACTGCATGTGGGGTGGTGGGGGTGGTGGTGTTCTTGAGATACTGCAGCTCGTACATATCCTTGTCCTCTATATAAAGAGGATATGCACCACTGCATCCCCCCATATCAGCATCATCTCAAAGAGAGCCTGAACCTGAACCTTTTGCATTGCATTGCATTGCTCATAGTTTGGCATCCATGGAGCCGGCGAAGAAGCAGAGGGGGAGGCTGCAGAGAGTCCTGAGGGAGCAGAAGGCCAGGCTCTACATCATACGGCGCTGCGTCATCATGCTTCTCTGCTGGAATGACTGACCTGATCAAAGGCACAAACCATGTGTCTTCTCTTCATTCTCTTCTGCTGTTTTTCATATTTTTCACCTTGAGATTTTGGTGGAGGGATCAGCTTGACATGTCAGCTCACTGATCTTTTCCTATGAAGGTTCTTTGTTTTCTTGCCTCTTGTAAAAGGCAAGGGTAACTGCTCTTGTAAAGTTGGAGAGTGTCAATACAGACTAACAGTATTTTTTTTCTCTCAAATTTGATTTGTGTGGTTGCTTGAACTTTACAAGGCCTTGTGTTCAGAACAAGATACTTGCAGAATTAGTATGTTCATTTGAGAATAGTTTATTTGCATAGCCTGAGTAGTACTTTTGATATAGTAAGCAAGCATGGTGGTCTGCCTTGGTTTATATATAAAAAAACATATCCTCTGGGAAGGGAGTACATGTGCAAGGCTGCAAGAGGGGCAGAAAGGTAAGGTTGCTTCAGATTACATTAAAAACTAGCTTGTAACCAAGGTTTAACAGGACTAAACCACCCTAACCGAAGTTTCACATTGTCGCTGCCAGTAACAGTGTAACACATTGATGACAAATTTCTACTGTTGATGAGAACTGTTACAAGTACTAAGTTATAGAGGAGTATTTAGACAATGCTAAGTTATAGAGGAGTATTTAGACAATGCTTGGGTGAAATTTGTAGGAGTATCTAAGTCCAAAGCCTCTCAATTCACTGCAAATGTGCGCATTCCACTGTTTGATCAGTGTGCAAAATGTTTAGGGAAGCTAGATTACAGTGAAGATCTAAAGGGTTATGGTTCATTCCCATCATGATGGAATGTCTTCTGGTGAGAGTTTGCGCTAGATATATGCCTTGAAACTTAAGCAACCATTGAGCCTCCATTTTTTATTTTTCAAATTTTCCGTAGAAACTAAAGCTGTAGATGGTTTCTGCATCCGCGCTCACATTGAGATTAAAAATCCTACTTGTAATCAGGTCATAGGTTAATGTCCTATTTCTAATTACTAGTCTGTCTCGATGGATATTATGCATGCATTTGGGATTTGTCATTCCTTTGAGAGTTATAAGCCGACCTTTCCAGGGCAAACAGTACAAAGTAAGTTGCTTGAGGCTTACTGCTTCTAATCCCCTTTAATCATAGGCTAGGAAACCCAGATGCACGAAAATAATCCAGATGCACGGAAATATTTTGTTTCTTTTACTGAAGTGTTGCTGAAGGTCTGACCTACAAAAAAAAATACTATTCTGGCTCATCTCTGTATCCAAGGGGTTTCTTGGTACTCTGCCTTCTTTGCCATGGAAAGAATTGCATTTAGTTACCTTCTTGGTAGCAAATCACATAGCTAAGATACTGTACCGTACTGTTATCGATTTGATAATGCATAACTCTGCCTTGGCGCTTATCAACCGTATGCTGTAACTTTTCAAAAGAAATCTTTTTTTTTTTGGTGAGAAAGTTCAGAAGAAAACATTGTAAAAGAGATGTTAAGATGCATGGATCACCATAAAGACAATTTGCACCAATCAGAATAGAATTGCCATACATTTTAAGTAACAACCTGATAAACTTGAGTACTCCAATTCCTGTGATCGCTGAAGAAACCATAGTTATCGGATTCGCTGCAATCCCCCGAGAATCGCGAATCGGATTCATTGAATCCAAACCGGTTTAGGACATAGGGTTCGTGCTTGCGGTGGAAATTGGAAGAAAAAGTGGCAAACCACGAACTCGATTCCCGTACCGCTACTCGAATGAATTGTGTTTCCGGTAACTATGGAAGAAACTGCAGATACTGTAGCTAGTAGCAATTTCGAGCTACTTCCTGGTAATCAACATATTGAGGCATTTCTGAGAAGTGCTTTCTCTTTCGATGGTATGGGCACGACCGCACGATCAGCTGAAAACACTTCTGAACGAGGGTATGGATCATCATATATTGCTCTTAATTCTTGATTGACATTGTGTTTTCCCTATTAGGAATCAAGTTTTCAGTTACAAGAAAAATGTTTGACAATGCTCGAATGGTCAGCCTAAACATTGTATACATTTTAGGTAACAATTTAATAAACTTGAGTACTCCAATCCCTCTTATCTATAAAGAAATGCAGATACTGTAGGTACTATCTCTTTGTTCAGACTATTCCCAACTTGATCTTCCACGAGATGGAAAAATGATGAGGTTCTGGAAACCACTTCCGCTCCTGGTGGTGTGTTGCGTGATCCTGTGTTGTTAGGCGAGGTGTTGCGTTGCTCTTTCTATCGGTGTGTCCTACTGGGACGGGTGATTGGGTTTGTAATTCTCTTTCCTCTCTGAAATGAATTGGCAGAGCTCCTGCCAATCTGCCATCCATTTCGAAAAAAAGAAAAGTACCGCTTCCTCTTTAGACGGTAAACATCAACAGTTCATTAACTGAAAACGCTTCTGAATCGGTGCATCGATGCTAGTACATGATACTCAATTCCTGGTTGACATTGCATTTCGATCCCATTAGAAATCAAGTTTCAGTTGCAAGGAAAATGTTTGACAAGTCTCCAATGGTCAGCCTGAAACATTGTATCTACTGTTTAGTGGTTCACTGCCTTTGGTTGTAGCCTGTAGGCCAAACCAAACCGTTTTCAATGTGGCCAAAAGAGACCAGCACCATGAGTTCAGTGCCTTTGTCAATGCATGCTTCTTGTCATCACCTCATTGTTGCCTTGCATTGCACTAGCATGTATGTCTGTGGTGCATGCATGCACTGAGCCTGAATTGTGCTAGCTCTATTTTAACCCTTGAAGTCTGAACCTCTGAAAACATTGCAGCAGCATCAGAAGCATATCCTGCTTCTTGTGTCTGGTGTAGAGGTGGGCATCTGGGCCGGGCCACTTCGGGCCAGCACGAGGCACGCCCGGCCCAACCCGGCCCAAGGCCCGGCACGCCACTGTTGAAATCGGGCCATGCCAGCCAAGACGTTCCTCGGGCCGCCGGGCCGCCAACCGGCACGACGGCAGCCAAGCCGCGGCCAAGACGGCTCGGCAAGACCACGACCCGCCGGCATGCGGCGAGGCACGCGGTCGAGCACACGGTGAGGCGGGGCGCGCAGAGACCTCATTGCCGCCTCGCTCGGTAGTGGCGCGCGAGCCCTCACCGCCTCGCCCCAGAAGTGGCATTGCCGAGCCCACGCAGCCTCACCTCCCGCGTGCCGTCGCCCTGGTCCCTCGCCACGCCTGCCAGGAGGTCGAGGGGGCGCCGGGCGGAGGAAGCCGAGGGGGTGGTGGAGGGCGGAGGCAGAGGAGGGGGCTGTGCAAGGGAGATGCAAGGGCGGCGCGGGCTCGGAGGAGGCCGATGGCGGGGGGCGAGGGCGGCGTGGGCTCAGAGGAGGCGGGGATGGTGGTGTGGGATTGGAGGAGGCAGGGGGCAAGGGACGCAGACGAGCACGGAGTAGACGGGAATGGCCGCGAGGACGGGGGGCGAGGGCGGCGCGGGCTCGGAGAGGGTGGCGTGGGCTCAGAGGAGGTGGGGATGGCGAGGGCGGTGCGGGCTCGGAGGAGGCCGAGGGAGGAGACGGCGGCGCGGGCTCGGACGAGGCGGGATGGCGGCGAGGCGGCGCGGGCGGAGGAGGAGGAGGCGGTGGGGATGGCGAGGCGGCTCGGGCTTGGAGGAGGTCGAGGGCGGCGCGGGCTCGAAGGAGGCAGGGATGTCGGCGAGGGCAGGGGGCGAGGGCGGCGCGGGGAGCGGAGTGGAGAGGGGCGCGCGAGGGGCGGATGAACCGAAGTCGGCCCGGGAGAAAGAGGGAAAAAAGGAGAGAGGGCATCGGCTGTGGGGAAGGGAAAAATCGAGGGAAAGGGGAGGGAAAAAATGGAAAGGGGGAGAACAGGTGAAAAAAAGAAAAGAGAAAGAAAAAAAGAGAGAAAGTTCAGGTATTATCTTTTTTCGGCTCTCTATGTGACTGTCACATATTTGGAGATGGAGACTTTGACTATTTTGAAAGTAGACAAGTGTTGAAAGAATGAAGTCTGAGGATAACAGTAAACGTACAAAATAGGATCTCCAAAGCTACATGCCCTACTATAAAAGTTCTCAAGTAAAGGACATGCCGAACACCTACCTAGCTCTCTCTCACTCTCTCTGCCTCGATCCCACTCTCTCTCTTCCTCTCCTCGAGCGAATGAGAGATTGAGAGAGCGAGAGAGGCTAAGAGATTGAGAGAGAGACCGAGAGATTGAGAGAGAGGTTGATCAGACGAGAGAGCAAGTGAGAGAGATTGAGAAAGAGAATGATCACGCGGAAGAGAGAGCGAATGAGAAAGGTTGAGATAGAGAGGCTGATCGGGTGAGAGAGATTGAGAGAGAGAATGATCGGGCGAGAGAGAGCAAGTGAGAGAGAATGAGATAGAGAGACTAATCGGACGAGAGAGACTGAGAGATTGAGAGAGAGAATGATCGGGTGAGAGAGATTGAAAGAGAGCAGGAGAGATTGAGAGAGAGAGCGAGCAAGAAAAACGGAGAGATTGAGAGAGACAACGACTGAGAAAGAGGGAGTGACAGTCAAGAATAAATAAAATTTAGTTCTTTTTTCCTTAATATTTGTGTCCACTGCCTTAGCTCCGTGCGTCTCCAGCTCATTTTATCTCGTCGCAATAGTGTAAATGGGTCGGGCCTGGGCCGGCACGGCACAAAGCGTAAATGGGTCGTGCTTGGGCTTGCCGAAGGCGAGCCGGGCCGGCACGGCCCGGCACGGTGGGCATGGTGGGCCGTCGCGGACCGGCATGGTTCAGGCACGAAGCACGATGGGCCCGTGCCGAGCCGACCCGGCACGGCACGACGCCCACCTCTAGTCTGGTGTAGCAATAGCATCTGCGATGGGCATGGCACCTTGATTGCCCTTGTGTCTTCGTTCTTGAGTTTTGTGTTATGATCTGAATATGTAAATCCGAACTCTCTATGTATACTACACTATCTAGGATCATGCTAGTGCACACGTTGGTAACATTAATGAAATATCATTCCATAGGCATAATAGAAGAAGCAATTAACATTAAAAATCAGAGTAGCGATCTGGCCTTATGATCAAAGCTTACAATTATCGTCTTAGGAGGCGAACAACTCGAATAAACTGCAGCAGAAGAAAACGAAATATCTTCAAGTGAAACCCATACATATGCCCACAGATAGTTGAATGGGGTAGCGTGATGTAGTTCTCCAAGATCTTCAAAACAATCCTCTTTGACTAGTGATACCTTGATGATGTCTTTAGCAACTAAGCAGCATTGTTTATAACAAAGGTGAGCACATAGAGTATTCAACAAGTTGTACTACAGAATTCAAGTCTATTAACTACATGCAAAACTTATTAAAATAATGGCTACTATGATTACTTTTGCACAAAGCAGATTTAGCATTTGAATACAATAATAGATTGAAACCATAAGTAAAACAAATAATAGTAATAATAAGTTATTCAGAGATTTGTTAAGTTCAATTGGTATATAGCCTACACCATTTCTTTTCTCTGGCACACAGCCTCCTTTCCTAGTTTTTGTTTGATAAAATCTAACCATTTTGTGAAATTCACGAGCATTGTCTATAACCAGAGACACAACTATTCGAATAGTTTTACACTCTATAGAGGTTATACTCTTTAATCACAAGATATGCTCAATCTCTTAATGTCAGCCATGACATGTTTCCTTTGATGTGCAACTAATAAGATGATAACAAAAACATTCGAAAACTATGTCCAAACATTGACCCTCTCAATAAACCTGATCTCACCATTCCATTCTCATATATAGCAGAAGAATGGGAAGGACTCACCGTTACACTAGGAATAATAAATGTTCAAGATGTGGCACCGTTGTAGGACACACCCCCCTTAACTGCGCACATAGCTTGGTCTACCACCTGAGGTATCACATATCATGACTTGGTAACTTACGGAGTTAAGTTTGTCCCATTCTAGATATATGGTTGTATGATTAACTCAGTTCAATGTCTTATAAAGTTAAGTCCAATCGACCAAGGCAAGACTTCCAGTCTACTACAACTAATACAGATTCACACAGAATCACAACAACCCAATGTCACACAGACCCACCCAAGAATATAGCCTCTTGCCATGCATCAATCTAAATCATTTACCACCCCTATTGATTATAGTGCAACATATGCCATCAAGATCATATCATCGTGTGACAATACATGACACACCCTTTTCACAAAAGATATTCCATAAATAATAAGTCATTTTTGAATTTTCACTAGAAAATGATAGCAATAACCCATTGAATTGTTAAGCACACTAATCATGTTCTAAACCAACCCACGTTGGTGATATATTAGTGACCAACTATTAATTATCCAACTTAGGGTGACTAATGATCACGGCATAGCAGACAAGATAGGTATAATTCAATAGGTTGTATAACTAATTCCCGAAATAATTAAACAGTTGATAATTTGAACTAGAATGCAATAATTTGAAACAAAATAGCTTTTATAAAACTGGGTTCAACATGATCAAAGCACAACTTGCCTAGCTCTTGCTAGGTTGTTGTCTCTTTATCTTCTTTCTTTAATTTCTTTACCTTCAGCTCGCCTGAACGACTTCTAGACGCCTACATCTAATGAGGGTAGAGCTGGCCAAATGGGCGGCCCGGCCCGGCTGAGGCACAGCCCATCTAGGCACGAAGGCACGGTCGTGCCGTGCTGTGCCCGCCCATGGGCCGAGGTCGAGGCCCAAGCACGGCACGCCGGGATCATGGGCCATGCCGTGCCGGCCCGGGCACGACTCGGCACGGTGAGCCTCAGGCAGCCCAGCCCGTGTACAAAAAAAAGGAAAAAAAAATAGGGGAAAAATAGGGAAAAAATTAGGAAAAATTATAAAAAATGAGGAAAAATATTTAGAGTTAGAAAATAGCATAAAAATGACGTACAAAAAATTGTAGAATATGTAACAAAGAGCTTTATTAATGTTTGGATGGTTGCCTCGTTAGAAACTTTGCCAAGTAAAAACTCATCTAGAGAAAACCTTGACAAAGAAAAGAGTACAACTAAAGCTCTAAGCCTCTAATACATACTAAGAGGTAGATGGAGGGTCTTCGTCATTGTCGAGGTAGAGATTTTCGAAGGCTTCCTCTAGTTCTGGGTTTTCAGCGGAATGTTGAGCTCTTGCATCAGCGTGTTCCCAGTCTTTGATAGTCATGAGCATCTCCACCATATCACTCGATAGGCTTGTTCTTCTCTCCTCCAATATTCTACCGGAGCGACTGAAGGCAGACTCGGAGGAAACCGTCGAGACTGGAACAGTTAACACATATCGAGCTAATATGGATAGCACGGGGTATGTTAGCTTGTGCTCATGCCACCATTGAACAATATTGAAGACATCGTCTCCTTCTTGTTGGTAATCCAACGCGTCGCTGTCCATATAGGTAGATAGTTCCCCAGAGGAGACTTGTTGGCTGCGGCTTGTATCACCACCTGTTGTAGAACCTGTACCTGAAGAAGAACCCCAGATTTTGCCCCACGCGGTCTTTTTCTTACCCGCGATAGGTGCAGGAGGTCGTTGCAAACGAACTCCTTGATGCTTTTGTTCGTACTTGTTGTAAACTTCGGTTAGTTTAGTACAAACAGTAATAAAATAAATTGAATAATCTTCCCCTAGAACATCACCTAAGATGGAGAGGACGTTACCAAATCCTCTAAGTTTTGCTCTAGGATCTAAAATAAAGGCGAAGGCATATAGAAGTGGAATTTCTTTCCAATATTTCAAATATTTTGTTTTCATTGCGGTGACAGAATCTCTTAAAATCATGTCATTTTCGTTGTTCTTAAAATGAGTAGCCATATCTAAGATATGATGCACAATTAGAGGAGATGTGGGTTCATAAACTGCGGATAAAGCAACTGTGGAGTCATAAAAAACTTCAAGAAACTCAAGTAACTTTGATGCAACATACCAATGTTC
This sequence comes from Otatea glauca, assembly GCA_036346275.1. Classification (NCBI taxonomy): domain Eukaryota; kingdom Viridiplantae; phylum Streptophyta; class Magnoliopsida; order Poales; family Poaceae; genus Otatea; species Otatea glauca. The sequence goes on from CM070728.1 coordinate 31,743,680, forward strand.
TTGGATAATAAATCACGTTCGAGGTGATGTGTTTGAATGAAAACCTCAAATGTGCTCTTATATGGCGAAGGTTCTTAAGCATTAAGTAAGTAGAATTCCATCTTACTGGCATATCTAAACCAAATATTCTTGGACGTACGCCCATTGCAATGCAAAAGTTCTTATAAGATGCTATTCTAGCATTAGAATGATTCATAAAAGAAATTGCCGAACGGAAAGGTGCAATGTAACATTCTAACGGGGCAAGTCCACTTTTAACTATAAGGTTAATAATATGAGAGGCACAACGTTGATGAAGCAAAAATGATTCAGCATAAGTACCAAATATTGGAGTGAGAATATTCATTGCGGAGGTGTTTGCGGAGGCATTATCTAAAGTTATAGCAAAAATCTTATCACTGAGACCAAAGTCCTCCACCACCCTAATAATACTCTCAGCAATATTCTCTCCGTATATGCGACATCAATTAGTTTGAAACCTATAATTCTTTTTCTAGTTGCGGTTTTGGTTGACATAATGAGCAACTACACTAATATAATCTTGCTTAGCCCTACCACTCCATATATGCGAAGTCAAAGATACGGAATATGTGCAAATCTTGAACATTTTTAAAATTTTCACGACAACTATTGTAATACTTAACTATATCTCTACTAGTTGTCTGTCTAGATACTTTATTAAATTTTGGATTATGTGCATGCTTAATGTAATTTTCAAAATCAGCACTCTCGCCAAAGTTTAAAGGTAAATCTGTGATGCAATTAAGCGTACAAGAGATTGCCTAGCTACTTCGCCACTATATTTCCGATTCTGGACCGAACCGTCAGGTTGTATATTAGTTGTGTCTCTCATATTGCTCCTATTTTCGCTTTGCAACTTTCAATATGCCTATGCAAGTGTCCCGTACCCCCAGTAGATTTTGCAGATAAAACTTGATGACATTGTTTACAAACAGCAACTCTTACCTCTTTTTCTTTCGCATCTGTCCTCATTTGCTTATCGAAAAAATCCCAAACTCTCGATGTCTGCCTCGCTCTCTTCGCTCCAGTGGATGTCGAGCCAGAAGCACTCATGGACATGGAGCCTGATGGTTCTTCTTCTACATGATGTTCTTCAGGTGCTTGTGTTTCGGGTACAGTGGACAAATCTTGGAAGGATTCAAGGTCCTCCGGAGCGATCCCGAAATCGGAGATAGGAAAATGATCCATGCAAAAAACTGCAAATTGAATATTCTGAACATTAGTAAAAATAATAAAAACAATACAATTAGCAAAATTCAGTATGACGAACCTCTTGTGTTACCGAAAGCTCGAGTTTGAATTTCTCCGAAATTTTAGCAAAATTTCTCCGAATTTTGCTAAATAACTACAAACAATATCACAATTTTCACAAGATGACGAATAGAGAAGATGATGAGTGAATGGGTGCTAAATGAGGAGAGGGGTCCTCCCTATTTATAGGGAAAAATTCGGGATTTTTTGCCCGTTTTTTCAATTTTTTAACACCTAATGGCTATAAAACGGTCAAAAAATTCAAAAATCTGGGCGTCGCCGTCCCAAGACGCCCACGCCCAACGGTTGGTACGGCGGCGGCAGCGCGGTCGGCACGCCTGCCCACCGTGCTGTGCCCGCTTTGCCTCTCCCTCGGTCGGTCGTGCTCGTGCAGTGTCGGGCGTGCTGGCCGGCCGGTCCTCACCATGCCGTGCCGTGCCGCCATGGCGGTGCCTCCGCCCAAGCACGACCACGGCCTCGTGTCGACCCCCCGGCACTTGCGTGCCGTGTCGTGCCGTCTTGAGTGGCGTGGCGGCCCGGCCCATATGGCCACCTCTAAATGAGGGGGAGAAAGAGCAAACACAAAAATAACAAATCAAATAAACTCTAAATTAAGTCTGGATGTTACTGAAAGATAGGGCTTGATTTTAGATGAATTTAGAAACTTGAATGGACTCAATCAGAGCTCTTAGAAGAAGAACAAACTCTCAAAAGTTTAATTGAAAAGGAAAATACTGATAAATGAGAGAGAAGAGAATATTCCTTTCGATTTAAATAAATAAAAAGGATAGAGACTAACATATGGGCCCATGGTCTATGGACTGGGTCCACGGAGAAAGTTAGCGGTCAACGATGAATCAGGATCATGAAATAGTGTATTGACAAGTGAGGTCCACATGTAAGTGACTTCGTTCATGATGAACTCGGTTCACCAAACAATCTAAGGTTACGGTTGCGGGTGTGCCATGTAGATGGTGATGGGGCATGACACGACAGAGTAAATGCTGAGGTGGTGGCTGACGGGGAATGACATGGTTGGTGATGTCGGTGACGGCAAAGCATAGTGACATGAACTCCGATGGATGGTGGCACACTCTGGCAAGCAGCGATGTCAGTAAATAGTGAGGTTTTAGTGGATGCAAAGTAGAGCAAAAGAGAGAGGGGCTGACGACGAAGCGGCTGTGTGGTGCTAGTGAACTGTGTATGGATTCCCCATCCACACACTTTCCAACCAATTTTCTAGAAACATAAAGCCATTTATTGTGGGGTATAACCAACGATGTCCATTATTGGGGACACAACTATTTGAATAGATTTACTCTCTGCAGAGGTTTTACTACTTTACCCATATGACATGATAATCTCTTAATATCGCCCATGACATGTTTCCTATAGCGTGCAACTAAGAGATCATGACAAAGCCTTTACATTACCGATCCTAACAACAAACTGCCTGTCTATACCCGCTTTAGGACGAGGAGTACCCCTCCAATATCTCAAGAGCTCAAACATGATGTTGGTAAACCATGCTTACCAAGCAAGGTTCCTTTGAGTCATGGAGTACACCCTTCATGCCCGCACTAGCCTAATATCACCTATCAGCTACCACCAACAGTTTTACTGTTAGTTCATGATAACATATTATGCTAGGGTCTTTCCATAAAGACACATGGGACTGTACGAAAATACTTAGGTCTATTGCACAATAGATAGGTCCTTAGTAACCTAGCTAAGACTGTCACGTTCCCCGCGTGCACCTACATCTTTCTAGACAACCACTCGCACAAGTTAAAAACATGGTTTCCACTTTCATTTGTACTCAAAATATTAGAGGTTCCTCCTCCAGACCATATCATAAGTATTTTCCATTTGAACATTTTGACTATTATATAAGGTAATGGTCTAATATCGGTATAAGTATGGATTAGCATCTTGCAATCATTGTTACTCTACAATTCCACTTTTAGCATTTACGAACAATTGATATTACTATGGTGACAATGGTAAAGGTATCAACTTGTCAAGGTAGGTTGAATGCAACAATTGGATATATCTATCATCCTTACAAACATAGCAAATTTTACCGAAATTGCACACATGCATAATAGTTTTAACACAACATACATAACAGTGAAATATGGGATCAAATATGATCAAAGGGATGCTTTCCTTGCTCGTTGAACTCTTGGTTTTGCTTTGGTTCGTTTGCGGAATTTTTGGGACGCCTGTATCTATACGCGAAACATTAAATAATGCAAATAAGAACCAAAAGAATACAAACAGAAACCAAAATAAAATATTTTTTCAAATTAATAAATAAAATGATTATAGAAAAATTTAGAAACTGGTTTCACTCAATTTGGAGTTTGTACGCAAATGTTATAAACATTTGAAATTAGCTTGGGTGAGAAAGTCACAAAAAAGAAAAGGTGGTGGATGACGTTGAAGGCGTATTCTCTGGTATTATGTCTTCTAACTGAGAAGGCGTATTCCTTTAAGTTTGAAAGCATATTTTACATTTAAAGAAATGGATTTCTCTTCAGAGAGATTGACAGGTAAGACCTACATGTTTGAGTTTTATTACTTTTCACCGGGGCTGATAGGTAGGGTCCACATATCAGTGACACATATTCCAATCCTAGTTTAAGTTATAAAATAGTTCACTTATACTATTTGGGCCCACATGTCATTGACTCATTATACTTAACCATGTTTACACAACTTAACAAACATCATTAACAGGAGTGAGTTGAGTGCCATGGCTAAGCCCATTCCTGAGCTTGCCAACGGTGAAGCAGTGGCAAAGAGGTCAGGGTGAAGCCAAAAATTGAACAAGGGTGTCAAGACGAAGCTCTAGGCAGAAACGACGGTCGAAATGGTGCTCAAAGTTGATGTCGTGACGGCGAGAGGCGGTGAAGGCTTTCAGGTCGAAGGGCAACAGAGTGAAAGAGAGAAGCTTAAGTCAACCAAGTCATCACGTTGGCTAGAGGGGACATAGGCGAAGCCATGGTATAGGCATGAGGACCAATGGTCATCAGTGCAACTGTGAAGACAATCTTCACGATGGCACCATGATCATCATCAGTGAAACTTCGGTTTGTATACTACCATCTCAAATCTCACTAGTGCCTTAGCATCTAGGGACTACTAGGAGTGTACCGGGTGGTTTGGCGGCGGCAATACGGCTCTAGAGAGGTTGGTCAACGATGAACAGTGGTGACAAAAAAAGGGGATACGTCAGCAACGAACTTGATTGAAGAAGAAACTGCAAGGAGACTTGCGTAAGCTTGTATGTATGCTTGAGATGGCTCCAATGCAAGGAATTGCTAAGGGGCTCACCGGATCAGCAGGAATCGATGGTAATGGTGTCGGTGGTAGAAAATAGGGGAAACCCGCGGCGACAATGATTCATGGCTGGTCCTTGGAGATTAAGTGAGAGGTTAGCAAAAGTAGATGGTAGAATATGATGTGACACAAAAGGAAAGGGAAGGAGCTCGCTGGAATGGCTGGTCAAGGTGGCTTGTCTCGAGCGTGTCTATCGAAGACGAGAAAGATGATGGTGACCTAGCTTCCCTTGGTTCTAACTACGACATTAAGCACAGGGGGAGGTAAGGGTGAAGCTCAAGGAAGTCAAAGACACGGATGTTGAGCAAGGAAGCTAACCAGAACAGCAATGGTGTGGTGTCGTGCTCACCAGTGTCAGAAATGATGCTTACATTAGAACTAAACCGGAGCACAAGGAGCTCAGGCGTTGCTTGGTCGGCGTACGGCACGACTGCACAGGCGAACAGGAAACGGGCTCCACAACAAACAGAGGGCAACTAGGTGGCCAACAAAGTCTACGGAAGGGTCCCATGAGCCAGCAGCGAGGGAGAGGGCTGAGCTCAAGCTTCCTCCACATGCAGGCGAGCGCGACTGTGATGGCGAGCAGCGCGGGCGTGAGGTGGAAGGAATCTGACAGGTAGGGCGTAGTTGTCAATGAGAGAAAGAGAGAGTTAAGAGAGAAAATGGTTTGGCAAAAATACACTTTCGCATGAGGAAGACGGGTTTCAGCCAGCTGCTTTCATAAATCTAATTTCCAGAACGTTTTTCCAATGGAATTTACTTGCATAGAATTAAGTTTACATTTTTAGAAATAGTAAACCAACTTCAAAAAATTATGAAATTTTTTGGAGATGTACTTTAGATTATTTAGAACTCAAATTAAATATTTTCAAGCTTTGGACAGATTTTAAATAATTTTCAAAATTCATGGACAGCAGCTAGAAAATAGGAAAAACAATTTCTTTAATGCAAAAAAATCTAGAAAAGCAGGAAAATACAGCAACAAAATTTTGGAACCTACAATATACTTTCTAGGGTGTTTTGGGATGTCATAGACCCAGTCGGTGCCAAGCACACCAACGGGAAGGAGACAACACGGCGAAGGTAGTGACGTAGGTGCGGTGACGAGGATCGTTGGCGGTTGCCGGCGGTGACGAAGAAAGCGGTCGAATAAACATGGTTCATGGTGGCAAGAACACTAGAAAGGTTCTTCAGAGGAAATGATGTGGGCACGAGATAGAACATGGGACGACGAAGCTAGGGACAAATTCGGTGAAGTAAGAACTCACCGATGGCAATGAATCGAGGAGGCAAAGATCTTTGGTAGGGCTTGAGGCATAAACGCTCGATCTCCACGGCTAGAACTCCCTGGCTTCGATCAATTGGGGAAATCGGGCGAAGGTGGTCTGAAACACGAGTCGACGCGGAAGGATTCAACAGAGAGTCGATGGAATAGCAGATCAATGAGCTCCTTTCTTCGGCAACAATGGCGGCGGTGGCTTGAGCTTGACAAAGACGACGTCAAAGAGATTCTGAGGGTGGCGAGACGAGGTGAGGCGGATGCACCGGACGAGATGGCCTTAAATAGCCAGGTGGTGGCAAAGCAGAGTCCGGCTCGGTCACAGTGGCGTCGTGTACTCTAGGACGAACACACAAGAGAGACAATGAATAGTGCTGGCTAACAGGTGGGGCTGGACTGTCAGATGACAGGAGAGAGAGCACGCACGGGTGGGCCAGCCTGGCGCGAAAAGAAATGGCTTGGAGGAAAATGACAGGCCGGCAGTTGCGAGACGAAGTAGGCCGGTAGAGAGCATCGGGCCGGCCAACACGCGGGAAAATGATGGGTTGGTCCAGAATTCGGCCCCGAGGAATATTGGAATTTAGAAATGATTTCTGAAATAAAGAAAAGTCTGGAACATGAAATAAATCCAAAGAAATACCAAATGAACTCGGAAAATTCCTAGAAAATATATAAAAATTCCTTGAAACACAAGGAAAATTGATGTTTATATTATTCAAATTAAATCTTTCTAATTTATAAAATTTATAGTTAAACTTTATTAATTCAAGGAAAGTTGGTGAAATTTTTTAGTAAGCTAATCTACACAAAAGTTTTTTGAAACCTCAAATTAGCAAAGCTGTCTGTGCATAATTTATACTAGATACATCTACGCGGCGGCACAACGCGCCGCGCAGGTGTGTGGCGTAGTGCAAAGGCGATCTTCTGGTCGAAGAAAAGAACGGTGGGAAAAATCTAAGAAGTTTGGAGGGTCTTCTCGGGGAAAATCTACGCAGTCGTTTTTTTCTTGTGAGAGTTCGCAGGGAAGAAACGACTGCAGGGGAAAAAACAACCCGTGCAAGACGGGAACAAAATCAGAAGTTCTGAGGGCCTCTTCGCTAAAAAAAATACCTAGATGTAATCACTGAGGGTAATTTTCGAGGGTGAACTTTTCAAAAAAAAGCTATAGAAATTTTGGGTGTATTTTCGTTAAAAAAGCGCAAAAAAATTAGACTACGGAAGTTCAGAGGGCTTACGAGAAAACAACTGTACCTAGATGCAATTTCGGAGGGTATTTTCGAAAAAATGGTTCTAGAAGGCTTTGGGGGACTTTCCGTAATTTTTGGAAAATTCGGAGGGTATTTCCGAAAAAACCAACCCTTTCTCTGAAAAATTCGAGGTTGTCTCCAAAAAAAACCGGGCATTTCCGTAATTTTTAAAAAATCACGGGCGTTCCCGAAAAGAATCGCGTGTACCCGACGCCAAGCGTCGCGCGGGAGAAAGTCGGCTGGGCGAGCATGCGTCGGGATTCGAACGCGCGACCAGAGGCGCAAACGCGAGGGCCTTACCGCTGCGCCGCGCACGTGTTGTTGAGGACTACCGGTGTTATAGTATTTAACGCATATTACCGGATGAGTCATGTGGGCGACGTGGCTCAACGTGAAGCCAGCCGTACGAACGGTGGGGTGGGCGAGTGAGTCCAGACGTGACGCGGCCGCGCGCTGAGCGGCCACGTCGGCCCAAAAGTGACGTGGGCAAAGCCAGTGATCGCGAAAACTACCGCTATTAATATACGGAGCATACATACTAGAATAAGATCATGGATTGTTGAATGCAAAATCCTCTGACAAACAGTGCTTCCAATTTTTCCTTATTCTTCTTGGTTTTGTTCAATGAAAATCTACTTTACTGACAGTGGGTTGACAACTTTTATCATTCTTTTCATTTTCTTTTCTTTGTTAAGGAGACAAAATTCCTTATGACCACTGAATATTATAAGATCATTTCCTGCACCCTTGAAAAAAAATACATCCTGATGACAAGCAAGCAGCAACTTGCAGATGCCATTGGAACTGTGCATTCATTTTTATTTTGCTCAACAACAATCTATATTAATTTTTACACCTTGACCGCTGAGAAGCTACTACTCTTTTTTCTGGTCTAAGGAAAGATTCTGGATTTTGTGTTCGTTTGTGCTTTGCGTTCCCGCTGGACTGGACACGTGTTATCTGTAGGAAGTATGATTACGAAAGTGACTTCGGTTCACTAGTTCAGGCTCAACTCCTCGTTCGTTTGTTTGGTAAGGACATCTCTAATACTATCATTTTAGTTATCTTTTAGCTATACTATATTAGTAAAACCCTATGTAGAGGAGAGAGGAGATGAGAAAAGAGAATTTACTATCTCTTATGCAAGAGACAACTTGATCATACAAACCAATGCAAATAGTAATAGCGTGTGAGGGGAAAGTGTGATGAAAATAATATAAAATAGTTAAAGGAATGACTTTAGAGACGAATTACTGAAGATATTGTCTCTAGGTGAGTTAGAATCCTTAGAGAAAATATTGAGAAATGGCTTATTGTACGTGTCCTGAAGGTACAAAATTCTTTATGATGACTGAATAATAAGATCTTTTTGCTGCACCCTTGAAACAGTACACCCCGAGGACAAGCAAACAGTTACATTTGTGTCTGGTTGTTAACTGTCGCTGGTTTACCTAGCTGCAAACAGCAAAGCTGAAAAAGGTATATCAAGAGCAGTCAAATGATTCTCTTGGTTTGTGTAAGATTGATGCACAAAAAACTAGCTAGCTCAGTTCATGTCTGGGAACATGACACGATTGTTAAACACCGGTTTTGGGAATGGTAAACATGCTTTATTGGGTGGCTAACCAAAGTTGAACTTCTCTGAAGACCATGGCTAGGTTCATCGCAAAATATATCTAATACATACAGAAATGCAACTGGGCTTGAAGCCCAATTTCTCCTGTTGCAGCTTTGCTTACTGTTTTGGCACAACAATATTGTCGTTCTATGATTCTATCTCATGTTGGATAAACTATATTTGATTTTTGCAAGTGGATGGTGATGCCGTTTCCCAATTGCTACACTGAATCTCTTTTGCCTTACTGGGTGCTGATAGATTTAGCTCATAATCCATTACATTGGTGATGATTCTGTGTCCTAGCTCATAATCCATTAGAGGATTATCATTTCATAGGAACATAATGGAAGAAGCAATTAATAAACTTTAAAGGATCAGTGTCATTTGTGGTGATTTGACTAATAAAAATGGGCATTCATCATGCACTTTTACTGCACGTCATTGGTCGCCTATTGGTGACCGGGATTGCATTGTGAAATGCGATGGGCCAGCACAATAGTTATTTGGGCGTTTTTTAGCCTTTTCTTTCTGGTGACACACGAAGTTCCATAGGATCGAGCTCACTCCAAAGCTTAAGCGGAGCTTTGAGCTAAAAGCTTCCCTAAATAGTATGGCTGCAAAGCAGTTAGGAAGTTAAGTCACAACAGAAGCACCCTCAAAATCTACAACTGCTGGGGAAGAGCTTTTCAGTTGTGGCTTCGCTTGACCACCTCCCACCTCGCTCGCTTCGCTTTCCCAACCTCCACCACCCCGCTTCACCGCCTTTACGTCGCCTCCCCATTTGGACGCCGTTGTACTTTGCTATGTTGCTACCTCTCCGCTCGGTTGGCCCCCCAAAAGCTACAGCTGCAGCAGCCAGTTTGCCAAACAGTATAACAAGAAAAATCACAGCTACCAGCTACAGCTGCTTTACAGTCCAGCAAATCAAAAACAGCTTTTCAGCCCAACCGCAGCTCCCCAAACAGGCCCTAACACGTCTCAATGCAATATTGGATTCCAACTAGTGAAAGGTTTTCCACTTAGAAAAGAAAACCAAGTGAAAGGTTCAAAAGTGACAAAAAAAAATCGTTGCCACTTCATCTATTCCATCTCAATATAAGTGGAAAACGATTGGGGTGTTTGGACGAGAGCGATTTCTTAACAAACAAGAAGTTTTCTTTTTTTCTGCATCTCTGGCTTTTCCTTGGATTCGGCATGCTTCATTTTTTTTTCCTTTGGTGAAGCATTGTCGCCGTTGCTATCCTAGATTGAGTTTAAGATTCTTTTGATCCAAAACCAGAATGGTTACATAGCAACAACCATCCAGCCATTCCTTATAGCTTGAAAAACCGAGGACAAACTGACAGGTACAATGTACATAACCGGAGGTTAGTTAGCTCATTTTGTCAAATGCTTTTGTTTAGAGCTTACTTGTCTTTGTTTGTCTGCCAAGCCAAGCCTGCCTTTTGGGAGCAGGGTTTCAGTTGGCATCGACTGAAATTGTTAACAATTGTCCTGAGTTTGCAGAAGCGGTAGTTGACTATGGAATGCTTTGGTTTTACTTCTTACCCTCCTTGTTTACTTCGTAAATTTATTTTAAGGTTTGGCATTGGAAGTTAATGTGATACACTTATACTCCTACAAAATTCAGTTGTCTTCGTGCAATAATAAACCAAAATTGGGTTACACCATCTCTTCCTTTTGGATGAAGGGTACGTTTGGTAGTGTGATGGCCAAAAACATTGTCACTTCCATTTCGTACTCAAGGCTGTGAAATGGCCAACGCATGGTAATGTTATTATAGAGGGCGCATTTAGTGAGAGCTATTTCTCGGTGAGGACTTTGTGAGAACTAAGTGTGTGAATTGTCCATGGATGTAGGGGAAGGGATGTTGCATTCCTCTCCAAGTCAATCGAACCTCAAATTCGTCCAAGTGCTTGTGCTCAAGTTTGAGATGTTGTTTTCTTGATTTGCTTGGGTTTTTGCCTCTTTCTCTCTTCTTGATCTTGCTTATTCCCAAGGATGTGTAAGAGGTGGTAGAAGCTCTAGAAGCTTATATCCGTCCAACTATGGGATTTGTAAGGCAAGTCCTTGAGGTTTTCTGGTTTTGGGTTGAGAAGGGTCAAATCTTGGGTTCTTTTGTTCAAGGGTTTACTTGATCTTTTTGTTGTGGAATTGCTTGCTAGGACGTGTGAGAATAGATCCAAAGTCATCTTGATCATCCTAAACCCATGAGCAAGTGTTTGGCCTACGTTTTGATTTTTGCCCGTTTTTGTGCTCTTTGGCTTCGAAGTGAAAAATGTCAAAACTTTGGAGCGCTCTTGTGCAATCTCTTGTTGGATTAGCTTCTTAATATGTTGATCCTGACTGGTTTAAAGGCATTTAGAGCCTCGATGGGAAAGTTGCATCGTTTTGGGATGCTGTTTTCAGTTGAGAAATTTTACGGTATATTATACTGGTAGTATATAGTGGGTAGTAGAAATCAAATCTAACCGTTGATTTGTTAAGCATATTTCTACTACTCTACTACCATAGGAAGTATACATAAATTCTATCTAATCTGATCTATTAGATCGAAAGAATGAACGGTTCATATTGAATTTAGTGTACCGTAAAAGAGCTCTTTCAGTTTTGTTGTGAAAGAAGAGGTTAGACCGCCCCGAGATCATATCGGTTCCTAGTTGAAGGTCAAACCGCTTGGGCATATGAAGACTTGATTAGCTCGGTTTTTCCTTGGTGTTTTCCGCTGTGATCATTTAGGCAGTAATGTTCTTCATAGCTAACTAAGGGAAGGGTTTTGAAAACTTTTCAAGTTCTTTGTGCGAAATTTTTGAAGTGGCTCCTACTTACTCTCCTCTAGTCACCGGCCATGGTCTTACAGATAAATCAAAAGCAAAACGGGAAAAAGAGAGACAAAAATTCACTTTGGTGTCCCTGGTTTGTATGAATAACATTACTGCTGGTGTAGGATTTCGTACGGACAATATTGCTGCCATTGTGCTGCTAGATTATGTTTAAGATTCTTTTGATCCATAGATATAACAAGACCAAAAAGATTAGCAACAGCAAGTATCCAATTGTTCCTTATAACTTAAAAAACTGAGGCTGGCCGACACTGGTTCGTTGTACATAACCGGAGTTTAATAAGCTCAGTCGTCAGATGCTTCGTTAGAGCTTACTTCCATGTGTTTTGTCTGCTGGGCTTGCCTTTTGGGAGAAGGTTTCAGTTGACTCGACTGGAATGGTTAACAAATCTTTTTATATACTAACCGGAGGTGCCCCACGTTGATCAAAAAATGCTAGAAATTTTTATGTTAATCTAAAAAAAGAAAAATTGCTAGAAAATCCCACATTATTCTAAAAAAACGAAAATCTATGTCGTCTTTTATTTTATATACTAACTGGAGACCTTCCTAGAAGCCCTCACGTTAATCAGAAAATACTAAAAATTCCCACGTTAATCTAAACAAAGAAAAATTGCTAGAAAATCCCACATTATTCTAAAAAAAGAGAAAATCTTGGTCGTTTAATCTCCTTAATTATTTTCATCCATGGCTTAGATCTATGTATCTATTCATAAGAGATATATGGTAAAACAAAGGAATACCATATGGAAAGAAAGCTTTGCTCTCCTTATCTACTCGCCATCTTCAAGCGCCCTAATATAGGAGCAATGACTTGGAAATAGAAAGGAAGACGAGAAGATATTATTGTATGTGTTACGAATTAGATCTATTTATAGAAATTGCTAGCCGTGCAGACGCACGGGTCGATGACTAGTTGTACTAACTTAAGTAGTAGTTAACATCGCTTAATTAAGTGTATTGCATGCTCTGTTTACGTTATCCCTAAAGTTGTATCAACAAAGCAAATCTTGCAGCTATATGCTACAATCAGGGTTCAAAAATGGATGAAAATCACTCAAAAATCATGATTTTCAACCGTATCGAGTCGGCTCAAGATTTGAAATCGGTCGGTAAAATGGTCCAATTCAAATTCAAAAAATTTAGAAAATTTGGGAAAAAATTATCAAAAGGTGTTAAATTTTTTTAAAACCTTTTGTGTGAGGTCCTGACGGAATACTAATGATGTTGTAAAATTTTTAGATGATTATCAGGCTTTTGTAGTTTTAAAAAATTCTGACAGTGCTACTGTCCTTGTATATGCTCTTCTGTTTTTTATTTTCTAGGGGCAATAAATGAAGTATAATATTTCTGAAAATGTTTTTATGAGGTCCTGAGGCAAAGTTAATGATTTTGTAAAATTTTTAGATGATGATCTGACTTGTGTATTTTTTAAAAAAATTCTGACAATGCTACTGTCTTTGCATATACTCTTCTATTTTTTATCTTTTAGGGGAACTAAATAAAGTCTAATAATTTTTGAAAATTTTACTATATGATGATCGGGCACTCTTTATGAAAGCATTAAAATTTTAGAGTATGATCAAGCTTGTAAATTTTAACAAAAACCTGACAGTGTCCTATTACTTTTCATTAATTGCTGTTTTTGATTTTCCAGAAGTATTAATTGAATTCAATTTTTTTTGGAATTTCTCTGATTTTTTTATATTAATTGGGATTTATTCAGATTTTATGCTATTTTTCCAAAAAAAAAAATCAATTTTCCTTAAGTGTGCTAAAACTCGAATAAAACCGATCGAAAATCGGTGAGGAAAGTGGCGTTGCTTAGTTTGCCGATTTTTAACAAAAAAAACCGGTCTAAAATCAGTCAAAATCAATCGATTTTTTATTTTTTTCTCTCCTTGTTTGTCCGCCGATTTCAAAAAATTTGACTTCTAAGTCATTTGGTTTCTACTGATTTTCCACTAGTTTTTGCCGAAATCAAAATTTGATATTGCGAACCCTGCTTACAATGTTGTTTTACTTAATTTCGGAATGTAGTGGTCAAGTTGACCCAAAAAGCTGTCAATGCGCTGCTTAATCTTCATAATGCAGGTCTATTGGTAGAAAGGGATAGTTCCTGTGTAGCTGTAACGGATGGCCTGATCGTTGAACAGTGCTATAGTGTCTTTCAAATAGTACTACTGAAGATCTAGACCATATCTTTTTATCCAATGGTCAATCTCTTTTGGATCTCTTTCCCACGTAAAGCCGTATATCACAAATTATATTGACTATGGACAATTCTATTCCCTGAATGAAAAACTTAAATTAAATGCGGTAAATGCGGGATTGCCATTTTTCTATTGAAATTTGATAATTGTCACTGCTCCACCAATTAACATGAAATTTCATTCGTACACATAGCAGCCCCGCTACCTGGTATCCTTTTCATAGCTTAGTCATCATTACATATTTTTATTCTATTTATCCATCGTGCAGTGCAAACGATGCTACTAATTGATTAATCCATCATTTATCATCAGGTCAACCAGGCCTCAGGAAATTGAAGTAAATTGATCCAAGATCGTACGGACTTTCATTTCTTTATGCAAAGCATGAACCCAGTGTAAGTTAATTAAAATAGGTGTGCATAAGCATTGAGTAATAAAGTACTTACGCAGATGACACAGCCACATGGCAACTGCATATATAAACCACCCCATTGCAAACTCCAAACCCCAAACCAAACCAAAGTTTGAGAATCCAATTCGAAAGCCAAAGCTGCCTCATCACTTGGAGTGAATCACATCTCCAGATCATGAAGATGAGGATGGGTCGTCATGATCTGAAGCTCAAGGGGCTCAAGAGGACTCTGAAGGAGCAGAAGGCCAGGCTCTACATCATCCGTCGATGCGTCGCGATGCTCCTAAGCTGGCATGATTGATGGATTGGTCTCCAATTTCTTCACATTCTTCCTTCTCTACTTGTTTCTTCTTTGATTAGCCAGTGTACTGGCTGCAATTTTGGCTTGTATATGTGATATATGTAGTGTGTAACTGCACATAATTTGGCAAAGTAATCAGAATTAGAAATGAATGGCAGCTCCTTTTGAAGTTCGCAGTACTATTTCCCCCAACCTTTCTTGATATTTTGCCTTGCCAAAAATTCTGAAGGTCAGATCTCCCTGACAGCTAGTGAAAGATACCAAATTTTGCTTAGTGCATAAGTAAGCATGTGTCAATAGGCCACATAGAGAGGTCAGACCAACAGACTTGGTGGCACTATGGAATTTTCCATCATTACTTGGTACCATTTCCAGGTCTGATACTGATGGCTCCAATTCGTGTGGTCACATTATCCCACGAACGACAATGCAGTAGTTGTTCCAAGTCTGATACTGCTTTTGATGATTGATGCTCAATATACCAATTGCACTGAATGTTTCACTTCACTCTCCTTTCATCAACCTGCACGAGAGCGATAGCTCAGCGGTTTATTAGGGAGGTCGCGAGTTCGATTCGTGTTGCGGTGGATTACGTTTATGGTTTTCCGAAGCGATCTCAGGTTGATATAGTTGTCTAGCTCAAAACTCTAATACAAAGGATGCATCCAAGTGGTTTATTAGGAACTAAAATGAGAAAATTGCGAAAGTTGATCTACGTATTGGTGCTTGTGGGAGCACATAGCTTTTGCCGAAGTACAACAGTGGCTCTCTCGTTTATGAAATAAAGCCTGATGTATACTGAAGTGCCAAAGGATCCCACTTTGCAAAAGCTGATAAGTTGTCTCACTCTTCTACAGTTCCTACCAAGGCATGGAGCCATCCATCCTTTTTGGCTTGTCTTTTGGCCGGCTTACACTATAATAGATTTTTCTCTTGTCATGGCTGTTGTTGGTTTGCTTATCTTTTGGTCCTGCAAGCAAGATTTATCTGAAACACTTGAAGTTTTTAAGGATCAAGTCGATGCAATACTATGATAGGAAAAGAGAGAATTCACATCTGTTCCCCTTTGGTTCATATCAGAGAAAGGGTGTGTCTAACACCACAGCATGTCCAACGCACACTAACAGCTTGGGCTAAATAAACTCTCTAGCCATGCAGGAGATTGTAGGGGTAGGACACTCAGAGAGCGTGGCATCTTGCAGATGGAGTTATTTTTTTTTCCCTAAACAATACAAACGTGTTTTTATTTTTGCTTTGTCATGCCTATAAATTTCTTTTATGTTGTATTTTCAAGTTGTGTTTTCAGATGTAATTTTTACCATACTTGAGTTTCGTCTGAATTTTGTGGGAAGGAAGTAAATATTTCAGTTCCTGTAAGATTTCTTTGCTCCAAACATTGTATGAGACTTTTTGAGGTGTAGCTTGAGAGGTACTTGAGATGTTAATATAAATTTTGTGAAGATAGAAAGTTTTGTAATTGCTAGGTAACTATCTAAATCATCAAATCCCTTGCCATACTTGTTGTTTCTCCGTTTAATCCGTTTAATTAGGTAGCAAATCTAAATCATCAAAGCCCTTGCCATACTGGTTGCTTTTCCATTTAATTCCGCCATTGGAGGCTTGGCCATTCGGCTACGCCTACTCCTGATGCTTAATGCTCTTCGTCTCCCCCTTTAGTTAGTTATGTGCCATTGACAACCATGATGATTAAATCAACAGCACAAGAGGAAAGACAAAGAGACGTTCTGGAGATGATGCCATGACGATCTTGCAGATTACTTAATTACTAATTAACCCTGACTATCTTGCAGATTGCTCAATTACTGTGTAGTACAATATATCAAACGAGTTCTCTTCATGACATGCACGGCCGCGCGGCCAGGCCTGTGCTGCCATTGGCGTTGCCATTAATCAACAAAGTCCCCTGCTCGTCCCCGTACAAAGGACAGCAGTAGGTTCCCAACTGAAAGGATGGATAAGAACTTTCATCTTAAATTTTGAGCTCTTTTTACTGTACACTAAATCCAATATAAATCATTCGTTCATTCCGATCCAATGAATTAGATTAGTTAGTACCTATTTATACTTTCTCTAATAATAGAGTAGGAGGAATACCATCGAGAACTCAATGACTAGAACTGATTTCTACTATCAACTATAAAATTTCTCAAAGTTTTACTCTTCTGTCGATCTTTTTGGGTTCATAGAATTACCTATCTGGCCTTCTATACTTTTGTCAAGCTAATACCTGTTCTCCAACTTAAATACCTTCTAGGAGGTTCCTTTAAGTGTGGATCGTTAGATTACAACAAATGAATGGACAGCATAACCTCCAAGTACCATAGAAAGTCTGGACACACCCATAACCCATTTAAAATATCATGTTACACACATGAACGCCTTTTCCCCTATATCTAAATTTTCAGACTCGGAAATAAACAAAAGTGATATTTACTTCCATGGTTCTACGAAAGTTTGACTTTGATACCTTGGTGAACTTCTCTTTATTTTTTTCGGTGAAGCATATGTTTGCCTATCTTCACTTTCTTAAAGTCGACAAGTGCTTGCACTATTGTACACTGCTACAGAAAACAGATACCTACTTTACAACTGTCCCTTTTATTTATATGGTTCATCAATTCATTTTACTTAAACTTGTTCTTTATATTCGCAAATGTTGCATGTTTCTTTACTACATGCACACCAATCTGCAAACTAAAATTTATATTGAATTGCTTTTTAGAACCGCTTAAATTAATTGCGTATGGCATACTTTTGGCGAATTTCAGAAGGCACGAGAGAGAACATGCAGTGCTAGATCAAGACCATGCTTATGGGTAAAAACCAACCTAGCCTGATATTTTTAACAAGCTTTGAGCATACACTTGTTGCTAGCCTCAACTGCCTTCGGTGTGGTAACTGATGATTCGCTCAACATGAGCAGAAGTTAAGAGAAACAGAGAAGTTGATCAAAATGCTCGTTTGGTTACAAAGCAACAGTTGAAATGGATGGAATACTAGCCATAAACAAAGAACCTACCTCTAGATAATCACGCATCTGGAGCATAGAGAAGCACTTGGCATATCAAGAGACATCAAATCGACATCTTACTAAGCGTTATCATCGTCATTACACAAACCAGGAGCCAGTACAAAATTCTCTGCCTCTTCTCTTTCACAAACTGACCAATTAACTCCCCTCCTACCTTCAAGAACCAACACAAACCCCACCTCTCACGATGCCAAACACTACATCGCCATTTGGTCATCCCTCTGCCACCAAAGAACAAGAAAGCCAAAACATCCCTGTCCCCCCAAAAAAACAATCAAGAGGGAAGCACACATGATACATCAACAGTGACACTAAGGCCCTACATGATTGAAACAGAACTTGATACCTTCAGGCCCTACCACCATCACAACCACTTCTCCCCTAGAGGCACTGGTACAGGTCTATGGGCTGTGGCTCCATGTGCTGGTGCCAAAAATATCACAGGCACTGCTGGTTGAAATTCATGCACAACAGGATCTCACTTAGGGCACACAGCCCGCTCTCCAGCTCCATCTTCTGTGTTTGCAGCACTGAGTTTTGTGCTTGCACTGCCACAAGGTTTTGGGTGGTCATGCTCAGTGCCGTGCTGAGTTGCTGCTTCTGGTTCTTCAGTTGGTTCACCTGTTTCGTGGCACAATATTCTCCTCAGCAACATGTACATATTTTCTTCCAGTGTTTTTATTTTCATGTAGAAGATGTGATATTAGTTTGGTGAGAATTCAACCCATGATAAGGCAACTCATGATGATAAATACGTTTCTTTAGTCTTTTTGAAAGAATTAGGCAGGAAGCAATTTGTGGTCCTTTTGGAAAAGGCGGCACAATAATTGAGTTTGTTTGGGCAGATATTCCAAGTGGGCCCTTGTTTTCATCTGTTTTGCTTGTCAACTGCACACGAGTGCTAGCTCTCATAAATAATAAATTAGGATAAATATGACAACAAAATAATAAAATCAGATCTATGCATGCATCACAAACTTTAGACTTTTGTGTACACATAAGTAGAGCATATATATATATATATATATATATAACCTGCGAGTTGAGGTCGTCGACGTGCTGTTGCTTCCGCATCCTCGATCGCCGGGCCGACTCCCGGTTCGACTCCTTCCTCCGCTTCCTCTTCTTCTCCATCTGAGCCTGAAGGTCCAGGTCATCCTTCGACATGGAACTCTGGGTCCCCAGCTGGCTCAACCCGGACGAGGTCCCACTCGACATGGTCATCTGTTAACAACTTTTGTGTACTCACAGAGATTTCAATCCCTCTTATTTTATTTTTGTAAATATACCTTGTAGGATATGGATGCCTTACTAGCTTAGTAATGTTGTATAAAGGAGGCTTAGCTGCAAAAGACTACAACAACTACAGGGAGCTTACTGAGAAGACATAGAACCAGTAGAGGAAGACAACGGAGAAGGACTGAACAAGCTGAGTGATTGCTGAGCCGACCATAAATCTGGAGGGGAGGTGCTCGGAGCAGACGAGCAACAACATCTACACAACCACTACGGCTTCTCTACTAGTCTATCATCAAGAACACAAAGCGAAGTACCTGGCCTTCTTTACCTTGCAAAATTTGTATTTACTGTATATATGTATGCAAGCAAGTCAACAAAAGGAAATTTGATGTTCGATGAAAATTTTGCCAGAACCTCCCCTTGTAAATTGATTGATGTCAGAGAAAATTTTGCCAGAACCTCCCCTTGGAAAATGGATGGTCAGGGAAGAAAATTTTGCCAGAGCCTCCCCTGGAAAATTGAAGATTGAGAAACAAAGGTTGGGGTTTCAAGGAAAGATTGAGCTGAGGTGACTAGGAAATAGTCAAGACTCAAGTTGGTGGCAACAAATTGTGTTGTTGCTAGCAAGGAGAGGTGAAGATCTAAATGGCAAAAGGAGCTCAGTGGAAGAAAAACCTAGCAAGGGAGTTGGGGAAAAGGGAATTGAGGCATGGAGGAGGGGGGCATTTATAGCAGGAAAACGGGAGATTAAGAGAGGATTTTTTTTTGTTAAATGGAATAGTAGTGAAGGAGAAAAGGAGATAAAAGTAGAGAGAGAGGTGTGTGTGTTTGGAATCTTCTGTGGCATCTGCTGGCGATGGGAGAATCATGTGGGCGCTGCATGATTTTCTATGCCCTTGGTTTGATTGCTTGTGATTTGTGACACCTGTGGTTTATGAAACAGTTCTTTTGGAGTAGAAAAATTATAGAATAATTATGCTAGGAGTTATCTTGAGCAGGTGCGCTTGCTCCTGTCTGTCGATTGTATCATCAAGTGTAAACAAGGAGAATGCAAACTTCTTCAACGGTACTCCCTTTGTCAAAGTTTATAGAAGTGTATTTTATTTTGGCACACAGAACAAAGTGATATTTATAGTCTAATTATTTTCTCTGTGTACAATATTCAATGTATATATGTAGCCAGAGGCGGAGCCAACTAGACCTAAACTTCAGATCGAGCCACACCTTATTGAACCAATATGTGATTTTACCGATTTTTTAAACATATTTTACATTAATTTTTCATACTAAGCCCCCGAGTCTTATCTCCACCCCTGTATGTAGCGAATATCAAGTAAATATTGATATTTATTAGAAGTATAAACTATAAAAGAAATATCACACTAATTTATATGAAAACATAAAACACATCCAATATTTATAAAAATATCATTAAAAATTTACACCGTGAAAATTTGGATGGAGAAGTATTAAATAGGACGATCTCAAGTAACGTGTGTTTCAAAAACTCATTAGTGGAATCATTTGTTGTACTACTTCTGTCCAAGTACAGGGCATCATTTGACATGGCTGGCCTATAAATTGAACTTTGCTGCGCATTATTTCCTCTGATAGCTTATTATTTGTAACTGATCATACGGGAGTACTTTAATATATGAATCTGACGGTACCATTTTGATATATATAGTTAGCTTGTGTGTCTCTTTTGATCGTTTGTCTTTAACCTCTACTGAGCAGGGGGGAATATTCATTCATCAGTGACCTTTTGTCTTTAAGAGGTACTTCAATGTTTTTTTACAGTTATATAAATATTAAAGTATAAATAAATCGTAGATAGTGTTTTCTTACCCTTTCGTTTGCTTTAAGATTTGTACAACTTGTATTGGAAGAGAAAGTATTGAAGCACGGCTCTTTATCCTTTCATCTAAAATACCAATATTTGTTGCAAAATTAGTATGGCTACTCTGCATTTCTACATGTACCGTTGTATACTCTCTTAGTTGATTTTTATAAAGCGTGGTTTAACTTGGTGTGATCTTCAAAATTAAACTTTGACTATTTACTTTTGTACACTACTTTATTCATAGCTACAAAATCATAATCATAAAAAAGTGCTTTTAAATAGGAATCTAACGATATCACTTTTGTGTCACAAGATCTAGATATTATTTGACGACCTATTGGTCAAAATTTACAAACATTGAATCTTGAATTGCATGGACACCTTCTAAAAATTAACAGGAGTAAATACTAATGAAAAGTAGCTCTAATTTGTCAATTTTGTTGGCGCCTCAGTGTCACCGGCCCTATATTTGATGGGAGTTGCTAGCGCCCGAACGTGCAACACGATTGTACTATCGACGCAACATCAGTGAACTACTTGTGCAACAATCGTAATCACCGTATTAAATAAAATGCATAAAATATTAGGTAAAATCAAGAAAATTGGAAAAAGAATTTATCATGTACTCACAAAATGCATAATAACCATGTATATATGACTTTGCAAAGTGCTAAACAATATCGGAATTCCTAAACAAAATTTTTTACAACATGCAACATTTGAAAATAATATTGGCAACATTTTTAATTGCTTGTACAACAATGGAAATAAATGTTCGCAATAAATTGATAACCGCAACCTCTACTGCAACAAAAAAAATGACCACGCGCAACAAATCATACAACCCCTCGCAAAAAAAAATCAATGCAGTTTTCCAAAACAATACATTGCAAACAAAATGAAGCAGTTATGCAACAAATGAGAAAGAGTGTTGCAACAAATTTAGAAAAGTAGCCACTGCAATCAACTGAGAGGAGGTGGTGTGTGCAAGTGAGCATCCGAGCTCGAATGAGGATGAAGTTGGCCTAGTGCCTTGATGCCGGTAGGTCCTGATCTCCTTCGACACCCTCTGCTATGTCTCTTCCTCTCCACCACTTCACATAATGCTAGGGAATCTCCTCGGCCACATCACCAATACACGTTCCCTTCTATTGATGCGCCATCCCAGTTGTGAGATAGTTGAGAACAACAGCAGGGTGGGAGGTCAAAACCATGGCGAGGAGCAAAAGGCCTTAGGTCTAAGATGCGAGTGAGGGAGTGCAGCGGAGATGGAGTGGATCTGGAAGCAAAAAGAAAGACCAGCAGCTCACGAAGCCTTTCGATTTTTTTTAAATAATATATTTTATAATTCAAATTGCAAAACTATACCACGATTTTTTTTGCAAAAATATACCCCACTCGCCCTAGGGCTTGGCGACAACTGCCACGTCAACGCCAACAGATTGATGTCGCCCTCCCAACAGGCGACAAGGGCAAAGTCGCCCTACCAAACGGCGACAGTGCCGAAATCGATGAACGGTAGGGCGACAGGGGCGCGGGCGGCCTCCTGTCGCCCAACCGAACGGCGACTTGATCCCAAATAAAAAAGCAACCGCTCGGCCGAGAGGAAGAACGGCAGGGAAAAGAGAAGAGGGTGAAGAGAGAAAAGAGAAGGGAGGAAGAGAAGAAAAGAAGAGGAAGAAGAGCGGCGGCTTCGCAGGTAATTTTTTTACGCTCTATTTTATGTAGTTTAGGGTTAGGGTTAGGGTTAGAAATAATTAGTTTCGCGGTTTTTTTTTGTTTAGTGTTTAGGAAGGGTTAGGGTTAGATGTAAATATTTTCGCGGTTTAATTTGTGTAGTGTTTAGGGTTAGGGTTAGATGTAATTAGTTTCACGGTTTATTTTGTTTAGAGTTAAATGTAAATATTTTCACGATTTATTTTGTTTAGTGTTTAGGGTTAGATGTAGTTAAATGTAGTGTTCATATTTTTAGTAATTTAGTGTTTAGGGTAAGGATGGCCCATGAACAAACACCGCTCCAAAACATGAGTAATAAACATACGATTATCTGCGTTGTACATACACTCAGTTGATCTAGTTATTTTTGCGATTTATTTTGTGTAGTGTTTAGGGTTAGATCTAGTGAAATGTAGTATTTATTTTGTTTAGTGTTTAGGGTTAGATCTAGTTAAATGTAGTGTTTATTTTGTTTAGTGTTTAGGGTTGTATCCTCAGTGTACTGTAGCAACATCCGATTTGTTTAGTGTGTAGCAAGAAATCATGGTAGTGTTTAGCAACAAAATGTAGTTCAATCTAGTTAATTTTTAGTAATTTAGTCGGTTTGTGGAAACGCTTGTACATAGTTGTTTCTACGAATAATAATATGTTGTTACGGTTTTTTAGAGATATATGTCGGTAGATATGTTTTTTACATTGTTAGGGCTGTAGATGTTTTTTAGAAATACATGTGCAGTGATGAATATTTTTAGTAATGTAGATATTTTTCGCGAGTGCAGATATACATACGTATAGTTTATAGTACTTTACTGACAATGAATTAATTAGTGTGCTAATGAATAGGTTCGCAGATATGTCAGAACGAGTTCCATTTAGAATCTTTTATGGAGAAGGGGTTGTCATGTATGGTTCGGAGGGTGTGGATCTTAGTAACTTTCAGTATGTGGATAGAACTTTAAGTAGGGTCGAAGAGCGGACATTTGCTTCTGTGTTGAATTGGTTGTATTACACGTTTCGGATGGAACAAGAGGAGTGGCAGCTCAAGTTATCTTTCCTTTGCACCATGCGAGATGATCCTGTTTATTGGGAGTTGGTTGGTGAAAGGCGCATCTTGGAGGTCATATGTGAGAATTTGGGCAACGTGGATGGTATCGGGTGCTTTTGGTGCAAGCGTATGAAAGGGCTATTGCACCGCAGTGGCAGCAGATGGACGCCGGTGAGCGTAGCGAGGCTCAAAATGACTTCACTTATGGTGACATTGAAATTGGGGAGTCTAGCCGGGAGCAGCATGTTCAGGGTTGCAATGAGGATATTGGCTACCAGACTGGTGAGCAAGTTGAGATTGGGGAGGATGAGGAAACATTGGGCAAGATCTTGCGAGGGCAAGTAGACGAAGGTGAGAAATTGAGGAAGTAATAGCACAGATGGAAGAGGAAAACCTTGAATATGAACAAGTAGAAGTGGAAGACGAGCGATGATTCGGATGAGGAAGATGAAGATGTTGAGCCACTTGTGCCAGATTGGAGCACGATCAATTTAATAACACGGTTGTGAATGAAGGCAATGATACACCTTGGCAAAGATAGCGACAATGAGGTGAGACCTAACAAAGATGTACCCCACAAAAGAGGCGGTGCGGGATGCTATCAAAGATTGGGCCTTATCACTAAGAAGAACTTTCAGGGTTAAGAAGTCCACCCCAACCTGCTACGACGTGGTGTGCGAGATGCAGGGGTGCCCCTGGAGAGTGCACGCGTACAAGCCCAAATGGGGCACTGTCGGCGTTTTCGAGCGCCGGCAAGTAAATTTGTAAGTCTAGGGGGTCGCGCGTTCCACTCCCTGAATGGTTAGACTCGTGAGTCCAAGATGTATACTGGTTCGGGCTGAAAGTCCCTACTCCAGTTTAGATGGCAGTATTGTATTGCTTTTGCACTATGTTTTACAGACGAGGCTCCTAAATGACTTAGTCTCCTCGTGTTCTTATGTCTCCCCTCTTTGAATCGTTTAGTCCTGCCTCCTTTCATACAGAAGGAAGGGGCAGGTTACATCGAGAGTTGGGAGGAAGAGCGAGGTGACCTATGTTAGGAGCTCGGTCCTTCGTCCCGTGGATCGTCGCCACCCGTCTTGCCCATCCGGGTTGGTAGCCTTGGTGGTCGGGAGGTTAGGTATTCCCGGAAATAGCGTACTTGCCCTCTGTGACCCTTGCGAATCTTGACGTTGCGGTGCGTGGCGTTGGTCTTTGCCTCGGGAGGAGCGTGCGTTAAATCTTGCGTGGTCGGTTGATGGGTGGAAGCTTTGTCTTCTGCGATCACGGATCTTCTTGGGAAGGAGCCGCTGCCCTTGTATAGTCACTCCGATTGACCTCATTCGGGGTGCGTGGCGATAGGCCGATGAGGACCTGACACGCGGCCCTCGGCGTCCGTCACCCTGGTTCGGTTGGAGTCGGGAGATCCCGCCCCGCCAAGAGGGTCGGGAGCGCTGTCCGGTCGGAGTCGGGGGATCCCGCCCCGCCAAGAGGGGGTCGGGGCGCTGTCCGGTCGGATTCGCTTCCCTGGCGGTCGGGAGCGGATGTCTTATCTTTCTCGCAGCGATTCGGTCGGTGGCGGGCGGCGCGCGCTGTTGGGTTGGAGATATGCTTGAGGTCGCCGGCTCGCCGCCGGTGTTGGGGTACCTGTTATTAGTATTCGTCAAGAGCCCCGAACTCCCGAGCGATTTTGGATTCGGTTGGGGTTGAACTTGGACGAAAGTGGTGGCGGGCCGGTCGGTCGGTCCGGCCGATCCGGTTAAGCGATTTCCGTCGGTGTGCCTCGTTGGATCCGGCGGCTGCCCCGAGTTTGGCGGGGCATTTGAACCGCCGGAGGCTTTTACTCGCCTCGTTGCGCATGCCGAGTATAGTTCGCGCGCCCTACCGCTAGTCTTCTTGACCGCCGGGTTACAGTGAAGGGACGCCGCTTTTCCGGCACCCGCATTTACTCTGAGACGCTTAGCCTCCTTCGTCCGGGTATATATATGTGCGCTTGTAGCTTGCTTGAAGGAGATGAGAGCTTTTTCTTCCGTTCTTTCAAATGGCTTGAGACACCCTCTAGTCTTTAGCCGGCGATGGCGTCGCGGTGGAAGAAGAAGATCCTCCGCCGAGCTTTGGGTGAGTTCGACCAGCGATGGCGAGTTTAGGAGGAAGAAGCCGCGGCCCGTGACGCCATTTCGCTGACGCCGTTGCTCGAGGCCGTTCCGAGGCTTGAGGTGGTAAGGGGGCCCTTCGGAGGCGATGGCGCAAGGGCGCCGACCGTGAAGTTAGTGCGGCCGCGTCGATGTCGCTGAGCGGCGTGAGGCATCGGCGTGTTACTTAGCGGCTGGCGGCGGCTGTCTGTCGATCGAGCAAGGGCCTACCAAAGATGCCGTCGGTGCCACCGATGCCGCACGGATGTTTGATAGGTTCTAGGCGTGGGTAGAGTCTGCGCTGTGGTGCGCGTGGCCACTCTTGTATCTGTCGAGTGCATCGTGTAAAGTCGTGTAAAGTCCGAGCTGTTGGCCTATAATGAAATTTTCTTTTCTTTATGAAAATGTCTTGCGATGAGTTTGCTTTAATTTTAATCGTTGTGGGCGGCGCCTTGGTCGGCAGGCGACCGGATGCCTCTGTGAGGTTCGGTGTCCGAGTGCTTGTTTAACATCGTAGCTAGATAAGTGCCTTGGTGGCGGGGACGACCGGATGCCTGTGAGGTTCTCGTGTCGATCGCCTTGGTCGGCGGGACGACCGGATGCCTCTGTGAGGTTCGGTGTCCGAGTGCCTTGGTCGGCGGGGACGGCCGGATGCCTCTGTGAGGTTTGGGTGTCCGAGTGCCTTGGTCGGCGGGACGATCGGATGCCTCTGTGAGGTTCGGGTGTCCGAGTGCTCGCTTAACGTCGTAGCTACAAAGTGCCTTGGTGGCAGGGACGCACCGGATGCCTCTGTGAGGTTCGGTGTCCGACCGCCTTGGTCGGCGAGACGACCGGATGCCTCTAAGAGGTTGGTGTCCGCGCCTTGGTTGGCGTGGACGGCCGGATGCCTCTCGAGAGGTTCGGTGCCCGAGTGCCTTGGTCGGCGGGACGACCGGATGCCTCTGTGAGGTTCGGTGTTCGAGTGCCTTGGTCGGCGGGACGGCCGGATGCCTCTGTGAGGTTGGTGTCCGAGTGCTCGCTTAACGTCGTAGCTAGACGGTGCCTTGGTCGGCGGGGACGACCGGATGCCTCTGTGAGGTTCGGTGTCCGAGTGCTCGCTTAACGTCGTAGCTAGACGGTGCCTTGGTGGCAGGACGATCGGATGCCTCTGTGAGGTTCGGTGTCCGAGTGCTCGTTTAACGTCGTAGCTAGAGCAGTGCCTTGGTCGGCGAGGGACGACCGGATGCCTCTGTGAGGTTACGGTGTCCGATTGTCTTGGTCGGCGGGACGACCGGATGCCTCTGTGAGGTTCGGTGTCCAAAGTGCCTTGGTCGGCGGGACGACCGGATGCCTCTGTGAGGTTCGGGTGTCCGAGTGCCTTGGTCGGCAGGACGACCGGATGCCTCTGTGAGGTTCTGGTGTCCAAGTGCTCGTTTAACGTTGTAGCTAGACGTGAGTGCTCGTTTACCGTCGTAGCTGGATGTGAGTGCTCGCCACCGTCGTAGCCGGGCGTGAGTGCTCGTTTACGTCGTCAGGCTGGACATGGGGCATCCTTCTCGAGTCCTCATCAGGCGAGGGTAGCCGCAAGAGGAATGGCCACCGTCTATCCCACATGTATACCCCATCCGCAGGTGTGGGACACGGAGGGGATGAGCGACGCGTTTACTGCGTTGGTTTGAGCGCCGTGCTCGTGGAGCTAATAGCGGGTAGTCCGAGTGGGTCTGGGAGGTCCCGCCCAGGGGGACCCTTCCGAGCGGACGGTCCCAGTAGGGTGTCTGGCCTGCCGTGGGCGACCCATAAAAACCTTTCTCTACTCAATCCCAGTATGGACTCGGGTCGCGTCACGACCCGAGCACACCGGTGTCGCTCATTGATGAACTCCGGGAGAGTGTGAAGTATGGTCTCGGACGCGAGTAGAGGTGATTAGGCCGTCACCGGCCAACCGAGGGTCCACCGTGGGGCTCACCTCATACCGCCCTTGCTCAAGTTTTCTTTGGGCGGCCTCATACCCATCTCGTGGGGTAGGCCTTTTGAACCTGACTCCTCATTGGGCCCTCGCGCAAGCCACAAAGCTTTTTGTCTTGGGGCCGCGGCGCCCATGGGCTTCTGCGCGCGCTGGAGCAACCATTCGGCCTAAAGGCGAGACCAAGAGGTTACGGGACACGTTGTTCGGGCGGCGTCTTTATGGCCCTTGTCACCGACATGACAGGATTAAAAGCGGAGTGGTATTGGAAACCAGGAGTTACAGGTGGCGCAACAAGCGAGGGGGACGCGACGCCGCTTGACGGGTGCACGCTTGGCGGCGTTCGCTCTTCCTCTATCATACGCCCGTTAGGTGCTTTCGGTGGTCACGCTTTCTTGCCTTCTCTGTCTCGCCTCAAACAAGAAAAGCACCAGAGAGCTAAGGAAAGAAAACCCACCTTTCTTTCTCACCTTCGATCGTCTCCCGTGAAGATGTCGTGGCGGAGTGCTCGCGCCAAGACACGGCCGCGCTTGGCTTGGTGAAGAAGGGCTTCCTCATGCCGCAGGACCTTTCTGGCTGGAGGGTGCCGACCGGGGCCGCCACCCCCGCGCCGCAGGGCGACAAGATCGTGGTGCCCGCCTCGTTCTTCGAGCGGCTTTGGCCTGCCGCTGCACCCGCTCGTCCGGGGCGCTGTTGTCTCACTACAAGGTGGAGGTGCACCATCTCAACCCCAATGGGGTCCTCCACATCGCCATCTTCATCACGCTGTGCGAGGCCTTCCTGGGGATCGAGCCGCACTGGGCGTTGTGGAGGCACTTCTTCCAGGCAAGGCTCTGGAAAGACAGGCCGTCGGACGCCGTGGCGCCCTGGTGGCCTGGCCCTCCAGCTTCGCCCGGTCGAGCACGGAGTACCTGGAGGTAAAGCTGCCCTCGTCCAACAAGGGCTGGCGTTCCGAATGGCTCTACGTTCGAAACGTCGGCGACAGCGCCCCTCGTTTCACCGGCGAGCTTCCCATGGTGGAGGAGCGGTGGAACTGGGGCGCCGAAAAGAGGGAGAAGAACAAGCTGGCCCTGATCGTGGAGCAGATCAGGGCTCAAAGGAGGCGGGGGCTCACCGGGGACGTGGTTGTGCGCGCCTTTATGGGGATGCGCGTGCAACCCTTGTGCCTGAGCCGCACCTGTTCGTCTGCGGGCCGTCCGACCGGGCGAGGATGGCGTAACCCGAGCTGGCGCGTCGAGGTGGAGGCCGGGTGGCGGCCGTTCGACGCGAGCGCCACGGTGGCGCGGATGGCCACCCGGAGCCATTCTCGGCGGCTTTTCCGCCAAATCTGGTAAGCCGGTGAAATTCCTTTCTGCTTCTCTTTTCTTTGTCCTTAGCACTTGACCGACATTCCTGCATCCTCTTAGGGGCTCATGGGGATGTCTTCCCGGGCGCCGCTCCCGGGGGATAAGGAAGCCTTGACGCGCCGGCGAAGCAGAGGTCGACTCTCCCGCAAGAAGCGGAAGGAGGAAAGGAGGAAGAAGCATAAGGAACGTGCGGCGAAGCGCGCGCGCGGCGAGGATGTGTCGGAGACCATCGCCGTGGGGACAACCTCCACTGACAGCGGCGGGGCGCCCGACCACCCCTATGGTGGGTTTTCCACGACTGCCGATGGCGGCGGCGTGGACTCGCCGAGGGGCGGCATCACGGGCCCGTGGCCACGGATTCCCAGCGAGGGTGATCTTGCGCTGCGGTCGCCGCAGCGTCTCGGCGGAGGTGGCCGGGAAGCGACCAAGCGACTTGCCCCTTGGCGGGGCGGCAAAGAGGCGCGCGCGCACGCACCCTTCGGCCTTGTAAGTGTATTCTTTTATTGGAGCATTTTTTTTTGGCAAAGCCGCCGAGCGACTCTTGAATCTTTGCAGCGTCTGGCGCCTATCTTGGGGTGACCGTGGGCGTGCGCATCGGCCCGCAAGTAATGGCCGGTGATTCGGTGACCCGATCGGGTCGGTGGAGGTCGTGGCGTCGGCGAGGGCCTGGTCGCCGAGGGCGGGGCCTCACCCGAGGTCGTGGGTCAAGAAGAACTTCCGCCGCCTCGGCGGGACCCACCGACGACGTGATCGTCGTTTGGAGGATGAGACGATGGCGCCGCCCGGTGATCGCGCCGATCGTGGCGAGCCGGCGACGGAGGTGCTCGACCCCGCCCC
Source organism: Otatea glauca (assembly GCA_036346275.1). Lineage (NCBI taxonomy): Eukaryota > Viridiplantae > Streptophyta > Magnoliopsida > Poales > Poaceae > Otatea > Otatea glauca. The sequence goes on from CM070728.1 coordinate 31,773,341, forward strand.
GTGGGAGGTGCCGACCGATGCTCCTCAGCGCATGTCGAGGGGTTTCGAAGGTTGACCTCGTCACCCTTGCCCATGGTGCTTTGATCGGCGACGCCCCGCCCGAACAGGCGAGCGGTAGCGCGCCGGGTGTAATCCCGGTCGGGCGTCATGGGTCGGAGGAGGAGAGCGAGTGGGCGCCCCTTCGGCAAGGCGCGGACGAGCGAAGCCGAGATAGGCGATCCATGAAGGTCCGCTCTTGCTCAAGTCTTCCACCGTATACCGGATACGATGGTCGGGAGTCGGCCGATCGCCTGTAGGTCACCAAAAGTTCGACTCGTTGCACATTTTGATAGTTCTTCCGATGCGACTAACGGAGTGTCCACGTTTTGCAAAGACTTGCGGGCTCGCCAGGCGCGAGTTGAGCTCTGCGGCGCTCGGAGCGATCGTGAGCGGGCAGAGTGGAGGAGTGAAGTCGGCTGCGCCTTGAGCTGCGCCTAGCCCAGGAGGCCCTAGGCATTAGGCGGTCGGAGGCGGTGGAGATCCGCCAGGGATTTGAAGAGGCCACAAAGGCCCTTTATGATGAGCGCATAGGAGCCAAGGCCTTGAGGGCGAAAGTGGCGAATCGAGTCCTCGACGGAGGTCACCGAGGCCAAGGATGCCGCTGTTGCCTTGGAGGGATCATGTGCAGACGCAGCAACACGCCGCGACCGAGCGAAACAAGGCTCGAGGGGACGCTGCCCGAAGTTCGTTCCGAGCGTTGCTTTCGCCGAAGGAATCGCCGAGCCAAGACTTCATACGAGGCGCCAAGTCGGAAGCCGCAATCGACCAACTCGCGGCGGTAAGTGTCTCAATTCTTCAATTAAGTTTGGGGGTGCGACCCACAGGGCGAACTTATCCAAAATCTCCGCAATCTGCAGAGGCGCAGAAGAATCTGAGCGTCGCCGTGGAGGCACAGAGAACGGCTTCGGATGCTCGCGACGTGGCGATCGTGGCCCGGGACGAGGCCCGGGCGGCGTTGAAGGTTGCGGAGGACGGTCGGGCCGAGATGAGCGCCGAACTGGAGGCCCTCCGCAAGGCCGGTCGGAAGTTCGCGATCGCATCCTTGAGCCGGCAGCCCGAGTGCCCTTGCCCCGTCGGCCGGGCCGAGTGCGGACCGTAGAAGAGCGGTGGTCACCGTGCGCTGCGCTTGGCCGTCGTCGCTGGTCAACACTATCTCGTACTACGACGGCATCGACCTCGTGGTGGTGGGCAGCGGCGTGAGCTGGGAACCGGATCGACGAGGAGATCGACCGTTCGAGCTCTGGTCGAGCCTTGACGCCGGGAGATCGCCACCGCATCCCGCGCAGCAGCCCTCCAGAAGCCGAGGCACCAACTCTCCGTCTCGCCACCGGCCGCGCGCCAAGAAGAATAAAAATATAGTTAGCTTTATCCTTTTAGATTGTAAAGACCGCTATTTAAACAATCTTGAATTTATCAAGTTCCAGAATCGTCCCTCGTCCTTTTTCGTATTTAGGATGAGCGCTTGACCGACCATAGCCTTAAGGACCACAGGGGTTACTGATGCGTAGGTCGGGTCGTTTTGGGAGGAGCGAGGTGGATTGGAGACTTGGCTATGCGTGGTTAGGCGCACTTGTGAGGATAGGAGTGTTCTAGACCGGCCAGGATCTTTCCACTCGGGCACTTCCTTCTTCCGCAAAGTGCTACTTAGCAACCATAGCCGCTGGGGCGTAGGTCGTAACACTTGGGTTGAGAGGGTTACCGCTCGGGATAGACATCATGACCAGTCGGGTCACGTACCCTCATAAGCGCGTGAGACAGCTGAGTTCGTGCGGGGGAGGAGTGTTCCTGTCGACCCAAAGGTCACCCACTCGGGTACTTCCTTCTTCCGCAAAGTGTTAGCAATCATAGCCCATTGTAAGTCGTAGCACTTGGGTCGAAGGGTTACCGCCGGGAAGGACCTTGTGGTCGGTTGGGTCATCAACCAGCATAGCGCCGACCGAGGAGCAGCTTGAACGGGCGCTAGAAGGCAGCCCGAGTCGTCGCATGGCGACCGTGTGCTCGGAAGGAAGAAAGTAAAGAGCATGCTAGGAAGAGGAAAAGAGTTTAGGGATAGAATCGCCTTAACTTTTCTATATTCCATGCATTTGAAGGACGCGCCGTCGGCGTCCTTGAGCCGAAGGTGCGGTAGGAGGATCTGCACGACGTTGAAGGGGCCTTCCTGAGGGGGCGATACTTGTGCTTATCCTTGCCGGTGCGGACCGACGCAGGACGGTCGCCAAAGATCGAAAGACCGCCCTTGAACTGGCAAATGTGATAACGTCGCGAGCTTGTTGATACCGCCGATCGCGGGGCGGCCACGTCACGCGCCTCGTCGATCCGGGTCGACGGAGTCTTGTTGTGCGGCGAGCCCCGAGCCTCCTCGAAGGCTTGCGGCCTTGGGGCGCCATACTCCGTGTGCTGGCCGGCAAGACGGCCAAAGACCGTATACCATGAAGAACGGTGTGAACCCGTCGCCCGGTCGGCGTGGTCCGTAGACTCAGAGGACGGAGGGTAGCTCGGCCACCCTGGCGCCCGTGAAGTGCTCGAGCCGATCAAGATCCGCGGCTTGAGCCCTTGAAGGATCATGCCGTTTGCGGCGCTCGACACGGCCGTTGGTCCGCGGATGGGCCACGGCCGCCCAATCGACGCGGATGTTGAAGTCATCGCAGAACTCGAGGAATTCCTTCCCGTGAACTGCGTTCGTTGTCGGTGATGATGGAGTTTGGGACTCAATCGAAAGACTATGTCACGGAAGAAGATGGCCGCTTGTGCCGACGCGTGACGCCACGACCGCTTGGCCTCTATCCACTTGGTGAACTTGTCCACCGCGACGAGCAAATGGGTAAAGCCCCGGCGCTTTCTTGAAAGGCCCGACCGGATCGAGCCCCAAACCGTAAAAGGCCACGTGATGGGGATTGTGCGCAAGGCCCGAGCCGGCGGATGTATCCGCCGGCAAAGAATTGGCATCCTTCGCAGTCGTGCGATGTGCTCTGCGTCGGACACGGCGGTCGCCAATAGAAACCTTGCCGAAAGGCCTTTCCCACCGAGATCGGGCGCAGCGTGGTGACCGCAAATTCTACTGTATGTCGTCCGCCAGCTTGTTTTCCTTGGTCGGCCGAATGCACTTTTGGAGAACCGGAGGGCTCCTTTGTAAAGGTCCGACCGACCAGACGAAAGACTTTGCTCGCCGGGCGAGGCGCCGGGCCTCGGTCGGTCGGGAGGAAGCGACCCGTCGCCAAACGATCTATGAATGGCTTTCTCGGTCGGACTCGGTTGTTAGCACGCCGGCTCGACTCGGCCAAGTCTACGCCCGATCCGCGCATGATCGGGCGGCCGTGCTAGGTAGGTCGGGTACCGATTCGCCACCGGGCCGGTGGATGGAAGGCCGCAGGAGGTCGCAGACGAAGATCCCGGCGGACCGGCTCGCTAGAGGCCGATTGGCAGTAGTCGGCGTCGCTATTGTAGCGTCGGTAGCTATGGTGGCTCGAAGCCCTTGAACCGCACCGAGCCCGCGCGCTTCTCGACGAAGACGCGCCATACGGGCGTCTCGGGGCTCCGCGGCCTTCATGACTTGGTCGACGACAAGCTTGAGTCCCCGTGGACGTAGAGTCGGCGAGCACCGAGGTCGGCAGCGATCCGAGATCGTTGACGAGGGCCTCGTGACTCGCAACGCGTTGTTGGTGGCATCGGCGCACCGATGGCGATCGAGCTTGTTCCCAAGTGGGGAGATGATGATAACCCAGCGCCGCGCCATTCTTGTTGTAAGACCCATCAAGTACATTGTCCAAGACGGGTCTTCGATCACCGGGGTGCACTGGTTTCGTCCACTCAACGACGAAGTCGCTAGGGCTCGCGACTTGATCGCCGTCCGAGGGACGATGTGATGTCGTGGTCGGCGAGCTCGAGTGCCCACTTGGCTATCCTTCCGAGGCGTCGCGGTTGCGACGATCTCGCTTAACGGGACGTGGTCACCACGGTGATGTTGTGCCGATCGAAGTAGTGGACGAGCTTTCTCTTCGCAATGAGCACCGCGAGAGTAGCTTCGCACTGTGGGTACCGAGTCTTGACTCGGAAAGGACCTCGCTAATGAAGTAAATCGCCGTTGTACCTTAAGTTCGCGGCCTTCTTCCGCTCGCTCCACCACGAGGGCCGCGCTGACGACTTGGGTAGTGGCGGCGATGTAGAGAAACAGCGGCTCCCCTGGTGCCGGGGCGACCAGGACTGGAGGCGAGGACAGGAAGGCCTTCAGGCGGGTGAGGGCCTCCTGAGCTTCTGGGGTCCAGCTAAAGCGGTCGGATCTCTTGAGTAGCTCAGAGTGGCATTCGCCGCCGAGGCGAGACACGAAACGGCTCAAAGTCGCTAGGCATCCGGTCACCTCTGGACCCCCTTGAGGTTGCTGATTGGGCCCATCCTTGCGATTGCTAATATCTTCTCCTGGTTGGCCTCGATGCCTCGCTCGGAGACAATGAAGCCAAGGAGCTTCCCTTTGGGGACCCCGAAAACGCATTTCTCAGGATTGAGCTTTATGCGGAATCGTCGAAGGTTCGCAAAGGTCTCTTCCAGGTCGGGGACAAGGTCGTCGGCCTTCTTGGTTTTTACGACAATATCGTCGACGTACACCTCAACGTTACGGCCGATCTGGTTATTGAAGCACGTTTGCATACATCGCTGGTATGTAGCGCCCGCGTTCTTTAGGCCGAACGGCATCGTAACGTAGCAGAATGAGCCGAACGGGGTGATGAAGGAAGTCGCGAGCTGGTCGGACTCCCTTAGCGCAATCTGGTGGTAGCCCGAGTAGGCATCCAGAAAAGAGAGGGACTCGCACCCTGCGGTGGAGTCGATGACTTGGTCGATGCGGGGCAAAGGGAACGGATCCTTGGGACATGCTTTGTTGAGACTCGGATAGTCAACGCACATCCTCCATTGCCCATTTTTCTTTTTACAAATGCAGGTTGGCTAGCCACTCGGGTGGCGCACCTCTTTACTGAACCCTGCGCCGTAAGTTTGGCGATCTCCTCCTATGATCCTGCGCTTCTCCTCGTCGAGCGAGCGCGGCGTTGGCGACCGGCTTTGAGCCCGGCCTGATGCTCAAGGAGTGCTCGGCGACTTCCAGGATTCCGGCATGTCGGAGGACCTCCATGCGAAGACGTCTTTGTTGGTGCGGAGGGAGTCGACGAGCGCGCTTTCCTATTTGGCGGGGAGCGTGGCTCCGATCCGCACGGTCTTGGTCGGATCACAGGGATCGACCGCGACCTCCTTCGTGTCCTCGGCGGACTTGAAGGATCCCGCCCCCGACTTGCTGGACTCAGGGGCGGATTCGGAGGCTTCCTCCCGAGGTCGCCGAGCTCGGAGACGCGATGGCTCGCCGAGGCAAGCTGCACAAACTGCGCTTCGCGATTGTAGGCAAGCTCGAAAGACGATGCCACGGTGATGACTCCCGTGGCCCCGCATCTTCGGCTTGAGGTAGGCGAGCCGGGACCGCCATGAACTTGGCGTAACATGGCCTTCCCAGATGGCATGGTAAGAACCGGGAAATCCACGACCTCAAAAGCGAGGGTTTCGTCGCGGAAGTTTCCTGCCTCAAAGGTAACCCGCAGGTCGACCGCTCGAGTGGATGGGCTCGCGCCGTGAATGACGCCATGGAAGGCGCTTCTTCGGGTCGGAGGGTTGAGCGCGGATCCCATAGCGTCGAGCGCCTCGGCGTAGAGGATGTTGAGGCCGCGCCCTCGCCCATAAGCACCTTTGAAAGGCGCTTCTCCACGACGGCCGACCACCGTGGGGTATCTCCCTACCGTGGAACGTGGTCGGGTGGTCGGTCCGATCAAAGGTGATCGGGAACTCCGACCACCGGAGGTATTGGGGACGATGGCGCGACGGTATGGACCTCGCGATAAGCGAGCTTGAGCGGCGCTTGTCGGCATAGCAGCCGGTCCTCCAAAGATCATGAGGCGGCCGTCGGGTTCAGTGGAACTCGCTCGTCGCTTTTTCTCTCGCGGAGCGGGGCCACAAGCAGCTTCTTCCCTTGCCACGCGGCGCTATGGGACGCTGGAGAGGTAACGCTCAGACCTCGCAGCCCCGGATTTGTGCTTGACGGAGAACCCGTGGTTTGGGCACGGGCCATCCATCAACTCTCGCGTGGTGGGCGTGACGATCGGTCGCACTCGCCGCTTGGCGGCGGTCGACGGTGGCGTACCACTTGGGTCTCGCGGACCGCTTCCGTCGCCTGCTTGTTTGTCCGGGCGGTCGAAGGGACCCGCGCGGACGCGGGTTCGCTGGGCCTTTCTCCTCGAAGATGGCCCCACATGCCTCCTCGCCGGAGGCGTGGTTGGTGGCGATATCGAGGAGCTCCTTGGTAGTTCCGGGCTTGAGCGGCCCTAGTTTGTGTACCAAGGCCTTGCGGGGAGGTGCCAGATGAATGCTCCCACGACATCGGCGCCGGAGATGTCGGGAGCTCGTTGCCTTGGCGGAAAACCGCCGGATGTAGTCCTCGAGGGTTTCCGGCTCGCCGCTTGCAGCCCTTCAGTCTCAGGAGTTTCTGGCGCTTGTAAGTGCCTCGAAGTTGCCGACGAAGAGGCCTTCAAGTCGGTCCAGCCTCGATGGTTTTGGCGGCAAGTACTCGAGCCGTGCTCGGGCCGAGTCTGCGAGGTAGATGGGAAGGTATTGGATGATGAAGAGGTCATCCGTTGCTCCTCCGCCCGACATGCGAGCCGGTAATCTTTGAGCCGACACACGGGTTTGTGGCCGGTGTATTTGGTAATGTTGGTAGGCGCCGAACCGGCGGGAAGTCCGCTGGCGGATCCCCGACGAACGCCATGATCCCAGACCGTCGGGGCTCGGGCCGTGGTGGTGGTGCCCGCCGCCGCAACCCGTGAGTGGGCGGCCTCTTTCGCCATCTTTCTTCGCGCCTCAAGGGTAGCGCGAATGTCGAGGCATCATCGAGGCGTTGGCGCATCGCGCGCGCGAGGCTGGTGTGGCTCATGGTGCGGCGACGCTGCCGGACCCAACCGGCCAGACGGCGATGACGGCCCGGTGGCGAGGTGGCTCCGAGCGATAGGAGCCGAGGCGTGCATGTCTGACGGCCGCGCGGCTCTACCGGCCCGGAGGTTTTGTAAGTGGCCTTGGCCTCCGGCCGGTCGGCCCGGAGGCCTCGGCAAGATTGCGCCGCGCCACGCTTTGACCGGGCGTGGGGAAGAAGTGAGGACCGTCGGACCCTTCCGCTTATCGGGTGTGCTCGACGCCGCCGCGGCGCTGCTGCCGCCAGCACATGCGGGCCTCGAGCCCTCCCGCCCAGTTGGCTCGAGCCGGCCGAGCTCGGGCTTCGTTCCTCCAACTCTTGCGCTGTTGTTGGAGCTCGGCGGCGGGTTTGAGCGCTGCTCAAGACGCTACTGGTACTCCTCCTCGCGCTGAGTCGAGCGCCGGACAGAGGCCCCGCAGCCCACGAGGGCCACGGGCAATCGATCAGGTTCGCCATGTTGCACTCGCGAGAGTGCCGCCTGCGGGCAGGGTACTCCGTGTCGGAGCTGGAGTCATGGCCGGAAGAGTCTTCCAGCAGCTCGTGGATGGAGGCCGGCAGGTAGCCAGCCATCGCCACCAGTCGCGAGCCTACGGGGGGTGACATGGTCACCTGCCCGGGCCTACGGGAGTTTTCGCCGACCGTGGCGGAGCACACTCGAGTTCCGCCGGGGCTGCAGGGCGCCCAAATCGAGCTTAGCGGTCGCCGGAGAGGACGCCAAGCTCTCGGCGGCGCCTGTCCTTCAAGGCGGCGGGCGTGAGCCCTCCCGTCGGGGTGACGGCGAAGTCGAGGGAGCCGAAGCGGATCCGGTTCCCCGGTGCAGTCATGCCGTCGCAGTGGGTGGATGCCATCAGGGAGATAAACGGAATCCGGAGATGGTGACGAAGACGCGCGAAGCCCCCTACCTGGCGCGCCAACTGTCGGCGTTTTCGAGCGCCGGCAAGTAAATTTGTAAGTCTAGGGGTCGCGCGTTCCACTCCCTGAATGGTTAGACTCGTGAGTCCAAGATGTATACTGGTTCGGGCTGAAAGTCCCTACTCCAGTTCAGATGGCAGTATTGTATTGCTTTTGCACTATGTTTTACAGACGAGGCTCCTAAATGACTTAGTCTCCTCGTGTTCTTATGTCTCCCTCTTGAATCGTTTAGTCCTGCCTCCTTTCATACAGAAGGAAGGGGCAGGTTACATCGAGAGTTGGGAGGAAGAGCGAGGTGACCTATGTTAGGAGCTCCGGTCCTTCGTCCTGTGGACTGGTCGCCACCCGTCTTGCCCATGCTGGGTTGGTAGCCTTGGTGGTCAGGGAGGTTAGGTATTCCCGGAAATAGCGACTTGCCCTCTCGTGACCCTTTGCGACGCCGACGCTGCGGTGCGTGACGTTGGTGCCGCCTCGGGAGGCGCGGCGTCAGATCAGACGCGGATCGGTTGATGGGCCGAAGCTTTGTCTTCTCGCAATACCGATCTTCTTGGGAAGGAGCCGCCGCCTTGTATAGTCACTCCGATTGACCTCATTCGGGGTACGTGGCGTAGGCCGATGAGGACTGACACGCGGCCCTCGGCGTCCGCCACCCCGTTCGGTTGAGTCGGGAGATCCCGCCCGCCAAGAGGGTCGAGCGCTGTCCGGCCGAGTCGGGGATCCCGCCCGCCAAGAGGGGGTCGGAGCGCCAGGCGGTCGGATTCGCTCTCGCCGGCCGGGAGCGGATGTCTTGTGCGGTCTCGCAGCGATTCGGTCGGTCGGTGGCGGGCGCGCGCCGTTGGGTTGAGATATGCTTGAGGCCGCTCGCCGCCGGGCCGTTGGGGTACCCGTTATTAGTATTCGCCGTGCACCCACCGCTATGTTCAAGGTTGAACAACATAGTTGTATGATCGAGGAAACCACGTGGCTCACAGAACTCGCCTTCCGTATATCGCGAGTGTCATGTACCCGAGATAGTTGAGAACTCAATTTTGAGCCCGTGCTATTATCCGAGCAATTGAGAGCAGATTTTAGTACACAATTAGCTACGGAAGGCATGGCGGGCGTAAGGTAAGGCCTTAGAAATGAGATTTGAAAATTTGAAGACTCGTACCATAATCTGCCCATGACCGCTCAATTGCATTCGGGAAGAAATTCGTACTTTTATGATTATCGGGATCTGTCCGTCAAGGAAGTGGCGAACAAGAGGCATCTCAAGAGAGTTTTCTTCGCATTCGAGCATGCACTAGGCGTTCTATCACCGCTGGCCCATTGTTGTGTGTGGACGGCACATTCTCGACCGGAAATACAAAGGACAAATAATGATACTGTGTGGCGTCGGCGCGAACAACCGATTCTCGCTGTTGCCTTTGCCTTTGTGGAAAGCGAGAACTATGAGAGTTGGTGTGGTTCTGCGCGAACTTGAAGATCGGGTGGTGAAGACTCACCAACATGTGTGCATACCGCATGACAGCATGCCGGGTCTCGCTTAGTGCTATCGACGCTTGCAAACAGGGAATAGGAGCCATTTCCGGACGACTTGCAGAGCCGATGGTGCATGAGGTATTTGGGCACGAACTTCTATAAGCGCTCAAGAACAAGGAACCGATGAACATGTTCAAGAGGCTATGTAAGGTAACCAAGATAGCAAGTTCCGTACTCTTTGGAAGAATATTGATGAGCTAACAAAAACACAAAGAGACTACTAGCGTTGTAACACAGAGCAGCAGAGCCTTTATTCCTCCGCAATGAAGATGAGGCGACGAGTCGTCGTCTCTCGCAAAGGCCGATCAAATGTTTCTGACCGATAAAGCACGAGCCCAAAGAAAAGTGGTCATTGTTACATGACACACATGGTGCTAGATACGGTGTCATGACGACCAACTTGGCGGAGGTGTACAACTGGTAATGAGAGGGATGAGGTGTCTCCGCTGGTAGGAATTGTCGAGGAGTGCCATGGGTACAACCAAGTATTTTGTGGATAGGCATAAAGTCAAGTAGTAATGAGAGATGAGAATGCTTTGTACTCAAGCATGATAAGTAAATACATGGATGAGAAGAGTAATAAGGCGGGTAAGCATAGAGCTATCAAAGTAGGTTCATGAACACCGCGCTCGAGGTGATATGCGAGAGATAAAGGACTGGGAACAAACCGTAAGGTTATCACCCAAGAGTGCATCTTGCGTGTGAATGTCAATGCTCGTGTAACAAGCCCTCCTCGCTGCATGTGCCATGTTCTCATGTGATAGCCGCATGTGCATTATTTGGAATGCGACCGGTACATATCTATCCGAATATTTTACAAAGGAAAAGGTGATGGCAACTCAAGCAGGAGTCTGTATGGTTATGGTGTTGTCGGTTCTTTCACCACAACCCCGTGTCGGCGAAAGGTTCTGGTCCCCGACTTTGATGCAAGATCATACAAAGGAGGTCGCCGCAAAACCAAAGCGTGACAGAATGATATGGATGAGTCCAAACCGTAAGCGCGTGAAGAAATGTTTGTTGTGCAAGCTAACAGTTACACGCTCAAGAACCGCCACCACATAATGAAGAGGACGAAGGAGGAGATGGCAACCCGACGGCGGGGAAGGATCGCCGTCGCAAGGCGTGGTGGACGACGCCGTCGGACCATCGGAGAAGCTGTTTGAACTATTAGATGCTATATGTCAAATTAATATTTTGTTTATGTAATGTGCGCTGTAACTGCTTTAATATAATTTGATGATGTAATGTGCGTTGTAATCTGTTCTAATATATTTTGTCGATGTAGTATGCGTTGTAACTGCTTGATTAGAGTTTGTGGACGCTTGTGTTTTTATTTGTACGCATTTGGTTCGATGTATTGTTCTGATGCTTGTGTATTTATTTGTACGCATTTGGTTCGATGTATTGTTCTCATGTTTGTGTATTTATTTGTACGCATTTGGTTCTATGTATTGTTCTGATGCTTGTGTATTTATTTGTATATAACTTTCTTTTTTGTAATTTGCAGGTATAGCTCACCAGGCTGTGGATGACGACTGGCCCTTTGAGTTGTTGGACCCAGTCATTGACGGTCGTCACCGTGCACATTTCGCCACCGCTTCAGCAGAGGAGGGACAGGACCCTCAGGAGCTGGGCGTGCTACGACCGAGGCTACCGCGGGAGCTCTGGACCCTCGATCCACGCTGGATCCCTGTAACGATTTATCTTTTAATTTCAAAATGTTCCCGATGCAGTATCATAATCTGTTTTAATTAACTAGTGCGGTGCTCATATTAATCTAATATTTCATTTCAGAGGTCGCGAGCAAAGCAGGATTGCCGCCATCGCACGGATGTTGGAGGCGCACGCAGTGCGCAGGGAGGGACGCGAGCCACCGGCCCCGCTTGACAGTCCTTCACCGCCTCGTGGATCGGTGGAGACCGGAGACGACACCTTCCACTTACCCGCCGGAGAGATGGCGATCACTTTGGAGGACGCCTCCTACCTCCTCGGTCTCCCGATCGCTGGTGACCCCTGTGGTGCCGCAGACGCCGACCACTGTGGCGGGATGAGGTACATGCGTGGTTCCATGGTGTGCTACCACCTCTCGCATCGAGTGTTCACCAAAGACCCATGGTCCCACACACAGTAGCTTCGATACTCGTGGTAAGCAACCAACCATTCAAACTTAACTTCACATATATATATTGGCTAGACAAATAAGAAAACTTAAATTTACAAAGTGAGCACATCGTTGAGCTGCGGACGAAGCAGAGGGTGAGCCGCCACCTTGAGGCGCACTCGCTCGGTCGTTTGGTCGGGTGCATGTTCACGAGCTCCCACGGGATAGCGTGGACAGCACTTCATCTAGTTCGCGAGGGCGATCGCGACGCACCCTTGACGCCGCGTCGCAGACTCTCGGGGTCAGCGGTCCTCGCGCGACGCATCGTGGGCTCGCGACGGCCGTGGGCGGATCGTCGACGGTCAATCCTCACCGGTGTCCACCGCTTCGCAGCTATGGGCATACGAGGTTCCAGATCGGGCACCCTGGGATCGACACGAGTCCTCTTCACGCGATGGTGACGACAATGTCGACGCCACCGACTATGGGCACCATCCGTTCTACCGACGGTAAGATATTGCAAATCACGGCCAGAAACCTACGCTTTAATATTTCAAGACTAATTGTAATGTTGATTTTTTGTCGCCATCGCAGCCTAGGTGGGCACACGCACGGGCGGCTTAGCTACCGCAGCTCGTTGTCGCCGACCACCTCACCGAGGACCGCAGACGCCGGACGCCGACATACGGAGACGCCGGCCACGGTGCCGGTGGATTGTCCACCCTATGCACACGCCGACGCGGCAGATCGCATACACGCCGGTTCCTCGTGTTCGACGCCCCGGTCGAGGGCTACGCTGTCCATTGAGTGATGAGGCGCTCGGTCACGACAGAGTTCCGGCCCAGTCGGCCGGCAGGTCCCACACGGCGCCCACACGTAAGTTCCCTACATCGATGTTCTCTAATATGTACGTGTAATGACATGTAATAATGCTATATTTTTGCTTATCCGCAGCAGACTAGGATGGGCGGAATGGGGCACCCCATGGCACGCACGCATGGCGCCATGGGTCGAGGAGGGGGAGGAGCCTGGACGACGCCCATGCCGAGGATGCGCCGACGACCGCAGACGCACTGTGGTACCGATGTGGTACACTTTTCGCACCAGATGTGTTTGGCACGTGTCGACCCGATCCTCCTAGACACATCCCCAGGGTGAGGGACACGTATCCCCGCCATACGGACTCGGTTCTGCACGGTGCGGTAAGTTCTGTCTAATGTACGATGTATTTTCGTATTGTATTTTCCAGATTAATGTGTTAGGTTAATTCGTAATGTATTTTTTAGACTGATGTGCTAGCCCGGTACTACGAGGAGTCCGGAAGCTTCCTGTCTCGTCTGTCTCATGGGATAGACGTGACCAGGGAGGACGGACCTCCTTCTTCGCGAGGTTCGTGGAGAGCGCCAGACGCACCTCGAAGTTGGCGAGGTTGCCGCGACGCCTCGCGATGTGGTCGACGGCCCTGCGGCGTGCGCCATCGCAGCGAGGAGTGCTCCGTACTTCTTCACACCCCACGCCCTCCCGCCCCACCGCCACGCCGACTTACGCGATAGGGGCGGTCGCCGGACACGCTGGTCTAGCCCTCACGCCGGAGGTAAGCTCTTCGCCACACTTCGTATGTTTTCTAATTATTTCTTGAATGTTACCAACAATTCTTCACTTCTACAGCTCACAGCACGATGGTTCTCCTCTGCGGCTTCACCGCCTCGACAACTACGAGGGGCGCTTTGATGATGCACCATGCGGATTTCGACCTCGACGATGGTGACGTGTTGAGATACTTCGTTGGTCCGGATGTGCTCGGATCATCGCGATCGCAGGAGCACCACCACCGACGCAGCCTTCTCGGGCCGACGACGCTACACCTCCGCTAGACCACGAGGGCCCACCACCCACCGGCAGCTTGACGTATCAAGACGGGCAGTTCGCAGGAGGCCCGCCAGCCATGAGGAGGTGCCTGTAAACGGGGCACCAAAGAGTTTGTATTTGGCTTATGTATTTTGGCTTATGTATTTGGTTATTACGCTGTGACGACTTTGCATCTTATGTATTTATTTGTATACGATATATTTTCCTTATGTTAGTAACCCGCACTTTTGGTTATGAACTATTGTTATTCTTTGTTACAAGAGTCTCGCTTTCAAGCATGGCGGCATCTTGTCTGCAAAGAGCTTTTTAGAGCGAATAGCCTCATGCATCAGCTTTGGCAGCCTTGTCGGGCCGATGGGACAAGTCACATGCATCAGCTTTGGCAGCCTTGTCGGGCCGATGGGACAGGTCACATGCATCAGTTGTGTGGAGCAGCCCCTCGGCACCACTATAAAAGCGACCGAGAGGTAGACATCCAACACCGCCAAACAAGCAATACACGCCAGCTGAATCTTTACAAATTAGGGCACGATGTCGTTCTACCGTCGCCTCTTCAGCAAGCAGAATTCATCCCGCCCCAAGTACCCGGATACTAGTAGCGTTGACGCCCCAGTTTTGCCGAAGTTGCCCCGACCCAATTGCGACTGCAACCTTCCGGCGAAGATGATGTAATCTACCCACGGAGAGACGGCCGCCCGCGCCACATCACAGCCCGCCTACCGGGTAGACTCTGCTGGTGTCCATACAATACACAAGAACATTACCATTTCATGCATCGTTTTTTCTTTTCTCAAAGACAACGACCGTGTTGCTTCTTTCAATGGATCGACGGGCCGGAACGACGTGACTACGAATTTGTCCACAACTGCCACGACACCGAACCCGCTTCGCCCGAGAACTTCAACCGGTGGGAGAGGCCGCCAGGATACGTCCCCGTTCTAGAGCGACCAGAGTTCAGGGCCGGTGGGCAAGAGACCAACCAATCGGTGAGTTTCATGCGACGAACTCATGCTTCACTCACAAAGTAGTAATTCTAAACCAGTTCATCGCATACAGGAGTTCAAAAAGAAAATTGTGAAATTGCTCGAGTCAAAGGAGAAAACTCCTCAGGGGCCACCCGAAAGCCCCTACTTTTGTGAACACGGCCTTGCAAATGGTTGATACCGCCACGATGAACTAGCGGACCGAGATTCTACCGTGCCCTTGGCCGAGGATGAATGGTGCGGTTATTTCAACTGGGTGGACCCGAGACGTACCACCCACATCTCAAACTTCCCGTGACGGATAATCGGGGAGCAACCTCCCGTGGTGCTACTACCGCCCGTAAAAGCCGCACTCGAGCACGCCTACGGTGTTATTCAACGACCACAGCAGCATACCGTATTGATCGCAGGCACGCTCCTGCCAGGTTGTGTACAAGCCCAACACATACCTCCCGCACTATATAGTGGAGTGCGAGCGAAAGAGTAGGCGTCTCGGCAAGTCTCCGCCAACGCCAACGCAACAGAGGCGCAAGAGGTACCTCCTCTCAAGAGGAAGGGACAAGGGAAGCAATGCCGAGGTTCGCACCACGCAACAAGTCCTTGACGCTACGCACCATTCGGGAACCCGGTGGTATAAACATAGGGGACACCGGAATCGGTATGACAAAAATTATGTCTTACACACCGAGACGCACGGCATAGGCCACCCAATCGGCGACACTGGAGCACCTGCGGATCCCCGTGGAGTTCTTTCATAGTGGGATTGAGCAAAGGTCCGAGGACAAATCGCAAAATTTACACTCGGGTCAGGTAATATGCAGAAAATGTAGGACATCATTCTGGCTATACCCAGATAGACGGAACGATCATCTGTTCCACCATGACAAACACTGTTTTCGTTAGTTAGTTAGTTCGTCAAGCAATTTCGCCACTGTTGTAATGCCCTTGTAATATAATATAGTCTATTGCTTATTTTACCATCTGAACTTTCGGTGCATCTGCCCTCATGTATGTTCAACAAATAGTTTAACACATGATTACAAATCAAAGTTAATAACACGATTTAAGGGCATGTATCAAAGATCAAATGTGGTCCACTATTCGTAAAAATACAGTTTAGACATGACATTTTACGGGGCGCCGAAAAGGCTAAAAAACATTGCCAACTATATTACTTAGGGTTGTTGCACTAGTGGAAATTAGATGCAAAGCAAGTCAGAATTACATATTTCTCCATAATATGGAAGTGCATGTATCAAAGATCAAATGTGGTCCACTGCTCAGTAAAAATACAGTTTAGACATGACATTTTACTGGCGCCAAAAGGCTAAAAACATTGCCGACTATATTACTAAGGGTTGTTGCACTAGTGGAAATTAGGTGCAAAGCAAGTCAGAATTACATATTTCTCCATAATATGGAAGTGCATGTATTAAAGATCAAATGTGGTCCACTGTTCGTAAAAATACCGTTTAGACATGACATTGTACGGGCCGCCGAAAAAGCTAAAACCATGCACTCTACTTGTTTAAGGGAATTTTCAAAATTATTTCAATCCTAAATCTGTTTATCCAAAAATTTTATTCTTTAAGTCTCTCAGATTTTTTTCCTAAAATTTATTTTCTGGCAAAGTCGCCCTGCCATTGGGCGATTTATTCATGTCACCCTACCAGTGGGCGACTAGTGACGTGTCGCCGTTCCATTGGACGACTAGTGAGGTGTCGCCCTACCATTGGATGACCTATTTTTTGAGTCACCATGTCGCCCTACCATAGGGCGACAAGGGTACATTTTTGCAATTCTTTTTTTTCGTGGTATATTTCTGCAATTTGAATTATAAAATATATTATTTAAAAAAAATTCAAGCCTTTCGGTGGATCAACTGGCAGAAGTACAACGTCCCTCTTATCATACTTCATGCAAGAAACAAAATTACTTAGGTAGCTAAGGTGAAATTACATACATACTTTGCAATTGTATTTAGTTCAGACTTGAGGCAGTGTTTAGTTAGCTGTATACATAGGCATTAATTATAACTCATATGGACCAAATTAATTTCTTATATACTACTGAAGTTTGGGCCTGTTTATAAGGATAAGCTCGATTCAAGAGAGATACGTTATCCAACTCAGTGAACATAGGTCCTACGATAAGGAGCGAAGTCAGGGACCCAACTAAGACAATGGTGGCTGGATATCTAGGTCCGTAGGCTATTGTAATCGGCGGTTGCTTTGGATATGTGGTCATCTCTGTCCTGTGAAGCAAAGGCATGGTGCTACGGTAGAATTTAATCTCCTCCGTTACATCGATTCTGCCGACGAGAAAAGTAAAGGCTGAGATTTGTTCAAGGTACGACCGTATCACTGAGGTGAACCGTTGATGCTCGCTTTATGGTGTGCAGTGCGCACAAGCCAAGCTAGGAAATTCTAGGAGGGTATGTAGCTTGATCTTCATGACGTAGGAATCAGCACAAGAAAGAAGAAGATGTCATCGCTTTGATCAAGTGATTTATTTTTTAAAATAATATTTGAAAAATAAAAATTTGCAGAAAAAATATACCAAAATTAAAAATTACGAACATACCTCTCCCTGTCGCTATTCGAAATAGCGATAGGGAGTTTGTCGCTATTCCAAATAGCGACGGAGACCTATCACTAAATCTCTTCCTTTCTCTTGCGCTTATCGTTATTCCAAATAGCGACGAAGAGTCTATCGCTATTTAAAATAGAGACAGACTCTCTGTCGCTATATTTGTAATTTTTAATTTTGGTATATTTTTTCTGTAAATTTCATTTTTTAAATATTATTTTAAAAAATAATTCTTGATCAATTGGCTGCACAAGAGGAAAGACACGTTGCCGTGCCTCTTCAGTGCCTTTAGAATGACAAAGCAGAGGAAACCTTCCAGAATCATCACTCGTGTCGTATCATCGAAATCATGCCAGTCTTTTCTACAAGGATCTGGCCTGGCTTGTCCTCATCCTGATTGCGCATTTCAAGAACCATTGGCAATTACTAGTAATTGGCTAGTGATCAAATTAAATTGTGGCTCTGCACAAAGAGAAACACAGAGAGAGAGATGATGATTTCTGTTTGTCACAGGCGTAATATTCTTAGACTAGATTATGTTAGATTATTATTAATTTAATAGAAATTTCAAAAGGCCCATTAGAATACTAGGAGTCATGAAATTGATTTAGTACCATATAGGTAATTGAGAGAAGATTTGACCAACTTAAATAGTTGAGTTGTGTGTCTCTCAATTAGCAAGGTGGAAAAGGGTAAAGGCTGTACACACGCTGCTGCCGAGCCGAGCCGAGGCGTGTGCGAAGTGCGACGTCGTGCGCGCGCAGCTCACGCAGTGGCGCAGCCAGTCCGGACGTGAGGTGCCGGGCGGAGCGGTCTGCTTTGCCGCTTAATGTGGCCGGTTTATGACCAAGAATCGCCGCCGCCATTAGTAATCGACGTGGTTGATGGTCGGGTCATAACACCGTCGCCATTAGTAACGGACGCCTTGATGGCGTCGCTATTAGTAACGGTCGCTTTGATGGCCTCTAAATGTCGCCGACGCTACCCTTCTACGAGCCTATATATAAGGAGGGCGTGGTGTGTTTTCTGATTTAACCAATACGCCTCTCTCTCAAGACTCAAGGTCGCATTTTTGTCTCCCCACCTGCTTGCGCACAAATAGCGAGAGGAGCAGGCCTCCGAACCTCGCCCTTCTTGATATCTTGCTCGAGATAGAAGGCCGATAAGGTTTTGGGGAGCGACCACGCGATCGCTCAAAAGTGCTCTCGAAGCGCGTCGCGATCGCATCAAACGCTTCATCGCACTAACGCTTCATCGCGACAACCCGTGATCGTCTACATCGACCGTCATGGCGAACGAGAATGTTACACCGCGCTGCGCTAACGGTGGCACCGGCTCAAGGGTATATCGTCTTATACCGTGTTTTTATCGATTTGATTTCTTGTTCATTAACCTTTGCATATGAGATAGATAATCTGTTATCTAGAACCTTTGGCTGTGAACTAGAAATGTGCAATTGTTTAAACATGATCTACATAATTTTGTGGATTAAAATATTGAGAAAATTCTTAATTTTTCCAACAGATTATGTGTAGTTGTAGCCTTGTAGGTGAAGTTATTATTTACGTGTCTGTGAACGTACCGTGTAACTTGTATGTTCGAAACATATTTGGCCTTGTTCACTTTGAACATATTTGGCCGATCCATGTATGGTTCACAATCGAAATCTTGGCAAAATCGATCTCGTGTGTTTGCTTTACGATCTCAGTTGATTCTCTAGCCAATTCAAGCTTGATCATGCCGTTCAACAGTATTGAAGCATGTCGTAGCTAGAAGTTTGGCAAAATTAAATGGCCATGGGTCAAATGTCCTCGTAAATCATAAGACACATAAAGGCTAAAGTTGTGCTAAACTTGGACCAACAACATTTTTGTTTTTGAAAAAAAAAATATATATATGAAGAGAACATTTGAGATCACTTTGGATGGCTTAGTTCGCACGCACGTATAGTACGTTCTACTTTGCATCTTGCGTCCAGGATCATGGCTTTAATCTCCTGTCTATTTCCTGCTTTCCAATTGGCACTAAACAGCTCGTATGAAAGGGCTCCTCGCTCACACAAATTAATGGAGTAAAATAACAAGAAGCCGTCATCTCTTTGCTCGAGCTTGCGTTATGTGATGAAGCACCTCTGCACCTGTGGTCAAGCAATACGTCGGATAATCGAACTTTTAAAAAGAATTGGTAAAATTATTTTAAACTTTCAGGACGTCGAGGATAATATCGACGTTCAATCAAAATGGGTGATGTCTGGTTGTCTGCATGATCATCAATCTGTTTCAGATTTTTCTTATGTACTAGCGGTACTATCTGATAGCAAAGCATGTAAATGCATCTGCAACCAAGATCCGATACAGTCGTTACTACCACGGTATCTTTAGCGGTTATAGTATCATCATCTGTCGGATTAAAAAGCAACGTCTAAATCTTCAATGATACTATTAGATAAGTACGGTAGGAAACACAACTCCGTACCCTACGGGATAGCAATCTACTGTAGCTGAACACCGTGCCACAATCCGATCCGTTAGTTATTTCGATCAACAATGTTGACGGTTGATAACTGCTTAAGTTACGGTTGTCAGTGTAACTGCACATAAATCCATTCCATGCATAAGTGCTAACAACCCATGCTTTTGTTGGCCGAAATGTCCTGTTCTCAGCATTATTATATTAGAAGTAAGAAAAATTATGAGCATACACACGTGCATAATCCCATCATAATTCATAAATATGGTACCAAGTTTGTGCCAACTCCTTAACTTACGCATGAAAACAGTCCCCTTGAACTGAAATTTGTTGTGCACTGTTTCCTCTTACTTTTAACGTGTTCTTAGGATGTAAGACCTCGAAATTTTCTCTCATCTAGAAAATTCGATACTTACACTTTGTTGCCTCGGTTTATGTGCATTATCGACTCATCCAAAGGACTACATTGCAAAGCCTGATAGATAGAGCTGGAAGGACTTGCTAGCTTAGGATCGAGATTCAAATTTCGTTTTCGGATAAAATTTCGCCTGGACCTAAATCCAAAATTTTGTCGAAATCTCGGCTGAAATTCAAAAACTAAAATTCAAATCCGGTCCGTTTGCAATCGAAAAATCCCAAAATTCGGCCAAAAATACGAAATTTCGGGCGAATTTCAACTGAACAAAACATAGTTCAAACGATGTCAAAACATTTTGATTTTTGGAGGTTCCTGACACATAAATGATGTTACTATAACAATTTCAAATGATTATCAAGTCTGAGGAATTTTTAAAAATTCTAAAATTGTTACTATCCCGAGAAAACACTGACCGACAAGTTTGATCCGAATGAAATATGGTACAAATCACATTATAAAATTTTGAATTTGTTTGTGCAAGGTTATTATGTATCACTAATATTCTAATAAAATTTTCAGATGATTATCAATCTTCATGAATTTTTAAAAATTCGAACAGTGCTACTGTCCTGTTAAAAGGCTTACTGGCAAACTTGAACAAAATGAAAAATGGTTCAAACCACGTTAGAAAATTTTGAATTTTTTTTTGATGGTCTTCATGTAACATTAATATTTATATAAATTTTGTAGATGATTATCATGCTTATAGAAGTTTTAAAATTTTTGACAATGCTACATCCTAATAAAAGTCTCATGATCAATACATAGATTTGCTTTAGCAATCAAAAAAGGTTTAAAATTTTTGAAAATTTTACAGAAGGGTGATAAGAAAATTCTTAAGATCTCATAAAATTTTGAATCATGATCACACTCCAGTGAATTTATAAAATTCTTACAAGGCACAATACCATTTATGTTCTTTCTCTTTTTTATTTTTGAAATATAATATAACAAATGAAGTTAAATGCTTACATAGATTTGAATGACCAAACAAAAAAGTTCAATTTTTTTGGAAATTTTATAAAATGTTACTGATAAAATTATTAATCTCTCATAAAAATTTTAGATCATGATCACACTCGAGAAAATTTATAAAATTCTGACAAGGTTACTGTCCCAATTATGTTCATTTTGTTTTTGATTTTTTAAAGATAACAAATGAAGTTCAATTATTTTTAAAAAAAATTTGTATGATCCTACACTACTAAATATAGTACCATAAATTGTTTAGATCATTATCAAGCTTGTACAATTTTATAAAAATCTGACAGTGTTTCTGTCGAAATTTTAAAATGTCTCAAAATTTTGGTTTTTCCACAAAATTTCGTAGAAGATTCTTAAGGGTTATTAGACCAAATCCAGCCCTAAAAATTAAAAATCCGGCCAAAAATCATGAAATTTCGTCAAAAAAATATATATGAAATTACTGTAGCAATTTCAAAAAAATAACTTTTTTTTATTCGGCCGGTAGTTTGAATTTCGTGGTGGTCCGAAATCCAAAATTTCGCCGAAATTCGGCGAAATTTGTAACCATGCTTAGGCTCCAGCAACAACCTTCCCAGTGTGACCACACATTTTGCTAGCTGACGCACATCTTCAAGATATGGCAGCAAATTAAGGAATATATATCAAACTGGTATACATGCTCTGTTCCTAGATAGAGACTCGGAGTCGAAGTAGTTACTCCTATATGTGATATACCACATAATTTGAAATATTTATTTATCATTTTAGATATACTCATATACTAATTATAAGATACTCTAATGTAAATCACATGAAAAAATTGTAAGAGAGTATACACTACTACAGAAATGATTATATGGGTAGGTTCTTTTTCGTTATCTAGGTCAGTTTTGGTGGCGATACAAGGTCTTTAGACAGTGATGAATGACTATCACGGTCGGTTTTCGTCCGATAGAGATATAGCGTTATTTATGTCGGTTCCAAGGTCAAAACCGACCTAGAAGACCTATTATCTCTACCAGTTTCGAGCTAGAAACCGATAGAGATAATTAGGAATCTGTATCGGTTTCACGATCAGAACCGACAGAGAAGTGCTTATGATCTCTATTGGTTCTTAGCGTGGAACCGATAGAGATTAGTGAATTATTTCTACCGGTTCCACGTTCAGAACCGATAGAGATTACATGTCTCCAACGGTTCTAACCGTGAAACTAATAGAGATAAATTCTAGGTATCATCTTCACAGTATATTCACATTCACAGTATATTTGCACTCACAAACTGACAAATTCACAGTATATTCACAGATTGACAGTATGTACACAATTGACAAATTCACAGTATATTCAAATCCACAGTATACTCACATATCGATAAATTCGTAGTATATTCACATTCACTGTATATCCCAGACTTATAGAGAGGGCCCATTGCAGTCCGCTGAGGGGTGGTATAGGTACGTATACCATACACCCAAATTTCCTGAGATGGGAGATTTTCGGGATGATCCCGTGCACAAGCTACATAGGAGAATGGATGTTGTAGGTCGAAGGTTTGAAATTGATGAGAGCTGCTGCGTGCAGGACTGCGTGTCCCCAACAAGTGTTGGGCAAGTTACAACTCTGCAAAAGCCGTATGGCAATGAATTTAATCCTCTTTATTAGTACTTCAGATAGCCCATTCTGCGTATGGACATGCGGTACAGAGTGCTCAACTGATATCCCTGTTGCAGTGCAATAATCATCAAATGCCTTTGAAGTAAATTCTCCGGCATTGTCCATTCTGATGGACTTCACGCGATGATCAAGGAAAGCATTCTTAATTCTTATGATCTGCGAGATCAGCTTTGCAAAAACATGGTTTCTTGTTGACAATAAGCATACATGCGACCATTTCAAGGAAGCATCGATGAGCACCATAAAGTATCAAAACGGCCTTGACAAGGGCTGAATTGGGCCGCAAATATCCCCCTGGATGCGTTCCAGGAATGCAGGAATTTCACTTTGCACTTTCATGACAGAGGGTCTGGTTATTAATTTCCCGGTGGCACATGCAGGGCACACGAAATCTTCATGATTCGGGAAATTTTTAACATTAATGCCATGACCTTGTGAGTTGTTCACTATATTTCTCATCATTCTAAGACCAGGATGACCTAGTCTACCATGCCATAAAGAAAATAACTCAGAGCTTCTAAAGACAGTCTTCAAGGAAGTATACACTTCGGGTGCATAAATATTCGTGTAGTACAACCCAGATTCATATGAGGGACATTTTTCTAATACCATTTTTCCACATACCGCGTGCTTCACAATTCACAAGTATTCTTTGCCATTTTATTCATTGGTTTCTACATGAAAACCAATAGCGCGGATGTCTTCGAAACTTAAGAGAGTGCGCGTTGATTTGGGGTACAATAGGGCTTCTTCAATTACCAAAATTGTACCCATAGGTAATATAATTGTGGCTCTTCCAGAGCCTATTATATAGGAATAGCTTCCTGCGATCGTAGTAATCTTTCCAGCGTTCTTCGTGATCGACTGGAAGTATTTGGACTCTCTTAAGATGGTATTTGTTGTGCCACTATCAACAATACATATCTCCTCCATTTGGGTGCTACACGATTTCTAGATAAAAGAAATATAATTCTAATCAGATAGAGGCAAAATAATTGAAACATTGCTTGCAAATTATAGAATACTAGAATAAAGAATAAATTGCATATTTATTCATAAGAGAAGTATGCTCTTCTAGAGCTCACAAACCATTATTCAAAAGGAAATGCTAACAACCATAATCTAAAAAAAATATGCATTAAACAGAATCTGTAAAAAATGCATTAATTTCTGCTTCTATGTCATTGACAGAAGTTTTCTCTTCATTTGCCATAAGTTTGGCTGTAGCATCGATGTCCAGGCTATTCTGTGAGGATGAGTCAAGTGGGGTATCTTCATCCATGGCATCATCATCACCAATCTTGACGAAGTGCGCCTCTGCTGTGGCGTTTTCTTTTGCCTTCCTCTTAGCCTGATATGCGTTGATCACTTCCTTGGATTTCCGACATATCTTCGACCAGTGTCCCCAAGTGCCGCACCTGAAGCATGTTTGGTTCTACCGTCCATATGGCTTGGCGTGCGCCTTTTCCTTGTCATCCTTCTTCACTGGAGCTTTGGACTTTCCTTTAGCATGAGACCTCTCTTTTTCACCCTGCTTGCCCTTCTTTCTATGAATGGGCTTTCTCACCTTATAGCTATTGGCATTGATTTCTGTGCCAGTGCCCCTTCCAAGTGGCTGCGAGACATAGTTCTTGCGTAGAATATCGTCTTGCGATTCCGCAACTTACATTACATCAATCAGTTCGCTATACTCCTTGTATGCGTCCTGACGATAGCTGCGTGCACTCTGGATAGCATTTGGGTGGAAGGTAGAGAGGGTTTTCTCAATCTTCTCCTCATCAGTGATATTCTTGCCACATAGAGAGAGATTGGTACAAATTCTGTGCAAGGCAGAATTGTACTCGGCCACTGTTTTGTAGTCTACAAACCTCAGGCGGACCCAATCTTGCTGTGCTTGGGGCAAGATGGTGTACTTGAGCTTCTCGAACCGCTTCTGAAGTGCAGTCCAAAGCTCAAGTGCACTCTCCTCAGCCATATATATTCTTCAGAGTGGCTGAGAGGTGGTGCCTGAGGAAGTGCAAGGCTTGATCGTTCTGCTCTGCGATAGGTTTCGCGTCCTGCGAGGACCCTAGACCAATCGCTACACGGAGCTTCTTGCCCCCAAGAACGATCTTCACGTTCGATACCCAAGTGAGGTAGTTCTGACCGTGCGGGGCCAGTTCTTCAAACTCACGATTCACGATGCCAAACATCTGCATGATTTCAAAATTCTGACATTAGATTACTGCGTGTAATCTAATAGAAAATGGTTGCAAAAGCATAAAGTGCAAAAAAAAATAAATAGCCATGCATTGCAGTATACAAAATAAAGCAATGAATTCAAAATTCATAAAGAATATTTATAAAAACATAGAATAAAGCTAGAAAAATTAAAAACAGAGCCAGATAATATTCTAGAATTTTCTAGCAATTTTCCAATTCTTTTCCTTTTTCCCTTTCCTTTTTCTTTCTTTTCTCGGCCAAAACGGCCTTTAGGCGCGCCCGCCCGCTCGGCGTGGGGTAGGGTTTCCCACAAGATTCCCAGCACAATGCGCTCGCCTTCACGCCAAGACCGCCTCGCCTTCCTCCACGCGCACGCCGCCTCGCCTTCCTTTACGCGCGCAGCCGGGTGGCTACTGCTAGCCGGGCTGAGGAGGCTACGAGCGGCGGGCCGGGGTGGAGGCACGCGGGCCGAGGCTGGGCGATGGTGCCAGGCGAGGCCGGCGCGGCGCGGGTCGAGGCGATGGCGATCGCGGCTGCGAGCCGAGGTCGACCGCGAGCAAGGGCGACAACGACTTCGGCGCAGCTGTCGGCGATGGAGGCCGAGGCCGGGAGGCGCGGCTACGAGCGGGCGGCGGCGTCTGCGTGATGGCCGGGCGGCGCTGGCGGCGGCGCGGGCCGGTCGAGGGCATCTTGACGACGACGCGGCGGCGTCGGTTAGCCGAAGCGTGGCGCACGGCGGTGGTCGAGCCGGCGGCGCGGCGTGGCGCGCTACGTCGAGCCAGTCGACGGTTGGCCGAGCTGCACCGCGGCGGGTGACGCGACCAAAGCGGCGTGCACGCAGGCCGAGCCGGCGATGGCGCTACGAGGCCGAGACCGGCCGGTGGCGCGCCACCGCCGGGCGGCGGCGGCGGTTGCGAACGCCCGTCCGGCGGGCCGAAGCTGGCGCGCGGCGGCGGCGGGCGGGCCGAGGCCGCCGCCAGACGACGGCGTCGATGCGCGCTGGGCGCTGGGCGGCGACGGGGAGGCGACGTCTTTGCGGGTGCGAGGCCGCGGCCGGCGATGGCGGCGGCGACGACGACAGCGTGGAGGCAGCGGCTTCGGGCGCGCACGGAGCCATGCTGTCGTCACCGATTTTTTTTATGAATATTAAAAAAAACTGTAGCTTCATGTCATTGTAGCTTCTTGCCACGTGACAAACGCAGTACGGATGCGTAGGTTTAGATGCATGTATAGAAACAACAAGCGATTAGATTCAATCGCCGAAACCCACCTTTTCAATCCGTTCGCCGGTAGAGTTTCGTGCTGATAACGTGTTAAGGAACTTCGCTATCGAATAGTCCGGGGTTCCTGAACAGATCTGAATTGGAGAACAGAGAGACAAGAGAGACACAGGTTTAGGGAGAGCGACGACAGAATTCTTTATTGCTTTATGGTTGCTTGTACATTGGGGGGACACCCTCCTCCTTTTATAGTAGTCGCCTAGGGTTTCGACTAAGGGGCCATCGTGGGCTTTCATTGGACCACGTGGTTTCCCAAAAGAAAGCACGGAAAAGTGCCCAATACAATACTTTCTTATCAAACTATACCATAAAGGAAATTAGTGCATGGACAAGAACACATGCTATATGTACTGTTAGTAAGTTAACTTCCACATTTTTTTCTACAAACTTTCTAAAGTTCTAAAGCAGAGACTGGAAGTAAAGGTTACAGGATCAATGCGTCCAACATCGAGGCCAAATGCTTGAAGCTTAACTTATTAATTTGGAATCATATGATATGGGATAGAGGAAAAGAAAGGAGTTATGCTTTAGGGTCGGTTTGTTTTTGTTTTAGATTCTCTAAAAGCTTATTGTGGAAAGTTGGAATTCAAAAGCACATTTGAAGTGGATTGTGGATTCTAGTGTATATGAGTTGCTGGATTGTGAGAATCGATTCCTAGAGAGCTGTTTGTTTTTATTATGCTTTTAGAGTCAGAATTTAGAATAAAAGCAAAAACAAACCTACCCTTATTGGCTAGGTGTACCGGAGAAGCGGTTAATTTTAGATTTTGTAGAAATATTCGATAAAATATGTGTTTGGAGGCTTGACGTTAGTCCAATGTCCTTTTTTTTCCCGTTATTGGTCACTTTAACATGCAGAAGCACTGAAGGATCGTGGACGGCTACTGGGCAAGGATTAAAATCTCGCTTAAATTTCGCTTACCGGAGATGGAAGAGTTTTGAAATACCGATCGGAGTAAAAAAATTAAAAAAAACTAAATTGCTACAATATCTCGGAAATCTCGGCGAGATCTTGGGGTTTTTGATCATTTTTGACCGGAAATTGGTCAGTAACCCTTAAGAAAGTCATCTCATATGAAAATTTGTTGAAAAAACAAAATTTTGTGACATTTTTTTAAAAAATTGCAGAAACATTGTCGTATTTTTGTAAAATTATACATGCTTTATCATGATGTTAAAAATTTATGGTACCATCCTAAGAAGTGTAGGATCATACATAAAAATTTCAAAATATTTTAACTTCATTTGTTATCTTTAAAAAATAAAAAACCGTATGAACATAATTGGGACAATAACCTTGTCAAAATTTTATAAATTTTCTCGTGTGCGATCATGATCAAACAATTTTATGAGAGGTTAATAATTGCCTCAGTACCATTCTATAAAATTTTCAAAAAATTGCAAATTTTTTGTTTGATCAATCAAATCTATGTATGCATTGAACTTCATTTGTTATATTTCAAAAATACAAAACAGAAAGAACATAAATGGTACATTGCACTTGTAAGAATTTTATAGATTCACTGGTGTGTGATAATGATTCAAAATTTTTATGAGATCTTAATAATTTCCTTATAACCATTCTGCAAAATTTTCAAAAATTTTAAACCTTTTTTTAATTATAAAAGCAAATCTATGTATTGATCATCTGGCTTTTATCAGGATGTAGAACTTTCAGAATTTTTGGAACTTCTTGAAGCTTGATCATCATATAAAATTTTTACAGAAACATTAATGATACATCAGGAACATCTACAAAAATATTCAAAATTTTCTAACATGCTTTGTACCATTTTTCGTTTGGTTGAAGTTTGTCAGTATGGCTTTTATCAGGACAGTAGCACTCTCCGAATTTTTGAAAATTCATGAAGCTTGATCATAATCTGAAACTATTATGGGAATATTAGTGATGCATATTAACCATGCACAAAAAATTTCAAAATTTTATAACGTGGTTTGTTTCATTTTTCATTCGGTTCAAACTTGATGATCAGCGTTTTATCAGGACAGTTGCAATGTTTGAATTTTTCAAAATTCCTCAGATTTTATAAGCATTTGAAATTGTTACGGGAACATCACTATTGTTTAAATAACTTCAAAAAAAAATTCAATATTTTTTGACATCGTTTGAACTAATTTTCGCTCGGTGTAATTTTGCCGAGATCTCGGTTTTCTCAGTAGAAAAAATTCCGAATTTGAATTTTTATTTTGTGGTTCGTCCGAAATTTATAAATCTCGCCGAGATTTCGTTCTCTGACCACGTCGGAGGTTTGAAGCGAAACGAGATTTCAATCCTTGCTATCGCCCATCGGGCGGGGTTAATAAAACCGAATTTCAAATTGCTCAAATTCAGCGATTTAAAATCGCAAAAACCGCTCGAAAAACCGCCCAAAAACCGAAGGGTTAGTAAATCAAATTTTTCTGAAAAATTCCAAAAAAAATAGAAAAACCGCTCGGTTTTTTCGAAAAACCGCTGCCAACCGGATGTTCGTCGCAAAACAGTTTTTGTGAGCGGTTTTTGACGAAAACCGCGGTTTTTGGCGAAAAACCGCGGTTTTTGACGAAAAACCGAGCGCATAAATTTTTTCAAAATTTTTAATTTTTTTTTTGAATGGACCGGTTTACCGAACGGTTTTTGATTTCGAACCTCAGCGGTACGCTCGAAAACCGCGGTTTTCAAGCGATTTTTGTCGGTTCTGTGAACCCTGTTACTGGGTATGTTTCCGTTTCTACATGGAGAAGAAAAATGCAGATGTATAACCGGATCAAAATGATTGCACCGAATCACCGTGCGGATCATGTACTAGCGGTAAGCATTGCAATGACCAAGCCGGACATTGCCATGGGCGGCAGGCACTGTCCTGTCCTGCATGTGTCCAATCCAACCACTCACGAGAATTTACGATATGTAGAGGTGAAAACGAAAGGAAACGGTCGAAAAACAACGAAATTATTTTTGTTTTTATATTTTTCCTCGGAAATGATACCGGAATCGATACCTACAGAAACGAAAACGGCATCGGTAATTCGAAAATATCGGAAACGAAAATTCGATACAAAATATATATCGGTAACGATCGGAATCCGAAAAAGAGACTGGTAACATCGTAACGACATGTACCACCAATTGACTTCAAAAAATTCACACAAATTGTACATCCACATAGAAATTAGTAATAAATAAATATTCACAAATTTACGATGCACATACATTACCAATGTAAATGTATACAATAGCATAACTAGTCTAGAAAATCAATATCTCATAACGCATAACGGCATAAGCATTAAGCAACATCACATAGCACTTACATACAGGCATATATTAAAGCATTAAGCAACAGATTCACATAGCACTTAAAAGAAATACCTTATAAGCATTTATAGTTGACGATATCACACATTCCATACAGGCATACATAGCATAAGATAGTCTTCACACGAGTCTTTACATCACATAGTATAAGATAGTCTTAATATCTCATATCAAATAATACATCTCTCCACACGAGGATTGAAATTTATTAGTCACGGTAAGCATTGCAATGACCAAGCCGGACATTGCCATGGGCGGCAGGCACTGTCCTGCATGTGTCCAATCCAACCACTCACGAGAATTTACCATATGTAAAGGTGAAAACGGTAGGAAACGGTCGGAAAACACCGAAATCATTTTTGTTTTTATATTTTTCCTCGGAAACGATACCGGAATCGATACCTACGGAAACGAAAACGGCATCGGTAATTCGAAAATATCGGAAACGAAAATTCGATACAAAATATATATCGGTAACGATCGGAATCCGAAAAAGAGACCGGTAACATCGTAACGACATGTACCACCAATTGACTTCAAAAAATTCACACAAATTGTACATCCACATAGAAATTAGTAATAAATAAATATTCACAAATTTACGATGCACATACATTACCAATGTAAATGTATACAATAGCATAACTAGTCTAGAAAATCAATATCTCATAACGCATAACGACATAAGCATTAAGCAACATCACATAGCACTTACATACATGCATATATTAAAGCATTAAGCAACAGATTCACATAGCACTTAAAAGAAATACCTTATAAGCATTTACAGTTGACGATATCACACATTCCATACAGGCATACATAGCATAAGATAGTCTTCACACGAGTCTTTACATCACATAGTATAAGATAATCTTAATATCTCATATCAAATAATACATCTCTCCACACGAGGATTGAAATTTATTAGTCACTTGCTACTAGATCGACCAGACCCTTGTGGCGCCAAACCGGAAATATGACATTAAAGACATGCACATAGATAATCGGAGCTCGGAGCACATAGATAATCACGGCATCAAAGACATGCAAATGAGGTGTGCTTAATTTGATATTGGAGCACATAGATAATCGGAGCTCGGAGCACATAGATAATCACGCCAAACCGGAAATATGACATCAAAGACATGCAAATGAGGTGTGCTTAATTTGATATTGGAGCATGCGATTAGAATTTGCAAATATGTTTTGCAAAATTGTTTTGATCATGAGTTGATCATCACATGGCTCAATATTTGCTCTTATTGACTCTTTCGAGCTTGTAGTCATGCCCTTGATCAAGTCTATGTGAGGGATTTCGAAAAATCAGATTTTAGACTTGAATAACTACATTAGAGTTTTGTTTTTATCATATTTAAAAATATCTATATTTGCTTAAATCATAAAAATGGATGAAGATTGTAGCCCTCGTGATAAGCTTCGCATAAAGCCCAAGATCACCCAAATCGGAGTTCGGAGTAAAAAGTTATGGGCGTTTTAGTGGCTGAAGGAGTGTGATCTGTGAGCTGACCGATTCCGGTAATTACCGACGGAATTTACCGATTTTTTCCGAAAACCGAAGGAAACGGTCGGAACTTGTCAAAACCGTTATCGTTATCGTTTCCGACAAAGATTTTCGATTTCGATTCCGATTCTGAACATTACCGATACCGTTTTCACCCCTAACCATATGCACTGTCTCTGTAACATCAAGCACCTTTCGTTTTGATGGTTCAGCGGGCAGGCCCAGGTTACATATCGGACCGAATGATGTGGCACCCGGCCGAGAAGCCTTCCAATTTGACGAGCCTCGGGTTTCAATACAAACAGGCAATATAGAGGACAATAGAGAGAGCAGGCCTGAATGGGCTGGGTCTTCCACACACAGCAGTTGGAATGCACGGAGGAGTTGAATCAGGAGATGGCGGAGACAGAGAGAGAGGGATCCAACGAACGTCCCGGCGTGTATTTTCAATTCTTCGTGTCGAGGTATGGCGATGGTTGTCAGCATTCAGCAACTACGGCCTATATTTCTGTGCAGATACTAGTAAATTGCTGCAGTCTCCAGTCCACGTATAGGACTCGATGGTGCAATACAATGCCCAGCGAGATCTCGGATTCTAGCTAGGCTGAGATT
Source organism: Otatea glauca (assembly GCA_036346275.1). NCBI lineage: Eukaryota > Viridiplantae > Streptophyta > Magnoliopsida > Poales > Poaceae > Otatea > Otatea glauca. The sequence goes on from CM070728.1 coordinate 31,804,813, forward strand.
CAAAATCTCAGCGAAATGAATTTTTTAAAAAAATTAAGGTTTACTGTAGTGATTTTGGTCGAGCAGACACAACACTGTTTAAATAACCTACAAAGTTAAAAGTTGTCAAGGTTAATAACATCATTTAGAGCGAGCAGACAACGCAAATCGAAATTGGAAATAATTAATTGACGGCGAGAGAGAGATTTGCCATTATCAATATCATGCAGGTAGAACGTCGTCAGTCAAAAGAGGACAATGACGTGTCAAAAGTCCACGTGGTAGAGGCTCCGTTTGTGATCTCGTTTATGACAGCGCGTCACCATGATTGCCACATTTCGTCAATCTATCTAGAAGCACCTGCTAATACCATGTACAACCTCTCGAATAATCTATTATTATATATTAAAAATAGATGATAGACATTTTAAAGTTATTAAGAGAAAAGATAAACATATTAAAAATTCTAACAAAAATAAAAACATTAAGTTACGTCAACACTTACTGTGATAACCACAACCCGCGGAAGACGCGACAAGTGATACTTATCATCTGTTGTGCTGCGGTACCACTAGGGGTGCAATCAGCTCGGATTTGATCGGATATCGCTCTTTCCGTATTCTCAACCATATTTTTTAGTCGGGTTCGAAGTCGAATATGGATAATGCCGGATACAAATATGACGCGAACAATATTGGTTACGGATTCGAAGCGAATACGGAGCGGAATTGATACGGTATCGGATATTTTTTATCGGAGATCACGCGAAGATAGATACCACATAAAGCATACGTATAACAATGTTTAATCAACCGTATGAGTTTGAATGCAATAGAACTATCGCAATTAACGAGTGCATGACCATAACTACTTCCATAGCGAAAAAAATAACAAAGATTGACATTTTTTATAGAAACAAACTACGAAGTTCAGATTTTGCATGAAGGTAAAAGGAAGCGACAGACAACATTAGAGGCTTTTACAGGCAGCGCAGTAACATAGCCTTACTGATTGTGCAGCAAAATTACTCTTAACACATTAACTAGAAAGAAAAGCTAAACAACTCTATTCGAAACAACTTTTCAGTACCTCCTTGTTGACGCCCAACATTTTCAAGCTCCAAATGCATCAGCAGCGACTCATCCCATCACCGTAGCGCCCTGATTGAGTAGTTCCTGCTCTTCCACCTACTGCATTTTTGCCCAAACATTAATCAGCTACAAATTGTATAAATCAAAACTACCTACAGGCCCATAGCCAAGCCATTTCAAAACCCAACTACCCGCAGGCTGCAGCCCATCATCCCCTGCCCAGCTCGATTAGGTAGAACGGCAGCCCTGTTCATTTTCATTCATAGTTCACGCCCCCTCCGTCCAGCCCCCGTCCTTGGCTTCGATTGCAGCGACCCTTGCCTCGCCAGATCCACCCACCCACTCACACGACGTGGGCAGGCGGAGTGACGACCTCTGGGAAGGCGCCAGGTCGCCACCGCACCGACCAACTGAGTTTCACCCCGTGTCAACATTAGCGTCTTCGCCTCGCCGGCTCGCCATGTAGGTACGTCAGCTTTGTCCTGGCATAGAGGTCAGCGTAGCTGAGGAGGGAGAAATTCTCGGGCCACTCGCCAGAGAGGATACCCTCTGGGTACTCGACGATGGCCGGGTGCAGTTCCTCCATATCCGCCGCCGCCGCCGTCGCCGCCGCGCCCTGGTGCTTCCGCCAGCTCATGCTCAAGAAAGGTAGCACGCCGCGGAACGGCGGGGAGGAGCGCTAGGGCGCCCTGGACGGCGGCGAAGCAGAAGGCGACGAGATGAGGGGTGGCGTTTGTCGGTTCCCGCAATGGGAGATTTCGGATATCCGGTTGGATTATTTTCGAAAATATCCGATAATATTCTTGGTAAATTTCGAACCGACGGATAGTATAATCCCGAATCTGATTCCGAATCCGAATCCCAATATTCGAAACCGAATTCGAATCCAAAAAATATCTGACCAGACTAGCCGAATCCGATCCAAACATATCTGGTCAGTCAGTTGGTCGGCATATATCCGATCTGATTGCATCCCTAGGTACCACACCATGTTTTCCTACCGAGCTCCCATTTCTCGGCAGGTCAAATTAATTCATCACTTTAATTAACCACTTAATTAATCAAATTAATTATTTAATCATCTAATTAAGTCAATTAATGACTTTACCACCTAATTATTCAACCTACCCACCGACCCATATATGAATGCTTGGTAGGTTCCTGTTACCGAGCTACTGATGTGCGGTAGGTGACTTGCCGAGCCCGGAGCTACCGCTGCCGCAATGGATTGTGCTGTGCGGTATGAGTGTACGGCAAGTGACATGTGTCACTTGTCGATGTTTTCGCAGTCGAAGAGAAAGCTATTCTTACAATTGTTTTCGTATGGGTCTAGATTTGAATAAAAAAGCAGCAGTAAGTAGAAAAACTTTCAGCTCAAACAAGCCGTGTCTCCTAGACTCGGGATACTCATGGAATCATAATTAACCGCCGGCCAGGAGACACTGTTGGATCTAGAAAAGAACGTCGCATGCACCAAGCCTAGCATGCATCATCTCTCCTTCCAGTATAGCCGCCGCATGCCTTGGTTTTTCTGTCAGGATGGCAACGTATTACGACGACTACACTGGTCGCCGGGGCGAACAGACAGTGAGATCAAGAACTACTCGGACAAGACCCTGGTCCCTGGTCAAGAGGGTGCAAGGGAAACAAGACCAACCGGTGTGGACATCATCAGAGCTGGAAAAACTACGGATGTGTTTCCTCTGGCCAGCATAATGGGAAATACGGCGGTAAGTACATGTATGGACTAGTAATTCCATATCAAGTTTATTTTAGCTAAGTCAGATAAATTTTATTTAATATCAATTTTGCTATTCGTAAGTTTTCTATTTTTTGTTAACGCTGTGTTTATTTTCTTAGCATTTGTATTAGCTTTAAGATGTGTATGTTTTTTTATTATAGATTTATGCAATGGTCCAAAAATATAACTTATGCTTAAGAAAGCAAAAGTCACCTTAGAAGTAGAAACATCTTCATTTAATATTATTAGTACGCGTATATGACATGTATCTACAGTTACTACAATTACTAACTATGTTTGGCGTTTCTTTTTTTACTTTTCAAAGTCAACCAGATGCAGATTTAGCCATTAGATTTTTTTACACAACTTTGACAACTAAGTTTTACTAGCACGCATTTGAAAAGAAAGTTCTGAAAGCACGTTTCATGGTAGATTTATTATTTACGCTGATCGTTTTTAAATCTTTGATATGATTTAGATATTTCGTATGACATCTTTTGGTAAATATTATAAATATGGATGTATGTCATGATTCTTCTGTCATCGGTGGTATACATAGGTTTTGCCTGGTGTTTGTTTAGCTTTCCATGCATGCATGGGACTTACGTGCATCGCTGTACGTATGTCTTCATTAATTTATAAATTTATATGTCCATGCTAGAGGTGGGAGTTAAACTCGGCCTTTTTGGACTGCCCCGTGGCAGGTCGACGCAGCATGGCACATATATGTGTGGGCCGGACCGGCATGACACGTATACTCGTGGATTATGCTAGGCCTCGCGGTCAGTATGATGGACGGCACGGCACGACACACCTGCATGTGACGTGTTTGGACCAGTAGGGCACAAAACAGGCTCGATGAGCCCAAAGAAAGCACGGCACACGACAGGGCACACCGCGGTATGCTGTCCTCGATGCAGAGAAAGGGGAGACAACAGAGATATGCCAAAAGGTAGAGAACACCAAAACCTGCAATAGGTGATGGTCTATTTGTGACGGTTTTTTTCGAACCGCCACAAATATAATTATCAGTGGCGGTTCTATATTGAAAATGGCGGGAAGAATATCAGTGGCGGTTCTATCCTCGAACCGCCATCGATAATTCATTATCGATGGCGGTTCGAGGATAGAACCGCCATCGATAACAATACATCATCGATGGCGGTTGGAGGATAGAACCGCCGCGATAACTAGGTTATTCGTGGCGGTTCTATCCTCCAACCGCCATCGATACAATTAGATATCGATGGCGTTTTATCCTCCAACCGCCATCGATAATTCATTATCGATGGCGGTTCGAGGATAGAACCGCACGGATAATATTATCGATGGCGGTTCTAGTTAACAACCGCCACCGATAATATCGCTTATAAGTAGGTGGTCGAGCAAGACCGGTCTTCTTCCTCCCGAGAGCAAACCAAAACTTCTAATTTTCGATTTCGCTTTCTCCAATTCTTGTGTTGTACTTCCTCTAGTTGTTCCTTGGTGAGTTATTTTTCTCCTCTCTTGATTTGTGTTAATCTTGTTGCAATTTAATTTTTAAACCTAGTTCAATTAAGGTTTATATGTAGATGAGATGAATAGTTTAGATTTTGTTTATTTTTATTTACCTACCATTTTGTAGTTGATGAATTTATTTCCTAGCTAGATTCATTAGATGATGTTGTGTTCCTTTTATAGATGATGAATTATGATCAAACATATATTTAATATAAATTGCATTTTAAGTTAATTTGGTAGGTGGGTGCTCATCATTTTTAGATGATGAATTTATTATCTAGCTTCTTTACAAGATAAGTATTTAGATTAGTTTTTTAATCAAATTTTATATGTTAATTAATTTTAGATGGACCGGAGATGGATGTACAATGCGAACTGCATACAGTAGAGATTACATCGACGGGTATCTACTTTTCTAAGAGCACTGAGGAGAACAAGTTGCACAAGAAAGCAGAGTACATACATTGTCCATGCATTGATTGCAAGAATGAGAAAATGTTTTCAGACAAAGAGCACATCCACTTGCACTTGATTCGAAGAGGTTTTGTACTTGGCTATACACGTTGGACAAGTCACGGTGAAGAGGAAAACATACATGAAGGTGATAACGTATTGGATGATGGAGAAGGCATTATGGCAGCTGACATTAGTAATGGATCTGATGAGGATAGGTTGGACATTGATGACGATAATAATCTTACTCAGATGTTGCGCGATGCAGAAGGGAACTACACTAGTCAGAGAGAGTTTAATCAATTCAAGGGTTTGTTGGACGATTAGGACACACCTTTGTTCCCGGGTTGCAAGGAGGAATACACAAAGTTGCACACCGTGCTCACTTCTAAAATTGAAGGCAAGCAATGGTTGGTCCGATAAGAGTTTCACGGCGCTATTACATCTCTTAGCGGACATGCTTCCAGATAGAAATGTATTGCCGATAACCACTTATTTAGCTAAGAAGGTTGTATGTCCATTGGGATTGGAAGTAGAAAGAATACATGCATGTCCAAACGATTGTATACTCTATCGCAAAGAGTATACAGACATGCATGTATGCCCGGTGTGCAAATCATCGTGATACAAGTGTAAAGGCCATGACAGCGAGGGCACCGTGGTGAAGAAATGAGCTCCCGCTAAAGTGGTGTGGTATTTACTAGTAATTCCTCGATTGAAGCGTTTATTTGGAAACAAAAAGCATGCCCAACTGATGCGATGGCACTCAGAAGAGCGTAAAAAGGATGGAAAGCTGAGACACCCTGCTGATTCTGCTCAGTGGAGAACCATCGATAGGCTCTTTAGGAAGGACTTCGGAAATGAACCGAGGAATATAAGGTTTGGGTTGAGTACGGATGGAATGAATCCTTTCGGTAACATGAGTAGTATTCATAGCACTTGGCCCGTGACTCTCTGTATCTACAACCTTCCTCCTTGGTTGTGTATGAAACGAAAGTACATTATGATGTCGCTGCTTATCCAAGGGCCGAGACAACCTGGCAATGATATTGATGTATACCTACAACCATTGGTGGAAGATCTTGTCATACTGTGGAACGAAGGTGTGCAGGTATGGGATGAGTACAAGCGAGTACTTCATCCTACGGGCATTGTTGTTTTGCACCATCAATGATTTCCGCCCTTGGTAACCTATCCGGTCGTCTTGTAAAGGGGCCAAAGCATGCCCCGGTGCATGGATGAAACCGCTAGTGTGTGGCTCAATAACTCGAGGAAAGCAGTGTACATGCATCACCGTAGGTTCCTTCGCAGAATCACCCCTACCGCAATATGAAAAACAATTCGACGGGACAAAAGAGGATGGTATAGCCCCAAGGCCTCGTCGTGGGAAGAGGTATATGATATGGTTAAGGATATTAATGTCGTACTTGGAAAGGGAGATAGTAATAATACATCAAGGTCTCAGATCGAGAAGACCACATGGAAGAAGAGATCGATATTTTGGAACTTGCCCTATTGGAAGGACTTAGAAGTTCGACCTTTGCATAGACGTCATGCACGAGAGAAAAATGTATGTGATGACTTGATTGGTCTTTTGTGAACATTCCTAGCAAACTAAGGACGGACTGAAGGCACGAAGGGACCTGGAAGATATGAAAATCAGAGCTGAGCTACATCCTCAGGACACCAGAAAAGGGCGACTTTACCTTCCCCCAGCTTGCTACACTCTTTCGAAGAAAGAGAGAACAGACCTTTGCAAATGCTTGCATGGTGTGAAAGTTTCGTCGGTTACTCCATAAGCATCAAGAAAGCGGTCTCGATGAAAGATTTGAAGTTAACTGGCATGAAGTCTCATGATTGCCATGTGATGATGACACAAATGCTTCCTATTGCAATTAGAGGTATTTTGCCTGAAAAAGTCCGAGAGGCAATCATGAGGTTGTGTTTCTTCTTCAACACGATTTCACGGAAGGTCATCGATCCCATTGGACTTTCTGAACTGCAGAATGATGTGGTCAAGACACTATGCCAGCTAGAGATGTATTTCCCTCCATCATTTTTCGATATAATGGTTCATCTCATTGTTCACCTTGTGAACGAGATAAATGTATGTGGCCCCGTATTCCTGCATCAGATGTACCCGTTCGAAAGGTACATGGGTATCATGAAGAAGTATGTACGCAATCGATCTCGGCTGGAGGGCTGCATTGTGGAAGGTTATGCAACTGAGGAGGTTATCGAGTTTTGCGTGGATTACATGGAGGGGGTGGAACCGGTAGGAGTGCCTGTATCTCGACATGAGGGTAGGCTAGCTGGGAAAGGGACGATTGGAAGGAAATCAACAAATTCTTACGATCATGGATTGTTCGAAAAAGCTCATTTCACAGTCTTGCCTTGATCGGTTGAGGTGTCCTCGTATATGGACATGCACAAGGATAAGCTACGAGAGGAAAATCGTGGACGATCGAGGTTTGGGTAACAAAAGAGCATAACCGTTTGTTCAATCATTGGTTCAAAGAGCATATGACTGGAAAGAAACAAGTGTCATGTTGAGGTGGTGGCAAAGGGCCATCAGTACAATCTTGACATGGCAAGGATACGACATAAATGGATATACCTTTTACACGAGATCTCGGGATAGCAAAAGCACTTACCAAAATAGTGGTGTCGCATAGATGCCTATGACAACACAGCGAAGAAGAAGAGTAGCTTCTATGGGTTCATAGAAGAGATTTGGGAGCTCGACTCTGTATTTTTAAGATCCCAATGTTTCGTGTCGTTGGGTACAACTCCCAAAGGGTGTCAAGGTGGACAAATACGGCTTCACTACTTTGGACATCGAACATGTCGGATCTGAGAGATGAACCATTCGTACTTGCGAAGCAAGTAGCACAAGTCTTCTATGTAATCGACCCGGCAGATAAGAAGCGCCATGTAGTTCTTCAGGGGAAAAGAAGGATCGTCGGAGTTGAGAATGTCGTGGATGAGGAAGAGTACAACCAGTTTGATGAGTTGCCTCCTTTCGTAGATGGCAACATCAGGCTTGAGAAAGAAACCACTCAGGAAGCTACCTATCATCGCGACGATCATGAAGAAGGGCAAATTGTGAAAGAAAATAATTAGTTATATACGAGTAATGGCAAAATATCAGAGGCGGAGCTACTCTCAAGGTATGGGCGCCTTCCGGGTTCACCGGCGATGACCGAAGCCGCACAAGTCTTCTATGTAATCAACCCTAATGATGACCACTGTTGAAGATAATCTTGTGCATGGTAGTTTAAAGTCTGTTTTGGTTTTGTTTCCTAGCCATGTGCTAGTTTTTACGGTCTTTGAGTCGATTTGGACTCTGCTAGTTTTGGTGATTGTTTGATTATCAAGAGTACTTGATTGTTTTGCTTGGGATGACAAAATATTGTTCTATCCGGTTGAAAGTTTGGAGAGTTTGTTGAGTCCGTCGGTGAAAGGAGTCCGATTCTTTCTCGTAAAGCGCTTATGTATTTGCTTTATAAGTAATAGACAAAATCGTAAAACGCGCAATTGCGCAAAGACCAAAACGAGTCTTGAACTCGGTCCCGCTATACGACAATACGAAGAAGCGTATGTTGATTCGTAAACAAATTTGAGGTTAACGCACATCGATGGCGGTTCGTCAAAAGAACCGCCATCGATAACTAATCTCGTGGCGGTTCGTAAAAGAACCGCCACAGATAATATATTATCGATGGCGGTGAGAACCGCCGCGATCGAAATATCTCGTGGCGGTTCTTATAAAGAACCGCCACAGATAATCAGATCGATGGCGGTTCTTTTAAGAACCGCCAGCGATAATATGCTCGATCTATAAATAAAATAGATATCGCCTCTTCTAACTCACCTAAACCCTTAAACTCCGCCCTTCTCCCGCGCCTAAACCCTTAAACTCCGCGCTCGACGCCTCCGTGTTCGACGCCGTCCCCGCCGACGCCCGCCGCGGCGCGCACCGACGCCGTCCCGACGACGCCGCCCTCCCGACGACGCCGCCCGTCGGCGCCCTCGCCACGCCGCCGCCCAGCCGAATCCGCCCACGGTCGCCGCCGCCGCGCCGCGCGCGCCGACGCCGTCGCGCCACGCCCGACACCGCCCCGATGACGCGCGCCTCTCGACGACGCCGCTTCCCCGACGCCGCCACGATCGCCGCCCCACGCCTTTGCCCGACGCCCCCGCCCGACGCCGTCCCCGGCAAGGTCAGAGCCTAGTTTTGTGGTTCAGATGCTATCTTTAATTTGTTTCCAGATTCTATTCATCATTACGTATGTTAGATTATGTTATCTGGTGTTAGCATTCTTGTACATGCTAGTCATATATCGTGTTCAAAAGCGTATAATATCCAAACTTTCAACTATATAAAACATAATAAGCATATTTCTTTGCACAGGATAAGTATTCGCGAAAAAGTTAGATGACATTAACCATGGTCAAAGAGTATTATCCCAATCACCCACTCATAATCTCCTCCGGGTTGCGAAAGCGATGAATAAAATTACAACCAACTCCATGGGAACATGTCATTAAACAGGAGAGATGAAACAGAGCACATAGATGGTATTAGTCATCTTGATAACCCAGAGAGCATTCTCTTCTAGTAAATACCAATGCTGCAAATGTGCTTCATACATGTCAAATAAAACTAAGGGAACTTGAATAAAGGAGACATGGTTGTAAATTTTACGTACCTTGAATCTTGATCTCATGTATTCACCATATATGGCAGCCTTCCATCTTGTCAAAGCAACAAACTCACATGTTATCTAAACAGCAGGAAAAATCCAAGTTTAGCTTATGAAAGAGTTGCATATCAGCATATGGAAGCATATTTATTAGTAAAAAGCTTTTAATTGGCTAAGTAAAAATTTGCATTCTTCCACTTGTTCTGATCTAATTAAGTCTCTTACTCTTGCAAAATCATTTTCATCTTAGCACCACACAATATTACACACAGGATATGTACTAATAGAATTGTCATGTTATGAAAGTATTTAATACCTAATCACAAAAGAATGGAATAAATAATTAGTTTCAACTCATCTAGATTGTAATACAAAAATAATAATTGGCATGTCCTTGCCTTAATAAAGAAACTTAGAACCCTGTGAAGAAGATAACATGTCAACAATGTTTGCTATATACTAGAGAGGAGAGGTAGATTTTAGATAAAAAAACTCCAACAATTTGTTACTAAAGGTTGTTTTTAAAAGACTCAAAATGAATTAATTATTAAAGAGGACCCACATGCATGCTATCCTTCTTTCCCTCTCTCCAACTTCCTTACCTTCCCTTCCCTTTTCTTCGTCCAAGTCGCCACTTGTTACACATACAAATAAAAGCTCCCCCTTCCACATGTGATCGATGTGGCTAGAGTAATAAGCAAAAGAACGTTTATGAGTGCCCTTAGCTGCATAGTTGTTTCTACATTGTTTTAACTATACAAATTTTATATGCCAGTTGATGTGCCCTTTTAGTGGGTATATATAATTCAGTGTTTAAATAGTTTCCATGTGTTTCCAACACTTGGGGAAATCCATTTCGCAGTAACGAAGTATTTAATCCTGTTATACTATGTAAGTTAGTCATGATTACCATTGCCATTGGCAACTTTAGCTTGAAAGCTCGTTTACTCAATTAATTGTACTTGCAAAATAATTTTCATGAGATGATTCTGTACTTTGAAATTCCGTGAGATGATTCTGTAGTAATTGATGGAAATTACGTTTCTAGTCGAACTGTAGTTCTAATGGAGCCCGAAACCGATCCTATAGTGGAGGAGAGCCCAAGCAGGTACCTTACCCTCCACCCAACCACCGAAGGTGCCGAGGCCTCCACCGCTGTTGAAGATGATGCTCTGTTGCAAGGCCGAGGACGAGGGAAAACTAAGAAGCTCAAGGCGGTACACCATCTTAGAGGTCTTAGATCTGGAGCCTGTTGCGAGAAAATCAAGACCAAATATAGGTCAACATGCGGGTGCATCGTAGGATAAAGTGCCAATCACCTATTCGGATTGGCATAAAGTGCCCCGAGCCACCAAAGAGGATCGTGGACGAGCTCAAAGAAACCTTCGAATTCCCGAAGGAGCCGAAGATCTTGTGTGTCGCGACGCATTGATGACCATGGATGCGGCGTGGAGAAACTTCAAGCGGTGAACACAAATTATGTGAAGCAAAACCGGTCGACCATCGGAGAGTACCCAAGATTGGAGCCATATTGGGATGAGTTTGTGGCGATGAAGCAATCGAAGCGACAAGGAAGTCGGTGAGGACCACATTAGCATCGCAAGAAGGAATACTCACCCCACGGACTTGGCACGAGTGGGTACGCGGGTAAAATTGCTCAATGGGAGAGGCAAGAATTAGAAGCGGTCCAATTGGTGGCACAAGTCCCTTGATCGGACTACGGATCGAGTGAAGCACTACGTGCTAGCGAGGCGATATGTTGTCATTGGGGTTTATCATTCAAGAGCGGTGAAGACAAAGCAATGACGCAACGAGTTCATGAGTTTCACGCCCATCCACCCAAGGATCTTTTCACCGAGACAGGAGAAAGACGAGCTAACAGCCGCCCTAGGAAACAAAGAGCACCACAGTGGGACACGAGGCGTCGGGTCAAGGTTCCATGGAGGAGTGGATTCACGAGCACGGAGACTCTTATAGGAGTCGGAGGAGAGCTAAAGAAGAGCGGGCCGAGAAGGAAATGGAAATGATGAAGGAAAGGGTTCTGCGAGAAATACAAGGCACCATTGAAGAACAAGTTGAGCGACAAGTACAACAAGCCTTGAGTCGATCGCAGCCCACAACGTTTTCTCGATCCTACACAGTTGTCGCGGCGATTGCGCGTCCACGCCATTGGCGTAGCGGACAACAACCATTATCCTGTGGACTACATACGGGACCCCACACCTGTCGACTCAACGTGCGTGATGAACATATTTGTACAGCCGCTATGGGGTAGTCTATCCGTGCCAAGAAGGGGTGTCTGCACAATACCCCGATAGCACTGAGTTATGCAAAGGTCCAAGTGGACACGGTACTTGCACGCTTTCTTGAGATCGGACCGAAAACCCGCCAATGATGAGATAACAACTCTAGGAAGTGCCGTCCACTCATTCATCCAATGGCGCAAGCGTGACATCGTTTTGGACCATGCGATTGCCATCCTCTCTGCAAGTACAATCCTCGCATCCGTCACCAAAGACTGAGAGTGAAGCGGGAAGAAGCAAAATGAGGTAGAAAAGAAATGCATTGAGGACCCCATCAAGATGGCCACCGTTAGTACTCCAAAGCGAAACCTATAACACTGGTACTTCAAATGACAAACCTACAACCTCGATCCCAAAATTGGCACATTAGACAAGTCAGATAGCGGATCGGGCAAGGCCAGGACCGAGTATGATGTCGTGCGACAAAAGTAAGGGCAAGGCGCAGTCTGATGACCAAGATGATCAACAAAGATTGAAATTCGAGGTAGGGAAGCCCTTTGTCACCGCTTCGAAGTTAAAAAGTCTAACACCCATGATGCAGCGATTACATGCATGGTACTTAGATCGATCCAACCAAGACGTACTCCCAAAGATGATCACTGCAATTTTCCGTAAGGAACATTTTCACCATGAGGGCCATGGGCTACTTCTTAATAGAATTCGATAACTTGCACAACTTGTTCTATCACGACGCCCTCGACATATCTTTTTTGAGATGCTGGTCACTGTAAGTGTCTAATATATCAATCTTGGCCTACATTCACGTAATACCGATAAATTTCATGTCTAACTAATTTGTTATATAGATACGAGATGATTGAAGTACGAAGAACCAAGGGGCCAGTGGGATTCCTCGACCCGGGAACGGTTTGCCAACATGAAATCAAAAGAGCACCAAAGGAGGTCGAGGAGTACGTATATAAAGTTTTGATTAAACTACAAGACAAGGAGTTTATACTTTTGCCATACCATTTTAAGTAAGTTGCTCACTAGCTAGTTAAATTACTCGTTTATTTCGTTATTTACTCTGATGTATGGACTAATGACTGACATCATGCATGTGTATGTAGCTTCCACTGGATTCTCGTAATAATTCATCCAGAAAAGAGCAAGATGTTGACCATGGATCCACTGGATAAACCTAAAAAAGACTTTGAAGAGATGACACATTTAGTGAATGAAGCGTTCAAAAGATATTGTCAGAAGAGCTCAAGATACCGCCCATACCACAAATCCCTTACAATCCGTACGAAGTTTCTGGTACGCACGAAAGGAATACTCTTATATCATATTTCATAGTAAATAGCTCCTTTGACGACATCTTAGTTCATTTGATTTTTGCAGTGTCACAAGCAGCCGAAAGGAACAAATTTATGTGGGTACTTCGTGTGCCAGTACATGCGCGAAATCTTATCATGCACAATAAAAGACAATGACGTAGAGGTCAGTCATGCTGACATGACACACTGATTCGCACCACTCAATTTCTATATTCTCTCTTAATTTTGTTTTTTTATACTTACAACACCTCAAGTTGTCTATGGTAGGACTGCTTCCTTCTGAAATCCTAGCCATTCAGGGCCAGCTCGCCTACTTCATCATGAAGGAAATAATCAACAAAAATGGCGAGTTTTATGACGAAGACAACAACGATCCAGTCATCCATACTCTTGTCTCAAATCTCGTGTCTTCAACCTCCGAAGACCCGTAGGCTTCTAGTTTACCTCCACTAGTTTAGGCTTTTTTACTTCAATTCTGTTTCATTACAAAGTGTAAATAACTCTTTGTTCCTTTCAAATGGGAACCCCTTCTTTTGCCAATGTCACTTCTTTTGTCAGTGGTTGTGCAAGCCTTTTGGATGCAAGTACTCCTCATAGATATTTTGTATATTGTCTTATATATGACTGTTTGAGCATCGTGTTATCATCACATCCTGATATTATGACTTCCCTGTAATCAGATAGGAACATTTATATACGTGAGCTATATGAACCTTTTGCTGGTCATGGACTGACCACCTTGTATATCTATTATATAGATATATAGCCATACTATTTCAATATATTATTTTCTGGTTAGAATTGTTATGTATGTAAACCATCAATTCAGTTTATGATGTATGAAACAATGGCAAACCATGTCATCAAAGTGGTGCAGAAGGAACTATCAAAAAGAACCTTCGCTACGGAGGTATGGAATTTTCGTATTTAGCTCATGCCTCTGTCTTTCTTGAGTCTGATATATTGGATTCTTGATCACCTTAATCGCTACCATGTACTATCTCCTAGATGCTTCATTTTTGTATTTCTAGAAATTTGTGTCTCTTCCTGCAAACTTCACCGCTCTGTGTTATCCATATCATTTATGAGCTTTGCACTATGCAAACTAGAGGTAAGCGACTCTCTTTTCCTCCTTTCTTTCTCGGATGGTTTGTATCGACAATTAGCAATACATATTATTTCGGATTATATTGGTTAGTCTATAACAACAATAGGTACTAATATGTATACTCAAATTTCAATAATTCAATGTATTCTCACCTTTGCTGTGTACATAATGAAGAGGCATGGCTAGCATTTGCCGAGGCTAGCCGAAATGCCGCTTTTTATTTTCGTGTGTGGGATTATCGTGTTTGTTTTAGCCCAAAACCGCTCTTGAAGTAATATCGTGACGGTTCTATCAAAAGCCGTCATCGATACTAGGTCTATCGATGGCGGTTTATATACAACCGCCACTGATAGTTGTATCAGTGGCAGTTCTAGCCAAAAACCGCCACTAATAGTCGTATTATCAGTGGCGGTTTCTGGTCTAGAACCGCTACTGATATTTGAGTATCAGTGGCGGTTCTATCCAACAACCGCCACTAATAATTGTATTATTAGTGGCGGTTTTTGGCTCGAACCGCCACTAATACCCGAATATCAGTGGCTGTTCTAGCCAAAAACCGCCACAGATAGTGTTATCTGTGGCGGTTCTAGAACCGCCACTGATAATCCTCGATTATCAGTGGCACTAAATCTGTGACGGTTCAAAAACCGCCACTGATGGCAGTTATGAACCGCCACTGATGGCCTTTTTCAAGGTAGTGACATGCTCATTGACATCGAACGCGTGCAATGAGTCGATGCTTTACTGTGGCGCTCGCTGAGTGCGCCCACGATACCGTACACAGTTATCTTCCCACTTGCCTCACATGACCATCGATACCACCACATCACGCGTACGTTGACCTAGAATACATGAATGATCTCGACATTGGAGAGTAGTTAGTATATATGCATATTGTTACAGTGCTTTTTTTCTATACTAGGGACTCACTTTGGGGTGTAAGATTTTTAACGATAATTTTATATCTGTACCCAATGAATAAATAAAATTTAGTTCTTTTTCTCCCAAATAATTGTGTATATCAGATCCTCACTGGCAGTGGAAACTCGCTGCTCGTTCTTGGTGTTGTCCATGGAGATGGACTGACAGTGACAGTGCCCATGACTTCACAAGTCCAACAGGACAAAGCCTGGACTGGCACGGCACGGCGACGACGCAGTGTGTCCTGGACCGTGTCTGGGCCTCGCTGGAGGCAAATCGGGCCGGCACGGTACAGTATGACTAGATGCCCACACTACTACAGAAAGATTTACATTAGATGTCTCATCACAGACGGTTGGTAGTTAAAACAGTGATATCTATCGATATTATCACTGACGCTAAAACCGTCTGTGACATAACTAAAACCATTAGCGATGTCCATTAGGGAACGATCTGTGTAAAGTATGTACGATTTTTCATACCCTCTCCCTTATCCAGCCGCCGCTCCCTACCGTTCTCTCCATCGCTCCCGTCTTCCTCTCCCCCGAGCACCGCCTCCCTCTCCACCCTAGCCCATGTCGCCGCCATACTTCCCCAACGCGGGCGTCCTCCTTCGGCCTCCCCTTCCTTCCTCTCTCCCTCCTTTTATGTCGCCTCGCCATCAATCTCCTCGTCTTGGAGTTGGGCTCCATAAGGATAACTAGTTCTACAACTTCTGCTACACCTACAACTCTTTCCGTCTTTCGTCGCTGGAAAGCAACCGCAACAGGAGCGGCCCATAATGCTTCAATTTGGATAGGAGTGCTTCAAGTTCAAAATTTATATAGGTTATGAGCTGATATGTTAACTAATATTTTTAATAATGGTTAGGACATGAAATTATGTTGACAAGTTGGCCAACGGTAATATGACATTTGGGGTTCACCATGCCACTTTTGTAAGGCGTGCACCTTACAGGTTTAGTGATATTAAATGTTTTAAGCCTTTCCTGTGGACCAGGGCTGAAATGTTAACTCTCAATAGTAAGCGCTTAAGTGGCATTAGCCAACATGTATTTGTTGTGTGTGCACCCAAACCCATAGATGTCAGTGCTCTTAAACTACTCTTCCGATCATTTGTCCTTCAGCTCCAGCTACTTTAATGCAAAACATGTGGTCAGCTGCATTTGTTCTGTTGCTTGGATATTCCTTATCTGCTTTACTACTCTGTTGGATCTTTTATATGTATATAATTTGAACAATTTTTTCTATTATATTGCAGGACATTGTAAAAAACTTCCACATATGGAGGATATTTGCATCTGTATTTGCTTTTCAGTCAACACCTGAGTTAATGTTTGGACTATACCTTTTGTATTATTTCCGTGTATTTGAGAGCTAGATAGGCTCTAACAAATACTCGGTAGGTACTTCTAACTTTTGCAATTCTCTTGTGTTAAATGTAGATGGGGGAAACAACAGCGATAATACAGTGGAAGCAGGAGTAAATTGCACCTCAAGTTCTCAAGTTGATGAGCATAAGTGTAAAACCAATTTTAGGGCCATAAATTGCAATTTAAGCGATAAGCAGCATTAGTTTTTCAATATGTTCCTTTGAAATTAAATGAGGTAGTCTTTAAACTTACCAATAAGAGGATTGTGAGATATGATTGCTTATGTTTTCATCTACTTTGCAGATTTTTAGTTTATTCACTATCGCAGTGTCATTACTGCTTGAGATTCTATCTTTGTTTCTCCTGAAAGGTATGCTAATGAGATTAATTGCAGAGTAGCATTATATGGTGACACTTCAGATTCTCCTGCTTTCTGCTTACTTCCTAACATAGCTTCCATTCTCCTGCTTTCTGCAATTGTTATAATTAGGATATTCTAAAACTTTTTGGTTGTACTTGCGTAGAAAAAGAAATATCCAAACATAGTCATATTGTAATACAATTTTAGTTGAGAGCCCTGTTGAGTACTTGACTGCACGTAAGTTACATTGTAGATGTCACTTCTTTTGGCTTTTAGACAGAGGTATGCTGATGTCAACTAAATTTCCATATGTGCCTTCTTGTTGTATAACTTTTGTGAAAGGTGGCTTTATACCAAGTGGTGTTTGAATGACCAGTAGGTTTCAGCTACAGTCGTATATAGTTGAGTATATGTGTTAAAGGCATTTTTGATTATGAATGTTGCAATTTGTTGTTTTGAGCTCCTCAAAACTTCTGGTGATAATAGACCGATGGTGATAATACCTCCGTGGGCTCCGTACCAACTGGTATGTATGTGTATACTAGTCAAATGCCCGTGCGCTGCAACAAAACCCCAAACGTTACATGAGTATGCATCAAGAATATTGCTGTGTTATTTAAAAGCTAGATGAAACAAAGATAATGATTGTTGATACTTCCATGCCTTAGGTAAGGTAATATTGAAGAACAAATTTTTTTTATAACTAGAGTGCAAAGAATTGGTCTTTTTTGCTGTAGCTTCTAAAGAAGTATATAACATTTACACATACAACTAAGCAGAAAGCACAGATATGATTGTATTTGTATAAACGAGTGAAGTGTCCATGATGCCATGATGGTTTCAAGTTGCGTTGCGTTGCGTTTCTCTAGGCACCACACCCTCCTGAAGGATTGTTCTAAAATTCTCAAGGTGCTAAATTACAGGGCACTGCAAATAAAACTTTAGTCAATTAATAAAAAATCAGATTAGATATCTTAAAAATAACTTGATAAGGTATGCTCGCCCTCACCATCAACCACACAATATTAGACCACATTCCTATACCTTTCTAGGAATTCAGAGAAACAGTAGAACATTAGCTTCATGTGAAAAGAAAGTCATGTCATCAATTAATACAAGTTTGGATAATTCAACTTTACATTGCAATCATCGTGTAAATTTTCTATGCTTTATCTTGGCCGTAACACCTCACAGTACAGTTTCTTAAATTGAGATAGCAAATGTCATATTAGGATATCTCAAAAGAAACTCCTTAACAATGATACCACTACACAACACTAATTCAACAACAGGTTCTTTCAATGTAGGCATCATCAACTACAATGTAACTACAACAATACAACCGAAATGTATATACGACATAGGTCGTCCAACCATCCATGGAAGAACATCCCGAACCCATGAGAGGTTTGGTGCTCTCCTGCACTATGTGATAAATTACATAGAAGCAAACCTGAGTACTGTAGTATGTAAACTACACGGAAGAAGCTTTAGGTTTTCCTTCTCCAAGATCATGAATCTTAAGTTCAAATTGGTTTGTTCTTCCATTGTTGGTTCAGTTTTAAACCTGTCCGACCAATCTCCAGAGCCAAATTGAAAAAAAAAACAAAAAGATGATGATACATGGTAAGACATAATTCATTCATTTGCCATGAATACCATCCCAAATAAAAAACCAATTAATTTGGCAAATGGCACCGTAAAAAGGAATATTTCAGTAAATAGGTGGTGGGCATGAAGGAAAGAGCTTCTCTTCCTTGTATGAAATTAAATAAGAAAAATAAAGGCATAAGCATGCTGTCAAGATGAAGGGAAGTGGAGCATAGTGGGGAGGGTTCTACGACATACCACAGTGGATTCTTTTTCCACGTTGCTGTTGCTGGCTTTCCGCCTTGACCACGATGCTACCGCCGTAGGTTAGTTACAATTGAGCCTCAGCTTCGGTTGATATTGCAGCGGTGTGTCCGTGCCCGACAACGGCACCGTACCTCAGATCTGCATTGTCTTATCAACATGTTATCTTGATGCCAAAAAAGTCAATGTATGCTCTCCCAGAGAAGACACCCAATTTTGGGTTCCAAATCACTAATAAATCCTTATAATATTCATGTAGAGTCTACACCATCTTTCCAAGTTTCGACACAATCAAAATGCCTATCAAAAGAAAAAATAGCTTTGATGACAAAAATGGAACTTATTTACTATTTACGCTTGATATTTAACATAAGGAATCATTGCAATGAGATATGCGATAGTTAACAAAGACGTAAATGAGAGCAAAACCAAATTATTATAGTACAGGTCCTGATTGATTTCAACGGACCATGCAACTCTTTCTAGTACCCTAGAAAAAACAAACCTCCTTGTCCTCTTCTTAATTAGAACCCGATCAAGAGGGTGCAGAGATTTGTTCTCAGTAAAACACCACCTACAGCCCTATCTTGGTGCACATAAGATTGTCTTATAGCATGTGAAAAACATTAACTAAGTTAACGAGGCACATTTGAATTAACCTAGTAAAACATCAAGACCTAACAATAAAAACAGATTAGTCTAAAAAAATTTCCAATTAGACATTAGAAAACAAAAAGAAAAACATGACATACCTTCAAGAAGAGCTGAGCGGACATGTAAGAAGAATGGGGAATCAACATGAACATTCAGAAGGCACCATATTATTAGTGATAAGGAACAGTTACAACATGTGTGATAAGAGGATAAAAGCTAAGGAATAAATTGAAGTTCCTACATACATGCTCAACAACAACAAGAATAGTGCGGTTTTTATCCGTAGTGCCAACACCAACAGTAATTAGTTTGTGTTGGATGAATCAAATATCTCCTTCGTATCCTTCAATGCGGAGGCCAACTCCCAACTTCATGGGACAAAAGCAGAGTTGATGATTAGCATAGAAAAAGAAATTAAACCAAAAAGCATGAACCAAAAAGGACTGAAGGAGTTATCTTGTTGACCAACAAGGGCACCTGAAATGCCTAGGCAGCACCAGACAGTCATTTCCTGCACAAGCAGAAAGCACTCACCCAATTTATTTAAGTACCACACCAAATTCATATAAAATTCTCGTAGTATGACCGAAAAATTTTAGAGTTAAAAGGGGTTAAGTTTTTTTCAATCTATAGAAGCTCTCTATTTTGTTCAAGAAGCAATTCATCACATCTAATTTTGGAAACTTCTGGTTGCAACGCTTAAACCCAAATATGCAAAGACAAAAAAATTCTAGTTCAAGTCTCTTTTTTTGTGTTTTTGAAGTAAAATAGGAGGAAAGAATCCTACTACAGTTCATTTCTCCTTGCAAAAACCAGTAAATAGATAAAGCTAAGTGGGGAAATTATGAGCATCTCTACCTCGTTCTAGTCCAACAAGTCCCTGAGCAGGACAGGCAATAAGATAGAAATGGCAGTTAAGATATATAGTAAATAAGATCCATGTATACATCAAAGGTCAACCTTCTCTTCCTTCTCTTCCATGCTTTTACCGAATGGCACAATGGAAACTGGAATGAAGTAGCCTGTTACAGTTTTGCATCCTTCTTGATTCTCCTCTTCCTCATCGTTAGCTATCAATAATCATTAACTGGTTAGGCATTTCATCAAACAGAGTAAAGGTGGAAAGATGCATTTGAGATTTGTGGGATGCATGCTCTTAGCATTCCTCAAATCAACTCTATTCACCTGCAAATTTACCCCAAAAGAACGAACTGAATCTATGAACAATGATAGAACAACCAGATGGGCAATAGAGAAAATTACCATTCATCAGAAACTTTAGCAACAACTTCCTCTGTCAAAATCTACGTGACGAGCGGCTAGGAGGCCCAGGACGACATGAATCAACCTTAGCATCCTCTCTATCTCTCCTGTTGTTCTTGTTGTGGTGGGGTTGCACACTCTTCTCCACACTCTTCCATGCCTTCCGGTGCTACCAACGAACGCAGTAGTAGGAATGACAATGGGGTGCGGCCAGTTCCATCAAAAAACACTCAATCGAGCCAGTCAAGCGTAGAGCCCTACATAGCATTAACCATCGTGACGATGGTGCCTCGACGTGCATTATCTGCTTCGCCGGCCACATGCTCAGCCTAGAGCCACCACGCCTTGCTTCTCCTCAGTCGCCTAGCTCTGCCTTGGACTAGGGTTGACCACCTAGGCACCCAGCCCAATCGTGGCGACAAGGCTGTGGTGGGTGCCGTTTGCGCGTGGTGGAGGAAGATGGTGAGAGATGGGCGGTTAGTGAAGGTTTGTGCGAGGGCACGAGAAGGGGAACCCGGCGCGGAGGCGGTAGCGACAGCCCACCGTTGACATACATGTCGCTCCTCCTTATTTTCTGGATCCGGTTGACCTCAGATCTGGACATGCAGTTTCGACCTCATCCTGGCTTTCACTTGGCGCAGCGTGGAATGGAGTTAGGGGGATGGCAACACTGGGTAGGAGCTCCCAGCGGTGGCGCAAGAAGACAGTAACAGGGTAGTGGCGATGAGAGAAGCTCCCGACAGCAGCAAGGGGAGACGACGGGGCAACGACGTGGGGAGGAGGCTTAAGAGAGAGAGGAGGGGTGCTGTGTTTGATCGAGGGAGAGGGTAGATGTGGGGAGGTGGTTGCATTGTAGATGCGGGTGGTGGACGATGGCGGCTACCCTAGCGACAAGATCTGGACCGGTGCGAATTCACTGGCTCCGATACAACGATGATCATTCCCGGTGGGGTATGACCTACTCGGGTCATTCCCGCCGGCCAAGGGGGGGCTACAAGCATGCGGTGGTGGCGGTGGACTACTTCACCAAGTGGGTGGAAGCGGAGCCGTTACTGACAATCACATCTTTGGTGGTGCAAAAGTTCTTCTGGAAGAATATTGTGTGTCGCTTCGGAGTCTCGAAGGAGCTCACTATGGACAATGGGACTCAGTTTGATGCTTCCTCCTTCAGGGACTTTTGTGATTCAATTGGGACATCCCTCTGCTTCGCTTCAGTGGCTCACCCTAAGTCCAACGGGGCGGTCGAAAAGGCCAATGGCCTAATCCTCCAAGGCATCCGCCATTGACTCGAGAAGAGCACACTTAAGCGCGGGCTGTGGACGGAGGAACTCTTCAGTGTCCTGTGGGGGATGCGCATCACTACTAGCTACTCTACAGCGCGAACACCTTTCTCACTTGTGTACGGAGTGGAAGCGGTCCTCCCCGCAGAGACTCGCCACCGCTCCCTTCATGTGGAGATGCTCTCGGAGGCCCTACCCATCAATTTCACGGCAAACGAAGAAAATCACAAGATGAAAGTGGATTTTGCGGAGGTCCGTGATGCACTGTAAGGACCCGAATCCACTGATTCGAACCCACTGTGTTTACCGCACTAGTCCCAGGATCAACGCTAGTGCACACAGCTTAACATTGGTACATATCACATCATACACAACGATAATAGAATAATAGTTCATTCATTGATATATCTAAAGGTATGATCTTATGACCAACTTACATTATTAAGCCACGCAGGGCATGACTGAAAATATAAACTAGTAATTAAGCAGCGAAAAGTAGAAAACGTAGATAGCTCATCAGTTCACCACAGGCAACCGACAAGGCTCGGACCCTAATGACTCGTGTCTTCCTGAACTTAATCTTCCAACACAGGTGCAGATTCTTCAACTGTTGATTATTGTTGTTTGGCAAGGGTGAGTACTTAAGCACTCAACAAGTTGTGCACAGAATGCAATTCTATGTATCTATATGCAAGGCTTATTGCAATAAGCAGCATTTATGAACGAATACAGTAAATAGATTGTAAGACTGTAAAACAATTATCAATAGTAAATAAATTCAGTATTTCTCAAGTAAACCAAGTTTCCAACCCTAAGTCAAATTCCATCTTCCATATGGCATTCCGCCATCCCAACCAAGTTGTTCAATTAATTAAACTAACCCTTAACTGTAATTCCCGAGCATTGCTCAATACCGCGAGCACGGCTATCCGAATAGTTTCACACTCTGCAGAGGTTATGCACTTTACCCACGTGATACAACCAAACACCACCAAGGCGAGTGATTATAACAAAGCCTTTACAATGCGCTGGCTTAACCCGATACTACCCGCTAAGGTTTCAACACTGGTGGGTCTGAAAACCATAACCAGGGCCCCCCTCTTGCGTCATGTGAATTACACCATAACTCGGGAACTCACACCGACCACGATAGTACCAAAATCAAGACATTGCAAATTACTCAGCTAGGCTGGCCCATACCAGACATGTGGTTGCATGATTAACTCAGGTCAAAGGCTTGCAAGGTTAAGTCCTTAGTGTGATCAAGGCAAGACATCCACATACCCTCTGCCCATCGGGCCCACCTTGGCATACTCGCCCCTTGTCACTTGCCCCAATCTAAGTTATTATCACCCAGTTGATTACCAAGCACCACGTGCCATCAACAATTCAACATCGTTGCGTGACATGACTCGTCACAACAACTCAATCTCATCGTGTGATCCCACATGACACACAAGTTCATAACATTGTTCCATATTCCATTAATCAAGATTAATTATCAATGATTCTGACACATGTGATGACGTGGCATGACTAAGCAACTAATACGGACTAATCCTCCAATGTTGATTATAATTATTAACCAACTATATTTAACCAATCTAGGGTGACAATGGATCATGGCATACAATGACAAGGTAGGGTGTAGATCAATTTGGTATAATAGCTAAGCCCAATCTAATTTAAAACAATTGTATATTTGAAATATATGCAATAGGGTAAAACAAACATAGCAATTTTATAAACATGGGTTCAACATGATCAAAGCACAACTTGCCTTGGAATAGGTCCTGATCTGGTTCTGGAACTTGCTCTTGAGTTGCTGGATCTTCCTCCGAAGCGTCGCACAATTCAACGTCTACGCGTACTGAAGAAGAAAAGCAAATAAATGCCAAAATAGAGAGCAATTGAACTCCAAAAATCAATTAAAATTCTCCATTAAATAGATCTCAATTTTACAAATTTTTAGAAACTGGAATCACTCAAATCCGAGTTACGATGCAAAAGATATAGCCTTTTGAAGTTTGAAATAAATACTAAAAATACAGAAATTAGAAATTCGAAATTAACAGATTTATTTTTATACTGAAAAACAGATTATTGCGTCATCATGACGGCATGCTGACGTCAACCCTGGCGCCAACCAATCAGGCAGCGACACGTGTCCCGGGCGTATGGACTTGGTCCACGGCTCCCTCGGGTTCACGATGCACCCGGTCCATGGCGCCTCGGCTACTGAGCCTGACACGCGGCACGGTCAGATTGGCTGCGGCGACGGCACGATCCAGAGCGCATGAATTCGATCGGACGGCTAGTGATCGCGCGCAACGTGGTGGAACCTCAACCCTCCGCTACAGATCGGACGGTCCAAAGCTTACCCGACGACAATGGCGAAGCAGCGGTGAGGCAATCCACCGGAGACAAAG
Organism: Otatea glauca; assembly: GCA_036346275.1. Taxonomy (NCBI): domain Eukaryota; kingdom Viridiplantae; phylum Streptophyta; class Magnoliopsida; order Poales; family Poaceae; genus Otatea; species Otatea glauca. The sequence continues at coordinate 31,829,108 of CM070728.1, forward strand.
AAGAAACCCTGGCGATGGCGTTCCGGCGCGTTCCCGACGTGAAGAAGTGAAGTAGTCGCTGCGGCACACCTCGACGAGTTCGGATCTGGGACCAAAACGCCGAAAACCGACGAACCGGCGATGAACTCGAGCAAAAACCGCGGCGGCTGCAGAGCTTCAACTCCGACGAGCTCCCGGGCGCACTCCACGACGATTCTCGCGAAACCCCTCCGACCAAAAGATGCGGCGCACGATGAGGATTCTCGGGAAGGCTGCGGACCCCCTTAAATAGCCTCGACGGCCGCGCACGGCGCCTGGGATCCTAACCGACGCGGCGGCGGAGTCCTTCTCGGATACGGCGGCGGCGCCCGAGTCCTGCTCGGAGACGACGCATGGCGACCGTCCACGTGGCGCAACGGACGCACCAGATTTCCCCGACGAGATCCAATCTGGGCCTTCGCTTGAATCAACGGCTGCGATCGGTTAGGGTTACGAGAAGACACGTTCCACCCTGACCACGCGATCACAATCCTACGGCTTAGGCACCCTTGGCGACGTGGCAAGACGCAAGCCATACGATCGTGATCCAACGGCTCGACACGATTCCTTCTGGAGACATGGGCTAACGGGCGCATTACATCGATCAAGACGCAGCGTACGATGTATGGGCCGAGCCCAACACTGTTCACCGATTTTCAAAAGGATTTCCCATTTTAAATAATTCCAGAAATTCATTTTATTTATTTTAAGCGATAAAACTAATAGGAAAAATCCAAGAAAAAACTCAAAAATACTTTGAGACATTCTGGACTCAAATAAAATATTTTTGGCAAAACTTTATTTTAACTTTGCATAGATTTAAATAGATTTGAATAAAAGGCAATAAACTTGATTTCAAATTAATTCAAATAATTCCAGAAAAATCCAAATAAATTCCCGAAAATCACAAATGCACATTTAAGCAATAAAAACTTAAATAAAGCCAAATTTTGGGATGTTACATGCACCCTCATCAAGCATGTCACGTACGAACGAGAAGACGCTCGTTTCTACAACAACTGGGTGCGAGGGCGGACCTTCCTCCTGGGGGACTTGGTGCTAAAAAGGGTCATCGACCCAGGAGCCCAAGGGAAAGTCTCATACCCCACAGGCGTAACACTGCGGACGCGCCACGGGAGATCCCCTTATACCCCTACGGGTTTGCTACGGGAGGCTCCCTCCTGCCTCCGTGGGCATATATGGGAGGCCCCCTCCTACTCTCGCGGGCATATACGGGAGGCTCCCTTATGTCTCCATGGGCATGCTACGGGAGACTCCCTCCTACCCCCGCGGGCGTGCTATGAGAGGTTCCCTCATGCCTCCGCAAACGCATTTCGGGAGGCTCCCTCATACCCTTTGTGGGCGTGCTACGGGAGGTTCCCTCATGCCTTCGCGGGCGTGTTACAGGAGGCTCCCTCGTATCCCCGCGAACGTCACGAGAGGCTCCCTCCTACCCCTGCGGGCATATACGGGAGGCTCCCTCATGCCTCCGCGAGCGTGCTAGGGGGGCTCCCTCCTACCTCTGCGGGCGTCTATGGGAGGCTCCCTCCTACCCCCACAGGCGTGCTACGAAAGGTTCCCTCATGCCTCCGTGGGTGCATTTCAGGAGGCTCTCTCATAGCCCGCGGGCGTGCTACGGGAGGTTCCCTCATGCCTCCACGGGTGTGCTACGGGAGGCTCCCTCGTACCTCCGCAGGCTCTCTAGAGGAAGTACTCGGGATCTTCGGTCCTCCAAGGGGTCTCACCTCACCCTATGACCACAGGGCACTTAGTAAGTGCCCTAACCACGGGGCACTTGGCAAGCCCCTGACCACGGGGCACTTGGAAAGACCCACCTGACCGCAGGGCACTTGCCACTATTGAATACGAGCAGCTCAAGCACGCCTGGAACGCGGACATGTTCAAGAGGTTCTAAATTCAAGCTTTCTTGTACACCGCAACGGCACCTATCACGTATTGATGTAAACCCTTCTAAGGTCATCAATGCAGTATCAAATTAAGTCCCGCATGTCTTCTATCACTTGTGTGGTTGTCTTGATAGACCCATCCCCACACGTAGCTATGGGGGATGGGTTAGAACCTTGCATCCTCCGTAGGACATATCTATAGGGCGCATGGCCTCCAGAGCCTACCCCTAAAAAAGCCCCAAGCGGCCTAGACATTTCGTGTCTCCCTTAGACGGCCCCCTCCCTACTGAACCCAGGGAGCAGGGGACGACTTAAGGCATTTTGCCCAAATCATAGGGTGTTCCATGGCTTAGTCCCCCATGGACCCCTGGTGCTAAGCCAAAATGATCCCCAGGTCACAATCTCATACCCTCCGTGGGAAGCGACAGGAACCTTCTTATTGCAAGGAGCATAGCCCGGGAGACATCCCCTTCCCGGTGGGCACAAGTCTAAGCATCTTGGCGAATTCAAATAAGCAATTCACGACGCTCCTATGGGGGCTACGCCTTGAGCCAGACTCCCGATCCCCTAAATAAGGCCTTATAGATCGGTGCCCCTAAGTGGCCCATGGACCAAGACAAGGTTAAGGTCGCCCAAGGGCGACACGGGGACCGAGCCCCCTCGCTGTCGTGTGGAGAAAGAAACACTCCCGCGCTATCTAATGACAAGGGGGACTCGCCCCCTTCATACATAATATAAGATAAGTTAATTCCTCTCCCTTAGGGAGAAGTAACTATATGACCCTCTGGCGGGGATCCCGCGCCTTGGATCCCTCCTGGGATCAAAGGCACGATCATACCCCCCATAGAGTCGCCCAGTTCTGTGGCAGACCTTCTTTGGTGGGCATAATCAGCGTGGCGTCCGAACCCTCTGTGCACTTCATTTATAGCGGATACCAACTGCCCTCCAGGACACATCCTAGAACAAAGCATTGCAAAAGCCATAAGTCTTCCATATCATAACACCAAAGCAAGTTCATACAAATTGAGGAGAGCACACCCCCATTGACTGTCGTGAGCAAATCTTTTGGGCGTTAGCACAAGCGCCTGGGGGAAAAACCAATGGGGTGTGAGGGGGCCTGAGCGACCAAAGTGCGCAGGAGATGAGTCTCGGTGCCCAATCTAACGTCTCTCTTGGGCGCTCACCCAAGTCCCCAAGGGAAAGAAGGGCCACAAAATAGCAAGTCCCTTGATCCGTGACCTCCCCATAAGCTGCACTAGTTGTGGGCGTTCCAGAAGCGCCTCGTCTAGACAAGACGCCAAAATGGGCAGCAAGTTCGGTGCCCTATTGGCCTCGGAGCCCGAGACAGGCAGGGGTCCTGGCACTCCCCTAAGCATAGGGGGAAGGCCGACACCCAGCTTGGTATAGGGGGAGGGCCAGCATCCTCTGGACACCCGCGGTCCAAGAGGTCCAACCCTCACTCCCTTCAAGCAAAGAAGAAACAAGTAGAAAAGCAGGGCGCTGCCCCCGGACACCCACTCTAAGGTAGGCAGGTGACTCCCCAAAAACCAACCTGGGCGTTGGCCCAAGTGCTCGACAGAACCCTGCATGGGTGTTAGCCAAAGCGTACAATATGAGTCGAGGGAGACACCTAACTAGTGTGTCCTCCCTTGGCCTTGGGCACTTTAGCTAAGCGCAGGTAGGGGATATTGCGAGGGGGGGCTCTGCCTATCCAGAATGTGGTAATGTGCGAGCCCCTAGTCACCACTATAATGCCAGCCTAGGGCAGCCCGTGAAAGGATGCCAATGCTCATGGGGTAGAAATGGACGAAGAGAGTTTACCCTACGGGCTTAAACTTTCGGTGGCAATGTAGCGCACGAAAAGACAGCACGATAGCTCTCTCTTGCCCCTCGGTCATTCTAAAAAATACCCGAGGGACAACGGGGCTAGTGTTGAGGGGAAATTCCCTCATAACTCCATAGGCATGCCCCGTGGGTGTACCCTGTGGGAGGTCTCCTCAACCCCCGCGGCATACCTTTAGGGAGTACCCCGTGGGAGGTCTCCTCACGCCCTGCGGGCATACCTTCCAAGGCATACCCTGCAGGAGGTCTCTTCACGCCCCGCGGGCATACCTCCAGGGCGTACCCCACAGGAGGTCTCCTCACGTCCCATACCTCCAGCGCATACCCCGTGGGAGGTCTCCTCACGCCCCGTGGGCATACCTCCAAGGTGTACCCCGCGGGAGGTCCCCTCAAGCCCCGCGGGCATACCTCCAGGGCATACCCCTGTGAGCTCCGATGGCCCAGAAGGGAGGCCTCATTCACCCCGTGCCTCGCGGGCATGTGGACATGGGTCCGCGGGATGTTGAGAGGGTCTCCCTCACAAGCATGAGGGGAGGTCCCCTCGTGCCTCCTACGGGCGTGCTACGGGAGGCACCCCCTAATCCACGGGAGTCTACGGGAGGCACCCCCTACCCGGGACACTCCCTCCTACCCCGCAGATGTCTATGGGAGGCACCCTCCTACCCCACGGGCGTCTACGAGTGACTCCCTCCTACCCCGCGGGAGTCTACGGGAGGCACCCCCTACTCCGCGGGTGTCTACGGGAGACTCCCTCCTACTCCGTGGGAGTGCTCCAGGAGGCTTCTTCATGCCCCCGCGGGTGTGCTGTGGGAGGCTCCCTCGTACCCTCGCGGGTTCTCTAGAGGATATGTCCTGGGGGTCTCTGGTCCCCCAAGGGGTCTCACCAAGCCCTCTGGCCACAAGGTGCTTGGTAAGGCAAGGGCTTCTGGCCACAGGGCTCTTGGGAAGGCAAGGGCCCCTGGCCACTGAGCGGTTGGCAAGCCCCCTGGCCACATGGCGCTTAGCAAAGGCCTCAGACACGGGGCACTTGGCAAGATAAGGGCTCCTAGCCCCAAAGCACCTGGCAAGGGTCCTGCCCAGGAGGCTTGCACTTGGCAAGGGTCCTGCCCAGGAGGCTTGCACTTGGCAAGCCCCCTGGCCACAGGGCACTTGGCAAAACTCTTGGTTCAAGAGGATGCCCCCCAGACGCACATGGAGATGGGTGGGCACCCTTGAGCCGCTCGAGACCAACCGTCGAGTGGGGTCCCAATGTCCCCTGTGGGGCTTCGGAGTCAGAGGCCTACCCCTACGGGACGTTGATGTGGGATCCACTACCGCCACACGGGAATGACCAGGATGCCCCCGGTTGAGCTACTGTAGTAGGGGTAGGATGATACTTTGTGTAACAGGCTGGGCGCCTATAAAACCCCATTGTAACCCACGTTTGTAACCAGAGCTCTCATTGAATACAAAAACTACACAACTGGTGTATCCCTCGGGAGCTCGGATCAAGAGACCCCACCCTACTCCCCCTGGGGAACACACCGATAGGAGTATGGCACTTGCTTAGGCGCCTGAAACTGTATAAACCCTTGTGTCTACTCTCTTTTTTCTTTCGGACGTAGGCCCGTATGACGGCCGGCGTCCGCTCTCACTCTCGTGTCACGTTTCCGAACATACGACAGGTGGTATGAGACCCGAGTAGTGGTAACCAGTCCTCACACGGGTGTGCTCACATGGCGCAAGAGGGGGGCTCTGGATATGGTAACCAGTCCCACCAGTGTTGAAACCTTAGCGGATAGTACTGGGTTTAGATAGACATTAGAAAGACTTTGTTATAATCATTCGTCTTTGTGGTGTATGGTTGTATCTTGTGGGTAAAGTGTATAACCTTTGTAGAATGTAAAACCTATCCGAATAGCCGTGCTCGCGGTATTGAGCATTGCTCAGTGATTACAGTGAAGGGTTAGATTTTATTAAAAACAAATGTGGGTATGGATGTGAAATGTGGAACAAGGTTGTGAGTTGGTTATTGGAAAACAAATGAAAAATTCATTATTGTTATTATTTGTTTTATTGTATTTTAATCTATTTATGCTATTCTTTTACAAATGTTGTTTATGCAAATTAACCATGTCAGCATATCCTTTATAATAAGCCACACATATAATATATTAGACTTGCATTCTGTGCACGACTTGTTAAGTGCTTTATGTACTCACCCCCTTGCAACAAAATATCACCAGTTGGAGAAGAAGTAACACCTGCATTTGAGGAAGAGTATCAAGAAGAGGCGAATAACTAGGGTGCGAATCTTGTCAGTTGCCTGTGGCAGATTGAAGGGTTTCTACGCTTGTGTTTATTTTCGCTGCTATTTATTACTTTCAGTCTTAGTACTACGAGGCGTATTCATGTAAGATTGACCATATGGTCGAACCGTTATATTTAATATTGATGAAGTATTTATTACGTTACCGTTAAGTATGATTGTGATATTCATCAATGTTGAGCCTGTGTGCACTAGCGTGATCCTGGACTGGTGCAGAATACACAAAGGGTTCGAATTTGCACATTCGGGTCCCGACAGATGGTGAAAATACTTCTCACTGTGAAAGATTGGGAACAAACTAATCAACGTGCTCAACATACTACAGAAAATATTGAGCTGGCGGAGACGTTTGAAAATATTTATTTAGATAATCAAGAAGAATAATTGTAATCTTCACTTTTTTCCTGTATCACTGAGCTATTGGTTGTACTCTTTTTTCTTTGCCAAAGTTTTCTCGTGTTGAGTTTTTACTTGGCATAGTTTTTAACGAGGCAGTCAAACATCAATAAAACTCATTATTTAATACCAATTATTTGTCTCATTTTAGAATTTTTTTTGATTTTTTCATATTTTTCTATATTTTTTCTATTTTCTAATTTTTTTTAAATATTTTGGTACTAACAGACCAGTCCAGCCCGTTTAGATCCGTCGCACCTGTACCAGCACGACAGGCCCGTTAATTAGTCGAGCCAAAACGGGCTGGGCCGTGCCCCCGTTTGACCCACTCCAGAGGGAGCATCTCTACTAATTCTAATTAGGAGTTGGTGGTGGTCGTCCGTTCTCCTTCAGAGTATTTGATTCATTGGATCTGATATGAACGGCTGAGATGAAAGAGGATTTAACCTAATAGTCAAATCTTTTCGAAGGATTAAGCGTTTCTTACTATTGAAACATAACTAAAGTTAGTGTTATTTGCGAATAAATTTTTAGTCACAATTGAATTTTCGTTGCAACGCACGGGCACATGACTAATATAATAATAATAAAAAAGATCTTGCCGTCGTCAGTAGACATCAGCGTCTCGCGGCCGCGGCCGCAGCCTTAGCCTTCTATCTCCTCTTCCGCTTCTCCCGTTTCCGCCGTCTTCTTCCTCCTCAGTCCTCGCATCGCATCGAACCGAAGAATCCAAGCAATCCAATCCCACCTTTCTCTCTCTTCACACACACACAGACACACACTCTCTCTCTCTAGAATCCAAGAATCCCAAATCTTTAGCCGCCGCGCCGCATCAAGAACCCGCAAGAATCTAAGAGAAACACAGTCCAAGAAAGAATCTGCCATGGACACTGTCCCGCTGCTGCCGACCACCGCGCCGCCGCACCCGCTCCACCCGCTGCCGGAACACTCCCCGGTGTCCAACTTCTCCCCGCCGTCCTCACCCTGCCCTTCCCCGGCTTCCTCCTACAAGGAGCGCCTCATCTTCGGCCCCCACCACGCGCCTCCGCCTCCTCCTCCGCCACCGCTGCCGCACTCCCGCCACCGCGTCTCCACCGATGACCAGTTCTGTGACCTCGACCTCCCGTCCTGCTCCTCCTCCGCGACGCCCTCCCCTGCCTCCGACGAGGAGAACCCGCCGCCCAACCCGCCCTCGCTCTTCGACTTCCTCGGCGGCCGCACCAACCTCCACCGCTCCCGCACCGCCCCCGCCATCGCGCCGCTCAACGCCGCGGCGCTCGCAGCCGCCGCCGAGGCTGACCACCGCAACCCTCCGCCGCCTCCTCGGCGGCCGGCCATCGTTCTTCAAGCGTTCCTGTTTCTTCTCGCCTACCTCGCCCTGGGCGTCACCTTCTACGCCGCCGCGCCGGCCAACTTCACCTCCTCTGCCGGGCCAACGCACCCCGTTGCCGACGCGCTCTACTTTTGTATCGTCACGCTCTGCACAATCGGCTACGGGGACATCACCCCGGCCACCCCCGCCGCCAAGCTTTTCTCCATCTCTTTCGTCCTCGTTGGGTTCGGCTTCGTCGACATCCTCCTCTCCGGCATGGTCTCCTACGTGCTCGACCTACAGGAGCACCTCCTCATCACCGCGCTCAATAACCCTCGCTCTGCACGCAAGCACCGGCACAACTACATCTTTGACATCAAGAAGGGCCGGATGCGCGTGCGCATGAAGGTTGCGCTCGCGCTCGCCGTGTTGGCCATCTGCGTGGGCGTTGGGGCCGCGGTGCTCAGGAGGGTGGAGCGCTTGGGATGGCTCGATGCTCTTTACCTCGCGGTGATGTCGGTGACCACGGTCGGATACGGGGACCATGCGTTCCGGACACTGCCTGGGCGGCTTTTTGCGTCCGCCTGGCTGCTCGTGTCGACCCTAGCCGTGGCACGGGCATTCCTCTACTTGGCGGAGATGAGGATTGACAAGAGGCACCGCGCCATGGCCAACTGGGTGCTGTCAAGAGACATGACCGTGTCAGAGTTTCTCGCTGCGGATATCGACCACAATGGATATGTCACGTAAGTCGACGAGGCTTCAGCCCTTCTTTTCTTGCTTGCATTAACCACTTTGTGCAGTGAATTATGTGCGCAATTACTTCTTATTTTGTGCTGGAGATCATTTAGCAATTCAGCATGGAAATGGATGTTGGGGAGTAGATCATCCTGCAAAGAGGCTTTACTAGGTTATTTGCCAACATTAGGCAAAATGTGTGCCAGTTGGAAATCAGTACATTATGACATTATCAAAAAGATCAAGCAAATAAATAGTCACAACTCACAACTTACAGAAGATCTTAATGCCAGCTAGCTAATAGTCAGTGTATCATTCACATTGCTTGTTCACTAGGTTGTTGACTTATTTTGTTTGCTGCTCTCTAATTCTTGGATTGGACTATAGTTTATTTTAGTATAATGCAATTTAGTTGCAACTAACCTAAGGTTCAGTGGGGGCCTAATTTATGGAAAGGAATAAGAGGCAACTGAATGGTAAAGAGGTGCTTTTGGTTCAGAAACTAAGTTATCGATCTGCAATATTAGCTCGTAATGAGGTTTCTCAAAGAAATTTTAGCATTTCAGTTATAAGTATTTAGTGTGCAGGCACATAATTTGCACAAATGAGTTAATGTAATGGTCTTTAGTGGCTTGTTCGTTACATTTGGGGATTCAGGACACTGGTGCTTAAAATTTTTAACATAAAAGCAGAAAACAGAAAGGGGGAAAAGAACTCCTCAGCTTACTACTTAATATATGATTTTTTTTATTGTGATCTGAAAAGAAGTTCCTTTGAATATGGTGCTAGTGGAACATGTTGTAGGACGATATGTCCTATTTATGATGCTTGTGAATTGTGATCATGCAAATTCTTTTCTGTTAATATATAAAATTAATGTCATTGAAAAATTCATCATGTTGCCATGTTGGTGCAATGAATTATTCTTATCTTGTTTTCTGCTATTGCTTTATGTGTATTTCAGTAATGAGATACTATATAAAAATAATATAGTGTGCAATTATGGCTGTCAAGATAACCAAAAAAATACCAGATCCAAACAGCTTGACAGTTTGTCAACTCAGGAGCATGGCAGGATAAATTTAGAAAAAGTTTTCTTTGTAGACTATGGCCGTGTGACGAGAGGATGGTTTCTAGTAAAAGGAATAAGTCCACATTACACCCCCAAACTAATAAAAAAGTCCAAATAACCTCCCAAACTATAAAACCAGTTATTTAACACCCTCATCTATTAAACCCAGGTTAATTAACATCCTGTGGTGGTTTTGCTGACGTGGATTGTTCCAAGGCTGTTTTGGCCACATGGGCATGCATAGGTGGCAGGGGTGTTGTAGTCACGTAGCCTCAGCAACGGCCACTCCCCTCTCATGCAGATTCCACTGACGATGAGGGGCCGTGCTCCGCCATGTGCAACAAACGTTCTCGCCGCCTCCGCTTGTCGTTACCGTGGAATCCAGGGAGCTCTTTCCAAAATACTTGCTTCACACTATTTTTCACAAAACCACAAGTAAAATCCCCTTTTTAAATTGCATGATTCCTTCACAGAAGCACCGGCGCTGCCATCTTCCCCAATTCTGGCCAAAAACTACCACTGTGAACACCGTCCTTACTCCGGTGAGCTTCGCGCAAATCCCTCCCACTTGGAACATCCCTGCACTACCATCTTCCTTCCCCAACCTCTAATTTGGGCTCCCCCTTGCTAGGTCGCTGCCGCTACAATGTGCCATCCGCACCACCCTCGGCTCGCATCGCCACCCACCCCACTCACCTCCGCAGACCGCTCCGGTGAATTTCCCACCTCCTTTAGATGCTTGTGACGCGCTCAATTTCTTGATTTAGTGGTCATTTAGTTACCGCCATAGTAGCCTGTGCGCAGCTATTATCGCGCACAGCTGGCTAGCCACTGCAGACCACCTTCCGTCGCGCCATCACCACCCATGAGCTTGTAGTGGTTGTAGCAATCCATTTTTTTGGTTGTCGTCTGATGCCGTCGTTTCCCTCACCGGCGCTAAGCTCGGTAATGAGCACCCACGGCTGCCTGCACTTCGTTTCTCTATGTGTGCATTAAATTGTTTGGGGAAGAAGGTAAAGCAGTGGGCCCCACCACTTAGTGATTAGGCTGCCAAATGGGCCCAAAGCCAGCCACCTTTGCAAGTGAGCACGCCCAGGTGGCAAAACAGCCCAGGAAGATGGCCAAATCAGCAAAACCACCGAGCAAAACCACCACATGGTGTTAATTAACCTGGTTTTAATAGATGAGGGTGTTAAATAACCGGTTTGATGGTTTGGGGGGTTATTTGGACTTTTTTGATAGTTTGGAGGTGTAAATGGACTTATTCCTTCGTAAAACACAATAATAAGTATTAATGGAATTTCAAGAATCTGTAAATGAACCAATTTATGAATATCATGTATTCATGTTACATCGCAGCAACTTTTGTCTACCTTTAGCTTACTCAGTAATGTTTTTCTGTTGTGTGGCTACCCCTATGAGCTCATCACAAATGCATTATTTCGTGATATGTTAAGATATGAAGTATTTTTGAAGATATTAATTTATTATTTTGGTGTCTTTGTACGGGACTCCTTCCATAATGTTCTTTATTTATATATTGTGTTATCTTGGGAAACCTGTAATAAGTTCTTTATCGTGATATTTATTATTTGTATATACTATATTGTATTTATTTATCTTGTTCTGGGGTATTAACAATGTTTGCTGAGGTTTCTGCTACTGCAAGCATACATTGAATGAATCACTTTTGTTGTGGAAGTTCACTATGCATAAATTACTTGTTCCTTTGCCATAGTTTGCAAAATATTGATACTGTATTGAAAAATTTGAAAATATAGATATTTGATTACTCTGCAATGTATGTGCTTGGATGAATTATTCTGCAATGTATGTGCATGGATGAAATCAAGGTGCAGTACTGTAGTTATTGCAATTGTTCATCCACTGCCCTACACTTTAGGTTGGAAGAGAGGATTGTGTGGTAAGAGCATGTCACTTGATAACAGTAGACTAGGTGTAGCATGTATTATTTTTCTCTTGATTTTATATCTTATTGGTCTGTCCGTCTGTATGCAGAAGATGGCTGGACTAATATTGTGAAACAGAGGGAGCACTTTATAAGATATAATTAGACCTTTGCTTTTTCTTTCCAATGCATAGAAAAAGCTATTTCACCCAATCACTGCACTCTTCTGGGATATTTAATTGTTCACAATGATTTCTGCTCAGTTCTAATGAGTTTGCATCGGATAGTTTGTTGATTGGAGCTTTTCTTGTGTGCTTCTATACACCTGTAGTCCATCAACTTGGTTATTTTGATAATGTTTCAGTGCATTTAATTGTATGTGTAATTCTTTCAGAACCCATTGATGTTTCTTAACTCCACTGTTTTTCATAGATTTTTCTTCTATAAAAGAAATGTTGATGTGAACCGTTAAATTATTTTGATTGTGGGTATGGTTATTAACAAGTATTAACAGAAACTAAAGTGATGGTCTTTGGCGTGCATTTTTAATTATATTATACCCTTTTTAGCAAGCTTGATTTATGAAATGGTTGATAATTACTTTGCATCCATTTCTTGGCTCATTGATTTGAACCTTCTGTTGAAAAGTATCTGGTTGGTCTTCTGCTTGATGTGCTAGATTGAGTCCTGGAGATCAATTGACATAAGTGCATCAAAGTGATCTGCGTTTAGCACCACCTGGGAAGTGGAAACCTTTTAGTGTTTTTAGACAATAAAAGGTGGAAACTACACGCTTGTATAGCAGCCCAATATATAAATTGCCATTCTAACAAAGCATTTCAGAACACGATAATAAATCAGTAACATTTAGGATGTGATAGCTAAATAGCAGCCGATATGAATGATAGTACTCTCCTACAACAAAGCATTCTAACAAAGGATGTAATAAATCAGTAACATTGATTGTGCAAGACTGATTGGTACTCCTAAAATTGCATATTACTGCCTGCATTTAGTTACGACTGTTAACAACATATATTTCTTACTTGGTGCAAATGCAAAAGGAATTGTTCTCGAAATGCTTACAAAGTTATCTGTAAATGTTTCTCTTTCAATTATGATCATCTCTCATCTCTACTACTGCCTGCTCATTATGTAGGTGGATCCGAATACCAAACATAGGCCAAACATGCAGAATATTTTACTTTGCTGCCCTCTTTACCCATGTGGTAGCTACAACTATAAGCCTACAATATTAAAATTGTGTGCACACTCCACATATAGGTTGTAATCAATTTGAATTTTGCCTGATAGCTATATCCAGGTATTCATCATCACACAGAATTTGCCACAATGATTGAGTGCTATCCTCCTATGATAGCACGAATTTACATTGTTTCTCACAATTCTTGAAAGAGGATTTGTTTACTTTCATTTGGACAGCTTTCTTCTTTGTAACAGTTGCATTTGTTAATGTTTTGATTATTATTTATGTTATTCAGGAAATCGGAATTTGTAGTTTACAAGCTCAAGGAGATGGGAAAGATTTCTGATAAGGATATCATGATGATCTGTGACCAATTCCAAAGGCTGGACACAGGAAACTGTGGAAAGATTACACTTTCGGATCTTCTCGAGAGTCATCACCTGATCACTGACCCTATAGATATGAAAAAGGGGAAGAATTCATAGCAGATGCTGTAAGACACAGAACAAACATAAGAGTTGTAAGAATTTTGTGACTGTAAGATATTCAAAACCGGCAAGGTTAGAGCTATAGGAGGCTCTCTCCTACACAAAATGCGAAAAGGCAGAATTCATGGAAGGCAGGGTAGCTTCAGAAAATTTATAATTGCTCTCCAGTTATGATTCTACCCTAGAAAGGGTCCGAAGGATCATTGCTGTGAATAGATAGTTGTAAATACGAACAATTATACAGAACCATTTATTAAGATTCTTTAAAAATATATGGAGTTTAGGTGATTTTTTGAGCCTCTGTTTCTATCAAAATATTTCTGGACAAAGTCGAGTACTTCAGTTGCATGAGAATGATGTCAGATGTGGACCCTATGGTCCATATAATTCAGGTTGGTTCGTGACAGGAAGGATCAACGGCCCCTTTTTGTTTATATGTCTGCATTAGATACCAGACATTTTGCTTATGATTTGATGACGACGTTTTGTGACTTGCGCTAGCAAGGCAATATCAGCCGCTGTCAGGACGTTTATTTATTTGGACTGATTGGGGAAGACCTGGCCATTTCATTTTCTGGTTCAATTTTCTTCTGAAGATATTTCTTCGGTGTTGTAGAAGTGCGAGTGCGACTACGACCCCAGTTGGTAGCAGTTGCGCTACGCTATATAGATGAAGAACAGTGCAGAACATTTGCCATGATCCTAGGGCATTATAAGTCTTTCTTGGTTGCCGAATGCCATTATAGGAACTTCGAAATGTCTTCTGGTCTATGATTTCATATTGACATGGACCAAGAAGAATGCATAAACCAGATTGAACATCAGTACGAGGCTAGCGCTCGCGCACCATCGGCCTCGCTAGAGTCGGCGCTAGTCAAAAAATTCATGCAACAGATATATAACGAATTTGCAATATGAATCCATGGCGTCGAAATTCGTCAGCAAATGAGATGATCACATGTACAATCAGAATTTATTGTAGCACATTGGATAAGATGCGAACAACCTATGGAGCTTGAGATTCTCAAGAACAGCGAGATAAGATTGCATCACATCATATTTCAAAAAAAAAAAAAAAGATTGCATCACATCAGCTACTAGGATGAAGTTGCCGACGGTAGCAGGGTCTTCTTCTCCTTGGGCTGCAGCTCTGGAAAAAACCAAAAACAGAATCGCACAATCAGCAACTTTCTACTCCAAATTTAGAACTATAGTCTTAATAATTTGGAGTTTCTAAATTTGGAGTGAGAAACAATGGACTGATTGATTGGTTGGTTGATTTACTTGAGATGAGGGCCTTGGGGCGCTCCTTGAAGAGGATCTTGTGCCGAATGACGCCGATCACCTCCAGCTCCACCTCCGCCGCTGCCGCCGGTTCTTGACCGCCGTGCTCGAGCTCACCGGCATTCCCCTTCTTCTTCCTCAGCACCAGCAGAGGCTTCTTGAGCGTCACCTTCGTCCCGGAGAGCTCGTGGTATCCCACGGTGAAGGTATACCCAGCCTAGTAAGGTAAGATCACATCACACCGAGAACATCACCAAATCAAATGCCAAGAAAAGAAAGCAAATTGACAAAGACTTTTTGTGATGATTCTTGAGTTGTTGCCTTGGAAGAGGGGGAGGCAGCGGTGCAGAGCAGGCCGATGTGGAGGCCTTGGATGCGGCCGGAGAAGGAGGGCTGCGGCTGCACCACGCCCTGCAGCTCCACGACGGCCCACTCCGGGCACGACGACTCGCCGCACCCGCACCTCACCCGGATCTGCATCTCCCTCCGCGAAAGACGACTCTTGCTTGTCCGATCTGTATCTCGTTGGATTGGTGAATGGTGATCTGCTAGGCAATCAATGGATGCGAAGGGGAAGAAGATTTCTGGGTGCTGTCGCCTCACATGGGTACCAAATTGCCGCCCGCTTTCCCGCCTTTTTTTTCCTTGTTTCTGTTCAGTTCGCGCCAAAAAAAAAAAGAAAAGAAAAGAAGAAGAAAGAATCGATCCTCAGAATCTCATTCCCTGCTCTTTTTTTGAGATATGCAAATCTGGCCCAAACACATTTTTTATTTCTTTGCAAATCACGCTCGTACGCGAATGAATTTACAAAACTAGCTCCGACCCCGACTATAGAATCAACGCGGTCATCTGCCGCGCTCTCGTACTGCGGCATCGTAGCAGCACAATCCACCGCGACAAGTAGAGCTAGTCCATTGTAGTAGAAGAGCTGCCCCTGTTGAGGAACAGGTGCTTGCCAGGCTGCACAAATAGTGATTAAATAAGTAATTAGTCAATTAAGTGATTAATTGGTGACTAATTAATACAATTGATCGGCAGGGGTGCTAACCTGTCGTTGTCTCACGGCGTGGCAGCCCAGTGGGTCCTGCCCTACCGTGTTGATCGCCTGATCTACCATGGTGGAGGCCACTGCCGCACTCACAGCTCCTTGCTGCTGTAAGGGATAGGACTAGTTTTGCAAATTCGTTCGTAGGGATCCAGTTTTGCAAGAAAAGTGTGTTGTGGTGCCAAAAAAAGTGCTAGCTTCTTATTATGTATGCGTGGGGGGCCATGGCGCAAGCCATTGAATTTAAAGCTTGTCTTCCAGATCAAATCCTTCAGAGAAATCAGATGATCAGAAGCACAGCAGCTCGATGATGATCAGATGGTCCAAAAAGTATCTAGTCCAAGAATTCGAATGCAGTCAATCTCATTCTCATTCCCCTGTAAGTTCTGGAATCATCCTGTTGATAAAAGAAGAAAATCAACACTTGCCCAGGATAATTGGTGAGTAGTTCTCTTTCTTTTTGAAGAATTTCTCATTGTTACCGAGGGGAAGTCTAGCATCTCCCTTAGTCTCTTGGAATGGTTCGTTCTGGTACCGGGCTATACGGACATATCGTTTCGAGTTTAGCATAATAATATATATTTATAAGTATATATATATTTAATTATATGTACTCCAAAGTTCACTCGTAATATTACTTTAAATACATAGTAGTACTATAAAATATAACTTATAGTTCAATAAACCATATTATCAATTCGACCGACATGACTGGTATTGAAACCGATATAGCCGGTATTGAGACCAGTATGATGCATAGTGCAACTTTGTACCGGTTTAAGTACCGAAATGGTACCAGCCGATACGTACTGGTATTGATAAGTATGATTCTAGGGCTCCCACTCATTAGGCATGTCATTCAAGCAACACCCCAGCAGATGGCTGCAATAATCATACAGAAATTACAGCATGAAGAGATTCAGACAGAAGCATCCTGGTGGATCTTCAAAAAAGCTCTTGTTTCTGATCATTGAACACATAATGACAATATAATCGAAATAAACTTCATGTTAAAACTCTTGTCAAGTCAGGATTACTAGAAGAACAGAAGTTGAAAACATAGTAGTAACAGACTAACGACCTTCAAACATCTCAACTGATCTGCCAATTAACTTACACGTCACAAAGCTACAAACTTAAATAGCTGCCATGTATATCATGTAAACAATCACCTGAACACCTACAACTTTGTTTGCCAACATCTCCCTTGGGACAACAACATTCTACCAATAGCTAAAGACCGTGGATTAGAACACACACTGCGTCCTGAACAAACTAGCAAAGATGCGGTGAGGACAGAAGCACCGGAGACTAATGGCCTGAGTAGGACATTGAACATTGTTGGAACTCTGACCCTGAGCTCGACTCGAAGGTATGGTGCAGAAGGGCAAAGTCGGCCTCTGAGAATTCAGTGCCGCTGCCTCGCTGCCTCTTTGCTGCCCTCTCATGCTTTGGACTAACGGTGGGAGAAGCAGGCTGACAGTTGGAATCAGGAGTCAGTGGTTCACGCAGGGGGAGAGAATCATCATGACAGGGGCTCTTGGTTGCTTCTGCTCGGCCACCATTGTTCCTGGTAGGTACACCTTGAGTCGGAGATTCAGATGTAGGTGCAGGAGTTGAGGGTTCAGTCCTCTTGGAATCAGGGAATTGATCGCTTGATACTGTTACAGAAGCACCTAAAACAGGCGTTTCAGATTTTACACCACTGAGACGCTGCTGCTCTTCGATGATCTTCTCGAGGTACTTGCCCTGGGCCTCAATTCGCAACTGCAGCTGCCTTTGTACCTAAAGAAAATGTTTATCAGACCATCTTATTATTGATGTCTTGAATAGCATTATCAGTTCACTGATGAATCTACCTCTATGAAAGCGTGCAATGTATACATCTAATCAATATAAGGGTACAACCAATTTTTGGAAATATGAATGAGATTATAAATGAAAACACAAACAAGGTATGTAATGCAGACACGCAGCAATTACTAGAAGCATGGAGGCCAACAATTTGAAGAACCTGGTTTTGATCTTTGGCCAACTAAACTGATTTTACTATCATCTTTTGTGGTACATTGACACAGCATACACTGCAACAATGGGAAAATATAGAGACAACAAAAAATAAATGAGAAAACAGCAACATTGGATTCTATCTGTTTTGCCACACATGAATGCCTTTACAAATATTCACTAACAAGTGAGGCTCAGTAGCATCAATCAACCATGGGGCTTGCTGTATATTGGGTGTTTCATTAAAACTTTATGAATATTTGCATGCAAAACAATTTTCTTATATTTAGAATAAATGTTCATGCCCTCGTATATGTCCCCAGAGGTCCACTTTTTTTTTAGCAGACCCAGATCCCCATTTCATATAGTAGGCCCAAGATATATCCTGACAGAGTTACCACAAAAGACTTACTTCTAACTGTTCATGCAGCCGCTTTTGGACCTCCATCTGCAGCTTGATGGCTTCAGATATCTGCAATCCCCTGTCAAGAAAAAAGTTCAATGATCAAAGGTCGCAAGAAAAAGGTGTGGGAGACCAACAGCAACCAAAAGATGATGCAATTCACAAACATGAAATGGAAGTGTCCAATAAAAAACATGCCATACATTTCCAAATAATTGCCCAATACAGGGAGGATGGCATGGGTAAACCAACAAAAAACAGTGGAACCTAACAACAGAGAAATAGAAGGGACCAATAACAAATGCTTCATTTTTTTCATGAAATAAAAAACAAATGCTATTGATCACCTTGAAGTTATTTCAACGTTTTCACTTTTTTCTCTAACATCTAGCATTTATGAACCTCAGGATATTCAAGGTCAAAAAAGTGAATAGAAGAAGTTAATATCTGATTGACATAAAATGAAGTCACCACTTTCATTTTGCAGAAAATATCCATGAGTCTAAAGTAAGAGTGATTTCAATTTACTAGTTGCAGCCTATTCTAGCTGGATATTTCACATTTCTAACTACAATCACTGTGCGATATCTGTCTAACAGCATGCAAACAATTAGGGCAATAAAGTAGAGAGAGAGAGAGAGCTAATTACGCTAGACGAATTATCGCGGTAAATGATAAAATATTGCATACTTTCACCTCATACCATGCCAGTAACAAGAAAAAAAATGTCTAATCCCCCCCCCCCCTGGGGGGATAACAAGACTAATGTATACATACGAGGATCCCTCAAGTCCTGCAACAAAATCCCCTGGGTCATTGTTATCAGCCCTGTTACCTACACAAGAGATACAAATTAGGAAGAACTGAACCAATACTAGAGTACTACATAAATGACCATGTTCACCTACCATCAGTTGAAGAGTCGGGAATGTACTTTGCTAGCCTGTATTTCTAGAAACAGGAACAGAGGAATTATAGAAGATAAAATGAGAGTAACAAAAAATGTTAAAGAGTAAGTGACACTGAAACAAGATGTACCTGCAAGTGACTTTTCACATGATATATTGTCAATCCTTGTACACCCATAATCCTCAGAACTCCTTTAGGAGTTGCTCCTGTCGCATTTGAGGAATTCAGGTGTTAGCAGAAGCAGAAATTTACAAGACTATGTAGTAGGTACAATAGTATGTAAAGCTTCAAAGAACCAAAAGTAAATAGATCAGTACATCATAACACGCCATCAATGTGTATCACCTTTCTTTTGACAATGGCCCTAGAATAGTAGGATTGATGAACATCCTCTTCCAAGTGATTGGAGGCCTAAAATGTGAGTTCTCATTCTCTCAATTTAAGGGAAGGTTCTCATTTGACACAGCATCATGTCGAGACACAGTAGATTGGTACTTTTACATCTCATCCATTTTTCTTGAGAAAACAAAAGTCTATGGACTTTCTTAAATATTAAATTTATGAATTGTGTATATCTTATTTTTTTCAAGCTTATATGATGTTGTTCTTCAAACTTTTAATAAATCATCTTCCTACTTACAAAAAATATTTTACAAGAGCATAATTACATCTTATTGCCATTTTTTACATGAGTATGAATTCATACTTTCAAACTACATAAAAGAAACAACATTAAATAGGGTAAATCTGCACGTTATATAGAAAAACTGATGCAAAAGTATATGTCCTTCATTAAAAAAATCAAAAGTTACTAACTCCTGTAAAGCGATTATGCAGAAGGGCCTTGCTCTATATTTCTAATAAATATAAATCGAAGAAGAAATGAAGACACAATTGCAGTATTCACATACTATCAGGACCACCAAGTTGAGCAACAGCCTCGACAAATCGTTCATGCAGCTCATTTGTCCACCGTAAGCGTTGCCTTGCAGCCAAGTTAGGATTATTGTTTGCTTCATTATTCGGGCCCATATCGTTGCCACCTAATTCCATTTGCTGCAGGTGAATGACTGAGTTGCTACGAATTGGGCCAACACTAGATTCAGGTTTTGGTTGATACATTGTTCATCATCTGAAAACAAATGACATTGAAGAGCCAAATATTACATACTTTTTTGATAGAAGGGATAATATCACCTACACTCTAACAGGGATCAGAAACAATCATTTCCACTGATATACAAGTACAACAATATAACTAGTTAGTGCAAAGGTGCAACAACTATATTGCCACCTATCTTCTGAGGCAGTTCAACAGATTAAGAGGTTTATTCAACTTTTAATGTACGTCTCAGTAGTCAATGCCATATCGAGACATTGCGGAAAGAATTTACAGAGATGGGACTCAGAAGGACAACTCTCATGCAGAAACCCATGTAATTAAGGGAAGACTTGTCACATGTTAGCTAAAAAGACAAAGGATGGTGATCGATTTAGTAGATAAGCGCACTGATTGACTAAGAGAAACAGATGCCATTTATCATAAGATCAAACGTCACAAGTTATTCTAGTATTCTACCACAAAAGCTACCATGCACATACCATTTGCTGTTTCATCAGTCATCACCTTCAATACCTCTATCCTGTCATTCACAGACCGTGTTTGCTACGTGGCATCTCCACCCAAGTAACTGATCCTCAAAAAGGGCGGTAGGAAAGTTTGCAAAGCAACTCTATTTAACTGATAATCAAACCCAGCATGTTGTTAGGAGATGCTTTTCATGGTGACCATCAATGGCTTTATTTTTCCCTCCATTTACAGGCAAGCGATAAAAACAAGAACTCTATGGATGCTCATACTTTATCAGCTCAAGTAGATAAGGCAAGCATTATGGAAGCAACATCCAACACTACTACTAGTTACCAAATTTAGCAGGTTGTTGGGACATGTTCTTCAAGGCATCAATTAATAAGAAAAAATCAAGAAAGTAATGGTGAACTCAATGCCCAAGAGCCCCATCATACCAACAGAGTCCCAACCGGCCTGAATCATAGGCCATCCCCGGCAAAGGTGGGCCCACCCTTTCAGGCTCACGAAGATTCCTCTCACCCCCTTCTCTTTTTTTTCCCCTTTTCTTGTTCCTTCTTTACCCCAAATGGCACCGATCACTCGTCAAACTAACTTGGCAAAACAAGAACAGCGAAACAAATAAATTTGGGGAACTTTAACGTACCAAGGCCAAGAAACAGGCCGAATTCGCGGGTCGTCCACCAAATTCGGCCGCGGAACGCCCGAATTGGGGGAATTGGGGATGGGCGAGGTGCAGCTCAACCAGCAAGATCGGAACTTTGCGCCGCCAGTGGACCGATCGGGGGAAAGATCGGTGGGTTGGTGGTTTTTTTGGCTCTCGGCGAGCTGTGGAGAGAGAATTCAACGAGATTCTCCCTCCTCCGCCTCCCTGTTCCCCCTCTCTTCCCCGTGTGGCTGTGGTCTCTCTTTCGACGTGAGCCTACGGGAAGGGAGAGTATGCTGCCCGAACCTGAACCAAGGGCAGTTTATTTAACCGGTGCACTTTTCTCAGTTTGGTCCTTCTCTTGTTCTCCAATTGGATTTTGGGTGAGAAAATAGTATAGCAGTTGTTGGCAGCAGCATAGCTTTAGAAATCGAACCGGCCACAGGCTTTTTATCCACCCGCAGGTTTCGTGGTTGAAAAGAAAATAGAAGAGGAAAAACTAGTAATAGGATTAGGTAAAAAGAGTGTTAATACTAATAAACCTCAACCGTAAAATTGAACCGTTCCCTAGCAACAATGTCAGAAGAGCTATTGACGTGATCTATGTGTAATCAATGATAACCGCAAGCTCACGGGTTGGTCGCAGGTTTTCATCGGAGTATTCTAGGGCTACCGATCTCATAGAATAGTCGAGATTACAGTTAAGACAAACAATTACTACTAACAAGAACATTGTATGAAAGATTTAATCTCAAGAACTAAATTACAAGAGAATAGAAATCACCTAAGTTCTACCAAGGCTAATTGGTACCCCCCCATCTAGGCATCTAATTTCAGTGATTTATGTGTTTTGGTGGTTAATGATGTTTGAGTGTCAAGTGTATGTTTCAAGGTTTCAAATTGAGTTAGTTTTTGACATTGGCATTTTAGGAGTTCTTTGTATTGGTGGATCCCTATAAGGTATTATTGACAACAAAGCATGAAGATTAAGGACTTTGTGTCTAGAAATGATCCTAAGAGATGAGTTTGAATAATTTTAGGAATATGTTTTTTTTTGTTTTGGCCGTACTATTAAAGCGGGTTCAAGGCTAGTAGCTTGAGCTTGGTAAGGTTGAATAGCTAGTTGTGATGCACACTAGATCTTTCTAACTCATATCTAGTTAGAGAAAGCTAAGAAAGCAAATGAGTGTCAAATTTGGATTGTGTATAAGATTTCAAACTTGATCATAAAATTTAGTTAGGGTCGGATAATCCGACCCAGTCATACCATTTCAACAAAGGGTATGTCTTGGAAATTTCAATGGGGTCGGATGATCCGAGTGACCCAGAGCAATAGGTCGAATCAATTTCACAAAGGATATATATTGAAGTCTATATAGGAGTCGGATGATGTGAGTAACCTGGAGCAATGGATTGGATCAATCTCACATAGGATACATTTTGAGGTCTCAATGGGATCTGGATGATCCAAATATGTCGGATCATGATCATTCTGTCAAAGAGCTGCCTCAACTGATTTGCATGGGAGTAGATGATCCGAGTGAGTCGGACATTGTCCAGATCAATTTGACAGAGAAGGTGCTCCTGAGATTTTACATAGGCCCAAATGATCCAGGTGGGTCAGATGATCCAACTTGACGTGAACAATCCGACTATGCATAATGGTTATATTTTTTTTACCATTGGAAGCGTTTAAGCCGGATAATACAAGTGGGTTAGATGATTCGACTCAAGATATTTTGAAATATCTGTATCTACCGGCTAGTTTTTTAGGAGTGCAGCTATATACGAGCCTTGTGTGATTCATTTGAGAAGGTTAACGACTCCATCTCAGTATTCATCCTAGTGAGGACGTTAAGGGCACTTTGAAACTTGGATTGAATATCATTTGAGTGCTTGAGAGAGTAGATAGGCCTAACTTGTGCATCACTCCTAGTTGCTTGACCTTGCAAGGATCAAGTGAGCATTTTGGGCTCATTACACTTTCAGGTCAGTGACCATTAGACATCTTGGAGGCGTTTGGCTCAGTAACCTTCCTTGGAGGTACTTATGGAAGGCACTATGAGACTTGTGAAGGTTTGGAGCCCATTAATCCAGAGTGGAGAAGGACTACTATAAGTAGATGGTTCGATTCCTTGCACAGTTTCAAGTCAGAGCTAGACTCTTGTGAGAGTGCTCCAATGAGGAGTAGGGGGAGATCACCGACTCTGAGACCTCAGTAAAAAATTAGTTCTGCTTTTTGTCTCTTTTATGTTTCCATATTTACTTTGTTGTCTCTCAATTCCTATATTACTAAAATTGTGTTGGGTTGGAATTAGGTTACAAAATTTCAACTAGAAACCTGTAGCATCCCAAATTTTGACCTTTAAAAATGATTTTATGTAGTTTAGCCATCTAAAATTTCTCACCCATTTTTATTGGTAATTAAAGCTTAATTTGGTACTTTCATAAATCAAAAATAATCTAATATGATTAAATCCCAAGTCAACATTTGTCAAAAGTATTTTATTTGACTTCTTTGTGATTTAAAGTATTTTACAATTTTTTTTGGTAATTATTCATGTCCATTTGCTATCTTATTTGAACTCTTTTGATTTATCTGTATTTTCTAAAAATAAAACTAATTAAAATAAGGGAAAAAGGCTTTAGGCCGAAACCCTCTATGTTGGCCCATTTTTTCTTCCTTCGGCCTGGTCTGCTAACCAGTCGCCATCTCTCGCGTGCAGCCCAGCATGTGCCTCATGTCTTCCGCCCACAATCGCACCCCAACCTATGCCTCGCGCCTTGCCACCAAAAAGTGGGGCCTCCATGTCAGCGCACTATTTATCATCTCCTACCGGACTCCCATGTGGCATCATGTCCACCTCCTATTCTAGGTATAAATTTCTTGTCTATGCCTTGTATCTGCGTCACATGGAGCCCTGCAACCAAAACCCTAACCCTAGCTGCCAAGTCGAGTCACCGTCACCTCAAGATTTGAAGATCAAAGTTGCTCTGTTGCTAAGCTTCTTTGCTGGATTTTATCACCATCGCACGTTCTACAAGGTGCTCGCCTTCTTTCTATCAAAGCACCATTGGAGATCATCGTCACTGTCAAGCCTGCCACCGTCATCACTTTTGTAGCAACACCGCTCGCCGGAGGTCGCTGATGATTTCACCATCCACATCACTAGTTTCACCGCATTTGCTACCATGTCTTTTATTGCCAAAAAAATGCCATCTCTGGATTTGCGTTGTTGGTTGCCGCCATTCGCTAGTGATCATAGGTCCTAGTGTCACCATCAGTGACGTGTTGCCACATCACTGCCACACCAGCACCATGTGTTTACGCGTATTGCCGAGTCAGAAGCCATATCCTTGCCATGTTAGCTGCTAGGTCATTCCATGAGTGTGCCACGTTACCGCCACGTTAGCATGATGCTTACGTCATCAAACCCTAGATTGGTTTGGTAAACCTAGTCTACTGTGGACCAATTCTATGACATGTGGGGCCCATTTCTTAGTCTCACAATCTTTTCCAAAATTCTAGAAAATAAAAAGATTCCCAGAATATTACCCAATCCTACTTGTCAGTCTTGAAGGAAAGAATATTATCAGAATATTCTCTTTTCTTTCTCAATTTTAGTACTCCGTTTATTTTTATAAGGCGCGATTTGACTTGGTGTGGTCTTCAAAGTTGAACTTTGACCATTAATTTCTTTTGTAATATTTTGTCCATAGCTACAAAATCATGACCATAGAAAAGTGCTTTTAAATACAAATCTAATGTATTATTTTTGTGTCATATCATTTATATATTATTGAACTAATTGTTGGTCAACATTTACAAACTTAGAATCTCAAAATGCATGGACGTCTTATAAAATTTAACAAAGGGAGTATTTTCTTGTCCAATAAATCTTGTGAGAGCTCGTTCTCCTTCATACGAACTCCGATTGAGTCCGTTCAATTTCCTAAATTCATCTAAAATCAAGCCCTACATTCCTATGTATTTATTTTGATTTTTGGTTTTTTTTCTCTATTTGGTATTTATTTGCTTTTCGTTGTACATTTCGCATAAACGTTAAAGCACCGAGAGTGTTTGAAGTAGAAGAATTTGCTCAAATACAGACTAGAACCTATTCCAAGGAAAGTTGTACTTTGATCATGTTGGACTTAGTTTTATAAAATTTATTTTGTTTCAAATTATTGTATGCTAGTTCAAATTATCGCTTGTTTTATTATTTCTGGATTAGTTATGCAAACTATTTGAATTATGACTACCTTGTCATTTGTATGCCATGATCATTTGTCACTCTAGGTTGGTTAATTATTAGTTGGTCATAAATATGTAACCAATGTGGGTTGGTTCAAAAATGATTAGTGTGCCAACGGGTTATTGATATCATTTGGAAAGTGCAAATTCAAATATGATTAAGTGTCTATAGAATATCTTTGTGAAAAAGGTGTGTCATGTGTTGTCACACGATGAACTGTTATTGATGGCATGTGTTACACTATAATCAACAAGGGGTGGTAAATGATTTAAATAGGGGCAAGTGGTATGAAGCTGTGTGCTGGTGGGTCTATGTGACATTGAGTTGACATGATTTTGTGTCAATCATACTTCTGTGTGAAGTTGTATAGTTGATTGGGTAGTCCTGTCCTGGTTAATTAAGGACATAATCTTGTAAGTCATTGAACTGAGCTAAACATTCAACCACATGTCTGGAATAGAACAGACCTAACTCAATAAGTTACCGAGTCTTGACATATGATACCTCAGTGGGTAGGCTAAGCTATGTGATTAGGTGGAGGGTGTGTGCTGCAACGGCACCACATCTTGAATAATTATTGTTCTTAGTCCAATGGTGAGTCCCATATTAGACTTGCATTATGCACAACCTGTTGGGTACTTCATGTGCTCACTCTTGCAATAAACAACACTCAGTTGATGAAGAGGAGTCAACGCCTTCTATGGAGGAGGAGTATCGTGAAGGGGCTGAGTACTAGGACTCAAGCCCTAGTCGATTGGCTGTGGTAGATTGATGGGTCACATTGGAGTTTGTTTATCTTTTCCACTGCAGGTTATTTATTTAGCACTAAAGTCCTATGTCACATAAAAAGTGTAAACTCGACCATAAGGTCATAACATATATTTGCTTATTAAATATAGTTTGTTATTCTTATTCCGTTGTGTATGAAGATGATATTCTATATATGTTTTCATTGTGTGCACTAGCGTGATCCTGGACTAGTGCAGTACACACAAAGGGGTCCAGATTTGCATATTCGGGTTCCAACAGAGATGGTATTAGAGCCATATCAACCGTAGGTCTAAACCCTAGTAAGTTTGGCTGTTCCTAAGAAAATTCGAAATTATTTTCCAAAGAGAAAATCAACTTGATATAAGAAATCAATTGCTTGACTCATCTTGTCTCTCTTTACTCATCTCAATGTTGATCTTCTTTTCCCTCTTGCTAGTTTTAAATTGATTTCTTACATTGAGTTGTCTTTTAATAGATGGCGATGCTTCACACCTATGGACAATGGACATGAAGCCATGCTACTGAGTTACGGAGGATTTTGCAAGGGCTTGGAGATTATGAAGCCATTTTATAAGGGGACCAACTGGACAGTGAATGGTAGAAGCCGTGGAGTAGTGTGTAAGATCACTATCTATGCTAGAGAAAATGCCAAGGACAGTCATCCCACAGCCAAACTTTCCTTCCTTAGTCTTTCCAAAATCGGCTTTCCTTTCTTGTTGGTTACTCCATAGCCAATTTTATGGCTTTTGGATTCTTATGCGTTAACTTGGTCTTTCTGACTTTTCCCCAACTTCTATACCGACGTGATCAACTATTTTGCCTGCCAAAATTAGGTGGCAACAAATGCCCACCAATTTTTGTGAAGGTAAACACCTTTGTAAAAATGAAAATCACTAGAACATGTTGGCCCAATTTTCTTGATTTCCCAAATAATAGCTATCTCAACTCAGGGGTTGATTTAATATTTAGAAGATTTCTCTCAAAGAGTACTTTCATAATATTAAAAATTTTATTAGGTTTACATATATATTACAATATAAATTATTGGTCCACGTCGCGTTTAGACCGTATTGATGTCCAAAATGTTGCTCTTTGTGACCAGATATTGGTGGTTGTTTTATATGCTTTAATCACCCCATATTATTCTAATTTGCCTCATTATTTGTGCTAAATTGTGCCATTTGGTGACTAACCCTAACGAAATCCAAAGACATGTTGTATTATGTCTTTTTCGCAAGAAATTGGCTAAAAAATGCTGATAAAGAGTTGATCAAAATACATATATTATTTGCCCAAATAAGAGGTTTTACGCAAAAGTTATAAAGCCCAAAAGTTGTGAGAGGACCGGCCCACTAGGCCTACGTGGGCCTGCGCCCACCTTGCGCCGACTAGCGCCTAGAGAGTGCCACTCGGTGCTTAGACTCCAATTTGATATTTTGATGTTTTTGAAGCATCGAAAACTTACAGGAAGGTTTGAGAGTCTTGCATCAACCCACAATATCCCCTATGCCGCCCCGCACACTACCTTCGGATGCCTCGTTTCTAGTCATACAAGTTGGGGGAATTATTTTTAAATAATACATTTTTTAAAAGTAATTGCGACATTAATACGCGGATTAAAAAAATTGCAAAAATAATACTACGTCGCCGTACCGGTTGGCAAAAATCAGGTAGTCACCAGATGGTTCGGTGAAAATGGTATTTTCGCCAAACGGTGTGGCGAAAATAGCCTAATTGCGCAATTAAGGATGTCTGACAGAGGAAACGGCCGGGACACCCTATTTTCGCAAAATGGTGTGGCGAAAATAGGGTTTTCGCCGTATGGTGTGGCGACAACCTATTTTCGCCACACCATTTTGCGAAAATAGGTGGCTTTTTTGCCAGCTCAGTCCAATTCATTCGCGCGCAGAGGAAAAGAAAGAGGGCAGCGGCCAAGCGGGCGACTGGGCGAGCGGGCGACCGGCGGTGGGGAGAAAGAGAGAGGGAGGGAGGGAGGGAGAGAGAGAGGAGGGAGAAGAGAGAGAGAGGAGGCAGCGCACGAGAGGGAGAGAGGAGGAAGAAGAGAGGGAGAGAGAGAAAAAGGAGGAAGAAGAAAAAAAAAAGAAGAAGTTAATTTTGTATTTTTTTAATATTTATTTTTGTAGTTGTGTAGAAAAACATTGTAGGAAAATATTAGAATTGGTGTTAGATTTAATTTAATCAGTGCATCTATTTTAGGTTAGCGATATTTGATGTGTATTTTTATGTGGTAGTATCCGTAGCGAGATAGTTAATTAGCGTTCTTTAATTTATGTTAGTGAGATTACATGTTAGTGGTGATCTAAAAATTTATTTTGTATATATGATCGCAGTGATGTCGGATCCAGTGAAATTTAGGGTATATTATGGCGATGGTGAAATAAAAAGTACGCAGAATGGTGTTGATTTAAGCAACTTTCTGGTCACCATGATTGAGCACTCGTTCCCCGAAAGTGTTAGCATTCGTGATATAAAATTTTGGTTTACCCAATATTTTTCCCTGGATCCAAGCGTTTACTCTGTTACCATCCAAATCCTATTCACACGTAGCAAAATTGACCCGGCTATTTGGGAGTTAAAGAAAATAAATCGGACATACTTGTGACAGAAATGGTTAAGGTGGTGCAAGGGATCCCGTCTTGAATATGTGATGCTGGTGTAGGCTTGCCCTAGAGAAGAGGTGGATATTAGTGATATGGGCGAGAGCAGTACATCGGTTAGAGCTGAACAAGTTTAGAAAGTGGTGTCAATTGAGATAGCAGCGGGGGATGATAATAGAGATACAACAAACGCCGAAGGTCGGGCCGATGAAGGGGAGGAGATCGAGCAACTTGTTGATCATTTGGAGTTAGTGGACCGTATGGCGGCAGAAGATGAAGCTGAAATATTGGAATGTGATGATGACATCAGCGAAGATGACAAAGGGGAGGATGAGGATAATGATGAAATGCATGATAGTACTGGGGTAGCGGATATACCCATCCCTGACGAATGGAACAAGCAAAAAAAATCTGGTATGGAATTTTCGTGGGGCCATGAGTCGCGTTTGGAGTATGGTACCAATGCCATTCGGCTGAATCAAATATTCCCGAATAATTCTGAATTGAAGTTGGCAGTGAGGCTTTGGGCATTGTCGCAGCAGAGAGAGTTTCGGGTTGTCTTGTCCCGGCCAGATAGGTACACAGTGAAGTGCAGAACCGATGGATGTGCATTCCGAGTTCATGCATACAAGCCGAAATGCGAGACGTATTGGATTGCATCACGAGTAGAGGAGCACACATGCAGACTAGAAAATGTTCTGGTGAAACACCGCAATGCAGCTGTAATTGCTAGCGTGATGTTCAATGAAATCATTGAGAAGCGGGACATTGAGTGTTCGTATATTCAAAAAGCAATCTTAAGAACATTTAAGTACCAGATAAGTTACTCGATGGCCTGGCGTGCGAAGCAAAAAGCATTAGAGAAGAGGTTTGGTACATACGAGGCTTCGTATTGCAACCTACCTCGTGTGCTTGATGTCCTGAAGCAAACCAACCCTGGTACATACACCGCTTTCAACGAAAGTGAAGCAGATGGTAATGGGATCTGCACATTTTGTCGTGCGTTTTTTTCATTGGATCCTTGCATTGCGTCATTCAGGTATTGTCGTCCGTTGCTTTGTGTTGATGGTACATTCTTGACTGGAAAATATAAGGGACAGATTATAACGGTCATTGTAGTTGATGCGAACAACCACATACTTCTATTGGCCTTTGCTTTTGTTGAGGGTGAGAACCGGGATAGCTGGCTGTGGTTTTTCAGACATCTGAAATTCGGGGTAGTTATGATCGGCCCGACGTGTGCATCATTCATGATCGTCATAAAGGTATTCTTTCGGCAATTAAGACTCTGCAGGAGGATCCTGATGAGCCATTCCCATGGCATGACTTGCAGAGCAGGTGGTGCATGAGACACTTAGGAGCAAATTTCTTCAGGCAGTTCAGAAATAAGAAACTGATGAACCTATTTAAGAGGTTATGCAAATAGAATCAGGCACGTAAGTTCAACGCGTTATTGGCTGAGTTAGATAAGCACACTAGTGCACATATCGAAGAGATGAAGAAGCAACCACCTACGCCGAACGATTGCCCACCCAAAAGGCTAGGACCACTCAGGGAGCTCGATCCTCCAAATATGAGGAGACGATCGTCAAGGAACATAAAGTGTTTCTCGCACTGGATAGAGGCGGAGCCTCTAGAGAAGTGGGCATTGCTCCATGACACGGGGGGCGCCAGGTTAGTATAGTAAATTATGATATTTATGATGATTGAACAAATGGGGTTGTTGTACTAATTGATATGTGTTGATCAGGTTTGGTGTCATGACAACAAATATAGCCGAGGTTTACAATTAAGTCATAAGAGGCCTCCGTCCGCTACCACTTGTGGCCATCCTGGAAGGCATGTTGCACAGCATCGTTGCCTATTTCCAGAAAAGGCATGCAGAGGCTGTTCTTCATGCCACGACATTGCAAACGCCGTATTGTTGGTGGATGATGACCTACATGGAGGAACGAACCATTAAAGCTCAGCAGCATGTAGTGCGTAGCTTCGGAATTACTAAGTACCGCTTTGAAGTGACTCTTTGGTGCAAAGGGGGATTGTGAATCAATACAACAGTTATTACACACGAGGTTAATCTAGGCCAAGAGGCCACTGGATGGTGTGAATGCACCTGCAACAAGCCAAGACTTCTTTATATTCCTTGCTCACATGTCATGGCTGCTTGTGGGCAAATTGGGATGAACACGTCGCAATACGTGTCCCCTTTCTACTTGAAGGATCATGTGGTCCATACCTGGTCCGGTGAGTTCCGTGGTTTCCGTACACACAGTGATTTCAGTGTGATTAACAGATATGAGCGCATCTGTCTATCGGATCCAACCTTGCGGAGGTGTGCGGAAGGGCTGGCTGGTCGTCCACAGAGTAGGAGTATTCGTAACGACATGGATGAATATGAAGTGGGTGGCTATGTTAGGAGGTGTTCAGAGTGCGATGAGTATGGGTATAAGATAAAGCAATGCCGGTAGCATGTGTGATGGGTCGAATCCACCAACTCGTCGTGGTTATGCCATGTGATGTGTGTCGAAGTAATGTGTACTGTCAGTTATGTATCGAATTATATAATTTTATTCATGTTTGTGGGATGTTATGTAATATTATTTAAGTTGGAAGATTATGACTTTCCATAGATATATATATAGTGTTTGTCATAAATTTTGTAGTATTATTTATGTTGTACGCTTCTGTCCTTTGAATATATATATCATGGTTATTATATGTCTTGTGTAATAAATGGTTCATTATTTACTTGCAGGGATGGAGCAGCCCGACTCACTTCTGGACTCTGCCTTGGACCGGCGACACCATGCGTTCGTCCACACGACAGTAGGCAATGACAAGGTGCCTCTGCTGTGGATCCGAGTGCCTAAGAAGGCATGGTGCGTTGACCCACGCTTCCACACCAAGTAAGTTGCACTACGTTTACATATTCTATTGTTCACATAGTTTTAGGTTGTATGACTTATATTTAAATAATGCAACTGTTTTTTTGCATCCATAGGTTGGCACGTGCTGGCTTGCTTCCTCTTGTTCACATGGTTGAGGGGTCAGCTGAGGACGCAGGTGTGCCGATGAACAGGGCGAGGGTGAGGATGGTCCAGAGCGGTCGCGACGTTTTCTGTTCGACCGTTCCCTACTGGCGTCTTTGGTCGACCGTTGGAGGCCAGAGACGCACACTTTTCACCTTCCCTTCGGCGAGGTGACGATGACGCTGCAGGACATCACCATGCTTACTGGGTTGCCGATCGTTGAGACAATGATCGGACCCTCGGTGACTCCTGCTGGGTGGGTGGCGGACTTGGAGGAGAGGTTCGCCGGAGTGGTGCCCCTTGATCCAGAAATACGGATCGGTAAGAGGCACGGCCATCGAGGAGGTGGTTGGCCCAGTTTGAGGTTATTACTTGTACATAAACATATTATTCTAGTTTTATATAACATTAACCTGATATTACACAATTTTAATTGTCATAGGTGCAACGGATTGCGGTGATGCCCACGGACTACCAGGTTGCACGGCACCTTGAGGCCTATCTGCTTTGGTTGTTCGGGTGCATGATGTTCACGTCCACACACGGCGACAGTGTCAACGCGCGTTGGATAGCCTATGCACGGGCTATTACCGATGCTGAGCTCGACGATGTACCACAGGTATCCTAGGGTTTGGCGGTTCTTGCTGCCACGTACCGCGCCCTTTGCGACGTGTGCGTGAAGAAAAGCAAGTCCGCCAATCTCGCTGGGATGCCTCTTCTTCTTTAGCTCTAGTCGTTCGAGCGCTTTCTTGTGGGTCGACCCTATGTCGAGCCTCAACACTACACCGCCAACATGTACGGAGGCGATGCGATCGACCATCCGACGATGGGCTCCCTTTGGACTAGGCGATGGGTACGTCCTTCTGAGTATTTATCCAGTTTTAATTGCAATCGCATTTGATTACCAAATTTTTTTGTACTGCAGCCAAAGTAGGCAGGGCTGCAGGTATGTTCGGCATACCACTCCTTCACGGAGGCGTTTGACCACCTAAGTGCGGAGCAGGTGATCTAGGACCCCTACAACGACCGTCGTGTAGTGGAGAGAGCCATGGCAGGAGGGGTCTCTGCACTATGCTACAGGGACCAAGCTTACTAGCTTACCAGGAGGAAGCTCATCTTCGATGTCTTCGTGGAGGACTACGCGCCGCAGCGAGTCATGAGGTAATTTGGACTTCGCCAGCTGGTCCCTGTTCCTTCAGGGGATCGTGTGCCAGAGAGAGTGCACTCGTGAGTTACTCGCCCACTACAATTATAATAAATGCTTATGTTATATTTGTAATAATGTGGATTTCTCTTCAGGTTCGCCACCCAGGGACCTCAGAAGACCATGGCGACCTTGGCTCGGAGGATGGAGCTGTGGCTCGCCCAGTGGGATAGGGCACTAGAGGATGTCGTTGACGAGGACACACCATATGACTACTCCTCCTACGAGCAGTACCTAGCCTGGTATGTGCCACGGACGCGTACTCGTCTCGTACTTGGGGAGGAGCCACCCACCCACACGTACGCTTCGAGCGTGGCGGACTTGTACCCGGTCCAGGTAGGAGCAGCCATGCACGCGATGATAAGTCTTACTTCGTAAGTTATATCATCTGTTCGTTACGCTATGTCGTTGTGTTTATGATTTGTTCGCACGTGGCAGGTGGACCACGCTAGGGACTTGCACCAGCATGGGCACAACATTTTGAGTAGGCTGCGGGACGGAGTTGCTGTCACACTAGACGAGATGACAGAAGCATGGAGACGCATGGTGGCTGGGACTCGACGGATCGTGGAGCTCGATTCTTGTCAGCAGGTGGACGTGACTAACTGTGGTACCTCATCCAGGCCGCTATGCGTGCCTTCTTACCACACACCCGCCCTAGCTCCTCCCTACGCAGTGGAGGCGGAGTCCAGCTTTCACACCCCTGTGCCTCTGGCCCCATACGTGGCTGGAGGGTCCAGTTGGTAGGCACCACGCGGGCCCATCATGGTCCCCACACCAGGTAAGTCGAGCAATATTCAATTGTTGACATTTGGTATAAGTATCACCTGATTATGATTACATGTTACTACCGAATGCGCAGTTGCCCACAGGTTGGAGGACAATTCGCTTCGTCGCCTCACTCATCAGGGCACGCTGCTGATTAGTTCTCTTGGGCGGATCAGTTCTTTTCTGGCACGCAGTTCACGCAGCCCCCTCCAGCGATACAGTCCATGCAGCCCCCTCCAGCGACGCAGATGACGCAGCAGGACTACGGCACCTCCTACGGGTACGCGTTTCCTCCCTGCGAGCATCGCCGGTGTAGCGGTACAGCCCTTCGGATTATGGGCAGGCGCGACCGTCCCAGGAGCTTCACACACGACCTCAGGACGATGCACTGGCTTCAGCACGTAGAGCAAAGAGAGGGCGTCGTAGGGGTAGGGGTGCTCAGGGGGTGGTTAGGGGTAGCACCTTATTTTGTTGTCATCATATACATGTTTCATACTTCCTCACTTAATGTATGATTTACTATTTCACACCATTTATTTTTCTACGCTCGCATTTTATTTCATTCATCGTAATCTGTTTCCTAGAATAGAACCGTATCATCGCCCTACGAACAGGCGTTTCCACTAGGCGTTTCGAAGTATGATAAGGTTCTCGGTCCACGTCGTATGAAAAAGATGTTCTGGATATTTTTCATCCCTTTTCTCACATCGGCCTGAAAAAAGGCTCTGAGACCGACTAGACAAGTCACTGGTATCATCCATCATCTTTTGCAGTGACAAGTTACAACACTGCCCAATGCTTCAAACTTTTTCAGGCCGATTTTACAATAATAGGCCATCACTTTTGCCAGACTGATTTCACAACACGCTACCATCAGCTTTGTCAGTCCTAACACATTTCATGCACGACTACCTTTTCAGCCCGACTTACAACACACTCCGGCATTTTTCTATCCATCTGTACGTTTCAATCTTACATTCCAACACTTAGTCCATACACCACCATTTCGAGTCTATAAAAGGCCAAACCGCAGGCACACACCTGCAGCTCCCACTCACACTTCTTCACCATGGCTGGTCCTCTAGCAGAGCATTTCCATGGACACCCAATATGAGCAGCGTAGCTCTCAATTACACGTTGAAGGTTACGCGTGGTGGGATGGACAATCCATTCAAGGAGGAGAACCTAAGTAAAGTGGTGTCCAAATTGCAAGAGTGGCGCCCGATATTACGGAGCCATAACTTGACAACCTCTAGCCTGAACCTTGTGACCTCCAACGACCTGAAGGCACACTTGCAATGGTGGTGTCAAAGATATTTCAGGATGTGCGAACTAGCCGACCACCCTTCTGCTACATGTTTCTCTAGAAGATATTACAGGGGACTAATGTTGTCCGATCGGTATGTAGAGCATATTAAGGTTAGTTATTTTATATTTGTTCACCTTACTAATTTTTTACCATTATACATGAGTTCACTACTTCGTATGCTCGTCTTGCGTGTTAGTCATTCTCAGAGGATGAAGAGTTGCTGAACAAAGATATCATAGAATTCTTAGCGATGTATATGCTCTTCGGCGGGGGTGTGATGCCTGGTTCACGTAAAAGATACAGAAGCGGATCTAACTGGAGGGTTAGAGATCGACACAGTACTTTTGCAGCATCAAGTTCAAGAGGTCGTTCAACCACCACCAGAGGGGGGTTTGCTCATAACTATGCAAATGATGATGACGATTTCGTATCACCTCCACCTCGACGTTCAAGCACTTCCACAGCAGGCTGTTCAAGAAACAATGCAAGAGAACGTTCAAACTGCACTAGAGGCGGGATAGTTCTCAACCACAAATGACGATGACAATTTCGTATCACCTCCACCTCGACGTTCAAGCACTTCCACCAATAGATGACTTTTATCTTTGTCAACATGCCCTATACCGAAGACTATGGCCATATAATGTATGATTTTGTGTCTTATGTTGTATCCCAGTTTTATCAATTCTCTAAGGCATGTACGTACCTATGTTGTATCGTAGTTTTATGAATATCAATGTCAGGTTTTATTTGTCGTCAAATTTGTCGCACATCGAAAGACGAACAACGAAATTTGGTTTTTTCCCCCAAAATAATTAACTGACAAATAATTTTTTAATGCAATAAATAAATATCATCGACACATACAATTAATTTTTCCAAATTAATTGACCCTGCTTTGAACTATACAATTCTACGACCCGTTAAAATAACACTGACGATTTTTTCTCGTAAATTAAATTTCCTCTAAAAATTTTTTGATCGAATTTATAATTTTTTCGGGCAACTTCTTCCTGTCGTTCTATGGTCAGGCGACTAAGGTGTATTCTTCCAATTTTTTTAGCGCAACATATATTTCTCCGATTTTAATAAAAAATTGTATACTTACAAAAAAAATTTCTACATAAATTATCACCGACAAATATGAATTTTTCTTCATTTATTGACCCTACTTTTAACTACATGAATTATCATCGACAAATTTATTATTTGAAAATATTTCGCAATTACTTTAAAAAACCACCTATTTTCGCCAAATGGTGTGGTGAAAATAGGTTGTCGCCACACCATACGGCGAAAACCCTATTTTCGCCACACCATTTGGCGAAAATAGGGTGTCCCAGCCGTTTTCTCTGTCAGACGTCCTTAATTGCGCAATTAGGCTATTTTCATCGAACCATCTGGTGACTACCTGATTTTCGCCAACCGGTACGGCGACGTAGTATTATTTTTGTAATTTTTTAATCCGCGTATTAATGTCGCAATTACTTTTAAAAAATGGATTTTTTAAAAAAATTCCAAGTTGGGGACATCTCTCTCCCTGAGCCTAGATGTGCTCTCATTTTCAGTGATTCAAATGAAGGTTATGACTAGAAAAAAAAATGTTCAGATATATGAATTTCAGCAATTTCATTTATGGATTACCGCCTGTCTCAGAGTAACACACCCAAACTGAATTTTGGATAATGAAAGAAGGGAAGCACTCAAATTTGAGCAATAAAAACAAGAAGACGAAAAGAATAGGATGTGATGTCTTTTTCCACTTCTCCAATCAACACCAGGGGAAAAAACATTTTCATCACAGAACAATGTAACGGATTGATCGAAATCGACGACCATTTCGGAATGTAGTATGCTATTACAATTTGAGGGTTTTTATTTACTAGAAGACTACTGTATCGTTTGGAGTGTGGGAATTTCGTAAGAATCTTGAGAAAATATTATTATTTTTATGTGAAATTCTTGCATTTCAAATCAGGCCTAGCGAAGTATACATTGAGGATCTTAAGATAAGATCCTGACTCTAAATGCACTAGTTGCATACAAGCTAATTGTTGTCGACAACAACACAAGGTTAGAGTATTTTTGGATTTGGAGATTTCCATTGCAGGAATCTTTCCGAAATATTCCCTTCACATTATCCTTAGACTAGTCACTTTCTTTTGCTTATCTGCCCCCTGTAAGTTTTTCTTTTTCCTTTTGCAAATCTATCATATCTGTACATGTGTTGGCGTCAAAAACTTGATGTAGGGTTTCTGACAGCAGCACACCAGACGAACACCGGGTTCAGAGCGTGCCAGTTGATTTGACCTATAACCGACAAGGTAAAAATATAAAATTAACTCAAAGCCGATCGTAACGATCAATCGGCTTAGACTCAATCAGCTTGAAGCCGATTAAGATCAAAGTAACAGGGTAAGTCTAATTAGCCGATTAAAGCTAATTAAAGGATAAATGTAGATCGATTCTGAAGAAGGCGATGCGCAACAAAATCAGAACAAATCAAACCTGGGGGTGTAATTGACGAAGATCAACAATCGGCGATGCGCAACTTTATTGATCAAAATCGATTACAAAGAGATCTAAGTTACAGAAGCTACTCCTAGTCGACAAGAAGGAAGAAAGTAAAAGCTGGTTGATTGTATTGTGTTGTTGTTTCGCAGCTTGCTCTAGTCCTTCTTTTATACCCTTCGGCCGATCGTGTCTGACTACAACACGTTTCAAGTTTTGATCCGTATCGGTCTTATCTCGGACAGTTATTTCCTTAAAGATCTTGTCGTTACCAAAATATCTTCAAACCTTTTCATCTTGTCCGTTAATTCCGTATCTTTGATTTTATTGCCGATTTTGACCAGACTTGCCAAATTTTGGTGCAAACATATGCCCCCCATTTTTGAGAGATGACTTGTCATCTGTCAAAAATCGCAATTTTATCGGCTTTTTTCAATCGGCTAACTGTTGAAC
This sequence comes from Otatea glauca, assembly GCA_036346275.1. NCBI lineage: Eukaryota > Viridiplantae > Streptophyta > Magnoliopsida > Poales > Poaceae > Otatea > Otatea glauca. The sequence continues at coordinate 31,867,106 of CM070728.1, forward strand.
TTCGCTCAATAACTGCTACTTTATTCGCGCCGTAATTCTCTGACGTGCGGGTAGTGCGTTTTAACTACTCGCGCCTTTAGAGATTCACTTCCCGCCGCTTCAAATTTTCACCATGCTATAAAATACGGCCCCCACTTCAGTCATTCTTCCCGCGCACAAGCTCTCGATTTGTCAGCAACCGGCTTAAGCTTCCTATTTGAAGTACTTCCGAGGCAATCCTTTGGCTCATCCATCTTTCTTCATCGGCTGTAATGGACCCTAGCCAGGTACTTATTCCGATCCCATACAAAGAATGACCAATACTTTTGGGTCCTTTGGGAAATCTAGATGTCCATACTGTAACAAACCAAGAAGTCCCTCGTTTACCTCTACGTAATTCTTTGGTCACAATATAGAGGTTGGAACAAAGTTTGATCGGCCGATGACTCTCAAAGGATGGAGGAATTGGTTTATCAGGATAGCAGCCCAAAAGAGGGGTGAATGGGAGAGAATGGGCATAGCCAAGTGTATTCCACTTTCTTTAGCCGACCCAGAAGCCAACGAGCCCTTGGTGGCCACGGCCTGTTATTTTTGGTCAGACTGTTTTAATGCCTTCTTGTTCCGTACCGGTTCCATCGGCCCAACTCTTTTAGATGTTGCTCAATTGTGCTGTCTTCGGCCAGATGGAGAACAAGTATCGGTTTTAGCGGAAAACCAAAATATAAACTTATCCGATCTAAGGGGGAAGGTTGGGCCAAATACATTGGAAATAATAACAAGATTAATGGCCCAGTATCGGACGAAGAGCATGTCGCCTTTCTAAATCTTTGGCTAGACCGTTTTTTGTTCTGTGGAGCATTTCTTGGACCAACTCAGGTTTATCAAGTGATAGCAGAGCAACTTGTTGAAGGCCGTCGGCTAGCTCTAGGAAAAATCTTCTTGGGTGCTGTGTATCAGATGCTTTACATAATAAGAAGTCGGCTTTATACTGGTTTTGGGAAATTCACCGTCAGTAATGTAGGTGATCCGATGTGGTTCATACAAATATGGCTATACTGCTTATTCAGTCGTCCTTTTAATTTGGATTCAGCCGATGAGACTCCTTTTCCAAGGGATGACATACCAGAGGGGGCACCTATCCAATTTAGAGAATGCCGATCTTTTGGTGAGAGGTTTATAATGTGCTCCAGTAATGAGACAAGGATTTCTCCCGATAGCTGCAGAAGATTCTTGTCTTTCTTTTTGCAATTAGATACCGAAGATTTCAAGTAGCAAGACTTCTTCAGTTATGGTGCTAAAGCCGATTTTTCTTGGCCTTCATTTCTTCACCTGGAAGCCGATAGTTCTTTGATGCCTCAGGAGACTTTGGATTTATATAGAATTTTCATTTCTCCGTGCATTTTCCATGTCGGCCTTCATACTAGGAATCGGACATTCCAACCTTCATACGAGTTTTACCATCCTTCAGTTTATGCAAGACAGCTTGGTTTCGGCCAGGTAATTCCAAGTTTGCCGCTTCTAGATCGGCTTCAACCTAGAGCCAGGATCCGCAATGCCACATCAGCGAGGTTAGTTTTGGAATTAGCCGATGAGCTTCATCTTGATCTCCCCACTTCCACCGAACGCCACGAAAGGCGGGAGGTTTCACAACATGGTGGTCGGCTATTGCCTTGAGTGCTCAGACATGGAGAAGACTCGCCGCTTATAATCAAGGAATTCTTTCCAAATCTGCCAGAGCCATCCTTAGTGTCTAACAATGATTCTAGCGGTGAAGCTAGCTCATCGGGTTACACTAACACGAGTTTAGTAGATAAGGTATCGGCTTGAATAATCTTGTCTTGCACATCGGTCTTTCACGGATGCATTTTCTAATCACTTTTACTACGCAGATTGCGTGCTAAGGATGTCGGCAAAAGCTCATCTCTCGTCAATCGGGAAATAGCCAAGGCAAAAGGTCACATCAATTGACTGGCCTGACGGGTTATACCTCTGGTACTCTAGGGGTCCACAGTCCATCTTTATCGGATATTGAGAAAAAACAACCAAGTAAGTATAAACACAATCGACTAATACTATCTTTTTGACCGAACTAACCTTTAGTCGATCTTTATTTTCAGAAAAGAAGAAGACAAAGTACACCAAGGCTCCAGCGAAAAAAGGACCCAAGCCCCAGGAGCAAAGCGGCGAGAGTTCGCCACATGCGTCGGCCACTGACAAGGTAGATTATTTATACTTCTTTGCTAACATGTCCTTCAGTACGTCGGCTTACCTTGCATTTCTTATTTCAGCTGACGCAATCGGTTCAAGCCGCGAAGACTCTGGTTGATCTTCCGAAAATTTCTTCTACACCGCTCTCTCCACCACAGCCGATGTCAACTGCTCCAATCATTGACCTGCCGGAGCTCTCCGACCCGACAAATCTGTTGGGTTTCTCTTTGGCCGATCTTGATGACCCAGAGATCATGGCCGCCGATGATTATGATGCAGAAATTAGGAGGATCCTTGAAGTGTCCAAAGAGGCATCAATTTGCCGTCATACGCCGGGCATTAAGGAGCGTCTTGATAAGTTTTTTGACTTAGTGATGCGGCCCCAATCGGAGATCTTAGCTAATAATCAACCGATCAGAGATGAAATGGCTGTTGTTGAAGCCGACCTTTCTCCGGAAGCAATGCAAGCCCTCCTCAATGTGTGCCACTTGGATGATAGAAAGACTGAAGTGGAGGCGGCACAAGACCGAATTCAACGTCGTGAAACTCAAGAAGCCGATCAGAAGCTCTTGGATGAATTGGTCGCTGACACCAGGGCAAAAAAACGTAAGTTTGATACCGGTGCTCAGCAGCTTAAGTCGACCAAAGAGTCCCTTTCCAAGTTAGAAAAAACAAAGAAACTTCTTTTGGAAGAGTTGGCCAAGCTTGAAAAGCAAATCGGAGAAGGCCAACAGATCTTGGAGAAAAGCGCTGGAGATGAAAGAGCAAAAGTCGAGCATTGCCGTGCCGTTGATGATGTGACTAAGCAATCGGTCAAGGTAAAGCCGGTGCCGGAATGCCAAGGATGATGATCGCCTTCTTAATGAAATCCAAGAGACCATCGCAAAAGCAGCGGGTGCTCTATCGGCTCTGGGCGCGACTCTTCCCAGATCGGGCATTCAGTATTAGCTTCTTGAGATGTAAAACTATATTGGCTGCTTTTTTCAGAAACACTTGCTTGAACACTTTGTAATTTTGCTATACTTGTAATCTATTTGTTTAACCGATTTAATTTCACTTTTCTGAAGTTTTAGTCTGCAATCTCTTTTAGCCGAATAACAGCATCGTGTTAACTTGGCTTTTGAACGAAATTTTTTTAATCGGCTAGGCTCCAATCCAAACGCTAGGATAGTATTTCTTCAAATACTTCCCGTTAATAGCTTTGGGTAATACATATCCTTCCAACATTTCTAGTACGTACGAATTTCCGCCGACTAGCCGATTAACTTTGTATGGTCCTTCCCACGTAGGTGACCATTTTTCGAATCGGTTATCTTTCGAACCAACAGGTAAAATCATTTTCCATACTAAATCGGTTTGATCAAAAGATTTAGGCACGACCTTTTTATTGTACGCTTTCGCCACCCTGATTTTATTCTTCTTAAGCCGATCAAGCGTAGACAAATGTAATTCTGCCAATTCATCCAAATTGTCGATCATCAAATTGTTATAATCTTGAGCCGACAAACCGTTCTGTCTGGCTACTCGTATGGATTCAATGTTGATCTCCACGGGTAGAACGACTTCTTGACCATACACCAGCTGGTAAGGTGAAAGTTTCGTCGCTCCGTGATAAGCTAGCCGATATGCCCAAAGCGACTCCGATAGAGTTGAATGCCAATTCCTCGGCTTTTCATCGATCTTTCTTTTGATCAGTTTAATCAGCGTTTTGTTGGACGACTCGGCTTGTCCGTTAGCCTGAGCGTAGTATGGGGATGAATTCAATAGTTTAATCCCCAGACTTGTTGCGTAAGCCTGAAACTCATTGGACATAAAAACCGTGCCTTGATTTGTTGTAATTGTTTGCGGTATTCCAAACCGATGAACAATATGTTCATTAATAAAACCGATGGCTTCAACGCTGGTTACTTTCTTAAGTGGTATAGCTTCGACCCACTTTGAGAAATAATCAGTTGCGGCCAAAATAAACTTGTGACCTTTACTCGATGCAGGAAATATTTGGCCGATTATATCTATTCCCCAACCTCTAAACGGCCATGGTTTGATAATTGGGTGCAAAGCCGATGCTGGTGCTAATTGTACATTGCCAAATTTCTGGCAAGTTTGACAACCTTTGTAGTATTTAAAACAATCTTCTAACATTGTCGGCCAAAAGTAACCTGTCCGTCTAAGCATCCATTTCATCTTTGAGCCGATTGATGAGAATCGCAAATGCCTTCATGTACTTCACCCATTGCCACTCGCGCTTCGTCGGTCCCAAGACATCTTAATAGCAATCCTTCCATCGTCCGATAGTACAACGTATCGTCCATAACAATGTACTTCAAAGCTTGTTGCCTAATTTTGCGTTCTGTCGGCTCAGATGGATCGATCAGGTATTTCTTTATTTGCGTCCTCCAATCCGCAACATCCACACACATGACGGCTTTATCTATTAGCTCAGTTACTTGATATCGGTCGAGGTCTTTGTACCCTGATGCCTGTTGAGCCAAGGCATTAGCCCTATCGTTCAACTCTCTAGGGACGTGACCGATAGAAAATGACGTAAACGAGCCGATGATCTCTATGCATTGCTCCAAGTATTTTAGCAGTATCTCGTCTCGACATTGGTATTCTCCCTTGATTTGCTGTATAATTAGCATAGAATCCCCGTATGCCTCAACCGTACTTGCTCCGATATTTTCCAATAACTGCAAACCTTTGAGAAATGCTTCATAGTCTGCCTGATTATTTGAGCATCGGCTATTTAGCCGAAATACGAACTCGAAGTTATGCCCTTTAGGTGATATGAGCACTATACCGATTCCATCACCTTCTCTGCACACAGACCCATCAAAAAACAATTTCCAAGGGGCAACGGATACCAAATCAGTAGTAGTATCATGTCCTGTTATAAAATCGGCTAATACCTGCCCTTTGACTGCTTTGGCCGATTCATAGGACAGGTCGAACTCAACCAAGGCATAAGCCCATTTGCCAAGTCGACCCCGCAAGATTGGAGCTGACAACATATATTTTATAACAAAGGCTTTACAAATTACTTTACAAGCCGATGCTAAAATGTAATGTCTTAGCTTTGTACATGAGAAGTATAAAGACAAGCATAATTTTTCAACGAAAGGGTACCTGACTTTAGCATCAAGAAGGCGTCGGCTTAAATAAAAGATAACCCTTTCCTTTCTATCAACTTCTTGCGCTAAAACAGACCCAATAGTCTCCTTTTCAGCCGATATATATAACTTGAATGGAATCCCCTTTTGCGGCGCGGCCAAAATCGGAGGATTGGCTAAATATTTCTTAACATCGTCAAAAGCTTTTTGCTGATCGGCTCCCCATACAAACTCTTGATTATCTTTCAGTTTCAACAGCGGGGTAAATGCTCGAATTCGTCCGGAAAGATTCGAGATGAACCTTCGGAGATAATTAATTTTGCCGATCAACTTCTGTAACTCATTTTTGCACGTCGGGGGCATTGTATCGACTATGGCTTTGACCCTTGTTTGATTGACTTCAATCCCCCTCTCATGCACCATAAAACCCAAAAGCATCCGGTAGACACGCCGAACGCACATTTGAAAGGATTCATCTTCAAGCCATGCGATCTTATGTTCTGGAAAACTCTTTCTAGATCGGCCAAATGCTGCAAGTCCTCCGCAGATTTTACCACGATATCATCAATGTATATTTCAACGATGTGGCCGATTAAATCGTGAAAAATTAAATTTATGTCTCGCTGATATGTTGCTCCAACGTTCTTTAATCCGAAGGTCCTAACCATCCACTCGAATAACCCTACTGCACCAGGACATCTGAAAGCTATTTTTGGTATATCGGGTTCTGCCATGAATATCTGATTGTATCCGGCATTCCCGTCCAGAAAACTTATGATCTTATTCCCCGATGCAACATCGATAAGCATATCGGCTATAGGCATCGGGTATTCGTCTTTTGGTGTCGCTTTGTTCAAATCTCTAAAGTCGACACATACTCGCAGTTTTCCGTTTTTCTTCATAACTGGAACAATGTTGGAAACCCACTCAGCATATCGACAAGGTCTTATAAATTTAGCCTCCAACAATCGCTCTATCTCCTCTTTTATGATTTTGTACAGAGCCGGATTAAAACGCCTAGGGTACTGTTTAAACGGCCTATAACCTTGTTTAATGGGTAGCCGATGTTCTACCAATTGTCGGCTTAAACCAGGCATTTCGTAATATTCCCAAGCAAAGCAATCTTTATATTTTCTAAGAATTTCGATCAATTTTTCTTTATATCTTACATCTAAATTTGCGCTAACAAAAGTTGGTCTTTTTCTATCACCACTACCTATATCAACTTCTTAAAGCAGATCGGTAGGCGTAAAGCCATGACCCAATTTTTCATCTTCTTGAAAGTCTTCTATAGCTTCATAGCTATCCGTTGTTTGCCGATAGCTTTGCATTTTATCTTGTAATGCCTTCACTGCTTTTCTTGTCCCCATCGGCGTAGCACTTCGTTTGCTCGATCAAATGTGCCTGGCTTGACACTGATCGGCATAAGTCTTGTCTTGCTTACGCAGATGAAATCGCAATCTTCCAATGTTTTTCTCGATATACACCTTGCTTCTTCATGTTGCCAATTCGCATCAGAACTGGCCATGGCAATGTGAGCCGATGTGTCGGCCGTGACAATTTCAACTTCTTCTCCGTTCCATTGAACAAGCGCTTGATGCATAGTTGATGGGATACAGCAGTTGGCGTGAATCCAATCTCTTCCCAGCAGAACGCTGTAATTTCCTTTGGCGTCAATAACAGAAAATGCGGTCGGCAAAGTTTTACTGCCGACGGTTAGTTCCGTAACCATGACGCCTTTGGCTTCTGTGGGATCGCCTGTGAAGTCGTTTAAAACCATGTTAGTTTTAATCAAGTCTTCATCAGACTTACCCAATTTCTTGCAAGTCGTGTAAGGCATCAAATTTACTGTGGCTCCGCCATCTACCAGCATCCTTGATATCGGCTTTCCATTTATATATCCTTTCAGATATAACGGTTTTAAATGCCGATGATCATCTCTGGGTTTCTCAAAGATTGCGTTTTGGACTCCCGAACAAGATTGGGCAAAAGTTTCTTTAGCTGATTCAGTTTTGATTTTGAATTCGGCTGGCAATGTGAACACCATGTTGATATCCATTGGTGGTGTATCGTCCCTAATCATAGGAGAATCTAGATCATCTGCCGATTCAAAATCTTCTTCAGCTTATTCTTTTTTCCTCCATTCTTTTTTGACAATTTTGATCGGACGAAGCTCATTTAAAGTTTCGTCCCTCTGTCTTTCTGCGTCGGCTTCCCGAATCTCTTTAGTCCTTAGCCTCTGAAGTCGTCGGCGTTGCGATCGGCTAAGGCCAGACGGACACCATCTAGGTTTAGGCTCTACTGGTTTTCTTATCTTGCCGACGAGATTATCTTGGTCTATGTTTGACCTCCGCGTTTCAACCTGGTCTGGTTCTTGCTTTGGTTCAGATATCCTTTCGTGAACAGGCCTTCTGAAACCTTCGTTGTAACCCCGAATCGGCCCAGACAGCCTATCTTTAGCCGATTGCCTTGGCCAATCGTCGCGGGGGTAATGCTCCATCGGGCACGTATACGGGGATGGCAGTGCTACTCCCCTTTCCCAACAAAACTGCCAAAAAGGACATCTTCTATGGGCTCTTTCTACGTTTTCAGTGTGATATAAATTATCCGACCGATAAGCAGGATATCGCGGTCGGCTATTCATCCTTTCATATTTATCCATCAGTTGTGAAAAAGTTGGTCCTGGCCTTCTGGCCGATTGCTTTGACGGCGATTTTTCAGCTTTGTACCATTTACCCACCCGAGGATTACCCTTGGGTTTAATGGTCCTCGAATTTTTTCCTTCGTGGTCGGTTTCTATTTGTAGTGAGCCGATCGTAATTTTTAGCATTTGACGGTAATCGAATTGGTGAATATTGACCTGCCGATCCCTCTTTGGTTCATCATGTATCAGCTTCTTTCCTTTAGCCGAGCATTGAACCATGTTGATTGGAAATGGATCAGCATCAACTTGCATAGTCGGCTCGTCAGCAAATTTTAGCCGACCGCCCTCAATAGCCGACTGGATCTATTGACAGAAAATATTGCAGTCATTAGTATTGTGAGAAAAAGAATGGTGCCACTTGCAATACCTGCGTTTCTTGATCTCGTCAGCCGATGGTATAATATGTCCCTCGGGTAACCGTATTATCTTTTCTTGTAATAATAGATCAAAAATACGATCATATTTAGAAACATCAAAGGCATATTTAACTTCCGACTTATTTCTAGTCGGTTTTAGCCAAGAACAGACTAAGGACTTTTTAGATCCCTTTACCCATTCGGCTATATTTATTTCCGCTTCATCGTCTTCTGAAGAATCACTAGGACAATATTCGACCATATTGATTTTGGCCTTATCTTTCTCCTTATTATTATTGTTCTTGAATCTATCTTTAAACGCTTTACTATCAGGGAATCGGCTTTCTTGAGCCGATACACGATGAAGCAAGTGACTTAGGTCAGCGAACTCTTGCCCTCCAAACTTCTCCCTAAGCGGAGGAATCAACCCTTGAAACGCCAAATCAGCAAGTTGATTATCAGGCAAAGTGACGCTAAAACATCGATTCCTAGTTTCCTAAACCTTTTAATGTAATCGATTACGATTCCCCAAATTTACGACGATGAGCTTAGATCGAAATCCGAGCTCCAACCGCCCAAAAGAAGTATTCGTGAAATCGGCTTTCCAAATCGTTCCATAAGTGGACCGAATTCGGAGGTAAACAGGTAAACCAGGTAAAAGCTGCTCCGGATAATGACAACGGGAACAATCTTATTTTTAGCCCATCGGATTGAGCCGCTTCGCCGCATTGAGCGATAAAGCGTCCGATGTGTTCCAACGTTGTAGTTGAATCATCACCAGAGAATTTCGCAAAGTCTGGTACTCTGAAATTATGAGGGTATGGCATACGATCTATGTAATCAAGATACAGCTTTCTATAGCCGATAACCTTTCCCTTAGGCTGTATGCCAAACTGGTCCCGTAAAACAGCGGAAATCTGATCTGCCCAATTTACATTATCGGCCATTGGCATAGCAAGCCCTTGATAATGTTGGTCATATTTGGCAGCCTGCCCCCCGAGTGCAAGCTCGGGTTGCCAATTATGCTGCATCGTCGGCACACGACCATACTGATCATGCCGATTATGCCTGCCTTGAGGTTCCGGTACTGGGATAAACGGTTCCGAGTATGTCACTACCCTATGTGGACATGTGTTTCTAAGCATGGTAGGATCTTGAGAGAATCTCTCGGAGCCAATCGGCTGTGGAACCGATTGGGGAAAGGCATAGAACGGAGCCGACGACGGCAGATTTATCGACGCGTCTAACTTGGCGGCGTCGGTGTAGGATTGGTAATGGCTCATCCCACTTGACCGAGGATCTCTAGGCAATATTACGGTCGGCTGAGTAGGCATCATTGTAGGGGGTGAGGTTATAGCCGATGGTTTAGGATCGGCTGTCGAGCTCTGCGTATTTTGCGCTACTGAAAAAACAGGATAATTTGGCAGAGCTTGTAATGGGTCAAGCAGGCTTCCTGACGAGGCTAACTCCTGGGCTATAGACTTAACGCTATTTGCTATCATCGGCTTGAGAGTTGTCACGAGAGCCGATGATTGATTTATTAAGGCGTGGTGCACAGACTGATTAATCATAGCCGATAACTCGGCTTGAGCAGGCAGATATCGGCTTACTGGTTCTGTGACACCCGCATCTCCTAGGGCGTTAACCGTCGGCAGGGCCGATTTCTGAGTGACGCCATGTGCGGTTTTCGATAACGACTTAGCATCATCTCCTCCAACGCAGTCTTCCGAGCCTCTATTTCCTGACGTTGTTCTGCGGTCAAATCGTCCATTGTTGGGACGATTATGGCTTCTGCATTCAGATCTGATGGTGGAATCGACTTTCCTGATGAAGACATTGGTCCCACCGGGCGTGCCAAGAGTGTGTTGGCGTCAAAAACTTGATGTAGGGTTTCTGACAGTAGCACACCGGACGAACACCGGGTTCAGAGCGTGCTAGTCGATTTGATCTGTAACCGACAAGGTAAAAATATAAAATTAACTCAAAGCCGATTGTAACGATCAATCGGCTTAGACTCAATCAGCTTGAAGCCGATTAAGATCAAAGTAACAGGGTAAGTCTAATTAGCCGATTAAAGCTAATCAGAGGATAAAGGTAGGTCGATTCTGAAGAAGGCGATGCGCAACAAAATCAGAACAAATCAAACCTGGGGGTGTAATTGACGAAGATCAACAATCGGCGATGCGCAACTTTATTGATCAAAATCAATTACAAAGAGATCTAAGTTACAGAAGCTACTCCTAGTCGACAAGAAGGAAGAAAGTAAAAGCTGGTTGATTGTATTGTGTTGTTGTTTCACAGCTTGCTCTAGTCCTTCTTTTATACCCTTCGGCCGATCGTGTCCGACTACAACACGTTTCAAGTTTTGATCCGTATCGGCCTTATCTCGGACAGTTATTTCCTTAAAGATCTTGTCGTTACCAAAATATCTTCAAACCTTTTCATCTTGTCCGTTAATTCCGTATCTTTGACTTTATTGTCGATTTTGACCAGACTTGCCAAATTTTGGTGCAAACAATATGCATTTGCAAATTTAGCCCCTCTCCCCCATCACCGAATGCATGACAGGCGACACCTATCACCTATCACGCCCGAGGAGCTCTGAGGGTGACCAGCACCGCGATAGGGTGAGGGACCGCGGGAGGAGGGCATTGCCGAGTTGCGGTAGAGTGACAGGTAGGGCACGGAACTGGCCCAACGCACGACACCTCGCTACCGTGACTAGGGAGCGCGGAGGAATCCTGCCGCAGTGGGCCATATGCCTGCTGTCTTAGTCGGCCGAGCTCCCTAGTGTCGCCACCGTGCCTTCCACGGTGGGGGAGGGGCAAAATTTGCAAATGCAAGGATTAGATTTGCAAAAAAAAACGATTTGATTGCTAATACAGTGAACGGTATTTAAATTTGTTGAATGAAAATAATATTTATAGATTCATCATGAAACACTTTTTTATATATTATGGTTGAAATTAGTCAAATTGTAACTTGGAGACCATTTCATTGACCAAAACAACATATGTTGTGGACAGAGTATTTTATATGAAATTGGCGATGGTGACGCAGGCTTCCGCTTCAAAATCTGTGCAAACAGATGAAATTTAGAAAGGGTAGTGGTTGATCAAACTAAGAACCATTCGAGTTGCAGATAATACGGAAAAGATTGATGATATAGTCTATGAAACAGGACTCAAAAACGGATGTGAATGTGACTAAAATGCATGATCTTCACATGCATCACTTTCGAGGAACCAGTGATATGAAATGCCATCATAACTCCCTTTAAATTTCAACTTCAAACTCGAAATTTCCCTATTGTATAGGAAAGTAAAAAATGTATTGTATGTTACAATCTGTAATTCCGTTATTGATCCATTTTTTTTTGTACTTACACCTTTTTAATAGTGAGAGCATCTAGGCTCCCTATTTGTATAAATTATGCTTATCATATAGGTTTTGGTGTTGATGACTAAAAAGGGATACTCAGTGTAAACTGAAAATAGTCAGATTTGATGATCAAGGCTAAGGTGTTTTCTAGTTTTTGGTTTGCGAGTTGATTCAAGCCATATAGTTAAAATCACCGTACTATTAAGAGGGACTATACATAAGAAATGATCTTGATTCATATGCAAAATCACTAAGATTACTTGGAGCATAGTACTTTTCATGTTTCTCACTCAAAAATCCAGAGCTTTATCTTGTTAGCCGAATCAATTCTCTCTGGACCAAACTTCATATTATTCAGGTGCTCAAAGATCCTAAGTTCTAATTCTAACCGAGCGTACACCATGTACGCCGGACCGTTATTTTCGGTCCGGCGCTGAGAACTTCCTTCACCGAGTATACTTCATGTACGCTGGACCGATTTTTGATGGTCCAGCGTTCTAAATTCTCCGTTGATTCTTTTTCAACCAAGTATAACTATGTTCGTCGGACCAATCTAAATTCTTTCTTAAAATTAGTCCGGCATAAGTTATATTTTCACTATAAATAAAATTCTAGTCTGTGTTAAATTTATTTTAACCAGAAATATAAAGTCTGATGCAGACCAGAATTCCTTGTGTACGTCGGACCAATTTTTCCGGTCCGGCGCAAACATGTTTCACTCGGATAAAACCAGCCATTTTCCCATGTACGCCGGACCAGCCTTTTCGGTCCGTATAAGCGTTATTTTTGGTACTCAAAAGAAACAAAAACATGTGTACGCCGGACCAACTTTTCGGTCCGGCGCAAGCATTCTCTTGCTGATATCAAAATCAAGCAATGCATATGTACTACGGATCGATATTTTCGGTCCGGCGTAAATGGGTCTCTCTGAGTTCAACAATGCTTCTCAATACTATGTACCCCGGACTAAAATTTCCGGTCCGGCGTGCGTTTAGTTTGACTTATGGTTCATACACCATAGAATTCTTGAAAAAGGGTAGCAGTTGACCTATCCCATCTAATCTACCAACCCCTAACGGGCAAATGGCAGGGGTAACGGTTATCTCTGTTCAGGATCTATATATAGAATGCCTGGGTTCACAAACATATACAGAGTTTTGCACATTCACATCTTTGATATCCTGACCATCTTTGACATCATTCAAACCATATACAACTCTTGATTTTTAGAATTCCTGAGCTTCATTTTCATTAAGAGTTTGAGCTTCGACTCAGAAAATCACAAACATTCATTCTGAACATCTAGAGTACTTGCTCCAAGCTAAGTTTAGGTTGCATCCAGCTACTGAACCAAGAAACAGGGCTTGTGGATAGTCTATTACTCTTGGAACTAGCTGTTCCTAGACGGTTGGAAAAGTTGTTGGTGCGACCTATCCAACATAGATTGTGGAGGGCCACCATTACTGTGAAAGGTTGAGACTCACCTCACCGGAGTAGTGAAAGAGTCAAGATAGTGAAAAACCAAAAGCTATTGAGATTAGCTGTTTGGTGGAGCAATACTTCTGAGGAAGTGCTCTAACGGGGACGTAGGAGTGATCTCTGAATCTCTGTGGAAAATCATTTAGTTCTCCTGTTTTTGTTTATCATTGCTTATTATTCTCTTATTGTTTCTCATTCGAAATTCTCTTCCTTACAAAGTTTTCTTGAACAAGTGTTGTGCTGGACTTCTATACTAATTGCTTCTGTTTCTATTTTATTGAGAAAAGTTTTTTGTAATAATTAAAAAGTTTTAAAGTTGCCTATTCACGCCCCCTCTAAGCTAACTTGGTCCTTACAAGTGGTATCAGAGTAAGGTTACCCCTTTAAAGCTTAACAGCTTGGGTAAAATGGCCGAGGGAATAGGATCAGCTGTAGTAAGTGTAGGGAGGGTTGCTGTTTTTGATGGCACAAATTATGCTTATTGGAAAATTAGAATGATGTGTTACCTTGAGGTCGTAAGTTATGATGTGTGGAGGGTCACAGAAAGACCTTTGCCTCCACGGATCATATCAGAAGGGCAATCATCATCCTCAGAACCTACACCTGGAGAGATAAGGAATTTGCAATTTAATGCTCAGGCTAGAAATGCTATCTTTTCATGCCTCAGTGTCGAAGTTTTTGATAGAGTCAGTAATTTGTCAACTGACTATGATATATGGACGACTCTTCAAGAAATTCATGAGGGTATCTCTGATGTAAAAGAGGAAAGATATTTTGTTGTCAGAGAAAAATTTGATCAGTTCAAAATGCTCCTTCATGAAAATGCTAATGATATGTTCTCTAGATTAAACCCCATTATAAATGAGCTTAAAGGTCTAGGAACTAAAATTGATGATATTGAAGTATGCAGGAAAATGATCAGGGTTCTACCAAGAGCCTATCACAGTCTAATCACTTATCTATCCAATAGTGGTGATCTGAAGAAGCTCACACCCACTGAACTATTGGGCAAGATATCAGCTCATGAGCTTACCTTGGGTGATGAAGTTGAAATCAAGAAGAAATCTATTGCTCTCAAGGCCAAAGAAAAGGTTCAAGATTCTTCTGATGATGAAAAAGAAGAAGAAGATACATGCTATGAAGAGGATGAAGATGTAAGAAAATTGGCATTACTCATGAGATCATCAAACAAAATCATGAGAAGGGTAAATGCCAAAGGTAAATCCTCTAACCACTTCTCAAAAAGAAACCCTTTCTCTAACATTGTCTGCTTTGAGTGCAATGAGAAAAGACACATAGCTGCCCACTGCCCTAACAAAAGCAACAAAAAGGGCAAGAGCAAAAACAAAGATGACAATGATGAAGAAAAAGCTCAGGGAAGCTATAAAAAGGGTTATCACAAGAAGAGCTACTCCAAGAAACATTGGAGGAAAGGGAAGAAGGAGGCACACATTGGTGAATGGATCACTGATGTAGAGAATTCAAGTGAAGAATCCTCCTCCCCCTCAGATAAAGAAGAGCCAAGGCCCAAGGGACTAGCAGGGCTTGATCTGGATGAATCTACACCACCTTCACCTTCAGCTTCCTTACCTCCGTGCCTAATGGGCCAAAATGATGAAGATAAGGTAAATGATTCACCTTCGTATGAAGAGCTTGTAGAGATTATTAAAGAACTTAATAATGCTTTATATGTTAAATCTGCTAAAGACAAAGCTCTTAAGAAAAATAATATTAACTTGATAAATAAAGTTGATACTCTTGAATCTGACATCAAAATCATGCATGAAAAATATGATGTGCTACAAATTAGTCAGAATGAGCTTATAGATAAACATGAAAAAAATTTACATGCTCATTCTATACTGAATTCCGATCACATTCTTCTTATTAATTCTCATAATTCTTTGAAAAATACACATATACAACTAGTTAAAGATCATGATGAATTGCTTGATAAATACTATGAGCTAGAAATTGACAATGAAATGCAAACTAGCAAATAAAAAATTGTTTCATCTTGCAATATTTTAGTTAACTGTGATTTGCAATCTGATGAAATGATTATTCCCGGCTCACCTAGCATATGTAGTAAAAATTACAAAAATGCTGTGTATGCTAAAGAACTCATGACTGAAAACAATGAGCTGAAATCCAAGGTAGCAAAATTTGACAAAGGATTAGAAAAATGCTTCCTTGGTAGTGCTACTCTTGATAAAATTCTTGGTGAGCAAAAAGTTATTCTGGGTAAAAAGGGATTAGGTTATAGAGTCAAATCTATGCCCATAAGGAATGAACAGCCAAAACTCAAGATAAACTTTGTCAAGAGTAGGACTTAATGCTATTATTGTCATAACTACAATCATGCTTCTATAAATTGCAAGTTTTCCTGTGCTTCATATGCTAAGGTTAACAGAAGATGCATGGTTGATGCACATTATATGTTGTTTAAGGATTTTAGGGTAAAATGAATGTCAAATATGTTGGCCCTCTAACTGGATAAAAATCTTAAAGCTATTTGGGTGCCTAAGTCCTTACTTACTAATCCATTTGGCCCCAAAGTTGTTGGACTAACATTAATGGACCCAAAAGTATTTGGGTAGCTAAAATCAAGAAATAAACATTCTTTTAGGTAAATTACAAGAGTGGCGGTCGACTTTGGGTTATCGTCGGTGGTGCACACAACACATGACCGGCACCTCAAGAATGTTCATTCAGTTGAAAGGAAAAGATTCAAGTCACAAAATCACTTTTGGAGATATGATAAAAAGAAAGGTAAAGGGAAATGGTAAAATAGCTATCTCAAATGACCACTCTATTGAAAATGTATTACTTGTTGATTCTTTAAATTTCAATCTTTTGTCATTGCTCAACTCTGTGATCTAGGTTTTCATTGTATTTTTCAAGTGATGGAGTAACAGTTCTTGACAAAAACGAGAAGCTTATTTTTAAAGGTTTCAGATTTTAAAATCTCTACCTTGTTGACTTTAACTCTAATTCCTCATACATCTCAACTTGTCTGCTTGCTAAAGTTTCACATGGTTGGCTTTGGCACAGAAGACTTGGGCATGTAGGTATGTCTAATCTTAAAAAGCTTTTCAAAAATGAGCTAGTAGTGGGCCTAAAAGATGTTAAATTTGAAAAGGATAAACTATGCAGTGCTTGTCAAGCAGGCAAGCAAGTGGCTAACTCTCATCCTACTAAAAATATTATGTCCACTACTAGGCCCCTAGAACTTTTGCATATGGATGTTTTTGGTCCTACCTCATATGCAAGTATAGGTGGCAACTCATACTGTCTTATAATTGTAGATGATTTATCTAGATCCACATGGGTATTCTTTTTGCCAAACAAAAGTGAAGTTGGAAGAATATTTAAAACTTTTGCAAAAAGAGCTCAGAATGAATTTAACTGTCCTATTAAGAAGATCAGGAGTGACAATGGATCTGAATTTGTCAATACTAACATTATTGAATATTGTGATGAGTTACGTATAAAGCATTAACTTTCAGCCACATACACTCCTCAACAGAATGGTGTGGTTGAAAGGAAAAATAGAACTCTCATAGAAATGGCAAGGACAATGTTGGATGAATATAATACTTCTGATGCTTTCTGGGCTGAAGCTATCAATATTGCATGTCATGCGATCAACAGGCTCTATCTTCACCGATTTCTCAAGAAAACTTCATATGAGTTTCTGGTAGGAAGAAAACCTAACATCTCATATTTTTGTATGTTTGGATGCAAGGTATATATCTATAAAAAGAGAACACACTTAGGAAAATTTCAAAAGATGTGTGACACAGGTATCATACTAGGTTATTCTTCCAAATCTAAGGCTTATAGAGTGTTCAATAATACAGCCAGGCTAGTAGAAGAAACCTATGATGTTAAATTTGATAAATCTAATAGCTCACAAGGTGAGCATGAGAATCTAGCTGATGTAGGTGAAGAAACCCTAAAAGAATCTATGAAGAAAATGGAAATTGGTGAGATCAAGCCCAAGGAGGATAAAGATGATCTACCATAAATGTCCACAATACCTCAAGATGGATCACAATTTGAAGATGATGAAAAGAAGGATGAAGGACTGAACTTCATAAAGAACCATCACACCATAACAAAGGACCATCCTGTAGATCAAATCATTGGTGAATTTAGTAAGGGCGTTCAAACTCGTTCTAAACAAGCATCATTTTGTGAACATTATTCTTTTGTTTCATGTGTTGAGCCTAGAAATATAGATGAAGCTTTGAAGGATGCTGATTGGATTGTGGCAATGGAAGAAGAGCTCAACAATTTTGAAAGAAACAAAGTCTGGAGCTTAGTAGAAAGACCCTCAGATCACAATGTCATTGGAACAAAGTGGGTTTTCAGAAATAAACAAGATGAAAATGGTGTGGTCACACGAAATAAAGCAAGGCTAGTGGCTCAAGGATACTCTCAAGTTGAAGGCTTGGATTATGGAGAAACTTATGCACCTGTAGCTCGACTTGAAGCCATACGGTTCCTTCTAGCCTTTGTATGTCATTTCAATATTACTCTTTTTCAAATGGACATTAAAAGTGCTTTTCTTAATGGTATCATTGAAGAAACTGTCTATATTGAACAACCTCCTGGCTTTGAACATATGAAATTTCCTAATCATGTATATAAGTTATCTAAGGCACTATATGGTTTGAAACAAGCCCCTAGGGCATGGTATGAGCGCCTTATAGACTCTTTACTAGAAAAGAATTTCAAAATTGGGAAGGTTGATCCAACATTATTTCTAAAAGACTTCAATGGTACATTAATGATTTGCCAAATCTATGTTGATGATATTATCTTTGGAAGTACTAATCTGTCTCTATGCAAAGAATTCAGTAATCAAATGGCTAAAGAATTTGAAATGTCAATGATGGGAGAGCTTACATTCTTTTTGGGATTTCAAGTCAAGCAATTGAAGGAAGGGACTTTCATCTCACAAGAGAAGTATACTAAAGACCTTCTCAAACGCTTTAATCTGGAAGAATGTAAGCCTCTTAAAACTCCTATGGCAACAAATACACACCTTGATCAAGATGTGGGAGGTAAGTCCATTGATCAAAAGTTATATAGATCCATGATAGGTTCTTTACTTTATTTGACAGCATCTAGGTCAGATATCATGTTTAGTGTATGCATATGTGCTAGATTTCAAGCTGCACCTGAAGAAGTACATCTTAGTGCAGTAAAAAGGATTTTCAGATACTTAAAGCATACTCCTTGTTTTGGCTTATGGTACCCAAAAGGTGCTTCTTTTGAACTTCTTGGCTACTCAGATTCTGATTATGCCGGTTGTAAAGTTGATCGAAAAAGCACCTCTGGGGGTTGTCATTTACTTGGAGGATCTTTAGTGTCTTGGTGTTCAAAGAAACAAAATTCAAGAGCATCGCCAATCTGCCAAGTGAATATGTTTGTCATGATCATTGTTGTGCCCAAATTCTTTTTATTAAACAAACCTTTTTGGACTATGGTATTAAGTTTGAAAATGTGCCTCTGTTATGTGATAATGAAAGTGCAGTGAAAATAGCCAACAATCCGGTCCAGCACTCCAGAACTAAGCATATTGAAATAAGACATCACTTCATACGTGATCATGTTGCTAAAAGTGATATTATGCTTAGTCATGTAAGGACTGAGGATCAATTGGCTGATATTTTCACTAAACCACTTGATGAGGCCAGATTTACAAAATTAAGAAATGAACTAAATATTCTTGCTTCTTCGAACATTGTTTGATTCTTTCAAATATCACACTAAGGGGGAGTCAAGTTTGTTTGTCATGCATATCTTGCTACCCTTGTATGATCAAAAGAAATCACTGGTGCTGAATAACATTAAAGCTATATTATAAAATTAAATAGGTTCACTTGAAAAACTAATAGTCATAAAATTGCTGCTGAAAGCCTTCTCTTTCTCTAGTATAATACTACACTTTCCTAAAAACACAGTAATTAGGTTAGGTAAGTTTCAGAAGAAAAATACTTATGAATAAGAACTCTTGAAAACCTAAATTACTCAGCACATGAGTTCTCTTTTCTTGAGCTTGAAGTTAATCATACTCATGCTCTTATGAAAATTAGGGCTCATACATTTCCTTTTTGAAATCCAACATCTCCTGAATTTATTGATATTAAGATTATTCTAAGATCCTCTAAAAGTTTGTGTTTTTTTAAAAGAGAGATCTCAGAAAATCTTTAAGAAATTAGTTATATCTGTATTTTCAAGTTTAACGGACTGTTGAACCTAACCGAGAGTTTTCCAACTACGGCGGACCAAGTGTGTCTTATACGGACACTGTCCGACGCAGATGGAAAACCATCAGGAATCGGTCCAGCGCAGATAAAGGGTGTTCAGATCTATCTAAAAAAATTTTGTCGGAAGCTTGTACGACAATAACTCTGTCTTCTAAAGCACTTACCTTTTTTCGTGTTCATCTCAAAATCTTTCCTATTGTTAGGACTTATCTTTGCTAAACCTATCCGAATCTGGTAACCTTGTTCCTTGGATTCTCTGTTTTCCAACCCCACCATAAAGAGACTTCCTTCAAAACCGGGCAGTTGCAGTCATCTCTTTCCCCATATGTTGACCATACTCAAAACGACTGCAATAACTTCCTTATTTTACTCCTCGCATTATGCGCTACTTATAGTCTCATCTTCTTCAGAAGTCTCTCAAACCTCTTTGATCCACAAATCTTCTCGCAAGATTGTTCTTGAGCACAAAAACCCTCTGCTCACCGAAGCTCATCCTAACCGGGTGATTGACAACGGTGTCTCTGTGTGCTCACGGCAAGGCATTGCGTCTAGGGTTCTGTAAGTTCTTCAATCTGTATATCTTATCTTTGCTTAGACTGAAACCCTAAGTTAGAAATCGTCTCTTAAGGTCTTCTACTTGTTCTTTATGGTGTTCTTCAGTTCTTGCGTTTTGCATTGTCTGCAACCAGCCTGCTTGTTTGTCAACCAAATCAGCTCAATTTTTCTGCTTGATAAAGAAGCCCTAGTCAAGATGAGTTCCCAAAATCCAGACAAAAGAGGTCTTTTTGGGAAAATTGCTGATAAAGTCAAAGGGAAAAAGAAAGTCAAAACAGACAGATCAAGTCAAACCCAGTAGTCTGGTGGTGTAGTAAAGAAAGTAACTACTAAACCATCAAAAAGAGGAAAACAACTAGTGCAACATGATTCAACCTCTTCTTCAGATGACAGTGATTATCAACCAAGTGCAAACATATCCTCTGATGAAGAAATAGAGCTTAGTGGTGAAATTGACATGATTTGTGGGCATGAGCTAGCTGTTTTAGGTGAAAAGAAACTAAGAGCTGCTAGATTGGTGCCTGAAAGGATTTGGTTTCCTTTTGATAGACCTTCCTTTAATGAGCAATTCATCACCACATTCCAGAGAAATATATATATGGGCTACAAATACAGGAAAAATAGGAATGGTAAACTCAGCTCTATGCAAGCATCAATATGTTGATTGGAACCAGATTAGCTCAGTTCTAGAATCAAATAGAATTCTAGATTGTGTCAGATCAACTCCAGGCCTTGCTGCCCTTATGTCTTCTCGCTTGCGACTGGAATGAAAAGCAATTATGGAATTCTATGCATCCTTGTTAGTGAACAAGAATAGACACTTTATTCTGTTTACTATTGATGGAAATAAGAGTAAGGTGAGATCACCTCAGTTTGAAGTAGCTATTGGAGCCTCAAGTTCTTTGCTAAACAGAACTAGGATTCATGATAGGATGTTTCCTAGAAATAGATGGAGGCAGATTGGTAACATGCCTGACTTACAAGTATCTGCTCACATCTACAGAAAACATGAGGCTGGATTTAATGATAATAGGGTTCATTATTTAACTGCTGAGGCCAAGGCTCTGCTCCTGATCCTCAGACACACAATTTACCCTAAATCTGGCTACAAGGAGGGAGGAACTCCATGTCTTGCTTGGTTGCTGCATCTAATTCTATCAAAACAACCCATTGATCTGACAGACTATATTTTTGGAGAGATGGAAGAAGCTATTTACAGAAAAATGGGCAACCCTCTACCTTTTGCCATGCAAATCACTCAGACGTTATTGACTCAAGGTATCATCCCACGGCTTGAGATGGACAGGGATTTCAACTCTAGACCAAAACAATACAAAATGCCCAAGCCAGTTGCTCAAGATGAAAGGCCAGCTAAACTTTCTACTCCATTACCAGTAATTCATGAGCCAAGTGCTCAAGAAGGCACTGAGATACATGGAAATTCAGATGATGATGGTGGAGCTCTAAGTCACAGCTATCATACTCAGGATTACATTTTTCCAGCTCCTAACTTTCCACATACTCCTACATAAATTCTGAACTATAGCTCTGAACATCATAGTCAGCAAAGGTTTGGACAATCTGAACATACTGAAATCCATGTTAGCTCAGAGTCTCATCATGAAGATAAGGAAGTGCACAAATTACAAGAACTAGCAGCTGCAGCTAGGTTCATAGAGGGTCAAAGATTTCCATTAGCAGCCCATGAACATGAAGCAGGTGGTTCTAGGCCACCTCAGGGTCATATGCCAACATTTTCTCAGCACTCAGATGAGGACTCTCACTATTCTCAATTTGTTGAACCCAAGTCCACTCATGATTTTGGTCAACAACCATCTTGGTGGGATTCTCAGCCTGGTTGGTTCACTTCTTTTGAGCAACAATACAACACTGACCTCAGACATGCACAAGAAGACTTTGAAGAAGAAAGGAGGTTGGCAGCCCAGAGACATAATGAGCAGATGACAGCCATCCAACAACAGCAAGAATTATTGCAAAAGATCTACCAAGACCAAGCAAATCTCAGAGATGAAACCTATAAAAGGTTTGACATGATCAGAGGAAATCAATGGGATATGAGGAAGTGGTTAGGTGAGATCAAGACTAAGGAACTGGTGATCAAGGATAGAATGTATGATCTGAACAAGAAGCAAAATGCTCAAGATGCAAAGATTGACAAGTTTGCTCAAACTGTGTACAAGAACTTTGAGAAGTCTGGCAGCTGTTTGGATTGGCAAGGGATATGCTTGATTATTTCGAGATTACTCAAGATGCTAGAAATAACTTGGTGTCTAATCAGAACAACTTGCACAAATCTTGTTGGATAAGTCCAAGAAACTCAAGAGTCGATCGAGATGTCCAAAGATGATTTGATGAACTCACATTCAACCCTCACTGGTGATCCTGATTATCCTAGCTGGCATGATCAAGCCATGGCCACTCCATACTCTGACAAAGACCAAGAGCAATCATCTCCTTCTCCTCCAAGAAGAAGCACAAGTTCCAGGATGACAAGCATGCTGAAAAGGACTTTCTCAAAACGCAAGAAGTAACCTTTTTGGCTATTGATGCCAAAGGGGGAGAAGAATAGTAGAATAATATATATTTAGTTTAAGAGGGTTAAGATTAGAAGTATTCTCTCTGTAGAGCCCCCTATCTTAGTAATCTAAAACTTGTTATCTAAAGAGTTTGTTATATAGAAACTCAAGTCTTTTATGGACTTTGCTTTATGCACACTTGCTTTTCTTTAAAAAAATTTTGTTATATTCTGAATGCTTCTGATATTGCTTCATGTGTTCAATTAGAATTCATCTCACGCATTCATTCAAGGGGAGTATAAAATACTTGAGCTATTTGTTCTATCAGACTAACTTCTATCTGCAGAAGAAGTAATCCTTTTTAGCTCTGAGCAAAACATCAAAGATATTGTCATCAATCAACAAAAAGGGGGAGATTGAGAGCATCTAGGCTCCCTATTTGTATAAATTATGCTTATCATATAGGTTTTGGTGTTGATGACTAAAAAGGGATACTCAGTGTAAACTGAAAATAGTCAGATTTGATGATCAAGGCTAAGGTGTTTTCTAGTTTTTGGCTTGGGAGTTGATTCAAGCCATATAGTTAAAATCACCGTACTATTAAGAGGGACTATACATAAGAAATGATCTTGGTTCATATGCAAAATCACTAAGATTACTTGGAGCATAGTACTTTTCATGTTTCTCACTCAAAAATCCAGAGCTTTATCTTGTTAGCCGAATCAATTCTCTCTGGACCAAACTTCATATTATTCAGGTGCTCAAAAATCCTAAGTTCTAATTCTAACCGAGCGTACACCATGTACGCCGGACCGTTATTTTCGGTCCGGCGCTGAGAACTTCCTTCACCGAGTATACTTCATGTACGCTGGACCGATTTTTGATGGTCCAGCGTTCTAAATTCTCCGTTGATTCTTTTTCAACCAAGTATAACTATGTTCGTCGGACCAATCTAAATTCTTTCTTAAAATTAGTTCGGCATAAGTTATATTTTCACTATAAATAAAATTCTAGTCTGTGTTAAATTTATTTTAACCAGAAATATAAAGTCTGATGCAGACCAGAATTCCTTGTGTACGTCGGACCAATTTTTCCGGTCCGGCGCAAACATGTTTCACTCGGATAAAACCAGCCATTTTCTCATGTACGCTGGACCAGCCTTTTCGGTCCGGCGCAAACGTTATTTGCTGGTACTCAAAAGAAACAAAAACATGTGTACGCCGGACCAACTTTTCGGTCCGGCGCAAGCATTCTCTTGCTGATATCAAAATCAAGCAATGCATATATACTACGGACCGATATTTTCGGTCCGGCGTAAATGGGTCTCTCTGAGTTCAACAATGCTTCTCAATACTATGTACCCGGACTAAAATTTCCGGTCCGTGTATGCTTAGTTTGACTTATGGTTCATACACCATAGAATTCTTGAAAAAGGGTAGCAGTTGACCTATCCCATCTAATCTACCAACCCCTAACGGGCAAATGGCAGGGGTAACGGTTATCTCTGTTCAGGATTTATATATAGAATGCCTGGGTTCACAAACATATACAGAGTTTTGCACATTCACATCTTTGATATCCTGACCATCTTTGACATCATTCAAACCATATACAACTCTTGATCTTTAGAATTCATGAGCTTCATTTTCATCAAGAGTTTGAGCTTCGACTCAGAAAATCACAAACATTCATTTTGAACATCTAGAGTACTTGCTCCAAGCTAAGTTTAGGTTGCATCCAGCTACTGAACCAAGAAACAGGGCTTGTGGATAGTCTATTACTCTTGGAACTAGCTGTTCCTAGACGGTTGGAGAAGTTGTTGATGCGACCTATCCGACAGAGATTGTGGAGGGCCACCATTACTGTGAAAGGTTGAGACTCACCTCACTGGAGTAGTGAAAGAGTCAAGATAATGAAAAACCAAAAGCTATTGAGATTGGCTGTTTGGTGGAACAATACTTCTGAGGAAGTACTCTAACGGGGACGTAGGAGTGATTTCTGAACCTCGGTGAAAAATCATTGAGTTCTTCTATTTTTGTTTATCATTGCTTATTATTCTCTTATTGTTTCTCATTCGAAATTCTTTTTCTTACAAAGTTTTCTTAAACAAATGTTGTGCTATTGACTTCTATACTAATTGCTTCCGTTTCTATTTTATTGAGAAAAAATTTTCGTAATAATTAAAAAGTTTTAAAGTTGCCTATTCAACCCCCTCTAGGCCAACTTAGTCCTTTCAAACAGAAACAACGGAAGATTGGTGGCAAGTCAAGACTTACTTGATCTAGAAAATAATTCAGCTCTCCACTGAAGGCCAAGTGTTATAGCATGAGCGAATGGGCTAAGTATGTCTACAATTGCAATTACCATGAGTGCTGAATCAAATGAGGCAATAGGAACACTGGATGGTCACATGTGCAGACATAAAAATAGAAACTGATGTTCGAAATGTGCTAAATGGATTGTGTTAAAGATGTTAGAACCAGAATCCCATGATGATAATAATATGATATATCAATAAAGGCACTTGATCTAGCACATTAGGCATTTTGTATAAACATAGGTTGGTTTTGACTGATAAAACAAGAGAGAGAACCTTGCTACTTGACATGCACTAGCAAGACAAGAAGTCAAGTCACTGGAAGATTGGTAGACCATTTCCCTCATCGTTCCGGAATTTGACATGACTACCATGGACAAGGAAGCTGGCATTGCGTCCAGATTTTTCGATGACACGCTCAACAAGACTTGCGTTTGAGCTCAGGAGACATCTGGAGGAGCAGTTGGCCTTCCATGCCTGAGGGAGAAGGTTTGCCTCCTGGATTGTGCAAGTTGATCGAGCTGACGGAGAGCTGGTGGAAGATGGAGGAGCTCAATGTGTCCGTGGGAGTACCACACACGACTCCACCAGAGGATAGCTCCGGCAGATCATGGCCGGAGATGCTGAAGCCACTCGAGGCAAACTGCTCGGAGACAATCTTGCATGCCTTCTCTAGGAGTGTGTCGATGTACTTCTGGTACGCTTCCATTCTGATCTGCACATGCTTCTGGACCTGATCATAGGAAAAAAAACAGTCAAAGTGTTGTATGTTGAACATTGCATTCCTAATTTTGAGCAAAATCTAAAAATGAGCAGGCCTTCTATGGAGCTATTCAAGTTGCGACATTTGAAATGTTAACAATCATAGTGTAGGAATTGTTCCAAAAAGATGCATTCCACATATTTGTTAAGAGCACAAGTCTAGGACCTGCTGTTCTCAGTTTTTCAGCGAAGATCAACCTCTCAATTCATCATTTGCTTTGGAGTCTGCAGTTTTTATTTGTAGGAAGCAATCATTTCATTAAGACATTGACTTTCCAAACTAAAAGCAACCTTTAAACATACTGCCTTCAACCAAAAACCCACAGATTGTGGACTTTTTAAATGGTGGATGCACACTTCAACCAGAAAGATTTGACTCTTCTTGCTTTCTGTTAGGGGGGATGATGCTCTCTCAAACTAAACCCAGATACAGTATATTCATTTTAAGGTGAGTAAGCGGATCCAGTACAAAACAGCCAGGCAAGCCAAGCCTGCCCAGGATTCTGCATCCTTGACAGACAAAATATACCAATAAATTCAAGTCGAAGTTTAATGTCTAAATTAAACAAACGCGTCAAAACTATTGGAGCAAATACTGAAGATGGTGGACACTAGCACTTTATTTTCTTGTCTGACAGCATGCAGGGGACTAAACCCAAGAACATGATAGAACAAGCACTCAAAAGTCACCTCCACTTGTTCATGCAGTCTTCGTTGCACTTCCATCTGTGCTCTCAGTGCCTCTTTGACCTCTTGACTTCTGCAGCAAGTAATTGTGACATTTAAAACTCTTTCAAATAGCACAATCAATAAAAATATTATAAAACTACTCATATTCTGCCAAAAAAAGAGGAAAAACTGTGCTGGACTAGGAGTAGCTCATGAAGCTTACTCTTTCACATCTTGAGTCGAAACCCTAGGAGAGAGACTCATTCCACCTTGAGCATCTAGAAGATAGGATGCTGCAATTTGGGGGAAGGCAAACCCAGAACAGGGATCAGAAGGTAGTACAAGAACCAACAGAACATTTTCAGTGTTATTTTTTAAGTCAGAAAACCACATATTCGTACCAGTCACGAATTTCTTTACAAATTTATTGCAGAACATATGATACATAGTTACATACAAGGGAGAAGAGGCACATGGAAGAAGAGAGAATATACAGAAAGATTAGGATATTTCTTGCTTGCCCTCCATTGATAATTCCATCCCCTTATATAGAGGGGTTACTACCTAAAGATAGAATCTAACTCTAGAGATAGAACTCAACTAATTCAATCTCTTAATTCCTAATGCCCTAATTTGATGGGGGAAAAATAGGATGCACCAGCTCCTAAGCTGCGCCATCGTGGTCTGGTATGCCAGCTGTGGAAGACCTGGTTCCACATCAACTCTGGTAGGGAATTCCCCACACGACACATTGCATGTAAGTAGATGCAATTGGAAACCTCCATGAACCTTGATGTGAGTATCCATGTTCATAATAAGGCGATATATCAGGTGCTGAACTGCAGACTGAGTTTATAATCAAGACAACAAATACAACTCTTGATTTTTTCCCCCCTTCTGGCCAAGGCCAATAGTGTTTAGCCTCAGCCTGCATGCCCGGTTGGATTAGCAGATACGTGTGCACATGGCAAATCTTGATTCACTCAAATGCATAATAATAATCCAAAACTTTCTGCTACAATCAACATTGAATTTTTTCTATAGTTCATGCAAAATTTGTGGGGGAAAACATAGTCCACCCACTGTACGTAAAATACTCATTGCCATACAGATTCTCCTACTCCCCATGACTCACATACCGCAGTGGTATCAACAATAGCAGTATAGCACTGCACCCATAGACCCACTATCACTCAAAATCCCACACATTCAGTCCCTGCAGATCACTCGGCTCCGAACCCTCCCATAATCACTCTCATCAGTCCCACACTCTTCCTCCCTGCAGACTTTTGCCCCAGAATAGATATGCATGGTAAGCAAATAAAGTTCATAACCCAGTTAGCCTAGGCTGCCATCTCCCAATCCTAGAACTCACAGCAATACCCAATCTTTTAAGAAGTTGCCGCTAAGTGATTCCTCACAACATACCCCCAATCTGGGTCAAACCAATCAGTGATCAAACAACTATATACTCGCATCAAATGGCATATCATATTCTACATGAGTACAAGTAATGGGAGACAAGTTGTGTGACTTCAGAATGAACTTCCACAATGTAACGGATTTGGAAACATTGCAGCAAGACTTGGAACATTAATTGAAGTGAACAGTGAGATCCATGGATTGCTTTGTATAACTTACCATCTTTAGATTGCTCTGATGTCTCTTTGCCAGATTGTTTCCCCAATCTGTATTTCTGGTCATAAGAATAAAATAGAAAACTTAAAAATAGTTGTATTTCAGGCATTGTAAGAACACATGAGTATGTGGATGTACCTGAAGATGACTCTTCAAGTGGAACAGCGTGAGCCCCTTCACACCCATTGTCCTCAAGATAGTTTTTGGTGTTGCTTCTGCAAGAATAATCATGCATTTAACTACTATATTAATAAATAAATAAATAAATAAATAACTAAAGTATATTAGTATGTTTTACTAATTTAGTGATTGCAATTGACTAACGAAAAGCCAGCAATTTAGGGTGTTAACATGGCTGTACTAGGATTTGTCATCGACATTCATATGGATCTAGTGCGACTAGTGATTATTGTGCCTCAGGAATCAAGACTCGAAACCATGGAATGGAACAAACAAACGATGGCTCATATTTGTTGTCCAGTCGTCTTCATTTTATTGTCAAGTAAAGAGAACTTTTAAGTCTTGCACCTTTTAACATTTGCAGCAAGATTTACTGACCAATTTGGTGCCAGAAATGAATGCACCAAACATAAACAAAAACTCATAAAATAGTCAAGAAAAGATACTGTTTTGCTCTTTATTTGACAAATAAACAGTCACAAACAACAGGCACCTGAAACCACAGACTCACATGTATCCAAGCCCTACAAATAAACAAAAACAAATACAACCTATTATCAAGAAAATATATGCTTTGTTATGGACACACAGTAACAAACCAACTGCAAGAAAACAATCACAACAGGCATATGTAACATTTGCTGAAAATTAAGTAGTTAATAAAAAAAACAGTATTTCGAACCAGAGAGTAAAAAAGGATAGCTGGCTTTTGGTAAAGAAAACAAGAAAAAATATTTTTGATAAAACATATAATCACAATTCACAACTAATCCCAAAAATTTGGCAGTTAATTGAACTAAATTCAAATCAACAAAATAAAGTAAAACCTCAGAGGATGAAGAAAAGAGCCACTTCTGTTAAGTATACTGGTTTAGATCGCAGTGATTAAATAAAAAACTTCTTACTGACACCACAGTCCACCCAAACCAAAGCTCCGAGCTAAACTAGATTGGTAGAACAGCATAATATTTCATTAAATATACCATGAGAGAAGCATCTTGCCATGTAAAAACCATATTCTATTTTTAAAGGGCAACGCTTTGCTCAGACAAGGTGATACCAAAGACACACATCAAAGTTTAGACCACACAAAAAAATCTATAAAACAACATCATCTTTCGACAACTATGTATTACAAACAAGCAATATTCCACAGAATAACGACCGTCTACTTCTGAAGGGCAATGTTTCAATCAGATCAAGCTTATACCAAGAAATACACCAATTCACTTCAACCATTTGTAATCTTCCAGATGAGTCTGTGCTCTAGTCAACTGCTCCTTGTACCTCAAAATATATAAATCCGTTATGATAGACTGAAACTGATACCCAACAAACACATTTTCCAACATTGTGCTCAATTACAGGCTCAAAGACAGCAAATAAACACTGCAACAACATCCTAATATTAACTGAAATGCGTAAACTTAATTTAAGTTAATGCAAAACAATCACAATGAACTCCTCATAGCCGCAGATATGGTGAGCCAAGCTCACACAAACAAACAAGTACCTAAAAGAAAGACACCACCTTCCTGCTACTCCCAACAGAACAACTTCCAATGCCAGCACTTAGTTCCAAATTCACACTGCCAGCCACATAATTTTGCCATCAAAACTCAAAGTGTATCAAGACGGGCCACCATATTCTTCGATTTACCGCAATCAGCATCCAGAACTGCATGATATGTTCAAATTCTGAGTTGAAGCAAGCAACAAACATCACCATATCTCAAAGAAAAATCAGATAATGTCCAATTTCAAACTTCAAACACAATCAATAAACCAAAATTTACCACATCACCTCCCAAATCCCAGGACAGACAAACTGAAATCATGACCATAACTCCAGGACGTCATCAAGAAAAGGCATCACAATGCTCCATTTCGCCTACGAATCCCTACATCTCCCAGAAATGAACCCCGAAGTGTGCAGAAACCTCTTGCCTTTTTTTTCAGCTAAACTCAGCCACTTCTAGTCTTGTCAGCCCACCAGAAATTACAGGTACACTCAATCCAATTCTAACCCCCAAATGCATCACCAGAGAAAAATCAAAATATTCTGGTTCCTACAGCGAACATTTCGTTGAAATCCAAGATCAAGCAAACTCCCCATTTCATAGCCTTCATACGGCGCACATTTTGTTCAAATCCAAGATCAAGCAAACTCCCAATTTCATAGCCAATGTCGCCTTTTCATCCGAACCACCACGAAAGCTTCAAACTTCAGTAAGGAAAGGCCGCAGCCTTCCAAAACACAGCAGAAATCAACCACATAGCCCTCTCAAAACACCTCTCCTCCCAACTCCAAAGTAAGCCAGAGCCACACGTACACAACCCCCCAACCCAAAAAAAAAAAAGAACCCGTCATGCATATACTAATACCAACCAAGAAGGCGCAAATGCACGACGCTCCTCCAACAGCGCGCGTTTCACAGGGATTTTGTTGCAGGTGACAAAGACCCAAACATGATAGACAAAAGATCCAAACTTCCCTAAAGTTTCAGCACAAGCATCCCCAATCCCGCTCAAATCCTTGCTCCGAAACGAGCAAGAGCCTGACATGCCGCTCGAATCCGTCCTCGCAAGAAGCAAAGCACACGACCACACGCCACACAACCCACACACCAACCACACATTGCCCTCCAATGGCCATGCTAGGCGAACTGGAGAGCATCAAGCATCAAGATTGGAGAAAATGGTAGAGAGGGGGGTGCAGAGCATCTCACTCTCGGGCCCGCCGAGCTGGGCTACGGCGTCGACGAAGCGCTCGTGGAGGTCGGCCGTCCACCGGAGCCGGGGCTTGGGGTCCGCCGTCAGCACCAGGCTAGGCCCGCCGCCCGCGCCAGCTCCGCCGGAGCGCGGCGCGTCGCCGGGCGCCGAGCCGTCCGGGCGGTGGTGGATCAGGCCAGGGGGGAACATCTCCTCCTCGCTTCCTCTCTAGCCAAGAACGGAGAGGGAGGGAGACCTTCTCCTTCCTTCCTCCCCAAAAGCGAAGGATCCAATGAAAAGTCCCTCCGCGCTCTCTCTCTCTCTCTCTCTTGTTTCTTGCTTTTCTTCTGATGCTAGTCTGCTACTGCTGCTTTCCAGTGGGCAGTGGCTCTCTGCCCCTCTCTTGCTCAGTTGCTTGTGATTTGTGAAGGCCTCCTGAGTCCTGACCTGGAAGGCTGCATTACTGCCAAAATGATGCTTGTTAGTGTAGAGCAATGTCATTTTCTACTGTTCATAGAATAGTACATCCAA
Source organism: Otatea glauca (assembly GCA_036346275.1). Classification (NCBI taxonomy): domain Eukaryota; kingdom Viridiplantae; phylum Streptophyta; class Magnoliopsida; order Poales; family Poaceae; genus Otatea; species Otatea glauca. Next base: position 31,898,505 of record CM070728.1, read on the forward strand.
CTTACCTCCAGTATTAAATATCTTGTTAGTCACTACAGTCATCATTTTTAAGATCGAAGAACAGCTAAAATATTCTTTCTTAATTAGTACATTTAATAGAAGTCTAAAAAAATGCTACTACTACACATTTAATAATTGAAGAAAATTGGATTATTGGTGTCGTGGAGCCGGGCACTGCACAATGATTGGTGCGTGGAAATTTCAGCTTGGCCATTCTCTCTCCCCCTCTGTCTAGCTGTGTGTTTGGTAGTCTCTGTCGATCTATAGCACGAATTTTTTCTGCTATATACACTGAGAAGTTATTGGTAATAACTAGATTATTTTTAAATATAATATTTAATGTATATACGTAAAAAATATAAAGTAAAGTTATAATTTATTACAGATATAGAGAAGATATCATACTAATTTTATATTAAAATATAAAAATATGTTTTATATTTATACATAAGATCATTGAAAATATACGTTTATAATTTTAGACTGGGAATGGGAAGTAATTGATGAGAGCAAATTGCAGCTGGATCTAGTTAATTGATTTTGTTTTCTTAAAATAAAAGCTAGTGGATGGAATCTCATGTCAGAGCTGAACAGACTGCTCAGTGGCTCTTCTCCATTTATTTATTCTTTTTTCATATTTAAATATAAAATTTCCCCTTAACCATGTCTGTATCCAGACGTCGTGTATATGTTTCTATAACGTAGAAATCGAGAAATGTGTTATTTTTATTAGTGCGTGTAATCAATTGTTTGTCTGAAAAAATTGTCTAGCTGGGGCAACTATCTGCCTAAACGGAAAGTTAGGGTTAATATTTCGCTACATTAACTACAAACGCTATAACTAGCGATAGTCATGTTATTTGACGTAGTTTATAGTTAGTGATAGTCCCGCTATTCTACATAGTTATTTATAGGTCAAAACATTTGGTTTATTTTGAAATCCAACATTACTAAAAAGGTCCCAATACATCTCTTATAAACCTGAACTACAAGAAAATACAGTAAAAGACCTCATCTTACCTTTTTCAATAATCTAACATTCATATTTCCCAGCAGTTAAGTACTTATTGTTAAAAACATTATCATTTATGATCTTTTGGGATATGTATTAGTATGTTTATTGATTTTGGACTTAACACATATTTTTATTATAGAAATATTAGTACCTTTCAAATATCATGTTTTTATGATTTGTTTAAACATGAGTACGTGACTTATATTATATACATATTTAATTTTTTTCTAAATTTTGTAATACTGAAAACACAATGGATGATAATATCCGCGATAATTAGCGATAGCTGTTGTAGCTTTTTAAGATCTTATCACAAAACTGTGAAAATCACGATTTAAAATCTTGATCTAGGTACTCAGATGAGCACAAAGATGGTTAGTGCGTGTAATCAATTGCTTGTCTGAAAACATACTGTCTGCAGAAGGGTTACCACTTCAGAGAGTAATAATATGATTACTTGTTTGATTAACTATGGATTTTCTTCGAGGCAAGACAAAGCAACTTGAAAGATACTAAAATTGGCGCTTAAAAAAATTGGATGAAGTTTCTAATGACTTTCCGTTTGTATGGGACCGAGATAAGTTTAAGGTAATATAGAGGCATTTGTATGGGACCGAGATAAGTTTAAGGTAATATAGAGGCATCTAAGGCATGCAAAGAGGTGGGCACTCTGACCGTGCCTTTGTGGGCTGGCTCGAGGCACAGTCGCAAGGTCCGATTCGAAGCACGGTTCGGCACGAAGTGAGTCATGCCGGGTCGGTTTGTTACTGTTTGTCGGGCTGTGCCGGGCTGAGGATCTGGACACGGTGGGCGGCATGGCCCCGCACGCCCGTCTGGGCCTTGCCGTGCGATTCAAGACAGAGGCGGCACGCCGGGCAAAGGGGCACGCCTTGCACGGCGGCAACACGCCCCGGCACGGGGCACGCCAGGCACGCCGGCCCAGCATGCAATAGGGGCACCCGCTGCCTCACGCGCCATCTTGAGCCGCCGCGTCGGACCGCCTCGTGCTTCGGCACCATGCTCGCCGCCTCGTCGTCTAGCCGCCTAGCCCATCGCCTAGCGTGTCAGCCACACCTTGCCTCGCCTGTGGCGATCGCCTCGAGCCGCCGCGTCGGGCCACCTCGCGCCGCCTCGTGCATCGACGCCATGCGCGCCACCCACGCTGTCGGGCCGCCTCTCGCGTCGCCGCCATGCGCATCGCCAAGGAGGAGAAGGAGGTTCACAGGAGGAGGAGGGTCACGCCTCGTGTGGAGGAGGAGGAGGAGGGTCGCACGAAGAGAACGGGAGGAGGGAGGCGACTGGCGCGCAGCGAGGAGGAGCGGGAGGCCGACGACCGGTGGGAGGGAGGAGGGCCTCGGGCGCACGGGAGGAGGGTGGGCCTCGGGCGCAGGGAGTGGGAGACCGGTGAGGAGGAGGAGGGCCTCGGCGCAGCGAGAGAGGGAGTGGGAGGCCATCGGGAGGAAAGGGAGGGCCTCGGGGCGTGGATGAGGTCGCCGAGGGGCGACGTCTGAGGGCCCAAGGGGCCTGCTGGGCCAAGGTCGACTGACGAACCGAGATCGAGAGGGAAAAGGAGGACGCAGGCCTGAGGAAAAAAGAGGGAGAGAGGGAAAAGTGAGGGGAAAAGAGGGAAAGGAAACAAAAGTGGAAAATAGGTGAAAAAAAGAGGAAAAGGGGAAGGAGAAAGCCGGTGTATATCGGAGCAACAGGCAGAACGAGCATTGATATGATCCTGTCCTATGTGACGGGGGATTCCCGATGATTTGACTTTACACAGATGACAAACCTGACTAACTCGAGCTATGCTTGGGCCAGTTCGGTATAGAAAAACTCGCTTCAGATATAAACCTAACCTATTAAATATAATAACCAGGCCATACATCTTCCTCCTCGTACTTCTCTTCACCTCTCCTACGCCAATGTCGTTGACCCCCTCTTTTGTGCCCATACCACCGTCTCCATAGACATCGTCCACCACCATCGATGGTGCGTCTCTCTTTCGTGCCCACACTATTGTCTCCACCGACACTGTCTTCACCTCTCACGCACCCCGCACCATCAACCCCTCTTCCGCGCCCACGCTGTTGTCTCCATTGCCGCCGTCCGACGCCACTGATGACGCGTCCTTCTTTCGCGCTCGCATTGGCGTCTCCACTGATGACATCTTCACCTCTCCCACACACCCCACGCTACCGACCCCTCTTTTGCGCCCGCAACGCCGTCGATGCCGCGTCCCTCTTTCGCGCATGCGCCGTCTTCACTTCTCCCACACCTACTCCGTCGACCCCTCTTTCGCGTCTGTGCCTCCGTCTCCACTATTATCGTCCGCCATCGTCTATGACTCTCTCGTCGACGAGCCATGCTCATGCCAACCCAGCATGAAGACGACCTTGTGTGCCATGAGGCTGTGCCTGGACCTCGCCGGTGACTAGTGGTGCCGACAATATTTGTATCTATTACCTCAGCTCTGTGCGTCTCTGGGTCCTTTCCTCTCGTCGCAATAGTGTAAATGGGCCGGGCCTGGGCCGACACGGCACGAAGCGCAAATGGGCCGTGCCTGGGCTTACCGAAGGCGAGCCGGGCTAGCCCAGCACGACAGGAAGGGCACGACGGGCCGTCGTGGCCCGGCATGGTTCAGGCCCGAAGCACGATGGGCCCGTGTAGGGCCGAGCCGGCTCGGCACAACGCCCACCTCTAGGCATGCACAAGCGTGGGTTTTGGGTTCACATCCCACCCATACAGACGATTCTAAGTGGGACGGTCCCAAACCGTTCAATCGCGTATCCGTATTGTAACACGAACAGACCGTTGCAGATATGCCTAGAGACAATCATAGAAATAATTATATTTCTTTATATTCATGATTTATTATCTTGTTCCTTAAATAATATCATTATTATTTATTAGCAAGTACTCCCTTCGGTCACAAATAGTTATCGTTTTGGATATCGACACAGTCCTCAAAACTCAATTTTCACCACTAATTTCTATTGTAATATATTTAAAAAATCCAATAAAATTATAATATTACAAAAGTACATTTCGAGACGAATCTATACACACGATTTTCATGCATCCAATCTAAATATTAAAAAAGATATCGATAGCTAATTTTTTGAAAGTTTGACTGCACGCATCCCAAACCGACAATTATTTGTGACCGAAGGGAGTATGTGACTTGTTTGTAAAACTTTATATTTGATTTTGTGATGATTATTCTAAAGTGATCCCTAGTTGATAAACATAGGATGACACATATGAATATACTAGCATATGTATTGATTGATGACCATGTTTCACGAGTTATGAAGATATCAAACCAATGATATAGACACATGTTAGAGAATATAGAGTTGGATCGACCCACCTTGAGACATTGCGAGATTGTTGTAATCTTACTTGTTATCAGTTGGTCTCATATATAATGTATGTGCTAGATCCTTAGACTTGAGGTTGACGCATATACTCGAGATATGTAATGACTTACTTAGGGGTTACCAAACGCTGCTCCATAACTGGATTGTTATTGTCGGGACCAGATTTTCGAATCCAAACCCTCTGTGTATAACCTGTGCTAGTCCAAGAAAAGCTAGCACACACAGTGGAAACAGTGATGACAACACATCCATATCACGAAGCACATAATATTAATTAAGCAAAAGAGTATTAGCCTTATGGCCATTTATTACAAATAAGTAGCATCATGGCTTGAGTTCAATAAAAACAGCGGAAACAAAATAACAAAAGCAGGATAAGCCCATCCATTTGCCCAACAGGCAATCGACTGGGTTTCGCGTCCTAGCATTCCGGATCGCCTTCGTCGTAACCACAAGCGTAGAAATCGTAGTCACCTTCAGCTTCTGCACACTCTTCTATGAAAAGTTGGGGATGTTGCAAGGGTGAGCACAAAATGTATTCCGCAAGTCTTGGAAATATAATGCATGATAACTATATGCAAGGCTAAACAATTGAAGGCATAATATGGCTCTTTTAGCATAAAGTAAAGTTTAACTGTAAATACCAATAGTAATTTCACAAAGCATCATTTGATCAAAATGTAATTGCATAGTAATTGAATTTGATATGACAACTAAAGAAGGTTCTAGCTACCTGACTGACTCCATCTGCCAAACCATAACCCGAGAGTTCCATCTGCTCACGGATTCCCAAACCATCATTTTCCTTTAAAACAAAACCATGAAATCTACAATGTGCAAGCGTACCTCGCCTGCCCTTGACCGTGGGCACGGCTACTTAAGTAGTTTTAACTCTGCAGAGTGTGTACACTTTACCCACAAGACATGATCGACTCTTGTTGCCATGCAATTAACACACTTCCTTTGGTGTGTCGGCAGAGAGATCATGACAAGGCCTTTACAATGTACAACCCCACTATTAACATCGCCCGCTAAGGTTTCACCACTGTTAGGGTTCTAGCTGCATAGTACAGAAGCCCCCTCTTGCGCCTGCCAACATCTGACACTCACCAACTGGTGAAGCTAATAATGAGACGCACAAATTATTTAGCCAAGTCGTACCCATATAGACTTGTGGTTGTACGGTAGTGCTTGGTCCATGATAACACATGCTTCAGTCCTTAATTGACTAGGGCGGAACATTCACATACCAAGATCTCGTGCTTTCTGCACTCACCAAACATCCATCCGCCCTGGTCTAAACCATATTTTCCACTTTATTTCATTTGAATAACAGCAGCAACACCAATTGCCGCGACTTCACAAATAAGATTCAACAATGATTGAAATGATTCCCATACAGGCATAATACCGAAACGTTTAAGCTGGATTAAGCAATTCTACCGTCCCATGCTAATCTACTGGTTATCACCAAATAAAATAGCTAATATTAACTAGGGTGACAAAGGTTTGACATGGTCAATAACAATGAGGGTATAACAAATTCTGGTATTTAACTATACTCTAAAACTATATTGAAAGTACATTGCAAAAAAGTAAGCATGCATAATTTAAAACAACATAAGCCTTTTTATAAAATTTGGGATCAATATGTTCAAGGAATAATTGCCTTCGTTGCCTCCTGCTAGTTCTACCTCGATCACGATTCGCTTGAGCGAGATCATTGCGTGTCTACACGCGAAACGAGAGCAAATAAATAAAACAAATTCAAACAAAATTCAAAAATTGAAAAGAATGGTACTAGAATATAGATCATGAATTTAGAAATTTAAATCACTGGAATCGGAGCTCGAACGAAGGAGAACGGGCTCCTAGAAGATTCCCAGATCAGAAATTCAGAAAAAGCAGAAAGGCTGACACGTGGTGCTCTGCAATTGGCTGGAATTTCTGGATTTTTTGGAAAATCAAAAAAAGAAAAACAAAAGCTAACTGACATGTGGGGCCCATATGTCAGCGCCTGGGTCCACGGTGAACTGCGTCCACCGAGGAGGGAGATGCCGACGTGGCGGACCATGCTGACGTGGCAGACACGCGACGACTAGGGTCGATGTGGCGACCATGCGGCAGACCACACGGTACGACGCGCGGCGCGAATCGGCGAGGAGCGCGCCGACGCAAGACGGAGGTGGCGCATGCGCGGCGACGCGTGGCGTCGCGCGGGAGCCGACGCGACGCCAGCGAGGCACGGCGGCGCGGACGGAGCGGCTCGGTGGCGGCGGCATGGGAAAAGCCGGAGGTGGAGAAGACAGCGCGGCTATGCGCAAAAGCGCGACGAGACGCGATCGGATCTGGGGCAAAAGAAAGAGGACGTCGCGGGGGACTCGACGAGATCGAAAGCGGCGGCGGAGGCTCACCGGCGGCGGAGATCCACGCGGAGGAAGAGCTTGGCAGCGGCGGCAAACTCTAGTGAGCTCGATCTTCTCGACAGAGGCGTCTCGGGCGACGAGGAAAGGGGCGGCAGGTGCGGTGCGGAACGGCAAACCTCGGGATGGGGGTCCTCGGGCTTTAAATAGCCTCGGGAGGCGGGCGCAGCACGGACGCCAAAAACGGCGCAGAGGCGGCTAGGGTTTCGGGTGGCGGCAGCTCAGGGCGACGTGGCCGCATCGCAGCCGCACACGCGTCACGGATCCGACGGCTCACACGACGCGAACTGGGCCGAGGCGAGGCGGGCTGCGAAAAGAAGGCAGGCCGGGCGAAGCGGGCCGAGCGACGCGGGCCGAGGAGAAATAGGAACGGGCTGGGGAGATGGATTCAGCCCGAAAGGAATTCGAAATAAAAACATTTCCCGAATTAATGAAATTCCAGAAATTCAAATAAAAACAAATAAATTCAAATAAATAGCAAAAAAATTCAAAAAAATCTCCAAAAATACAGAAAAATTCCTTGAGACATAATGAACCGAACTAAAATTGAAAATATTTTGTTTGATGAATAAATTAGTCAAATTAAATCCTTTCATAAATAGATAATTCAAATTAAGCTGAAATTAATTCAAGAAAAATGCAAATGGTTCATTTTCAAATTCAAACATTTCAAAACTCCAATTTTGGAATGTTACAGTTATAAAGGTAACTTTCGGGTTTGTCGTGAAGCATGCTTCGAGGCATGGTCGATCAAGATGGGATTTGCCTCTTCATACAACGGGAGAGATACCACTGGACCTCTCAAGTGAACGGATTCCGAAAATGCATGGCCATGCAACTTGCGGCTAAAGAGTTAACCGTAGTGGGGGATTCTGAGTCACATAATCGAGAAAGAATGGTCGAGCTAACTAAACAAGGATTGCACATGCTCGCCTTAAGTTTAACTGATATCATGAGGCAAAAGGGAAATGCATATAACTAAGCATTGTTAAGGTTCGTCCGATATGACCTTTACATATACTCGAGAGTCGGCACATCCTGCTAGGGACAGCTACCAATTAAAGATCAAGTAAGAGTACTCAGGCCATATCCAAGTTTATGTGAATCTATAGGGTCGCACGCTTAAAGGGTTGGAACTTAATTCGGATGGTAATCCAAATTCTGATGGGCTTCGAGTTCCTAATGGGCCTCTAATGTAGAGACCCATTGTGAGGCATTTATATAAATGGAGGGGGTGGTGGCTTTAGGGTTAAGAGACACCGTAGGAATTTAGAATTTTTGAAACCCTAGCTGCCACACCTCCTTCGCCCAAAACCGCCCAGCCAGCACGTGGCACCACTACTCTGTACATGTGATACCTTAGAGGCGTTGCTGTGAAGATTCAACGGTAGGACGATCCACAACCTATGACGGTGACAAGAACAATACGCAACTTGTGACGGTCACGAGAAGCTGTTGGAGGAGGTGTGAGGCTAGTATGACTACAACCGCACTAATATGATACATCAACTCTACTTTCGCTATAGGTCTGCGCGTCTAGTGGTAATTCCGTTATCTATAACTTGCAGTGGTTTCTTGGTTATACGGTAGAAAATTTTGAATTTATACTAGAGTAGCCTATCCGTTCCCCTTCACAGACGGCATTCAGGACAGTTCCCACAAGAGGATCGTCCCCTGTAAAATTCTATCCCAACCACATGAGGTAAAACAATATTTCTAGAAAATGGTCGAAGATAGCAATAGATTCATGTAGATATGAGTTTGATAGGACATGTACAATAATATGATATCAGCTTTGTCATATAAGATTTTTGTTGACATGATGGAGAGAGAGTGTAGCTATCTCTTTCGTGAGGAGACAACACAAAACATTATTGTATGAGTTATTATTTATAACAAGCACTTTATCATATAATATTTAAAAGATTGTGGGATCCTATACAGACAACCTCAAGATGCAATCTATTGTAGAAGTTAATTTTAGTTTTGTTTTTAGATATAGAGGAATATATAAACAACAGTAGTCTCTACTATTGTACATACTCTTAATCTGTCCAACTCGGCTTGCTAGTTAACCTAGCTAGGCTGGACCTTGTGGGCTTGGGCACTATATACCATTCCTAGATTTACGAAGTGCTAATAAAAATATTTTACCAGGTTCTTCAAAAATAATCTCTCCAGTACAGATAATTTCATTTTAAACATCGATATGGTCCCTAAAACACAACTTTGATCACTAATTTCTATTGTAATAGATTTATAAAATCTAACAAAATTATACTTTTATGAAAGTTCTTTTCGAGAAAAATCTATAGAAATCATTTTCATGTGTTCAAACTAAATATTGAAAAATATATTACTAGCCAAAGTTTAGAAAATTTGACTACAACATACCTCAAAATGATAATCTTTTGTAAACAGAGGGAGTATATTGAGCGATGGGCCAACAGTTTGCTTAGATTTGATATGACCTTGCTTACAAGGTCTCACAAGAAGGGAGACCCTTTCTTTCCCCCAAAACTTATTACAGTACATCAATTCATCCTGCATGTGTATTAGAAAAGATGATCTATTCACATAATTGCTAAAATTGGTTAAAAGAACTTCTAGGCATTATTCCTCCTACATGTGCATTCTGTTGAGGAACCTCGCTATCGAATAGTCCGGGGTTCCCGAACAGATCTGAATTGGAGAACAGAGAGAGAAAGAGAGACACAAGTTTAGGGAGAACGGCGACTGAATTCTTTATTGCTATTCTGATTGCTTGTACATAGATGGGGACCCCCTCCTCCTTATATAGTAGTCGCCTAGGGTTTTGGCTAAGGGACCATCGTGGGCTTTCATTGGGCCACGTGGTTTCCCAACACTCCCCCTTGGGCCCTTTGTCGCGAGATGCATATGCCTCATTAAAACTCCCAGAAAAACCCAGTGGGAAAAATACTTGGAGAAAGAGTACATAGCATACGCTACTGTGTTGCACGAATTGCCTCGTCAAAACCTTATGCAAGAAAACTTCATGAAAAACTTGCTAAGGGAAAAGAGTACAATTCACCCAAACTTCAATTGCTAATCTTCGAGATTCATGTGGGAATATGTGAAATATCTCCCCTTGAAATCTGCACTTCTCTAAGTCTCATCATTCCAATTCCTTTAACGCACCTTTCAAAAGTAGATGCTGGGAGTGATTTAGTGAACAAATCTGCAAGATTTTCACATGACTTAGTATGCAATATCTTGATCTCGTTCATCTTATGCAATTCGTGAGCATAGAAGAACTTGGGGTTGATATACTTCGTGAGATTGCTCTTCACATAACCCATCTGTGCTTGAGCAACACAAGCTGCATTATCTTCATAGATGATCGTGGGAGTTTGCTCAATGTTCAAGCCACATGACTTCTGGATGTGGTGAACCATTCTTCGGAGCCATGCACATTCACGAGATGCTTCATACAAAGCAATGATTTCAGAGTGGTTTGTCGACGTCGAGACTAGAGTCTGCTTAGACGACTACCAGGAAACTGCTATTCCTCCACATAGAAAAACATAGCCAGTTTGGGACTTACCAGTATGCGGGTCTGACCAATACCCAGCATCGGCGTAGCCAACCAAATTCAGTTCAATGTTTCTTCTGAAGAACAAACCGAGATCTTTACTTCCTTAGAGGTAACGGAAGATGTCCGTGACCCCTTTCCAATGCCTTTTGGTGGGTTCTCGACTGCATCGGCTAGCAAATTCACAATAACGCAATGTCCGCCTAGTGCTATTCAAGGTACATGAGCGCCCAATCGCACTCAAATATGGGAATTTCGCTCCCGTAACTTCCTCCCTCTTCTCTAGGTCAGTATGGGTCTAGGTCTGCTTGGAGTGACCTTCCACCATTGGAGTCTTTGCAGGATATGCCTTTCCAAAGCCAAATCTTTCCAACACTTTCTGCGTGTAGGTTGATTGATGTACCAAGATTCCTCCTTGGACATGCTCTGCGGCAAGCCTAAACAAAACTTGGTTTTACCCAAATCCTTCATTTCAAACTCGGACTTCAAGTATGAGCATGCTTCTTCAATTTCTTCATCCGTCCCAATGATGTTCAAGTCATCTACATAGACGGAGATTATACGTAATCCATTCGGGATCATCAGATAAATACGCATGGACAATCTTCGCTGTTTGTGTAGCCTTTCTTGCGAGAAAATCACTCAGCGATTGTACCACATTCTTCCCGTTGTTTTAGCCCATACTGGTGATTTCTCCAATTTCACATCAGACATGTTTCTATTTGTCTGCCTTGGTTCGGGATAGGAATACCTTCCGGTACCTTTATGTATATCTCCAAATCCAAGTTTTCATACAAATATGCTGTAACATCCATTAGCTTCATTCTCAACTTCAAGTTGACTGCCATTGAGATCAAATATCTAAAGGTAATTCCTCCCATGACCGGAGAATAGGTTTCTTCATAATCAACTCCAGGACGTTGAGTGAAACCTTGAGCTACAAGCCTTGCCTTGTACCTTACAACTTCGTTGTTTTCATTCCTCCTCCGAACAAAGACCCATTTATGACCTACAGGGTTTATATGGGGAGGTGTGCGGCATACGGGCCCAAACACCTCTCTCTTGTTTAGAGAGACTAACTCTGCAGTGATTGCCTTCTTCTATTCTTCCCAATCTAGCCTTTTCTTGCACTCTGCTAGAGATGCAGGCTTAGGATCATGATCAATGATCGAGGCAATCTTCTTTGCAAAGTATGCATCAACGTTGGCTGTTGCTCTATTCAGGGATTCTCCTGTTATTACAAAGTTTATGGCCATTTCTTCATGGGGCGCTTCATGTATTTTTACTTGCTCTTCGTTGCTATTCCCTATTGCAGGAGCAAGTTCCTTTAGCTTTTCATCGCCTATGTATGCGCACACATTATTTCTGGCGGCTTCCTGCAGTGGAAGATTCAAGTCTGGAATTGCCTTTGTTGGCTTCTTTCCAGTGCCAGGTCTCAACTGGCTCCCCTTCTTTCCTTGGGGTATTTTCGTGATTGGTTGTGGTAAGTCCTCTCGCCCAGTTTTTCCAGACGTCTCCAGGTACTTTGGGTTTGAGGAGCTAGATTTCCTGTTCTTTTTCTTTGAGGCCTCTGAACAGGATGAGGGATACCTTCTATTTTCTTTGGTATTTCCACCCTCTCGTGCATTTATTATGGTACATGCGACTTAACCACGCCTTTGGATCACAAAATGATCAGGCGGTTCATTTGCTAAATTCGCAAATCAATTATCTTCGGACTTCTTGATTTGCTTCATTAGTGCGGGGTCATGCGCGGGATCCCGATGAAATGCCATATGATTTCCGGCATTTTTCATCCAAAGGTTGATTTCTCCCTAATGACGGAAACGATCTCGTCAAATATGCAATCGAATCGGGTCGTATGCAAGTCTCGATCATGGGTTCCAAATACGATTATGGATGCACTTTCATAACCAACGATATCCCAGACTTGCGGAGAGGGCCCATTGCGATCACGAGGGTGGTATAGGAACATATACCATACACCCAAATTTCCTGAGATGGGAGATTTTCGGGATGATCCCGTGCACAAGTTGCATAGGTGAATGGATGTTGTAGGCCGAAGGTCTAAAATTGATGAGAGTTGTGCGTGTAGGACTGCGTGTCCCCAACAAGTGTTGGGCAAGTTACAACTCTGCAAAAGCGGTCTGGCAATGAATTTAATCCTCTTTATTAGTGCTTCAGCTAGTCCATTCTACGTATGGACATGCGACATGAGTGCTCAACGATATCCTGTTGCAAAGGCAATAATCATCAAATACCTTTGAAGTAAATTCTCTGGCATTGTCCATTCTGATGGACTTCACGCAATGATCAGGGAAAGCATTCTTAATTCTTATGATCTGCGAGATCAGCTTTGCAAAAGCATGGTTTCTTGTTGACAATAAGCATATATGCGACCATTTCGAGGAAGCATCGATGAGCACCATAAAGTATCGAAACAGCCCTGACAAGAGCTGAATCGAACCGCAAATATCCCCCTGGATGCGTTCCAAGAATGCTGGAATTTCACTTTGCACTTTCATGACAGAGGGTCTAGTTATTAATTTCCAAGTGGCACATGCAGGGCACACAAAATCTTTATGATTCGGAAAATTTTTAACATTAATGCCATGACCTTGTGAGTTGTTCACTATATTTCTCATCATTCTAAGACTAGGATGACCTAATCTACCGTGCCATAAAGAAAATAACTCAGAGCTTCTAAAGACAGTCTTCAAGGAAGTATACACTTCGGGTGCATGAATGTTCGTGTAGTACAACCCAGATTCATATGAGGGACATTTTTATAATACCATTTTTCCACATACCGCGTGCTTCACAATGCACAAGTATTCTTTGCCATTTTCTTCATTGGTTTCTACATGGAAACCATTGGCGCGGATGTCTTTGAAACTTAAGAGAGTGCGCGTTGATTTAGGGTACAATAGGGCTTCTTCAATTACCAAAATTGTACCCATAGTTAATATAATTGTGGCTCTTCCAGAGCCTATTATATAGGAATAGCTTCCTGCGATCGTAGTAATCTTTCCAGCGTTCTTCGTGATCGACTGGAAGTATTTGGACTCTCTTAAGATGGTATGCATTGTGCCACTATCAACAATGCATATCTCTTCCATTTGGGCGCTACACGATTTCTAAAAAGGAAAATAATCCCAATCAAACAGTGGCAAAATAATTCAAACATTGCTTGCAAATTAAAGAATACTGGAATAAAGAATAAATTGTGTATTTATTCATGAGAGAAGTATGCACTTCTAGAGCTTACAATCCATTATTCAAAAGAAAATGCTAACAATCATAATCTAAAAAAAATATGCATTAAACAGAATCTGTAAATATGCATTAATTTCTGCTTCTATGTCATTGACAGAAGTTTTCTCTTCATTTGCCATAAGTTTGGCTGCTACATCGATGTCCAGGCTATTCTGTGAGGATGAGTCAAGTGGGATATCTTCATCCATGGCATCATCATCACCAATCTTGGCGAAGTGCGCCTCTGCTAGGGCGTTTTCTTTTGCCTTCCTCTTAGCCTGATATGCGTTGATCACTTCCTTGGATTCCCGACATATCTTCGACCAGTGTCCCCAAGTGCCGCACCTGAAGCACGTTTGGTTCTGCTGTCCATACGGCTTAGCGTGCGCCTTTTCCTTATCATCTTTCTTCACTGGGGCTTTGGACTTTCCTTTGGCTTGACCCTGCTTGCCCTTCTTTCTATGAATGGGCTTTCTCACCTTATAGCTATTGGCATTGACTTCTGTGCCAGTGCCCCTTCCAGGTGGCTGCGAGACATAGTTCTTGCGTAGAACATCGTCTTGCGATTCTGCAACTTGCATTACATCAACCAGTTCGCTATACTCCTTGTATGCATCCTAACGATAGCTGTGTGCACTCTGGATAGCATTTGGGTGGAAGGTAGAGAGAGTTTTCTCAATCTTCTCCTTATCAGTGATCTTCTTGCCACATAGAGAGAGATTGGTACAAATTCTGTGCAAGGCAGAATTGTACTCGGCCACTGTTTTGAAGTCTGCAAACCTCAGGCGGACCCAATCTTGCTGTGCTTGAGCTTCTCGAACCGCTTCTGAAGTGCAGTCCAAAGCTCAAGTGCACTCTCCTCAGCTATGTATTCATTCTTCAAAGTGGCTGAGAGGTGGTGCCTGAGAAAGTGCAAGGCTTGATCGTTTTGCTCGGCTATAGGTTTCGCGTCCTACGATGACCCTAGACCAATCGCGGGACGGAGCTTCTTGCCCCCAAGAATGATCTTCACGTCCGATGCCCAAGTGAGGTAGTTCTGACCGTGCGAGGCCAGTTCTTCAAACTCACGATTCACGATGCCGGACATCTGCATGATTTCAAAATTCCAACATTAGGTTACTGCGTGTAATCTAATATAAGATGGTTGCAAAAAGCATAAAGCGCAGAAAATAAATTGACATGTATTTCCAGTATTTTAAATAAAGCAATGAATTCAAAAATTCATAAAAGATATTCATAAAACAGAGAATAAAGCTAGAAAAATAAAAAAAAACAGAGCCAGATAATTTTCTGGAATTTCTAGCAATTTTTCAAAATTTTCTGTTATTTTTCTTTTTCTCTTCTTTTCTTTCTTTTCTTTTTCTTCCTTCTTTCCTCTTTTTTTTCTTTTCTTTGACGGAAAAAGGCGTTGGGCGTGCCCTTCCTTGGGCCACAAACCCGCCTCGACGGCCTCGCTGGCCGAACCAAAAGGAGACCGCGGCTAGGTTCCAATCCCTAGCCGCCATATGCGCTGCTTCCAATGCGCATGGCGCCTTGGCTCGGCGAGAGCAATGACGGTCGGGCGGTGGCGATCGCCTCGCGCGGCGGGAGCAACTTCGAAGTGGGGCGGCAGAGCCGAGGCGGCGGGTCGGCGACGGCAACCGCGCCGGGTGTGGCGCTTCATGCGCGCGATGCCCCAGCGGCAACGGCGACAGAGGCCGAGCCGGGTGACGGTGGAGCCGAGGGCCGAGGCGGCAACGGTTGGCGCCACAGCTGGGCGGGCGCGAGGCGCGTCGACCGGGGCGCTTGAGGCCGAGGTGGCGCCGGCCGGGCAACGGTGGAGCGGCATGAGCCGAGGCCGAGGCGGGCTGGGCGACGCCAGAGGCCGAGGTGGCGCCGCAGAAGCAGTTCGGCCGGGCGACGCACAATGAAGGCGGCGAACGCCGGCGACAATGGCGGCGCACTACGAGCGCGAGGCGACGGCGGTGGCTTCGTGCGCAGCGGGGAGGGCCGGTTTCGAGCACGGGTCCCGATGTTGTTGCCGTCGTTTTTTTCTTTTTGTGATGATGAACAGTAAAAACTATAGATACATGTCGTTGTAGCTTCTTGCCACACGACGAAACACAAAACAGATTCGTAGGGTAGATGCATGCATAGGATCAACAAGCGATTAGATTCAATCGTCGAAACCCACCTTTTCTCACCTTTTCAATCCGTTCGCTGGTAGAGCTTCATGCTGATAACGTGTTGAGGAACCTCGCTATCGAATAGTCCGAGGTTCCCGAACAGATCTGAATTGGAGAAGAGAGAGAGAAAGAGAGACACAAGTTTAGAGAGAACAGCGACTGAATTCTTTATTGCTTGTACATAGGGGGACCCCCTTCTCCTTATATAGTAGTCGCCTAGGGTTTCGACTAAGGGACCATCGTGGGCTTTTATTGGGCCACGTGGTTTCCCAACACATTCCACGGCAAAGTGAAAATTTTAGTAATTCAATGTGTAACTTGATAACACAAACGGGTTTACATGAGCAAAAGATGCCATAAATAGTGCTAAATTCCATGCATGCATTTTAAGGAGCTGCAATATTGAGAGGTACTTACCGTAGCATTAATGATACAACATACTATCACCGTCCTAAAAGGGCCAAAACAGAGGTCGTTTTGGACATATGATTGATACGGCTCTAATACAGACCTATGACTATTTTTTTTTCATATATATATATATATATATATAGGATTATAACATTTTAGAACTCTTTAATGATAGATCTACGGAAAATGTCTATATAACACTGAACTTTGTTTAAAAGGTCGTTTGACACCTTAAACTTTGAAACCGGCTATCTAACACCCTAAACTTTGCAAAGGTTTCGGGGAGTTAAACATATAGGATTAGAAAGTTCGGGGTGCTAGATAACTGGTTTCAATGTTTATGGTGTCCAACGGATTTTTGAGCAAAGTTTAAGATGTTATATGAACTTTCCCCCCTACAAAACTAGCTTAGGGTGTTAAACGAATAGGATTGAAAAATTCAGAGTGCTAGATAACTGGTTTAAAAGTTTAGAGTATTTGACAGACTTTAGAGCAAATTTCAGGATGTTATATAGACGTTTTATTAGATCTATTAATACCATTTTAAAATTTTAAAAGTTTGATTGTGCTTATTCTAAAACGACAACAGTTTTGGACTGGACCAAGGTTTCAAATTTCGGTTTCGGAATAAATTTCGCCCCGGGCCGGATAACGAAATTTTGGCGAAATTTCGAAATTTCGAAATTATTTCGGACAAAATTTGAATTTAAAAATTCAAATCCGGTTCAATCCGGAAAAAAAAACCAAAATTCGCCGAAAAAACCCGAAATTTCGGGCGAAATTTTCGAAATTTCGGGTTTTTTGCACTGGCTGAAAAGTGGTCTAAACGTTATCGAAAAATTTTGAAATTTTTTTTGGAGGTTCCTGACACAATACTGATGTTCTCACAAACATTTCAGCTGATTATCACATCTGAGGAATTTTTAAAAATTCGGAGAGTGGTACTGTCCTGATAAAACACTGACCGACAAGTTTGATCGGAACGGAAAATGGTACAAATCAAGTTATAAACTATTGAAATTTTTTATGAATGGTTATGATCCATAAATAATGTTCTCATAAAAATTTCAGCTGATTATCACATGTGAGGAATTTTTAAAAATTCGGAGAGTGGCGCTGTCCTGATAGAACATTGACCGACAAGTTTGATCCGAATGGAAAATGATACAAATGAAGTTAGAAACTATTGAAATTTTTTGTGAATGGTTATCATGTATCTATAATGCTCTCATAAAATTTTCAAATGATGATCAAACTGCATGAATTTTTAAAAATTCGAACAGTACTATTGGTCTACTGCCCTGTTAAAATGCTTACCGGCAAAATTGAAAAACATGAAAAATTATGTAAACCATGTTAAAAACTTTTGAAAATTTTTGTGGATAGTCCTGATATAATATTAATGTTTTATTAAAATTTTTAGATGATGATCATTCTCAAATAATGTTTAAAAATTCGACGATGCTACGCCCCGATAAAAGTCGATGATCAATACATAGATTTGATTTAGCAGTAAAAAAGTTTAATTTTTTTAAAAAATTTACAGAATAGTGATAAGGAAGTTCTTAATATCCCATAAAAATTTTGATTCATGATCACACACCAGTGAATTTATAAAATTCTTACAAGGGACACTACCATTTATGTTTTTTCTTTTTGTTTTTAGAAATATAATATAACAAACGAAGTTCAATGCTTACATAGATTTAATTGACCAAACAAACCAAGTTGAAATTTTTTGAAAAATTTATATCATGGTTCTGAGTCAATTATTAATCTCTCATAAAAGTTTTAGATCATAATCACACCCAAGAAAATTTATAAAATTCGACAATATAACTGTCCCAATTATGTTCATTCTGCTTTTGATTTTTAAAGATAACAAATGAAGTTAAATTATTTTGAAATTTTTATGTATGATCCTAAACTACTAAGGATAGTACCATAAAAGTTTCAGATTATTATCAAGCTTGTACAATTTTATAAAATCTAACAAAGATTTTGCCAAAATTTTAAAATATTTAAAAATTCGGTTTTTCAACAAATTTTCATAGGAGATGACTTTCCTAATGGTTATTGGGTCAAATCCGGCCCTAAAACGGTCAAAACCGGCCAAAAACGCGAAATTTCACTAAAAACGAAATTTCGGATTTTATCGTAGCAATTTCAAATTTTTTTAAATTTTTTTTCTCGGCCTGTAGTTTAGATTTCGGGGGGGTCCGAAATCCGAAATTTCGCCGAAATTCGTCGAAATTTTGAACCTTGGACTGGACACAGTGTGACAAGACTATGGGCAGCTGTAACATCCTAAATTTGCATTTCCATTTATTTATTCAATTTTGGAATTTTATTGGAATTTTCTTGATTTTATAAAGCCTTTTTGCTATTTTTTATAAAATGAATTTTGATAGAAAATTTAAAACCCAAAAATTTCATAAAACAATTTTATTAGGTTCCAAATATTCAGAGAAATTTCCCTATTTACTATTGTTTACTATTTTTAAGCCTTTTTACTATTTTTTCCCAAGCCTATTTAATTTTCAGCACAAAATAAATCAAGAAAATCCGGAAATGACAGGTGGGACCGCACCCCCACCTGTCATATCTTTCCCCGAGCTTCAGCCATGACCAGAGGAGCTTTCCCTCCTCTCTCCGTTAACGCATGAAAGAAAGTTTCAAATCCCCGTGATTCTTGCGCCAAAAATTTCCAAAACTTCGCCAATCAAATCCCTTACACCTCCTCTTGCCATTCATGGTCAAATCTCCCTCAAAACCAAGCTAAAATCATGTTCTTTCTATTTGCATGCACCATGATTTTTGCACCAATTCTCGCTCCCCAGGGCTCCTTTCACACTATAAAAGGGAGCACTGAGTGCCTCTTGCCGTCACCAATCCATTTTGCTACTTCCTAAGTGCTAGTTCGCCTCCATTGCAAATATTTCGGAGAACGAGAGGAGTTTACAGTCGACGATTCTGAGCAGCTACTCTACGACCAAGGCAGTCCTTGAACATGTTGATCCTAGCTTTTAAATTATTGCATGCATAATTTTAGCAACATAGTTTTAGTCCCAGTTTTAAATAAATAGTTATTCTTCGAATTGATTAAAACTACCTTGGAAAATTTGAGTACCTTATTCCATTGTAACCCTAAGATATATATAAATAACATAATGATAGAAAGACACTTAGACAAGCTTAGAACCGAGATTAGGACCTTTTGGGAACTTGAGCCAAATAAAGTTCTATTCAAATGTGTTATCATTTCATGCTTTATCATTACTTGTGACGTCAAGTTAAAAATTAAAAATATAGTTTAGATCGGGTGAGAATGGTTGTTAGGTGGGTGCGTGAAGTGCGAGAGTTGGGTTTTGTGGAGAGTCTCGACTAGTTAATTAAGGACCGGTATATGAGCTGCTGAATGTAAAGCGTTACCGTACTTCCACAAGTCTGAAGTGGGACGGACCAGGCTATCCATATTGAGGTAAGCATGCGCGAGGTGAGCTCGGCCAGAGCTCAAATCGGCCATGCTCAGGCGCATGGGCAAGGAAGCCGACTCAGAGTGGCCATGTGTGCGCGCGGGAACTGGGTCGACAGGCCGGTGGCCAGGCGAGGGTGCATGCGGCCTGGGGGCAGTCTGACCGGAGCGACCGAGGCAAGCAGGGGCCTAAGGAGCCAGCGATGATGGGTGGGCCAGGCGAGGGAGGCAGCCCAGCAGTAGACGCCAGGCATGGCCAACGCTCGAGCGAGGAGAAGGGCTAGCAGGCCGGGCCGAGAAAAAGGGGGAAAGCAGCGACCGGGATTGAGCGCAGGTAGGGAAGGGAGCGGTGGCACTGACGCTGGAGTCGGAGGCAGGCCGATCGAAGCCCAAAATCGACAAGGCACGGGAGCTAGGAGAGAGGAGAGCAGAAAAGTGGGGGGAAATGGGGAAATAGCCAAACGAAAGAAGAGCCAGCTGAACGGATGAGGGAGAGAGGAGAAGGGTAAATAGAAGGAAGAAGAAAAAGAAAAAAAGAGAAGGAAAGAGAAAAATAGGGGGAAAATAGGAAAATTTCTGAAAAGTGTAAAAAATGTGTAGCTAATCGCAACAAAATTTTACGCTAGAAATCACATAAAACCGCTGTAATTAATAAATTATCAGAAAAATAAAATAAGAGAAAAGAAAAGAGAAAAAGAAGAAATATATATTTAAGTAAACCAGATAAAATAATAATTAATCTACACCTATGCAAGATTTAATGTACGTCAAATCCTTTAAAATCAGTAAAATATGTAAATTATAATTGGTTAAATCGTTAACTAAAGAGAGGCGAAATAAAATAAAATAAAGTCTTAAAAATCACAATGAAAATTTTATAAATCTTAGAATATTAAGAAATATAGGTTGGACGCCTTAAAATATGCAAAACTTATTGGCCACTAAAATGGGGCATTTATGTAATTTTAGGAATTAAATTTAATCGGACCGCAGATCTTCAATCGGGTGAAGATGCATATTTTGACCAAAATCCAAGCAAGCATTCCATGACTATATTTAATTGAATATCAGCAAATTATTTGGAGTATATGTGATATCACTGGTGCATGGAAAAATGTTGTTTAAAGAAAAAACTAAATCGGGTTGTTTGAGTGTTGGTAACTGTCGATGCAGTTGTGAATTTTGGAAATGTTGATTTGGCTCGCCCGACAGGTGAAGTCGGGGTGAGGTAAATATGTGGTGGGTGGGATGTGCCATGTTTGAGCATTACCGGAGGGGCCCTCTACATAGGCTATTGTATAAGGATAATACCACTATACTTGGGCAATGAGCCGTATTAAATCGTATCAACCATAGTGTATGGAAACGATCAGAAAAGATTATCCTATAATGGTGTTTGATCTCCACGTTGGGTAAGTAAGAGGTGTGAAGCTGGGATACACCGAAGGCCCAGTGAGTGACATGGATAATAACTAGTGTTGGTTATTTGGCGCTATATTTAAAGCCATGAGATGAGTATCTCCGATTTTGAGAAGGAGTTCAACTGGCCATCCCATGTATTAGTACCACCGATTTCGATATGCTTTACAACTAGTAGGTGATTAGGGTATATGAGTACCACCGATTTCGAGAAGGGGTACAACTGGCCATCCCATGTAATAGTACCATCGAATTCGGTAAAGAGTAGGTGGTCAGTGTTGGATCTAAATACCGGAGTAGTGATAAACATTTTGGGTTCCTAACTGAGGTTGGTTTCACTATGGGTAAAGTGGTACAAAACTTACGCAGGGTTAAAAATCATGAATTCATACATGTTCTGGATTGGAGGCTACGGAAGTTAAATCTGCCTCATATACAAGTGCTAGTAGCAATTTTCATAAATAAAAATCGAAACACATATTTTCGTAGTAAAACCTATTTTTAGTAAAAGGAACTGAGGAAGGGTTTTGTGGAAAGGTTTTGAGATGATCTGAAAAATAAAAAACATAAATTGCATTTTGTTATTAAAGCTTGCTAAGTACATTTTTGTACTCACCTTTGTATAATTCCCTCTTTTCTTAGACTCTGAGTGCTATGGATACACCGAGGATGAGTGGTTAGCTAGTCACTCGAAGGACCAAGGTGATGAAGAGGCGGAGGACTACCTAGAGGACTGGGTGGAGTAGCGACCCATACAATGGAGGCTACCGCTTTCTAGGGTATATTATAGTGTAAATGTTATATTTAAGCTTTTGTTGTAAATATTATGATGAGACATGTGAACTGTAAGATGGTACACTGCGTGGTTGAAAATGTAATAAGTTTCCTATGAGTCTCTAATTAATGTTCTGTTGCAACACTCTGAATTCGGTGTATTAACTAATAAAGTGTCGGGTCCGCTCGATGTTTTGTTAGCTAATATACCCAAATCAATATAATTAACTCAAGATTAATGACAAGGTCACTGTCGTTATTCTAGATTAATTATGCAGGTCGCCAATTATGCAGGTCGCCGCAACAGAGCTTCCCTATTGTTCATCTATGTGCGACCTTACTAATGTAGGGTTCTTTCATACAAGATCATAGGACCCCAGGTTCCACTGAAACCAAATATTTCACACCCACTATGTCTATGCATCAGCAACCCTTAAACAGTGAGTGTCCTATGCAGGGAAAGAGTTAACAATTATGAAACTCATTCACAGCTTAGCTGTCTGATTGTGATGAACATGTCACATTGTCACCTGATGTCTGAGTCTATAATTTGGTCATAATATATGAGGAATTGAGTATTATTAGCTTCCATTTAGGACATAACACTATAGAACCTCCAAAAGGCTATTCTTAGAAGATCAGATGCAGTGCGTCATCATGGCCTGAGAAATTTACTTTTCAATTGAAGACCATAAATGTTCGTCTGATGTTTCAAATGCCGTACGTTTCCTAATGCTGAACAACCTTATAAGGCGACATCAGGGAAAATGTTCTTTACGAGAAAAATGGACATCCTTTTTTGGTCAAAAAGAGAATCCGAATTGCTTATGAAACGTCGGAGAAGGTTTCCAGCAAGTGCAATGCATCAAGATCATTTAATAATCTTGACATGTCCGCACAAAATTTCCTGGGCACTCAGTACATTTTTTCAACACTTGGCACTGTCAAGTTTACATAAACTTGTTTATTTGCAATATGAGCTGTGTCAATGACATCATCTGCACTTCGCGCTTAAGTTCGATGGAACTCAAATTCTCTTATCTTAACTAATAAAAGGAGTTTACCCTTATCCCTGGGACAATCTACTCCATGATTCACTGCTCCCACCCTGCTTCAACCCCGCAAGACGCACAACAACCGCCTCCTTACACCCTTCTTGGATTCCTCACCACCCCTCCCATAATAGCCGTCGCCTATTCCCACTCTTTATCGGTTCCTCTTGTGTCACTTGGGTAGGCGGTGAGGAAGAAGTAGGGTGATGGATGCCTTTTGATCGTGCAAGGAGGCTCCACTTGTGCAGATCGGAGGGAGGATCGGCCCTCGATTGGTCATGGCGGTGGAGCGCAGAGAGGAGACTAAAGGGAGTGAATCATGAAGAAGAGGATTGCAGCGTTGTGGCGCAATGTTGGATCTGGGAGGTGCATTAGTGATGAGTTGTGGTGACGCACTGGTGGTTTTGGGCAAATGTGGAGGAGCGGTGCGGTGGGTTGGATGCAGGCGGTGGTGCTAATGGTGGTGGCGAGGTGGCGCTAAGAGTAGTGAGTTCGCGATTATGGGTGTGAGGTAAGCACCTCCGCCACGCGCAGGTAACTGCCTCTAGGGGTGGGCATATATAAATCAAAACTAAAAAACCGTACCGAACTGAATTAACTGATTATTTTGGTTTTTTGGTTTTTGGTTCGATTTTCATTTCAGGACTATTTGGTTTACGGGTTTCGGTTCGATTTTCAACTTTCGTTAACCAAAAAACCTAACACTGAGCGAACAATCCAAGTCTCCAAGGCCCAAGCCCAAGCGAACTTCTCTAAATCGAGACCAAATCCTCCCATGAGTCGTATCCTCCCTCTTCCAAACCCTAGCCACTGGTAGTGCTCCTCGTCCCAAGCTATCAGCACACGGCGCCACTCCCCTCCGACTCCCGGACCTACAAGGCCACCCCCTTCATTCGCCTCGCCGCTTGGCCTCCATCGCAACCGCCTCCCCCCACCGTGATCACCCACCAGCTTCCTTACTCCCTCCTTCCCGCGTTGCCTCCTCTTAGTTGCATTGCTCTTTACCCACTCTGCTTGTGATTTTTACAGCTGCAAGCCCAGTGGTGGTGATGGACTTCTCCCTCAAGGATGGGAAGAATCGAAGAAGCTATGGTCGCTTGTTCAGAGGCAGGAAGCCTAGGTCGACAAGAAACAGAGGTGGGTGTGATGTTTTTGGCGCACCTCTGATCGATTGCCGTCAAAGACATCCTTTTTTGTCCCTTCAATAAGGATTCAGGTACAAACGCTTGATGGCTTCTTTGCAGGTGTCTGGAGTCAATGATTCCCAAAACTGATGGTTGCAACAGACGTGTGAGGCGACCAATGTTCTTGAATGAAGTGTAAGTGCATGCCAATTTCTGGCAATAGCAATATTGAATGTGGTTTAGCATACTGGGTTGTTCTTCATACATTGTCATTGCATGAAATCAAACATAAATTTTATTTTGTGCCATGTTTTAGGAGAGTTTGTCTCTGGAAAGTCTCATCGTGTCTGTCATTTGGAGGCTATGAAGTATGCTGAAAAGTGATTGGTTGAATCAGATATCAAGAGTGAAGAAGTCGATGGTCCTTTAAGAAGAATTGCACATTATAGTTTTAATTTTTTATCTATTGTGCCTAACATGAACTCATGTATACGTATTTATATGGTTTCCCCTTTAGTATGTTACCTGAGGTAACCCGTGATTCAATTCCCTGAACTCGTATAAGGACGGCCGATGGATAACAATTTCTAGGGCTGGAAGTTACTAGAGAACATTTAATATGTAAAGCAATATGACACTTTACTCGAATATAAATGTTACTAAACAACTCAGCTATATATTCAAAGAGTTCATTTTGATAATATAGAATGATTAAAACTAGGGTAAAAGAGTGCTCCATTGTCTAGTTAGGAACTCAAGTGCATGACATGTCATATTACGGTTAACTGAATTAACCGAACCTAAGTTTTTTAGTTAATTCAGTTCGGTTTTTCGTTTTGGTCTAAGAATTTCAGTAAACAGTTTCCAGAAACCGAATTATTTTTAAACCGAACTAAAATAACCGAATGCCCACCCCCAAACCACCTTCGCCTCGATCCCCCCATGTTCCCAGCCTTATCTATCAATTGATCACCGTGCCTTCCCTGTTGATGCAGTGCCGCCTCCCCCAGCTCATGCTAGTGAGAGAGGGGAGGTTGATGTTGTTGGATTGAGGACGCTAGCCACAAGATCCGGACAAAGGATGCCTCACCGGCCACCAAATCCAAACGGAGAAGGGAGGCGACGACTAGGATGGTGGAGGGAGTCAGTCTCAGGGATAGTAGAACAAACAGCCGCTAGATCCAAATAGGGATGGTAGAGCAAAATAGTCAACGCACTGGATCGGCATCTTCGCTGTCGTGACAACCATCACCAATGGCTCCTCGCCCAACTCCCGTTGCCTTGCTCCTCGCTTCCACCGCCTTTCAGCCCCCGGCAATATGGAGATCCTCTCCATTTCCCACCTCAAGTGCTGCACCCACGAATCAGGGGCCAGTGGCTGCCTCGCCTACC
The DNA here is from genome assembly GCA_036346275.1 of Otatea glauca. Classification (NCBI taxonomy): domain Eukaryota; kingdom Viridiplantae; phylum Streptophyta; class Magnoliopsida; order Poales; family Poaceae; genus Otatea; species Otatea glauca. Next base: position 31,923,937 of record CM070728.1, read on the forward strand.
ACTGCAAGATCTTCCTCAACATGGCCATCCCCAGCGAGCGTGGGAATAGCGATGGATAGGGTAAGCATGAGGACGTTGGCGAGGTGCCGTAGCATCGTGAGCGAGCATGCTGGTAGAGGTAGCTGGTTTGGAAGGCGTGCTGCAAGTGCGACATCGAAGCCCTAGCTGGCGATGTTGAAGCGACACTGTATAAGTTACACATGGAGGAAAGGTACACGGTTTGTTGAGCATCTTAATGTTTTCAACAAGCTTATCACGCAGGTGATTAGTGTGGATGAGAAAATTGAGGAGAACGATAAATTCGTCATACCGGCATCATCTCTACCACCATCATAGGAGCAATTGATCGTGAATATTCTTGTCAGAAAAGGCACTCTCAACTTCAACGAGGCAGTTGCATATCTATTGAAGGCAAAGTACTTGAAAAAGCCATCGGAATCTTCATTCTCAGGTGATCAAGCATTGGTTGTAGTAGGTGTTGCAGGTAAAAGCAAGATTTACAGGAGGAAGAAGGGCAAGAGCAAGGGCATACGTGTATGCTATATATGTGACGAGGAAGGCTATATGATAAAGGACTGTTCGAGATTGTCTGTGTTTGAAGCAAATGAAGGGTGCATTCTTCATGGCGGTAGCAACGTACTTGTCTATGATAAAGGACTATTCGAGATTGTCTGTGTTTGAAGCAAATGAAGGGTGCATTCTTCATGGCGGTAGCAAAGTACTTGTCGTCAGTCAATAATGTACTTTACGTGGATGGATATTAGATTCAAGTTGTTGCTTCCACATATGTTCAGCAAGGGAGATTATTGACGAATGATCTTTATGCCCGTCACATGGAACTAATCACTTGGCTGATTGTAAGGAGTATCAATTACTGAGGTGAGAACAGTTACATTGGGGATGTATGATGGAGCGAATCGCACATTGACAGGAGTTTGATATGTTCTCGACATAAAGAATTTAATATCTACGAGGATGCTTGAACTCGAAGGTTGTGAGGTATCACTTCGAGGTGGAGTCATGTGAGTTACTCGTAAAGGGCAGGTGATCATGAAAAGTATTTGGAGCAATGGAGTATATCAATTGATGGGTGAACCTAAAGGAAGGGTAATTAATAGGAGGTCTAAAAAATCTTGATCAGAAGAAGGAAACCGTGTCGTCAATGGCAGGTAATCAAATCTCAACTGCAGTTATGTGCGGAACTGTAAAAACAATTGTGAAATCTAGCATATGCAAAGGCGAAGGTAAGAGCTATTAGAAGAAGAAAGACATGGCAGGACCAACCACGAAGTACCATTGAGCAGGTGGAGCTCGAAGGCAGTACAAACTTATGGCATAGAGGGCTATAGGAACAGAATGTGTGGTTAACCAAACTACACAAAGAAAGGTCTCTCCAGTGGAGGGTTCGAACGGCCAAGCCCGAACACCAACATGCATATTGCAGTGATATGCATGAGCCTTTGTGGTGGGGGCACTCCCAAAGGTGAGAGAAAAAACAAAAAAATGCAGAGCCGACTTGGTGCGAGTTCTTTGAGGAGCACGATGACTTCAATAGATAAGAATCAAAGTGAAGATTGTTAAATATAGTAACTCATATCTAGTTTTTTAGGATTTGGAAATGTGTGCTAGATGAATCCTAATAGGAGTATGATCCCTATTTGCTTTGGAAGAGAACTAGAGAGGCTAGATAAACTTAGGGGTAGTCATAGAGAACCCAAGCAACCAATAAGCTACAAGCCAACTCATCCAAAATAAGAAGTGCACGAGAGGATTAGAGGCTAGGTTATTCTTTACCACTAGGTTATTGTATAGGGTATGGATCCAAAAATCCTAAAAGGTTCGAGAGGTTGTGAGAGAGAAACAATCTCTTGTACTCTTTTGAAGTTGTGCTTAAATAATTTACGATTAGCATCGCCAAACCTTTTCTCTCTCATCGTGGTTGCTTCAGCGTCGTTATTTTGGTTTTCTCTGCGAGATTCATCTTCTTCGTTTTTGAGACCGTCGTATCTTATCTCACAAAACTGTGATCTGATCCAAGGACTGCTGCGTATAAGAAGGGGTATCAGAGTAAAACAACATTGATATCCACTCTGTTCACATTGTTCTAGATTTGAATATCTCTAGTTCAACCATTAGTCTCTTTATTGATATTCACTCCGTTGATTTCATACTTTTCAGGCCTAGTTTTTTGAGTTGCACTGCTAGGACAAATCTGGAGATGCTTGCTAAGCACTTACCAAGCTGCTTGCAGTTGGGTGGTGTTTTTTGTTCCAGAAAATGATGCTGACATGGGAGCTTATAATGATTTCATGAATTACCCTAGTGATAAGCAGCGTGCAGCAGTTTGTAAACTTGAAGAAAGGAGCACCTTGTTTCTTGTTCCAGCTTCAGACTTCTCTGAGAAAGTACCGAGGGTGCCAAGAAAAGTCAGCATCTCTGGAGTCATTCCCAAGTTTCGGCAGTCAAATCCAGATTTGGCCTCACGAAATCGCCTACCAGAAGCATCAGAAGTTTTCCGATCTGTTGCGAGTAATTTGAGCACTTACAAGTCATGAAGATCTAGATGCATTGAGAAGACTCTACACACCCGATATCAGGGCACTTCCTCAGGGTCCAGATTATCTCCGGTCATCGGCTGGAAGCTATACTCCAACTCCAGCAAGTACAGATTTTATTCCACCTTACTAGTTTGAGAACGCTCCTACATATCTGGGCTCTCAACTACCCCAACAAGGGCCACCGCCAGATTCCCGGAGGGAGATAGCACAAGACCAGCATCAGGGACGACCAAATGTGTTGCCCTCAGGATGGTCCAATAACATCAACAATCCAAGTCCAGGTTCTGGTAATTTCAATTATTTGGTTCCAAGTGCAATCTCACATAAATAACGGGACACCAGGGCTATACTCATTTGCTACTCAGGGAGTACCAAAAGGTACAACATCAGGGTATGCACCAGGTGAAGCATCAACCATGTCCTTGCCCTCCATGAAACCTACATCACAGCAGGAAGTTAGACCTCAACAACCTCCATGTCCCCCACCGGAGCAACCTGCGCAACTGGCCACTCTTCTTGCATAACAAAACCAACCAGGAAAAGAAGTTGGTTTGCCTGTAGACAGCTCAAACAAACAATCAGAATTCATAGAGAACTCTAATCCTCATGGACATGCTTCAATGATGCCAGACAGCTCAGGTTCCAGCCCTGTCCACAATTCGCTGCTACCAGTTCCACCGTCTGTGCCGTCGCAATTACAGGTCCATGTGCCGCCAATACAAGATTCACTACCATCAAATCCACCCGTTATGCTTCCAGCCAATGCTCCTATACCTTCTCATACCACTTTGCCATTGGTGAGTCCAGCTCATTCTTCCATGCCTTTGGGGTCATTTGTTCCCCCACTTCCTGAAGGTTATCCCCCCTTTCAGCAGCACACATCAACTGCTCCCTTGGTACAACCTTTGCTGCCTTCTGGCCAACAGACTGACCAGCAACTGTCTGCTCAGGAGGATCTTGATGGAGATCCTCAAAAACGCCTTCAAGCGACATTGCAGTTGCCACCAACTCTGCTTCTGCAGATACAGAAACAAGCAAAACCTGGTGGCCAGAAATAGATATAAAGTAACTGTTTCCCAGCATATCTGATTTTGACCTTTACTGTACCACCTACACTAATAATACGTAATTATGTATTGATATCCTATTTGAGCCAAATTGTTTGCACTAGTACATTTCAGCAGGGGATTTGCTACATGGTTTGTATACTCTTTAGTTCCTCTTATATTGCTCTGTTGGTGATTGTTGAAATTTGTACATTGTTTCCTGATAGTCAATTTATTATTGAGGGTATTCCTTTATCTATTTTTCAGGCTGCTTATCATGATACAAGTGCTGTTTTGCTGTGTCACCTGGTAGAAAGAATTTTCTTCTGGATCCTGTCTGCTGTTTAACATATCTCGTTAGGCTAAAGGGAAAATTGAATTTTTTGAAGAAGCAGTATGTGATCTGACTCGCTACATTTATGAGGAATTGAGGTGCATTATGTTTTTTTTTTGTTAGATTCATAACCTGTTGTGACAAATGCTTATTTTGAGCTAGTGGAACTTGAGCAGTTGCACCCTCTTCTTTTGTTCTTATTCACTCATTCAGAGACCACATATTGGTTTTTAAGCTAGTCACACATAGTATTTCCAATGGGAAATTGATAGAATTTTTATGTTCTCATGTTTATGGAGTAGTTTTGGCAGAAGCATGAAAATTTTGGTGAGATATATCTAGTAAACCTAGTTGTAAGCTTGTGCCTTTATCGAAAGATTTTAGAAAAATTATTTGTGCTAAAAGATGCTCATGCTAATGATACTGTCTGGAGCAGTGCTTCAATGCTTTCCCTCCTAATACAAGTTACACAAATCTTAAAGCAAGCGAAGAGGTAAATAATCTTTATCTACCCTTCATTCATACTTTAATATTTGTGCAACTATAAAAAAAAAGCATTGAAGCACCTCTCGTCTGTTAATGCCATGTTCTGAACCTGCTATGTATTATCAGATTTTCTTTTTAGAAACAGTAATAAAATGGAAAATACTTTATCTGCAGCAATCACCACTCAGGCACTCACTACTGTTTCAATTGCCTTCGATGGCAGGTTATTGCTAATGTCGGCCTGAAAGGATCATATGGCGCCATTCCTCCTTACCAAAGAACTTGAAACTGCTGTTGGATATTCATGCCTATGGTTTTTATACTGGTGCCTCATTTTGGTTGTAATGAATGCATCCTTGCATAAAGGGAGAGCCTTAATTCTAGAATTTCGTTATGTTCTTTCTTTATCCCGTTTATTATACAATGGACATGGATATACAATGTTCACTAATTAGCTTTTAGTTCCAGATGTTCTGTTGACATGGATTCCATTATCAATGTAGTAATGCAATTTAGTTTTTGAAGTTCACTCCTAGTTTGTAATTTCTGCTGTCTTCACTGTATAACATCGGGATATTCATCGTTTGTTTATGCTCATGACTAGAGCCTTGGATGCCACCTCTCTATTGCATGCATCCATGCATTGCTTTGATGTGCCACCTCTCTCAAGATTTGTTCGTATGGGCAACCTATATTGATGTACTCAAGTCAGGTTGTGTGACATCTTTCATCACTCATTAGGCATCTTCTAACTTTGCAGCTAAGGCTTCATTTCAGGTATAACATTTCTAGTAGCTAATTGGGATGAAAGTTTTCTTCCAGGATTGAGGCGTAGACATTTCAATTACAGACTAATCCATGGCACTTCGGTTGATCATACTTTACGAGATCCCAGGTGGATTGTGATATTCTGATTTTGGACTCGGTTTTACGTTTTCTATGTTGGAAAGCTATTATGACATGTATATGCTCTCTTGCTAAACCAATCTGATCAATATGCAACATTTTCTACACCTTTTTGGGGTCAATGTTAGGAATCGCATGTCATATTATCAGTTGCTTTACTTGCGTTGCTAATGCATTGGCCTAAGACAAAAAGGAAGACATGTTCCTTTTGTCGTTGTTTTAGTATGCCAACGGGGAGTAATAACTTGGAATTCCCACTGTGTTAAACCTGAACGACATTGAATGTGTTTGTCGATATGGAATATGATCTTTAACCCATGACTATTATGAGATGATGATCTTTCGGATTTATAGTATTCCCCTGATCTTCAGTTCTGAGCTTTCACCTTTGTGTGCTGTAAATTCTTGCACTACTGTCAGTGCACCAGCTTTATCTCTACCGTGCATGGTCTGTCTGCTAAAGAACACCAGAGTTCAGAGTTTCAAGGCATGGCATGGCATTGCAGCAGATTTTATTCCCCTGGTCTCAACCCAATGATGGCCTTTTCAGTGACTTGAGTGCTTTGATCTTTATTTAATCCTGCTGTGTTTGCTGAAAGCAAGACAATTTTGTACGGGTGCACTGATGGTTTATGTATGTATATATGTATGTATGTATGTAACTGAGGGAACTCACTCACTACTCAGCAGCAGTTTCTTTGTTTCTGGCTTAAACCAGCTCCGCTGTTTTTCTTTAAAAAAATTTGGCGGCAACCGCATCTTTTTGACATGGTTTGATTTTTGACCCGATTTTGTTGCAACAATCCGGTTGATGGCTCTCACGCAAGGTTCCAAATCTCGTCGAAATTCGGCGAAATTTCGGATTTCGGACCACCCGAAATCTAAAGTACCGACCGGGAAAAAATAAATAAATGTTTTTTGAAATTGCTACAGTATCCGAAATTTCGCCAAATTTTGCCAAAATTTCGTCTTTTTTTGGCCGGTTTTGAAACTTTTAGGGGCGGATTTGGTCCAATAACCCTTAGGAAAGTCATCTCCTATGAAAATTTGTTGAAAAACCGAATTTTTTAGATATTTTAAAATTTCGGCAGAAATACTGTTAGATTTTTATAAAATTGTACAAGCTTGATAATAAGCTGAAAATTTTATGGTACTATCCTTAGTAGTTTAGTATCATAAATAAAAAATTTAAAAATAATTTAACTTCATTTGTTATATTTAAAAAATCAAAAACAGAATAAACATAATTGGGACAGTTACATTGTCAGAATTTTATAAATTTTCTTGAGTGTGATTATGATCTAATTTCTTTTGAGAGATTAATAATTGACTCAGTACCATTATTTAAATTTTTTTAAAAAATTTAACTTTGTTTGTTTGGTCAATCAAATCTATGTAAGCATTGAACTTCGTTTGTTATATTATATTTCAAAAATAAGAAAGAAAAGAACATAAATGGTACTGTGCCTTGTAAGAATTTTATAAATTAACTGGAGTGTGATCATGATTCAAAATTTTATGAGATATTAAGAACTTCCTTATCACTATTCTGTAAAATTTTAAAAAAAATTAAACTTTTTTTATTGCTAAAGCAAATCTATGTATTGATCATCACACTTTTATTAGGACGTAGGACTGTCTGAATTTTTAAAACTTATTTGAGAATGATCATCATATAAAGATTTTAAAGAAACATTAATGTTACATCAGGAACATCCAAAAAAAAATTCAGAAGTTTTTAACGTGTTTTATATAATTTTTCATTTTGTTCAAGTTTGCTGGTAAGCCTTTTAACAGGGCGGTAGTACTGTTTGAATTTTTAAAACTTCATACAGTTTGATCATCATCTAAAAATTTTATGAGAGCGTTATAGATACATAATAATCATTCCAAAAAAATTTCAAATGTTTATAACGTGGTTTGAACCATTTTGCATTCGGTTCAAAATTGCTGGTCAGCGTTTTATCAAGACAGTAGCAATGTTTGAATTTTTACAAATTCCACAGACCTCAGAATAATCTGAAATTTTTATGGAAATATAATCAATTTTTAAGGAATCTCAAAAAAAATTTAAGAAATTTTCAACATCGTTTGACCCACTTTTTGTCCGTTGCAAAAATACCGAAATTTCGGTATTTTTCGGTGAATTTTGTTTTTTCTTGGTACAAAACAAACCGGATTTGAATTTTTATTTTTGAATTTCGAACGAGATTTATCCAAAATACCCGAATTTCGCCGAAATTTTGGAATCCTGTCAGGGGCGGTATTTTATCCGAAAACGAAATGTGAATCCTTGCTCTCACGGCCTTGTGCTTGATCTTGCATCAGGCGACGGTTTTCATTGCGACGGTTACATAAATGAATATCCAATTTGGAACACCGGAGTTTTGTAGGATTCTGTCGAAATTATATTGTTTCCTTTAAAACACATACGAAATTTCTATGAAATTCATGTGTTCTAAATAGATCGAAAGTGTTTGATATATCCACAGTTGGAACAGTCCATTAGTATGTAGCTCCCCCGATATGAAAATGTTGCTGTAATTTTTTGTTCCGAAGAGTACTGCAGCTATTTTTGTAGTCAACGAGTCAAAGTGGTAAAAGCAACATAAATCTGACAAAATTCTCAACATATTTCATAAAATCACGAGGATTCATTGCTCCCTCCTAGGTGCATATATTATATTACAGCCCATTTGGAAGTAAGATTTTCGTACGATTTCAGAAAAAGGAATTGCGAGAGAAGATTTTTTTATAGGATTTTAAAAAATTACTACAAGAGAGAAGTGACAGTAATAATCCTTCAATTTCTGCCAAAACAACCCCGAGACTCTAAAAAAAAATGGAGGGACACACTAATAATTATTGCCATGCAAGTAAAAAGTGAGAACTCAGAACCCAGAAAAAAAGAGGGCACGGTTACTTCAAAGCATACTCCATGGCTGCTCCCGATAGAGCTGCACTGCACGCGGGCCCCACCGCTCACTCGCCTTTTGGTCGCCATGCGGAATGGCATATCATGTATTCACGTGCTGGGATTATTGATGCTATGGCTGGATGTAAACTTTCTATCTATAGGTCCAATTAATTACGGTGAACCATATCTGTACTTTTCTGTTTTGAAAAGACGTGCTCGATGGATTCTAACAGAGTATCATTAGTACTTTTTTTTAAGTATAATCCCTACTTACTTTAGAAAAAGACTAAGGGGATATATAAACATACAGAGGGTTACACAGAACCTAAACAACCAAGAAGTTACAAATCAATTCAACCAAAGCAAGGGATGCACGAGAGGGCTAAAAACTAGATTATTCTTGTGAACTAGATTTTTTGTATAGGGCAAGGATCTAAAGAGACCTAAAAGAATCGAGAGGTTGTGAGAGTGCACCAATCCATTCTACTCATTTGAGGTTGTACTTAAAAAAATTTGCGGTCAGCTTCGCTAAATCTTTCTCTCTCATCATGATTGTTTTGAGTCATTATTTTGGTTCTATTTACGAGATTCTCATTCTTGAGACCATGTACACTCGTGCCGTATCTCATAAAATTTCAATCCGATTCAGGGGCTATTGCATATAAGAAGGGGCATCAGAGTGTAACAAGTGGTATCAGAGCCAATGCTGGATTAATCAGATTTGTGAGAAGGTAGCTGTCGGGACTCAAATATGCAAATTCAGACACTCTTTATATGGTCACTAGTCTAGAATCATGCTAGTGTACATAGTGGTAACATAGATGAAATACCATAATCATATACAACGGAAATATAATAAAGACTATTTATTGAATATAAGACAATTGATTGATCTTATGGTCGACTTTATATAATTATGCCACGTAGGGCTTAAACTCTAATAAATAAAACAGTGGCGGAACAAAAATTTCGTAGATAACCCTTCAGTATACCACAAGCAACTAACAAGTTTCACCCCTAGAAACTCGCCTCCTTCTGATACTCCTCCTTTAGAGCAGGTGTAGACTCCTCTTCAACTATTGATTTTGTTGTGACAAGGGTGAGTACATAAAGTACTTAACAAATTATCCACAGAATGCAATATAACATATCTATATACATGCTTATTCCAAATGAATGGCTAATATGATTGATTTGTAATAAAGCAGCATTTACAAATGAGTACAATAAATAGATTGAAATAACAGTAAAACAAATAACAATAATAAGTAACTTTCAGATATTTCTCCATGTAAACTAGCACACAACACTAAACATTTTCAATACTTCCAATGGCACATAGCCTCCCTTCCCAAGTTTATTTTATAAAATATAACTCTTGACTGAAATTCCTGAGTATTATCCATGATCGTGGACACGGCTATCCGAATAGATTTACACTCTGCAGAGGTTATATACTTTACCCCTAAAATATGATCAATCTTATATTGTCAGTCATTACACATATCCATTGACGTGCGACTAAGAAGGTCATAACAAAACCTTTCGGAAACTCTATCCGAATATAGACCCTTCCGATAAGCCTGAACTCGCTATTCCTTCCCTCACATAGAGCAGAAGAATAGAAGGGACTTATCGTTGGACTAAGAACAATCCTTGTTCAAGATGTGAGGCCACTGCATACACACCTTCCCCAGACCGTTTCACAGTTTTCTTCCAACTAAGGCATCATATATCAAGACTTGGTAACTTACTGAATTAGATCTGACCCATATGAGACATGTAGTTGTATAATTATCATAGTTCAATGGCTTGCAAGGTTAAGTCCTTAATAGACTGAGTCAAGACTTCCAATTATTTATTCATAGTAACCATCTCACTTTCACTCTCATATCAACCCAATGTCACACAGATTCACCATGGCACATAGCCTCTTGCCGCTTACCCTAGTCTAAATCATTTACCACCCCAGTTAATTATTTCACAACACATGCCATCAACTACTCAACATCATTGTTTGACAACACATGACACACCCATTCAAAAATATGTTCCATATTCCATTAGTCAAAATGAATTTGCACTTTCAAATATATCAATTGTACGTGGTATGGCAAAGCAACTACGCACGATCTAACCAACCCACATTGGCATTATTAGCAACCAACTAATAATTATTCATCCTAAGGTGACAAATAATCATGACATACAAATGACAAGGTAGGTATAATCCAATTGGGCTGAATAACCACTCTCCTAAATTAATTGAACATAATTCTAAGCATAAAATAATATGCAGTAATTTGAAACAATATAGCATTTTCAAAACCAGGTTCAACATAAGCAAAGCACAGCTAGCCTTTGAATAAGTCTTAATCTTAATCTGAACTTTGAGCTTGAGTTAAATCTTTACCCTCGAATGCTTGTGGCACTTCAACGTCTATGTGAATCGAAAAAAAACACCAAATAAATACAAACTAGAGGCAAAAAATCTCCAAAAATTAAATAAAATTCACCATTAAATAGATCTTGAATTTATTATAAGAAAATTGAATCACCTCAATCATAGCTTGTATGAAGAAGAACGGGCTCTCGAAATATTCAAATAAATGAAAAATACAAAAAAAGAGAAAATCCAAATTCCTCGAATTATTTTTATAAAGAAAAATTGATTTATGATGTCAGTAAAGAATTAAATATTTTGGCCGAATTATTTTTCAAAGGAAAAAATTCCAGAGGCTAACATGTGGGTCCACGGTCCGTGGACCGAGTCCATGAGAACTGATCGATCCACGATGGACCAAGCTCACGAGGCTTTGACGGCTAACTGGTGGGACCGGATCGATGCTAACGTGGCACAGCCGACAATGCGACACGCTAGCGTACACGCGGTGACTAATGCTGATTTGGCCGACACATGGCGATGACACAACGCTTACAAGGCTGCCACGTCGGATCGACCGACTTAGGGTTTTCATATGTGAGCTCCGGTGGCTTAGTGGTTGTGCATCCCACCGAAGATGAAGACACGTGAAACGGTGAAACCTCGATGGATTCCGACTGGGACCTCGGGGATCTAGAAGACCTCATCATGACCAACCTGGAGAAGGCCTTGACTTCGACGGAGACTCGACGACGATGGAGATCCACATGGTTGAAGTGGCGGCGAAGCTCGATGAACTTCGACGAGCTCGATCTTGGTGGTGGAGGCGACTCGAGCGACGACTGCTAGGGCAAAAAAGGCAGCGGACTTTGGGGATCACGGATCGGGGCTTCAATGGGGTTATAAAGGCCTCAGGCATCATATTTGAGCTAGATTCCATGGTGGCCAACGTGATGGTGACACGATTCCGAGATGGAGACGGCGACAACGCCTGGGGTTCGGAGTGGGTCGGGCCAGGCGACATGTGACAGGCCGGATAGTGAAGCGGACCGGGCTGAGATGCAATGAAGCAGGCTGAGATGAGCCAGGCCGATCGGTTTGAGAAAGGAATAGGAATAGGACAAGGCCATGTTTCGGCCCAAAGACCAAACCCGAATTTCCAAGGATTTACTGATAAAAATCATTCCTAAAATTCATTTGGCTTCAAATAAATAGCAAAAATATTTGAAAAAATCCAAAAAAATCTGTAAAATACTTTAAGACATGTATAACTTAAATAAATATTTTGATAAAAATTTACACACATTTAAATATTATTTGCAATAGACTTAATTCAAAAATATTATTTTAAATCCAAATAAATTTGAGAAAATTCCTAAAATTCACAATAATCATAAATTGCACATAAAATTACAAAAACAAAAAATTAGGATGTTACAATGTGTAAAGCGCTAGGTGGCACAAAATCAAGATCGATATCGATGATGTGGAATCAAATGCAAAAATTTGACGACGGAGAAAATTTCAGCGTGTGGTAGTGATGTGTGGTGAAGGATGTCATTGTCCAGCAAAAGTTAATCGCTGCTCTTGAAGAAACCACCATACTTCTGCATAGGGTCAAAGACATCATTAGACTGCTTGTAATTCCTGGCTTAACTCTCTCTAATTTCACAAGGTTTGTACTTCATTCTCTTTCTAATATACTAGATGAGTGGGCGCGGCGCACGCCGCACCAGCCACAACTCGCGCACGCATTAATAGAATAATTTTTTAGGATCTTTCTGAATTTTTAAAATTTTTCGGTGGTTTTTTACAAAAAAAAGGTGAAACCCATGCTTTTTTTGGGCCTCTCTTCGGGGAAAAATGGATTTATACGTGCTTTCCTAAATTTTCAGGCGCCTTTTCCCTTTTTTTGGTCTTCTAGGGGGAAAAGGACCTATACTACTTTTTTTCAAAATTTTGGAGGGTCTTTTCCAAAAAAGGATGAATTCTGGTTTTTTTCTGGGACTCCGATGAGTTACAATGATAGCATGAAGAAGCTGTGTGATATAATCATGCAATAGTATTACCATCTACTGAAATATGGCCTAATCATGCAATTATTTACCATGATCAACTTGATCTTAACACACTAGCAAAAGACAACATGCAGATATACAATAAGGTTTGAATTTTCAAGCACGACTAACCTAAAAACAGTCTGCGTGGTTGATCTTCGCACTAAGGGGGTGTCTGGGACAGCTCCAGCTCCACCAAAATCCGTGGAGTTGGTGGAGCAGGGTATTCCTAGCTCCAGAAATTTATGGAGCTGGAGCTGTGGGTACATTAAGAGTGTTTAGATGGGTCATCTTGTTTACATTTTAGACTAAAAATATAAACTTAATTCACTTTATTTTAGCCTACAAACTCCAGCTCTGAGGTGGAGCTGGGATCTGGAGCTATACCAAACAGGGCCTAAGTTTTCAATTTGCAGCTATGGCGTTGCTTCTCACAAGAAAACACTAACAATTGGTGATCCAAAATTTAGTAGTCTGGAACATATAAATGGATAAGAAAATATGTTCATGTATAGTACATTGCTTGTTCTGATTTTTTAGGCTAGGCAGAACCTAAAGCGCATATTTTTTGCTAAGTACTTCAACATAAAATTTTCAATAGAAACGGTATTACCCTTTCTTCTGCAAAAATCAGACCCAATTCTTTTCCAAGCTTGGCACATCCTAAAACAGAGAGTAGGTAAGATACAAAGAAAATGGGTAACAAAAAAAAAAGAAATGACTGAGGACCCAAACTCAACATATCTTTCGTAGTTCAAGATAATGATCTCAAAGAAACTAATGATATGTAATTTGTACGTAGCCCAACTTGAATGCTGCTAACCATTCATGTTCTGACAATTTATAGGACCATGTTTATTTGCAAAATCAATGGAATCTATTTCTTTTATGCTCCTAGAATACCACGGCAATTCTGTGCTTCCAGAAACAAAATAGGCAAATCTTCATATAGGAGAAATACAGAAGGATATGAAATTAAATTGAGTTGTTAATGCAAAACTGGAATAACTCCTAAGCACATGGGTATTAAGGTATTATAAATTATATACATATATCTACATGTCTTTTTAGAACATGTAGATCTAAGAACATCAAACAATCTAGCCAACAAAGTAAATCAAGTCTCCAATGAATGTCTAAAGAAGCATGCTACTTGACAAAATTCATGTTTAAATTTTCCTGTAGTAACCAAGAAAGTAACATAGCCAAATTATCCAAAGACGCACCTACCAAACACAGTTCTTTGCAAACCACAACATGAAATGAATACAAGAAGAATGAGCAAACTGAATCCGTCTTGACATTTGTTTTTCTCTCCGCTCGATCAAACATGTAATTGAAAGGAAGAAACATGAAATGGCATAACTAAGGCGATTATCACAATGAGCACATCAAGTTTCCTCTGGGATAAGGAGAGGCAACAAACCTGCTATTCTGTGGCCATCTAATTCAATGCAAGGTTTGCCATTCCTTTTGGATAAGCAGAGCCGCCATGCTTATTTTGTTATGTCGAGCAACTTATCAGACGCAACCGTTTGTAGGGCTCTAGCTGGGCAATGCCATACTACAATTGGAGAGTGGCCAAGGGTGGGATGTTCTTCACCAATAATCTAAAATCTCACCAACACTGGCCGTAGCTCCTCCGTCTGGAGAAAAAATAATAAAAAAGCTAGCATAATTTGATCATAAAAGAAATGCAAGGAAATCCAGTGTAGGACAACATAAGTTTTAGTTAAAGAATAATCACTAATTACACAAAGAACATACAATAACGGTTTAGATTTGTTAGCCTGCGTAAAATGGACATGCCTCATGCTGGGCCCATGTGATAGAATTGGTAAACAGCTAGTTAACTATTGCCTTCTATCATTTCTTTTCAAGGTAACTAAACCTGAATTGATAAAGGCACTAAATAGCATTGTAGGCGATTCACGGAGGCATTAACAGTAACTTTTGAATTGTGAAACACATCCTGATGGTCTGACCGAACCAAAGAAAACCTTTTTTTTCAACATGGCCAAACACGATGGCATAGTTGCATGTCTAGTAAATAAATTTGATAGTTACAGCAAGAGTACCTTTTCTATTTTTTATGCCATGTAAAGCCCATCATCAATGCTATTTTCCTCTTCGTAAGCATAGCCTGCAGGCAACGATTCGCTCAACAATAGGCTGTGCTGCATGCATAAGGTAAATTATGTTTGCACAAATGGATAACAAAAATGCTACAAGAAATCATGTGCTGAAGGGTTATTTGTGGGAAATTGGGAAATGCATTTCATTCTGGTATACGTAGCAATGTCAAAAGCACAGAACATGATTAGGATTTGCTGATGAAATAGCAAACCTCCTCTGATTTTACATGTTAGAGAGAGGGGCGAGGAATTGTTTTTGTAGTCTTTAGCGATACCTTCAGGAGATCCTCGCAATCGCAAGGCCGATCAGTTTGCAAATTAATAGCATTGACTATTGCCTTCTATCATTTCTTTTCAAGGTAACTAAACCTGAATTGATAAAGGCACTAAATAGCATTGTAGGCGATTCACGGAGGCATTAACAGTCTAACTTTTGAATTGTGAAACACATCCTGATGGTCTGACCGAACCAAAGAAAACCTTTTTTTTCCAACATGGTCAAACACGATGGCATAGTTGCATGTCTAGTAAATAAATTTGATAGTTACAGCAAGAGTACCTTTTCTATTTCTTATGCCATGTAAAGCCCATCATCAATGCTATTTTCCTCTTCGTAATCATAGCCTGTAGGCAACGATTCGCTCAACAATAGGCTACGCTGCATGCATCAGGTAAATTATGTTTGCACAAATGGATAACAAAAATGCTACAAGAAATCATGTGCAGAAGGGTTATTTGTGGGAAATTGGGAAATGTGTTTCATTCTGGTATACGTAGCAATGTCAAAAGCACAGAACAGGATTAGGATTTGCTGATGAAATAGCAAACCTCCTCTGATTTTACATGTTAGAGAGAGGGGCAAGGAATTGTTTTTGTAGTCTTTAGCGATACCTTTAGGAGATCCTCGCAATCGCAAGGCCGACCAGTTTGCAAATTAATAGCATTGAACCCTTTTCCTACAGGCCTCAAAGCTGACCTTCCTCTTCCCTCAGCGGTTGTCTTGTTGCTGTCTCTGCCAGCCGCACCGCCACCACGCCTTCTCGTGCTGGTTTCGGGAAACCTCAGCAACCTCAAATAAAATCTCCAACAGAAAGAAATCCCCAAAATCTGTTACCAAAGCCGCCTCCAAGCACAACGAATTCTGGTGAAGAAAAAGAGCCTATTCCCTGATCTGGTCTCTCATTTTATGAGATAAAATAGGCAAGACATGATGTAAGTTTATTAAGATTAAAAGAATATCAATCTTGGTAAAAAAATGTTTCTAGCGGAACGTACTGAATCCCAGAACCTGAGATGCATGTGCCACCAGAACAATTTTTGTGGCTACCATTGACACCATTGCTTGCTATCGCTCCCCGGTCAACATAGTTTAGCATATTAATGACACAGAACATCATGAGTAATCTGCAGTCACAAAAAATAACTAACTCAAGTAGGACATAGATAGATGGACTCCTCAAATACAATGAGAAGATCATTCGAAAGTTTTCACACCAACACAGTCTGTATAAATCACAATTTGAACCCAAGAGCACATAACATGAACTTCTTGGGTAAATTCAGATAATGAGTAAAATTAAAACACACAGTGAGCACACAGTGTTTACCGCACTAGTCCCAGGATCAACGCTAGTGCACACAGCTCAACATTGGTACATATCACATCATACACAACGATAATAGAATAATAGTTCATTCATTGATATATCTAAAGGTATGATCTTATGACCAACTTACATTATTAAGCCACGCAGGGCAAGACTGGAAATATAAACTAATAATTATGCAGCGAAAAGTAGAAAACGTAGATAGCTCATCAGTTCACCACAGGCAACCGACAAGGCTCGGACCCTAATGAATCGTGTCTTCCTGAACTTCCTCTTCCAACACAGGTGTAGATTCTTCAACTGTTGATTATTGTTGTTTGGCAAGGGTGAGTACTTAAGCACTCAACAAGTTGTGCATGAATGCAATTCTATGTATCTATATGCAAGGCTTATTCCAATGGATAGGCTATCATGGTTATTTTGCAATAAGCGAGATTTATGAACAAATACAGATAAATAGATTGTAAAGCAGAAACAAATATCAATAGTAAATAAATTCAGTATTTCTCAAGTAAACCAAGTTTCCAATCCTAAGTCAATTCCATCTTCCATATGGCATTCCTGCCATCCCAACCAAGTTGTCCAATTAATTAAACTAACCCTTAACTGTAATTCCCGAGCATTGCTCAATACCGCGAGCACGGCTATTCGAATAGTTTTACACTCTGCAGAGGTTTATGCACTTTACCCACGCGATACAACCAAACACCACCAAGGCGAGTGATTATAACAAAGCCTTTACAATGCTCTGGCTTAACCTGATACTACCCGCTAAGGTTTCAACACTGGTGGGACTGGTTACCACATCTAGGGCCCCCCTCTTGCGCCATGTGAATTGCTCCATAACTCGGGAATTCACACCGACCACGATAGTACCAAAAATTAAGACATTGCAAATTACTCAGCTAGGCTGGCCCATACCAGACATGTGGTTGCACGATAGACTCAGGTCAAAGGCTTGCAAGGTTAAGTCCTTAGTGTGATCAAGGCAAGACATCCACATACCCTCTGCCCATTGGGCCCACCTTGGCATCCTCGCCCCTTGTCACTTGCCCCAATCTAAGTTATTATCACCCCGTTGATTACCAAGCACCACGTGCCATCAACAATTCAACATCGTTGCGTGACATGACTCGTCACAACAACTCAATCTCATCGTGTGATTCCACATGACACACAAGTTCATAACGTTGTTCCATATTCCATTAATCAAGATTAATTATCAATGATTCTGACACATGTGATGATGTGGCAAGGCTAAGCAACTAATACAAACTAATCCTCCAATGTTGATTATAATTATTAACCAACTATATTTAACCAATCTAGGGCGACAATGGATCATGGCATACAATGACAAGGTAGGGTGTAGATCAATCTGGCATATTAGCTAAACCCAATCTAATTTAAAACAGTTGTATATTTGAAATATATGCAATAGGGTAAATCAGACATAGCAATTTTATAAACATGGGTTCAACATGATCAAAGCACAACTTGCCTTGGAATAGGTCCTGATCTGGTTATGGAACTTGCTCTTGAGTTGCTGGATCTTCCTCCGAAGCGTCGCACAATTCAACGTCTACGCGTACCGAAGAAGAAAAGCAAATAAATACCAAAACAGAGAGAAAATGAACTCCAAAAATCAAATAAAATTCACCATTAAATAGATCTCAATTTTACAAATTTTTAGAAACTGGAATCACTCAAATCCGAGTTACGATGCAAAAGATATAGCCTTTTGAAGTTTGAAATAAATACTGAAATCGAGAAAATCGAAATTCGGAATTAACAGATTTATTTTTATTCTAAAACCGATGATGACGCAAGCATGTCATCACGACGTCGCCGGGCGCCACCAATCGACGCCACGTATTCGGCGCATAGATCGGGTCCACGAGACCTCCTCGGTCCACCACGGACCGGCCCACGACGCTCGGCGCTTGCGCGCCGATACGCGGCGCGGCAGATTAGGCTGCGGCGACGGCGCGATCCAGAGCGCACGAATCCGATCGAACGGACGGGGCTGAAAGGCTACGCGGCACGATCTCGACCGAAGGACCTAGATCGGACGGTCCAAAGCTTCTGAGCTCGGCGATGAAGACGCGGCGGTGAACTCTCACCGGACCAAGAAGGAAGACCAAAGCGTGGCGTTTTGGCGTGATTCCGGTGAGATGACGCTGCGGATCTGGTTCAGCGCGACGAGATGAGTCCGAAACTGGTTCCGCTGCGGCGAAGAACTCCCTGCTGCCGTCGGAATCTCGCGAAAACTCTCGGCGGCGCTTGCGTCACTTCCGGTGAGCTCTGGCGACAAGACACGACGATTCCAGCAACGAGGAGCGGGGCAAACGAAGCGGCGCAGATGGTTCAACCTCGGGGCGGGGTCCGCAGCATAAATAGCCCCCTCGGCTGTCATGTCCGAGGCGGAGTTCGTTCCGTACGCGGCGGCGCTGTCCGAGTCCGTTACGGCGACGAGTCCCGGAGACGACGAAGTCTCAACCGTCCACGCGTCGTGAATCAGACGGACTCTCGTGCGCGCGACGCGGTGAGATCAGAACCCTTCACGCGACCCGATCCAACGGCTGAGGATCGTTAGGGTTTTCCGATTAAGAACAAATGTCCACCCTCCGATCAAGATCCGATGGATGCGGTGCTTTCCTCTGGAACACAGGCCAAATGGGCCGACGGCATATGGTTACTGGTCAGGCTGAATGAAATGGGCTAACCGCGATGCTTGGGCTCGGCCCGATCTTTTTAGGTTGATTTTAAAAGATTTCCTTTTTAAAATAATTACGAAATTCGTTTTATTTATTTTAGGCAATAAAATAATCAGGAAAAATCCAAGAAAATCTCAAAAATACTTTGAGACATTCGGACTCAATAAAATATTTTGCCAAAACTTTATTTTAACTTTGCACAGATTTAAATAGATTTGAATAAAAGGGCAATAAACCTGATTTAAAATTAATTCCAATAAATCCAGAAAAATCCAAATAAATTCCAGGAAATCATAAATGCACATTTAAGCAATAAAAACTTAAATAAGCCAAATTTTGGGATGTTACAAGCACAGGGCATCACCATCCCTCCTACTCCATCTCTAAATTAACATTGAAGAGTCTTAAAGGCTGAGTAAAAATTCACAGGCATAGTGAGCATAGTAACAAGATCAACCTGACTTTAAAGCAGAACCTTAGTTTCATCATAAGGACATACACCAGAAGAACAACTGTGCAAAATTAGCTCAATGCATGAAAACAGGAATGGTTTCTCTGCCTCATTTTGCCTGCAGTCATACTCATATCTGCTGACAACAGTCTCATATCATATACTTTTGGTTAGATTGCAACAAAAACACGAGAACGCACCATTTGGAGCCATAACCTCCAGTCTGATGAACCTGCTTTACTTTCTCAAGATAATCCTCACGCAATTGTTCTGCAACAGCAGGGGCTGCAAAAATTGATCAATAACTAATTCAATATTCAATATGGTTCACATCCAACTTTGATCTTAAGGCTGAACTGAACCTTGCCTTTGAGGAAAAATGTGTCGTGTGAATCCGAGCGAGCAGATTTGTTTTGGTAGGAATAATCAGATGACCCCCATTTTCACATAAATGCAAAAATGGAAATCTCATGTGCAAACAGTACTAGTCCCATGATCAGTAGCTAGTACGCACATTTACAACAATTGGAATCACAACCATACATCATTTTATTAAGGCGGAAGCTAATTTACATAATAATCTTACAATTCAGAGTTTATAGCAGCGGAAAGATTTAAGTCTTGTAGTGTGCCCATCCAATCCCTCAGGCAACTGACAAGGCATAATCCCTAGAAAAACTTCATCGTTATCATTTCCGAATCCTGCGACAATTATGTTGCATCGGACTAATCTGATTCTTCACCTAAAAACAACAATTAAGCAAGGGTGAGTACTTTCGTACTCCGCAAGACTTTTGCAAAGCCTATGATATATGCAAGTCATTTCAAAGGAAAGGCTAGTACGGTTAGTTTGCATAAAGCCGATTTGAAATGTAAATACAGATTAGTAGATTGCAAAACGGAATTTAAGTAAAAGCAATTTAATACTGAAAGTAACAGAATGTGAGCATAAATAAATTTCATGTACATGGGTATCATGACCATATTCACGAACCATTCCTACCAGTCTCAGGTAGAAATCTCGAGTAACCATTCCTACCAGTCCCAGGTAGAAATCCAGAGTTTTACGAAAATAAAAACAGCTAACTAGTGCTGGCGCACCAAGATTCCCATAACCGCGGGAACGGTTTTTCGAAAAGTTTGACACTCTGCAGAGTTGTACATCTTTACCCACAAGTCATGACCTTTTCCTTTTGCCGCATATTTCACGCACCTTTGGCGTAGTGGCCAGAATGTTCATGACGGAAACCTTTACATTATCTAGGCTAACTTTGCACCAGCCCGGTGTCGATAAACCCGTACTATGGTGTAAATGTTTGTACAGTCACTGCACAGTAATGAATAAGCATATCCATAGTATGGCGTACACCGTTGTATTAGCAAACGTGACTCCCAACACCTCGGTGTGGGCGCCCCTACGAGCAACGATCCATCAAGAAGCTCGTACTACTCCGCCTTCCAATGTGCAAAGTTAAACGGATAACTTAATTGGTTTAAGGTGTCCCATACCAAACACTTGTGGTTGTACGGTAATTCTTGGGTTTAACGAACACGTAGTTCGGTCCTTAATCCGATACGGGCAATAATCTCCACCCTACACTACGTACAAGTCCCTTGTACACCCGGCTATTGCCAATAATTGCCCGTATCAAAATCATAGTTTTATTTTCATTTTTGATCAAAAATACCAACCATAAGAAAAGGTCATACCCTTCCGATGTCATATCCAACATTTTTAATTATGTCAAGTTTTATGTTCATTTAAGCATGGCTAAGCATAACACTATGTGTGAGTAACCCGGATTGACATTAAGTACTGCCTATGCTATTCTAGGGTTATCAAGGTTCACAAATCCATACTTATCAAGGAAGTTCCATAAGTCTACAGGTAAAACTACCAATACCCATAATATAGCAGATTTTAGTAAAATAAAGTATGCGATAAAACATTTAATGAAAACATTTATAAAACGGGATCAATATGATCAAAGGGGTGCTTGCCTTGCTTATTTATCGCTACGACGAAGACGAAGCCACGCTTGACGGAGGCATTGATAGAATCATTATCGTCGGGTTCTACACGTGGCGAATAAAGAACGTAATACAACAAATTCAATAAGGGCAAAAGAAGTCGATGAAGAATCAAATAAAATCAATTATAAGAAGCAGGTGTAACTTAGGGTTTGTGTTGAATGATTTCAATATCTTACGATTTAGATAATTATTCAAATATATTGTTAATGACTTATGATAAAGAAAGCATGGTTTCTTTGATAGATTATCTATTCTTGATTTACGAATTCAAGAGGCTAAAATTATAAATTCTTGCATTTATAACTTCGAATTATAGATGCTAAAATTATTTGGATTAATAGAATTAACATATTAGACAATTGAGCTGGAAACTATAAATGAATAACACTTAATTGATTTTGCATAATAAGCGGTTTCGAACATATTAGATCGATAAGTTAAATTACCAATTATACATTAGTGGTTTTGAGAAGGTTCTGGTGATACAAATTACATATTTGTGCATTATTTCAAAGTTAGCTTATTCATATAATTAAGTCCATAAAGCATAATACTTAAGGTTATTTGGCTATTAGGATTTATTTGCAAAACATGATGAAATAAGATTATTTCTCCAGAATATGATAATCTATACTTTGAAGAACATTTCCAAGTTAATTTCATATATTTTAGGTTACCAGGGCTTGGTTTTATCAAATTTGAATTTAGTTTGCGAAAGATACACTATTTGGTTAAGTATTGATTATGACTTTATTGCAATGATTCTTGCTAAATAAAATAGTTTGATTATATTAGATGTTTGGAAATTTAGTTCTTTATTATGATCATACCTTTCATTATCTCTCCATGTATACATTTTCCCATATACACAAGGCCTATGCTCTTAATGTAATTCAAACTTATGCATATATGATATTTTATTTCAAATATTTAAATGGTGATAAATTACTCATTCTTGTCTTTGTGAATTCATTAGATACTTTGCATATACCTCTATTTATCGCTACGGATTATTGTATGCACTTATTCATATATATACCCTTTTCCATTTGAATAGCTTACTATTTATAAAACAAGTCTAAATCAAGTTCATACCTTAATTATTTTAGCATCATAAGGTATCCTACTGATATTTAATGATTTAGAAATCAATTTGACTTACTTTAGATTCCTTTTGCACCAACTATGCGTTTTTGAATATTTATAGTATTGAAATCAATCTTTAATGGAAAATGATTCAAACAAAGTTAGAATCTAAATATTTTTATACATTTGAGTTGCTGGTAACATATGGAATCCATTAAAATTGGTTTCATTCAATTCTAAGTTCTTTTGCAACATTTTTATATTTGGCACATCTCTAGGCCTTCTATTCAAATTTGAATTTCAAATTTACCTAGAGATTATTTTCAAAATATTATTGCATATTCTGAAGGTACTGAATTTATCATGAATTTATAAATTTATTTCATTTCATTTGGATTGATAGTTCAAAAGATATGAACAAAAGAATGTATTCGGTTTAAGAAAATTCAGAAAATAGAAAAATTACCAAAACTGGAAAGTACGTCTTCGATCTCCGAATACGCTTTCCGATTTGGGCTTGGCTGGGTTGAATCGCTGGCGGATGGGCCCATCTTGGCAGCGATTGGGCTGCGCACAGGCGACTGACGCGCGAGACCGCGGCTCAGTGACTCACAAGCGCTCGAGTGGCTGACAAGCGGGACCGCTTGGCAGAGGCACAGCGCACTCGAGAGAATGACAGGCGTGGCCCGCTTGGCGGTGACCCGAAACAGGGGAGGCGGTGCCGAGACTCGCCGGCGGCGGAGGAGCACCGGAGCGACGGAATCGGTGGCACGATGAGAATCAGCATGCCTTTGCGCATACAGGGGTGCTACCGGTTTGGCCGGAGGAGACCGGAGTCGGTGCGCCACCGAGAGCTTGCGGCGGAGAAGAGCGTGGCTCGCCGGAGAAGAATATGAGCTCGGCTTAGCTCGAATGGGTAACGATTCGAGCATCAGGGTGGCCCAAGAGATCCATTTTTGTAGTTGAATCATTTGGAGAAGCACTGAGAAGGGCTGCCACCGTGCGAGCACAGAGGTGGCGGAGGAAGCACGGTGCGGCGGTGCTCCGGGGAATAACAGCTCAAATTGCAGGTGGTGGTGGACTTTAGGTTGTGAGTAGAAGCTCTGGGTTGAGTTTCTTGCAGTGCTGTTGATCTGGTTGGCCAATCTAGGTTTTTCCCCAATTCTCCGATTTCGCCGGATTTGGAGAAGACAGAGAAATCGGTTGATTTTGGTGAGAGGTAGGCTAGGAGGAGAACGGAAGTGTTTGGCCGAGACTTGCGTTGGTTAAATAGATGACCAAGGCGGTGAGGTATAGGAATTGAACGCGGCAGGAAACGGCGGCGAGCACGCAGCAAGGCTTTTTGCCGTGGCAGCAATTCTTTTGAAAGAATGGTGTCGTGATGGACTTTTGACAAGATGGCGGTCGGCGACCACTTGCTCGCTTGAGCGTGCCACGGCAAGGAAATTCGCAGCGAAATCCTGCCTCGACAAAGAATCGGCAAGAGGCGGCAATGAACGGGTTGCGGCTTGGAATTTCTTTGGTGCAATGCACGGGCAAGCTGGCAGGGACGGCGGTGATGAGGTAGCCTCGGGCTTTGCACAATTGCGGCGAGAAAATGACAAGAAGGAAGGCGGTGCTGGCTTAGCTGGGCGCAGCGCGAGAGGAAGACAGAGGAAGAAGACTGAGCTGACGAGTGGGCCATGGCTGGCAGTGAAAGAGAAAAGAAGTCGGCAAGGGCAGCTAGGTCAGGTTGGGCCCACGAGTCAGTGAAAGAAGAGGTAAATTCTCAGGAGGATTCTGGACAGGTTGAGGCAAGAACCGAGGTCTAGGTTAGCAAATCAGTTCAAGATTTTATACAGATTTTTTTGTAGATCAGAAAGGTAAAGATAAGGTTCCAGTAAAAATTTTAGATAAAAATTATTGATAAAAATATTTATAAAAATCTGACAATGCACCATTGTAGATTTTGGCTGATTCTTATTTTTATTTAATTTAAGATAGAAACCAGTTTATTATTTTATGAAACTTTTTATGAAGATCTTAAATGGCATTATTTACATGATATAAAATTTTCAGATTTTTAAATTTTAAATTTTATTTTTAATAATTCTGACATTGAACTTTTCAGCTTTCCTCATTGTCGGTTTATGAATTTTTAAAATTATTAAACTATGGTATAAATTCTTGATATTTTTACCAGACATATATAAGATAAGCATGTCGGCATGGTTAAAGTTTTAACTCTGGTTAAGGTAGACAGAATTCTGGAGAAATCTTGCAAGGTCGGTTCGAGTATCTAGATGGGGTCATTTTGTCTTTTACTTTATTTAATTATTCCAGATCAGTGCAAGTTGTATAATCATGATTATAGATATATCTGAGATTTATCTGATATTTTTACATATTTTATTGATTTTGTATTTTTTTATCTTTTTACTTTTACGATTTTACCATTTCAATTTATGAGACTTTTCTTTTTAAACAAAAACTCAAGAAAATCAATAATTCAGAAAACTCAGAAATTAAAATTCAAATTAAAGGTTACATCTCAAACTTATTTTTATATTTTGTTTGTTTTGGAAGAAATAGTTTTAATATTGAAGTATTTCTTTTCTTAAGATTAGAATGCAAGAGAAGAGGAAAAGATATTGTTTAAAATAAAAATCTCAATTCCAATTGAATTTTTTATTCAATTCCATTTTTAAATTTAAAATTTTATTTTTCATATTTTTGAATTTTACGGGATGTTACAGACTACCCCCCTTAACAGGAATCTCGTCCCCGAGATTCGCAGGTCTAGGGAGTGATAAGAGGAGCACGGAATGATTCCGATGATATGATCCATCCAATCATCTTGGAATGCAAAGGGTTTTGATTTTGATTGGAATTGACAACAATCTTGATTATGAAGGAATGAATGCTCAAAATCAAAATGATTAATTGCAAGATATGGATACACAAGGGACATATTTAAAATCAAAAGGAATGATCGTAGAAATTGATTATACAAAGGACATATGTTTTAAATACACAAAGGATGTACTCAATAACCAAAAGGAATGATTTCAAGAATTGAATACCCAAAGGAAGTACTCAATTTACAAAATCAAAATGATTGATCGAAGGAACTGAGTACACAAAGGACGTACTCATTTTGCAAAGTTTAAAAGGAAGGATCGAAGAAATTGAATACACAAACAAGGCGTACCCACTATACAACTCAAAAAGAACGATTCTCGGAATTGGATTCGCAAAGGACGTACTCAACATCATGATAAATGGGTTAAGTGCAATCACATGAAAAAGAGGTTTATGTTCAATAGCTTGATATTGAGACAAGGATTTCTCTGCGAACTTGACTCTGAAGGTGCTGGTTGCCGAGCTTAGCATTGACGCGAGTATCGACAAGAGAGTTTTATCTGGCAGTTGTTGGCATTTATGAAAGAGCATGCAAGTTGGATGAGGCATCCTGGACTATTGACAAGATTATTTAGATGGCTTGGGGTTTGCTGCTGACTTCCTTGAATTTGATAAGCAGTCGAATACTTCTTGGCAGATGTTGGCGATGCGTCCAAGTTCTTCACAATCGATGCAGGTGACGTTGTCTATCTTGTTAGTAAGACAAGGGTTGCTTATTGATGAAAATGATGATCAAGGTTTATTGACGAAAGTGATGATCAAAATTTATTATTGAAAATGATGATCAAAATTCACTGATGAAAATGATGATCAAGAAATGGTTAAAATCAAGGAGCTTGACTTTGAAATTATTCAATGGATATGTAAAAGATAGAAGGGGGTAAGATGAGAATTGGTTTGGTTATAAAATAACTTCCAATTCTTTAAAATCCTTTTTGTTATTTAAACTTTATATAGATTAGAGAAGATGAGATAAATATATGAGAATGGTTTAGTCCAAGGTTATCTTTTGTTTATTAGAATTCAGTTCATATTGTTTTAGGTAACATGCCGTTCCTTAAAATTTTCTTAATTAGATATTCTTATTGATTAAGGGTTGTCACGTCGTGAAGTTTCAACTTATGTCGAGCATTCACGAGTGCATCCCAAGAAGCAATACAAAAGTTAAACAACAGAAGTTTAACAGCACGCAAGACTTTAAATTCAATCAAGTGCATAGAGGGTCTAACATTTTATCTCATTAGCTAATCTATCTTAGGGTACTCTGTTTCCGCCTAACGATGCTGGTCTTTCCTTCATCATGGAGCAGCTTGATGCTGTCGAAATCTTTTAGGTCTCCTTTTTCGTCCTCGAAAACACACGACCATCTTGGCTTTGACTTGTAATCATACAGTCGGCGAAGTGGTGAGATGAAGTATCTTCATATTCACCATCATGGTTAGGTGATACTTGCGGGGAGAATTGAATAATGGCTGGTTCCACACGGCTTAGGTATTCTTGGCGGTTGCTAATACAATAATGGGGGGTTGTGCTATTATACTAAGTCTGACAGGACTGGATTTTAGAAAAGGTTAGAGACTAGAGGAGTATACAGGCGAGAATTTCTACAGAAAGAAAAGGTAAATTGTGAGAAATTCTATAGAAAGAAGAGATAAGCTTGTAAGAAATGCTATAGAAGGAAAGGTAAGTTGTTTTATAACATTTCTTTTAAGCCTACGGGTTGCGGTTTCTGAATTCATACATAAGGGCAATTCAATGCGAAACTTTAACTTAAAAGTTAAGTTCACACCTAAATCAGCCCGGACAAGAAAATAAAAACCAATTGCAATCAGCAAGATATAACACTGCATAATATGATGTATTGAGCTAAAGCCGAATAATATTTCTACGAGCAGGGTTCCTTTTCTAACGAAGAACCTAATATACTCTAATCTTCCGTACTTTATTGTCAGATGATAACAACTCTTCCCGGAGTAGAATCTTCAATCTTTACTTCCGTCTTGTCGGGGGTAGCGAAGTGTCATGTCCATCATCTTGATGTTGTGGGCTAGATGTTGTCTTCATTGGCTGGTATGAAGATTGGTAGCAGCATTCTTTCGGCAACTTCGAGAGCAATCGCAAAGATAAACTATGAGCGAGACTTGTTTTAAGGAAAGAGGAATTTATTTTACAAATCGAAATGAAAGTAGGAGGTAAGGATAAGAACTTAGGGAGGAGGAAAGAATAGCAATGGCTATGTTTTGTGAATATAATAACTTCTGAAAATAAATTTTGAATTTGATCCACTAGTACTAACGTCCATTCTAGGGTTTATCTCAATCAAGATGGCTCGATACCAATCAGATGACCCCATTTTCACATAAATGCAAAATGGAAATCTCATGTGCAAACAGACTAGTCCCATGATCGAGAGCTAGTACGCACATTTACAACAATTGGAATCACAACCATACATCATTTTATTAAGCGGAAGCTAATTTACATAATAATCTTACAATTGAGTTTATAGCAATGAAAGATTTAAGTCTTGTAGTGTGCCCATCCAATCCCTCAGGCAACTGACAAGGCATAATCCCTAGAAAAACTTCATCGTTATCATTTCCGAATCGTGACAATTATGTTGCATCGGACTAATCTGATTCTTCACCTAAAAACAACAATTAAGCAAGGGTGAGTACTTTCAGTACTCGCAAGACTTTGCAAAGCCTATGATATATGCAAGTCATTTCAAAGGAAAGGCTAGTACGGTTAGTTTGCATAAAGCCGATTTGAAATGTAAATACAGATTAGTAGATTGCAAAACGGAATTTAAGTAAAAGCAATTTAATACTGAAAGTAACAGAATGTGAGCATAAATAAATTTCATGTACATGGGTATCATGACCATATTCACGAACCATTCCTACCAGTCTCAGGTAGAAATCTCGAGTAACCATTCCTACCAGTCCCAGGTAGAAATCCAGAGTTTTACGAAAATAAAAACAGCTAACTAGTGCTGGCGCACCAAGATTCCCATAACCGCGGGAACGGCTTTTGAAAAGTTTGACACTGCAGAGTTGTACATCTTTACCCACAAGTCATGACCTTTTCCTTTTGTCGCATATTTCACGCACCTTTGGCGTAGTGGCGTAATGTTCATGACGGAAACCTTTACATTATCTAGGCTAACTTTGCACCAGTCCGGTGTCGATAAACCCGTACTATGGTGTAAATGTTTGTACTGATCAACACAAGAATGAATAAGCATATCCATAGTATGACGTACACCGTTGTATTAGCAAACGTGACTCCCAACACCTCGGTGTGGGCGCCCCTACGAGCAACCAGTCACTGAAGAAGCTCGTACTACTCCGGCCTTCCAATGTGCAAAGTTAAACCAGATAACTTAATTGGTTTAAGGCTGTCCCATACCAGCACTTGTGGTTGTACGGTAATTCTTGGGTTTAACGAACACGTAGTTCGGTCCTTAATCCGATCACGGCAATAATCTCCACCTACACTACGTACAAGTCCCTTGTACACCCGGCTATTGCCAATAATTGCCCGTATCAAAATCATAGTTTTATTTTCATTTTTGATCAAAAATACCAACCATAAGAAAAGGTCATACCCTTCCGATGTCATATCCAACATTTTTAATTATGTCAAGTTTTATGTTCATTTAAGCATGGCTAAGCATAACACTATGTGTGAGTAACCCGGATTGACATTAAGTACTGCCTATGCTATTCTAGGGTTATCAAGGTTCACAAATCCATACTTATCAAGGAAGTTCCATAAGTCTACAGGTAAAACTACCAATACCCATAATATAGCAGATTTTAGTAAAATAAAGTATGCAGTAAAACATTTAATGAAAACATTTATAAAACTGGGATCAATATGATCAAAGGGGGTGCTTGCCTTGCTTATTTACTGCTTACGACGAAGACGAAGCCACAGTTGACGGAGGCATTGATAGAATCATTATCGTCGGGTTCTACACGTGGCGAATAAAGAACGTAATACAACAAATTCAATAAGGGCAAAAAGAAGTCAGATGAAGAATCAAATAAAATCAATTATAAGAAGCAGGTGTAACTTAGGGTTTGTGTTGAATGATTTCAATATCTTACGATTTAGATAATTATTCAAATATATTGTTAATGACTTATGATAAAGAAAGCATGGTTTCTTTGATAGATTATCTATTCTTGATTTACGAATTCAAGAGGCTAAAATTATAAATTCTTGCATTTATAACTTCGAATTATAGATGCTAAAATTATTTGGATTAATAGAATTAACATATTAGACAATTGAGCTGGAAACTATAAATGAATAACACTTAATTGATTTTGCATAATAAGCGGTTTCGAACATATTAGATCTGATAAGTTAAATTACCAATTATACATTAGTGGTTTTTGAGAAGGTTCTGGTGATACAAATTACATATTTGTGCATTATTTCAAAGTTAGCTTATTCATATAATTAAGTCCATAAAGCATAATACTTAAGGTTATTTGGCTATTAGGATTTATTTGCAAAACATGATGAAATAAGATTATTTCTCCAGAATATGATAATCTATACTTTGAAGAACATTTCCAAGTTAATTTCATATATTTTAGGTTACCAGGGCTTGGTTTTATCAAATTTGAATTTAGTTTGCGAAAGATACACTATTTGGTTAAGTATTGATTATGACTTTATTGCAATGATTCTTGCTAAATAAAATAGTTTGATTATATTAGATGTTTGGAAATTTAGTTCTTTATTATGATCATACCTTTCATTATCTCTCCATGTATACATTTTCCCATATACACAAGGCCTATGCTCTTAATGTAATTCAAACTTATGCATATATGATATTTTATTTCAAACATTTAAATGGTGATAAATTACTCATTCTTGTCTTTGTGAATTCATTAGATACTTTGCATATACCTCTATTTATCGCTACGGATTATTGTATGCACTTATTCATATATATACCCTTTTCCATTTGAATAGCTTACTATTTATAAAACAAGTCTAAATCAAGTTCATACCTTAATTATTTTAGCATCATAAGGTATCCTACTGATATTTAATGATTTAGAAATCAATTTGACTTACTTTAGATTCCTTTTGCACCAACTATGCGTTTTGAATATTTATAGTATTGAAATCAATCTTTAATGGAAAATGATTCAAACAAAGTTAGAATCTAAATATTTTTATACATTTGAGTTGCTGGTAACATATGGAATCCATTAAAATTGGTTTCATTCAATTCTAAGTTCTTTTGCAACATTTTTATATTTGGCACATCTCTAGGCCTTCTATTCAAATTTGAATTTCAAATTTACCTAGAGATTATTTTCAAAATATTATTGCATATTCTGAAGGTACTGAATTTATCATGAATTTATAAATTTATTTCATTTCATTTGGATTGATAGTTCAAAAGATATGAACAAAAGAATGTATTCGGTTTAAGAAAATTCAGAAAATAGAAAAATTACCAAAACTGGAAAGTACGTCTTCGATCTCCGAATACGCTTTCCGATTTGGGCTTGGCTGGGTTGAATCGCTGGCGGATGGGCCCATCTTGGCAGCGATCGGTCGCAGACAGCGATCGACGCTTGGGACCGCGCTCGATGACTCACAAGCGCCGAGTGGTCGACAAGCGGGACCGGCAAGCAGAGCACAACACTCGAGAGAATGACAGGCGTGGCCCGCTTGGCGGTGACCCGAAACAGGGGAGGCGGTGCCGAGACTCGCCGGCGGCGGAGGAGCACCGGAGCGACGGAATCGGTGGCACGATGAGAATCAGCATGCCTTTGCGCATACAGGGGTGCTACCGGTTTGGCCGGAGGAGACCGGAGTCGGTGCGCCACCGAGAGCTTGCGGCGGAGAAGAGCGTGGCTCGCCGGAGAAGAATATGAGCTCGGCTTAGCTCGAATGGGTAACGATTCGAGCATCAGGGTGGCCCAAGAGATCCATTTTTGTAGTTGAATCATTTGGAGAAGCACTGAGAAGGGCTGCCACCGTGCGAGCACAGAGGTGGCGGAGGAAGCACATGATCTTGGCGGTGCTCGGGAATAACAGCTCAAATTGCAGGTGGTGGTGGACTTTAGGTGGTGAGTAGAAGCTCTGGGTTGAGTTTCTTGCAGTGCTGTTGATCTGGTTGGCCAATCTAGGTTTTTCCCCAATTCTCCGATTTCGCCGGATTTGGAGAAGACAGAGGAAATCCGGTTGATTTTGGCTGAGAGGTAGGCTAGGAGGAGAACGGAAGTGTTTGGCCGAGACTTGCGTTGGTTAAATAGATGACCAAGGCGGTGAGGTATAGGAATTGAACGCGGCAGGGAAACGGCGGCGGAGCACGCGCAAGGCTTTGCTGCCGTGGCAGCAATTCTTTTGAAAGAATGGCTGTCGTGACAGACTTTTGACAAGATGGCAGGTCGGCGACCACTTGCCTGCCCAGAACGTGCCACGGCAAGGAAATTCGCAGCGAAATCCTGCCTCGACAAAGAATCGGCAAGAGGCGGCAATGAACGGGTTGCGGCTTGGAATTTCTTTGGTGCAATGCACGGGCAAGCTGGCAGGGACGGCGGTGATGAGGTAGCCTCGGGCTTTGCACAATTGCGGCGAGAAAATGACAAGAAGGAAGGCGGTGCTGGCTTAGCTGGGCGCAGCGCGAGAGGAAGACAGAGGAAGAAGACTGAGCTGACGAGTGGGCCATGGCTGGCAGTGAAAGAGAAAAGAAGTCGGCAAGGGCAGCTGGGTCAGGTTGGGCCCACGAGTCAGTGAAAGAAGAGGAAAATTCTCAGGAGGATTCTGGACAGGTTGAGGCAAGAACCGAGGTCTAGGTTAGCAAATCAGTTCAAGATTTTATACAGATTTTTTTGTAGATCATAAAGGTAAAGATAAGGTTCCAGTAAAAATTTTAGATAAAAATTATTGATAAAAATATTTATAAAAATCTGACAATGCACCGTTGTAGATTTTGGCTGATTCTTATTTTTATTTAATTTAAGATAGAAACCAGATAATTATTTTATGAAACTTTTTATGAAGATCTGAAATGGAATTATTTACATGATATAAAATTTTCAGATTTTTAAATTTTATATTTTATTTTTAATAATTCTGACATTTAACTTTTCAGCTTTCCTCATTGTCGGTTTATGAATTTTTAAAATTATTAAACTATGGGATAAATTCTTGATATTTTTACCAGACATATATAAGATAAACATGTAGGCATGTTTAAAGTTTTAACTCTGGTTAAGGTCGACAAAATTCTGGAGAAATCTTGCAAGGTCGGTTCAGAGTATCTAGATGGGGTCATTTTTGTCTTTTTACTTTATTTAATTATTCCAGATCAGTGCAAGTTGTATAATCATGATTGTAGATATATCTGAGATTTATCTGATATTTTTACATATTTTATTGATTTTGTATTTTTTTATCTTTTTACTTTTACCATTTTACCATTTCAATTTATGAGACTTTTCTTTTTAAACAAAAACTCAAGAAAATCAATAATTCAGAAAACTCAGAAATTAAAATTCAAATTAAAGGTTACATCTCAAACTTATTTTTATATTTTGTTTGTTTTGGAAGAAATAGTTTTAATATTGAAGTATTTCTTTTCTTAAGATTAGAATGCAAGAGAAGAGGAAAAGATATTGTTTAAAATAAAAATCTCAATTCCAATTGAAATTTTTATTCAATTCCATTTTTAAATTTAAAATTTTATTTTTCATATTTTTGAATTTTACGGGATGTTACAATAACGCATCGAAGTTCCAAAAACCACCAAAGAAATAGCAAACATACGCAATGTTAGGAATATAAGGGCCCTTATCCATGAAGTAGTAGATTAAATTGAAGAAGCTCCTATCTGCGTCGATGCGTAGGGGACACAGTAGGAAGAAGAGGAGGGAGAAATCTGTGGTTTGCTTCCTCCCTCCCTAGTGGAGATCAACAATCGATCCTACCCGTTTGGGTTTGGATCCCCCACCGGGTGGGATGCCACGACGGCGGCAGAGTCGGGATCTTGGTCACCAGAAGGAAACGGTATGATAAATCTTGAAGAATGGATTCTGCATCAGAATCCACAAATAAGCACAAAAAACAACCCAAAGGCAGGATACAAAAGAACCCACCTGCACGTCGACGACGAGCATGGACGTTTTGCTCCACTTGGCGGTGGATCACCGTGATCCGCGATTCGGAGAGATTCACTGGCGAGGCCCTGAGCTCGTCGAAACCATAGCTCGGCGGTGGCAAGGAGGTAGTGTAGGGGCAGACATCCTCACCGAGAAACGAAGCATTCGAGGAGGAAGCTGCGATAGTTGGCAAGGCCCTGAGCTCGCTGGAACCCTAGCTCAGCGGCGGCAAGGAGGCAGCGTAGGAGCGGGCACCCTCACCAGGAAGCGAAGAACTCGAGGAGGAAGGCGCAATAGCCGGCGAGGCCCGAGTTATTGGAACCCCAGCCCGCGGCGGCTTGGAGGCGCTGCTTGGAGAAATGGGGGAAAGGGAGGGAGGACCGTGGTGCCTGTGCTTCGTGACCCTCGCGGGGGATAATTCGTGACCGCGGCAAAAAAATGCACTCATGGTGACTCGATCCCGCAACCTTGGCTGTGGGCACGAGAGCTCTTGCCGCTGCGTCACATGACTGTTAGGGCCACTCGACCTGGACAAAATAGGTAAGCTGTGGACACGTTTTAGTCAAGTGGGCGACGTGGCTCAACGACGCCCGAGCCGTACGCACGACGCTCTGTTTTTCTGTTCATGCGCGCTACGCGGCGGCCGGGCACTCGCCCACGTCGAGCCGAAGGCGACGTGGAGGCCCTGAGGAGCCAGGAAAACTCCCAGCCTTATATACGGTAGTATTAATATAATACAGTAGGTGCCTGTTTTTCGATCAAGAAAAAGATGTCCACTGAAGACTAAAATGTGATAGAGCGAAAGGCTGTCAGTATAATCTATCTATGTCTCTCCGATGAGATAAAGTACTTGGTGATTGTTGGGACCCAAATTTACCAATTCGGACCCTCTGTGTATATCGTACTAGTCCAGAATCACGCTAGTGCACATAAGCTCAACATGGGTAAATATCACAATCATACACAGCGATAATATAAATAAGACTCCATTTATTAAGTATAACTGAGTGCATGACCTTATGGTCAACTTACATGATAAAGCCACGTAGGGCTAGACTAAGAATAATAAACTAAGACAATGCAGCGGAAAAGAAAGATATAGACAACCCATCAGTTTACCACGGGCAACTGATAAGGATCAAACCCTAAACACTCGTATCCTCCTGGTACTCCTCCAAAACAGGGGTAGACTCCTCAATTGTTGATATTGTTGTTAGCAAGGGTGAGTACTTAAAGTACTCAACAAGTTGTGCACAAATACAATTATAATATTATATATGCAAAGCTTATTCCAAAGGAAGGACTAACATGGCTATTTTGCAGTAAAGCATCATTTGTAAATGGATACAGTAAGTAGATTGTAAAGACTGTAAAACAAATAACAGTAATAAGTAATTTTAGCATTTCTCAAGTAAATCAAGTATCCAATCCTAAGTCAAGTTTCCAACTTCAACAACATCCTATCATCCCAACCAAGTTTTCATTTGATAAAGTCTAGCCCTTGACTGTAATTCCCGAGCTATGCTCAATACCGCGAGAACGGCTATCCGAATAGATTTACACTTTGCAGAGGTTACGTACTTTACCCATATGATACAACCATACACTACAAAGGCGAGTGATCATAATAAAGCCTTTACAATGCTCTTTTTTAACTCAGTACTACCCGCTAAGGTTTCAACACTAAAGGGTTAAACCACCACAACAGGACCCCCTCCTGCGCCATGTGAGTTAATCTGTGAACTCGGGACTCACACCACCACTGATAGTACCAAAACTAAGACATTGCAAATTAATCAGCTAAGCTATCACATACCAGACATGTGATTGCATGTTTGACTCAAGTCAAAGGCTTGCAAGGTTAAATCCTTAAGATGACTAGGGCAAGACTTCCATGTACCCTCTACCCTTCGGCCTACCTTGACGCACTGCCCCTTGGCACTTGCCTCAATATAAATGATTACCACCCTAGTTGATTACCAAGCACCACGTGCTATCGACACGTCAACATCGTTGTGTGACATCCCTCGCCACTACAACTCAATATCATCGTGTGATAACACCTGACACACCAATTCATAATCATGTTCTATATTCCATTAGTCAAGATTAAACTTTGATATTCCATGTACATGTGATGATGTGGCATGGCTAAGCATACTAACATGGTCTAACCAACCCATGTTGATTTTAATATTAACCAACTAGTAATGAACCAATCTAGGGTGACAAATAAATCATGGCGTACAAATGACAAGGTAGGGTATAGATCAATTAGATATAATAGCTAAGTCCCAATTTAATTTGAAATAGTTGTATACATGAAATAACATGCAATAAAGTAAAAGCAATATAACGATTTTATAAACTGGGTTCAACATGATCAAAGCACAACTTGCCTTAGAAAAGGTCTTGCTCTTGCTCTGGAACCTGCTTTTGAGTCAACGGATCTTCCTCGGATGCTTCGAGCAACTCAACAACTACGCGAAACGAGAAAGAAAGCTAAATAAACACCAAAATAGAGATAAAAAACTCAAATAAATCAAATAAAATTCACCATTAAATATATCTTAATTTTACAAATTTTTAGAAATTTGAATCACCTCAATCGGAGCTCGTATGAGAGAGAATAGGCTCTTGGAAGATTCAAAAATCTAAAAATCAGAAAATTGGAAAATCAAATGATAAACCAAATTATTTTTCTATTGGAAATTCACTTTATTGCATCACACTGACATCAACGTTGATGCGATGCTAACACGTGGCCCCCTGGTCTATGCACCCGGTTCACGATTTGGCTCTGGTCCACTGTGAACCATATGCACTATTGCGAAGACCGGATGACGCAATCACAACATCATGCTGACACCAACAGCACACGCGGCGTGACACGCAACGGCGCTTGATTGGATGCAAGCACGGCACGATCTGGACCACCTGTTTGAATCGAACGATCACAATGAAACACGATGGTAGGGACACGCGGCTTACCGACACGCACTCCACACAACAGAATCTAACTTGTTCGATCTGAGGTTTGATGGCTGCGATTGATAGCGAGGTTCGACGGCGAGCTTGGCGGCGCAGTCGTCGGAGTTGGGGATGAAGACCAACTGGACGGCGTTTCCTCGCGAGTTCCACTTCGCTTTTGCACGAAACTAGTAGAGCTTCTCTTGGTGAACCCTAGACGTCTTTGTCGGCGTTTTCGAGCGCCGGCAAGTAAATTTGTAAGTCTAGAGGTCGCGCGTTCCACTCCCTGAATGGTTAGACTCGTGAGTCCAAGATGTATACCGTTTGGCCGAAAGTCCCTACCCGATTCGGATGGCCGTATTGTATTGCTTTTTTGCCCTATGTTTTTACAGACGAGGCCCCTAAATGACTTAGTCTCCTCGTGTTCTTATGTGTCCTCCTTTTGAATCGTTTAGTCCTGCCTCCTTTTATACAGAAGGAAGGGGCAGGTTACAACGAGAGTTGGGAGGAAGAGCGAGGTGACCTATGTTAGGAGCTCCGGTCCTTCGTCCCGTGGATCTGTCGCCACCCGCCTTGCCCATGCCGGGTTGGTAGCCTTGGTGGTCGTGGAGGTTAGGTATTCCCGGAAATAGCGCATTTGCCCTCTCGTGACCCTTTGCGACGCCGACGTCGCGGTGCGTGAAGTTGGTGCCGCGGGAGGGAGCGCGGCCAGATCAGACGTGATCGGGTTGATGGATCGAAGCTTTGTCTTCTGCAGTCACCGATCTTCTTGGGAAGGAGCCACCGCCTTGTATAGTCACTCGATTGACCTCATTCGGGGTACGTGGCGGTAGGCCGATGAGGACGACCGACACGCGCCCTCGGCGCCCGCCACCTTGGTTCGGTTGAGTCGGGGATCCCGCCCGCCAAGAGGGTCGAGAGCGCCGTCCGGCTTGAGTCGGAGATCCCGCCCGCCAAGAGGGTCGGGAGCGCTGTCCGGCCGGAGTCGGGAGATCCCGCCCGCCAAGAGGGGTCGGAGCGCCGTCCGTCGGATTCGCTTCTCGGCCGGTCGGGAGCGGATGTCTTGTGCTTGTCTCGCAGCGATTCGGTCGGTGGCGGGCGGGCGCGCCTGTTGGGCCGAGATATGCTTGAGGCCGCCGGCCGTCGCTCCGGCCGCTGGGGTATCCTCGTTATTAGTATTCGCCAAGAGCCCCGAACTCCCGAGCGATTTCGGCAGATTCGGTTGGGGGTTGAACTTGGACGAAAGTGGTGGCCGGGCCTGGTCGGTCGGTCCGCCCGATCCGGTTGAGCGATTTCCGTTAGGTGTGCCTCGTTGGATCCGACGGCTGCCCTGGAGTTTGGCTGGGGGCATTTGAACCGCCGGAGGCTTTTACTCGCCTCGTTGCGCATGCCGAGTATAGTTTGGCGTGCCCCGCCTGCTAGTCTTCTTGACTGCTTCGGGTTCTGGTGAAGGACGCTTCGTTTTCCGGCACCCGCATTTACACTGGAGACGCTTAGCCTCCCTTCGTCCGGATATATATATATGTGCGCTGTAGCTTGCTTGAAGGGGATGAGAGCTCTTTCTTCTGTTCTTTCAAATGGCTTCGAGACACCCTCTAGTCTTTAGCTTCGGCGATGGCGTCGCGGTGGAAGAAGAAGATCCTCTGGCCGAGCTTTGGGCTAAGTTCGACCAGGCGATGGCCGAGCTTAGGGAGGAAGAAGCTGCAGCCCGTGACGCTGCTTCGCTGACGCGCGCCGAGGCCGCCCGAGGCTCGAGGTGGTAAGGGGGCCCTTCGAGGCGATGGCGCAAGGGCGCCGACCGAAGTTGGTGCGGCCGCGCCGATGTCGCCGAACGGCACGAAGCATCGGCGTGTTACCAGCGGCGCGCGGCTGTCCGTCGACCGTGCAAGGGCCTACCAAAGATGCCGTCGGTGCCACCGATGCCGCACGGATGTTTGATAGGTTCTAGGCGCGGTAGAGTCTGTAGTGGTGCAGCGTGGCCACTCTTGTATCCGCTTGCATCATGTGTGTAAAGTCGTAAAGTCCGAGCTCATGGCCTATAATGAAATTTTCTTTTTCTTTATGAAAATGTCTTCGCGATGAGTTTGCTTTAATTTTAATCGTTGTGGGCGGCGCCTTGGTCGGGCAGGCGACCGGATGCCTCTGTGAGGTTCTCGTGTCCGATCGCCTTGGTGGCGGAGACGACCGGATGCCTCTCGTGAGGTTCGGTGTCCGATCGCCTTGGTCGGCGGGACGACCGGATGCCTGTGAGGTTCGGTGTCCGAGTGCCTTGGTCGGCAGGACGATCGGATGCCTCGAGAGGTTGGTGTCCGATCGCCTTGGTGGGCAGACGACCGGATGCCTCTCGAGGTTCTCGTGTCCGAGTGCCTTGGTCGGCGGGACGACCGGATGCCTCTGTGAGGTTCGGTGTCCGATCGCTTTGGTGGCAGGACGACCGGATGCCTCTGTGAGGTTCGGTGTCCGAAAGTGCTCGCTTAACGTCGTAGCTAGACAAAGTGCCTTGGTCTGCAGGGACGACCGGATGCCTCGTGAGGTTCGGTGTCCGATCGCCTTGGTCGGCAGGACGACCGGATGCCTCTGAGAGGTTCGGTGTTCGATCGCCTTGGTCGGCGGGGACGACCGGATGCCTCTGTGAGGTTCGGTGTCCGATCGCTTTGGTCGGCAGGACGACCGATGCCTCGTGAGGTTCTCGTGTCCGAAAGTGCCTTGGTGGCAGGACGCCGGATGCCTCTGTGAGGTTGGTGTCCGATCGCTTTGGTCGGCAGGACGACCGGATGCCTCTGTGAGGTTCGGTGTCCGAGTGCCTTGGTCGGCGGGACGACCGGATGCCTCTCGTGAGGTTCGGTGTCCGATCGCTTTGGTCGGCGGGACGGCCGGATGCCTCGAGGTTCGGTGTCCGATCGCTTTGGTCGGCAGGACGACCGGATGCCTCGAGAGGTTGGTGTCCGACCGCTTTGGTCGGGCAGGACGACCGGATGCCTCCGTGAGGTTCGGGTGTCCGACTGCCTTGGTCGGCAGGACGACCGGATGCCTCAGTGAGGTTCGGTGTCCGATCGCTTTGGTCGGGCAGGACGACCGGATGCCTCGTGAGGTTCTCGTGTCCGAGTGCCTTTGTCGGCAGGACGACCGGATGCCTCGAGAGGTTCGGTGTCCGATCGCCTTGGTCGGCAGGACGACCGGATGCCTCGAGAGGTTCCGTGTCCGAGTGCCTTGGTCGGCGGGACGACCGGATGCCTCTGTGAGGTTCGGTGTCCGAGTGCTCGCCACCGTCGTAGCCGGACGTGAGTGCTCGCTTACCGTCGTAGGCCGGACGTGGGGCATCCTTCTCGAGTCCTCGCTTCGGGCGAGGGTAGCCGCGAGAGGAATGGCCACCGCCTATCCCACATGTATACCCCATCCGCAGTGTGGGACTGGAGGGGATGAGCGCGCGCGTTTACTGCGCTGGTTTGAACGCCGTGCTCGTGGAGCTAATAGCGGGTAGTCCGAGTGGGTCTGGGAGGTCCCGCCTAAGGGGACCCTTCCGAGCGGACGGTCCCAGAGTAGGGTGTCCTGCCTGGTGTGGGCGACCCATAAAAACCTTTTCTACTCAATCCCAGATGGACTCGGGTCGTCCGCCGACCCCCGAGCACACTGGTTGTCGCCATTGATGAGCTCCCGGAGAGTGTGAAGTATGGTCTCTGACGCGAGTAGAGATGATTAGGCCGTCACCGACCTAACCGAGGGCCCACCGTGGGGCTCACCTCATACCGCCCTTGCTCTGTTTTCTTTGGGCGGCCTTATACCCATCCGTGGGTAGGCCTTTTGAACCCACTCCTCGCTGGGCCCCGGGCGCAAGCCACAAAGCTTTTGCTGCCTTGGGCCGCAGCGGCCCGTGGGCTTCGCGCGCCCGAGCAACTGCTCGCCTAAAGGCGAGACCAAGAGGTTACGGGACACGTTGTTCGGGGGCGGCGTCTTTATGGCCCTTGTCGCCTGACATGACAGGGATTAAAAGCGGAGTGGTATTGGAAACTGGGAGTTACCAGGCTGGCGCAACAGGCGAGGGTGGACGCGACGCTTCGCTTGACGGGGTGCCTGCTTGGCCGGCGTTCGCTCGTCCTCTATAAATACGCCCGTTGGGTGCTTTCGGGTGGTCACGCTTTCTTGCCTTCTCTGTCTCTGCCTCTGAAACAAGAAAAGCACCAGAGAGCTAAGGAAAGAAAACCCCAGCCTTTCTTTCTCACCTTCCAGTCGTCTCCCCTGTGAAGATGTCGTGGCCGGAGTGCTCGCGAAGACAACTGCGGCTTCGGCTTGGTGAAGAAGGGCTTCCTCATGCCGCAGACCTTCCCACCGAGGGTGCCGACCGGGCCGCCACCCGCTGGCCATGGGCGACGAGATCGTGGTGCCCGCCTCGTTCTTCGAGAGCTGCTTTGGCTCGCCACGCACTGCTCGTCCGGGCTCATTGTCTCACTACAAGGTGGAGGTGCACCATCTCAACCCCAATGGGGTCCTCCACATCGCCATCTTCATCACGCCGCGGCGAGGCCTTCTGGGATCGAGCCGCCTGGCGTTGTGGAGGCACTTCTTCCGTGCAAGGCTCGAAAGACAGCCGTCGGACGCCGTGGCGCCTGGTGGCTCGCCCTCGACTTCGCCCGGCCGAGCACGGAGTACTGGAGGTAAACCGCCTCGCCCAACAAGGGTGGCGTTCAATGGTTTCACGCTCAAAACGTCGGCGACAATACTCGCTTCACCGGCGAGCTTCCCATGGTGGAGGAGGTGGAACTGGGCGCCGAAGAGGGAGAAGAATAAGCCGCCCCGATCGTGGAGCGATCGGGGCTCAAAGGAGGGGGCTCGGGGACGTGGTTGTGCGCGCTTTATGGGGATGCGCGTGCAACCCTTGTGCACGCCGCCGCACTCGCTCCGTGACGCTGGGCCGTCCGACCGGGCGAGGATGGCGTAACCCGAGCTGGCCGCTGCTCGAGGTGGAGGCCCGGTGGCGGCCGTTCACGGGCGAAGCGCCACGGTGGCCGCGGATGGCCACCGAAGCCATTCTCGCGGCTTTTCCGCCAACCGTAAGCCGGTGAAATTCTTTCGCTTTCTTTTCTTTGTCCTTAGCACTTGACCGACATTCCTACATCCTCTTAGGGCTCATGGGGATGTCTTCCGCGCCGCCCCGGGATAAGG
Organism: Otatea glauca; assembly: GCA_036346275.1. Taxonomy (NCBI): domain Eukaryota; kingdom Viridiplantae; phylum Streptophyta; class Magnoliopsida; order Poales; family Poaceae; genus Otatea; species Otatea glauca. The sequence continues at coordinate 31,965,829 of CM070728.1, forward strand.
AAGCGCATATGCCGCCCGCGAAGACTAGAGGTCGACTCTCCCGCAAGAAGCTAAGGAGGAAAGGAGGAGGAAGAAGCATAAGGAACGTCTTGGCGGCAAGCGGCGAGGATGTGTCTGAGACCACCGTCGTGGGGACAACCTCCATCGACAATGGCGGAGCGCCCGCCACCCCTATGGTGGGTTTTTCCGACCGCCGATCGGCGGCGCTCGAGCGCGGACTCGGCCAAGGGCGGCGCCACGGGCCCCGTGGCTACGGATCCCGGTGCGGGTGATCTTGCGCTCGCGGCCGCCGCGTCTACCGGAGGTGGCCGGGAAGCGACCACCGACTTGCCCCTTGGCGGGGGCCGCAAAAGAGGGCGTGCCACGCACCCGCCGGCCTTGTAAGTGTATTCTTTTATTGGAGCATTTTTTTTTGGCAAAGCCGCCCGAGCGACTCTTGAATCTTTGCAACGCGGCGCCTATCCGGGTGACCATGGGCGTGCGCATCGGCCCGCAAGTAACGGGCGCCGGTGATTTCGGTGACCGATCGGGTCGGTGGAGGTCGCGGCGTCGGCGTCCGAGGGCGCGGCGCTCGAGGACGGGCCTCACCCGAGGTCGTGGCAAGAAGAACTTCCGCCGCCCCGACGGGACTCCCACCGACGACGTGATCGCTGTTTGGAGGATGAGACAATGGCGCCGCCGGTGATCGCGCCACCGTGGCGGAGCGGCGACGGAGGTGCTCGACCCCGCCCTGTGGGGAGGTGCCGGCCGATGCTCCTCAGCGCAGTCGCCGAGGGGGTTTCGAAGGTTGACCTCGTCACCCTTGCCCATGGTGCTTTGACGGCGACGCCCCGCCCGAACGGCGAAGCGAGGCGCGCCGCCGGTGTAATCCTGGTGGGCGCCATGGGTCGCGGAGGAGAGCGAGTGGGCGCCCTTCGGCAAGCGCTACCGGCCGGCCGAGATAGGCGATCCGTGAAGGTCCGCTCTTGCTCAAGTCTTCCACCGGTATACTGGATACGATGGTCGGGGAGTCGGCCGATCGCCCTGTAGGTCACCAAAAGTTCGACTCGCTGCACATTTTTATAGTTCTTCCGTGCGACTAACGGAGTGTCCACGTTTTTGCAAAGACTTGCGGGCTCGCCCGGCGCCGAGTTGAGCTCTCGCGGCGCTCGGACATCAATGGGTGCGGCGGAGGAGTGTGATCAGTGCGCCTGAAGCCGCGCTTAGCCCAGAGGCCCCGGGCATTAGGCGATCGGAGGCGTGGAGATCCGCCAGGATTTGAAGAGGCCACAAAGGCCCTTTATGATGAGCGCCAGGAGCCAAGGCCTTGAGGGCGAAGTGGCGAATCGAGTCCTCGACGGAGGTCACCGAGGCCAAGGATGCCGCCTGCCGCGAGGGGATCAGCGCAGACGCAGCAACACGCCGCGACCGAGCAAACAAGGCTCGGGGGACGTTGCCCGAGTTCGCTCCGAGCGGCGATCGCCGTAGGAATCAAGCCGAAGTGAAGACTTCATACGAGGCGCCAAGTCGGAAGCCGGGCAATCGACCAACTCTGCGATCGGTAAGTATCTCAATTCTTCAATTAAGTTTGGGGTGCGACCCACGGGATTTAACTTATCCAAAATCTCCGCACCGCAGAGGCGCAGAAGAATCGAAGCGCCGCCGTGGAGGCGCAGAGAACGGCGGATGCTCGCGACGTGGCGATCGTGGCGGGGACGAGGCCCAGCGGCGTTGAAGGTTGCGAGGACGGCCGGGCCGAGATGAGCGCCGAATCGAGGCCTCCGCAAGGCCGGCCGGAAGTTCGCGATCGCATCCTTGAGCCGGGCAGCCCGAGTGCCCTTGCCCGTGGCCGCCCGAAAGCGAACCGTAGAAGAGGCGGTGGTCACCGGCCGCGCTTGAGCTTCGTCGTACCGGTCAACACCATCTCGCTCTTACGACGGCATCGACCTCGCAGATGGTGGGCGCGGCGTGGCTGGAACCGGATCGACGAGGAGATCGACCGGTTCGAGCTCCGGTCGAGCCAAGACGCCCGGAGATCGCCACCGCATCCCGCCGCAGCCGCCTCCAGAAGCGAGGCGACCAACTCTCCGTCTCGCCACCGGCCGCGCCAAGAAGAATAAAAATATAGTTAGCTTTATCCTTTTAGATTGTAAAGACCGCTATTTAAACAATCTTGAATTTATCAAGTTCCGAATCGTCCCTCGTCCTTTTTCGATTTAGGATGAGCGGCTGGTCGACCATAGCCTTAAGGACCACGGGGTCACTTATGCGTAGGTCGGTCGTTTGGGAGGAGCGAGGTGGATTGGAGACTTGGCTATGCAATGTTAGGCGACTTGTGAGGGATAGGAGTGTTCTAGACCGGTCGTGATCTTTCCACTCGGGCACTTCCTTCTTCCGCGAAGTGCTACTTAGCAACCATAGCCGCCGAGGCGAGGTCATAACACTTGGGTTGAGAGGGTTACCGCCGATAGACATCATGATCACCGGGTCACGTGCCCTCATAAGCGCGTGAGACAACCTGAGTTCGTGTGGGGAGGAGTGTTCCTGCCGACCCAAAGGTCACTCCACTCGGTACTTCCTTCTTCCGCAGTGTTAGCAATCATAGCCAGCGGGCGAAGTCAGAGCACTTGGGTCGAAGGGGTTACCGCACGCGAAGGACCTTGTGGTCGGTTGGGTCATCAACCCGCGCAAGCGCCGACCGGGAGCAGCTTGAACGGGGGCGCCGAAGGGCAGCCCCCGAGTCGTCGCATGGCGACTAGGTGCTCGGAAGGAAGAAAGTAAAGAGCATGCTAGGAAGAGGAAAAGAGTTTAGGATAGAATCGCCTTAACTTTTCTATATTCCATGCATTTGGAAGGATGCGCCGTCGGTGTCCTTGAGCCGAAAGGTGCAGCCGAGGATCTCGCACGACGGTGAAGGGCCTTCCTGTGGGGGCGATACTTGTGCTTATCCTTGCCGGTCCGACCCGACGAGGACCGTGTCGCCAAGATCAAAGACCGCCTCGAACTCGGGCGGCCGTGATAACGCCGCAGAGCTTGTTGATACCGCCGATCGTGGGGACGGCCACGTCATGCGCCTCGCCGATCCGGGTCGACGGAGTCTTGTTGTGCGGCGAGCCCTCGAGCCTCCTCGAAGGCTTGCGACCTTGGGGCGCCATACCTGTGTTCGTTTCGGAAGACGGCCAAAGACCGTGATACCATGAAGAACGGTGTGAACCCGGTCGCCGGTCGGCGTGGTCCGTAGACTCAGAGGACGGAGGGTAGCTCGGTCACCCGCCCGCCGAAGTGCTTGGGCCGATCAAGATCCGCGCTTGAGCCCTTGAAGGATCATGCCGTTTGCGCGGCCGACACGGCCGTTGGTCCGCGGATGGGCCACTACGCCCAATCGACGCGGATGTTGAAGTCATCGCGAACTCGAGGAATTCCTTCCCGTGAACTGCGTTCGCTGTCGGTGATGATGGAGTTTGGGACTCGAATCGAAAGACTATGTCGCGGAAGAAGATGGCCGCCAGCCGACGTGACGCTACGACCGCTTGGCCTCTATCCACTTGGTGAACTTGTCCACCGCGACGAGCAAATGGGTAAAGCCCGGGCGCTTTCTTGAAAGGCCCGACCAGATCGAGCCCCAAACCGCAAAAGGCCACGTGATGGGGATTGTCTGCGCAAGGCCCGAGTGGCAGATGTGTCCACGGCAAAGAATTAGCATCCTTCGCGGTGCGTGCGATGTGCTCTGCGCTGGACACGGCGGTCGGCCAATAGAAACCTTGCCAAAGGCCTTTCCCACCGAGATCGGGCGCAGCGTGGTGACCGCAAATTCACTGTATGTCGCCCAAAGAGTTGTTTTCCTTGGTCGGCCGAATGCACTTTTGGAGGACCCCGAGGGGCTCTTTTGTAAAGGTCCGACCGACCAGACGAAGACTTTGCTCACGGCGAGGCGTCGGGCCTCGGTCGGGTCGGGAGGAAGCGACCCATCCATCAAACGATCTATGAATGGCTTTCTCCATCGGACTCGGTTAGCACGCCGCTGCTCGACCGGCCAAGTTCACGCCGGCCGCACAGCGGCCGGGCGACCGTGTTAGGTAGGTTTGGGACCGCTCGCCACCGGGCCCGGTGAATGGAAGGTCGCAGGAGGTCGCAGACGAAGATCCCGCGGACCGGCTCACTGGAGGCCGATTGGCCAGTAGTCGGCGCCGCTATTGTAGCGTCGGTAGCTATGGTGAAGCTCGAAGCCCTTGAACTGCGACGCCGAGCCCGCAGACTTCTCGACAAGACGCGGCCATACGGGCGTCTCGGGGCCCGCGGCCTTCATGACTTGGTCGACGACAAGCTTGAGTCCCCGCGGACGAGAGTCGGCAGCGATCCGAGACCGCTGACGAGGGCCTCGTGCTCGGCAACGTTGTTGGTGGCGCCAGCGTACCGATGGCGCATCGAGCTTGTTCCCGCCGGGAGATGATGATAACTCCAGCGCCGCGCCATTCTTGTTGTAAGACCCATCAAGTACATTGTCCAAGACGGGTCTTCGATCACCGGTGGTGCACGGGTTTCGTCCACTCAATGACGAAGTCGGGCTAGGGCTCGCGATTTGATCGCCGTCCGAGGGACGATGTGATGTCGTGGCGGCCGAGCTCGAGTGCCCACTTGGCTATCCTTCCCGAGGCGCCGCGGTTATGACGATCTCGCTTAACGGGACGTGGTCACCACGGTGATGTTGTGCCGATCAAGTAGTGGACGAGCTTTCTTCGCAATGAGCACCGCGTAGAGTAGCTTCGCACTGTGGGTATCGAGTCTTGACTCGGAAGGACCTCGCTAATGAAGTAAACCGCCGTTGTACCTTAAGTTCGCGCCTTCTTCCGCTCGCTTCCACCACGAGGGCCGCTACCGACGACTTGGGTAGTGGCGGCGATGTAGAGAAACACGGCCTCAGTGCCGGGCGACCAGATCGAGGCGAGGACATGAAGGCCTTGAGCGGGTGAGGGCCTCCCGAGCTTCGGGTCCGGCTAAAGCGGTCGGATCTCTTGAGTAGCTCAGAGTGGCATTCGCGCCGCCGAGGCGAGACACGAAACGCTCAAAGTCGCTAGGCATCCGGCCACCGACCCCTTGAGGTTGCCGATTGGGCCCATCCTTGCGATTGCTAATATCTTTCCCGTTGGCCTCGATGCTCGCCGAGACAACGAAGCAAGGAGCTTCCTTTGGGGACCCCAAAACGCTTTTCTCGTGATTGAGCTTTATGCGAATCGCGAAGGTTCGCAAAGATCTCTTCCGTGTCGGGACAAGGTCGCCGGCCTTCTTGGTTTTTACGACAATATCGCCGACGACACCTCAACGTTACTACCGATCCGTTATTGAAGCACGCTTGCATACATCGCCGGTATGTAGCGCCCGCGTTCTTTAGGCCGAACGCATCGTAACGTAGCGTAATGAGCCGAACGGGGTGATGAAGGAAGTCGCGAGCTGGTCGGACTCCTTAGCGCAACGGTGGTAGCCCGAGTAGGCATCCGAGAAAGAGAGGGACTCGTGACCGCGGTGGAGTCGATGACTTGGTCGATGCGGGGCAAAGGAACGGATCCTTGGGACATGCTTTGTTGAGACCCCGATAGTCAACGCACATCCTCCATTGCCCATTTTTCTTTTTACAAGTACAGGTTGGCTAGCCACCGGGTGGCGCACCTCTTTACTTAACCCCGCAGCCGTAAGTTTGGCGATCTCCTCCCTATGATCCTGCGCTTCTCCTCGTCGAAGCGGCGCGGCGTTGGGCGACCGCTTTGAGCCCGGTCTGATGCTCAAGGAGTGCTCGGCGACTTCCCTTGATTCCGGCATGTCGGAGGACCTCCATGCGAAGACGCCTTTGTTGGTGCAGAGGGAGTCGACGAGCCGCTTTCCTATTTGGCGGGAGCGTGGCTTCAATCCGCACGGTCTTGGTCTGATCACAGGATCGACCGCGACCTCCTTCGTGTCCTCGGCGGACTTGAGGATCCCGCCCCGACTTCTTTGGACTCGGGGCGGATTCGAGGCTTCCTCCTGAGGTTGTCGAGCTCGGCAGACGCGATGACTGCCGAGGCAAGCTCACAACTGCTGCGCTCGCAGTTGTAGGCAAGCTGGAAAGACGATGCCACGGTGATGACTCCCCGTGGCCCTGGCATCTTCAGCTTGAGGTAGGCGTAGCTGGGGACCGCCATGAACTTGGCGTAACATGGCCTTCCCAGGATGGCATGGTAAGAACCGGGGAAATCCACGACTCAAAAGCGAGGGTTTGGCGCGGAAGTTTCCGGTGCCTCGAAGGTAACAGGCGGTCGACCGCCCGAGTGGATGGGCTCATGCTGCCGTGAATGACGCCATGGAAGGGCGCCTTGCTGGGTCGGAGGGTTGAGCGCGGGATCCCCATAGCGTCGAGCGTCTCGACGTAGAGGATGTTGAGGCCGCTGCCTCCGTCCATAAGCACCTTTGAAAGGCGCTTCTTCCCACGACGGCCGACCACTAGGGGTATCTCCTACCGTGGAACGTGGTCGGGTGGTCGGTCCGATCAAAGGTGATCGAACTCCGACCATCGGAGGTATTGGGGACGATGGCGCGACGGTATGGACCTCGCGATAAGCGAGCTTGAGCGGCGCTTGCCGGCATAGCAGCCGGTCCTCCAAAGATCATGAGGCGGCCCGTCGGGTTCGTGGAACTCGTCGTCGCTTTTTTTTTTCTCGGCCGCTGGGCCGCAGCAGCTTCTTCCCTTGCCACGCGGCGCTATGGGACGCCGAGAGGTAACGCCAGACCTCGCAGCCCCGCGATTTGTGCTTGACGGAGAACCCGTGGTTTGGGCACGGGCCGCCCATCAACTTCTCGAAGTGGTCGGGCGCGACGGCCGGTCGCACCGCCGCTTGGGCGGTCGGACGGTGGTGACCACTTGGTCTCGCGGATCTCGCTCAAAGGCCACTTCCGTTTGTCGGAGCGGTCAGAAGGGGACCCGATGCGGACGCCGGGTTCTGGCTGGGCCTTTCCTCCCTCGAAGATGGCCCCCACAGTGTAACATCCCAAAAATTCAGCTTAATTAAGTTTTTATTGCTTAAAAGTGCATTTGTGATTTTCTGGAATTTATTTGGATTTTTCTGAATTTATTTGAATTAATTCTTATTTCAAGTTTATTGCTTTTTAATCAAAAGTATTTAATTCTGTGCAAAGTCAAAATAAAGTTTTACCAAAAGTATTTTATGTAAGTCCAGAATGTCTCAAGGTATTTTTGAGATTTTTCCTGGATTTTTCCTAATAGTTTTATTGCTTAAAATAGTAAATTGAATTTCTCGGAATTGTTTTATTTGATAAAACCCGTAAATTGCAGAAAAAGATGATGGGCCCGAGCCCACTCATCGCTTCTGCACCGCCCGTGTTCTAGAAGCTTGAATCTCGGCCGCTGGTTGAGTCGCAGCGGGCGGAGTAGCTAGAAACCCTAGTGCGGGTGGACCGCCGATTTCCACGCCGGCTTGGATTGCGCCACGAGTCATCATGACCGCAGATCGGGACAGTGGCGCACGTTGGTCGCCGTCCTCGCGTGGCCGAGACGGACTCGCGCCCGAGTCGCGCGCGTGTCCGCTGTGGTCTCTCGAGGTCTCCCGTGCGTGTAATGGACTCGCGGCTATATAGCGCGCGCACCGGAACCCCACCAACCATAGAACCTTAGCCTCGTGTTTAGACCCGGTCTCGCCGCGTAGTCGCCGAATCGCAAGGTCTCGTCGGGCATTGCCGCAAGCTTCGCCGCCAAATAGCCGCCGCAAGTGATCGCTTGGGTGGTGGTCTACCTCTTCGTTCGCCGTCTCAAGAAGCATCGTGCGCACGCCGAGTCACCGGCATCGCCGAATCGAGGGGAGCCGTGAACGCCACCGCCGCCAAGAAGAAGAAGTCGCCGCCATTGTTTCCGCGGCGCAAAACCCAAGAACTCTCGCCATCGCGTTCATCTCGTCGAGGCAAATCGGTAGGTACCCTCGAGCCGCCGGCGATGACCATAGGGCAACAGCGCCGCCGTTCAACGTGGGCGTGCCGCCGTCGACACGGCTGCCCGCCATGCTTTTGTCCGAGGTGGCAGCCGCCGCGCGCTGCGTGGCGGGTTGCGATGCATCGCGGTGGCGCCGAGTCGCCCAAGACGCAGCCCACGACGCTGACGAGCGCGTGAAACGGGTGCACCGTGGACTCGGCGGATCTGTGGACGCAATCCATAGACCGAGCCCGCGTGGCAGCGCTTGGTTGGTCTCGATCGGGCTGACGTCACGACGTCATAAATCGGTTTTTCAAAGATAAAAATAAATCTGTTAATTTCGAATTTCGATTTTTACGATTTGATGATTTATTTCAAACTTCAAAAGGCTATATCTTTTGCATCGTAACTTGATTTGAGTGATTCCAGTTTCTAAAATTTGTAAAATTGAGATCTATTTAATGGTGAATTTTATTTGATTTTTGGAGTTCAATTGCTCTCTGTTTTGGTATTTATTTGCTTTTCTTCTTGACGACGTAGACGCGTTGAATTGTGTGACGCTTCGAAGGAAGATCAAGCAACTCAAGAGCAAACTTCAGATCAAGATCAGGACCTATTCCAAGGCAAGTTGTGCTTTGATCATGTTGAACCCATGTTTATAAAATAGCTATGTTTGATTTACACTATTGCATATATTTCAAATATACAACTGTTTCCAAATTAGTTTGGGCTTAGCTAAAATACAGATTGGTCTATACCCTACCTTGTCATTGTATGCCATGATCCATTGTCACCCTAGATTGGTTTAATATAGTTGGTTAATAATTATAATCAACATTGGAGGTTTAGTTCAGTATTAGTTGCTTAGCCATGCCACGTCATCACATGTGTCATCACCATTGATAATTAATCTTGATTAATGGAATATGGAACAATGTTATGAACTTGTGTGTCATGTGGGATCACACGATGAGATTGAGTTGTTGTGGCGAGTCATGTCACGCAACGATGTTGAATTGTTGATGGCACGTGGTGCTTGGTAATCAACGGGTGATAATCACTTAGATTGGGGCAAGTGGCAAGGGCGAGGAGGCCAAGGTGGGCCCGATGGGCGATGGTATGTGGAAGTCTTGCCTTGATCACACTAAGGACTTAACCTTGCAAGCCTTTGACCGAGTCAATCATGCAACCACATGTCCAGTATGGGCCACCTAGCGAGTAATTTGCAAAGTCTTAATGTTGATACTATCGTGGTCGGTGTGAGTTCCTGTCGAGTGTAATTCACATGGCGCAAGAGGGGGCCACGGATGTGGTTTCGCAGACCATGTTGTTGAAACCTTAGCGGGTAGTACCGGGTTAAGATAGAGCATTATAAAGGCTTTGTTATAATCTCTCGCCTTTGTGGTGTTTGGTTGTATCACGTGGGTAAAGTGCATAACCTCTGCAGAGTGTGAAACTATTCGGATAGCCGTGCTCATGGTATTGAGCAATGCTCGGAATTACGATTAAGGGTTAGTTTAATAAATCGGACAACTTGGTTGGGATGGCGGGATTGCCATATGGAAGATTGGAACTTGATTTAGGATTGGAAACTTGGTTTACTTGAGAAATCTTGAATTTATTTATTATTGCTATTCGTTTTACATTCTTTACAATCTATTATTGTATTTGTGCATAAATCTCGCTTATTGCAAAATAGCCATGATAGCCTATCCTTTGGAATAAGCCTTACATATAGATAAATAGAGGCGCATTCATGCACAACTTGTTGAGTGCTTTAAGTACTCACCCTTGCCAAACAACAATAATCAACAGTTGAAGAATCTACACTGTGTTGGAAGATGAGGTCCAAGAAGACACGAGTCATTAGGGTCCGAGCCTTGTTGGTTGCCTGTGGTGAACTCGATGAGCTATCTACGTTTCTACTTTCCACGCTTAATTATTAGTTTATATTCTCTGTCTTGCCTGCGTGGCTTAATAATGTAAGTTGGTCATAAGATCATACATTTAGCTATATCAATAAATGAACTATTATTCTATTATCGTTGTGTATGATGTGATATGTACCAATGTTAAGTCGTGTGCACTAGCGTTGATCCCGGACTAGTGCGGTAAACACGGTGGGTTCAATCGATGGATTCGGTCCTTCAGAGGTGGTATCGAGCATACCGACCGTAGGTTTTGGCCCTAGATAGTATGGAGGTGTCTTGTGAGAGTCCAAAACTATTTTCTAAAAGAAAATCTAAATTTGATTAATAAAACACTCTTGACTCATCTCATTCTCTACGCCTTGCCTTTGCTAAATTTACCGCTTTACTTGCCGTTTGGTGGAGAACTTATTTCAAAGTTCTTGTGGAGCGGATGCCGATCGTTCGACCTTTGAGGAGTCACCGCGGCTACGCCATGGAGCCGTGGAGAGTTCTTGAGTTTGGGAGGCTTCTACCGTCCGCTTTACCGAGGAGGCGGTGGGCGATGAACGGTGTACACCGAGGTTTCATTTGCAAGGTAATCATCTACTCGGAGAACGAGGAAACCAAAGAGCCAATCAACGTCTCCGCCGAAGGTTCTCGTATGAAGTTGCAATTCAGAGGTTGCTCGACTTGCTCTTCGCCGCGTCCGCGCGCGACTACGCCGACGAGCTTCACGACTCTGTTCCGACTTCACCCGCACGTTCAAGCGCGCCAAGACGACGGATCGAGGAGCGAGTGTGCATCGCGACGCACCTTGCGAGTTCGCCTTGCCTGGGAGGATCACATGAGAGATACTACCCAGAGCCGGAGATCGTGTACGAGGCACTTAGAGTGGCCGAGCAGAGCTTGAGGTGACCGTGCTTGACCATCGGGATGATCACCGAGCTGGAGAGGCCACGAGGCGCTTGAGGACGAGTGGAGCGCGTGACTCGGGGAGTTCAGAGCCACCGAGGAGTCCGAGGAGGATCCAGAGGAGCGAGAGTGGGAGCGGAGGGGAGTGAACCCGTTGTTGCAGAGGATCTAGTAGTAGGTCACGGGATAGGTTCGCCCGATGCCCGCCATCCACCGGTGTATGCGCGGGTCACCTCACCTGTGGTGGTGGATGAGTGAGTGTCACCTTGAGCCGTGTTGAGACTCGAGTGTGAGTCACGCCTTTAAGTTAGTCTTTACCTTTTAGTTGACGTTAAGGTTTCGTGTTTAGTTTGCTTCTTTGTATTGTTGAGTGTGCAGATGTGTTGCAAAGCTTGTAGGCTTAAATAAGCACCATACCAAGTTAAATAAAGAATTGTTCAGTTTGGGTATAACATATCTCCCGCTTTAGAAATTCTTACTTCTTATCTATGCTACATCTACCTTTCCTAACCTAAGAGGCAATCATCGATGGTGAATACTGAGGAAACAACGGTGCTTCAGAAGTGGATGCGTCGTAATGACAATCCCAATGATGGAGGCACCCTCAACCACCGACAGAGACATGCGAGAATCTAGGAGCATTTCGCGCAAAGACAGACTAACGATGATGCATAATGATGCGCAGATGACCAATGCAAAGAATAAATCACAACAACCACGCAACTCAAAACAATCATGGTGGACCTCGACCTATGTCAAAGCTATCGATTTTATGAGGACTAGGCCACCAACTTTTTCGGAAATGTGAATCCTTTGGAAGCCGATGACCGCTTAGGACAATTGAGAAAAAGTCGCACATCACACGGTGTGAAGGAAATGAGAAGGTGCTTTACGCTCTCATCAACTGGAAGGGACCGCCGCAGAGTGGTGGGAGAACCTTGTGTCGCTCATGGAGCCCCACAGAGATAACCCAGGAGGAGTTTACTAATGCTTTCCGCCAGATACCATGTCCCGGAGGGAATGATGGATCTTAAGAAGGAGGAGTTCGAGCTTTGAAGCAAGGAGGCCAACCGGTGGTCAATACTTGAACAAATTTACTCGATTAGCTCGCTATGCCCTCAAGACGAGCGGCAGATAAAGCGCACAGCCTTGTTTCATGAAGGGATTGAACTCAGACTACAGGTGGGACTGACACCCACAATTTCCCAGATTTTTGAGTGGTAAATAAGGCTTTAATCCTAGAAGATAAGCGCAAAGAGCTAGGTGAAACCGTAAGCGCTTGATGAATAATCGGTGGACGCCCAAACCATCTACGCTTGAGGATGTCACCACAAAGAATTTGCTAGATTCCAACCACTAGCCGGAAACAAGACATCAACCCCGCACCTCGCCCGCCAATCGTAGCTTTGACACCAAAGACAGGCAACAATGCACCAGAGGAAATCCGCAATCCGCAAAGTGAAGAGATGCTATACTTGCAATGAGCCAGGCACTTTTCAAATAAGTGTCCACGTAAGGGAGGCATCACGCCATTCGTTTCAACACTGGGAACAACACCCGCTAAAGCACCAAAGATCGAGGAAATCGTGCACCAAGCCAAGCCGAGCAACGCCGCGATCAACAAGCGTGGAAGGATCAACCACATCACCGCCGATGGAGCTCAAGAGGCAACAGACGTCGTCGGGTAAGTTCTGGTCAACTCAAGACTGCTTTCTGCTTTGTTTGATTCTCGCTTCAGATTCGCTTGTGTCTCAAAGTTTTGCAACCAAGAATGGATTTAAAGTGGTGAATCTTAAGTGTGTGCTTTAGTCCAAGCCCCGTGATCCGAGCTTAGATCTAGCCTTGGGTGTTTGGGAGCTGTTGCTTATGGATGGGATAGAATTCCTAGCTAATCTTATCTTGATAGATGCGCAATCCTCGGACGCCATCCTTGGAATGGATTGGTGTCTCAAGCATAAGGCCGTTTTGGATTGTGGTAGAAGGATCGTGACTTTGGAAGGCCCTAGTGGCAAGAAAGTAGAGTTTCAAGCGACCGCAGATTCGAGATGGGCGATTAGTGGTCAACAGCGTGAAAGCCATCAAGATGGAAGATGTGCGATGGCGTGGAATACCGGATGTGTTTCGGAAGATTTGCCGGATTGCCACCGACCGTGATATCGAAGTTCGTTATCGAGTTAGCGCCAGTACAAAGACCGATATCAAAGAGACCATATCGGATGCCTACCGACGAGTTAGTGGAAATGAAGAAGCGATTGAGGAACCGCAAGAAAAGGTTTCATTAGACCAAGTTCATCACCGGGGAGCCCCGGTTTTGTTTGTTCGCAAGAAGGATGGAAGTCTTAGAATGTGCATTGATTATCGTGCACTTAATGAAGTAACGATCAAGAATAAGTATCCGCTGCCCGTGATCGATGACTTATTTGATCGCTTAAGAGGAGCTGAGTTTTCCAAGATAGATCTTCGCTCGTGATACCATCGCTGAAGATCCGAGCGGAGGATATACCTAAGACCGCGTTTTCTACGCGATATGGACATTATGAGTTCACATCATGTCATTTGGATTGACTAATGCCCCAAAGGTATTTCATGAACATGATGAATAAGGTTTTCATGGATTACTTGGATAAGTTCGTTGTGGTCTTCATAGACGATATTTTGGTTTACTCAAAGACCAAGAAGAGCATGCGTAACATCTAAGGATGGTTTTAGACAGTCGAGAGCATCACTATATGCAAAGTTTAGCAAGTGTGAATTCGGAAGGAGAAAGTCGAATTCTTGGGTCATGTAATGACTACCAAAGGAGTCATGATTGATCCCAAAGAAAGTGGATGCATGTTGCATTGGGAGCCACCAAGTCCGTTACTCGATTCGTAGTTTTCTCGAATGGCGGATATTACCGTCGGTTCATAGAGGATTCTCAACAATTGCTAAACCCTTGACACGCTTGTTGAAGAAAGAAAAGAAGTTTGCATGGACGCCAGAGTGCGAGCAAAGTTTTATGGAATTGAAGAAACGCTAACAACACCCCGTATTAGTGTTGCGGATGTGCGAATGGATTTGACATTTATCGCGATGCTTCAAGCAAGGCACGGGATGCGTGTTAATGCAAGAAGGCAAAGTCGTTGCTTATGCGCCGAGACAATTAAGACCACATGAAGTGAATTATCCAACGATGATTTGGAATTAGCCGTGGTGCATGCTTTAAAGATATGGCGCCATTATCTCATAGGAAATAGATGTGAGATATATACGGACCATAAGAGTCTCAAATACATATTCACTCAAGTCGACCAATATGAGAGGCGAAGATGGTCGAGCTAATTAAGGATTATAATGTGGGAATCCATTATCACCCGAAAAGCCAATGTGGTGGCGTATGCTCGAGTCGAAAGAGCCATAGCGCGAATACCTTGTCAATTGAGGATCAACCGGAATTATGCAAGGAGTTTCAGAAGTTAAGATTGGAAGTCGTTCCGCAAGGAATGGTAGCTGCACTTGAAGTAAAGCCAACGCTGGAAGATCAGATTAGAGAAGGCCGAGAAAGATGACGATAAAATTTCTAAAATCAAGGCTAAAAGGAAGAAGGCCTAGCCTTAGATTTTACTCGATGAGCAAGGACCATGTTCTTCAAAGGCCGAATTTGTGTACTAGGATAAAAGGAGTCAAACAATTGATTCTTGAGGAAGCTCATGATTCTAAGTACTCAATTCATCCAGGAAGTGCCAAGATGTACCAGGATTTGAAAGAGAGATTTTGGTGGCCTAACATGAAGCGTGAAGTGGCTGAGCATGTTGCATTATGCGACGTATGTCGAGAGTAAAGGCTATGCATCAAAGACCATTTGGTTTGTTTGTAGTTGAAAATTCGGAATGGAAGTGGGAGGAAATCGAATGGATTTTATCACCGGTTTACCTAAGACTCGTAAAGGTTACGATTCCATTTGGGTTATAGTGGATCGCCTAACCAAGGTCGCCATTTCATCCGAAAGAAAGACCACCTACGCCGAGATCGTTTGGCGTAATTGTACATGTCAAGGATTGTATGTTTGCATGGAGTGCCCAAGAAGATTGTGTCGAGAGAGGTACCCAATTTACCTCAAGGTTTTGGAATAAGTTGCACGAAGCAATGGGGACCCGCTTGAATTTCAAAGACAAAGATATCACCCGCAGCATGATGGTCGACCGAAAGAGTAAATCGATTTTAGAGGATTTGTTGAGAGCTTGTGCTTTAGCTTATGCTACGACATGGGATAAGTGTTTGCCATATGCGAATTTAGTTACAATAATAGTTATCAAGCTAGCTCAAGATGTCACCGCTTGAGGCGTTGTATGGACGTGCTTGTCGACTCCATTGAATTGGAATGAAACAGAGAGCGATTGGTTTTGGGCCGACATTCTCGAGGAAGCCGAAAGTCAAGTCGCAATGATCGAGAGAGGTTGAAGATAGCACACCAAGACAGAAAAGCTACGCAGACAACCGTCGTCGAGATTTGAGTTTTGAACCGTAAGATCATGTGTATCTCGTGGTTACCCTCTTAAGGGCGTTAAAAGATTTCACGTTAAAGGGAAGCTTGCACCAAGATATGTTGGTCCGCTCAAGATTACGAGCCGTCGAGGAGAGGTAGCTTATCGATTAGAATTGCCTCATCCTTGGCGTGGAGTGCATGATGTATTCCATGTGTCGCAGCTTAAGAAGTGTCTCAGAGTGCCAACAGAACAAACCCGCTGGATGCGATAGAGCTGCAAGAAGATTTGACTTATAAAGAGCAACCGATCGTAATTTTGGATGTTATGGAGCGCAAGACCAGAAACAAGACTATTCGCTTTTGCAGAGTTCAAGGAGCAATCATTCGAGAGTGAAGCCACCGGGAGCGAGAAGAAGATTTGAAGTCAGAATTTCCGAACCTATTCTCTAGTTAGCCCTGAATCTCGGGTCGAGATTCTGTTAAGGGGGGAGGTTTGTAACATCCCAAAAATTCAGCTTAATTAAGTTTTTATTGCTTAAAAGTGCATTTGTGATTTTCTGGAATTTATTTGGATTTTTCTGAATTTATTTGAATTAATTCTTATTTCAAGTTTATTGCTTTTTAATCAAAAGTATTTAATTCTGTGCAAAGTCAAAATAAAGTTTTACCAAAAGTATTTTATTTAAGTCCGTAATGTCTCAAGGTATTTTTGAGATTTTTCTGGATTTTTCCTAATAGTTTTATTGCTTAAAATAAGTAAATTGAATTTCGGAATTGTTTTATTTGATAAAACCCGTAAATTGCAGAACTGATGATGGGCCGAGCCCACACATCGCTCCTCGGCCGACCGTGTTCTAGAAGCTTGAATCTCGGCCGTTGGTTGAGTCGTGCGGCCGGAGTAGCTAGAAACCCTAGTGCGGGTGGACCGCCGATTTCACGCTTCGCTTGGATTGCGCCCACGAGTCATCATGACCGCAGATCGGGACAGGTGGCGACGTTGGTCGTCGTCCTCGCGTGGTCGAGACGGACTCGCCTCGAAGTCTGCAAGGCCGTGTCCGCCAGTGGTCTCGGAGGTCTCCCTGCGGTAATGGACTCCGCGGCTATATAGCGCGCGACCGAACCCCACCGAACCATAGAACCTTAGCCCTCAGGTTTAGACCCGGTCTCGCTGCGTAGTCGCCGAATCGCAAGGTCTCGTCGGGCATTGCGGCAAGCTTCGCCGCCAAATAGCCGCCGCAAGTGATCGCCGGTGGTGGTCTACCTCTTCGGTTCGCCGTCTCAAGAAGCATCTCGCGCACGCCGAGTCACCGAAGCATCGCCGAACGAGGGGAGCCGTGAACGCCACCGCCACGGAGAAGAAGAAGTCGCCGCCATTGTTTCCGCGGCGAAACCCAAGAACTCGCGCCATCGTGTTCATCTCGCTGTGGCAAATCGGTAGGTACCCTCAGTCAGCCGCGGCGATGACCATAGGCGCGCGCGCGCCGTTCAACGTGGCGTGCCGCTTCGTCGACACGTGGCTGCCCCGTCATGCTTTTGTCCGAGGTGGCAGCCGCGTCGCGCCTGCGTGGCGGGTTGCGTATGCATCGCGGTGGCGCTGAGTCAGCCAAGACGCAGCCCACGACGCTGACGTAACCGCGTGAAGCGGGTGCACCGTGGACTCGAGCAGATCTGTGGACGCAGTCCATAGACCGAGGCCACGTGGCAGCGTTTGGTTGGTCTGAATCAGGGCTGACGTCACGCTGACGTCATAAATCGGTTTTTCAGTATAAAAGTAAATCTGTTAATTTCGAATTTCTGATTTTCTGATTTCAGTATTTATTTCAAACTTCAAAAGGCTATATCTTTTGCATCGTAACTCGGATTTGAGTGATTCCAGTTTCTAAAAATTTGTAAAATTGAGATCTATTTAATGGCGAATTTTATTTGATTTTTGGAGTTCAATTGCTCTCTGTTTTGGTATTTATTTGCTTTTCTTCTTCGGTACGCGTAGACGTTGAATTGTGTGACGCTTCGAAGGAAGATCAAGCAACTCAAGAGCAAACTTCAGATCAAGATCAGGACCTATTCCAAGGCAAGTTGTGCTTTGATCATGTTGAACCCATGTTTATAAAATAGCTATGTTTAATTTACACTATTGCATATATTTCAAATATACAACTGTTCCAAATTAGTTTGGGCTTAGCTAAAATACCAGATTGGTCTATACCCTACCTTGTCATTGTATGCCATGATCCATTGTCACCCTAGATTGGTTTAATATAGTTGGTTAATAATTATAATCAACATTGGAGGTTTAGTTCGTATTAGTTGCTTAGCCATGCCACGTCATCACATGTGTCATCACCATTGATAATTAATCTTGATTAATGGAATATAGAACAATGTTATGAACTTGTGTGTCATGTGGGATCACACGATGAGATTGAGTTGTTGTGGCGAGTCATGTCACGCAACGATGTTGAATTGTTGATGGCACGTGGTGCTTGGTAATCAACTGGGTGATAATCACTTAGATTGGGGCAAGTGGCAAGGGGCGAGGAGGCCAAGGTGGGCCCGATGGGCAGATGGTATGTGGAAGTCTTGCCTTGATCACACTAAGGACTTAACCTTGCAAGCCTTTGACCTGAGTCAATCATGCAACCACATGTCTGGTATGGGCCAGCCTAGCAGAGTAATTTGCAAAGTCTTAATGTTGATACTATCGTGGTCGGTGTGAGTTCCGGGTCGTGGTGTAATTCACATGGCGCAAGAGGGGGCCCCGGATGTGGTTTACAGACCGCCGATGTTGAAACCTTAGCGGTAGTACCAAGGGTTAAGATAGAGCATTGTAAAGGCTTTGTTATAATCTCTCGCCTTTGTGGTGTTTGGTTGTATCACGTGGGTAAAGTGCATAACCTCTCGCAGAGTGTGAAACTATTCGGATAGCCGTGCTCATGGTATTGAGCAATGCTCGGAATTCTGATTAAGGGTTAGTTTAATAAATCGGACAACTTGGTTGGGATGGCGGGATTGCCATATGGAAGATTGGAACTTGATTTAGGATTGGAAACTTGGTTTACTTGAGAAATCTGAATTTATTTATTATTGCTATTCGTTTTACATTCTTTACAATCTATTATTGTATTTGTGCATAAATGTCGCTTATTGCAAAATAGCCATGATAGCCTATCCTTTTGAATAAGCCTTACATATAGATAAATAGAAGCGCATTACATGCACAACTTGTTGAGTGCTTTAAGTACTCACCCTTGCCAAACAACAATAATCAACAGTTGAAGAATCTACACTGTGTTGGAAGATGAGGTCCAAGAAGACACGAGTCATTAGGGTCCGAGCCTTGTTGGTTGCCTGTGGTGAAGTGATGAGCTATCTACGTTTCTACTTTCCACGCTTAATTATTAGTTTATATTCTCGCCTTGCCTGCGTGGCTTAATAATGTAAGTTGGTCATAAGATCATACATTTAGCTATATCAATAAATGAACTATTATTCTATTATCGTTGTGTATGATGTGATATGTACCAATGTTAAGCTGTGTGCACTAGCGTTGATCCTGGGACTAGTGCGGTAAACACAGTGGGTTCGAATCAGTGGATTCGGGTCCTTACACACAGCCTCCTCGTCGGAGGCGTGGTTGGTGGCGATATCGAGGAGCTCCTTGGTAGTTCTGGGCTTGAGACAGCCTAGTTTGTGTACCAAGGCCTTGCAGGAGGTGCCGTAGATGAATGCTCCCACGACATCGGCGTCGGAGATGTCGGGAGCTCGTTACCTTGGCGGAAAACCGCGGATGTAGTCCCGAGGGTTTCCCCTGGCTGCTGTTTGCAGCCCTTCAGGTTCCAGCAGTTTCCAGGGCGCTTGTAAGTGCCCTGGAAGTTGCCGACGAAGAGGGCCTTCAAGTCGGTCCAGTTCCTGATGGTTTTGGCCGGCAAGTACTCGAGCCAGGCTCTGGCCGAGTCTGCGAGGTAGATGGGAAGGTATTGGATGATGAAGAGGTCATCCGTTGCTCCTCCCGCCCAAGCATGCGAGCCGGTAATCTTGAGCGACACCGGGTTTGTGGCCCGGTGTATTTGGCAATGTTGGTAGGCGCCCGGAATCTGGCAGGGAAGTCCGCCTGGCGGATCGCCTGGCAGAACGCTCGCGGTCCAGGACCGTCGGGGCTCGGGCTGCGGTGGTGGTGCCCGCCGCCCGCAACCCGTGAGTGGGCGGCCTCGACCGCCATCTTTCTTCGCGCCTCAAGGGTAGCGCCAATGTCGTAGGCATCACCGAGGTGTTGGCGCACCAGGGCGCGCGAGGCCTGGTGTGGCTCGCGGTGCGGCGACGCTCAGGCGGACCCAACCGGCCAGACGGGCGCAGACGGGCCCGGTGGCCAGAGGTAGCTCCGGAGCGATAGGAGCCGGGGGCGTGCATGTTCTGCACGGCCGCATGCTCTACCAGCCCCCGGAGGTTTTGGTAAGTGGCCTTGGCCTCGGGTCGGTCGGCTCCGGAGGCCTCGGCAAGATTGCGGCGCGCCACGTTTTGATTGGCGTGGGGAAGAAGTGAGGACCGCTTGACCCTTCCGCTTCTTTGGGGTGTGCTCGACGCCGCGCGCCTTGCTGCGCCGCCAGCACATCGCGGGCCTCGAGCACCTCTTGCTCCAGGTTGTCCTGGAGCCGGTCGAGCTCAGTCCTTCGTTCCTCCAACTCTTTGCGCTGTTGTTGAGCTCGCGGCGGCCGAAGGCGCGTTGATGCGCTGCTACTGGTACTCCTCCTCCTGCGCTGAGAAAGGCCGGACAGAGGCCCCGCACCGCGAGGGCCACGGCAATCGACGGTGCCCTCCATGTTGCACTCGCGAGAGTGCCGCCTGCGGGCATGGTACTCCGTGTCGGAGCTGGAGTCATGGCCTAAGAGTCTTCAAAGAGCTCGTGGATGGAGGCGGCGGTAGCCACCATCGCCACCGGCCGCGAGCCCTACGGGGTGACATGGTCACCGCCCTGCCTACGGAGTTTTCGCCGACCGTGGCGGAGCACTCCTCGGGTTCCGGCTTCGGGACCTGCAGGGGCACCCCAAACCGGAGCTTAGCGAAGTCGCCGGAGAGGACACACAAGCTCTCAGCGGGCGCCTGTCCTCCGGAGGCGGCGGGGGCGAGCGTGAGCCCTCCCGTCGGGGTGACGGCGAAGTCGTGGGAGCCGAAGCGGATCCGGTTCCCCGGTGCAGTCATGCCGTCGCAGTGGGTGGATGCCATCAGGGAGATAAACGGAATCCGGAGATGGTGACGAAGACGCGCGAAGCCCCCTACCTAGCGCGCCAACTGTCGGCGTTTTCGAGCGCCGACGAGTAAATTTGTAAGTCTAGGGTCGCGCTTCCACTTCGAATGGTTAGACTCGTGAGTCCAAGATGTATCTCGGTTGGTGAAAGTCCCTACTCGATTCGGATGGCGTATTGTATTGCTTTTTTGCCCTATGTTTTTACAGACGAGGCCCCTAAATGACTTAGTCTCCTCTCTTTTGAATCGTTTAGTCCTGCCTCCTTTTATACAGAAGGAAGGGGCAGGTTACATCGAGAGTTGGGAGGAAGAGCGAGGCGACCTATGTTAGGAGCTCCGGTCCTTCGTCCTGTGGAGTGATCGCCACCCGCCTTGCCCATGCCGGGTTGGTAGCCTTGGTAGTCGGGAGGTTAGGTATTCCCGGAAATAGCGATTGCCCTCTGTGACCCTTTGCGAACGCCGACGTCCGCGCGTGGCGTGACGTTGGTGCCGGGAGGGAGCGTGCGCTCATCTTGTCACGTGGATCGTTGATGGGTGGAAGCTTTGTCTTCTGCAGTCACGGATCTTCTTGGGAAGGAGCCACCGCCTAGTATAGTCACTCGATTGACCTCATTCGGGGTGCGTGGCGGTAGGCCGATGAGGACGACACGCGCCCTGGCGCCCGCCACCTTGGTTCGGTTGAGTCGGGGATCCCGCCCGCCAAGAGGGTCGAGCGTTGTCCGGTCGAGTCGGAGATCCCGCCCGCCAAGAGGGTCGGGAGCGCCGTCTGTCGAGTCGGGAGATCCCGCCCCGCCAAGAGGGGGTCGGGAGCGCTGTCCGGTCGGATTCGCTTCCCCTGGCCGGTCGGGAGCGGATGTCTTGTGCGGTCTCGCAGGCGATTCGGTCGGTGGCGGGCCGGGCGCGGCCTGTTGGGCTGGAGATATGCTTGAGGCCGCCGGCTCGTCGCTCCGGGCTGTTGGGGTATCCCTGTTATTATTATTCGTCAGTCTTCGTCTTCCACCACAGCATGGCGGATAGTGAGTTCTCGTCGGTTGAAGGCGGCAGCGAACTCTCGGAAACACGGTGACTCCAATCTCTCTCACCAGCGCGTCTCAAGTAGCGTTAGCTAGGGCAAATAGGGTGGCGGTTCACGGGGAATCTTGGGGCGGGGTTCGCGTCTTAAGTAGCCCCCTCGGTGGCCATGTATAACATAAAGTCCATCTCGTACATGGCGGCGGATTCCCAATCCGAGACGGCGGCTGTGACATGGAGAAGAAGAGTCCAAGCTGTACACGTGTTCGCAATCGGTTTGCTCCCATCGCGAGCAACACAGCGAAATCTTGCGCTTCCATCCGGTAGATCCAACGGTCTACACGAGCTAGGGTTCTTACCACATTAACTAATCCCGACCGTTCGATTGAACCTCAACGGTTGACACACCATCAAGCTATGTGTCTTGAAAATGGCCATCTGATGGCGATCAAACGGCTATCGATTTCGATTCCAGAAGATGGGCCAATGGGTCGACGCGCTCAGTGAACGGCCTACGCACATCTAAAGCGACTTAAAGGTTCGAGAGGTTATGGAGAGCAACAATCCCTTCTACTCTTTTGAGGTTGCACTTAAAGAATTTGCAATCTGCTTCACCAAATCTTTCTCTCCCGTCATAGTTGCTTTAACGTTGTTATTTTTGTTCTATCTACGAAATTCATATTCTTCGTTCTTGAGACCGTGTATGCTCGTATTGTATCTCACAAAACTTTGATCCGATTCGAGGGCTGCTGCGAATAACAAGTATATCAGAGTGTAATAGCTCCTTTTTTCTTTTCTCTGTGGTGCTTCGTCCCACAAGATTTTCTATAAAATCCTGGCCTAAATTCGTTCAAAGCCTAGCCCACTATAGGGCGGGCCCACACATGCATAGCACCCTGTTTACACTTTTGTCCTCATTTAGTGTAAAAGGATTTAATCCGGAGGTGCTATTTTTGGATCTAAAAGGCATTATATACTAATACAACTCACTTTAGGCAAGCCATGTGGAATTAATCCCACTACCACTCCACATGGACCTTCGTATTAATGGACTAGGGTATTACACTCACCTGCTAAAGGCTGATGCCCTTGGTAGCATATCGTATACATGGCAAATGCCCATAACCACCCCTAGTACATATCAGTGTGTCTAGTACCCGCGCATATGTCATGTCATGTGGGTCCGAAGCCCGTGCAGCGAAGGTTGATACTCTGATACCATCTGTAACACCCTGACCCAAACTCGCTCAAAGCTAGCCCATCATGGGGTGGGCCCATGCATGCATAGTACCCTACTTACACTTTTGTCATTGCTTCGTGTAAAAAGTTAACCCAAAGATGCTATGTTTGGACCCACATACATTATATACTACTACAAATCACTTTAGGCAAGCCATGTGGAAATAATCCCAATATTGCTCCACATAGGCCACATAGACCTTCGCATTAATGGGCTAGGGCATTACATTAGCAATCGATTGAACATATGCGATTATAATGGGAGTAGCTGCCACATGGTACCTGTGTTGTTTTAGGTGGTTAATTTGTTGTGGTAACCAAAGGAAAAGAATATGCGCCACCTATTAGGGTTTTGGCGCTGCCATACTATGCATACCATGATAGTCGTACGGTAGCTTTACGACGAAGAAAAATCACTTAAGTTTCTTATATGTCTATGGCATCCTTTGTCCCTGTAACAACTCAATTTTTGGCTTTTATTGATTCTAAATTGTTATTTATGCATTTTAGGAATTTTAGGAATTTTCTAAAATTTATTTGGAATTTATTTCAGATTTTTGAAATAGGGCCTTTTGTGAAAATTATTTAAATATGTTAAAACTTTAAATAAACTTTTGCAAAACTATTTTATTTGACTTCCAACTGTGTTAAAATAATTTCTATATTTTTTGGAATTTTCCTAATAATTTTACTATTTTATTTTAATTATTTTACTATTTTATTTTAATTATTTTAATATATGGAATTATTTTAAATGGAAAAACTTTTAAATAGTTTAAATAGTATTTGGGCTCTAATCTTGTGGTGCCCAACCCAGTGTGACCCGGTCCGACCTGCTTGGCCCGGTCGTTGTGAAACCCTAGAAGCACAGCCGCCTTATCTTGATCGAACTGTCGATAGGAGCCTTAGAAACCCTAACGCGTCTTGATTGTTTGATCTTGGTCGGACGTGTGTGGTTGATCGAGGTCATTAGGAACCCTAGTGGATCACGGCCATTGATGTTATGTGCGGTTTTGGATTGAGCCACGTCCGAATGCATCGTGGTCATCCATCATGACACGTGTAAGGTTCCTATGCTTCGTCTCCACATGCTGCCACCATCTTGGATCAGGACTCCACCACCACGATGCTTGAGTTCTCCGATTCGTACATAGAAGCTGAGGCAATAAAAGGGGTGCTAGGACCTCGTCTAAGCATCACCAAGTCATTGCGTAGCTTTTGCCCCAAGTATCATTGTCCAAAGCATCGTTGTTGGGGAGATGAAGCTTGTCGAAGGAGATTTGGTGCGCCGCTGAGGAGTTTCATTGATTCCGCCAACGTCAAGTCATCTCAACCAAAGACAAGGCTAGATTCAGGTTTCTCTTGTCAAGTCGCTTTAGATCTGTGGGACATTGTCGCCGGAAGGCCCTGAGAACACTATCAAGTTGGTCATCTCCCTCAGCTCCGATATGCACCGCCGTCGACCTCCATTGCCGGAGTTCACTGAACCCTAGCGAGCCGTCGTGACGTGGCATCCAGGTGGCAGCAGGTGTGGCAGCCTCATCAGCGATCAGAGCTGGTGTGGTGTCGATCAATGCCACGTCGGTGGTGCCACGTTAGCACCAGCCGGACCCACAAGTTAGTGGGTGCTGTTGCCATAGACCCGGTTCACCGTTGACCCAAGGATGTTCATGGACTAGGTCCATGTATCAAGGGCCACATGTTAGCATGGGTCTTTTATTGATTATTTTATTTCGTGCTAACGTTAGCTGACATCATAAATCAGGATTTTCAATAGAAAAATAATTTGGGAAATTCTAGATTTATTCTTTTTCTGATTTTCAAATCTTTCGAGAGTCCGTTCTTCCTCATAAGAGCTCTGATTGAGACGATTCAAATTTCTAAAATTGAGATCTATTTAATAGTGAATTTTATTTGATTTTTAGAGTTTGTTTTCTTTCTAGTTGGTATTTATTTGTTATTTTGTCTCGGTTTA
Source organism: Otatea glauca (assembly GCA_036346275.1). Classification (NCBI taxonomy): domain Eukaryota; kingdom Viridiplantae; phylum Streptophyta; class Magnoliopsida; order Poales; family Poaceae; genus Otatea; species Otatea glauca. Next base: position 31,990,512 of record CM070728.1, read on the forward strand.
CATAGAAGTTAAAGTGCCTGGGTCGTGCGAGAGTGAAGAGTTGATCCAAGACTAAGGTCCAGAGTAGGAACAAGAGTTATTCTAAAACAAGTTGTGCTTTGATGAACCCAACATTACAACTGCTACATTGTTTTAATCTACTGCATGATATTTTATGCTTAGAATTGATTTCAAATAGTTTGGAATTAGCTATACAACCCAATTGGATTATACCCTATCTTGTTATTTATATGCCATGATTATTTGTCACCCTAGGATGGTTCAATATTAGCTGGTTGCTAATAGATGCCAACGTGGGTTAGTTAGATCGTATGTAATTGCTTAGCCATGCTACGTATAACTCATATCTTTAGAAGTTCAAATTAATTTTGACTAATAGAATATGAAACATGTTTATGAAAGGTGTGTCATGTGTTATAATACAATGATGTTGAATTGTTGATGGTATGTGTTGCATGATAATCAACTAGGGTGGTAATTGATTTAGATTGGGGTAAGTGGCAAGAGACTGTGTGTTATGGTGGGCCAGTATGACAATTGGTTAATATGATGACATGTTGGTATATGAGTGAATGTGAGGTGGTTACTATGAGTGATTGGTAGTCTTGTCTCGGTCAATTAAGGACTTAACTTTGCAAGCCTTTGAACTGACCCAAACATGTAATCACATGTTTGGAATGGGGCGAACCTAACTAAGTAAGTTACTGAGTCATAACACTTGATGACTCAGGAGGATAACCACACTGCAGATGGGGTTATGGGGGCAAGTGTGTTGTGATGCGGCCTCACATCTGTTCAACGGTATGTCCTTCCTATTCTTTGTTCCCAGTAGGGAGGGGAATAGTGAGACTTATTGAGAGGGTCGATATTATGACAGAATCTCTGAAAGGTTTTGTTATGATCTACTATTCACACGTCAATGAGTACGTATTTTGGCCGACAGTATAGTTTGATCATATCATGTGGGTAAAGCGCGTAACCTCTGTAGAGTGTATATCTTTTCGAATAGCCATGTCTGCGGTATTGAACAATGCTCAGGAATTACAATCAATGGTTACATTTTATAAAATAAAAGTTGGGAAGGGAGGCTATGAGCCAAAGGAAGTTTGGAATATGATTTAGTGTTGTGAGCCAGTTTACTCTTGAGAAATACCTAAAAGTTATTATTTACTATTATTTATTTTAATGTTATTTCAATCTAATTATTGTACTCATTTGTAAATGCTGCTTTACTGCAAAATAACCCTATCAGCTATTTATTTGGAATAAGCCTTGCATATAGCTATATTAGACTTGCATTCTGTGCACAACTTATTGAGTGCTTTAAGTACTCACCCTTGTCGCAACAAAATCATCAGTTAAAGGAGGAATATACACCAGCTTTGGAGGAGAAGTACTAGGAGGAGGCAAATGTTTAGGGTGAAGTCTTGTTAGTTGCATGTGATATACTGAGGGATTTATTTACGTTTTCTTTTTGCTATAGTTTAAGTTTTATATTTCTAGTTTAGCCCTATGTAGCTCAATTATGTAAAGTCGACCATAAAGTCAGTCAACAGGTTAATAATAAATAAATAAATAAGGTCTTTTATTATATTTCTGTCGTGTATGATTGTGATATTCATCTATGTTGTGCCTGTGTACACTAGCGTGATCTTAGACTAATGCGATATACACAGAGGGTTCGGATTTGCATATCCGGGTCCCGAAGTCCCTCCTTCACCTTGTGTGTTTGTGACTTATTGTGTTTCTTTAGCTCTCTGTCGACGATTAAGGCTATGCTAACCAAGGTTTCAAATTTTGTTTTTGGACACATCTCAGAGGCAGCCGAAACCCAAAATTTCAGTGAGATTTCATAATTTCGGTCAAAATACAGACGAAATTCAAAAATCAAATTTGAAATCTGGTAATTTTGATACCAAAAAAATCGAAATTTTTGGCCATTTTGAACCACCTGTGAATTGTCTCCCGAGGCTAGAAAAAAATTAGAAAAAATATGAAAAATCATGCAAGCATTTATCTACATTCTCTATCTATTTTAATGCAAAATACTAATATTTGCACATGAAAGACCCTAAATTTAGAAATTTTGGTAGCATTTCGACTATTTTTCGAATTCTAACACTTACATTTGGCAGCAATCAATATATATTGTGATCACTAATGATAAATATGAAATAAAATTGATACAGATAATATTCACATTTACCAACATCAGAGTATCAGTTGTGCATGCATAGCAATAATTTACATTCACGAAAAGGTTTGAATCACTTCAATAATACACTGGAACTAATGTGCTTAGTAGTCAATAAACAAGATAATATAGCACAACGACCATTATATGACTCCTCATGAAGTTTTTTAGATAGAACTAATAATGATTAGATAATATTATAATACAATACCTCATATGCAATAATTGGACCGAGATTATTTAGGCCTTAAATATCTTCCCATGATATTTGGACAAACTTTTTCTTGATGTCTCTAAGATGGTATTGGTGTCTTCAAATTTATTAGGTGATGATTCTGGCAGACTAACCAACAAAGCATTGAACTGCCCAGCCCTACAAAGTTTAAACAAATAGTCAAATATAAGCATGCAAGGGACTAAATACAAGGTATTATAGGTGTTGATATTCCAAATCATATATGTTTCTTATGAATGAGTTGAAATATAGTCAAGTCAGCTCACCTTTTCAAACAATATTTGTAGCTTTGATTTTAATTTGTATATGTATTTTTTTCAAAATTTTCACATGTATTCCTTATAAAAGGCATTACAATTCTCCTAAAAAATTTAGAGCGAAATCCAGTCCTAAAAACATCAAAACCAATCGAATTTGTGATAATTTGGTCCAAAAAGCCGAAATTTCGGTGAAATTCCTCAAAATATCGCCGAATTTTTCCGAAATCACTGTTGCAATTTGAAATTTTTTAATATTTTTTATTCCACTGAGATTTAGAATCTTGATCTCCGCTCAATTCTGAAATCTCACCAAGATTTTGAACCTGGATGCTAACGCCGGCTGAGTAGCCGACCGGCCGACACAACGCAGGTTAGCCGCAGTAGCGTGGTGATGACGCTTTATATATCATGCTTGGCCTTCTCTAGTGGCCTATCGATATCACCTTATTTGCTCATATGTTAGTGAAGTCGAAGAAATCAACTACGGGGAAGGTACGATTTTGGTTCCCCTCATCTCCGGTGAGGTTGGCGCGTTTCATTTTGGGGAAAGAGAAAAATATGGAAGAGGATGGGAAAGGAAATTATGGTGGCCAGTCAGTGACATGCTTTATCGTTGTTTTTGAAGTATAAGTGAATTGTTCACCTTTTCTCATCAGCTTAAGTTTTTAGGTGAACTGGCTGGTGCATGCAATTTAATATGATATCAGAGCTAAGAGGTCTCGAGTTCAAGACCCGGTTGACGCAATTAAAATAATAATAATTGCAGCCCACTTTTTTTCCACGTCCCTTGAAGTATAAGTGAATTGCCCCACCTTTCCTCATTAGATTAAGTTTTTGGGTGAATTGGCTGATGCATACAACTCAATAGTTGTGTATTGTACAACAAAAATCATACGTGAAGCATTTTCCTTCGAGTTGCTTGATCAATTGTGCGGAGGACAATAGTCATGTATTGGTATCTCTAAAACACAATTTTGGTTATTCAGAAATTTGCATGGGTTAGTCGAGGATGGAAACACTCGTAGACGTCTCTACTTGAGAAACATGTTGCTCACATGTACAATTGAACTCGTTTCACTGCTAGATAATTGGCGAAGATGCCTTTGGAGTAGTGTTGAACTATATATCTGCCTTATTTTTAGAAGAATTAAGCTCATTTTAGCTGGATGCCATGCCCCTTTCTCTCTTTCTTCTCTCTTCTCTCCATCTATTCGCTGCTTATCTCCACCTTTCTTTTCTCAGATCTCCTGACTAAGCCTTACATAAACATATGAATGCCATATCAACAAAAACATGGCCGTATAGATAGCACATCAGTCAAAACCATGGTGGTTGCAGGTGAGGTGAGTGTTTTGCACCGGTTTCGAGAGGTTGAGGATAAAAAGTAAACAGCCTGAACTCGAAGAGTTGAGAGGGCTAAAATGAATTCGCTCCTTTTTAGGAAGGTGGCATTCTTTCTTGTAAGTCGGTTCTTTTACAACTACAATATTAACTAGCAAACAGACTAAGGCAATCCCAGAACAGGCATATTTAGCATTTCTCTGACTTGAAAATTAAAACTAAATGCATATCTGTAGTTCGCTGACATTCTGGGTCCAGATATTGTTTTTTTTTCAAATGTCCTTAATTTTCTGCTTTTTTCGTGCAGCACCATCGCAGTGAAATACTACTTTTTGTACTTTGGCTATCCATTAGTGCCTGATGCAATATTCCAAGCTAATCGTTAGTACTACCTTACTTTTATGTGTTTAAGAAATCTCTCAGCGAATATTTGTGCAGGCGCACGGCTGTAGTCGTCTAGCTCTCATGAATGTTGTGTTAATTTTGAAATTTGAACAAGCAACCAAAAATTTTGGCAATAACTGGAAATCTTCATTAGAATTTTGTAAACCTGTACGGTGTTGTTGTTTTGAATCAGTATGCCACTTAGGTCACCAAGATTGTTTGAATTACGATTTTGCGGTAATGGAAAGATGTTGAATGAATATCCAATAAGTAGCCAAAAATAAATTGTAAAGATCTAATTAAGTAAGTGCAAACGGAATTCTAATATGGGTATGTTAACATCTACTGACCACATTCAACCATCCTGAGGTTCATGTAAATATCCATGTAACGTCAAAATCATATGCCACATTAGCTACTTGAAAGTGCATCTAGGCACTTATGTTATTTTGGTGATTAATGACAAACACTCATAATGACAATCTATGCAATTAAGTAAATGCTTAACTTAGTGCTTAGCAAATGACAAACCTCTAATATGATTATATTGCTATGAGACTAACTTGTTATTGCCTAGTTGAGTATCAGTCTCATCTTTTAGAGGAAAATCAAATAGGAAGGTTAAGCAAAGATAAGGTATGCAATTTTGGTATCTATTCTATATTTGTTATTGCATTCCTTTCGTGCAAATGCATAGTGAACTCCAAGTAGCATGTTGATTTTATATATGCACATTGGTTCATGTCATATTTATTTGTGCATATATATTCATTTGAGTTCATTATAGTATGCATGTATTAACTAGAGTTAAACTTCATATTGCTATAGATTGACTTGGTGCATATGTTTTATTTGTATATCTTCTCATGCAATTCTCTTAGTGAAGTTTATCTAGTGTTGGATCACATATTTACTCTTACTCCAAATATTATTTGCACATGTACAATTCGTGTATATTCTATCATGTGCTTTATTTAAGTAAAGTCTGTGATCCTTGCCATGATTTAATTGATTCATCCTATTGGCAATTATATATCTCTAGTGCATATAGATCAATTACATATTCATCATGATGTACTTAGTAGAGAACATTTCTTATGTCAAGTGTTTCCATTTATATTGTGCTTCTTTATATGAAACACTTGTTGTAATCAATCGCTCACAAATATCAACTCTATTCATATCTATTGAGCTTTTGGGACTAATGTCTTTCATGAGTAGTTTGGAAAGAATTAGGTCCCGCTCGTGTATGATGACCAAGGTATCTTGGAGGATGATCATTAAGCCGAGGTCAACAAGACGGCGGTATCACCAAGAGCCGAGGACTAAGTCAAGAGCAACTTGGCGTGGAGATCGCCGAGAGGATGATCAAGTCAAGGTTGATAGGACGAGAGTCTCATGAGGTGAATCGAGTCGAGTTGGACAAGGCGAAGATGTCATCAATTATATGGTGAAGGTCTTCATGCATCGACATCAAGAAAGAAGACGGCAAGTGACTAGTTCTAGACTTATATTATCTTTGATTTAATTTGAGTCTAAGGATTGCCGTACTATTAAGAGGGATGCGATGTCGAATGACTTTTAGATGTGTCAAGTGCTCAAGTGATCCATCCTTGTGAATCTTAGAAAGAGAGTGGTGTTGGTATCGCAGGAAAGTGAGGGTTGTAGGTCTCTCTTGATTTCTTTGTGAAATCTGTGGTTATCCTTTGAGTTTTGGATAGTGAGATCTTGTTGGTTGTGTAGCCCTCGTTCTTAGCTTTCGGGAGAGTCCAAAATCTCTGAAATCGGAGTCCGGAGTCAAAAGTTATGCTCGTTTTCGTCGAGCTGCTTTCGGTCTTGATTCGGACTATCCGGAGTTAGTCCGGACTATCGGATAATCCGAGTATCCGGATATTTATCCGACTCTCCGGGTTGGGTCTCTCTGTTAGTTTCTCACCAATCCGAGTATCCGGATTGAAACCGAGTCTCCGGATTGTGCAGAGTTGCCCCAACGGCTAGTTTTTGGGAGGTCTATTTATAGCCCTTCCTCCTCTTTGAAGAGGCTTTTGGAGTGGATTTTGAGGGTGTGTGGGGGCTTTGAGGAGCTTTTACCCTTAGATCTAAGTGATCCCTTGTGAGAAGGGTTGGGAAGAATTTGTTGAGTGAGATTTGAGTTGATTGAGCACTTGATTTCATCTCCAAGCTTGTTCTTCATGAGCATTTGTTACTCTTGGAGGTTGAGGACTCCTAGACGGCTAGGAGGTCGCCTACGAGCCACCGGAGCTTTGTGTGGTAGGCCGTGGGAAGTTTGTGAAGGCCGGTTCCGCCTCCGTAAGGGAAGGAATCAAAGGAGTGAAGACCGCGAGTGCATTTGTGCAACACCGGAGGAAGAGGGTTGAAAGAGACCCGGCTCAAGTGTGACCGAGCCGCCTCAACGGAGACGAGGATCCTCAAGGATCCGAACTTCGGGTGAAAAATCATCGTCTCCAAGTTTGCTTCTTTCTCTTGCTTTAGCATTTGATTTTGAATCTTGAAATTGCCCGATCTACTTTTTTGTTGTGTTTGGCTCCAGATCTTCTATACCCTCAGGTACCTGACATCACTAAGATCTTTTGTGTTCAAGTAGATTGTTGAAAAATTGCAGGGATTTAAAATCTCTCTTCGAGATCCTCAATCCGGAGTATCCGAATCCTCGAACCCGACGATCCGGATAATCCGGAGTATCCGGATTGAATACCCCGGACACTCCGGGTTAGGACCCTCGGGATTGGACTATCCGGAGTATCCGGATTGAATACCCCGGACAGTCCGGATAATCCGGAGTATCCGGATTGAATACCCCGGACACTCCGGGTTAGTACCCTCGGGATCGGACTATCCGGAGTATCCGGATTGAATATCCGGACACTCCGGATTGTTCAGGACGCTCGGGAGATTTTATTTAGCTGCAAAATTTTTATTCCGCTGCATTTAGCTATAAAGTTTTTAATTCGCCTATTCACCCCCCCTCTAGGCGACATCCCCTGTCCTTTCACTACTGATACATCTTTACATGCTACCCAAGCCCTATGTATCCAAACTCCTTTTCAAATCAGCAAAATTCACATTTAAAATGCTATATTGACTTAAGTGGCACTAGTGGCAAGTTTTGGGCCCTATGCAGTTTTCTCTTATCAAGGTGACAACGGGAGCAGGAGGCAATGACAGGTTGGACTAATCAAAATTTGAGGACCATATGTCATTCGTTTTCTACAAAATGCTCAAAATTTTCTTCACAAAAGAAACTGTGCAAGTTTCTTTCTGTCCTTTTATACGCATACTGGGTCCTATGTACAATCATCCTTGAACAATTGAATTGATGGTTAATTATGTGGTGGCTCCAGTTGGTCCTAGGTCCTATCATTATGACATTTCTGTTTTTGCTTTGGGCAAGGCATATAGTTTGAATCTCAGTATATAAAACTGACATAAGTTCTCTTAATTTCTTAATGAACTTGAAATGTTATGATTGTCTCATGTCTTTTTTTAAGCACGTAAACTCATCGGGCTACCAAAAAAAATATATACTAAACTAGCAATCAGAGGGGTGAATGATTGCGCGGAAGCTAAAACCAAATTTTTGATCTACCAAAAATTCACCCCAATTCGGACTCAAATAATTGCTTCGTATTCAACAAAACAGAGTTAGATGCATTCGGTAAATCGCTAATTCCTGGAGATCCAACCGTCGGATTGACCTAAAATTTTAACTGTAGAAACTAGATTCCAATAATAATCTAAAAAAAAAAGAATCAACTCGATCGGACCTACGGATCAAACGTTATTAACCTCGCAAGCTTGCTGTGACAGATTATGACGAGAACTGATTAAACCCTAATCTCGTGATTAATCACAATCTACAAAAGATTAACCAACGAAACTTTGAGAGACACTAAGTTGATGCCCTAGGAAGATTTTGGATGGATCAAATCAAGATTAAACTCGTTGAATCAAAAGAGGATAAAGAAGCTTTGATGTTTCTATCAGTACAACATACGCGCCACGACGCACACAAACTATATGATTAATTCATAATGAATGGTGTAGATTTTAATCATAATGAACGGTGTAGATCACATGTGAGCAGCAGGAATGGACGTTACAGATGAGGTGGTATCTTCCTATGGTTACGCTATGCTGCCAATTGGACGCTTTCGTCTGATAACCTAGTGCCATTTTCCTCAGTTTGTACAAGTACCAACTGGGCTGATGCACTTGCCAACGTCGTCTTCCAAAAAGAAGACCTATGTTTCTATAGGTGTTTATCCGTGATAATATGAAGCTAGCAGTGGTGGACCTACCGGAGGTTAAGGGAGGCTAGAGCACACCCTACTCCCGACAAGACGAAGTAGAAGGGTGGCCGACCGAGGGCAGAAGAGACAACGGTGCGGTGAGCTACAGGTAGATGAACACCAGTCCACCGCTGTAAGGTAAGTTAGCTTTCTTGCATGTCTCAAAACACACTAGTAAGTCCCAGAATTTTTTTTAAATAATACATTTTTTAATTCAAATTGCAAAAATATACCCCTGTCGCCCTACCATAGGACGACTTGCTGACTAGGCAGTGAGGTGGACTTCTTATTCGCGCTTCGATTGGGCGACAGGATAAGTCGCCCAACAGTAGGGCGACACCTGTATAAGTCGCCCAATGGTAGGGCGACATGGGATAAATCGCCCAATGGTAGGGCGACATGGGATAAATTGCCCAATGGTAGGGCGACATGTAGAAATCGTCTAATGAAAGGGCGACATGGGAGAAAATTTCCAAATTTTAAAAAAAATCAGAGAGACATAAAAAAAGATGAAAATATTTGGATAAACAGATTTAGGATTCAAGTAAAATATTTTTAGGCTCAAGAGAAATTTGAAATAATTTTCAAAATTCAAGGGTAACAAGTAGAGTGTTTGTTTTTTAGCATTTTCGGCGGCCCGTAAAATATCATGTCTAAATGGTATTTTTATGAACAGTGGACCACATTTGATCTTTGATATATGTACTACCATATTATGAGGGTGTTAGTAAAATTATAATTAGTATAACGGTACTAATTAAGTAGCAAAATCGCGTTATTGCATGTGAACAATTCGTAGCCTTCTGCGTTATTGCATGTGGACAAAATCGCGTTTTTGCATGTGAACAAATCGCGTTATTGCATGTGAATAAATTTTTGTAGCCTTTTCGACGGCCCGTAAAATATCATGTCCAAATAGAATTTTTTTGAACAATGGACCACATTTGATCTTTCATATATGCACTACCATATTCTGGAAAAATATGTAATTTACACGTTGCTTTGCATGTAATTTCCACTAGTGCAATAACCCTAAGTATTATAGTCGACGATAACTCATGTCATGTTTTGTAGCCTTTTCGGCGGCCCATAAAATATCATGTCTAAATGAAATTTTTATGAACAATAGACCACATTTGATCTTTCACATATGCACTACCATATTCTGGAAAAATATGTACTTTACACCTTGCTTTGCATGTAATTTCCACTAGTGCAATAACCCTAAGTATTATAGTCGACGATAACTCATGTTATGAATAGTTCCTACGAAGCACTTAAACTATTTGTTGAACATACATAAGGGCACATGCATCGAAAGTTCAGATGATAAAATAAGCAATAGATTAGATTATATTACAAGAGCATTACAACAGTGACGAAATTGCTTAACGAACTAACTAACGAAAGCATTGTTTGTCATGGTGGAACAGATGATCGTTCCGCCTATCTGGGTACAACCAGAATGATATCCCACATTTTCTGCATATTACCTGACCCGTGTAAATTTTGAGATTTATACTCGGACACCGCTCAATACCTACTATGAAAGAACTCCATGGGGATCCGCAGTGCTCCCAGCTGTTGCCGAATGGGTGGCCTATGCCGTACGTCTCGGGTGTATAAGACATAATTTTTTGGTCATCCCGATTCCCGGCGTCCCCTATGTTAATACCACTCAGGTTCCCGGATGGTCTGCGTAACGCGTCAAGGATTTGTTGCATGGTGCGAACCTCGGTCGGCTGCTTCCCCTTGTCCCTTCCTCTTCGAGAGGAGGTACCCTCTTGCACCTCTGTTGCGTTGGCCGTTGGCGCAGACTTGCCGAGACGCTTCATGAGCCTGCTCGCACTCCACTATATGGTGCAGGAGGTGTGTGTTGGGCTTATCCTTGTACAACCGGAAGCGTGCCCTGCAGTCAATGCAGTATGCCTACTTTGGTCGTTGAATAACAGCGTAGGTGTACTCGGGGTCTGGCTTTTCCGGTCCGTAGTAGCACCACGGAGAGGGTTGCTCCCCCCAGTTATCCCATACAGGAAGTTTGAGATGTGGGTAGTACGTCTCCGGGTCCACCCAGTTGAAGTAGCTGCACCATTCATCCTCGGCCAAGGGGCACTGGTAGAATCTCCGGTCCACTAGATCATCGTGGCAGGTATCAACCACTGCCTGCAGGCCGTGTTCGCAAAAGTCGGGGCTTTCGGGTGGCCCCTTAGGAGGTTTCTCCTTTAACTTGAGCAATTTCGCCATTTTCTTTTTGAACTCCTGCATACGATGAACTGGTTTAGAATGACTACTTTGTGAGTGAAACATGAGTATGTCGCATGAAACTCACCGACTGGTTGGCCCCTTGCCCACCGACCCTGAACTCTGGTCGGTCTAGAACGGGGACATATCCTAGCGGCCTCTCCCACCGGGTGAAGTTATCGGGTGAAGCGGGGTAGGCGTCATGGGAGTTGTTGATAAATTCGATATCACGTCGTTCCGGCCCGTCGATCCATTGGAAGAAGCAACACCGGTCGTTGTGCTAAGAAAAGAAAGAACGATGCATGAAATTTTACTGTTACCCTGTATTGTATGAACACCAGTAGGTTTACCCGGTAGGGGTGGGCACAACAGTAGTGAGCGCGGTGTAACATCCCGAAAAATGAAATAAAATAAAAATGAATATTTTAAATTTGAATATGTTTATTTCTGAGTTTTATTGGCATTATTGGTTCTTATTTGAATTGTCTTGGATTTTTGTATTGAAGGAAAATCAAGCAAAAGGGAATGGGAAAAGGGAAATGGTAAAATGGTAAACATAAAAAGTTATAAAAAATTACCATGGAAGCCTATACATGCTGGTAAGTCAGTAAAGTCAACAAGTAAAAATTTTATGCACACAAAAATAAATAAATGAAAGGAAGGACAATACTTTTTGACTAGAAATAGTAGAAGTCAAGTTACTAGAAAACCTTCGAAAATTTTTCTGGATCCATAAAAATTACCATAACACCCTCAATGCAGAATCTATCTCTATTAAAAATTTCAGGAATTTATCATGTCATTTAAACCTTCTAAAAATTCAAAAACAGAGGATTCAAAAATCTGAAAATTTGATTGGACCCCAGAATGTGAAGCAAGTTTCCAAGAGCTTAAGAAAAGATTAACCACAACTCCAATTCTTATTGTGCCTGATATTCATAAGAGCTTTGAGGTATATTGCGACGCATCACGACACGGCCTTGGATGTGTTTTGATGCAAGAAAGAAAGGTTATCGCATATGCTTCATGTCAACTTCAGCCGCATGAGCAAAATTATCCTACTCATGATTTGGAGTTAGCAGCCGTTGTCCATGCTCTGAAGATTTGGAGACATTATCTTATTGGCAATCGATGTGAAATCTATACAGATCACAAAAGTTTGAAGTATTTCTTCACCCAACCAGATTTAAATCTCAAGCAAAGGAGATGGCTAGAGTTGATCAAAGACTATAACCTTGGCATTCATTACCATCCTGGTAAGGCTAATGTTGTAGCCGATGCTCTCGGTCGAAAGCTTCATTGTCTTTTGATCTCCGATCAATTTGAGCTGCAAAGTGAATTCCAAAAACTCAATTTGGATTTGGTTGAAGAAGGCTATGTTGCTGCTCTTGAATTGCAGCCAACCCTCAGAACTCATATAAAAGCCGCACAACTCAAAGATGAAGCCATTGGCAAGATTAGAAAACAGTTGAGAGAGGGTACTGAATCCGAATTCTCTGAAAGTTCAGATGAAGTAATTATGCGAGGAAATCGTATATATGTCCTCAATGATTCTGAACTCAAGAGACTGATTTTGAAGGAAGCTCATGAATCTCCTCTTTCTATTCACCCTGTGAGCACAAAAATGTATCGAGACCTAAAACAGGAATATTGGTGGCCCGGCATGAAAAAGGAAATTGCTGCCTATGTTGCCGATTGTGACGTATGTCAGCGAGTTAAAGTCGAGCATCAACGCCCTGTTGGTCTCCTTCAGCCCTTGCAACTTCCTGAGTGGAAATGGGAAGACATTAGTATGAACTTTATCACCGGTCTACCCAGGACTCGGAAAGGAAATGATTCTATATGGGTCATTGTTGATCGGTTAACAAAAGTGGCTCACTTCATTCCAGTTAAGGCCACGTATCAAGGGGACAAACTTGCAGAGTTGTACATGGAGAATATTGTGCGTTTGCACGGTGTTCCAAAAACTATTGTTTCTGATCGAGGCTCCCAATTTACTTCTCATTTTTGGGAAGTTTGCACAGTCTGTTAGGAACTAAGCTAAACTTCAGAACAGCTTATCATCCTCAGACAGATGGGCAAACTGAAAGAGTAAATCAAATCCTGAAAGACATGCTCAGAGCCTGTGTGCTTTCATATAGCTCTAATTGGGAAAAGAGTCTTGCATTTGCTGAATTCTCCTATAACAACAGCTTTCAAGCCAGTCTTCAAATGTCACCATTTGAAGCATTATATGGGAGAAAATGCAGAACTCCTCTTTTCTGGTCCGAGGTTGGCAAAAGAAAATTTTTCGGCCCAGATCTTATCCAAGAAGCCCAAGAGCAAGTGGATGTAATCAGAAACCGATTGAAAGAAGCCCAGTCTCGACAAAAGAGTTACGCCGATAATCGTCAGCGTGAACTCAACTTCGAAGTTGGTGATCATGTCTACCTAAAAGTCTCGCCGCTTCATGGAGTTCGTCGTTTCCAGATCCGTGGAAAGCTGGCTCCCCGATACATTGGACCGTATCAAATTCTCGAGAAGATGGGTGAGTTGGCATACAAATTGGAATTACCACCTCAATTATCCGAAGTTCATAATGTCTTCCATGTGTCGCAACTCAAGAAGTGTCTCCACATGCCCACTGAGTTCACCAATTTGGAGAACATCGACCTCCAACAAGATTTGTCTTATCGAGAGCGTCCAATACGCATCCTCGAAGAAGTAGAACGCCACACGAGAAACAAATCTCACAAAATGCTGAAAGTCCAATGGAGCAACCACACGGAAGACGAAGCAACTTGGGAACGTGAAGATCACCTGCGAAAGGAATTTGCGGACTTTTTCTAGCCTCACCAAATCTCGGGGTCGAGATTTTTGTAAGGGGGGTAGATTTGTAACATCCCGAAAAATAAAATAAAATAAAAATGAATATTTTAAATTTGAATATGTTTATTTGTGAGTTTGATTGGCATTATTGGTTCTTATTTGAATTGTCTTGGATTTTTGTATTGAAGGAAAATCAAGCAAAAGGGAATGGGAAAAGGGAAATGGTAAAATGGTAAACATAAAAATTTGTAAAAATTTACCATGGAAGCCTATACATGCTGGTAAGTCATTAAAGTCAACAAGTAAAAATTTTATGCACACAAAAATAAATAAATGAAAGGAAGGATAATACTTTTTGACTAGAAATAGTAGAAGTCAAGTTACTATAAAATCTTCAAAAAAATTTCTGGATCTATAAAAATTACCATAACACCCTCAATGCAGAATATAGCTCTATTAAAAATTTCAGGAATTTATCATGTCATTTAAAATTTCTAAAAATTCAAAAACAGAGGATTCAAAAATTTGAAAATTTTCATGTCAGAATTTTTGTAAAATAATTACACCATATTTTGACTTGAAATTTTTATATAGACATAATTAACCCAATAAAAATGACTAAAAAAAGTTTTAAAAATAAATAATAATTTTTCACCTTTAATTAAATCAAAATTCTGAGCAGTGCACAGTGTCAGAATTTTAATTAATTAATCATGCGGTATTTTCGTCCCAAAATTTTACTGGAAGCTAAACACTCCCAGTAGACCATGGTAAAAATGTTTCAAAATTTTTCAACTTGGTTGATATCGGTTTTTACGTTCGGTACTGAAGCCCTTTCACCACTGTGCCTTTGGGGATACCTTGCATTCGAGAGTCTTCCTTCACATGGCAGTGTATAAGCCAGCCTCTTTTGAGTCGTTCTCACAACCAAACCAGAACACAACCATTTGAGTCATTCCACGCCAAAGCCAGGCATTCTTCTCTTCCATTTGCTCAATCCTCACTACCGTGAACACAAAACCAGAGAGCAGAGCTAGGAGATCAAGCGATCCTCAGGCCAAAATTTCTTCAGTGGAGCAAGTGAAGAGCTCGGTTGCTGCATCTCCTTACGCGCCTTCAGGAACCTCACATCCTGATCATCTCCTCCAGAGCGCTGCCAATTTCAGCTCTTCCCTGCCATTGCCGCCGCAAGCAAGAAGAGGGGAGAGGTGGAAGATCAAGCAAATCGGTGAGCTATTCTTAAATTGCTCGCAGCCGTAGCATCCTTGAGCATCCCTGAACCCGTATCACCCATCGATTTCAGCTCTTCCCTGCCGATCAACCGCCGTCGCGTGCACGCCTTCTTCCCCAAAGCCGGCGCTCGGTGGTGGAGCTCCTCGGTAAGTCCCCGATCCATCCGACTACAAAAATGGAACCCATACGTGCCACTGATGCTCTCCCAGCTGGTCTTCTCTAGGGGCGAGCTCTTCTTCACTACATCCGGTGAGCCCCTACCACCGTCGTCGCTGGCCCACGGTGGCAGCCCGCTCCGGTCATCTCCGGAGGTGATCGACCCCTCCATCAGGTGTGGGGTGGTTCCCTGGTGCTCGCCGAGTGGTCGCTTCGGCCGGAGACCCACCGGAACGCCGTCGCCGGCAAGCCCTAGCCGCCTCCCCTGCCTTGCCTCGCTGACCCCCGTGCCCCAGTTGTCAGTGGGTGAGATGAAGCCAGTCAAACCGGTAAAATACGCCATCTCTATATAGAAAGCGTATTTTCAATATTTCCCTGATTTAGTATAACCGAGATAATTCAATCACTTGTAACTTTTGCATTATAACTCCAAAATTAGTGAAATGAATTTCTATATTCATGTAAAATCAGGCACCTTTATAATATGCAATAAAATTCTGAAAATGATCACTGGGTGAATTTGAAATTCAAATTTGAATAAAAGGCCTAAAGATATGCTTTGTATAAAAATTCTGCAAACAAACTTAGAATTGAATGAAACCAATTTTAGTGGAATCCTTATACTTCCATAAGTTCAAATATATAAAAATATTTAGGTTTCATTTATGTTTGAGCTACTTTCTATTTAAGGGTACATTCAATACATTAAAAACTCAAATATATGTAACTTATATAAAAGAAATCCAAAATAAGATGAAATAAGTTTCTAAATTTGAATTAAGCCATAATGATTTGGAATATGTAACATAATTTAGATGATCACTGTAGTTCAAATTATTTCAAAAAAGTTTGTTTAAAGTCCCTTTTATGTAACATATAGTAGCTATGCAAACTATAGCTCCTAAAATCATGAAATTATTCTCACATGTCCCTGAGGTTGTAAATGTCCCATTTTTGCAAAAACATTTGGAGTTGAACTCAGTTTGTATTAAAAAGTAAGCATGAGAAGCTTCCCTTGCATAGAGAATTAAATAGTTAAAATATAGATCAAATGAATTCAATTAACCACCAAACCAGTTTTGTTATACTCTTGACATCACAAGGATCCTAGATGTGTAAAAATATTTAAGGTTTACTATAGAAAACAGTAAATGGGTAGTAGTCAAAGTTTCAATGCTTGTATAATCCGCATAGTCATAACTTTCATAAACGAACTTCAAATTCGACAAAACCAAATCTTAGGACCTTGTCAATTAATGATCTTGCTGATTATGCAAAAATATCTTATGATTGTGCTAATATGAATTAAGTCCTTGTTAGGCCCTAATGATCACTTATATGGAAACCATCTCGAATAGAAGCCAAATATCGCGGAATTAGTTTTAAAGCAATTCTAGAGTCATCCGCTGTTTATGCCAGAAAATGGGTAGATTATCTTATAAGGTGCAGCCACAAACTTATGTTGAAAACTGAACCATTGTCGTGTAATTATAGAATCACTTAAACCTTTTCAGAAGCTTGTAAAGTATCTCATCCAAATGAAAAGATTTATGAAAACAGCATAGAAATACTCTATAAAGTGCATACTTCAATATCCTAAAGAAAGTATTTCGTTTTACTATGGTTTGCATATAAATTGAACTACCAACATATCCCTAAATGTTATGTTTTCTAAATAAATGAAACACTTAAGCATTTTTAGCAACCCGCAAAATATCTCGTCTAAATGCTAATATTATGAAGATCAGTTTAGAAATGATATTTAGGATATGGACTATCATATTCTGGAAAAATATTTTGTTTATAGCTTAATATTCATCTGAATCTAGCTAGTGCTATAACCCTAAGTGATAATTGTTCGCCACACTTCTAATCCAATTCCTTATAACATAAACCTTATTGTCATTTAAGCTTTTTCAACAATGAATAGAATGTCTAGTCTAAACACTAAGATGTATGAAATCAGCTTAGGATTGCTATCTAAAGTATAAATTACCCTGTTATGAAGAAATAATCTTATTTCACTATGTTTTACATATAAATCCTAGTAGCCAAATAACCCTAAGTTTTATGGTTCATGAACTTCATAATATGAATAAACAAACTTTGTAATAATGAAAAAGTTAGTAGTTAAGATGTTTGTATCATCATAATCTTCTTAAAAACTGCAAATATGTGTCCAGTAACCTAGCTTATCAGTTATAACTTGTTCAAAACCCTTCTTATGCACATCACTTCAAATTAGGTACTATTCACATAACCCATTTTTCTAGTGTTTTAATTAGCATCTATAATTCGAAGTTATAAAAGTAAGAATTCATAATTTTAGCCTCTTGAATTCGTAAATCAAGAATAGATAACCTATAGAAGAAACCATGTTTTGCTCATCATAAAAGCCATTAAGTATATGAATGTGTATTTATCCTAAATCATGAGATCTTAAAATCATAATTCAAACCCTAAAGCATTCCTATTTTCTGCAGTGAATCTTTATTTGGTTTTCTATCTGTTTTCTTTTTGCCCTTATTAAAGTTGGTTGTTTGCTATATTTTCGGTTGATCGACGTGTAGAATTCGACGTCCCTTCCTCCGTCGTTGCCTCCGTCAGCCGTGGCCTCGTCTTCGTCGTAAGCAATAAATAAGCAAGGCAAGCACCCTCCTTTGACCATCTTGATCCCAGTATTTAATTCGCATTGTGTTTATTAAAATGTTTCATGCATGCGTTTACTTTCTGTAAATTCGCTATTTTGTGGTGCTGGTAGTTATACCTATTGTCTCATGAAGCCTCCTTGATAAGTATGGACATGTGAACCTTTATAACCATAGATTAAGCTTAGACATTATTTAATGTTATCATGGGTATATACGATTTCATAATTATCCATGCTTAGCCATGCTTTAGAACCTTTGAGGTAGATGATCATATCAAAATTGTTTCTTGATAAATGGAAAATGTTGGATATGACACTGTTGGTTATGGGTATTTTGATTGAAAACCCAAAATAAAACTATGATTTTGATGCGGGCGATTATTGGCAATAGCCGGATGTGCAGAGGGATTTGCACGTAGTGTAGGGTGGAGTATTGCCTGTGTCACAATAAGGACCGAGCAATGGGACGCTATTGATCCAAGAAACCTGTACAACCACAAGTGTTGGGATGGGGCAACCTTAAACCAATTAAGTTATCTAGTTTAACTTTGCACATTGGTAGGCCGAAGTAGTCTCGGCTCTCCTTTCAAGGTTTGCTCGACGGGGTGCCCACACCGAGGTGTTGGGAACAACACTTACCAATACAACAGTGTACGCCATGACTATGGGAAGTTCCAACATTTCTATGCTCTGAGTTCTTCCATCATAGCATGGGTTTAACGTCCCGGTGCTGGTGCAAAGTTAACTTAGATAATGTAAAGGTTTTCGTTATGAACATTCTGGCCACACGCCAAAGGTGCGTGAAACATGCGGCAAAAAGAAAAGATCGTGACTTGTGGGTAAAGTTGTACACCTCTGCAGAGTATAAATCTAGTCGATTAGCCGCGTCCACGGTCAAGGACACTTGGTGAAGTCATTCCAATGTTAGATGTTGCTTTATTTTCAAAAAGGTTTATTTTTGGAAAGCTTACCCCAAGATGATACAATACTACACCATGTGTTGGCAAGTATTGATATCAGCTGTTGCGCCATGTGTTGGCAAAGAACTGGATATATGCCATGTGATGGCAATGATCGATTCGAAGCTCACGAAGGGTTGTGAGTATTACTTATGCTTTACTTATTTCATATCAATCAACTTGCTCTTACAAATTCTGTTTACTAATAACTTGATTTTATAATATCAATTCTGCTTTATGCAAATTAACTGTAGTAGCCTCCTTTGAAATGGTCTGCATATATTATAGGTTTTGTTAAAGTCTTGTGGAGTACGAATGTACTCACCCTTGCTTATATATTGTTTTTAGGTGGATAAGTTAGCGAAGCTTCGAAGTTTCCTTTTCGTCGCAGGTTGCGGGATTGACTTCGTCGTGTTCTTTCTAGAGTTTATGCCTGGTCAGTTGCCTGCGGGTTGGTTGGGCACACTGCAGGATTTTGCTTCTTTTGCTGCTGTAATCTCTGAGTTGTAAGTTTTCTTTGTGTAATAGCTTCCGCTTATTTATTTTTTTGTATGGTTGTGATTTCAATTGTTGTGTATGTGCGTACTAGCTACTGATCATGGGACTAGTACGGAATGCACATTAGATTTCCATTTTTGCATTTATGTAAAAATGGGGGTTGTCACACGCGGGCGGCCGTCTCTCCGTGGGTAGATTGCATCATCTTCGCCGGAAGGTTGCAGTCGTATTTGGGTCGGGGCAACTCCGGCAGAACTGGGGCGTCAACGCCACCGCATCCGGTATTCGGGCGTGTAAGTTCGCTGGTGAAGAGGCGACGGTAGAACGACATTGTGCCCTAATTTGTGTAGATTCTGCTCACGTTTATTGCTGGTTTGGCGGTGCTAGATGCCTACCCCTGGGATGGTTTTATAGTGGTGGTGAGGGGTTACCCCACACAGCTATAACACTTGTGCATTTTGACGACCTGGCATCCTCTGTGAAAAGCTGCACGACGTGTCACCCATCATCAAAGCTGCACGGCCTGTCACCTTCTGAGAAAAGCTGCACGACTTGTCACCTATCATCAAAGCTGCACGACGTGTCACCCATCATCAAAGCTGCACGACCTGTCACATCCTGAGAAAGGTTGCACGGCTTCTCACCCTCTGAGAAAAGCTGCACGACCTGCCAACCTCTGTCAAAGGCTACACGACGTGTCACCCTCTTTCAAAAGTTGCACAGCGTTTCTTTTTTGGTAGGTCATGCTGACAAAGGTGATGCATGTGACTTGTGTAATCGGCCTTACAAGGCTGCACGCCCGTGAGTAGGCACGACCATCATTCGCAACAACTGTTTAAGTTTTTTGGAATGTACTTGTAGTGATCGTTTAGGGTGTTTGGTTTGGCTCTACATGCTTGAAAGCAGGCCTACTGTAACAAAGAATAAAAATATTTCATAACCAAAAGTAATAGCTTACTACCATACCAAAAATATATCGTATGTAACTAAATACATAAGATGAAAAGTATATCACAACGGAATAAATACATAAGCTAAAATAACGTAACAAACCATCGGGCGCCTCGTTTCGGGCGCCTCGCATACCGATCGGGCCTCCCGCGAACCGCCTGCGAGTAGGTCAGCTGCGTCGGTGCGCAGTGGGTCCTCTATGGTATAGTTGGAGGTGTAGCGTACTCCGGCTGAGAAGGCTGCGTCGGTGGTGGTGCTCCCTGCATGTGCGATGATCCAGACTCATCCGGATCAACAAAGCACCTCGACACCCCACCATCGTCGAGGTCGTACTCCGCATGGGCTGGATCATCAAAATACCCCTCGTAGTCATCAGGGGCAGGTGAAGCTGCAGAGGAGAACCACCGCGCCTGTGAGCCTATAAGAAATAAAGAATTGTTGGTACCTTTCAAAAAATAATTGGAAAACATACAAAGTGTGATGAAGTACTCACCTCCGACGTGAGGGGCTAGACCAGCGTGTCCAGCAGCTCACCCTGTCGTATAGCTCGGCGTGACGGTGGGATGAGAGGCTGTGGCGTGTGAAGATGTACCGACATGTGAAGATTTACCTGGAGCACTCCTCACTCCACTAAGCGGGACGCCGTGAGCCACATCGCGAGACGCGCGGTATCCTTCCAACTCGAGGATGCGTCTCGCGCTCTCCCTGAACCTCGTGAAGAAGGAGGTCACATCCTCTCTGGTCACGTCTACCCCACAAGACAGACGAGAAAGGAAACTCCCTGACTCCTCGTAGTACTGGGCTAGCACATCAGTCTGAAAAATACATTACGAATTAGCCTAACACATTAATCCGAAAAATACAATACGAAAATACATCGAACATTACACAGAACTTACCGCACCGCGCGAGCCGAGTTCGTATGGCGTGGATACGGTCCGCCACCCCGGGATGTGTCTAGGAGGATCGGGTCGACACGCACGTAAACGCAGACGGCACGGAAGTGTACCACCGCCGGTACCCTCGCACGTCTGCGGTCGACGGCGCATCCTCGGCATGGACGCCATCCAAGGCTCCTCCCACTCCTCGACCCATGACGCCATATGTACGTGCCATGGGGCACCCCCATGCCCGCCCCTCCTACTCGCTCTGCGGATAAGAAAAATATAACATTATTACATGTCATTACATCAGAGATTAGAGAGCATCGATGTAGGGAACTTACGTGTGGACGTCGTGTGGGACCTACCGGCCGACCTGGACCGGGAACTCCTGTCGTAGACCGAACTGCCTCATCACTCGATGGACAGCGTAGCCCTCGACCAGAACGTCAAACACGAGGAACCGACGTGTACGCCAGTACGTCGCATCGCGTGTGCATAGGGAGGACAACCCACCCATCACACGTAGCTCGACCTCTCTCGCTGTGTACGGCGTCCAACGTACGCGGTCCTTGGTGAGGTGGTCAAACGCAGCGACGAACTATGGGTAGCTAAGCTGCACCGTGCTGTGTGCCCACCTAGGCTGCAGTGACAACAGAAAAATCAACGCAGAACATTAGCATTAGTACTGACAAATGTTAAAGCGTAAGTATCACAATCGTGGTTTGCAATATCTTACCCGTCGGTGGCACTAGATGGTGCCCATAGTCGGCGCGTCAACGTCATCGTCGCCAGCGTGTACAACAGGACGCGTGTTGATGTTGGGCCGCCAGATCTGGAACCTCTCGTATGCCCAAAGCTACAGAAGCAGTGGACATCCGGTGAGGATCGACCCGTCGGCGATCCACCCACAGCCATCGCAGAGCCCACGATACGTCGGCACGTGATAGCCGATTTCGTGAGTACTGCGCACGACGTCAACCGGCAAGGCCCGCGATCGCCCTCACGAACTGGACGAAATGCCTATCCACGCTATCCCCGTGGGAGCTCGTGAACATGCACCAGCCAAACAGCCAGAGCAGGTACGCCTCAAGGTGGCGGCTCACCCTCTGCTCGTCCGCAAGCTCGACGATGTGTTTCGCCTATAAATTTAAGTTTTCTTGTTAGTCTAATCAATATATGAGAAGTTAAGTTTGAAAGGTTGGTTGCTTACCACGAACTATCGAAGCCACCTGTGTGTCGGACCATGCGTGCTGGTGAAGGATCGGTACGCAGCAGGCGGTAGCACACCCTGGAACCGCGCAAGTACCTCCTCGCGCCACATGGCGTGGACGTCCTGGGGCACCACAGGGTCACCGGCGATCGGGAGACCGAGGAGGTACGAGACATCCTCCAAAGTGATCGCCATCTCCCCGACAGGTAGGTGGAAGGTGTGCGTCTCCGGTCTCCACCGATCCACCAGAGCGGTGAGAAGGAGCCTGTCAAACGGGAACCGGTGGCTCCCATCCCGCCCCTGTGCATCTCCGTGCGCCTCCACCATCCGTGCTAGTGGCAGCAATCCTGCTGCTCGAAGCCTACGAAACAGAAATATTAAATTAATATGAGCACCACACTAGGCAATTAAAATAAATTATGCTACTGCATCGGGCATATTTTGAAATTAAAAGATAAATACGTTATCTGGGAATCCAACGAGGATCGAGGGTCCAGAGCTCCCGCGGTGGCCTCGGCCGTAGTACGCAGAGCTCCAGAGGATCTTGTCCCTCCTCTGGAAAAGCGGTGGCGAAGTGGGCACGGTGACGACGATCAACGACCGGATCAAGCAACTCAAAGGGCCAGTCGTCATCTCCATCCTGGTGAGCCATACCTGTAAATTACAAAAAGGAAAGTTATATATAGAGAACTATACAAGCATCAGAACAATACATAGAACGAAATGCGTACAAATAAATACACAAGCATCAGAACAATACATAGAACCAAATGCGTACAAATAAATACACAAGCATCAACAAAATATATTCAAAAAGATTACAATGCACATTACATCAGCAAAATATATTCAAACAGATTACAACGCACATTACATCAACAAATTATTAATTTGACATATAGCATCTAATAGTTCAAACAGCTTCTTCGGTAGTACGATGGCGTCGTCCACCACGCCTTGCAGACGACGATCCCTCCCCCGCCGTCGGGTTGCCATCTCCTCCTTCATCCTCTTCGTTATGTGGCTGGCAGTTCTTGACCGTGTGTCCTGTTTCACAACAAACATTTCTTCACGCGCTTACCAGTTTCAGACTCATCCATGTCATTCCTGATACGCCTTGTTTTGCGACGGCCTCCTTTGTATGATCTTGCATCAAAATCAGGGATTCAGAACCTTTCATCGACACTAGGGGTTGTGGTAAAAGAACCGACAACACCATAACCATATAGCTCCTCGCTCCAAGTTGCCACCACCTTTTCCTTTGTAAAATATTCAGATAGATATGTACCGGGTCGCATTCCAAATAATGCACATGCAGCTATCACATGAGAACATGGCCTATGCAAAAGAAGGGGTTTGTTACACGAGCTTTGACATTCAGCCTGTAAGATGCACTCTTGGGTGATAACCTTCTGGTTTGTTCCCCGTCGTCCTTTATCCCTACATATCACCTCGAAGCGCAGTGTTCGTGAACCTACTTTGATAGCTCTATGCTTGCCCGCCTTCTTACTCTTCTCATCCATGTATTTACTTATCATGCTTGAGTACAAGGCATTCTCATCTCTCATTACTACTTCAACAGCTTTATGCCTATCAACAAAATACTTGGTTGTACCCCACAGCACTCCCTCAACAATTCCTACCAACGGGAGACACCTCATCCCTCTCGTTACCCAGTTGTACACCTCCGCCAAGTTGGTCGTCATGACACCGTATCTAGCACTATGTGTGTCATGTAACAATGACCACTTCTCTTTGGGCTCGTGCTTTATCCAGTCCGAGAAACATTTGATCGGCCTTTGCCTTCGACGACGACTCGTCGCCTCATCTTCTATTGCCAGAGGGAATAAAGGCTCTGCCTGACCCTGTGTTACACTGCTAGTAGTCTGTTTGTGTTTTTTTGTTAGCTCATCAAGATTCTTCCAAATAGTACAGAACTTGCTATCCTGGTTCTGATTACATAGCCTCTTGAATATGTTCATCAGTTCCTTGTTCTTGAATTGCTTATAGAAGTTCGCGCCCAAATGCCTCATGCACCATCGGCTCGCAAGTCACCCAGGAAATGGCTCCTCTTCCCCGCTTGCAATCGTCGATGGCACTAAGGCATCAAAGATGCATGTCATGTCATGCAGTATGCACACATGTTGGCGAGTTTTCACCACCCCGATCTTCAAGTTCCGCAGTAACCACAACCAACTCTCATAGTTCTCGATTTCCACAAACGCAAAGGCAACAGGCAGAATCTGGTTGTTCGCGTCGACACCCAAAGTTAGTCATTATTTTTCCTTTGTATTTCCCGGTCAGGAATGTGCCGTTCACACACAACAATGGACGACAGTGATAGAACGCCCTAATGCAAGCTCCGAATGTGAAGAAAACTCTCTTCAGATGCCTCTTGTTCGACCACTTGCTTGACGGACAGTCCTGATAATCATAAAAAGTACCAGGATTTCTTCCCGAATGCAACCGAAGCAAAGGGGCAGATTATGGTACGAGTATTCAAATTTCCCAAATCTCATTTCCAAGGCCTTCTGCTTCGCCCTCCATGCCTTCCCGTAGCTAATTGTGTATTGATATCTGTTCTCAATTGCTCGGATAATAGCACGGTGCTCAAAATTCAGGTTCTCAACTATCTCCGGGTACATGACACTTGCGATAAACCCGGATGACAGGTTCCTGTGAGCCACCAGGGTTTCCTCAGTCAAACAACTATGTTGTTCAACCTTCAAACATAGCCAGTGGGTGCCCCATTTGGGTTTGTACGTGTGCACTCTCCAAGGGCACCCTTGCATCTCGCACACCACGTCATAGCAGGTTGGGGTGGACTTCTTAACCCTGAAAGTTCTTCTTAGTGATAAGGCCCAATCTTTGATAGCATCCTGCACTACCTCTTTTGTGGGGTAAATGCTGTTAGGCCTCACCTCATTGTCGCTATATCGCCAAGGTGTATCATTGCCTTCATTTACAACTGTGTTATTAAATTGATGTGTGCTCCAATCACTGGCACAAGTGGCTCAACATCTTCATCTTCCTCATCCGAAGTTATCGCTCGCCTTCCACTTCTATTTGTTAATATTCAAGGTCTTCCTCTTCCATCTGTGCTATTACTTCCTCAATTTCCTCACCTTCGCCTACTTGCCCCACAAGATCTTGCCCAATGTTTCCATCATCCTCCCCAATCTCAACTTGCTCACCACTATGGTAGACGATATCCTCATTGCAACCCTGAACATGCTGCTCCCGGCTAGACTCTCCAATTTCAATGTCACCATAAGTGAACTCATTTTGAGGCTCACTACACTCACCGGCGTCCAGCTGCTGCCGCGGGGCAACAACCCTTTTATACGCTTGCACCAAAAACACCCGATACCATCCATGTTGCCCCGCCCCCTCACATATGACCTCCAAGATGAAGTTCCCTTCAGCTCAACTAACTCTCAATAAACAGGATCATCTCGCATGGTGCAAAGGCAAGATAACTTGAGCTGGTACTTCTCTTGTTCCATCCGAAACGTATAATACAACCAATTCAACACAGAAGCAAATGTACGCTCTTCGACCCTACTTAAACTTCTATCCACATAATGAAAGTTACTCAGATCCGCACCATCCGAACCATACATGACAACCCCTTCTCCATACAAGGTTCTAAATGGAACTCGTTCTGACATATCTGCGAACCTATTCATTAACACACGAATTAATTACTCTTCGTAAAAAGTACTAGGAGAAATATATATCTATCTACATTCCTAGAAATATACATCTCTCTACTTCTATTTCTAAAAACATCTACATTCCTACAAATATCATTACTTGAAAACCAAGTGTGCCCATTTCTGATGCAAAAATCTATTACGGACTGAAATTTTCAAGTTGTTCAATTAGCATGTATATTGTAATGGAACAAAACTAGATTTTGAAAAATATGCGAAAAATATGTACATTACTAAAATTATTTCTAAAAAACATCTACAGCCCTAACAATATATATATGTGCACTTCTATATGTAAAAACATATCGATCTACATGCATTTCATAAACCGACTAAAAATATAACTAGATTTAACTACATTTTATTGCTAAACACCGCCATGATTTCTTGCTATACACTAAACAAATCGGACACACATAGCAGTGCCATGGATTACAACCCTAAATACTAAACAAAATAAACACTACATTTAACTAGATCTAACCGTAAACACTAAACAAAATAAACTGTGAAAATAACTAAATCTAACCCTAACCCTAACCCTAAACACTAAACAAAATAAACCGTGAAAATAACTAAATCTAACCCTAAACACTAAAAAAATAAACCGTGAAAATAACTAAATCTAACCCTAACCCTAACCCTAAACACTAAACAAAATAAACCACGAAAATAACTATATCTAACCCTAACCCTAAACACTAAACAAAATAAATCGCGAAAATAACTAGATCAAACCCTAACCCTAACCCTAAACACTAAACAAAATCAACCGCGAAAATGATTAGATCTAACCTTAACCCTAACCCTAAACCTAAACACTAAATAAAATTAACGGTAAAAAAATTACCTGCGTGCAGCCGCTGCACTTCTTTTCTTCTTTTCCTCCCTTCTCTTTTCTCTCTTCTTCCTCCCTCTTCTCTTTTCTTCTCCCTCCCTTTCTTCTTCTTCTCCCTCCCTTTCTTCTTCTCTCGGCCGAGCTCGGCTGCTGGCTTTATTTGGCGCCAAGTCGCCCTCTGGTTGGGCGACAGGGGACAGTGCACGCCTGTCGCCCTACCACCTGGCGATTTTTTGGTTGTCGCTGTCCCAACGGGCGACGCAGAACATGTCGCCGAATGGTTGGGCGACACGTGTCAGTCGTCTAGCGATAGGAGTACATTTTTGAAGGAAAAAAAATCGTGATATATTTCTGCAATTTCAATAAAAAAATTGAATTATTTAAAAAAAATATTCGTACGTCCCAACCTCGAGGAAAATCATCAAGGACAATTGCATTGGATCCTCCATGCAATGTGACAGTACCTTTGACCTTTAATTGCATGATTGACTACACAAATCCAGAAAGAGAGAGAGAGACAGAGAGAGGTGACGTGGTTGGTTTGTTTTGGCAATTGATGATACCACACTTACTTCCACGCATGTAGGGGCACGTTTGGTGGGTTTTCTTGGTTTCACGAAATTCACCAACTAAAGCTAAACGCATAGATTTGATGGTTCTAAAGTGAAGATCATAAAACTAGAGTATCTAACTTGAAATTAATCTCATAGGACATACGCTGATTGATTCGGTGTTGGTAAAATATATATTAGCCCCGTTTGGAATGCGGGTTTTTTTTTTTCCTTCCGATTCCTACAAGAATGATACAACCATTTTCCGTGAAATGCTTGCGAAATTCTGGTTGGAGATATGTTCTAGTGGCAAATCTTAGAAATGATTGATACATGTTTATGTTTTATATTCCTTTAATAAATACTATGGTATAGATCATCGAATATGTGATTTGATTGTGAGACTCTGTAACCGTTTGTGGTACTATTATGAATTATCACTTGTCGTTTAATTGATTGGAACATCAATTCTTTTCTCTAGAGAGACAGGTATGTTATTGTGTGATGATTATGTTTGCAAATCATGGATATGCGATATAAATATTAATTATATGTATAACATGTTGGTGGATATGCTATTAGATAGAATCATTACGAAACACCGCATTGAGCATTAGATGCATGTCATTGGTTGGTTTCATACAATATTTATGATTGATTCTTTGACATGAGACATACATAGATCACAACCAGTCAAGATCGAGTTTTGTCCTCCTCATTATACGAGGATAAAGATACCTTGAGGCCACTAGAAAAGATAAATTAAAGAATATGTATGGCCATGCCCGTTGAGGTGTTAATTTCTTGATCTATTTATTCTTGCTTTGGATATTCGAGAAACGATAGATTAAACAATATAAGGATGACATATATCTCACATTGGGTTTAACCTTGATATCTAAAAGTGCAAAAGGATCGACCATATATTCATTGATGGCTTGTTAGATAGATGATATCCATGTGGTTTAGGAAGTCATAATGTTCTACTAGGAGTCGCTTATAACTTGTGCATCGAATGGTGATTCGGTACGCCGCCAATATCACAATGGGCCTACAGGTCTGTCGACGATTGGGACCGTCGACCGCAAAAGAAAAAGAGGGATGCAAGAAGATCGTTCGGGTGCGGGGTCCGAAGTCGTGCTCATTTGGAGGCGCCTAGCGTCGCTGGGAAGTCGTCGAGGAAGAGACAGCAGACACGAGGTTTATACTGGTTCGAGCTCCCGAGGTCGGGTAATAGCTCTACTCCAGTCTTGCCCTGAGGCGAAGGGTGTATATGCGATTTTGTGGGAGAATACAAGAACAGGGCCCGAGCGAGGGGGGCGCTGTGTCGCTTTCCAGGGCGTGTGTTGTGTGTTGTGTCTTGCGTTGTTGTTGTCGTTGTCTTTTCTCTGGCCGGGGTAACCTGTTGCTTTTGTAGCCCTCCGAAAACCTTGTTGCTTGGTCCCGAGGCCGACGTCAGGAGCTCGTGGCGATTTGACGGGGGCTGATGAAAGTCGTCGATAGCCGTTGAGAGCCTGACGGGAGCTGTTGAGATCTTGACGGGAGCTGTTGAACCCTAGTTCCCACGTAGGGGCAGGTAGAGCTCTGATTCCCATGCAGGGGAGAGTTTTTTACACAAGATAAATGAAAACGTTACAAGTGTCCCTTTCTCTGGCGGCCGCGGGGGCGTTGTGGTCCAGGTCCAGGTCGAGGTTGGGGCGTCGAGGTCGAGGTTGCTTGCCCTTGCCCCCGTGCCCGAGCTCGCTGGCTCCGAGCCAGAGCATCGGGAGAGCACCTCCCAGGTCGAAGGTGAGCCCCCGGGCCCACGGAAAGCCGCCACGAGGCCACGGGGGATGCTTACACATAGCGAGGGTACCAATCCCCGTCAAGGTCACACACAAGAATGGTAACCTATTGGTTTATTAATAAATTCCATATATTATTATATGGATAATTACTATATTGAAATTATTAAATATTGAATAAGTCCTAGTTTGATTTAGATTATTTGAATCCAAAACAACTGGCCTATATGATCCGAATTTATGTAATACGAATTAAATAGGGGATCAGTTCGTATAAGGATTTGAATTGATAAAGGTTATCTCAAATCCTATTTCGATTTGTTGGTTATAAATAAACAAGCACTGGACTGTATGGTCATAACTGAAGTCGAGAGACTAATTCCGACGAGAACTAAGAGGGCCGTGCTAGGGGGTTTCTAGCAGACCGACATGTAGAGTCTTCTTTCAATTCATGTGGATACTTGTGGAACGAGGTGCCTCGGAGCGATCTCATACACTCTTCTTCCGCAGCTGAAAAGTCACACCTGCATGTCAAGTAGTAACGCTAAAACCCTGATCTACAGTCTTATATCATATGCAACGAGTTCTTTGGGTTCAAGTAGATGGAAAAAAAATTATATTTTGCTTTCATCTTGTTAACCTTATTTTCGAACGTTTCAAACTAGGCCTAACTATTATTTAGGATATGTCTTTCCTATGACGCGAGTGAGATTTAGTGCTATGTGCTGCTTAGAGCTAAGCCTAACAGGCTTGGAAACACCCATGCTTTTAGTCAGCTAAACTCCTTCATCATTTTCCAACCATTTCTGTTCAATATATGGAGTAACAGACGCTGATTAACTTATCTTTTGTACTAGGTTGATGTGTATGGAAACCTTGTTTTGAAGGAGTGCTACTGACCTTATTCTGTGATAAATAGGCTGGATCAAGTTGCTTCTCTTTCACAATGCTTTGCAAGCAGAAGCCAAGTAAAGATGTTTATTGGTGCATCACAATTGTACAAGTCACTCCCCAACAAATTCCCTATAAAGAACATCATTTTTTTAGACAAAGGAACATCAAATTTGGTAGAGATTTAGTCATGCTAAGAATATGGTACACACTTGGATTAACCAACGGTGTACTTCAAAGGAAATAATGATCAAAAGAAAGATATACACATTTTAGACGAAAGAACAAGTTTGGTTTTTTACGTTTAATTGCAAAACAAAAATAAATTTTTAAATTAAATGTGCAGTGCCTTATTTTCTTAAAACTATAGTCAATCTTTTAAAAATACAAGGTATACAATTTTTTGCAAAGAATAAGTCTAATTTACAATCCCGAACTCTTGTCTCGGTTCGATTTTCAACCCTAAACTATAAAGCCGTCCACTATACAATCTCAAACTCTCAAAACCATCTAATTTACTCCCTCAACCCAAATCATGGTGGTTTTGTCTGATATGGCACTAATGTGGCCCGGTTTTTGCTGATGTATTGCCCACAAGTTCATATAGTTGATGGCGTGGCCACACCAGTCAACACTAATAATAGAGAAATAAAAAATGTTAGGGGCCATGGTAATAATCATATATAGAGAGCGAGAGAGAAACAGAGACAATGGGACTTCTCTCTTGATTAGAAACAGAGGAAGGGAATAGAAGGAAACGGCCATGGTTGCCCTAGTGAAATCGGTGATGGGACAAGCGGAGTCAGCTACAAAAACAAGTTGTAGAGGCCGGTGAGAGCCTGTGGGTGGCGACGGCATGGCAAGAGGCAGACTATAGCGACGGTGCAGCTGTGCCTAGCAGTGGTGGCGACAATGCGACCATGATGATAACTAAACCGTGACTACCTCAAGAAATTTAGCGTGTCACAAAGCATTTATAGGTGATGGTCGGGGAGCTCATTGGAGCGATCTATGAGAGCGGGGATCGATGATACTAGGAAGGCCGGTGACGAAGACCTGAGGTGGCGCAGGGTGCTTGACATGGCAGCGGTCTGGCTAAAGGGAGCCCAAATCAAATGTTGGGGCACGAAGAAAGAGGTAGAGAGATGCTCTAATAGGGAGGAATTGAAAGGAAGCTCCCTGGATGAGGAAGGGAGTTGATGGCAGTGGTTTTCGGCGGGAATAGAGGAAGATGATGGAGGCGTGAGCTCATGTGGAGAAATCATGAAATTGGTTGAGGGGGTTTTTCTCATAATTTGGAGGAACATGATGTGACACGACAGGATTTGGAAGAGGCTCACTGGATTGGCTAGAACAACGAGGTTGGTTGTAGTGGTATCGAGTGGCGGGGTATGGTGAGGAAGAAGAAGACGAGGGCGTTCTGGAGCTCTAGCTATAGAGATAGGAAAGAGAGGGGAGCACGGGGAAGAGGATACCTAGGCGATGCTAAAGGCCATGATGGTGCTGGTCAAGGCTCACCTAAGCAGTGTCGCAAGCTGGGCGGAGGAAGGAAGAAGAAGCTAGAAAGGGACTAGCATGTGGACCCACATGTGAATGTCATACTAGAAAGATATGCATCCGTGGATGCCACATCAACTAAAACCAATGTTACATCAACCAAAATCACCGTTGTTTTAGTCCAAGAGGTAAAATAAACAGTTTCGATAGTTTAAGGTCCTAAATTGAACGTACCATAGCTCAAGGTTGAAAATTGAATCGAACCCAAAGTTCAGAAATAAATTGAAATTATTCCTTTTTCAACGTTGTTTCATACCGGTAATGGTTGCAACTAATCCAACCACTTTACATCAATGCCTGTACATATAGTGCCACATTTGCTCATTTAAGGGTGCGTTTGGTTGCTTGAATGAGGTTGGATGGGATATGACCATCCAGCCTAGATGGGATGAAGCCATCTAGGTGGCTGTTTGGTTGGGTGGATAGAGATGAGCCAATTTTTTGTTTGGTTGGATGAGAATGGATAGGATGACCTAATTTTTTGTTTGGTTGGATGGATGAGGATGGATGAGCTAGTTGTAATCAAGATTTTGAATTCCAGTTTGAAATTTTCGGACAAAATTTGACCGAAATTTGAATTTTCATACAAAATTTGACCACAATTTGACTGAGTACATTTCGACAAAATTTGAATTTGACCGATTACACCTCTTCATGCAACAAACTAGATGAGTCTGTTCGGCCTTTTTTTGAGATGACTCTGCTAATTTTGAGGAATATTTAAAAAAACTAGATGATCATATCACACCCATCCACTCATCTGAACAAATAGATGATTCTAAATCTATAAATAGTCATATATTATACATTCTCATCCACCCGACCAAACACCAATTAAGCCACGTCCGCTCCTCCTTGTTTCCTTCCCTGGAAGCCTTACACAGTTACACCACCTCCCATTGAAGTTCGTGAGGTGAAATAAAGAAAAAGGCCAAGAAAAGAAACAAAAGAAAAGAAAAGCATCCACTACACATTTTGGGCATTGTGCCACTCTGACTGCCTGACTGGTTGCTCCCGCATTCATTCGCTCACTGTCCTGAGATGGCGTGTGATGTGCGGCTGTGATCTAGCCAGGGTTTCCATTAACCGCCAAACTGCTGTCTGGCTCCGGTGTGGAGTTATCATTTTCTCGTTCTTTAGCTTTTTTTCTCTTTCAAATATGACCATCTTACAAACTAAGTTACAAAAATAGCTTCATCATTGATCACAGAAGCTCTAAAAGAAGCTTCATCTTCCGCAATCGAAGATGGAGTTATTTTTATAGTTCCGTCCGTAGAGATTAGATTTACAAAAAATATTATTCACAGAGCTAGAAAAGCGATTATTTCTTCAGTGTAGTGTGTGTGCGGAGAATACATTATGATGTTGCCATATGACAGGCCTCTCTTCCTTCTCTTTCTTTTTCCACCTCTTTGTTCTCATATAAGGAAAAAAATACCGAATTTCTTCTCTAATAAAAAAAATTTGATTTGAAACTTTTAGATGAATTCGGACAAAAACGTTTGAATTAAGAATCATTCGGTTAGAAAGTTTCGACTAAAAAACTTTCATTTCCAAAACTTTCGATTCAAAAAACTTTCCTTTCAAAAAATTTCGATTAAAAATTTTTAGTTTGAAAACTTTCGATTCAAAAACTCTTAAAATAATTAAAAATACATTTCATTAAAAAAACTCAAGAAGAAATTTGATTTTTTTTTTCTTTTAAATCTAAGGAGAATAGAATGAAGAAGGAAAGAGAAATGAAAGATACGCCCGTAGACGTTACGACGAGAGAGACTTCCCGAGCTGTTGAAGGAAAGAGGTACCAGATCAGATGTCAGGACCAATGAACCTACTCACCGAAAAGCTAAGTTAGCAAGCAGGCATGCACAAAAAAGTTTTAAATTGTTCCCGTGCCCAAAGAAAAAGAAACGCAGAGAGATGGTCCCACAGTGAGGAGCAGGCGAGCAGCTCAGCAAGCAAGGACGCTTTGCATAAAGGCCCTGGATATATTCACAATTAGTGATGGACCCCATAGTCTATGTAATGTGTATGGCAAATCTTCCCCCTTAAAATTTAAAGACGATTCTATCTATGTTTATTTTTAGAGCTCTTTTATGGTGAATTAAAATCAATACAAGCTGTCCATTTCTTTGAATCTAATGGTTGAAATCAATTTAGATCTAGTTATACTACCACCTGTAGTATTTGTAGCAAAATTCAGAAAGGGGTAAAAGGGTAAAACATTCCGTCATGCTATTTGTCCTTTATGGTAAAATACGTCCTGTGATTCTGATGAATGACGGATAAATGGATAAGAAGCCTATGAAGATCACCAGGTATTCGGCGAATCTAAAACTGTGAACGAATTAGGAAAAGTCTAAACTACCCCTGATAAATAGATAGAAAAAGTCTAAAATACCCTTGAGGAATGGATGGTTAGATTTGATTTCTACTACCACTACTTACTACCTATGTTATCCATTATAAAATTTCTCTATTTTTAACCAAATGGTCTTCAATTGCAACAACACTACCGTGACTTTTACTTAATTTGTGAATTTCAGGTCTTTAAACTCATCGGCAAGAAGTTGTGCGCATCAAGCTCTCTTATTTAACCGAGAAGGATATGTATTCTCATATGAGTTTCCTAAACAACTTCCAATTGTTATGGATAAGTTTTACTCAACAGTATTCGACTGTCAGTGTCAAATATACTTTATTTTCTCACTGATAGGATGTACTCCTGTCTCATATTCATGCAATACTATGCTTTTAAAGATAAAGGCCTGTTTAAAATATAGAAATTATATATATTTTTATATTTGTTAGAATTGAATTGCTTCTTATGAACTTGCTATGTTTCACACAAGACCTAGTAATCTCACCTGTAGCACCCTCCTAATCTCCTCCTATACGTTGGCATATTGTCAACATTTTTGGTCCCGTTTTGAAGTTGGGTCCAAAATTCAAATGAGGAAAACACAAGGGTGATACTGCAATTGCCAAGTCTGTTCACCTAGAGAGAGAGAGAGAGAGAGAGAGAGAGAGTACCATCACCTTTACCCTTTGCTCCGTGTACAAAAACCACAAGCCAGCCAACCAGCGCGTTTACGCCACCACCTAGGACGACAAGAAGTAGGGCGCAGACAGAGCTTATGTGCTGTAGCTGAGGGGGGAGCGAGCAATGGTGGGGGGACGCGTCGGCGATGGCGGCGAAGGAATGCTCTCGAGATGGCGGAGGGCGGCGGCCAAGCGGATCAGCCTCTCCTGCGCCTCCTTCTTCTCCCACGACGCCTCTCCCTCCCCGTCTTCCATGACTGTATACTCTCTCTCTCTCTCTCTCTCTACATTTCATATCTTGTTTTCGAAATGTTTCAGAGACATAGCAGCAACTATTTATAGTAAAAGGTTCCCAAAAATGGCTCATGTTTGCTGCATTTTTTTGTTCCTCGTCGGGGATGCTCTGTTTTTCAGTTCCTAGTTGTTTTGTGTCCAAGAAAAAGGGGTTCTTTTATTTCTGGGGTTAGATAACTTTTTATGTTTAACCATCAATGCATCCGTTTCCTGACGTGTTCTTGGCTTTCAGTTTCTTGCTATTTGGTTTCCAGTTGAGCTCTCTTGGGGACCTCATTCTCTACCACTAGTAGGTGATTTCAGGTTCCTTTGCTTTTAATCTTGGGTTCAGGTCTAGCTGTCCCTGTCTGTCTTTTTCACCTGCAATTTTCTCCCACATTGCAGTTCTGTTTGTTTTTTTCTCCATTTCAGATGTGGTTCTTGATATAGGTTATCATCGAAAGCAAACGTTGTTCTGGTGTCATGTCTACTTGCATTCTTGACTTATCCCTTTCTACTGGGTTGTTGGGTTGGTGTTTTGCCTTTTCTAACAGAACGATTTGTTGCAAATGCCTTACTTGCTAGTTGGTTTTGGTGACCATTTGCTAGACAATTTGTGATTAGATTTGCATTTGAACCCCGCTCCCCCTTTGTTGCTTTGTTTTAGAAATTCTAGCCATGGATGTCTTTCCTATTCCTTATATTTTGTATATCTACATTTCGAAGTTTTAACCAAAATGAAGTAGCAAAAGCACCCCTTTTGCCTTTTTTCTTCTTCTTAGTTTTGCTTTACTAACAGCACTAACAGTAGCCGCATGGCCTACCTGGTTTCTAGATACTGTTCATTCATTTATGGAAATTATTGATCTAGCTCTCTTCCATCTCATCTTTGTACTAGTATCTTCGAAAAAATATCACACAAGGTACCATTCTCGTAGTCCATGTTTATGGTGCCTTTTTTTTTTTGCCAAAATTTTACTTTGGTTCTAGACATCTACATGAAGTTAAAACTGTGCACAAGTTATATTTTCATTTTGTTATGTCTAATCCAAAGGGCATTTTGTTTCAGTTCTTGGTGAAAGGCCATGCATTCTCTGGGGTCTTGGCACCTTTTTCCCATTTGAGGCCTGTTGATGGTCGCTGCAAGGGGCACATATTTCCATGAGAGCATTTTGTGTTTCTTAGAAATATGGGCAGTTCTATATCTCTCTTTAAAAAATGAGCATTGCTATTTCTTTATTCTCCCAACGTTGTGTTTTCTTGGAATTGGGTAATCATCTTTGTCTATCATCTACTTTCTGGTGTACCCTGTTACCACACTCTAGATTAAATAATGTTTCTCCACTAATTTGACTGTTAGCAATGCTAATGTTTCAGCACTGTATGAGAGGAGCATACTGTGACTGTATGCGTCTAGAATTTCTTTTTCAACCAACATTGCCTATATCCATGTATCTTATACATTATTGATAGGTAAATAGGATAGGAAAGTACAAAATACATAAGAGGAGACAAGCAGGCTAACCTTGTCTCTCTCTTCGCCCCCTTTTTTCCTTGTGTTCTGAAAGTCAAGAATAGTGTCTCGCTTAGTTGCTTGTAGCTGTATTGCAATATAACAGATTGCGGTTTGTAATGTATATGCAGATCTCATGCTCAGCAGTGAATGCGCCTGCAGACAGCAGTGATGGAGACCAGGAAAAGCCGGAGGAGCCCACTAGCACCAGAATGGCTGACAAGGTACCAGCTCTTTGTCCACTTACGTCTCCTTTTCTTTTCTTTTCTTTTTTCCATGTTCTATTTGGATCACCAACACTGTTCTTATTTTCCTCTTATCACTAATGGAGCTTTTTTTCAATAAAGTTATTTTCTATAACCAAGTGTAGTTATGTTTAGATGAGTCCGCTAATTAACTTGTAAAGGGATCAGAAACATGCTTATCTACTATCTGGTGGTAACAAACTAAGATAGCAAGAGACAAGCTAAAAGGCCAATTGGGTTAGTGGTGAGATTGCGACAAGATTTTAAGTGACGATAATATTGAGGGTATAAATTCTTGATAACTGAAGTATATTTGTCATCTTTTGAATCATGTTGCTATAAACAACTGGGGTTAGCTCTTGCCATATCCACGACCTCGTATCTTAGTTTGAAAAAATGACACTGTTGCAAGTATGTAAAAAGTGTGCTTCATTATATTTAGTGCACATGATGCGTTGCATGGCCGTCCACTAACATCTACTAATGAACCCTGCGAGTGTGCCATCTTTTGTTGATTTCAAACTTTTTAGTGACTATTGGTAGACAATTATGTGGTCTCTCGGACGACATAATGCTTGTCTCCCCAATGGCACATAAAAGTACAAACAATTACTTATGAATACCTTGCTATAATACCAGTGCTGACTAAGAGGGCACGTATCAGTATTATACGCATCTCTCCAAGAAAATAAATAACGTCTTTTTAAAATTGTTTAGCAAAGACAATTTGTAAAGTGGTTACCATGCATATCATATAGGTCGGCTTCCATGCAATTCATCTCATATGTGAATCATGATACATTTTAATGCTGTCAACTTATTTATCTTAATATTGTAAGAATGATGCTGTAAAAACTAGAATGTAGTTTGCGAAGATGTTATTAGTTCGATCAGGTAGGCAAGTCGTTTGGGATTTTCTGCTAAAATTCCATGAAGACTTCCTATAATGTAGAAAATAAAATAATTGACCAAGTGTCCATGGTAAGATACCAGATACTCAGATATGATGAACTTACAAGTAAAATGTTTATCAAGAAAGACTTCTCGTGGTGTGCCTGTGGATGGTCCTATGTAGCCCAATGGGTAGTCCTAATAAATAATTCCACTGTTAGCGGCTATCATTTCAGTGACCAATTAACCTCAGTGCTATAGGTTGCTAGCATTTTTGCTTGTCTTTAACGTCACCCTGTAAGGGAGAACTGAAGCTTTGCCTATAGGCTATTTTAATTTTCCACAGTAGCAACCAATAAATGCAATTATGCTTGCAAACTGTCAGGGTCAAATGCTTCGTAAAGCATTTCGTACCAGCCCAATATATGCCACTGTTCTTGCTCAAATAGCTGCTGTCAAGAAGGTTGTTAACTGGCTTCAAGGGTAGAAAAAAACATTTTGGTCATGTATTGTTAGTCTTTCTTAGTTGAATCTGTCTCTAGTCAGTAGTTGAATCCGTATCGAGACAGCACAGTAGATACCTAATAGATTTTTCTGTACCAGTGTACCCTTTAGATGAAAATGTTTTGACCCCCAGGATTATTGGACTCAATTTTTGTTGCAATCTTAAAGGATGCCAAAAACTTATCAACCTTGCTAACGTATAGCATGGTTACTTAGAGGAACAAATTATAAACTACATTGCGACTGTTTGTATGAAACAAATATAGAGGCAACGGTAAATGATAAGCAAACTATGCGACAGGCCCAGTCACCTTTTACAGATTGAACAAGGGGTGCCTTCTGTGTTCTAAGTTCTAACTAGAGTATTCTAAAGAGGCTTAGGGAATGCATGGAGTACTTCTTTTAGTACATTTCAATTCATAACGAGTTTTTGATGGGTTGAGTATTTTCAGTGGACAAACAGTGCAGAACGTACTCTCAATTTCATATTTCGGTTGTCTCAACATCTGCCAACATGCAACGAATGCAATAATTGCCTTGTATTGGAGGCTATCATCCTCCCAGTATCTAAGTTATTAGTCATATCTGATGTGGGGCGTTAATCAGGTTATCTTTGGAGTTATAATAATGGTACTTGCTGCATTTTATACACATTTATATTAAGTGAAGTGCTAAATGAACAGGTATTTTTCGAAGTCTTGTACGATCTTGCCTTTAGCCTTCGTAATAAGGAACTTTCTCTAGAATGAGTAGTTTTCATCGCTTTATTTTTCCAGTAAATCCAAGAGTTAGTGATTCTTTATTGGTAAATTTTATGCACATACAGTTTTAGTTTCTAATATCGTCTCTCATGTATTTTGTCCTCATTCATTAACGATAGTGTTTTATACTATTCATTTGCAGAACCTCTGTACAATATGTTTGGAGCCCCTCAGCACCACCATCAGTGATATTGACAATGGTGACAGGCCAGAAATCTTCACAGCACAATGCTTCCACTCTTTCCACTTTCTATGCATTGCCTCCAACATCCGGCATGGCAATGTTACATGCCCTATCTGCCGTGCACAGTGGTCTCAGCTGCCACGTGACTTGAAGTTGCCACCATTGCTGCACAACCAGTCCGATCCAATCCTTCGCATCCTTGATGACAACATCGCGACATCCCGTGTCAACAGAAGGTCATCCATCCGTGCTGCCCGCTACAATGATGATGATCCAGTTGAACCTTACACCTTGACCGAGCATGTGGACCCATGCCTCCGCTTTGCCCTTATCCCGTCTCCAGTGGCAGCTCACCACCATGTCCTCGGGCATTACCCTTGTGGACGCATAATGCCGCTACAACAGCACTGCCAGTACAGCAGCTCCTCCATGCTTTCACCACCACAGCTTGCTTCACCAAGTGGTCAAAGGCGTTCTTACCTCTCTATCAGTCTCGCTCCACAGCCGGCCATGGACTTGGTCCTGGTTGCCAGCCCTAACGGGCCACATCTGAGGCTCTTGAAGCAGGCCATGGCTCTTGTCGTCTTCTCCATGAGGGCAATTGACCGGCTAGCAATCGTCACAAATGCCACCACGGCAACCCGTGCCTTCCCCTTGCGGCGGATGTCGTCCCATGGAAAACGAATGGCATTGCAGGTCATCGAGCACGTCTGCTGTGTTGGTGGGACTGATCCAGTAGGGGCTTTGCAGAAGGGCCTGAAGATACTAGAGGACCGGACACACCAGAACCCAAGCAACTGCATTCTTCACCTGTCCGACCATCCAATACGCAGCTGTGTTGGCGTAGACATGAACCGTTCCAACATCCCGGTTCACCAGTTCCATGTTGGGCTTGGTTTCGGGGTGCAGAATGGCTTTGTCATGCATGAGTTTGAGGAGCTCCTAGCACGGTTGCTTGGCGGTGTCATAGGCGACACCCAGCTGAGGATAGGGGAGCATGGGGGAGTGGTGAGGCTAGGAGAGCTCAGGGGTGGTGAGGAGAGAAGGATCCCACTTGACCTAGTGGCAGACTGTGGCTTTATACTGCTTGGTTACAGCTACTTGGAGGGTGGACGAGAGGATCAGTTAAGGACAGGCGAAGTCGCCGTCGGATTCGAAGAGAAAGGCGACGGTCGGTACTGTGGGGTTAGAGATATGGGGCTGAACATCGGTGGCGAGAGGCGGAGCAGCTGCTGCGCCGAGAGATGGGACTACCTTGACCCCTTCATGGCGCGACGATGGGCTAAGCATTTCAATGTGTACAGGGCCTAAGTAAAGAGATTGGGGGGCCTGATGATCAGCTCAAGTCCGTTACCAGTTTGACAAAATATGATTCTTGTTGGTTCTTTTTTACATTCCTACAAGCATCTCAGGGCAGTGTTTGTTTGTTTGTTTGTTTTTGCTTTTGTTGTGGATCTGAATCCATGTAAGACGTCTGGTTTCCATCATATGTGTGCAGAGGTTTTTCCGTCATTCTCAATCTGTGTGTTTGAATCAGAAGTTCGAACAAAGCTCATCAGAACGAAAGATGGCAGTACTGGAGTGAGTTTGCTAATTATGAATGTCAGCAGTACTGGAGTGAGTTTGCTAATTATGAATGTCAGGAAGTGACATGTCATTCTACAGAAGGAATGCAATGTGTGTGTTGTAATCAGCAACATGAGTTGGCAAAGTAAAATTTGAGGGAAATTTACATCAACAACCACAACAGAGTTATTTTTTTAAATCCCTTGCAACTATTTTGCTACAGTTGTCTCCCCACGTCTCTTGATTACTTTAAGAGTAATTTTCACCTAGTTATATGTTTCTTGTATAAACTATTAGAAAATCACATGTTTTAGCTTCTATCTCATAGAACTAAATATTTTAAGAAAACTTATATCACAAAACTACGTGTTTTATAATTGATCATTTCTTGTAAAGGAAATGATCAATTCTAAAAACTATAGTTTCGTGACAAATTCTCGTAAAATCTGTAGTTTTATAAAATAAAAGCTAAGATCTATAATTTTTTTTGATAGTTTGTACGACAAACTTGTAGTTTCATAAAATTTACTTTCTTTAAAGTTCAATATAACCCGTGATGTTAAAATCCCAAATAAGTCTCGCTGTGATTTACACTCGTCTTCGCTTTGATTTATCTCCACTTGAGAAGGATACATATGAATATAGGAAGAATGGAACAGTTGCAAATTTAAGCATTTCGCTTTCATTTACATCGCATGCTTCATCACACTGATGGAGGTAGAAGTCAGAAATTGATGACGTTACCAACAATAGAGGGAGCTCCTGATTTATTTTAATAATACACGAAAAAAATTACAAAAATAATAAACCAAAAGAAAATGACAGTACACACCATCGCTGCTCAACAAAGATCGAGTTCGGTCGCCTTAATAAATAGCGATTTTAATTCTATCGCCATTTAGAATGGCGACAGTAAGTCAGTCGTAGTCATAAAGGCGCCAGTTAGGATTCACATCAGTAGTTGCCATTTAAATTAGCGATTATAATTTCTGTCGCCAACTGAAACGGTGACAGATGATTCAGTTTCTCTATCGCCATTTCAATTGGCGACAGAAAACAAAACTTAAGATAACGCGTGCGGCGGCCGCCAAATCCAGTCGCCATTTCGTCGAGCGCTCGCTCGAGAGAAGATAAGAGAAGGAGAGGAGAGGAGAGAAGAGAAGAAATGAGAGAAGAGGGAGGGGAGGAGGAAAAAGAAAAAGGTCTGCACGACATTTGAAGGTTGTTTGTTAATCTCTTTTTTTATGCTTTTTGAAACCTAGGTTAGAAAATCAAGTAATTAGATTTGTAGAGTCATAATAAGCGTGTAGATATTGGTAGAGTAGAAGTATTTTTGTAGATATGGGTAGATTAGAAAATTTTATTTATGTATGTTTAAATTAGAAATATTTATTTACGTATGTTTAATTAAATTTATAGAGTAGTAATAAGCGTGTAGATATTGGTAGATCAGAAAATTTTATTTATATATGTTTAGATTAGAAATATTTATCAACGTATGTTTAGATTATTTTTGTAGATATGAGTAGTAATATTTATATGTAAATATTTGGAGATTAATATTACTATTAGAGCTATGTTTAGAATAGTAAAATTTTTGTAGGTAGATGCAGGTTAGTAATATTCGTGTAGATATAAATTTTTGTAATCGCGGTTTAGGGTCGATCGGGTATGTTGAGAAGTAAAATTACGGGTAGTTAAAGCAATTGTGTATTGAAGTGTAGAGTAGGTTAATGTCATATGTAGGCATATTTTATCAGTTATATTTGTATGATGTTTATATTTCTATGTTATTTGCTAACCTGTTTGTTATTTGCATGGCAGGTATGGCGGGAAACGTTGCAGCTCCCGTGTGGGAGTACGAGTTGATCGACCCTGTTATAGATGCATCGCATCGTAGTCGTTTGACCACATAGGTCCTGACAGAGGGCCAGTCGGCTATTGAGCTTTCGTCCCTACGCTTGTGCACCCACATGAGGGCATGAAGGATAGACGCGCAGTGGATATCGAGGTTTGTGTAGTCATTTCAGTGTTACCATTGGATTGTACTATGATGTATATGAACTTACTATATTCTTTTTCACGTAGGTTGCGGGCCGCTGGATTGCTACCATTCGCCAGGATGGTCGAGGCCACATGCGCAGACGACGCTGATAAGTGCGGTGCCTCTCGGAGGTTCCCTTACGACAGGAGTCTACTGACGACTCTTCTCGACCGCTAGCGACCGGAGACGCATACCTTTCATCTCCCTTGCGGGGAGATGACGCCGACGCTGGAGGACGTCAGTTACCTGGCAGACCTTCCGTGCATCGGGCAGGCAGTTGTCCCCGACGACGTCAGCCAACACTGACGAGCTGAGATCCTCGCGAGGTTCGAGGGCATGCTACTCGCCGAGGTCAGTTAGGAGATGTTCACCGGAGGCCACGGCCCGACTCATGTAAGGAAACGAATCCACTTATTCAAACACACTGTGTTTACCACACTAGTCCCAGGATCAACGCTAGTGCACACAGCTTAATATTGGTACATATCACATCATACTCAATGATAATAATATTAATACTCCATTTATTGATATAGCTAAATGTATGATCTTATGACCAACTTACATTATTAAGCCACGCGGGGCTAGACTTGAAATATAAACTAAAAAATAAGCAACGAAAAATAGAAGACGTAGATGACTCATCAGTTCAACACAGGCAACTGACAAGGCTCGGACCCTAACGACTCGTATCCTCCTGGAACTCCTCCTCCAACAAAGGTGTAGACTCTTCAACTGTTGATTGTTGTTGTTGGCAAGGGTGAGTACATAGAGAACTCAACAAGTTGTGCACATAATGCAATTCTATGTAACTATATGTAAGGCTTATTCCAATGGAAAAGGCTATTATGGCTCTTTTGCAATAAGCAGCATTTATGATTAAATACAATAAATAGATTGTAAAGACGGTAAAACAAATATCTGTAATAAATAGATTCAACATTTCTCAAATAAACCAAGTTCCAAACCTAAGTCAAGTTCAACTTTCCACATAGCAATCATGTCATCCCAACCAAGTTTTCCATTTAATTAAACTAACTCTTAACTATAATTCCCGAGCATTGCTCAATATCGCGAGCACGGCTATTCGAATAGATTTACACTCTACAGAGGTTATGCACTTTACCTACACGATACAACCATACACCACAAAGGCGAGTGATTATAACAAAGCCTTTACAATGCACTACCTTAATCTGATACTACCCGCTAAAGTTTCAACACTGGTGGGTCTGAAAACTACAACCAGGGCGGCCCTCTTGCGTCTTGTGATTTACTCCATAACTCGGGAACTCACACTGCCAATGATAGTACCAAAGCTAAGACATTGCAAATTAATCAGCTAGGCTGTCCCATACCAGACATGTGGTTGAATGATTGACTCAGGTCAAAGGCTTGCAAGGTTAAGT
This sequence comes from Otatea glauca, assembly GCA_036346275.1. Classification (NCBI taxonomy): domain Eukaryota; kingdom Viridiplantae; phylum Streptophyta; class Magnoliopsida; order Poales; family Poaceae; genus Otatea; species Otatea glauca. The sequence goes on from CM070728.1 coordinate 32,034,595, forward strand.
CCTTAGGATGATCGAAGCAAGACTTCCACATACCCTCTGCCCATCGGGCCCACCTTGGCATACTCGCCCCTTGTCACTTGCCCCAATCTAAGTGATTATCACTCCAGTTGATTACCAAGCACCACATGCCATCAACAATTCAACATCGTTGCGTGACATCCATCGTCAAAACAACTCAATCTCATCGTGTGACCACACATGACACACAAATTCATATTATTGTTCCATATTCCATTAATCAAGATTAAACATCAATAATTCGAGTACATGTGATGACCTGGCATAGCTAAGCAACTATGACGATCTAACCATCCCATGTTGATTTTATTATTAACCAACTATAGTGAACCAATCTAGGGTGACAATAGATCATGGCATACAAATGACAAGGTAGGGTATAGATCAATTTGGTATAATAGCTAGTCCCAATTTAAATTGAAACAATTGTATATGTGAAATAACATGCAATAGAGTAAAACAATATAGCAATTTTATAAATATGGGTTCGACATGATCAAAGCAAAACATGCCTTGGCAAAGGTTCTGGTCTAGCTCTGGATCTTGCTCTTGAGTTGACGGATCCTCCTCCGAAGCGTCGCACAATTCAACGTCTATGCGAACCGAAGGAGAAAAGCAAATAAATACCAAAACAGAGAGCAAATGAACTCCAAAAATCAAATAAAATTCACCATTAAATAGATCTAATTTTACAAATTTTTAAAAATTTGAATCACCTCAATCGGAGCTCGTATGAGGGAGAACGGGCTCTCGGAAGATTCAAAATCCTAAAAATCAGAAAATTAGAAAATAAATTAATAAATCAAAATATTTTATAAAGAAAAATGTATTATTGCGTCGGCGTGACGTCAGTACCGAGCCGGACCAGTCGCATGCCGACACATGGTGCGGGTGTATGCACCGAGTCCACGGACCCCCTCTGGTCCACGGTGAACTCGGTTCATACCGCTTCGGTTTCCGCGCAACACGTGCTGGCACCTGATTGGTTCAAGGTTAGGCGTGATCTGGATCGTCCGATGAGGTTCGACGACCACGATCCGATCTCATCCCTAGAACGTGTGGCGAAGCCCGATGCATCAACGCGTCACGAATCTAACGGTTGGCCTCCAGATCTGACGGTTGAAAACGAGCACGGGTTCACGGCGATGGCACGGCGAAGCTTCTCACCGGCGACAAAGAAGACGATACTCGCAACGACGGTACATCAGCTCCTGACGGTGTAGTCGCGATGGTTTAGACGCGTCTTGACACGAGGAGTTCGGATCTGGAATCCACACAGTGAAGGAGGGCTCGACGACGACGTTCTTCAGCAGAAATCATGGCGGCGCAAGAAGCTAACTACGGCGAGGTCATGCGGGCTCTGCAGGGCTCCTCGGGCGTCGGCGCTTCAGGGCAGCGATGCGGCAACTAACGGGGAACCTCGGGGCGGGGTATGCGCCTTAAATAGCCCCTCTACCGACCGTAACCAACGCAGAGACTATCCCGTACGCGGCGGAGGCGTAGCGACGGCAGACTCCGAGTTCGTTATGGAGACGATGACACAGCATCGTTCGATCACCAACGTGCGGCCACGATTCACTCCCCTGCGATACGATCCTAACCACCCGTTAATGGCTCGGATTAAATCTTTCCTACGCTGCAAGATCGTGATCCAACGGCCAGCATCGCTAGGGTTTCCGATCATCTTCTCGCTCCTTCGATCGCGATCTGATGGCTCCGCTGATTCTTCTAGAGACAGGACGCCGAACTGGGCCGTGCACGCACACAGTACTTGGGCTCGGCCCAGTACTGTTCCAAGGGTTTTCACCACTTTTTTCAAATAAAATAATTCTAGGAATTAGTTTAATTAGTTTTAGGCAATAAAAATATCAGGAAAAATCCAATGAAATTCTCATAAACACTTTGAGACATTTTGAACCTAAATAAAATATTTTTGACAAAACTTTGTATTTACTTTACATATATTTAATTAGTTTTCTTAAAAGACCAAAATACTTAATTCCAAATAAATTCAAATAAATACATATAAAACCCAATAAATCCAGAATACTCAGAAAATACACACATAGTAATAAAATAATATTTATGGCAAAATTTTGGGATGTTACAACTTAGAAGTGGCTGACACAGTTCTACGTAAGTTGTGTTTTGTTATCATTTTATTTGTTCCTATCATGTTGCATAATTCGGACTTATTGGCATTTTATACTAACGAATTGTTTTTACAGCTCGAGAGGATGGCAACCGGTGCTATGAACTATGTCGTGTGACGCCACTTGGAGGCATACCTACTATGGTTCTTCGGCTGGGTCCTGTTCTGCTCTTCCCATGGAAACAGCGCCGACAGGCACACGATCTAGTATGCAAGGACGATAGCGGAGATGTGGAGTTGGACGACATCCTACAGCTGGCTTAGGGCCCGGCTGTATTGTGCACCACCTACAGGCCCTCTGCGATGGTTGTCGGCGCGTCGCCAATAACTCGATCCTCACCGGTTCCCACTTCTTCTCCTGCGGTGGTCCTTCGAGTGCTTCTAGGTTGGACCTTCGCACATCGAGTTGGGAACTTACGGGGACGTCTTGTACGGGTCAGCGGAGGACGACGTCGATCGTCCAATGATGGGAGCACTATGGTGACGTCGACGGGTTAGTATCTCGCCTCTGTCGTATGTTAAGTACAGTTCATCCTAGTGTTTACTATCGTAACGTCAACTACTACTTGTGCAGCCCACGTTCACGACAGTTATGTCGCACACGTCATACCCCGAGTATGTCGTGATGTTCAACCAGCTGACGGACAATCGTGTGATCTGAAGGCCATACCTACCGGAGTGCGTAGCCACGCGAGCACCCTCTGGCCTCTCTGTGCAGTGCACCCGTGACACCGCCTTCTGGCTCACCCGTCGTTACCTGGTGTTCGACGTGTTCGTGGAGACGTACACAGTTCACCGGGTGATGCGCCAGTTCGGACTTTGCTAGGTTTTCCCGGTCCCCACGAGTGTCGTCGTACCACCACACGTCCACTCATGAGTTTTCTATTCCGCCTTCTTCGCATTGCTTATATGTTTCTTCAATGAGCTAATGATGTGCATATGTTACTTAATTTTATAGGCAAAACAAGGAAGGGTCTCGCAGGGCGTGCAGATTGGACACATCGCATGCAGACTCACGTTCAGCAGTGGTCCCATGCGTTAGAGGACGTCCATCAGGAGGCCGCCCCTTACGACCACGGCAAGTACGACGAATACATTCTGTGGTACGCTACACGGACACGCGTTAGAGTTATCCGTGTCGTGGAGGACCCTCCTAGGAATGTGGCTACCACGGTGGACACGTACCCAATGCAGTCGGACTCGGATAATCGACTAGAGGGGGGTGAATAGGAGGTTTCTAAATTTTTTGATTCTAAACACAAATAACTAAAACACTAAACAATAATTGCGATCTCCTTCAACTTTGCAACTAAGTTCTCTAGTAGATATCAAGTACTCAAGCAATTTAAGTATGAATCAAGTAGAAAGCTAAGCACAAATAATGTACTTGAAAAGCTAGAAGATTTAATCAAACACTAGAAGAGTAAATGCAAATCACAAAAGATAGCAAGAGACAAGATTTTTGACCTGTGGTCTCGGAGACTTGCCGTTCTCCCCTACTCCACGTTGAGGTGACTTGAACAACTTCAAGCCGGCTCTACCCGCTTGAGCCTTCCTCGATCACTAAGGTAGTTCTTCCCCACTCCAGTAGGCGAACTCCGGCCTTCACAACTTGCCGAGGCTTCTCACAATCTTCGTTGAGAAGCTCACCGCGCACGATCGCCTCCAAGCCGTCTAGGAGGCGGCAACCTCCAAGAGTAATAAGCCTTGACGCTTGCTCGAAGTCAGATTGCGTATCTAAAGGCTCAAGCACTAAATGCAACACTCAAATTTTCTCCTCACACTCTCAAATGAGAATTGAATGTGCTAAGGAGAGGCGAAGACTTGCTAAAGCTCAAATATCATCAATGAGAACCAAGAGAGCCTCTAGAGATTAGGTGGGGGTGTATTTATAGCCCTCATTAACTTTTCTAGCCGTTGGAGCTCGAATTGAGCTAAAGTCAAAATTTCCAGTGCTACCGCCCATGTAGGATCGGTAGCACCAGGCTCCTACCCAACAGTTAGAATAGTGCATTAAATGCACTGCCAGAGCTCGTTGTGCAGAGGGTCCGGTGCTACCACCCAACTAGGATCGGTAGCACCAGGCCTTTTTTATTTTTATTATGGCAGAGAGAGCTTCTCTGAAATTATAGCACCGGGCTAAGGGGCGGTGCTACCGCTCACCCGGTAGCACTGTGCTACCATGGGCGGTAGCACCGGACTGCCCAATTGCCAATGAAAACATGCTCTCTGGAATTTTTGCACCGCACCGAAGGGTCGGTGCTATCACTCGCCCCGTAGCACCGGGCTACCATGGGCGGTAGCACCGCCCTGTCTGGTCCCCGAAAACACCCTTCTCGGGTTTTTACATACCGCTCCTGGGGTCAGTGCTACCGCTCCCCCGGTAGCACCGGGATAACATGGCCGGTAGCACCGGGCTTCCATGAAGCACAAAAGGAGGCTCTCTGGAATTTTCACATCGCGCATATGGCCGGTGCTACCGCTTATCCGGTAGCACCACGCTACCATGGGTGGTAGCATCGGACTTCCAGAAACTTTATTTTTATCTTCATAGATTTTTCAATAAGACTTTAATCTTGACACAATTCATGATCTTGAGTATTTAATTTGAGCCTTTAGAACTTAAATGACATTAAGCGAACGTCAAGAACCCTCTTAATAGTACGGTCCTAATTCTACCAATCCGATCTTTTCTCCAAACTCCGAGATTGATAAAAGCTATGAAAAAGTCCTTAAATGATTATACCTTGGCCATTTGTCTCGACGTGTTGATCTTCTCTTCATCAACTTCATGCTTTCATAATCATCGAAACTTGGACCAACCTATTCTCAAAAGCTCATATTGAAAATGTTAGTCTTTTAACTGTAATTGTCATTAATTACCAAAACCACATAAAATTGGGGGCCTAGATGCTTTCAATCTTCCCCTTTTTGGTAATTGATGACAACTCACATGAAAGAATTTTGATTTGAGATTGATCTTTGAGTATTAAAAAAAATTGTAAACTCAAAGATTTTTGATTTATCATTTAACCAACAATGTTTGATTGAAAGGCTCCCCCTAAATATGTGCATATATATGAAGAATGAAGATTTGCACATATGAGGAAGAATGAAAATTAAACATTTGGACAGAGTTTCGTTTAAATATTTGAATCCATGGATGAATAAACAGAATATATGACATAAACATTTAAGCATTTAGCATATCCAAAAGAATTTTAACATCCACGGCATTCAACACATCCAAAAGATCAACCACAAGTATAGTTACATATATATCAAGTAAAAGCATAAGATAGTCTTCGGCGTTCTTCGGCGTCTTCTTCATATTTCTCCCCCTTTGGCATCAAGTACCAAAAATGGAGAGGATCTCTGATGAGCTCAAGAAGATGGAGGATGAGGGGGGGGAGTAGGCGGAGATGAGCGAGATCCAAAACGTTGAAAAGAGATAGGCACATGCTGAGAGCGAAACTCCTGAAATGATGAGCGAAGCTCGGAAATAGATGAATCAATAGAGTTCACTCGCCCTTTGACCTCCTCAACAATCTGCCTGGTCTGAGTCTGATACTCATCCACTCGAGAAATGCTGCTCATCATGTCAGATCTAATACTCGCTAGACTGCTCATCATATCATTCTCAAGGCTGTCAAAGAACTGATCATGAGAAGCCTGCTGAGATGATGGAGGGGCTCTGCAAAGAATCTGGAATCTCCGCGGTCCGGATCGCTGGAAGAGGATCGACTCGCTGATCGATAGCCTGAGGAGCTGCCTCACGGGGCCGATATGGCTTATGAGCTCCGCCACATCCTCCTTGATATCCAGTCAATCTCTTGATGATCATCATTATGTATGGATCAAAATAAATTCTTTTACGTCTATCGCTAGCAGACGAGGCCATCTCTCTGATCATGAAGTCCACGACATCAAACTTGTGCTTGTACATGACTTTATTCATGATATTCCATGCATATCCTCTGATTTCATCAAGATTTCCGCTCTTTGGATGGACGGTAACCCTGATGATCTTGTTAATGAGGCTCGATGAGGGAAGGAGGTGCGCCATTTTACCTGGACGCTTGATCGAAGCAGCCGAATCATAGAACTCAAACTTCCTGTCAAGAGATAGAACTCTATCACTGTGGATCTTAGGATACCCACTATGAAAAATCCCCCATGCCTCCTCTATCTCATTCATGGTGACTGTGTGCATTGCGGCATCTATCGTCCAGGTGGCTGTATCAAAAGACTCGGATACATACAAGGTAGCATAAAATTTCTTGACCATGTCTTCGTTGTAATCACACATTCTACTCACAAAGGCTGACATGCCTGCACCATGAAATAATTCTGGAACTCCCACAAACAGAGGAATCTTTCTAATGTGCTCCCAGTTGATCCATTTATGATCAGTAAATTCCTTATTCTTGTAGATCTCATAATATACTTTTTGCTGAAACATAGTTCTGAATCTATCCTTAGTGGCACTTCATGGCAACAAATACTGATTTGCATGTCTTAAGGAGAAGTGTCACCTTTGATTGTTTTTGGATCAGCAGAAGGATCAAAATCATCAAAGTTTTCTTCTTCTGACCCTTCTTCACTTTGAGCCTCATCGACTTCCATTGAATCACTTGCCTCTTCATTTTTGGTTTCTGATGCGGCTTGTTTTCCCTTTAATTGCTTTGAACTATCACTAGCATCTTGCTTGCTTTTCTTTTTGGCTTGTTGAAATCTAGTTGCAATGGGCACATCGTCTTCGCTATCACTCATATGAGGAGGAGGGCGACCTCGATTCGTTGCCACCTTTTTGTAAGAGCCACTACCTTTGGTTTTTGGCATGGTTGCTGGATTCAATTCATGAGATTGAGAGGTTCAAGGATATATGCCCTAGAGATGAAACATATTGAAATAAGATGAATTGAGTAAGGTTTTGTCAGTAATCCTGGTGCTACTGCCCATGCTAGTCCGGTAGCACCGGGCTTAAAGCGGTGCTACCGCTCAGAGGCTGGTAGCACCGGCCGCACGGGGTTCAAGCCCTAGATTAATGAAATTTGCGATTTTGAGCAGTTTGATCCATGGAATTGCATGTAATGACATTGAATGTCACTATATTACTCAATCCAATCACAAACATCATAAAAAACACACAAATTTTTACCACATTTCAAAACAACCCTAAAAAGCTATAAAATGGAACCTAGGGCATGAGAAATCCAAAAATTTCGAGAAAGAATTGGTACCTTGGAGAGAGGATCAAGTGGGGAGCAAAAAGATTAAGAGAAATCTTGAATTCACCGCAAGATTCTTGAAGTATTTGAGTGAGGAATAAAGAGAAGAAAAAAAGGAGAGAGAAAAGTCTGTTGCGGTTTAAGGAAGAGGGAGGAGGCGGTAGCACCGCACCTGACTTAACCCTCACAGCCCGACTTATCCGGTGCTACCGCAATTTGGCCAGTAGTATCGGTCTCCGGTGCTACTGCCCATGTATAGGCGGTGCTACCGGACCTGACAGCCTGACACGCTGAATTATCATCCAAAAGTGCCAAATGAGTTGAAATAGCTCATATGATTCCAAATTTTGATTAAAAACATATATGAACATCCCAACCTTATATACCAATCGAGAATTTTACTTTACAAGGAGTTTTTGCGTTAGATAGATTCCTTTTTGCCCCAAAACATTTTCCTCGGGACAAAAACACTTAAATAGCAAAAGTGAAGTTCATTTGCATGTATGAGTTTAAAAGTACCTTTTGGTAGACTAGAAACTAAGTTATTCTAGTTCCAAAGGTGAAAACTCACAAAGTGCATTTGGTTGATCAAAATTGACCAAGTTTTGATTTAAGGAAATTTTGATGAAAACAAGGATTTGTCAACAGATTGAAAAAGAGGATTTCAAGGGAAATACTTTAAGTATTTTGACCTAATAGGATTCAGGATCACTTTTGAAAGAATAATGGCACTTATTTTGATATTTTTATATTTTAGGGATGTAGTATATATACAAGAGATATAAAACTCCTCCTTAATGTGTTGTTCATCTAGACAAACCAAAACTAGAATAAAATTCAATGAAACACCAAATTTTAAGAAATCAAATAAGGTGCAAACATTTAAATCACATTTGATATATCTATGATATTTAACTAATTCCTCAATTTACAAAAACAAGTTTCATCTAAGGACTTGGTGAGGATATCCGCTAATTAGTCTTCGGTTCTAATATGACTAATCACAATATCTCCTTTGCTAACATGATCTCTTAAGAAATGATGACAAATATCTATATGCTTGGTTCTTGAGTGTTGGACTGGGTTATTGGCTATTTTAACGGCACTTTCATTATCACACAAAAGAGGCACATTTTTGAATTCTATTCCATAGTCTATTAAAGTTTGCCTCATCCACAACAATTGGGCACAACAACTATCGGCGGAGATGTATTCATCTTCGGCGGTGGATAGAGCCACATAATTTTGTTTCTTGGAGAACCATGAGACTAGGGACATACCTAGCAATTGGCAATTCCTGGAGGTGCTCTTTCTATCTACTTTGCAACCCGCATAATCCAATTCTGAATCCAATTAAATCAAATTTAGCACCTTTAGGATACCATAATCCTATATTTGAGGAATGCTTTAAATATCTTAGAATTCTCTTAACATCTACTAAATGGCACTCTTTAGGAGATGCTTGAAAATGAGCACACAGGCAAACACTAAACATGATATCATGACTAGATGCGGTAAGATAAAGTAAACTACCAATTATAGAACGATAAAGCTTTAAATCTACCGATTTACCTCCCTCATTGAGATCAAGATGCCCGTTTGATGCCATTGGAGTCTTGATGGGCTTTGCATCCTCAATGCCAAACCTTTTGAGTAGATCATTTATGTACTTGGCTTGGTTCATGAATGTTCCATTCTTGAGTTGATTGATTTGAAGTACAAGAAACAAACTCAATTCTCAAATCATTGACATTTCAAATTCCCTAGACATCATATTACCAAATTATTTGCAAAAATATTCATTAGTAGAACTAAATATGATATCATCAACATAAAGTTCACAAACAAAGAATTCTTCATCTATTATTTTTGTAAAGAGTGTTGTGTCAACCTTCCCAATTTTGAATCCTTTAGATATTAGAAAATCTCTAATTCGCTCATACCATGCTCTAGGAGCTTGTTTAAGACCGTATAGCGCCTTAGAGAATTTGTAAATATGGTTTCGGTGTTTAGGACTTTCAAAGCCAGGAGGTTGTTCAACAAATACTAATTCGGATATTTGTCCATTTAAGAATACGCTCTTTACATCCATTTCAAATAATTTAATATCAAAGCAAGATGCAAATGCAAGCAAGATTCGAATAACTTCTAATCTAGCTACTGGTGCAAAGGTATAACCAAAATCTAGTCTTTCGATTTGTGAGAAACCTTGTGCCACTAGTCTTGCCTTATTTCTTACCACAATACCGTTCTCATCTTGCTTGTTTCGAAATACCCATTTGGTGCCAATGACATTGTGATCCTTGGGTCTTTCGACTAGCGTCCATACATCATTACGAGCGAAGTTGTTGAGCTCTTCATGCATTGAGTTCATCCAATCCGGGTCATCTCGAGCTTCATCTATATGAGTAGGTTCAAAAGAGGACACAAAAGAATAATGTTCACAAAAAGAAGCGACACGAGATCGAGTTTGAACACCCTTACTAACGTCATCCAATATTTGATCTATTGGATGATTTTTGGAGAGTCCATGATGAATTATTTGAGGTGGAGGTTGAGCTTGTTGATCATTCTCCTTCCCATTGACATCTATGGGTTGAGCTTGAGTTGACGTTGCGGAAGTAGATGGTTCAACTTGAGTGGATGAAGGTTGATCATTTTTATCCTCCTTTGCTTTGATGTCTCCGAGCGTCATGTTCATCATTACTTCTCTTAGTACTTCATCACCTACATCATCCAAATTTTCTTGCTCTTTTTGAGAGCCATTAGTTTCATCAAATTCGACATCACAAGTTTCTTCAACAAAACCTTTATTTTTGTTAAAAACGCAAAATGCTTTACTATTTGAGGAATAGCCAAGCAAGAAACCTTCATCACAACGACTTTGAAATTTTGAAAGTCGAACACCCTTTTTTAAAATATAGCATTTGCAACCAAAAACTTGAAAATAAGAAATGTTCAGTCTTCTTCCAATAAGAAGCTCATAAGAGGTCTTTTTTCAAAAGACGATACAAATAAAGCCTATTTGTTGCATGGCAAGTGGTATTAATGGCTTTCGCCCAAAAACTATCGGAAGTGCCATATTCATCAAGCATAGTTCTTGCCATTTCAATTAGTGTTCGATTTTTCCGTTCTACAACTCCATTTTGCTCCGGAGTGTAGGTGGCGGAAAGCTCGTGCTTTATTCCAAGTTCATCACAATAATCTTCAATTCTTGTATTTTTGAACTCGGTACCATTGTCACTACGAATTTTCTTGATTTTGAAATCAAATTCATTTTGAGCCCTTTTCGCAAAACTTTTAAAGATACCAGAGGTTTCAGATTTATCATCTAAAAAGAATACCCATGTATACCTTGAATAGTCATCAACAATAACTAAACAATATGAATTTCCTCCAATGCTCTTATAGGTTGTCGGGCTAAACAAATCCATATGTAAGAGCTCTAATGGTCTAGATGTGGACATGATGCTCTTTGAGGGATGAGAATTAGCCACTTGCTTGCCGGCTTGACAAGCACTACAAAGTCTATTTTTTTCAAACTTCACATCTTTCAAGCCCACAACTAAATCATTTTTAAAAAGCTTTTTGAGTTGAATCATCCCAACATGAGCTAGTCTTCTATGTCATAACCATCCTAAAGATGTTTTTGCAATTAAACATGTTTGAAGACATGACTCATTTGAGGTAAAGTCAACTAAATATAAATTTCCAAATCTAAAACCTTTGAATATCATTGAGTTATCATTTTCTTTAGAAATCACTACTCCATTTTTAGAAAACATGCAAGTAAGACCAAGATCACAAATTTGAGCAACGGATAGCAAATTAAAGTTCAAAGTTTCTACTAAAGAGACAATTGAAATAGAAAGGTCATTTGAGATAGCGATTTTACCTATTCCTAATACCTTTCCTTTACTATTGTCTCCAAATGTGATCTTGTCATGTTGCCCATTTCCCGATTCAAATGTAGTGAACATTTTCTGGTCATCGGTCATGTGTTGAGGGCATCCACTATCCAACACCCAATGCCATCTGCCGGTCTTGTAGTTCACCTACAAAGAAAATCAATCCTTTTTAGGTACCCAAATTTTTTTGGGTCCTTGGAGGTTAGTAACCAAGGCTTTGGGCACCCAAATGGCATTCTTTCTACGGCCAAGTATAGGAGTGTCAACAAACTTAGCAATAATTTTACCAAAGCTATCTTTCTTAAGCACATAGCATGAATCATAAACATTATTCTTGGGTGCCTTGCCTAAGGGACAATCATTTACTAAATGTCCTACATCATGACATTTATAACAAATCTTCCCATTTGATTTAACAAACCGAGGAGCTTTGTTACTTATTTTCTTGCCCTTCTTAGGAATGTACCCAAGACCTTATTTATTGTAAGAACATCTTTGACTATTTAAAATTTTGTTAAGAGTGTCCTTACCCTTAAAGCATCTATCTAAACTTTTGCTAAGTTTATCCACTTGTTCTTTAAGTTCATTATTTTCTACCATTAAATTTGCATGGCAAGAATTTAAGCTAGCATATGAAGTTGAAGGCATATTAAGCAAATCATCACAAGAAGTAGATATGCTAGTTTTTGATATACAACATGAATCAATTTCTACGCTAGGCATATCATTCATAACATTGCAACTAATGCCAACATCATTTTGAGGCTTTGAATGTCTCTCGACAAGAAGAGTCTCATGAGCTTCCTTTAGCTCCTCATAAGAACCTTTGAGAGAAAGATATTCTTTTCTCAAATCTTTATGTTTAGACTTTTCTTTTCCGAGGTACTCATTCAAGTCCTCAAGCATGTCATGAGCTCATCATAAGAGGGTTCATAATCATCATTTGATTTTACCTTAAAATCTCCTTTTGCCATGAGACACAAAAGTGTGACGAATGATGAGGAGGCCTCCTTAATAGCGATGCCGGCGAGACCCTTCTTCTTTGAAGGTGTATCATCCTCAGAAGAGTCGGAGTCCGAATATTCTTCTTCGGAATTCCACTCTCCAATGTGAGCCTCGCCTTTTCCATCTTTATTAAGCTTCTTGAAGAGCTTCTTCTTTCCATGAAAGAACTTCTTCATGGGCGACTTGTTCTTGTCGTCCTTTTTCTTGGGGCATTTAGAAGCAATATGTCCTTTCTCATCACATTCATAGCACCATATATTTGCATATCGGTTGGTGCTTGAGTAATGTCCCTTCTTGAATTTTTGAGGAGCACTTGTGCTTGAGTGCCTTTTCATGAATCTCCTCATTCTTTTTACAAGGAGGGCCATTTCTTCCTCGGTGTCTTCATCATCGTCGGAGTCGTCAAGCGCCTCATCGCTTGACTCCGCTTTCGCCTTGAAGGTGATATTCTTCTTCTTTGAAGAGCTTTGCTACAAGAGTTCTTCCTTGTCCTTCTTGTAGAGCTCATTTGTAATGAGATTTCCAAGAAGTCCCGTTGGCGTCATCCTTGGCAACTCCGGTGAGTTGAGAAACAACGTCACTAAAGTCTCATATTTGTCCGGAAGAGCCCTAAGCATCTTACGAATAATATCGAAATCGGTTAGTGACGCCCCAAGGCCCTTGAGCTCATTTACTATGTTGTTCAACCGTGAATACATTTCATTTATGTTTTCATGGGGCAACATAATAAAACTCTCATATTTGATCCGAAGTATATGCAATTTGTCTTCTTTGACCGAGGATGTCCCCTCATGAATTTCTGAGAGGGTTGTCCAAATCTCATGAGCGGTTTCAAGGTTTCTCACTCGATTGAACTCATCCACGTTCAAAGCACCAAAGACAGCGTTCATAGCTTGAGCGTTGAGATGAGTGTTTCACTCTTCTTGTTCTATTGTGAGTGTGGGATTAACTCCCGGAGCGAAACCCTCAACTACAATTCTCCATATGCTTGGGCTCATGGCCTTTAGATAAACGGTCGTGCGAATTTTCCAATAAGCGTAATTTGTTCCATCGAAAAATGGTGTCTTGCCTATTGACACCCCATCGCTAGCCATCCTTACTCTCTAGGTGGTAAAGCCCTAAAAGAGAGTCCGAGCTTTGATACCACTTGTAGGATTAAGGATAACCGACTAGAGGGGGGTGAATAGGAGGTTTCTAAATTTTTCGATTCTAAACACAAATAATTAAAACACTAAACAAGAATTGCGATCTCCTTCAACTTTGCAACTAAGTTCTCTAGTAGATATCAAGTACTCTAGCAATTTAAGTATGAATCAAGTAGAAAGCTAAGCACAAATAATGTACTTGAAAAGCAAGAAGATTTAATCAAACACTAGAAGAGTAAATGCAAATCACAAAAGATAGCAAGAGACAAGATTTTTGACCTGTGGTCTCGGAGACTTGCCGGTCTCCCCTACTCCACGTTGAAGTGACTTGAACAACTTCAAGCCGACTCCACCCGCTTGAGCCTTCCTCGATCACTAAGGTAGTTCTTCCCCTCTCCGGGTAGGCGAACTCCGACCTTCACAACTTGCCGGGGCTTCTCACAATTTCCGTTGAGAAGCTCACCGCGCACGATCGCCTCCAAGCCGTCTAGGAGGCGGCAACCTCCAAGAGTAATAAGCCTTGACACTTGCTCGAAGTCTGATTGAGTGTCTAAAGGCCCAAACACTAAATGCAACACTCAACTTTTCTCCTCACACTCTCAAATGAGAATTGAATGCATAAGGAAGGCGAAGACTTGCTAGAGCTCAAATATCATCAATGAGAACCAAGAGAGCCTCTAGAGATCAGGTGGGGTGTATTTATAGCCCATACCAACTTTTCTAGCCGTTGGAGCTCGAATTGAGCTGAAGTCAGAATTCCCAGTGCTACCGCCCATGTAGGACCGTTAGCACTGGGCTCCAGTCCAACGGTTGAACAGTGCATTAAATGCAATGCTAGAGCCCGTTGTGCAGAGGGTCCAGTGCTACCGCCCAACTAGGACCGGTAGCACCGGGCCCTTTTTATTTTTGTTCTGCCAAAGAGAGCTTCTTTGGAATTATAGCACCAGGCTGAGGGGCCAGTGCTACCGCTCGTCCGGTAACACCGCGCTACCTTGGGCGGTAGCACCGGACCGCCCAATTGACTAAGAAAATATGCTCTCTAGAATTTTTGCACCGCACCGAAGGGCCGGTGCTAGTGCTCGCCCGGTAGCACCGGGCTACCATGGGCGGTAGCACCGCCCTGCCTAGTCCCCGAAAACACCCTTCTTGGGTTTTCACACACCGCTCCTGGGGCTGGTGCTACCGCTCCCCCGTTAGCACCGAGATAACATGGCCAGTAGCACCAGGCTTCCATGAAGCACAAAAGGGGGCTCTCTGGAATTTTCACACTGCCCATATAGCAGCGATAGCACCGGACTTCCAGAAACTTTATTTTTATCTTCATAGATTTTTCAATGAGACTTTAATCTTGACACAATGCATGATCTTGTGTATTTAATTTGAGCCTTTAGAACTTAAATGACATTAAGCGAACGTCAAGACCCCTCTTAATAGTACGGCCCTAATTCTAGAAATCCGATCTTTTCTCCAAACTCCGAGATCGGTAAAAGCTATGAAAAAGTCCTTAAATGATTATACCTTGGCCATTTGTCTCAACGTGTTGATTTTCTCTTCATCAACTTTATGTTTTCATAATCATCGAAACTTGGACCAACCTATTCTCAAAAGCTCATATTGAAAATATTAGTCCTTTAACTTTAATTGTCATTAATTACCAAAACCACATAAAATTGAGGGCCTAGATACTTTCACAGGAGCGCTAGAGGATAGGCGGCCCCGGACCAGCTGACATATCTGTCAGGACATGTTCAGCACCGTGGGAGGGCTGAGGCCATACGAGGGGTTGCACCGTGCAAGAACCACACAGTTTTTTTTCTTTCATAACTTATGTACTGTCTAGACATATACTTTTTGTTACTTTATAACTTTTGTTCTTTAATAACTTTCGTAACTTACTCTTCGCACACGTTTTATCGTATCGAATTGTTCCACGCTTACCAATTTGTTACTTCCTATTGCCCAATTATCTGCTCTTGCACGCTCACGAGTAGCGAACGATTGCCGATAACAATAACAATAGACTTGACTACACTGTCCCACCTGGTTTACCACATCGAACACGCTATGGTAGGGTGAATTGACCACACGAAGTCAGCAT
Organism: Otatea glauca; assembly: GCA_036346275.1. Taxonomy (NCBI): domain Eukaryota; kingdom Viridiplantae; phylum Streptophyta; class Magnoliopsida; order Poales; family Poaceae; genus Otatea; species Otatea glauca. The sequence continues at coordinate 32,050,152 of CM070728.1, forward strand.
CTATGTCAGGCTGATTGGACAACACGAACACAGTTGTTTTGTTAGGCTGATTTGATAACATGCATCCATTAGCTTTTTTAGGCCGATTGTACAACACACTGTCTGTTACTTTCTCATCCCGATTTAACAACAAGCTGCCCCGCTTTCTCATAGCGAAGTGACAACACACTACCTATTTATTTTTTAGCATGATTTCACAACACTTTGCCCACCGCTTTCTCAGACTAAAGAAAGGACACGCTGCCCCCACTCTATCAACCCTGCATGGACTACACACTGCTTATAAAAGCACCGGCCACCCATGCAGCACTTCTTCACTAGCCCAACCTCTACTCCATTGCAATGACAAACAGAGGAGGCATTTCAAGCTGTGGGAGGGGTAGACGGGTAAGACAGGGTCAGACATCACCTCATGGCCCTGAACCTTCATGGTTACGAGACCGCGACCCTTCACTCGAGGTCCATCAAATCTACGGTCTCCAAGACCACAATACCCTAGCCCAGATCTTCCTATTAGAACAAGGGGCTACAACACCCCTATAAATCCAATCCACGACGCCCTCCCACTCCGCCCCCTGAAGTGGCTGACATGCAAGCATGACCTCGACATCGTGTGCAGATTTGCAACGAGTTCAATTCCAGCCCAGGACGTCGTTTATACTAATGCCCTCTATTCATGGTAACTGCTACAACTCTTACATACTATTCGGCATATGTCTCGCTATATGACACGTACTCTTGCTTGCAGACCGCGGATTGCAAATTCACTAAATGGGTGGACCCACCATATCCCATAGATGCCCAATGTTACATCCACACATTGCTGTATCACCTCGACGAAATGCAAGAGGACCTCACAGAGGTCAAGAACGAGAACGAATAGCTCCGCAGGCAGAACTTGGAGCTCCAGACCCAGAACGACGACCTACGCCGTCAAAGGCTCAGGGAGATGAACAATGAGGAGGTTGTCCACCTCGGTAGCGACTACCACACTTACTGCTGCTGCGACAATGCCAGCTGCAGTTGTGCTTGTCACTACCGTGATCAGCAGCCCCGTCCACACCGTCTTGACAATCAACACTCCTTATGAGTGTCGTACGGTTACCCATTCGAGCCTTAACGTCCTCCACCCATAAAGCGTAGTCTATCATGCCCTTTTACAATTCCAAAAGAAGCACTTGTATCGTGGTTCCTCCATGCCGTCGCGTCATGTCTCTTTCCTCATTTTGTATGTAAGCTATGTCATTTCCTATGTCATGCTATGTACCATCCTAATATTTCAATGTCATCCTACGTACCCTAATATTTGTATATATATTTTCTCTCATCGTTTTCTACATCCTGCTTTATTATTTTGTTCCGTATGAGAGCCATGTAGCCCCTACATTCGTTATGTTTCTACCAACAGTAATCATCATTGTTCCAAAATTTTCCTTATCATTTAAAACCTATGCCGCGCTGCCCTATTTTCAGTTCGAAAAAACGAACACGCTGCCAGTCAGAATGGCGACAGTGGCCTACTTCTATAAAGTTTCTTTTTGGCTTATTATTTTTGTAATTTTTTATTTCTCATGTATTATTGTACAAAAAAATTCTAGTCTCGCTCAATGTCACCATATTGTCTGGCGACATATTTATGCTGCTATTTTGAAAAAAGACAGAGTTTTATCACTATTTCAAGTGGCGATAGAGTTCTATTACGAATTGAAATGGCGACAGAACTCTGTCGCTTTTTAAAATAGCGACAGAAAGCCTATGTGGCGTCCACATCATTAAATCGCCATTCTGAATAGCGATAGAACTCTGTCTCTATTCAGAACGACGATAACCTACTTCTGTTATTTTTTCGACTTATTATTTTTGTAATTTGTAATTTTTAGTGTATTATTTAAAAAAATCGAGAGCTCCTTATCGGTTTCAACAAGTTGTGCTTTACAAAATTGCTGGAATATAATCAAGAAAGGCTTGTTTTCATTCTCATTCTTCTTCGGTAAGTACATTCGCACAATTGGTGTTTACTAATTTTTTTTACCTATTCTTTTAGACATCGATACGATCTTACGTCTCTTTGACTATCTTTTTTCTAATTATATGTTAAAAAGTAATGAAAAAATATAATGATATAGAAGTACTTTTGATGACAAATCTAATAATATAATTTTCATGTGAAAAATCTAAATACTTTTATGTTTTTTTGTAATTTTAGTTTTAAAAGGTAAACTACACACATCCTAAAACAGAAGTAAAAAAAGAACAAAGTAATATATTTTAATATAGTTCTAGTAAAATAAAAAAAACAGATCAGGAATAACTTTTCATTTTCTTACTTCCCTAATAATAAATGTGGATCTTTTGTCCTAGCCAAAAAAATAAGGGGATCTCACGTCAGATAAGTACAATGCAACATTGTTCCCAAATTACCAATATGGATATTGAGTCAAGTACAATCAAGGTTACAAATCCTGGCCATATTTCGTGAAATCTTGAATTTCGGTCAGGGAAAAGTTTCTAAACCCCGACCGAATAAAAAAACTTAAAAAAAAATTAAAGTGCTACAGTATTTTCAGAAAAAAAAATCGGCAAGATATCTCACCAAAAAATCTCCGGTTTTTTTTTTACCGAAATTTGACTTTTTTTGACCGGATTTGGCCCAATAACCCTTAAAAAAGTATCTTCCATGAAAATTTGTTGAAAAACCGAATATTTTTTAGACGTTTTATAATTTTGACAGGAGATCATGCTATAAAAAATATATAGTACTATCTTCAGGAGTGAAGGATCATACAGAAAATTTTCAAAATAATTGAACTTCATTTGTTATTTTAAAAAAATCAAAAATTAAATAAATATAACTAAGACAATAACCTTGTCAGAGTTTTATAAATTTGCTCGAGTGTGATCATGATCCAAAAATTTTATGAAAGCTTAAGCATTGCCTCAGAACCTTTCTCTAAAATTTTCAAAAAATTTAATTTTTTTTTGTTTACTCAATCAAATCTACGGATGCATTGAACTTCATTTGTTATCTTTTAAAAATCAAAAACACAAATGTACAGTACCATTGTAAAATTTTATAAATTCACTTGAGTGTTATCATGATCCCAAATTTTTATGAGCTTAATCATTAACTCAGCACCCTTCTCTAAAAGTTTGAAAAATTCTAACCCTTTTTTTATTACTCAATCAAATCTATTTATTGATTATCAGGCTTTTATCAAGATAATAACACTGTCACAATTTTTTTTTTAAATCCTTAGGCTTCATATTCATATGAAAGTAATGCTTCAAGACCATCCACAAAAATTTTCAAAAATATATAATGTGTTTTGAACCATTTTTCATTCGGTTGAATTGAAATTTGACATTCAACCTTCCGTAGCACTGTCCTAACTTTTTAAAATTCCTCAGACTTCATCATCATCTGATAATTTTATGAGAACATTATTGATGCACCAAGACCATCCAACAAAATTTTCAAAATATTCTAACGTTGTTTACACCATTTTTCATTCGGTTGAAATTTTATCAATCAACCATTTATCAGGATAGCAACACTATCAGAACTTTTAAAAATTCCTCAGACTTGATAATCATCTGAAATTTTTACAGGAACATTAGTAATGTGTAAGGACCATCCACAAAAAATATCAAAAAAATTTAACATGATTTCGACAATTTTTTGCTCGGTTGAATTTCGCCGAGATTTTTCAGCCGAATTTCGGTTGAAAAATTCCAGATTTCAAATTTTCTTTTTGAATTTTGACCGGATTTTGTCCGACGTTCCAAGATTTCACCAAAAATTTGGATTTCGCCCACCTCTGAGATGTGAACCGAAAACGAAATTTGAAACTCTGCGTACAAAACAACTACAAACATTGAAGTTACAATGGAAGGCCAAAAGTGTATCCAAGTATGAAGATCACAAATCAATCTACAAAGAGAACATGCTGATGGTAATCTGTTCAGCACCAGTTATGTGCTTTCGAAGCCAAATATTCGGAAAACACCTGCAAAAGGCACTAAAGGGTAAGAGCCTGATTTGATTTAAGCTTTTTGGTCATAAGTACCACTTCCAATCCATTTTTATGCCACTTTCCCTTTTATAATGTTACGAACTGAAATTACTGCATCTCAAGTTAACAAAATTGGTTGTGGTAGCAAGTAAAGCTAGACATTTATTTCATTCGACCAAAACTAAAAATAGTAGATTGCAGCAGCCATACCTTCATCAGCCTGGTATTTGTTCTTGTCATCTCCTGCATAAGCCAGCAGGTTATACTTAGGGTTCCAATCAACACTATTCATAGCTGCCTTACATGGAATCTGATGAATCGATCGTCCAGTCTGAACATTGGCCTGAAGGCAGGACAGACATAAAAGAATTATTCTTGACAACAGTAATTCTCAGGTCATAAAGAAATTACACTGTTGCGGCCACTCACAATGTCAATGAAAGGATCTTCACTGGCATATGCAATAAATTCTCCAGTATGATTGAAGCTAACTGTTCTTACAGGCCACCTAAAAAAACAAAGAAATTGGCAGACATTTCTAAGCTTCCCAAAACTGAAAGTATGGTTACCTGGATTATACTTAGATTAACATTTGAATGATTGTTTTCAATATATAGAGTAGTTTCAATCAGAAAAGTAGCTAAACCTGAATTTAGTCCACGTATTTACGTCACAGCTATTTTTAATATGTTTGGAGAAAAAAGTTCAGGTTATAAGATTAGTCAAACTGAAAGCCCCTTATGCTTAACACTATGAGCATTTTTAATATCATATTTTTGTTAAAAGTTACTAATATAAGAATATAGTGAAAAACACCCCCAAAGATTACACGATTCCCTTAGTTTCTTTCCCTCATCTTTGTCCTTTCCCCCTTGATCCTGGAAGTCCATACTGTCATCAGGACTTTAGAAGTGATGGGCAACATCAAAGCTGATGCCCACATTATTCAGCAATTTCAATTTATTGACATGCTCTTTGGACTATGGAAAACATCCTGCCACTTCCAGGGCAAACTCACAAGACACAAGTCCTGACACAATGGTCCAAATTAATATTAATGACAACTGCAAACTTAGGTTGATTCAAATAAAATCATTTGAAATCATTGCTACAACACCATAGTACCATACATAGTAAAGAACACAGGCTAGAGGAAAATATACTCAAGTTTTGTGAAGGTTCTAATGCATAGCAACTCTTTGACATTCCAAAGACTGACAAGTGAATCCGCACTTCCAACAGCAAAATACCTGGCATCAATACATTCTGTAAGTGTTATCACCAAAATAATTAAACTCTCCCTGAATATTCAGACCCAGAGGAAACAAGGCAATTGACAGATAATTGTGTAAAAAAATCTGCTATAACTACACTAATGCATGAATTTATTTGCCTATCCTTGAGGGCCAGAACTTGGTACTTTTCCACATAATTAGTCTATTGAGACTCACAGTTTACAGAAGTTTCATACAAAAAAAGGGAATGAAGTTCATGCATTGTGTAGCAGAGATAATAATCTTGGTCAGGTGGAAAACTAATTCGCCCCTTCTCTACATAAACTCTGAATTCAGTATCCTAGGTATTTATAGGCCTGGCAATCTTATCCTTTAAAACTCACATATGGGTAGGTAATACTAGGTATTCATTCACTCAAAGAGTCAACGGTAGCTAGGGTAGAATTTCCTTTTGATCTAAAGATGAAGTTATGATACAATTTCAGTAGCTCTCAATATTCTAATAGCCAGAATATCAGTTTAAAAGTTTCACTTGTGCCTATAGTACCCTGAAATAAGAAGTTACTAACCATAGCACAAATGTAAGCATGTGTTTAAAGCATTTCTAGAGTTAAGAGTTAAATCAAACAGTAGACTACAGTGTAAAAAATGCAAGGGATCATCTAGATCCAGAGAATGAAGAAACTGAAAAATTAAAGCATTTCACCTATCAAGGGGATCCATTGCAATGCAATAGCAGCCTGCTGTGTGAGCATTCAATTTGCAGACTACATCAGGGGAAAAAGGATAGCCAAGCACCTCAACATATCCTACATAAAACAACACACCATGTGGCAGCAGTAGCATTAACTAATGTGATGTTAATACATGAAATCTGACATCTAGGCTCTTGTTTCTTTTTTTCAGAAATCAGAATTGATAAGAGCTTAGTGACGCATAATTAAGGCAAGAGAAGGCATCACAATATCTTACCAAGCCCAGTAGTGATGAAGAATAAATCTCCAGTTTTATTCCATGCAATCTCATTGATCTGAGGAATAAACCAATAATTTACTTCAGAAAAGACTAATGACATTAAGCAATAGTATGCAAACTAGGAAAAGTAAACAAAATTGAGAACTGCAAGAAATTGAAAATATGAAGCTTAGAAAGGTATAAACAGTCCGTTCCAAAAATTTTTGCCAAATCGGACACCTCGAATCAAAGTCGGATTCCGACACCCATGTCCAATTTCGAGTAGCATTTTCTATGTCCAAATTTTTTTGCCAAATCGGACACCCCGAATCCAAGTCGGATTCTGACCCGTGTCCGTGTCCAAGTAACACGGGGTATAAACATCAGTAATACAGTAAATTGAAATAAAGTAGGTAGATTCAACTGTATGGTAAATTCATACATCAGCATTCATTCGAAGTATCAGTGGGCAACTTTTCTGTCTCAGGCAAGCACATATACACATGCTGCTCACTACATTTCTTTTCACATACATATGTGCATGTTCATCCAAAACAACGGTTGGATCAAAACAAAGAAATGCTACAGAATATTGCATAGATCCAAACTTCATTGTGAAGTACCTCATAAGGAAACTTGTGTTTGTGAATTGCCTTTAGCTTCCGAACATCCACTATTGTCAGCTCATCCTCCTACAAATAATTAGCAGCAGCTGTTATTGTACTGTATGATTTGATTAAACTAGTAATTCATAAAGTAAACGCATATGGTGTACACTTTTAGGAACCATGCTACCTACCTTACTTGACCTTCCAAAATAGGCTTCATTTCACTGACCTTCCAAAATAGGCTTCATTTCACTAATTATTACAAACTTTACACATTGCTTCCCATGCTAAAGAACACGTCTAATTTAACACAGCAAAAACATGTAAGACTCCCACGTAATTGCTAGGCTAATTTGTATTATATGCACATCTCCAGATGCATCAGTACAAAGCTATGTTGCATGATACTGGTACAGGGTACGGCGATGCAGCATATTCCCCAAAACACCCATACAGTGATATGGCTACATATTTATATGCATTGTATAATTTGATTTGTAGCATAGTACTTAGGTTCACAAAAGATTAAATTTTCTAGCAAACTCACAATGCATAAACTGGGGAAAACAATACCCGCAGCAGAATAACGGAGCTAAACAGGTAGAAACAACACCTATATTACATTAATCTAATGTAATGGACCCATATTTTGTTATTGTATATGCACAGCAAATTCATTATTCTTATAATGTATAGCATTCTTGGAGATACCAGAGAGAATGGATTAGGCAATATAAACCTTGTTTCCAACAGCTATTTGAGTACCATCATGTTTATAAGTGATGTTGATGTTTTCTCCACTAAGTTCAACAACCTGACATTTTCCACCTGGAAGAAAACACAAAACTAGTTTAAGAAAAAGCTGGATAAAGAAATACAACTTGATGAACAGGTAGGGGTGAAAACGGGCCGTATATTTCCCACCCGATCCGGATGCAGATCTGGTCGGGACCGGATTCGGGAAGATATTTGACTATCTGGCCAGATCCGAGAAGGGATCCGGATACTCGAATCCGGATTCGGGATCGGATTCGGAGCAATCAATATCTGGGAAATACGGGATAGGATCCGGATATTCAGATTTTTTTCTATTCGGATATCCAGATTTCTCTATTAAGATATCTTACCCGTTTTCACCCCTAGGGCCATAACAAAACCCGAGCCTAACGAGTCTCCCTCATGTCCGTCCCAATCCCCCAACTCCAAATCCGATTCCCACGCGCCGCACCCAACCCGACAACCTAGGGTTCCGATGAGCTCTCCGGCGATGGCACGATGGGTGAGCAGATGGAGCTGAACAAGTACTACCATCCAGACTTCGACCCGTCGAAGATCCCGCACCGGCGGCAGCCCAAGAACCAGAAGATCAAGGCGCGCATGATGCTCCCCTTGAGCATCCACTACGGCACCTGCGACACGTACATCTACAAGGGCACCAAGTTCAACTTGCACAAAGAGGACATCATCGGCGAGGTACGCACGCACGCAACACCGCGCACCGCTTGTCGTTCATAGCTGGACTTAGTTATTTAACCCTAGCGTCACGATGGACCCTAATTGATAACATGATTGCTGAGTTGAGTTGATTTGCGCTCCGATTGGAGCAGAATCGTGCCAATTTTCCATGATGTTCGTCTGTTTAGTGCTTGTTCTGATCAAGTACTTAAGGCTTTTAGGCGTGTAGCTTGTTAGATACCTTGTTGTTATTGGTTAAAACCAAGCATTATTTCGTAGCATAGTCATAGCACAGCCTGAATCTGTGACCGATATTTTCAAATAGTCATAGCACAGCCTGAATCTGTGACCGATATTTTCATACCATGGTATAGTAGTATAGTGTTTGCCATCCTCCGACTTTGCCTTGTTGATATTTGATTGCTTATATGCTGAAAATGTGCAATTCGAAATGTGTAGTTAGAATTCTGGATTGTGATCATGTATTAGGATAATGTGAGTAATCAGTGACTGGTGTGTGTAAACTGCAAAGTGAAACAACTACATTGTGCCAGGGATAGTTCAGTTATCAGAATACAATCTGCTAGGGTCTTGGAAACTCTGTATTGCAACTAAAATAGCTACATGAATGTTTAACGCCTGAATGTTGCCTGTTGTTTAGATCTTGATTAATATTTTTCGCATAAGCTTGATCTGCATTCTGTGATAGTCCTGACTTAATATCTTGATGATGATTTAGTGCTAGTTTCGTAGGGATCCACTTAACTAATTGTTAATCTTGTTGGCACATTGGTAATCGACTTCCTTGATAAGTTTGCATGTTTAAGCATAATATTAATGATGAAGGTGAAAAATCTCAGCTTATTTTTTCAGCATATGTTACTCTATATCATTGTTGTCAAGGCGACAAGGCGAGACGAAGCACTAGCCGAGCGCCTAGACGCCTAGGCGAGGATTAGGCGACCAAAAATGGTCTAGCAATATCAGTAATACCCCTTAGGATATGTAGAATTCACGGTGTTACAAACATAGAGCAAACAGCCATGCATAGAAGATCCTAGCTTGATAACAAAAACAATGTTGTGGCTATGGGCTTGGTGGTCGGCCCAAGCAGCATGTGCCCTAACCCTAAGTCAGCTTCCACGTTGCAAGCGTCTCAGTCTCTTAGATTGCTTCGACTCCTCGCCTGCGCCGCCACCCGGTTCTCCCCCTCCCACGCTGCACGCGTTGCTCTGCTCCTCGCTAGCACCACCGCCCCTCTACTCCCCCTATCCTCTCGCGCTGCGCCACCACCCGCCGCTCCTCCTCCCGTGCCGTGTCGCCGCCCGCTGCTCCTCCCGCGACGCCGCCCCCGCCACTCCTCCCGCGCAGCGCCGTCCCCGCCGCTCCTCTCGCGCTTGCGGCTGCCTCCCCACTTCTCAACGACGCCTGCGGTGGTGAGTTGGCGCGACGCCCAAGCATGCCTAGTGACGCCTACACTCCCAGGGTGACGCCTGGAACATCCAAGCGACCGCCTTTCCCCGGCTAGGCGAGGCGACGAGCCAAGGCGGGCGACTGCCTGCTCTATGTGGTTTGATTCAACATATATTACTCTATATATGCGTGCATTATCCATATATCTTTATCCGTTTCCGACCTGAATCCGTCACGTATCCGTCCCATGTCCGTATCCCGAATAACCCGGATTTGTATCCGTATCTGGTTAGCCCGTATCTGGTTCCGAATCCAGGAAAATAATATGGGTTAGGATACGGGAAGAGCAATATCTGCCCGTATCTGACCCGTTTTCACTCCGATGAACAGGTAAACTTCCACCATCATAGAGTGTTAGGAGATTGAAAAGTAAAATGTATCATACTATGCCAAATATTACGTATAACAAAACTAATATAACACCCCAAATTTCTATAGCTGGGATTAAAAAAACAACACTAATAATAATAATTAATTAGAAGGTGAAGGGGCCTGTTGGGTTGGCTCACTAGAGCCTTGGGTATAAAAAGGGGAGGGGCTCGGTTTTCCCCTAGGGTTGCATCTCTCTCCCCAAGGGCAGCCGCCACGTTTCCCAGGACGGCGCACCTCTCCTAGGGCTTCGCCCTCTTTTCCCAAGGGCAGCACCATGGCGTTTAGGGGGTAGAGGGGAAGGAAAGGGAAAGATTGAGAAAGAAGAGAAGAGTTACCGTGTTTTCCTCATTATATCTTCATTGATGCGAGAGTAATCTTTCACTACCCTCACCTTTTCATGTAGATGAACTTTTATTCGGATTAATTCGGTAATTAGGGAGCAATTAGCCTCATAGATCATGCCAATTCTCGTTTAGGGTTGTTGGGGTTTTTTCTGGTTTCGGGTAGTTTATTTAGATATAATTCATTTTCGAGGACTTCGGGGGTAGAATAAGGAAAAGTGGTGTATTAAAGAGTTGTTGATAAGTTTTCGTTCTTTCCAACAAGATCAAGATCACTAAAATCCATAGGATAGATTGCAAGTCATGGCCTTTGGAAGTCCATTGTTCTGCATATCGTCGCTACTTGGGTGTTATTGTGGTTTTGGATGTTTTAGACCTTTATGATAATCACACTAGGTCTGCATAATAACTAGAGATTTGCATGCAATTTAATTATCCTTCCAGAGAGTGCTTAAACACTTAAATTGGTTGGATAGATTAAAAGATATGGGATTGGTAAGCTTGTTGTCGAGTGAACCATCTCGATCGGGTAGTGTCGCAGTAATTTATATATTAAATATAGTAGATGGCCGAGTTAGGGTTTTTTATTATTATGAATAATATAGATAATTGTTTAGGATTTCTATAGAGTGCAAGAACACTTAGTTGGGTTGAGCGGTTTAAAAGTTATGGCTTTGGGAAGGTGACTGTCCAAAATTTGGTCGCGGTTTGTCACAGTTATGTTAATCTACTTATTGTACCTAATAGATAGCTGAATTAAATTGTGTCTATAACTAGGGAAATCTGCCAAAAAAATTTGTTTCCAGAAGTGGTATGGTTTGTTACTTTTGGAGTTGTATAAAAATATATATGAAATTGACAATTACGTTGTTGTATCTTAACAAAACGGTCTTCAGGGTTGAAAACGAGTCTAAATGAATTAATCAAAACCTTTGGCCAACTAGAAAGTTGTAGGAAATTTCGTGTAGATTCTAGAACTTATATGGGTTACTATGTTTGGGCTCCTGAGCTAAGAGTTATGGTCGTTCGACCATCAGGACGGTGAATAGGAGTTGTCCACGGAGGGAAGGTTAGGTTCGGGATTGTGTGCAGGAGCGGTATTGTTATGTTTGATGTTATGTACTATTGTGGCACACGATTGAGTTGGGTTTATCTAATGTATGAGGTGTAACTTCGGTTTGGCATCAATCACACGTCACTGTCTCATATGGTTAAAAAGGCAAGTGCATAGTAGAACGATAAACGGGTTGTTTGCCCATATTGTTTTATGTTTGTAAATTACTTGCTATGCTGATTTACATGATTACTCTTACTTACTATGGTGCCTATATGGCGATGAATTAAATGATGACTATGAGATATATTAAATATTAACAAAGTCATTGCATCTGCATAATGTGCATTCATAAAGGAAAAGCGACTTGTGTGGGCCTCTATGACCTACTTTGTGTGGGCACGAAAGACCTACTTCAGTAGGCACATCCATGGGATGAAAGGATCAAGAGTGCACGGCATCGACGGGTGTGCATTCAGCTATACCGGTATAAGCTATGCGATATGCATTATGAGCATATAGTTAAACAAGCATTGCATTAATGAAAAGAAAGAGACGATGATGAGGTACATGGATAATGACATGATTAATGAACACAAAGAGATGATGATGAGATATGTGGATGATGACACAATTATGTTTATGCCTATGGTTTTGTTAATATTTATCGTTTTATTATGTTGCTGAGTCTTGGACTCACCGTTGCTTTATTTGTTGTTTTACATGACTGTTGAGGACATCATGTATGGGATGGGAGTAGCACATATATATCATATCATGTGTATCACAGATTTATCGAACACTTTTATTTATTCTTCATTCACTCTTAAGAGTTTATTCAACCCTAGAAAATTAACTCACATATTTGGAACTAGTTAATGAACATCTATATTATAATAATAGTTGTGTGGAACCTAGTTATTGTATATGTATATGTCTATGCCTAAGGTTTAAATGACTTGATTTATCTCAAATATTATTTATTTATTTGTCATCATCGCCAAAGGTAAGATTGTTCCTAGGCGCGTGGTCCTGGGCGTTCTTGGGCATGGGGTTCCAGGTGTATTATTGTGCAATTTTATGCTACTCGTTGCTGTTTGGTCCCTGTTTATCATTGCACTTTATTTTGAGAAGCTATCGTTAGGGAATTGTTACCAATATCCTTGGTAAAGTGGTTTAAATTTAGAGGGAGAAATGGTAGTGGTGACATTCTGGGCACTTAGATGTGCTAGGATGTTACAACTAACATCCAGGTAAAGTCATTGCACAAGAGATCTTGTCTGATAACACCCAAATCATTGTAAATATGTATAGGAAATTAAAAAGGGCACAAAAAGAATTCATCAACTTCAGATAGCAAAGCTAACATTCTTTAAGAATGCTCAATAAAACTGGATATTTTAGCACCTTAACCTTCAAGGATGAAGTGTACTACTTACTTCGAGCATCCCAAAGGCGAATCGACTTGTCAGCAGCTGCAGTAGCAACTGTATCAGGATGCTTTGGATCCCAGCATAGCTGATCTACACTATCTGTGTGGCCTTTCAGTTCAATGTCTTTAACCTTGGACTGTGCATTTTAAAATGCCTTGTCAGCAAACATTGCACATTGGAACTGTCTATGAAATAGAAATTTAAGCAAAAAGCTCATTCCCTCCTTAAAAATGCTCAAAGTCATCCTTAAGCAATCAAACCAATTTGTTGTAGCTAAAATTCATTTACAACTTCAGAACTTGTTCTTACCATTCCAAGTCTGTTGAGAATGAAATTCACTACACATATTAATCATTATGAAGACCTTTGAAATTTGTAGAAATATTCTTAATAAGAATAAGCATAAAAAATTGGAGTAGATGACAACAAAAAGGTCTATCAAATTCATAAAAAACAAGGTTATTTTGGTAGCAATTAGAAAACAAGGAGAGAATGTTACATGGCCATGGGGATCAATGCTCCAGACACGTGCAGTATGATCAATAGAGCCCGAAGCAAGCTTTGTGCCTAGGCAGTTCCATGCTACAGAGTGCACCTAACAATCAAACGAAATAGCATAATTATATAATAATTAACATTGATAAAAATACCAGATAAAAGCAGAACAGAGAGCACAAAAAATTACAAAACCAAATAAATCATAGTACCAGATTAGAAGGAAGATTATTTTTTGGAAGATCATTAGAAGGAAGATTTAGCAACACAAGCAGCACAATACAAGAAAAGAACCAAGAAATCCTCACGATACCATGATTTCTTTCGCAAGGAAGATGTTTGCTCTCCTTTTCCCTCAGTGCAACTTCACAAAGCTAGATAAGAATCAGTAGACCTCGACATTGGATAAGAGAATTTTCTTTCTTAGTATGCTGACACCAATTTCCCCATCAATCGAAAAGAACAATCACCCGACAAAAAAGCTATAATTGAGAAAAATGATTATTTTTTTCAGCGCGTCCTAACATTAAGTCGAATCAAAATTTCCTCTAAACTTTGTTCAATCTTTCTTGCTTAGCCCTAGAACAAACGAAACCACATACATACTATACGAATCAAACCACGAGAAAGAAACCAAGAAAAAACGCCACCACGACTTCTATAACAGAAACAGAACCGAAATACCCAAAGATTGGATCTTTCATATCTGTTTTCCCCTTTTTGTCCTGCGATGTTAGGGTTTTAGGGATTCATATCAAGAAAAGATGCAAATATTGGAACTTTTTATCTGCCTTCTTTCTTGCGAGATTTTGGGTTTTAGGGGCTCAAAGAATTTTCGTGCCTTCTTTTCATGATAGTTCAGGGGCATGGAGAGGTACCTTTTTCTTGTGGCCGTGGTATTCCCTCGACACTAGGTTCTTGAAGTTCAACCCCGGCGTCGAGCTGCCGCCGCCGCCGCCCTTCTTCTCCTCTTCTCTCCCCTCCATTCTCTCTCTACAGACCGCCACTGCTTTTTTTTTTTGCGAGAGGAATTGCTGGCTGGCTGTCCTGCTTGGGGAGGAGAAATTCGCATTAGTTCATGGTTTGGTTTGGGTTCAGCTTGTTTCGGCTTTTTCACTGGCTTAAAAACAGAAAAATAAAATCCGAAACAAACGACTGATTTTTAAATCAGACTTAAAAAAAACCAAAAGCCTTCATATAACTATAAGCTAAAAGTCAGGTTTGAGGTGCTTTTTTAAGCTTTTTTGAGATGAAATAACCCTTTTTACTGGAAGTCTCCAAAATTACCCACCAAATACCATCATATATAAACTCAGGAATCCTTCTCACATCTCCTCATTTCTCCTCGTCTTCTCTCGCTCCTCTGTGCGACATGCCTTCTCCCTCCGCCGCTCTGGTCTCTGTCGTCCCTGACCTCCTCCCTCCTCCGCCGTCCCCAGCCTCCTTCCTCCTCCACCGACCCGGATCCGGCGCGGCATGGGTTGAGGCGACCGAACCCGAGCTTGGAGCAGCGGGAGGCTACAGGGTCCGAACGTAGCGCAGGTGGAGCTGAACTGATCCGACCGTATAACAACGGGAAACAGGTGGAGGCGGACGGACCCAAGGGTGGAACGGCGGGAGGCGGGTGGAGGTGGACGGACCCAAGGGTGGAACGGCGGGAGGCGGGTGGAGGCGGTCGGATCTGGCGCAGCAAGAGGCGACCGGATCCGGCGTGGCGTGGGTGGAGACGGGCAGACCCGAGGGTGGAACGGCAGGAGGCGGGTGGAGGCGACCGAATCTGGCGCGGCAAGAGGCGACCGGATCCGCCTCATCGAGCCCCTTAGTATATGTTTTTATTTAGTTTGACAAGAGTTCAGAATTGTTTTGCTATTTTCAGTCTGAGAAAAGTTCAAAATAGCCATGTAGTAAGAGTTTCAAGTTGATAAATAATTATACTCAGAATGAAGTTTGATCCAAGATTAATCTATGTTTTTCAATACGACATTCGGTGAAAAAAGTATGAAATATTTTTATTAGATAAATCAGTACATAAGAAAAGTCCTTACAACCTTAAAGGGTATTTCAAACTTTTTAGCAATAAGCTACACAATCCAACCCATCAAAAAGTCAGGATACCAAACTGCATGTCTTGGCTTAAAAGCAGACGGCTTAAAAGCTCGTTATGTAACATCCCATTTTCGATTCTTTTGTTAAAAATTAATTTAAATTAATTAATTCAAGGATTTGGGTTTTCTTTGGAATTTTAATATTTTGAATTTGCTTGTTCATAGTCTCATTCATCTCTCGCAGCATCTCTCGGAGCTCGTTATGAAGAACACACTGTTCGATCCCGATCCTCGGTACTTCGCAATTGCTAGTAGAAAACAGAAGATAGCACAAAGTATTATCCCTATCAACTACTAGGTACTGGACAGTGGGATCACAAACTCTCACGCGTCTTACCACACCCTTACAAACATTCTTACCAAAGCAGCAGGTGGTACAACCAGTGGCTGGTTCGTGATACCGTAACTGGAGCGTGAGTGAGGCGATTGCAAAGGAGAACCTGAACTGATAAGAAATATGTGGAGCTCGGAAGGCAATATTTAGTAGCAAGGAATAAGCAATATCGAAATCAGAATATCAAGCTGAATAAATGTCCAACGTACTTGTCACATTTGCTGGCCTAAAGGTGTTCCTAGAACTAGTTCAACCTAGCAAGGGATATATCTAAGCTCATATGACTCAAAGGATGCAAGCAATTCTGATTATCAGCTTCTCTTTCTCTCTTTTTGCTTCTTTTTTTTCCTGATTTTTTTTCAGCGCGGCTCTTTTTTTTTATACTTGCATTTTGCTTTCCTTTCTATTAAATCAAAGGGAAAACAAAAATCTCACATTTTGGAACAAGAGAAGACGTTAAACAGATGACCGAAAAATGGGCAAAAACAGCACATAAAACTTCCAGGGCTCGGAACTCGGTCTTATAGACCAATTTTGAGGGACAAAACTATGCAGATCTTTTGACCTGTGGATTCTTCATATGCGCGTCGTCGTCCTCTTCGAAACAAAAATTTTTTTGCCCCGATCGGAGTTTGTATGCAAAAGTTATGCCAGTTTTACTGAACACTACACAATTGCCCCCAACTTCACTTCTTTCTTCCGATTAGGGCTAAAATAGCAATAGGATCGCGGGTGAACAAGGGTGGCCAGCGGTGCAGGGAGATTGGTCCAAGGTGGCTTGCAACCTATCTAGGGCTTGCGGAGCAGAAAATATAATGTAGAGCGGTGGCAAGGGCAAACCGAGTGAGACTCAGTTCGGTTCTAGGGTTGGCGGTAGTGGGATGACTAACGGTGCAAAACAAGAACTAGGACAACGGAAAAGGACCACTAGAAACTAGGATCACAACCTCCAACCAGCAACACGACAATGACGATGGATATAAACTCAACAAGCGAAACTAAAAACGAAAATTGCAAAGGCACAAGGGGTTGTAAGACAGCGGAACCGATGAAGAACTTTTTGTAGTGCAATTTTTTTTCTGGAGTCTAGGACGATGGCAAAACAAAAGTGGGATACAAGAATTACCTATCGGGCAACCGAAATTCTGATACCACTTGATAGGAATGGTGGCCCAATCTTCCGACAAGTACTGGTAAGTCGATTGGTGGAGAACTCGACATTGACGATCCGGCTTCCAATCAGAACGGATTCGAACTCTGAAATCGCTACACCACGGCTCCTTTGGTTATCAACCATGCACAAACACGGTTGACCTCACCAAGAAGGCTAATCCCTGCATGCGAATCAAGAACACAAGTAAGAACGTAGAAGATGCAATCTGAAATTGCATATAATATTAAGCACGCGAGTTGGGGTTCCACAAACCGATGAACGGCGAAAAACTGACAAAGTGTCTAGTTGTAATCTAAGCAAAACCTATCTATTCTAGCGACGGCTACTAAATATATATGAGTAAGAGGGCAAGAAAGGCGGCCAAGGGGATGACCGTGAAACCCTAGGTTGTACAAGGCCTTTGGGTCCAAGTGGAGGTGGCGCAGCAACTGGCAGATTCTGTTCGTCATATCGATTTAACGATTTCCATCGATCCAGAAGGAGTTTGTATGTGAAACTACTTCCGTTGGAAATCTCTCGTCGTGGGCTTCTCCGTAGAGTCCAAGAAATCCTCAAACAGACTTCGTATGACCTAGATATGGTCATTTTTAGTTGGACTGCTCCTGGGGGCCGAACTGGACTCGTGAACGAATTGGGCTTGATCTTGGAGTGGGCTTGGAGCATCAGAAGTTGTTCGGCCCTTGTCTTGCCTTGAGATAGAAGTATGGCTTGCTGGGCCGGCATGATCTCATCAATGACGTGGCATGGCTAAGCATACTAATACGGTCTAACCATCCCATGTTGATTTTAGTATTAACCAACTATAGTGAACCAATCTAGGGTGACAATGAATCATGGCGTACAAATGACAAGGTAGGGTATATATCAATTTGGTAGATTAGCTAAGTCTCAATTTAATTTGAAACAATTGTATACATGAAATAATATGCAATAGGGTAAAACAATATAGCAGTTTTATAAAGTTGGGTTCAACATGATCAAAGCACAACTTGCATTATAAAAGCCCTTATTCTTGCTCTGGACCTTGGTCTTGAGTCGACGAATCTTCCTCGGATGCTTCGCATAATCCGATGTCTATGCGAAACGAGAGAGAAAGACAAATAAATACCAAAATAGAGGACGAAAAAACTCCAAAAATCAAATAAAATTCACCATTAGATATATCTCAATTTTACAATTTTTTAGAAATTTGAATCACCTCAATCGGAGCTCGTATGAGGGAGAACGGGCTCGTGGAAGATTCAAAAATCTAAAAATCAGAAAATTGGAAAAAGAACATTTAACCGAATTATTTTTATATCAAAAAATTATAATTATTGCGTTGGCATGATGTCATGATGACGTCAATCCTGACCCGAGCTAACCAGATGGTGACACGTGTCCCTCGGTCCATGGACGCAGCCCATGATCCTCATTGGGTTCACGGTGCACCCGATCCACACGGATCTGGACTACCGACACGCGGGTCCTACGCTGACCTGACTTGATGCCACCGCAGCGCCTACGCGATGCGCCACGCAAGCGCACACGTCGACTTCTAGTGCTGACGCATCAGACTCGTGGCAGACACATGGCGACGAAAGACCTCGCCCACGTAGGACGGCGGCGCTCTCGGCCCAATGGTCGTTGGCGGCGAAAACGAAGGGCACCACCGGGAAGAGCTCAACCTCGTGCACGAGATGATGTGGTCCTTCACCCACATGCGGTTCTACGACGACGGTGGCAAGACGAAAATAGCGGCGGATCTTGGGTTCACGATGATGCAGCTCTCCAATGGGTTCTTGGTGAAACGGAGGTGCGCACGGGGTGCTCTGGGCGACGGTGAACCAGATGTGCAGGGTCTTGGGCTTCGTGGCAACTTGACAGCGATGAATCGATGCCTTCCTTCTCATTGCGGCGCATGACGGTCTTCGCAAAATCAGACAAAATGGTGACGCGAAACTGGTAGCTAGCTTAGGGCTTTTGCTCAAGGGATTCTGACGAACGTGCTGCACCACTTAAACAGGCCTAAGAATCCGCGCTCTACCCACTTACCCAAACCGATACACCTCAATCCTAGCCAATGGATCAGAATCGAACGGCTAAAATGCACTCAATCAACTCGCCTTGAAAATGGCTGTTAGATCCCCAATCAACGGCTGACGCGATAGCTTCTAGAAGGCAGGCCGGCGCGGTGGTTTTTGGGGTGCACAGCGCACGGGCTGGCCCAATACTATTCATCAGATTTTCAAAGAATTTTGATTTAATTTAATTCCTGAAAATAGATTAATCCATTTAAGGCAATAAAAATATCTGAAAAATTCCAATAAAATTCTCATAAATATTTTGTGACATTTAGAACCTAAATAAAATATTTTTCACCAAACTTTATTTAAAATTTCATAATATTTTAATGCTTTTCAATAAATGGCCAAATACAAATATATTTAATAAAATCCAGAAAAATCCAAATAAATTAGAAAAATCAAAAAATGCATAAATAACAATAAAATAATTATAATTTTTCTTTTAGAGCAAATTTTGGAATGTTACAATCATCCTGAATTATAGGTGAATCTAGGTCGTCAGCTGAATCATATTCTTCTTCAACCGGCTCCTTTTTCCTCCACTCCTTCTTAGCAGCTTTCATCGGCCGAAGCTCATAGAATGCTTGATCCCTTTTCCTCTCTTGATCGGCCTCTCTCATTTCTTGAGTCCTCAGCCTTTGGAGTCGTCTGCGTTGTGACCGACTAAGATCAGGAGGACACCATCTAAGCTTCGTTTCAATCAGCTTTCGTATCTTACCAGCCAGATTCTCCTTAGTCATGGGACTTGACTCTTCTTTCATTTGCATTTTGGCCTGATTTGGTGTGAAAACCCTTTCATGCATCGGCCTTTCGTGACTTCTGTCAAGATAATCTTGCATTAGTCCAGACAGTCTATCTTTAACCGACCGCCTTAGCCAATCATCTTGAGGATAGTGCTCCATTGGACACGTATACGTTGATGGCAAAGCCGATCCCCTTTCCCAACAAAATTACCAAAAGGGGCATCGCTGGTGAGCTCTCTCCAAGTTATCAGGCCAATATAGATTATCTGGCCGACGGCAGGATAGTGCGACCTGTTGTTTCTGCTTTCATATTTTTCAAGTAACTGGGAGAATGTTGGCTTAGGCTTGAACACCTGCTGACGTGGTAGCGATTTCTCTGCCTTATACCACTTGCTGATTTGCAAATCTCCTCTGGGTTTAACAGTCCTTGAACTTTTTCCTTCATGGTCGGTTTCGATCTGTAATGAACTGACCGTAATCTTTAGGGTCTCCTTGCCGATAGAAGTTGATTAGATATTAACATGCCGAGCAATTTTGGACCCTTTATCTTGCATCGGCTCTTTTCCTTTTTCGGAACATTGCACCATGTTTATCGGGAAAGGATTAGCGTCAACCTACATCATCGGCTCTTCTGCAAACTTAAGCCAACCATCTTCTATAGCTGATTGTATCTGCTATCAGAAAATATTGCAATCATTAGTGTTATGAGAAAAAGAATGATGCCACTTGCAATACCTTCTTTTTGATCTCATCGGCCGATGGTATGACATGTCCCTCAGGTAACCGTATAATCTTTTCTTGTAACAGTGGGCCAAAAATACGATCATACTTAGAAACATCAAATGCATATTTTGTTTCTGACTTATTCTTAGTCGGCTTATGAGAACTTTTTAGATCCTTTAACCCATTCGGCTATGTTTATTTCTGCCTCATCGTCTTTAGAGGACTCGCTTGAACAATATTCGATCAAGTTAACTTTGGCCTTGTCTTTATCCTTATTATTACTAACCTTGAACTTGTCCTTAAATCCTCTGTTATTAGTGAATCGGCTTTCCTGAGCCGATACCCTATGAAGCAAATGGCTTAAATCGGTGAAATCTTGCCCGCCAAACTTTTCCCTCAACGAGGGAATCAATCCTTGGAAGGCCAAATCGGTTAATTGGTTGTCGGGCAAAGTGACGCTGGAACACCGATTTCTAATTTCTCTAAACCTTTTGATATAGTCTGTTACCGGTTCCCCAAATTTCTGGTAGATGGAGCTTAAATCGAAAATTCTAAGTTCCAGACTACCAGATTAATAGTACTCATGGAATCGAATTTCCAAATCAGTCCAAAAGTGAACTGAATTTGAGGGTAAGCTAGTAAACCAAGTAAAAGCAGCCACTGATAAAGATAACGGGAATAACCTAATTTTCAAGCCGTCGGGCTGGGTAACTTCACCACATTGCACAATAAAATGTCTGACGTGTTCCAACATGGTAACAGAATCATCCCCTAAAAACTTGGAGAAATCAGGAACTTTGAAATTGTTAGGGTAAAACATGCGGTCAATATAATCTGGATATGGTTTTCTATAGCCGATAACCTTCCCCTTGGGCTGTATGCTGAATTGATCTCTTAATACGGTAGATATCTGGTCGGCCCAACTAACTGTATTAGCCGACACAGGGTTAGGAGTCTACCAATTATGATTGTAATTAGCATTCTGCCCCCTCCCCCAAGCGCAAGCTCGGTTTGACGAGTTGTTGTCGATGCGTATTGAGGAAATTGCTCATATCAATTATTCCTCCTAGTAGTCGGCTCTGACACTGGGATAAAGGGCTCCGAGTACGTTACGACCTTGTATGGGACCTGATTCCTTTGTGGTATCGGCTCAGCATATTGCAGATGCCTGTTTTGGTCAATCGGCTGTGGAACCGATTGTGGAAAAGTGTAAAACGGAGCTGTGGTGGCAAGTTAGCCGATGCATTCAACTTAGCAACATCGGTATATGCTTGATAATGTGCAACCCCACTTGCACGAGTGTCTCGTGGCAGTATAACAGTGGGTTGGGTTGGCATCATAGGCATCATAGTCAAGGGTGAACTTACAACCGATGGTTTAGGATCGGCTACTGTGCCTTGAGTGTTTTGCGGTACCGAATAAACAAGTAATTCGGCAAGTCTACATTGGGTCAAGCAGGCTTCCAGCTAAAGCCAACTCTTACGCTATGATTTTTACACTATTAGTTATCATCGGCTTAAGCATTGTGACCAGAGCCGATCACTGATTAACCAAGGCGTGATGTATAGACCGATTAATCATAGTCGATAATTCGGCTTGTGCAGGCATGTATTGACTTATCGGGGTGTCAGTGATTCCTGCATCACCGAGGGCATTAACGGTCAGCAATGCAGCCTTCTGAGTGACGTCGCGTCAGTTTTTTTTATAACATCCCATCCTCATCTCCTCAAGTTCAACTTTCTGATCTTCAACCTATTTGCGTTGTTCTGACGTCAAATCGGCCAGAGTAAGGACGATTATAGCTTCAGCGTTGAGATCGGATGACAGAATTGATTTCCCTGATGAAGACATTCTGGTCCCACCTGGCATGCCAAGAGTGTGTTGGCGCAAAAAAATGTGAAGACGGGTCTATTAGCCACAACATACCAGATGAACGCTGAGTTCTAAGGTTCAAGACATGCCAACCGATTGTGTGTTGGCACCAAAAAACGTGAAGAGGGGTCTATCAGCCACAACATACCAGATGAACGCCGGGTTCTAAGGTTCGAGATGTGCCAACTGATTTGATCCTGCAATCGGTAAGAAAAATATAAAATACGCTCAAAGCCAATCTAACGAAAAAATCGGCAAAGATCTTAAATAGCTAGAAGCAGATTAAATCTAGGGTAACGATAAGTCTAATTAGACGATTAGGGCTAATCAGATGATAAGAGGTGGATCTTTTCCGAAAAAGGCGATGCGCAAAAAGATCGGAGAAAATCAAACCTGATTGGCGTAATCGAAAGTGATCAACAATCAACGATGCACAACTTTATCGATCAAATCAGATTACAAGGAGAATCTAAATTATAGAGGCTACTCCTAGTCGACGGAAAGTAAATAAAGAGTAATGCAAGTTGATTGATTTGATTGTGTTGTTGATCTCGCCTGCCTTTGACCGTCTTTTATAGTTGTGGACCGATCGTGTCCACCTCCAATACGCTGCATACCATGATCTGTATCGATCTCAACTCGGACAATATTTTTTTGTTTTAGATAAATAACGGCCACAATCCATATTTAGTTCTTTTTTCATATCCGATATCTGTCAAGATATCTTTTGATCCTTAACCTAATAACTGGGCTATATCTTGCCAAATTTTAGTGCAAACACAACTTTATCTTGGAATCTTACGTG
The DNA here is from genome assembly GCA_036346275.1 of Otatea glauca. Lineage (NCBI taxonomy): Eukaryota > Viridiplantae > Streptophyta > Magnoliopsida > Poales > Poaceae > Otatea > Otatea glauca. The sequence continues at coordinate 32,073,407 of CM070728.1, forward strand.
ACCATCCGAACTTTTCAAAGTAAAGACAAACTTCAAGCTTGCTTACAGATGCTCGTAACATAGATTTCACGCCATCACCTTACTAATCAGACAAATGTGGTTCACTTGTGGCTTTTTACAACTATATTTTGGCTTTTCACAAGTCTAAATTTTTTTTTGCTAACATGGAAACAAGAAAATACAAGTTGTACCCAAATGACATCTTTTTTTCCCTCAAAGATTACCCAGATAACATCTAACTCGTGAAAGTTAATTCGATCTCATGATTATCACTTTTCAGTTCCCCTCTTTTAATTTATAGTTTTCTACAAGTCTGCAAATAAAAAGGTTTTGTTAATATATATGGAAATGAACAGGTACCATGAACACCAAATCATTATAAATCATGCATTCGGATGTATTCAACTAATATCACAATATATGGTAGTTGATTCATCACACAAATCCCCGGTGCACGATTATCACTTTTAGTTTCTTACTTTGTTTTGGTAAAACCTAGAAAGGAAGTTATGTTCTATCAAGAAAGAATCAAACAAGTATCATATACAAACAAACATTACATATCATTGCTTTGAACCCACAACACTAAAAAACTAGACTAAAACCATCTCAACATCGAAAAATTACTTAGTAAACCTCCTTCGCTCCATAGAACTCAACTAGACACAATGATTAAGCAACCATCCACAAGTAATCTGACTATAAAACTATCATCCCTTAAGCACTCAACAACTCACACTATTTTAACCGTTTAATTCCTAAAAATCAATTTCAATTCGCAACTAACGAAATGAACAATTTTATCTTGTAGTCTTACTTGATGAAATGATTTTTAAAAAAAGAAAAGCAAAATTTCAAGCATGCTTGGCTCTATTTGTAGCATAGATTTCACACCGTTGCCTAACTAATCAAACAAGTACTGTTATCACTTTTAGCTTTTTTTTTACTTATATCGTTTGGCTATTCATAGGTCCACACATACATCAAAGCTTTTTGTTACTATGGAAACAAACAAATACCAGTTGTATCTATTTTCATAACTAAAAGATCCCAAGCCATCATCACTTAACTAATAAGACAAATCATGGCATCTACTCATTGAACGGAATTCTGCTGCATGGTTGTCACTTTTCAGTTTCCTATTTTTAACTTTGTCTTTGTACAAGCATACCAAGGTTAGAAATCTCGCCGAGATCTCGCTTACCGAAGGTGGACGAGTTCTGAAATGCCGGCTGGAGTGGAAAAAAATTAAATTTTTTGAATTGCTACAGTAATCTCGCTATATCTCGGCGAGATCTCAGGTTTTTTTGAACGGGTTTTGACTTTTTTTAACTGGATTTGGTCCAACAACCCTTAATAAAGTCATCTCCTATGAAAATTTGATTAGAAAATGAATTTTTGAGATTTTTTAAAAACTGCAGAAACACTATCGGACTTTTATAAAATTTATATGATTTATCATGATGTTAAAAATTTATGGTACCATCCTAAGAAGTTTAGGATCATACAGAATTTTTTTCAAAATAATTGAACTTCATTTGTTATCTTTAAAAAATCAAAAACCGAATGAACATAATTGGGACAGTAACCTTGTCAGAATTTTATAAATTTTCTCAAGTGTGATCATGATCCAAAGTTTTTATGAGAGCTTAACAATTTCCTTATAACAATTCTATAATTTTTTAAGAAAATTAAAAAAATTGTTTGCTCAATCAAATCTATGTATGCATTGAACTTCATTTGTTATATTTCAAAAATAAAAAATAGAAAGAACATAAATGTTACAGTGCACTTGTAAGAACTTTATAAATTCACTGGAGTGTGCTCATGATTCAACATTTTTATGAGATCTTAATAATTTCCTTAGAACCCTCCTGAAAAATGTTCAAAAATTTTAAACCTTTTGTTATTATTAAAACAAATCTATGTATTGATCATCACACTTTTATCAGAACGTAGCACTGTCAGAATTTTTGGAACTTTTGAAGCTTGATAATCATATGAAAATTTTATATAAACATTAATGATACATCAGGAATATTCACAAAAATTTTCAAAATTTTATAACATGGTTTGTATCATTTTTTATTTGGTTGAATTTTGCCGGTATGGCTTTTATGAGGACAGTAGCACTGTCCGAATTTTTACAAATTTATGAAGTTTTATAATCATCTGAAAATTTTATGAAAACATTAGTGATGCATCATAATCATGCAAAAAATATTTCAAAACTTTCTAACGAGGTATGTTTCATTTTTCATTCGGTTCAAACTTGCCGGTTAGCGTTTTATCAGGACAGTTGCAATTTTTGAATTTTTAAAAATTTATTAAATTTTATGATCTTCTGAAATTTTTATAAGAACATCATTAATGTGTCAGGAACCTCCACAAAAAATTTCAAAAAATTTCGACATAGTTTGAGCTATTTTTTGCTCGGTGCAATTTTGCCGAGATCTCGGCAAAACCAGCCGAGATCTCGGTCCTACCGGTGGGGAAAAAAACTGGAATTCAAATTCTGTGTTTACATTTTGTTTGGAATTTGTTTGAAATGGCGAGATCTCGCCAAAATTTCGTTCTCCGAGTACGGACGATATTTGAAGCGAAACGAGATTTCAATCCTCAAAGCATACAAACAAAAACAAGTTTTATTATTAATATAAAACTAATATATACTATGCACGTTCAATCGTAATGAATCATGTGCCCAGGGTTCACAAAACCGACGAAAACCGCGGTTTTCGAGCGTACCGTTGAGGTTTAAAATCAAAAACCGTTCGGTAAACCGATCCATTAAAAAAAATTAAAATTTAAAAATTTTGAAAAAATTTATGCGCTCGGTTTTTCGTCAAAAACCGTTCACAAAAACCGTTTTGCGATGAACATTTAGTTGGCAGCGGTTTTTTGCAAAAACCGAGCGGTTTTTTGCAAAAACCGAGCGGTTTTTCTATTTTTTTAGAAAAAAATTGATTTATTAACCCTTCGGTTTTTGACGGCTTTCGAGCGATTTTTCAAGCGGTTTTTACGGTTTTCGTACCACGAATTTCGAAGCGTTTTGTGAACCCTGCATGTGCCTCGAGATACATTAACTAATCAAACAAATATTGCACCTAACTCATTGCACAAGATCCAAGTGCAACAATATCACTTTTCCTTTTCTCCTTTTGTTTTTTTTGTTTTGTTTGTTGAGGCCTAAAAATGACTAGCTTCACATAAACTCAAATATCATACTTACCATGCTAGCAAACAAAGATCACAAACACAATAGTTAAACATTCATGCACGGTTATTCTCACTGCACACCTGCCATCCCTCAACTTATAATCACTCAAGGGACTCAAGATATTTTAACTTTTGGTGCTTTAAAAAACCAATTTAATCTACCACCTACGCTCTCTCCCATCCCCCAAAAAAAAAACCATCTAATCTATATCTATACCCATTTATAATGCACCTAAGCATTCTTTTCTACATCCACCCCAAATAATGCACCCCACTAGAGATGGCCTAACCTTCATACATCCAGCGAAACGTCCCTAAAAACTTGCCTCCATCAAAATTAACCTCTCAGATCTTTTATCAGCTTTACTCACCCACATCCGATGGCCATTGTTTAATGTGTCTAACTCATCCCTGTGGCCCACAACAGATCTCCCCCACCTCCAGCATCATCTCAAGGAAAAGGAAACAAATATCCTGGAATTAAGGAAAAGGAAACAAACGTTCTAGAAAAGGAAAAGACCATATATTACACGCTGGGAAAAGAAAACTGGAAGACAGAGCACTGTACTAGTAAACCCTAAACCCATCCCCATCTTTGCAGCAAAAAAATTCAGAGAAATTCATAAGGGCATTTTCGTCATCCGGCCATGCCTCCCATCACAGGAACAACCCAATCAGTGCTCCATAAATGCAGACAAATCATCCCCTGGAGTCCTGGACGCATCAGTGGCGCAAGGAGGAAAAACGGCTCCGAAATTCCCACGGCCGCTAATTCTAAAGCCTACAGTCCTACACCACTCCAGTGTCAGCAGTGTAGTGCCCCCACCTGCACCTGCCTTCTCTCTCGGCCGTTGCTGCCAGCTCGGTCTCACTCTCACCCATGGCGATGGTGATAGGCGCAACGGCCTCCACCACCAGGGCCCCGATCTCGGCGCCGGCGCGGGCGACCGCCGCATTCTCTTCTTGCGGTGGCCTGGGCCCCCGCGCGGCCTTGCCCGGGCAGCCAGCCGGCGGGAGGCGGCTGCAGGCGGCGGTGAGGCCGTTCTTGTTCTCGCCGCGGGCCGTGTCGGACTCGCGGAGCTCGCAGACGTGCCTCGATCCGGACGCCAGCACGGTACGCGATCTCGTCGCCTCTCGCCGATCAAAATGCGATCTTGGGGGTCTGATGGATCCCCAAGATTACATCTTTCGTCTCGGCGCTTTTCTTGCTTTTGATCTTTTAGTACTTGGTACAATTTTGAGGCGCACTTTTACTTCTTTGCGCGTGTACGTATGAAAAATTGGATCTTTTTGGGTGGTTCGGTATGCGAAGTTGGGAAATCGAAGGCTCGTTCTTGGAGTTCGATATGATACCATTATTTTACTCGATGCAATTGGATGAGCAGTATGCCATACTTCTCTTGGGGTGGTTCATGTGGCTTCCAGTTGGCTAAAATAGATTCAAAATTTACGGCGTCTTTGTGTTGATTTTTACGGTTCTATGACTGCTGCAGTGATTTCCCTGAGTTCGCTATGATCCAAGAATTGGTGGAAAGATGATGGCAACACTATTTCTATGTTAGTTGTTGGTTGGCACACCTTAACGATGATAGTTGGTGGGAGGCCTATAATTAATTAGTCGACGATCTATCGTGGTCCATGGCTTGCATTAGATAATTGGCTCAAGATCTGAAGATTGTACTTTGCATTCTAATTTATTAGATTGTGTGGTAGAAGTATAGAACCTGGGACACCAGAACAGTTCATCTGTGTTTAGTTAGTCGGTTAATGTTTTGGCACAAATTTGTCACAGCCAATTGATGTGATTCATTATCCCTGTAGAGTGTTCTTGGGATCATCCTTGGGGGTGGAGCCGGGACAAGGCTGTATCCACTGACGAAGAAAAGGGCGAAGCCTGCAGTGCCGTTGGGTGCCAATTACAGGCTCATAGATATCCCAGTCAGCAATTGTCTAAACAGCAATGTGTCGAAGATCTATGTTCTGACACAGTTCAACTCCGCATCGCTCAACCGCCACCTCTCGAGGGCCTACGGAAACAACATTGGTGGGTACAAGAATGAGGGGTTCGTTGAAGTTCTTGCTGCGCAGCAAAGCCCGGAGAATCCTAACTGGTTTCAGGTATGCTGATCAATTTGTCTTTGATCTATCAATTTCAAGATATTAGTTTGTGTTGGCATCAGAAGTGCTAATCTTTTGTACCAAGCAGGTCAGTGCATGCTTCTGCTTCTGTGTATTATTGGTCTCTTGGATGGCTCATGCTATTTTTTGGTTCTGGGGCTATAAATGGAAAAGAATGTTGCTTTTTTTTTGGGGGGGGGGGACAAAGAAATGCAGCTGCAAAGATGTACGAATGCCACTAAATTTGTAGCTAAACTTCATAGGGTACATAGAACAATAGGGGAGAAATAAATCAATATGAACATATCATTAATCAAAAGAAACCAATGTGTTGTTTGCACCCTACTTTGGTGAATGAATAATTATTAGATGTAGTGCAGTTCATGGCAATCGATTTGTATTGTACTTTTGTCACATGGGCACTTGACATTCAGTGTAAGTGAAATTTATCTTTTAGGAGTGTTCATGAGTTTGGAGGGTCCGGTAGTTGCATTGGAATTGGAAAATAAAGTATGCTGCAAATGCTGCCTCTTCAGTTATCCCCTTACATGTTTTGTTCGTTCTGTGTTGATATCCCCCAAACCACTTCATGAATTGGTGTGTTGATTTATTTTGCTTCTTCCCATCTCAGGGTACTGCAGATGCTGTGCGACAGTACATGTGGCTATTTGAGGAGCACAATGTTATGGAGTTCCTTATTCTGGCTGGAGATCACCTTTACCGAATGGACTACCAAAAGTTCATTCAAGCCCACAGAGAAACAGGTGCTGATATAACCGTTGCTGCTCTGCCAATGGATGAACAACACGCAACTGCATTTGGCCTTATGAAAATTGATGATGAAGGCAGGATAGTTGAGTTTGCAGAAAAACCAAAAGGAGAGAAATTGAAATCAATGATGGTACACATATTGTGAGCCTTTTTCATCTAATTTAAGACATGCACCCTGAGCAGTTGAAAGCATATGTACTTGTGCAATTAGTCCTTTTCAGTTAACTGTCTGCATGTTTTAATCTTGCAGGTTGACACGACCATACTGGGCCTTGATTCTGAGAGGGCCAAGGAAATGCCTTATATTGCTAGCATGGGAATCTATGTTTTTAGCAAAGATGTGATGCTTCAGCTTCTCCGTGAAAAATGTCCTGCAGCAAATGACTTTGGAAGTGAGGTTATTCCTGGTGCAACAGAAATTGGAATGAGGGTATGCTATGCTCTTGAAACATGTAGCACCTTTATTTATGTTATTTTCAGTTCATTGCTGTAGCTTTTATGAACTTTGATATTTGATCAATGAATAAAGTAAAATTAGATCATCTTTTGAGAGATGTTACTTGTGTACTATATAGTTATTTCACTTGGTTCCTATATTCGTATTCCATATATTATGTTTGCTTATGCTGCTATTGTGTTTGCCAGGTGCAAGCTTACTTATATGATGGTTACTGGGAAGACATTGGTACTATTGAGGCATTTTATAATGCAAACTTGGGAATAACCAAGAAGCCTGTACCAGATTTTAGGTAGGCTTATACATTTCTACAGTAAAAAAGTTATGAGGTACATATTACTAGGCTCACTACCTATTACCTACTTCTTTTGATCCAACATTCTTGTATGCAGCTTCTATGACCGTTCTGCTCCAATTTATACACAACCTCGTTTCTTGCCTCCTTCAAAGGTTCTTGATGCTGACGTGACAGACAGTGTTATTGGTGAAGGTTGTGTTATTAAAGTAAGTAGCCTTTTCCTTTGACTTGTCGTTGTGTTGCCTTCTATTGTTTTTAGAGACTTGTAGACCATAACATATTATGACCTTTTAAGCTATTCATTGGATATCTTTGTCATCGCTTCAGTCTAGTTTCTCATGCTTCAATAAATGGACTTCCTAAATTTGTTATCTTGCTTTTTTTCCCCTTTTGTCTAGCATTGTACAATCAACCATTCTGTGGTTGGACTCCGTTCCTGCATATCTGAAGGCGCAGTGATAGAGGACTCTCTACTAATGGGTGCAGACTATTATGAGGTAAAATAAAGTTAAACAGAGCTGTAATATAGTGCTATGAAAGTAATGTGAGAACATATTGAGCTTTTCTTTCAGACGGAAAATGACAAGAAAGTCCTATATGAAACTGGCGGCATTCCCATCGGTATTGGAAAAAATGCACACGTCAGAAAAGCAATAATCGACAAGAATGCTCGTATTGGAGAAAATGTGAAGGTATTTCATATATATCTCTAACTCCTGTCAATCATTCTGTATCCAATGTCCAAATATTCATTACTCTGGCCTTTTTCATCTTTTTTGTGAAAGATAACCATGTGTGCAAGTATGTGCCCTACAGCACTGATTTCATAGCCCTATATTACTGCCAAATACAGATATGTTATCTTGCTGCTGTTCCCAAGGAACCTTTCTTGTCAAATGCTAAAGGACCTCATCATGCATTGCTTCTCCACGTGGCCAAAAGAGTTTAGCCATGTTGAGCTGTAGGTCTTTACTTACTAATTATTAAAGAACAAATTGAAATATGCAGGCATTCTGAAGAAAAAAATGAAATATTCGGGCAAACCATATGCATTGTTTTACAGATGTTCATCTCACTTTTCCAGAGATGACACTGACCAAAATAATATACAATGTTTATTGTGTTAAGTAATGATCATTCCTAAATGGTTTGTTGCTTTTACAGATAATAAATGTCGAAAACGTCCAAGAAGCTTCAAGGGAAACAGATGGATACTTTATCAAAAGTGGCATTGTCACTGTGATTAAGGATGCCTTAATTCCTAGTGGAACAGTCATATAAGGGCAATCTTCACCACCATGTATATAAGGTTCTGTCTCCCACAAAAACCAAAATTTCTTATTCTGGTGCTTCTTACAGTGGACGTCACCAAGAAATTGGAACATAATCATTTTTCTATTTTTTACCAAGCATTCTATCATAAATGGATCAACTGCACTATTTAATGCCACGATGTAGCTAAGTAGCTGGATAGTGGCATATTTATGCTTTACTTTAATGGGGTTTTTTTTCATATTTTTTTGCCTGTATGGCAATCATTGCCTTTCTTCTTATTACAATATATTTTAGAAATAGTATAGACTATCTTCGTTATGAATTTATGATTGAAAATACTGATAGAATCCAAAGCTTGCGGAGACATGATGGTTGCCATCTAAAAGCAAGAACATAGAGCATGATACAATGCTTACTTTATGCCCAATCCTTATGGCATCATTGGCAACTGTCTGAAACATACATTGAGACCTGTACCATCAGGAAATATTGCACTTTCTCAACTACTGCTGAAAATGAGATAACTGAAAGGGAACAATGCAGCATTCTAGTTGGAAACCTGCATGTTTCTATTTCTTATATGTGGAACAATATTCTATGACTGTTATTTTAATTGATTCTGTTACACTGTAGGTTGATTTGCAGCCTACGGTGATCTCCAAGGCACATCATGTAGTCTCCTTTCATGCAATGGTTGGTTTCCATGCTGCAAGTTCACCAAGCTCTGCATCAACTTGCGAGGATATCATCAAAGCAATAAAACAGTGCCACTTAAGGCACCATTTTCCTGTTACTAGTATAAGCAAATGTTCTAAAGGTGTTGTCGAGTCTGCAAACTGCATTTGGAATTTGGATATCTTGTTATGTATAATTAAATCCTTTTGCGTGTCTGACAAACATCCTGTATTTATTTCCATCTCTTATGCTTAGATGCCGTCTCTCTTTGCTGCTTTAATGCTCCATGCATTGCCCATGAAAACGAGAAGCAAATTCGTATCATGGATTTTTATCTGTGACATCGGCATATCACATACGTAAAATGTCATAGAGCTATACTAAGTCTGCTCCCAAGCTATTGAGATTTGCAGGGGGCGGTGAAGGGGGATTGTCTGAAATGATGGTGTTATTGAGAGGTGCAGGGTTCCAAAAACAGGCGAAAACCGCGGTTTTCGATCTTACCGCTGCGATTCGAAATCCAAAACCGCTCGGTAAACCGGTCTAATTTAAAAAAATTTAAAAATTTAAAAAAATTGGAAAAAAAATTATGTGTTGAAAACCGCTCGAAAACCGTTTTTAAGAAACATTCAATTGATCGGTTAGTTTTTGGTGAAAACCAGCGGTTTTTCAAAACCGTGGTTTTCGTTGAAAACCGAACGGTTTTTTATTTTTTCGAAATTTTTTGATTTCTTAACCTTTCGGTTTCTGACGTTTTTTTAGCGATTTTTCGAGCGGTTTTGCTGTTTTTTTTAAAAAAAACGGTTTTTAAAACCTGGAGAGGTGTTAGCTTGCCTGTTTGATGTGAATTTGTTTCTCTTTAATATTTCTTTAATCTTTTTTTCAAAACTAGACGTTAGGTTTTAGAAATTGCAAAACTAGGCGCCGGTCGCCCGTATATGGGGCGATCGCTCCATATACGGGCGATATGTGCCTCTGCTAAAGGCCCAGTTAACCGAAGGGCAAAAACCGCCTAATACAAGGGCGATAGCAATTTGTTTTTTTGTAATGCTAATTTCTCTACGTTTGGCTTACCCGAATGAGGCTCTGGCTGCGCTTAAAAAGCCACCCGTCGCCTCTACATAGGGTGATCGCCCGTGTAGAGGGCGATAGGTGGCCTTGCCGTTCTCTAGTTAGCTAGGCCGTTACCCGAAGGACATATCGCCCGTATATGGGGCGTTCGTCCTATATACGGGCGACCGACATTTAGTTTTGCAATTTCTAAAACTTCACGTCTAGTTTTGAAAAAATGATTAAAAAAATATTAAAGAGAAAAAAAATCGTTTGCTGTCACAGGTCTTGTTACATGATGCTGTTGGCTTTTAGCCTGCCCGTCACATCCTCTCATGTGTGATTTGATCTGGCAAGAATTATTGTAATACCCTAAAAAAAGTATTTGGGCGGGCCAGCCCAAGTGGGACCGGGGCCAGCCATGCTGTCTTTAAGCGGAAGAGGGTAGGGCTTCCATGCCCTAGCCGCCACTGCCCTCTGGCGCACCGTCTGCGTCTTCCACGCCGTGCCGCATCCCACCACACCGCGCTGCCCCTGCTCGGCCACACATCGCCTCTGCCTGACCACGCTGCGCGTCGCCCCTACCGTGGCCGCATTGCCTTGACCATCGCCGCCGCGCTGCCCGTCGACGTCACACCGTGCCCGGCTGCGCGCCGTCGCCCTAGCCATCGCTGCATCCCTCTTCACTCCGTGCTGCGCCCGGCTGTGCCTCGTCGCCTCGGCCACTACCACCACTTGCTTGAGCGCTGCGCCGCTGTTGCGTGCTGTTCCCGTGCTGCTTGCTGTGCATGGACTGCTGAGAACAGGAGGAGCAGCGGGAAGGCAGGGACCAGCAGAGGAGGGAGAAGAAGGAAGAAAGAAGAAGAGAAGGAAGAATGAAAGGACAGGAAGGAGAAGGGAAAGAAGAAAGAGGGGGAAGGAAAAGAAAGAGAGAGAAAAAAAAGAAAAAGAGAAGGAAAATAAGAAGAAAAAAAAGGGGAAGAAGGAAAAAGGTAAGAGGGGAAGACTTCTCTGTTATGCTGTTCTTGTGTATGGAATGAACAGAGATGAAAATGTTTGGACCCGGATTGCTAAATCCTAAAATACATATACATATATATATATACATATATATATATATATACACATGTATATACATATTGTATTAATTTAGGACATGCTAGTGCACAAAGTGACAACATAGATGAAATATCAACTATACACACGTAGAACTATGAAAAATAGCAATTATCATTAATAAATCAGAGTAGCGATCTTATGGTCAAAGCTTACACTTAATAGCCCCATAAACTAAACACCTTAACTAAATTGCAGCGGAAGAAATAAGATAACTTTAGTTGTAGCCCATTCATATGTCACAGGCAATCAACTGGGGTAGCGTAATCTAGTTCTCCATGATCCTCGAAGAAATAGTCCTCATTAACCATCTCTTATCGTGACAAGTTCTTCAGCAACTAATCAACAAGGCAAATAGCCGTGATTACGTAAAGTGCTTAGCAAGTCGTTGGGAACAATGATGCAAGTATATTCATGCAAGGCTTGACAAAGGAATAGCCATATGGTTCTTTTGCAGAAAGCAATAACTTGAATTTAAATACAATAAATAGATTCAAAGCGTATTTAAGAAAAGATAATAAATAATTGCTAAACCAATGGTAGACAACATAAATAGATTGGCGAGGCTTCACCCTTCACCATCTAAAACCATTATCAAACCACAGAACTCATCGGTGCTAACTTTATACATCAAAAACACCAGTGAACTACCTATTCACTTTCCAACCATTCCATAATCCATTATTTTTTGTAAAAACTCGTGTAAAATTCCCAAACATGTCCATGACCACGGACATGGCTATTCGAATAGTTTTACACTCTATAGATATTGCACTGCTTTACTCATAAGACATGATCATCTCATAATGTCGGCCATGACACGCTTCATTTGGTGTGGTACTAAGAGATCATGACAAAGCCTTTTCACTCATGCACACTAGCACCACCCTGACTAGTGAGTATATCCCCTCAACATTAGGACATGACTTAGACGGTCTACCTCCAGAACGCATTCCACGTTTTGGTCTACCTCCAGAACGCATTCCACGTTTTTAATGAGAGACTCACCATTGTGAGAGAGAATGGAGTAACCATGCAAATGAGCACTATACACCAGGTGTCTCATTGAGTCGGAGTAACCCTCCGCTCACACACACATTGGAGCAACCCTCTAATTCAATCATGCAGGAGAGCACAAGTATACGATAGATTATTTAGCTAGGTCCATCCCATAATGGACATGTGGTTACACAAGTAGATTTAGTTCAATGGCACACAAGATTAAGTCCTTAAATAGCCTCGGGTGAGACATCCACATTCTAAATGTGCTAATCGCCCCCTTTACTATATGATCACTTAACCAAGTGAAAACTATTTTGTTTAACCAAGACAAATAGCATAACCTGCCATTAGGGCTGTAAAAAAGCTTGAGCTTGGCTCGGTCTAGGCTTGGTTTGAGCTCGGTTCAAGTTCCAAACGAGCCGAACTCGAGCTTGGTCCTGAGCTCACAGCTTCACCAAGCCGAGCTTGAACAGCTCGTGATCCTAGTAAATTTACAAATTATTTATTAAATATTACTATATATTAACTTTTATCAAGCTTACTCAAGCCGAGCTCGAGCTCGAGCATTTTTTATTGTTGAAAAATAGTCCATATTGAATTGTTTATTGTTATCGAGCCTACTCTAGCCGAGCTCAAGCCTACTCGAGCTTGAACCAAGCAGAGCTCAAGCCTGGGTCCAAGCTCGAACCCTAACTCGAGCAGCTTAGCTCGTTTACAGGCCTACTTGCCATGGAACAACAAATTGTACAATAGTGGCTACCTGCAATGATTTCATATCTCATTAAGTCAAGATTATCATAATTCATCATGTGATATGAGCCTATCGTATAATTAAGCATAGCTATGGTAGCCCAATATTGGTAGTACAATTATATCCAACTATTAATATTCCAAATAGGGTGACAATGTATACATGACATTCAATAAACAAGGTGGCATAATGTTAAGTAGGTAATTAACTACTCCCTTCAAATAACATTGGCAAAGAAGTAGAATGCAATTTGTATGAAACAAAAATACTTTTGCAAACATAGGTTCAACATGATCAAAGGTTACGACTTGCCTTGGCTATACTTTATGTTGTTCTCTTGGTCTTTGATTCCCTTGTCTTCATTTTCATCCATAGATCTTCTGAATCATCAATGTCTAATGAGAGAAAAATGCAAATACAAACAAAATTCAAAAAGAAAATTTAAATAAACTCCAATTTGAGAATGGATGGTACTGGAAGGCAAGGCTCGATTTTAGACGAATTTAGGAACTTGCACGGGTTTAATCAAAACCTGTATGAGGGAGAACAGGTTTTCGGGAGTTTGGTCGGGAGAGAAAATGGTGGAAAAGAGAGAGAAAAGAGAATACTTCAGAGAATATTCCCTTCGTTTAAATAAATAAAAGGGCTAGAGGCTAACGTGCGGGCCCTCGGTCTATAGACTCGGTGCACAAGGCTTGAGTGGCTGACACGTGGGGTCCACTGATTTTTGGAATTTTTGGAAATAAAGGAATTTCAAAAAATTCTCTTAGAGGCTAACAAATGGGACTAGGGTCTATGGACCAAATTCACGGATCAAACATAGTCTAAGGTTTTAATGTCCTGAAAGTTTGGAACAGTGAAAAATGAACAATTTAAATTTTAATATAAATGGTTCTGGAATTTCTAGGTATTATTTGCTCCAATTAGAATTTCTTAGACTTTTGTGTTATGTGAAAAGATTAAATAAAAGAGAAAAACAAAGGAAAAGGTAAAAAGATGAAGATAAAATTTATAAAAATTTACCATGGGTCTTATTCAAGCTGTTCATAATGTTTTACCAGTAAATAAAATTTTTACAAAATTGGGGTCAAGTTAAATAAAGCATGTATCTACTTTTTGACTAAAAATAGTGAATCAAAAAGGAGGAAGAAAAATAACCAATGTCAAGTAAAGCCAATAAAATTTATATAAAGCCCTGGAGGTATAATACACCACTGGTAAAAATTTTATAATTAAATGAACTGATATAAGCCTCTTAAAAATTCAGATACAGTGGGTCCAAAATGTAAGAAAAACAGTTGTCAGAATTTTTATAAAATAATTACTCATTTTTTTTAATTTAAAATTTAATTATGATCTATTCATAAGGATTTGAGCCTCTCCAAAAAGTTTCAGAAATAAATCCTAGAAAATGAATCTTTAATTAAATCAAAAACCGAAATCAAAGTTCAGGACGAGTGGTACAAAGGTCGAATTTTGTTAAATTGTCTAAAAGAGTTTTTGTCTCAAAATTTTACAGTAGACGTGTGACTCTCAGTAAGGCTTGGTCAAACATTTTGGTAAAATCTTGACTAAGTTTAAGGCTTAAGCAAATTCGAATTCTGGAGATTTCTCGTCCAGTCAAATCGCATTAAACGTATTCCTCACGACAGTGGGCCCGGCCATGCTTTGAATCATTCTTATTTGGCAAGGCCGAGGCAAAGCCTCGTCTCGCTGCCAGTGGGCCCCGGACCCGCGTGTCAGCCTCAATTCTCAGCGTTCTTCTCCCCTTTCTCTTTTCCCGACCGAGGCGAGGCGACGTCGCCGTCCTTCGCCGTCCGGTCGCCACCTGCTCCGTCCGGCCGAGCTCATCGCCCTCCACGTCGCGTGCTGCCCATTCCTCGCCTATGCTTGCTTGACCCTGGTCGAGCCGCCGAGGCGAGGCGCTCTCGTTGCGCTCGGACGGGGAAAGCGGACCGAAGCGGCGTCAAATCCGAGTCCAACGCGAGTGAGATCGCAAGCCTTAAGCCGTGAGTTTCCCCTCGCGTCGCAGTGCCTTTGTGCACTTCACCTTGCCATTTCTTCTGAGCCGAGAGCCTGAGGGGCGTCGTTCTCCCTCGTTCAACCGCAAGAGGCCGAAAAGGGGGGGGGACGGCGATTTGGGTCAGTATCGCCTCAATCCTTCGAATCGATTCCGCCCGAAGCATCCTTAGCACCTCAGGTTTGCTGATCACACTCCGTTTTGGCTTCATTTCTCCTGCAGCGCCGTTGCACCGCCGCCCTTCTTCCTCCAGGCCGGCGCACGGTGGCAGCTCGGTGCAAGCTTTCTCCGACCAAGCCATCCGGTGAGTTCGAATCCCCTAGAGTCACTGTAGCTCGCCTAGCCCTAGTTCACCGGAATGGTGGCCGTTAGCCGAGGTTTCGTCGTCGCGGCCATGGCACCGCCGCACCCTCTCGGTGGCAACCCCCTTCCCGGCCGTCTCCCGACGAAGTAGCACCACCCCTAGATTCGCCTTGGCACGGTGAAGCTAGAACCGCTACCCATTCCGCCGCGGCGGGGCTGCTTCGCTGGCGGCGAGCAAGAAACCGCGGCGCCCTGTTCTGGGTCACTGACCGGTGGGCCCCGGTTGTCAACGAGTCGAGGCGAACGCATTTTTGCACGCGTGAGGAAGCCGTTTCTCCGAAGTTAAAGCGTATTCGATTTTGGATGATTTTGAACCCGTGAAATTCAAATGCTTGTAACTTTCGAATCATCTGGCCAAATTTAGTGAAACTAGTTTCTAAATTCGTATAAAATTCTGTAGTTTCAGAATATGCAAAAAATTTTGAAGATGAGTAAAATTTGATTTTAGGAAAAATCAAAGAGATGCTTAAGTGTAAATAAGGATGTATGAATAAAATATTTTCGGGATGGTCCAATTAATGTAAGATAAATTTTTATGAAGCCTCTGGGTTATAAGTATTTCAAATAAACAAAAATATTGGCATGATACCTTATTATATATCATGTTGCTCAAAAATGAATACTAAGCGTGAAAATGAAATTAAGTAAATAAAAGAAAGGATTAAAGTTTGAATGTTTAAAAGTTCATCCTAATGGGGCCTAAATCATGGGGAGTTGCTCATGAGAAAATACTTAGGAAAAAGAGTATGTGATAGTTGTTCAATTAAGAAAAACAATACTTGTAATAACCAAAATAAATGTAATCTGCTATGAACAAGTTCAAAATAACTCAAATTCAGTTTTGAAATGTTTTTAAGATCATGCCCTGATGTCAGGATGAAAATGAGTTAAAATTGATAAGTGGTTTAGTAATAAATGAATGTGCCAGTTGGTTTGGCTATAAAGCAGTGTTTGTGTTCATGTAGCCCTTTTCAACATATGATAAAATAGATTATATAAATGAGAAGGAATGTAAAAATGGTATAGAAGCACTTCACAATGTATATACTAGTATATTCTGGAAGAATAATGGCTTTTGCTAAGGTTTGTATGCAAAACAAGTTAGTGGAATAAACCTACTTTTCATGTTTTGTTGAATATTTGAAACAATCAGGCTTTTTCAACCATGTGTAAAATAATTCATCCAAATGAGAATTTTTGGAAGAATAGTGTAGAAGTGATCACCAAAGTTTGTATTACTAGATTCCAGAAAAATATTCTGTTTTGGAGCTTTGGTTCACTTAGTTTTCATGAGTGTAATAACCTTAAGTGGTATGGTTTAGTCCTTAGCCAATTTTGTAGCCTAAGTCTAGAGTTCAACTAAGCCTTTTCAACAATAGTTTTCAAGCTTTACCCAAACCCTAAAAGTTAAAAGAAGTCATTAGAATTGTCAATCAAAGGATGCTCTAGCTAATTCAAGACTTAAATCCTAATTTATTTAACTATTGCTCATAAATCTTGTTCGAATGATAACCCTAAATGATATAGTTTAAGTGCTCTCTTCTTGGAATTCTTGAGAAAAAAACAGAGAGCTCTGTTTTTAGTGTTGGTTAAGCATGGCATCCTCTAAAAGAAGCTAATGAACAATCTTTTCATTTCAAATAATTTTAGCATCTATAATTCGATGTTTGAATTCAAATATTTCATAAATAGCAACCTCCTGTTTAATTCGAATTGTGTTTATCTGTTTGTCTCATCATTTTCTTTTGCCATTTGGAGTTTGCTGATATTCTTTTATTCTTCTTGTTCTCGACGAGTAGAGACCGACATCATCGAAGAAGAAGAAGACGGTTCTGCAGATCCGGATTTTATTCCTGACAGTGATTTGCAAGGCAAGCAACTCCTTGAACATGTTGAGCCCGATAGTTTACCTACTTTATGTTGCTTTTGCTTATGTACAGTGCATCCGGATAATTCTCCATAAAAGTGCTAATTTGGGTTAGAACTGTAGTTAATCCTGTAAATTATGGTTTGTCTCAATCTGTATGGACATGTGAACCTTGTAAACCCTAGATTGAGCTAGACATACTTAATGTCATATTTGGGTATAATCGCTAGCATAATAATATTCCTTGCTTAAGCTTTTCGTTGTCTCTTTTCAGTCTTTTCAACCTATATATGATCTTTTTGGAAAATGGTTGGTGATATTTTGTTAAAAACCCTCAAACAAAACTATGGTTTGACGCGGGTGATTATTTGGCACTAGCCGGATGTGCAAAAGGATATGCGCGTAGCTAGGGTGGAGTATCGCCCGTGTCGGATTAAGGACCGAGCAAATGGAATGTTATAGATCCATGTTTTTCGTGCAACCACAAGGGCTTGTATGGGCGGGTCTTAGCTTAATAAGTTGTTTAGATGTGGCTTTGCATCTATGAAAGGCGGGAGATTGCACAGGCATTCCGGTCAGGTCTGTCTGTAGGGGTTTCTACATACCAATGCAACGGTGTACGCCTTGTCCTGGACAGAGACGTGGTGTGTGTGTGAAAATGTGGATCCACGGCTTGGGTGAGTGTCTCTGTCTTCAGGGCGAGGGTTAACGTCCCGGGCTGGTGTAAAGCCACGTCTAGATAATGTAACGGCTCTGTATGATCTCCTTACCGACACACCAAAGGAAGTGTGTTAACTGGCCTGGCAAAAGAGGTTGATCATTCCTTGTGGGTAAAGTGTACACCTCTGCAGAGTGAAAAATCTGATCGGTTAGCCGCGCCCGCGGTAATGGGCACTTGGGGAAAATCCTCCCAATGCTAGAGTTTTGGTGCTTTCTAAAATGGGTTGGGATTTTGGAACTGTTTTACAACCATCTTTTGTGTCAAAGGATCGACACCGGGGTCATATGCAGTCGGGTAGACTGGGTTGGAAATCTGGAATAATTGTTTATCTTTCTGTCTTTCATTTGCTTTTATTAAAATACGATGTTGCAATCTTTTATGCTTATTCATTTTTAATGTTTTCATGCAACTGCAAAATAACCATAGCCTGTCCATTGCTCAGCCTGCATAATTAATTAATTGCATCTGTGAACCAATATAAGTCTTGCTGAGTACCAATGTACTCAATCTTGCATCTGTTGTCTCAGAGGAAGAAGACTGCGATCTGCCAGACGACGCGTTCTTTCAAGCAGGTCTCAGGGGTTTTGATGATAGTCTCTTCTAGGTTGCCTAGTCAGTTGCCTGAGGGTTTAGTAGGCAACCGCAAGGCTATTTGGAGTTTCAGCTTTCTTTTGGTTTTCGTGTTGAATTTCCGCTGTTAAAATGGTTTAAATTTGTACTGAACTCTGTATAATTATTCAGTTATGTAAGTTCTTCTGTTTGTTTGCGTGTATGATTTTGATACGAATGTTGTAAACATGTGAGTGCTAGCTACTGATCCAGAGAATAGCACAGTAATCACATGGAGGTTCCTGTTCATCAGAACGGGGTCTCACAGCAGTGGTATCAGAGCCATACTGACTGTAGGAACCTTGGGGAGAACTGATCGTTAGTTAGGAGGGTAAAAACTTAATTTGGAAGTAAACAAAAATCTGTCCACTACTAATAATGGAATTTAGCCTAATGCTAATTTTCTTGTTTGTAGTTTCTTAACTCCTCCTAATTATGTTATAAGCTTATCTTGCTTTGTATTTTTGTAGATGGCCCGGTTTGTTCCTTGCCACGAGTCGAGGGTTCCTGAGCACTCGGGTATGATGGGAGTGCTGCAGTCGTTGCTTGAGAGCTGTCAGTTTGAGGGGTGCCCAAGATATGTGGTGTTCCAGGCGTACTTGAGCCCAGTGACCTAGGAGTATGCCGCTCGAGTGTTTATCCCTCCTAGGCCGGCCCACAGTGAGGGAGAGAGGAGCTATGTGGGTAGTGGGTCGTCCATAGACGCTTCTATGAATGAGGCGGCATACCTAGCCATAGTACGGCTTCGGCATGTGTTACCTGACTTGAGCCCTCACCATTACTACCTACCTGGGAGACCGTTGGTAGGGAGTAATGTGTATAGGGACCATGTTGGAGTGGGTAATGGCAACTTGAAAGTCATGGTAGAGTTTGCTAATAAGTTGGATAACCACTACGTGAGGTTGGCGCAAGAGTTGCTTGAGACTCGGCGTTGTGTGGCATTCTTGGAGTCGCGAGTAGCATTGTGTGTGGCGAGGAGTGCCTTACCACGCACGGTGCTAACTAGTGAGGCTCCGGGGATTCCGGCGGCGCAACGCCCTCCACCCATGTCTTATGTGCCTACGCTGGGAGTGGGTGCAAATGCTATGATATCAACTATTGGGAGTTGCCCTAGGCTCATAAATGACAAGGGCATCAATCCATATAGTATTTGCACCTACCGCCCTAGCACTCCACGGGTATATCGCCGAAGGAGGTGTGTGGTTAGGAATGTGGGAATATGAAGTAGTGGAGTGGAATGTAGAAAAATCTAGTAGTATGTAGTAATGTATGGAAGAAATATTTTGGTTTTGTATTGGTAATGTAGTTGCTAGAATGTGATTTTGTTGTAATATAAATGTTGCAAAAACCTTGTAAATATTGAGGGTTGTGCTGAAATTATTAGTTAAAGTAGTCTCATTTTGTAACTAAGAGTAGGACATGTAAAAATGTAAGTGTGGGATTAAACCTTTGTGTGAACAAGCTAGTGATATGTATATGTGCTTATGGAAGAGTGCATTTAGTTTCTCCTATGTTCCTTGTGCTGAAATTGCTAGTGTTTTGGTAGTGGGGGCGAAATTTCAGAAGGTGTGGTGCTGACTTTCATATGAAAGTGATCCAAATCCATGTATGCAAATAATATGTGTTATGATGTGTAGTGTTAAGGTTGCTGTTGAGTATAGAAATTGGATTAATGCTTTGTATGTGTGCTTGTGAAAAAAATGTTTGATAGTCTTGCTATATTGTGTTTGTGATGAAATGGCGGTGGTTCTGCGAAGTTGCTGCCGAAAATATAGGGAGTGGTGATCCCAGTTTGTACTGGTAGTGATGTTGGAAGAAATAGTAAGGGCTAGATAGAAATTGGAAGTTCCTGTACTTGCTTAGTGTTTCGAATGTGCTTTACTCTTCTTCCTGTGTTATAATTGTGATAGAGAGGAGAGCTAGTAAGAATGAATGGAAATTTAAAATTTCCTGTGTTTGCTTAGTACTTTTGAATAAGTTGTGGAATTAGATGAATGCATGTGTGCTGGTAGCAGTAAGAGTTAGATGGAAATTGAAATTTCTTAGTTGCTTAATGCTTTGAGTATATCTGGGAAGGATTTGTGCTATGAATTTTTCCCCTATAATGTTGGAGTGTTGTGTTGGTTAATGTTCAGATGATGGGAACCTAAATTACAGGAAAAAGTGGTAGTGTTAGTTTGCTAAAGTATGTATATGCATGTGTTTTGGAAGTATGAACCCAAGTGAGGAAGGATGTGTTGGCTGTTGTGTGAAAATAAATTGTATGTACATGTTTTAGTGGTAACTAAAATGTGAACTAATCTACATGTATGTATGCAAGTAATATATAGGTGGCATGCTTGGTAGTGTAAAATTTTCGAGCTGCTTCTTTTTGTGTGAATAAATAGTGATGATTTTCTCTCGCAAATTTTAGCTTTGAAGTAGAAATTTTCGATGAGATAATCATTCACGACAAATAAGAGTGGTATGAGTTAGCTGTATGAAATGTCGTGTCGGCCATAAACTTCTAAACAACGTTCTTTTATGTAGTATACTAAAAGGTTGCAATTGCAGGATGAGGTCGACAAGATCCCTTAGTCAGATTTTGGGTTCGGGTGTGGCTCAGGATGCTCGCGATCCTCGAGCGAGTATTTCTACGCCGGCCCAGCCGAATCCTCAACATCCCACGACGCGGGCTTCTTCTTCACGAGCCGCTCGTCGTGATGTTCCGGATCTGCCGCCTGTGCAAGAGGAGATTCCGGAGGGACAGTTACCTCAGCCGCCCACAATGGCGCAGGTCTTGGCTATGATCGAGCAAGGAAGACAAGCAAATGCGCTGTTGCTGCAGCAGATAGCCCAGAATACAGCGCCGCAGAATATGGCTCGCGGAGGAAATGGTGGACCACCTCAGGTGTCCAAGTTGAGTGAGTTCCTAAGGACCCAACCACCAGTTTTCTCCCCTACTGCCGAGCCTCTCGATGCTGATGACTGGTTGAGAGCTGTGGAGAGCAAGTTGGCCATTGCGCAGTGTGATGAGAGGGAGAAGGTCCTGTATGCCTCCTATCACCGCAGGGACCGCAATGATTTGGTGGGAGAACTACCAGCGATCTTTGCCGGAAGGTCGAGTGGTCCTATGGCCTGAGTTTAGGGCTGCTTTCCGCCGCACTCACATTCCAGCTAGTGTGATTGAGGTGAAAAAGCGGGAATTTCTGGACCTGAAGCAGGGGTCAATAACAGTGATGGAGTACCTGCACCGCTTCAATTAGCTATCCAGATATGCCACATATGAAGTAGCTGATGAGGCGAGAAGGATTGAGAGGTTTCGGGAAAGTCTGAATGAAGAGATTAAGTGGGCCTTGATTGCCCAAGACATCGATGACTTCCAGACCCTCGTTGATAAGGTGGTGAGGGTGGAACACGGTAGCCGCAATGTGCTGGAAAGCCGGAAGCGCAAGTGGCTTGCGCGTAGTTCTACTGAAGTTGGATCATCCCGATCACCAGGGTGGCAGTCGACTAATGTCCATCGACCACCACCGATTCAGTCCCAAAGGGTCGGCGCCAGCTCGTGGGTTTAGAGTCGACTCCGCTTTGTTCGTGGCGACCATCACAGCCGATCCGTCGGGACAAAGCAACCTAGATCGGCTGCTATTGTTCAGAAGCGGGCCGCTAACGTCACTTGCTTTCATTGCAACGAGCGTGGGCACTACGCCAACGCTTGTCCTAAGAAGAAGGCTGGACAGCGACCTCAAGCTCAAGGCTGCTCGCAGGATGTGTCAAAGCGTCAATCTCAGGGATCGGCTCCACCACCTACTCAAGGTGGTAATGTTGGGCGTCTTCATCACGTGACGACTGAGGAAGCGCAAGAAGCGCCGGATGTCGTGCTTGGTATGTTTCCCGTGCAATCCATTCCTACCTTGGTTCTATTTGATTCAGGAGCTTCTCATTCTTTCATATCTAAGAAGTTTTCTGAGCAACACAAATTGGAGGTTTCTCTTTTGCCTGTTCATATGATTGTGCAATCACCTGGAGCTACCATTAGAACTGCTAGTTTTTGTCCCGGGGTTAGCATAGAGATCAATGAAGTTATGTTTTATGCTGATCTCATCGTGATAGAGACATCTGGTCTGGATGTGATTCTAGGCATGGACTGGTTAGCTAAGAGTAAAGGTCGCATAGATTGTGCTAATCGATCCATAGCCCTTGAAAACCAAGAGGGGGTACAAGTAGAGTTTACCTCAAGTACTGAAATTCCAACACCTCAGATAGTCTGGTATTCTGCATCTGTTTCTAGTTTAAATAAAGTGGCAGTTGTTAGTGAATTTCCTGATGTTTTTCCTACTGAATTGCCGGGAGTGCCTCCGGATCGTGATATGGAGTTTGTTATTGATTTGGTGCCGGGAACTGCACCGATATCAAAATGGCCATATCGGATGCCTCCAAATGAGTTGGTAGAATTGAAAAAGCAACTCAAAGAACAGCTTGATAAGGGGTTTATTCGTCCCAGTTCTTCGCCCTGGGGGAGTCCGGTTCTTTTTGTGAAAAAGAAGGACGATAGCCTGCGTATGTGCGTAGACTACCGTGCCTTGAATGAAGTGACCATTAAGAATAAGTATCTGCTTCCCCGGATAGATGATCTGTTTGATCAGTTGAATGGGGCGCAAGTCTTCTCTAAGATAGATTTGAAGTTGGGATATTTTCAACTGAAAATCAGACCCTCAGACATTCCAAAGACCGCCCTCACTACGCGTTATGGTTTATATGAGTACACCGTAATGTCGTTTGGGCTGATAAATGCTCCAGCAAGCTTTATGAACCTGATGAATAAAGTCTTTATGGAGTATTTAGATAAATTTGTGGTGATCTTTATTGATGACATTCTCATTTATTCCAAGAGTGAGGAAGATCATAGGCAGCATTTACACTTGGTCCTTAGTAAGCTTCAGGAGAACAAGTTGTATGCCAAGTTTGAGAAGTGTGAGTTCTGGTTGAAAGAAGCCACTTTTCTGGGGCATGTTTTGTCTGAAGGTGGAGTTGCCGTTGACCCAAGTAAGGTGGAAGCAGTATTGGCTTGGGAAAGGCCGCAATCAGTTCCAAAGATTCGAAGTTTTCTAGGCTTCGCTGGTTATTATCGCCAGTTTATTGAAAACTTCTCTAAGATTGCCAAGCCGCTGACTCAACTTCTGAAAAAGGAAAGGAAGTTCGAATGGACTCTTGGTTGTGAGGAAAATTTTCAGAAACTGAAGGAAAAGTTGACATCTGCTCCGGTGCTTATTTTGCCGGATATTCACAAGAGTTTTGAGGTGTATTGTGATGCATCGCTTCATGGCCTGGGTTGTGTGTTGATGCAAGAGGGCAGGGTTGTCGCTTATGCTTCTCGACAACTCCGTCCTCATAAGCAGAATTATCCTACATATGACTTAGAGCTAGCCGCGGTTGTACACGCCCTTAAAATCTGGCGGCACTATCTCATTGGAAACAGAACAGAAATCTACACCGACCACAAGAGCCTCAAGTATTTCTTTACTCAGCCAGACCTGAATTTGAGACAAAGAAGATGGCTAGAGCTGATTAAAGATTATGATCTTGGCATTCACTACCATCCTGACAAGGCCAATGTCGTAGCTGATGCTCTTAGTCGCAAACTTTATTGCATGTTGGGTTCAAATCAGTCTGAGTTCATGAGTTTCAGAAGCTCAATCTGAATTTGGTTGAGAATGGTTATGTGGCTACTCTGCAGTTGCAGCCGACTCTTAAAAGTCAAATTAAAGCTGCACAGTTCAAAGATGAAGCCGTTGTTGAGATTCGGAATCAGTTGAAAGATGGCACAGATTCTGAGTTCTTGGAAAGCCCTGATGGGATAATCATGAGAGGGACTCGAATATATGTGCCGAATGATCCTGAGATCAAGAAGCTGATTTTGGCAGAAATTCATGAGTCACCATTATCTATTCATCCTGGTAGTACCAAGATGTACCAGGACCTTAAAAGGGAATATTGGTGGCCTAGTATGAAGAAGGATGTTGCTGAATATGTCACGAAGTGCGATGTATGTCAACGAGTAAAGGCTGAATATCAGCGTCCAGCTGGACTTCTTCAGCCATTGCAAATTCCAGAATGGAAGTGGGATGATATCAGTATGGATTTCATTACTGGCCTTCCTCGAACCCAAAAGGGGAGTGATTCCATTTGGGTTATTGTCGTCCGGCTGACAAAAGTAGCTCATTTCATCCCTGTCAAGACTAGAGATTCTACAGTTAAACTGGTAGAGCTCTATGTCTCAAATATTGTGCGCTTGCATGGTGTCCCAAAGACGATTGTGTCTGATCATGGATCGCAGTTCACATCTCATTTCTGGGAACAGCTGCACAAATTGTTGGGAACCAAGTTGAATTTTAGTACTGCCTACCATCCGTAGACTGATGGGCAGACTGAAAGAACAAATCAGACTCTGGAAGACAGTTGTGGGCTTGTGTGCTGTCTTATAGCACCAATTGGGAAAAGTGCCTCGCATTTGTAGAGTTTTCTTACAACAATAGCTTTCAAGCTAGTCTGCAGATGTCGCCATTTGAGGCCCTTTATGGAAGAAAGTGTCGAACGCCACTTTTCTGGTCTGAAGTGGGTGAAAGACAGTTCTTTGGTCCCGATTTGATTAATGAAGCCCAAGAGCAAGTGGATTTAATCAGAAGCCGATTGAGGGAAGCTCAATCTCGCCAAAAGAGTTATGCCGACACTCGTTGACGTGACTTAAGTTTCGAGGTTGGTGATTATGTTTACCTTAAAGTTTCACCTCTTCGCGGAGTTCGTCGGTTCCAAATTCGAGGCAAGCTAGCTCCTCGGTATATTGGACCTTATTGCATCCTGGAGAGAATGGGAGAAAAGGCATATAGATTGGAGTTGCCCACTCAGTTATCCAGTGTGCATAGCGTCTTTCATGTGTCGCAACTGAAGAAGTGTCTCCGCGTTCCGACTGAACTTACCCAGTTGGAAGATCTTGATCTTCAACCTGACCTAACTTATCGAGAGCGTCCCGTAAAGATTCTTGAAGAAGCGGAGCGCCATACTCGAAACAAAGCCCATAAGATGCTAAAAGTGCAATGGAGTAATCATGCGGAAGAGGAAGCGACATGGGAGCGAGAAGATCGACTTAGGGAAGAATTCCCGAATTTCTTTTAGACCCCTTTTTCCTTTTGACCTGTCAAATCTCGGGGGCGAGACTTCTGTAAGGGGGGTGGATCTGTAACGTCCTGAAAGTTTGGAACAGTGAAAAATGAACAATTTAAATTTTAATATAAATGGTTCTGGAATTTCTAGGTATTATTTGCTCCAATTAGAATTTCGTAGACTTTTGTGTTATGTGAAAAGATTAAATAAAAGGGAAAAACAAAGGAAAAGGTAAAAAGATGAAGATAAAATTTAGAAAAATTTACCATGGGTCCTATTCAAGCTTTTCATAATGTTTGACCAGTAAATAAAATTTTTACAAACTTGGGGTCGAGTTAAATAAAGCATGTATCTACTTTTTGACTAAAAACAGTGAATCAAAAAGGAGGAAGAAAAATAAAAAATGTCAAGTAAAGCCAAGAAAATTTATATAAATCCCTGGAGGTATAATACACCACTGGTAAAAATTTTATAATTAAATGAACTGATATAAGCCTCTTAAAAGTTCAGATACAGTGGGTCCAAAATGTAAGAAAAACAGTTCTCAGAATTTTTATTAAATAATTACTCATTTTTTTGAATTGAAAATTTAATGGTGATCTATTTATAAGGATTTGAGCCTCTCCAAAAAGTTTCAGAAATAAATCCTAGAAAATGAATCTTTAATTAAATCAAAACCAAATCAAATTTGGGACGAGTGCAGATGTCGAATTTTGTTAAATTGTCTAAAAGAGTTTTGTCTCAAAATTTTCTGAGAGAGCGTGTGACTCCAGTAAGGCTTGGTCAAACATTTTGGTAAAATCTTGACTAAGTTTAAGGCTTAAGCAAATTCGAATTCGGAGATTTCGTCGATCAAATCGCATTAAACGTATTCCCTCACGACAAGTGGGCGGCCATTGCTTGAATCATTCTTTTGGCAAGGTGAGGCAAAGCCTCGTCTCATTGCCGATGGGCCCGGACCAGCGTGTCGACCTCAATTCTCAGCGTTCTTCTCCCCTTTCTCTTTTCCCGACCGAGGCGAGGCGACGTCGCCGTCCTTCGCTGTCCGGTCGCCACCTGCTCCGTCCGGCCGAGCACATCGCCCTCCACGTCGCGTGCTGCCCATTCCTCGCCTGTGCTTGCTTGACCCTGGTCGAACAGCTTCGGAGTCGAGGCTGCGCTCTGGTTGCGCTCGACACAGGGGAAGGCGACCGAGGCAGCGTCCAGATCCGAGTCCAACGCGAGTGAGATCGCAAGCCTTAAGCCGTGAGTTTCCCCTCGCGTCGCAGTGCCTTTGTGCACTTCACCTTGCCATTTCTTCTGAGCCGAGAGCCTGAGGGGCGTCGTTCTCCCTCGTTCAACCGCAAGAGGCCGAAAAGCGGGGGGACGGCGATTCGAGTCAGTATCGCCTCAATCCTTCGAATCGATTCCGCCCGAAGCATCCTTAGCACCTCAGGTTTACTGATCACATTCCCTTTTGGCTTCATTTCGCCAGCAGCGCCGTTGCACCGCCGCCATTCTTCCTCCCGGCCGGCGCACGGTGGCAGCTCGGTGCAAGCTTTCTCCGACCCAGCCATCTGGTGAGTTCGAATCCCCTAGAGTCACTGTAGCTCGCCTAGCCCTAGTTCACCGGAATGGTGGCCGTTAGCCGAGGTTTCGCCGTCGCGGCCATGGCGCCGCCACACCCTCTCAGTGGCAGCCCCCTTCCTGGCCGTCTCCCGACGAAGTAGCACCACCCCTAGATTCTCCTTGGCGCGGTGAAACTAGAACCGCTACCTATTCCGCCGCGGCGGGGATGCTTCGCCGGCGGCGAGCAAGAAACCGTGGCGCCCTGTTCTGGGTCACTGACCGGTGGGCCCCGGTTGTCAGCAAGTCAGAGCGTTTAAACGCATTTTTGCACGCGCGTGAGGAAGCCGTTTCCTCTGAAGCGAAAGCGTATTTCTGATTTTTGGATGATTTTCAGAAACCGACTGAAATTCAAATGCTTGTAACTTTCGAATCATCTGGCCAAATTTAGTGAAACTAGTTTCTAAATTCGTATAAAATTCTGTAGTTTCAGAATATGCAAATATTTCTGAAGATGAGTAAAATTTGATTTTAGGAAAAATCAAAGAGATGCTTAAGTGTAAATAAGGATGTATGAATAAAATATTTTTGGGATGGTCCAATTAATGTAAGATAAATTTTTATGAAGCCTCTGGGTTATAAGTATTTCAAATAAACAAAAATATTGGCATGATACCTTATTATATATCATGTTGCTCAAAAATGAATACTAAGCGTGAAAATGAAATTAAGTAAATAAAAGAAAGGATTAAAGTTTGAATGTTTAAAAGTTCATCCTAATGGGGCCTAAATCATGGGGAGTTGCTCATGAGAAAATACTTAGGAAAAAGAGTATGTGATAGTTGTTCAATTAAGAAAAACAATACTTGTAATAACCAAAATAAATGTAATCTGCTATGAACAAGTTCAAAATAACTCAAATTCAGTTTTGAAATGTTTTTAAGATCATGCCCTGATGTTAGGATGAAAATGAGTTAAAATTGATAAGTGGTTTAGTAATAAATGAATGTGCCAGTTGGTTTGGCTATAAAGCAGTGTTTGTGTTCATGTAGCCCTTTTCAACATATGATAAAATAGATTATATAAATGAGAAGGAATGTAAAAATGGTATAGAAGCACTTCACAATGTATATACTAGTATATTCTGGAAGAATAATGGCTTTTGCTAAGGTTTGTATGCAAAACAAGTTAGTGGAATAAACCTACTTTTCATGTTTTGTTGAATATTTGAAACAATCAGGCTTTTTCAACCATGTGTAAAATAATTCATCCAAATGAGAATTTTAGGAAGAATAGTGTAGAAGTGATCACCAAAGTTTGTATTACTAGATTCCAGAAAAATATTCTGTTTTGGAGCTTTGGTTCACTTAGTTTTCATGAGTGTAATAACCTTAAGTGGTATGGTTTAGTCCTTAGCCAATTTTGTAGCCTAAGTCTAGAGTTCAACTAAGCCTTTTCAACAATAGTTTTCAAGCTTTACCCAAACCCTAAAAGTTAAAAGAAGTCATTAGAATTGTCAATCAAAGGATGCTCTAGCTAATTCAAGACTTAAATCCTAATTTATTTAACTATTGCTCATAAATCTTGTTCGAATGATAACCCTAAATGATATAGTTTAAGTGCTCTCTTCTTGGAATTCTTGAGAAAAAAACAGAGAGCTCTGTTTTTAGTGTTGGTTAAGCATGGCATCCTCTAAAAGAAGCTAATGAACAATCTTTTCATTTCAAATAATTTTAGCATCTATAATTCGATGTTTGAATTCAAATATTTCATAAATAGCAACCTCCTGTTTAATTGAATTGTGTTTATCATTTGTATGTACATTTTCTTTTTGCCATTTGGAGTTTGTTGATATTCTTTTATTCTTCTTGTTCTCGACTAGTAGAGACCGACATCATCGAAGAAGAAGAAGACGGTTCTGCAGATCCGGATTTTATTCCTGACAGTGATTTGCAAGGCAAGCAACTCCTTGAACATGTTGAGCCCGATAGTTTACCTACTTTATGTTGCTTTTGCTTATGTACAGTGCGTCCGGATAATTCTCCATAAAAGTGCTAATTTGGGTTAGAACTGTAGTTAATCCTGTAAATTATGGTTTGTCTCAATCTGTATGGACATGTGAACCTTGTAAACCCTAGATTGAGATAGACATACTTAATGTCATATTTGGGTATAATCGCTAGCATAATAATATTCCTTGCTTAAGCTTTTCGTTGTCTCTTTTCAGTCTTTTCAACCTATATATGATCTTTTTGGAAAATGGTTGGTGATATTTTGTTAGAAACCCTCAAACAAAACTATGGTTTGACGCGGGTGATTATTTGGCACTAGCCGGATGTGCAAAAGGATATGCGCGTAGCTAGGGTGGAGTATCGCCCGTGTCGGATTAAGGACCGAGCAAATGGGATGTTATAGATCCATGTTTTTCGTGCAACCACAAGGGCTTGTATGGGCGGGTCTTAGCTTAATAAGTTGTTTAGATGTGGCTTTGCATCTATGGAAGGCGGGAGATTGCACAGCATTACAGTGAGTGCATGCGTAGGGGTTTCTACATACCAATGCAGCGGTGTACGCCTTGCCTCAGACGAGAGACGTGGTGTGTGTGTGAAAATGCGGATCCACGACTTGGGTGAGTGTCTGTCTTGAGGCGAGGGTTAACGCCCGGGGTGGTGTAAAGCCACGTCTAGATAATGTAACGGCTCAGATGATCTCCTTGCCGACACACCAAAGGAAGTGTGTTAAGCGGCACGCAAAAGAGGTTGATCATTCCTTGTGGGTAAAGTGTACACCTCTGCAGAGTGAAAAATCGATCGGTTAGCGCGCGCATGATAATGGGCACTTGGGAAAATCCTCCCAATGCTAGAGTTTTGGTGCTTTCTAAAATGGGTTGGGATTTTGGAACTGTTTTACAACCCTCTTTTGTGTCAAAGGATCGACACCGGGGTCATATGCAGTCGGGTAGACTGGGTTGGAAATCTGGAATAATTGTTTATCTTTCTGTCTTTCATTTGCTTTTATTAAAATACGATGTTGCAATCTTTTATGCTTATTCATTTTTAATGTTTTCATGCAACTGCAAAATAACCATAGCTTGTCCATTGCTCAGCCTGCATAATTAATTAATTGCATCTGTGAACCAATATAAGTCTTCTTTGAGTACCAATATACTCAATCTTGCATCTCTTTGTCTCGGAGGAAGAAGATCTGCGATCCGCCAGACGACAGCGTTTGTAAGGACCGAATCCATCGATTGAACCCATCGTGTGTTTACCGCACTAGTCCTCGGATCAACGCTAGTGCACACACTCAACATCGGTACATATCACATCATACTCAACGATAATAGAAATAGTAGCTCATTTATTGATATAGCTAAGTGTATGATCTTATGACCGACTTACATTATTAAGCCACGCAGGGCAAGACTGGAAATATAAGCTAATAATTAAGCAGCGGACAGTAGAAAACGTAGATAGCTCATCAGTTCACCACAGGCAACCGACAAGGCTCGGATCCTAATGACTCGTGTCTTCCTGGACTTCCTCTTCCAACACAGGTGTAGATTCTTCAACTGTTGATTATTGTTGTTTGGCAAGGGTGAGTACTTAAAGCACTCTACAAGTCGTGCACAGAATGCAATTCTATGTATCTATATGTAAGGCTTATTCCCATGAATAGGCTATCATGGCTATTTTGCAATAAGCAGCATTTATGAACAAGTATAATAAATAGATTGTAAAGACTGTAAAACAAATAGCAATAATAAATAAATTCAGTATTTCTCAAGTAAACCAAGTTTCCAATCCTAAGTCAAATTCCATCTTCCACATGGCATTCCGCCATCCCAACCAAATTGTCCATTTAATTAAGCTATCCCTTAACTGTAATTCCCGAGCATTGCTCAATACCGCGAGCACGGCTATCCGAATAGTTTCACACTCTGCAGAGGTTATGCACTTTACCCACGTGATACAACCAAACACCACCAAGGCGAGTGATTATAACAAAGCCTTTACAATGCGTTGGCTTAACCCGATACTACCCGCTAAGGTTTCAACACTGGTGGGACTGGTTACCACATCCAGGGCCCCCTCTTGCGCCATGTGAATTACTCCATAACTCGAGAACTCACACCGACCACGATAGTACCAAAATTAAGACATTGCAAATTACTCAGCTAGGCTGGCCCATACCAGACATGTGGTTGCATGATTAACTCAGGTCAAAGGCTTGCAAGGTTAAGTCCTTAGAGTGATCAAGGCAAGACATCCACATACCCTCGCCCATCGGGCCCACCTTGGCCTCCTCGCCCTTGTCACTTGCCCCAATCTAAATGATTATCACCCAGTTGATTACCAAGCACCACGTGCTATCAACAATTCAACATCGTTGCGTGACATGACTCGCCACAACAACTCAATCTCATCGTATGATCCACATGACACACAAGTTCATAACATTGTTCCATATTCCATTAATCAAGATTAATTATCAATGATTCTGACACATGTGATGATGTGGCATGGCTAAGCAACTAATACGAACTAACCCTCCAATGTTGATTATAATTACTAACCAACTATATTGAACCAATCTAGGGTGACAATGGATCATGGCATACAATGACAAGGTAGGGTATAAATCAATCTGGTATATTAGCTAAACCCAATCTAATTTGAAACAATTGTATACTTGAAATATATGCAATAAGGTAAAACAAATATAGCAATTTTATAAACATGGGTTCAACATGATCAAAGCACAACTTGCCTTGGAATAGGTCCTGATCTGGTTCTGGAACTTGCTCTTGAGTTGCTGGATCTTCCTCCGAAGCGTCGCACAATTCAACGTCTACGCGTACCGAAGGAGAAAAGCAAATAAATACCAAAACAGAGAGCAAATGAACTCTAAAAATCAAATAGAATTCATCATTAAATAGATCTCAATTTTACAAATTTTTAGAAATTTGAATCACTCAAATCCGAGTTACGATGCAAAAGATATAGCCTTTTGAAGTTTGAAATAAATACTGAAATTGCAAAAATCAGAAAATCAGAATTAACAGATTTATTTTTAAATCAAAAACAGATTTATTACGCAAGCGTGATGTCATGCTGACATCAGCCCTGGCCTGGACCAACCGTAGCTTGACACGTGTCTCAGGCGTATGGACCCGGTCCACGGGACCTCCTCTGGTCCACCATGAACCCGGCGTATGACGCCTCGATACCCGCAGCGCCACGCGTCTCGATCCGATTGGTCACAGTGTCGCCCCGCCGATGCGCAACACGCGGCACGCATCTACGGCCCGATCTGGTCGAACGGCGACAGACACACGCGACGCGGCCCGATCTAAACCATTCACTCAGATCTGACGGCTACGATCTCACCCGAAGTTAATGGCGAAGCGGCGGCGAGAAGACCCACCAGAGACGAGGAAGAAGCTCTGGCGACGGCGTTTCGGCGCGTTTCCGACGTGAAGAAGTGGAGTAGTCGATGCGGCACACCTCGGCGAGTTGGATCTGGGACCAAACGTCGAAACCGACGAGCGGCGATGTACTCGAGCAAAAACCTCGGCGACTCGGCGTTCTACTTGGCGAGGTCGGCGGCTTCTCTGAGCTCCTCGGGCGACGGCGGCGTCGAGAAAAGATGCGGCGACTCACGGAGAACCTCGGGGTCTACCCGCCTTAAATAGCCTCGGCGTCCGAGCTTTACACGGCGAAGAAGTTCGGCGTCGTTATGGCGGCGGACTCCGAGTCCCGAACGGAGACGACGACGCCCGCCAGACACGCAGCGTCGCAATCCAACGGCCACGACACGATCTCCTACGCGGCGTGATCTCGTCCGACGAAATGCGATCGGACGGCTGCGGACTTAGGGTTTCTTTGCGGACGGCCGATCGGGGCACATGGGCTTACAGGCCGCACAATCGTGGCGACCCAGACTGTTCATCGGCTTTTAAAAGATTTCCCATTTAAAAATAATTACAGAAATTCATTTTATTTATTTTAAGCGATAAAACTAATAGGAAAAGTCCAAGAAAAATCTCAAAAATACTTTGAGACATTCTGGACTCAAATAAAATATTTTTGGCAAAACTTTATTTTAACTTTGCATAAATTTAAATAGATTTTAACAAAAGGTCAATATTCATAATTTAAAATTAATTCAAATAAATCCAAATAAATTCCAGAAAATCATAAATGCACATTTAAGCAATAAAATAATATTTGAGCAAATTTTTGGGATGTTACAGCGTTCTTTCAAGCAGGTCTCGGGGGTTTTGATGATAGTCTCTTCTAGGTTGCCTAGTCAGTTGCGTGAGGGTTTAGTGGGCAACCGCAAGGCTGTTTGGAGTTTCAGCTTTCTTTTGGTTTCCGTGTTGAATTTCCGCTGTTAAAATGGTTTAAATTTGTACTGAACTCTGTATAATTATTCAGTTATGTAAGTTCTTTTGTTTGTTTGCGTGTATGATTTTGATACGAATGTTGTAAACATGTGAGTGCTAGCTACTGATCCAGGGAATAGCACAGTAATCACATGGAGGTTCCTGTTCATCAGAACGAGGTCTCACAAAGGTGGACCAAGTTCATGACTTGACTGTATGACATGTGGGGTCCACATGTCATTGACTCTAATTCGAATCTAAGGTTTCAGGTGTGCCACGCATGTAGCCATGTGGACGCTGATGGGGACAACATGGAGGCAGCGACACAGAGGTGGTAACGAGGCGGTGCTGACGGGGACAGCCACATCGGCGGTGGAAATTGTTGGCTCCGACGATCATCAGCGACGGCAACACCAACGTGGTGCCAAGAGAGGTGGCTCAGTTGTGGGCAAACAAGCCATGGTGAAAGCCATGACATGGTCAAATTTTGCCAGCGATGACCACAGTGGTCGGTGTCGGGAATGAAAGCGGTGGCGCGATGGGGCTCACGGCGGCGCGACCATGCGTTGGGTCCAGGGTTCTCAAAACCACGGTAAACCGCTCGGTTAATGTGGTTTTCGAGCTTACCATCGCGGCTCGGCTTTTCAAACTGAACGGTTTTCAACCGGGGTTCAAATTGAAATTAAAAAATTTCAAAAACAATTAGAAAACTTTAACCAAAAAATCCTAAAATTAGTTTTAATTGTTGTATGACCTCTCGTATGATTTTTTTTGAAAAAAAATTAGAGACTTTTTTAGCCATTCGAATTGTTGAAAATTGAAAAACAAAAAAATAGCGGCCTATAGGCTTGTATCCCCATAGGCCACATTGCCTACGGGCCAGCTAGCCCATCTCGCGGCCCACCCCAGCCGGCCGACCCAACCGAGCGCCTTCACCTCCCGTCGCTCCCGACCAGACGCGCCGTCACGCTCCAACGCAATAATTGCACGAGCCTCTTTTCCCATTCGCAACTGCTACCGACCAAGCCATCGCCGCCTATATCCGGCCACCGCACGCCCAACAACCACCGGAGAAGCAGCGAAAATCGCTCGATTCGGTGCGAAAACTGAGCGGTTTCCGCAGTTATTTGAGCTGTCAATGATTTTCGAGACAGCCGACGAAAATCGCGATTAAAGGTGCGTTTTTGTTCGGTTTAGAGCGATTTTCGCTCGGTTTTTTGCAATACCGATCAATAGTTCATGTATGTTGTTGATTAAAGGGATGGCTATTGGCTAGTGCATTTCCAAGCGCAATGAACTACACAGTTTGTTTTATTGCATATGAATAGAGGAATATATATGTTGATTGTGTTTTGTAGGTTGGTTGTTTTGCAAATTGGATCTTTGGCATCCATGTGTTGATCATGATTTACATTTGTGATCTGATTTACAAATCATGCTTAGCACCATTTAGTTCTTATTTTCACAGATATGTGCATGTAGGCATACATGGTTAAATGAAAATATCTGACATTGTTGACTTTTTTTCTTAAATGAAATATGGGCATGAGATGATATGATATGTTATTACACTATTATTTGTTAAATCAGGATAGTCTGGTCATTGTGTTGGATGAGTCATATTTTTCTTTCATTGAAATTTGTATTGCCAATTTTTTCACATTATGATAAAATGCACTGTGTGTTCATGATGAAATACTCAATGTGTTCTTGATCAATTATATTTAGTAGCGATATTTGTACGTATGCTTACTTTTATTGTGTTTCATTAGCAGATGGCAGACTATGTCGACGTGGTGTGGGAGCATGGCGAGAAGTTGGGTGCTGGATTTCGATGCAAGCACTGTCTCAAAGAGAAGAAAGGAGGCGGTACAACCCAACTGAAGCATCACTTGACAGGACGTGGTACGAATGTTCTCTATTGTAGTAAAGTTCCTGCAGACGTTTGCGAGTACTTTCAGTGTTAGCTAGACAGGACGAGAGATAAGAAGAAGGACAGGAGTGAGGAGATGCTGAGGAAAGAAGGAGCGGCTGGAGATTCCCCATCGAGACGAAGTGTATACTCAGAGTACACGGGTGATGCTGATGAGCAGGACCAACTCCAACGTGCCATGGCTGCCTCCAGGGCAAAGGCAGAATTTAGAAGCCGGGCATGTGGCCAATACGAGCACGGTGGTGGTAGTGGATCTTCCAGGGGGCTGAAGGAGATCGCGACGATCTGTTGTCGAAGATGTTTCGGAGTTCCTCGCAACGAGAAAGACCATCGATAGTGGGGGATTACAATGTTGGTATGGCCTGTGGCCCCGTGCAACCAAGGATTGACACCCATCAGTGGACACAGAAGGGGAAGAGTGCGAAACAGGCCATTGGCTCGGCGTGGGCCAAATTCTTTCACACTACTAGTATCGCGGGGCGAAAAGCAGATAGTTCGTACTTTGTTAGCGTTGTGAGGGAAACACAAAAATATGGTGAGGTTTAAAATATTCATTCAGTTGTACGCCAATTCGTAGCTTATATTTATGTTTCATTTGTAGGCGAGGGTGTCCCGTCCCCGAGTGGCCGAGATATAGATGAAAAATATTTAAACGCCAATGAAGCAGACATTAAGGAGAGCATCGCAAAGTTCATGCAGTAATGGTCTATGTATGGAGTAACAATCATGTGTGATTCTTGGACAGGGCCGACACGCATGAGCATAATAAACTTCATAATTTACTGTAACGGCACCATATTCTTTCACAAGTCCGTCGATGCCACCAGCGTCTCTCAAGATGCCTCGTACTTACGCAAGGTAATTGGTTTCGTTTGTACTCTTTTGCAGTTGAATTAACGTACACATCACGTAATTGTCGTACTTGGTTTTGTTTGGTCACGCAGGAAATATATTCAGTGGTCAACAAGGTGGGTCCGACAAATGTGGTGCAGATTATGACGGATAATTGTGCTAACTACAAGAAGGCGTGCAAGCTCATCACACGGCAGTATCGCAACATCGTGTGGCAGCTTTGTGTGGCCCACACCATTAATTTGACATTGAAGGATATTGGAGAGTCCCCTGATCACACCTCGGTTATTGAGAGTGCAAGGAAAATCTCTCGATGAATATACAATCATTCCAAGATACATGCTATGATGAAGAAGTACATTGGAGATGAGTTGTTCAAGTGGAATACAACTCGTTTCGGCACTAACTATATTTTCTTGGACAGTTTATTTCAGCGCAAGGACAAGTTCATGCAATGGATGGCTGCCGAAGAATTTGTAAACTCTCGCTTTGTTAATAACACCGAGGGGAGGTACGTGTATGGCTGCCTCTCAAGCTTGAACTGGTGGGATAATCTTCGATCTGTTGTAAAGTCAGTGGAACCGTTGTACACCTTCTTGCGATTCTACGATCAGGATAGGGTGGCCACATTGAGCGAGACGATCATACGGTACACCATAGTGCGACAGGAGTATGATAGTTTATGCTACAAGTCTCCAGCAACAAAGGACATGTACATGAATGTAGTAGACCGAAGAATAGACGACTTAATGTGCAACACGTATATGAATGCCGGCAATATATTCTTCCCTGCAACACAGTACATTGCAGTTGCACATATGTTACAAACTTGTACTAACATGCTTCGTTTCACATCATGCAGCTGTCGCCTTAAACCCCCAACTGTCTACGCTTACGGCATGAACAACACCTTCTTGCCAAATCTCCGGGATGCCTTTGAAGCACTTGTGGATGATACTGAAAGCGCCGCGCAAGCTCTTCATGATGACGACCTTTTCAGAACGAAGGTTGGATCGTCTCAACAGCTCTAGCTGCGAGGATGACACAAGATGGAAAAACATCCCCTGATATTTTTCTTACACCGTCTCAAATGTAATGGTACTCTCGTCGGTACTTACTATTCTATTCGTTAATTTGTAGAACATTGGTGGGATGTGTTCGGATCGGAAACACCCACCCTTCAGCGGTTTGCCGTACATCTCGTGTCGCAATGCGCATCTTCTAGCGGTTGTGAGCGCAATTAGAGTACATTTGCATTCATCCACACAAAAATCCGCAACCGCCTGTTATACAAGCTACATAAGCTGGTGTACGTCAACTACAACCTTCGGCTTCGAATTCAAGCCGCAGAAAATCAAAAGCGCTCAGATGAAGATGATCCATTCCAACAGCTTATGGAGCTAACATTATGCGACGATGCAAACCCGATCCAATAGTGGATGGACAAAGGAAGGTCCAACGGTGACCCATTACTTGATGAGGAGGATACAGAGAGTGACACCCCTCTTCCATCACAGCTTGTGACATACCCGATTCACCCTACTACGTTAAGAAAGGACACTAGAGCTGAAAGCATCCCCGAATGGGCAGACAAGACAGTCGGGAACACTCATACAGGGAAGAGGAAGCACCAATCAGTCTCGAGAAGGGATACAGTAAAAAGGATAGCATCCTCCAAGGAAAAGGGAAGGAAACCCGCAGATGAGCCCCATCATGTAGGGAGTGATGACTCCATTGAGAGTGGGGATCGTCGGAGCCCGCCATACCAAGAGTCCAATGATAGTAGCTCGAAGACAGACACCGATGGCGGTGACAATACCTCTATACCTCCCACGCACCAATCAGAAGAGCATCAACCCATCAAATTTACAAGGGAGTCGCAATACACTTATGCAACACGGGATAGAGACCATGGCACTTCTCAATCACAGAGGACGACTATTAAAGGGAAGGGAAAGGGGTCACCACAGGATGGCGTGGCCGAGACGCAAGGGAGCTATGTCTCATATGGCAGCTACGACTACGCCATCCCCGATGCTCATGCACAACCTCCCACCCAATGGATCTACGAGTGGCACGACCCTGAGTTTTATGCCATGTTGTATCAACAATGGCAAACAACAAGCACATGGACGAGGCAAAGTTGGCACGATTACAAGACAGAGTTGCTAGCTACACGAGGATTGGCCTTGATGTCCACTGAGGAATACAACATGGCCAACCAAGTGTACACATAACAATACTACCCGTAGCCCCGAAGGTAATGTTTCATTTTATTGCAACTTTATATTATACTAAAATAGTGTCCATGCAGGTCCAACGTGGCATTTGTGTGGGAAGGACGATGAAAATATGCCGACCTTACAATTTCAAATGAAAGGTATCTAAATGTGAATGGTATTGATATTTCAATGCCTATTTTTGCACCTATTGGATTGATATGTGAATGTTATTGAAATGAAAGGTTATTTGTTCACATATTATTGCTAAAGCCTAAATGCCTACTTTACAACTTCAGATTGTCTAAAATGTAGCAAAGGTCATGCCGAAATTTTGTTTCAATTGTATGTTTGATTTCATTGCAAGTGGAATTTTTTACTGACATTTCGTTCATGTAGATCAAAGTCGAACATGGCATTTCTACAACAATGGAAGAATGATGAAGCTATGCCTATGCCTACTCCACAACTTCAATTGAAAGGTATTATAATTTAAATGGTGTTGACATGTAAATGGTAGTGAAATTGCGAATGATATTGCTATGTGGTTATATAAATGCCTATTTTTGCACTTGTGTGATTGTAGTATTGCAATGAAAGATTATTTATTGACATATTATTGCTAAATGCCTAATTTACACCTTCCAATTATCTAAAATATAGCAAAGGTCATGTCGAATTTTTTTCATATTTAGAAGAGATCATATTGGATTTTTTTTCGTGTTTTCACATACCTTCTTTATATATTTATTATATTTTTACTAAATTTTAGCCTTCACTGTATTTTTACAACATTTTTTTGTAATTTCCCCATTTTTTGGAATTATTTCCCATTTTTCCAACCTGGCTCAGTTTCTAGCGGTTTTCGTTTGGAGGTTTGACCAGATTTTAAACTGGTTTGAATTTCCAAACCGTTCGGTTTTTCGTGGTTTTCGAGCGGTTTTTCACGAATTTTGAAACCGCCGGGTAGCGAAAAATAGCTCCAAAACGATATTTTGAACCCTGGTTGGGTCTCTAGCAAAAGCGAGGAGAGCACTATGTAGAATGCGACGAGGCAAAGTTAGGGGTGTAGATGGTACTGGCGAAAACTCACTAGAGACAGTTCAATTGAGTGGTGAAGGGTGGCGGTCTAATCAAGTATTGCAATCCTGGGGAGACAATCAATCAATATGATCACCAGGAATATAAATTTCACAAATTGAGTAATAAGAATGCAAACCACAAGATGAATACAAATAATTTTTCCCATGGTCTTAGAGACTTGCTGGTCTCCTCTAATCCACGTTGAGGTAGCTTGGACAAATCAAGACGGCTCCTTGCGCAATTGAGCATTCCTCAATCCACTAGAGGTAGCTCTTTCCCGCTCCGGGTAGATAAGCTTCGACCTTCACACCAACACCAGGTCTCTACACAATCTTCTTGAAGAGTTCACTAGTTTTTCCTCCAAGCCGTCTAGGAGTCGACAAACTCCAAGAGAATAGATCAATGACGCTTACTTGAAGATGATCAAGTGTCACAAATGGCTCTAAATCAATGATCACACTTGAATGCTCTCAACATCCTCAAAATGAGAAATTAATGATCAAATGTTGAAGAGAAGCTTGAAAGGACTCAACAAGTATTCTATGAGGTTCCAAGAAGTGCCATTGCTGCAGAAGAGGGGGTATTTATAGCCCACAATCACTCAAATGGTTGTTATGGCCGAAATGCACAAATTTCAATAAAATCCGGTACTACCAGCATGTAAAGCTCGGTAGTACCGGCCTCTATGGCAACGGCCGATTTTGGTCATTTAATGCATAGGTACTAGCTATTGCTACAGTAACCCCAGTACTACCACCATGTAAGGGCCGGTAGTGACGACATTTGGAACTCAGGAAAAACCCCAAAATCAACCTCTCTGGAAAATATGTACCGGTAACTAATGGGCGGTACTACCGGACTTGCGGTAGTACTGGCCAAGAACAGTGGTAGTGTTGGCCTCTAAAAAACACAGAGAAAGATTGCTTCTAGAAAATAACTACCAGCCCATAGGTGCGGTACTACTGACCAACGGTAGTACCGTACCCTAGGCACTGGTAGTGCCGGACTTGCCAACACTAGAAAAAGCCACTCTTTGAAAATTAACTACCGCTCCCTGAGGGAGGTACTACCAGTCTGGCGATAGTACCGGCTCCTAGTTGACGGTAGTGATGGTTCTAGGAAAAGAAATGATTTGACAAGGAATTTTTTAATGCAAACTAACACCATGCATGAACATGAGTTTAGCCATGTGATCTTTACGCACGTTCAAGCTACTAGCCATCAATTCCTCTTAATAATACGGTACCTACTTCTAGCAATCCGATCTTTTCTCCAAACTCTGAGATCAAAAAAAGTTAGGAGAAGGGCCTTGAAGTTTTATACCTTAGTTTTGAGCTTGAATCATCGATAGGAGTTTTGTTTCACACTTCCACCTTTTCCATGTAACGAGGACCAACCTTTTTCTTATACACTCAAAAGAATATGTTAGTCCTTTAAACTCGATTGTCATTAATTACTAAAACTCAATTAAATTAAGGGCCTAGATGCTTCAAGTGGCCGAAGGTGGTGAAGAAAGGCTTGATCTCCTTGCTTGATGCTCCTCGGCCTTAATTGGTGGAGGGGTATATACAAGGGCGCTCGGGAACATGTCGTGACGTGATCGATTTTGGTGAAGGAGCAATGGAACAGCGGTATAACAAGCTTGTCCTTGCGGCTCCAATGGCGACAACAGAGGATCTCCTTCTTTGGTGAGGTTGTGTAGCATGATGGAGGAGTCCCGGGTGGTGGTGGCTAGGGAAACCGGGGTGACGCGATGAGAGGCCCCAGATGTGAGGTTCCCTAGGGCTTTAAATAGCCTCAAGAGGCGTGGGGTCTCACGGACTCCGATAGCGATGGCAGCGTGCGGGCTGGCAGCGGCGGTGCACATAGCTAGGGTTAGGGTTTCCACGTCAGGTGGGCTTGGCTAAGCGAGCGCGCACAGGGAGTGGCCCAGCTTGGTGGCGATGGGCCGAGGGGAGAGAGGAAGGGAGGTGGACCGCGGGAGGGAGTAGGTAGGCCAGTGGCCTGAGAAAAGAAAGGTGGGCCAGCTAGATTCGGCCCGAGGAAATCAGGGAAAGGAAAATGATTTTATAATTTTAGAAAAAGATAGAAATTCAAATAAATCCAAATAAATAGCAAATAAGCTCATAAAATTCCAAGAAAATATAGAAAAATTGTTTGCAGCACAAGGAACCCAACTAAAGCTGATTTTCTTTTAATTGACATTTTGAATAGTCAAATTAAATCATTTTATTTTTTTGGAAATTCCAATTAAGATTTAATTAATTCAAGAAAATCCAATTGTTTCCTTTTATTTTGATAACTTTAAAAAGCTGTAAAAATTGGGGTGTTATAGAAATATGAGGCATCACTGGTTTTGACAGTTCCCTCAAATCTTTAGGATGCAGATATAAACCCTAGATTGTTGTTCGTCGTGTTTACACTATAGTGGAGCGATGTTATTGTCATATTAGTGGTATATGGGAAAGTTGGAGAGCACCGGGATGGAGTTTGGGTGTGATTGGTATTCAATTAATAATGGTGCCTATTTTCGGGGCTAGTTTCGGAATATCTACGGTTAGGTTTATGGCATGTCCAAGTTGTGAAAAGTGTATATAATTGTATGAGCACAAAAATGTTGAATTTGGTTAAATGGTTAGAAATTTATGTCTTGTAGAAGGTTCCTATCCAGAAATTGGTTGCTACTAAGTGCAGTTGTGTTGATTTGCTTATTATGGCTAGATATTGGTTGAAATAAATTATGTCCATACCTAGAGAAAGCTAGGTAATTTTCCATACATTCCAGATGTGCTATGGTTTGCTATATTTGGTGTTGTATAAAAATAAATATAAAATTGTTAAGCTGTTATCCAGTAAAACAACATAACAGTCTTCAAGGCTATAAACGAGGGGTTAAATGAATTAATTAAAAAATGTGGCCAACTAGGAAATCGTAGGTAATCTTGTTTAGTTTTTAGAACATATATGATTTGATTTGTTTGAGCTTCTGAACTAAGAGATATGGTCATCCGACCATCGGGACAACAACGGGAGGGAAGATCAAGTCTGAGGCCGTGCGTAGGAGCGATATTGTTATGGTTGATGTTGTGTATTGTTATGGCATGTTGTTGAGTTGGTATTTCCTACTGTAGGAGGTGTGACTTTGGGTTTAGCTTCAACCATTCATCGCTCCATCTCACATGGATAAAAGGCAAGTGCATGTTAGAATAATAGACGGTTGGTTAAATTGTTGTTTAATGATTATGGATGATTTTTCATGTTAATTGTTGAGTATTGTTGTATTGTTGTTTTACTACTGATAATTCATCCATGACAATTGAATGGTATAGCATGATATTGATGATTTAAACCTTGAAAGATAAATATGCATCATATGCATCATGAGATAGAGATAGATGGCCTGAATAGCATCTATAGCCTACTATGTATAGACAATCCCACGAGAGTGGGAAGAGGAAAAATATAGTGAGTTAGGCACTCCACAGAAGTAGAGATGAGGTCTCCATGTGAAATAGAATGGGCTTGAGGTACCCGCATGAAAGAGGGCTGGCTTGAGTAAACACCGACGGGTGTTGCATTCTGCTATACCGGTATATGCAGAAAGAGACATGTGCATGAGCATTTGCATTTCAATAAATAAAGTTGCAAGTAACATTGAGTAATGTGGGGAATGATGTGAATGAGCTAATGATGATGGAGTTGTTAATGTTTAGTGTTTTATTATTTACTCGCTGAGTCGTTGGCTCACCTTTGCTTCTTTAATGT
Source organism: Otatea glauca (assembly GCA_036346275.1). Taxonomy (NCBI): domain Eukaryota; kingdom Viridiplantae; phylum Streptophyta; class Magnoliopsida; order Poales; family Poaceae; genus Otatea; species Otatea glauca. The sequence continues at coordinate 32,116,644 of CM070728.1, forward strand.
TTTTAGGTGATTAATGAAGGCGACATGCATGTGATGGAATTAGAGCCATCACTTCACTTGTCACATCATCCACCATATTTATTTAGTATTAGTGATAATTTTTGGATTAATAAAGTATATAGTTGGTTTAGTTGACAAACTTTCATCTCATAATGATAGTCATGTGAGCTTAGTTGAATTTATATAATATTTAAGAAGTTTAGTTGATTATTTATTGTTTATGGATCTTTGTTCTTCGTCATTGCTAGAAGGTAAAGGTTGCTCCTGTACGCATGTCATCTAAGCGTTCTCAGGCGTGTGGACCTGAGTGTTCCTAAGCGCGAGGACTTTGGTGTTCCCAAGCATGTGGTCTCGGGTGTGCTTGGGTGCGCGGTTCCAAGCTTATTATGGTTTAATTATTCCTGCTCATATCATTATGCTATTCATGTTTATCTTGTTTAATATTGGTGATAATCGTTTAGGGTAGCTTGCTGAAATTATTGATAAAATTGTGTTAAAAGAGGATGAAAAAAGTAGGTTGTGGTAACATCTTGAGCACTTGGAGTGTTGGGGTGTTACAATTATGTTACACGACAAGTTTAGATTGAAGTACAAATTTCAAGCTGGATCTGCGAAACAGCACAGTACTGATGTTGTTTGCACTCCACCTGTCTATCAGACAAACATCTGAGTTGTGAAATCATTGTACATGTCATATTCAAAAAGTTTGTTTCACTCAACACTCACTTTGTTTAAACATTTTGTCCACCCAGGCATTGGCAATTCTGCAGGTAATATTCCCTAAATTATCAGATATGCAAGGTAGTTAGGCAGAAGCCACTGCAATTTGTATTTATCCATATCCACTAGCTGCTGATATGCACTGCATTGCAATGTTTATTGACATGAATGATAGGGTTTGATGCTTATCACAGGAAACAAAATAAGCTACAAAAGATCAGTAGCCACTCAGGGTTTTGAACTAATTTTACAATATGGACTGATGTCATATGACTGCCAGATGTTTACTGGCAAAAGCCGCATATCTGACGAAGAATACAGTCAGTTGAAATCGTAGAGAGGAAGCTCAGCACTGAGGGGAGCCGACATTACGTTCAGCACATTGTTTACTGAGGCCATCGAGCTTATTGCCGCCTTCAGAATATCCTGCGAGCATCCAGGCTTCAATATGGCCCTCACCTGGGATATCAGTTTGATAAGTTTCAACCACAGGTACTGATTTTTATGTTCTGAAGGTAGACACTAGATACATATCAGATGTTGGTTTTATGCACAAACCTTGTCCAAGTTGTCTTGCAGTATCTTAATATCACCGAGATAGTCTTGATCTTCAACAGTCAATGTAATAGGTTTGGCGTCTTCTCCAGGTCCATCAAATTGAATGCCCCCCGGAGTTCTGTAGAAGTCATCTAACAGAAAGTTTGAGGCTTTCTCTCCCAGCAGCCTGAGTGATATAAGAAGAAAAATCAGTTCATACTTGACCTTGTCTGAATGAAGTGCAGTCACTGTGAAGTGATCAATAATTTAAACACAAAGTGATGTATATCCATGTTTGGTGAATTTTCAAATTAAGAAAATTTAAGTTTCTTTATCAACGTACTTCTGTCTGGTGTTATGTTTTGTTGCTTAAGCCACCACAGATCAAGAATTTTTATATCAGTGTGATTTTCATTATTTTAAAGGAGTGAATATAACAAAATTTGAATATAAAATCCTTCACTGTGATTCAAGCATTTCAGTGTTCAGTTTTATTGTTAAAGCACTTAAAATAAAAAAATGCAGCTTTGTGATTCTGGAGGCAGATTTAATAGGTTGTAACTATAAACTATGACTTACGTATATGCTTCCCCTTTCAGGTCAACCGGAGAGGGATGAATAGCCAGCTTTCCAATAGGAACCGCTCCAGGACCACGTAAGTGCCTCCTCACACTCATCATTGCCTATAAGAAGGGTACATCACGTTATGGACTCAAAAATGTTTTTACTTGAACATAATGAATGTCACCTCTGTAGCACCGACATGATGGTTTGGTGCTGTATCGGTATTCGATATGTGTCCGGCACGGCTACGAAACTGATACGCCACTTGACATATATCGGTCACGTTTTGGGCAATTAGATAGTCAAAATAAATAATTTTATTGTTCGACATGGCTTCGATACTTCATCGACACGTATCCAACACATATGGTGACATAGTTCGGCCCCACCTCAGCCACCTAAAGGGTAACCCTAACCACATGAGAGGAGCAAGACACTAACATCAAGGCTCCATTGTGAAACCATATTAACGTTCTAAATAAAGGTGATTTGTCTAGAGGAAATGTGAAACGCAGATGCAAGTAGCAAATATGTTGTCACTAGTAGCTACTCTAGAATTAAAGCGCACTTCATGAAAATTACTAATGGTTAGTGAAAGATATGTCCTAAAGTGATGGTATCTATTCTTACTCAGCTTAGAAGTGAAGTTGCAAAGGCTAGAGTACATATTCCTAGTTTACATTTTACATTATTTTAGCTTGACAAACACGTAAAAAAATGAAAAACACTATTTTAGTTTGACAAACATGTAGAAAAATGAAAAATAATGCATATGTATATTATTATTATTTAAATATGTATAGCTGTGTCGCCGTGTCGGCATTTTTGGAAAAAATGACGAGTTCCGTGTACGTATCGTGTCGTGTCGATGTATCCGTGTCCGTGCATCATAGAATGTCATAGCATTTCTAAAGGAAAAAAAGCATCAGACTGAAAGAGCATACCGTTAGAGGAACAGCAGCACATCGCCACTTGTTTGTCGGGTCCTTCAGATTTGTTACAGTAGCCATATAACCATTCAACCCAGCTGCTAGAATATGCATAGAGATATGGCCAAGAACCTGCATATTTTTAAAAGTTTAGAGTCACACCAGACAGATTGTTTGGTTTGTAAATAATGATTTTAATTAGATTGGCTTCTTACATAAGCATAATTGCAATCGAAGTTTGATGGCAGGGATCCTCGACCTTGATATCCAAAGAAAGAGCAGACTGAACTGAACTTCCTTCCCTTGTATTTTCCTTCTTTCTGAAAATCAAGCAAAACAATCAAAATTCAGAAAGAACTGAATTCTGAAAAGGGTTGTATGTAAAACTCAGATTGTAACTAAACTTACTGTTCGCTTGTTCATCTCTGTTTCTACTAAATGAGCTAAGAGTTGCTCAGTATCAATCTGGAAAAACAAGGTTTCATATCAATAATTGCACAAGATAAAATTTGATGAAGAGCTACGCTTTCCAATGTGCAAACCTGGGATAATTGTGCTGAGTTATCAGATTCTTGATGCAGGAGCAACTGAACACAAAAGGTTCCAGATCTTCAGACCACAATTTATTTAACTAAAATATTAATAAGAATCAACTACGCAAGTAATGCAAGACCTCTGCTCTGATGAAAGGTGGCAAGAATTTAAACAAGGCAGCGGCCCATGGGGAAAGTTGAGATGGCACATCATTCTTAGGAACTTTATTGCTGTAGAGAATATTAATTTCCTATAATACCCAGAAGGAAAACCGATAAGAGTTAACAGAAATCAAACTGTCCAACAAATCATATAGTCATAAGATTATTAACACTACCTGAATTAGTGCATACATTTCTGGAATGCTTTCGATGAGCCCCTCTGGAATAAGTAGTACTCCATGGTACTTCCCTGAAAATTAAAATGGAGAGAAAAATTAATATTGATAGATCAGTGTACCAAAAAGTGCTAAATGTTTTGATTGATTGAACTATGTGCATGCCAGTTTTTAATGGATTTTTTCATCTCAAACAGTCAATGAACTGTACAGACCTTGTGCTGCTCTTGCTTGCACTCCATCACATATCTTGTTTGTAATTTCCATCAGCGTAAGCTTTGATAGTGACACCTCCTCTCCTAAGATAACCTGCATGGAAATGTTTGGCAAAGATAATTCTAATGGTAACAGTTTTCACTTAAGATAGAGTGTCATTTGACCAAATCAGACCATGTTTGGATGTGACTGAAGTGCACACTCCAAGGCAACATGAGATGCTTTGCGACCCATCAAGCGAATGAAATAGTAGTACTGACAGGAGGGAAAAGATAAGAAGAGTAAATGCAATGTTGATAATTGATCAGTTATTCCAATATTTCAAGATCAATTTGAATGAAAGATATCAGAATTTACCTTCCCAGCTGAGATCGCGTCGAGGCAAACATTGCTTACAAGCTGAGAATTCACCTGAAAGGAAATTGTCATATTTGCATGTCAGAAGTAACATTTATATACTGTATTTAGATATTTTTAATGTAGAAATCATCATAATTTCAACTTGAAATTTGCAACGGGCATGCTTAAGGGATTTACCTTGCACACCGTATCAAAACCAACATTTGCTTCCACAAACTGATTCTTGAGATCACCATTTAACGAAACAGGAACACCTATTACCTGTTAAAAGGGAGAGATATCTGAAATTTTTTGTGGTATTGCAAGAACACGAAGCATATCAAGTTACTTCATACCTTTGTCTTACAGTTATGCTCTTCAAAGGTCTCTGCAAGCTGAGCAGCATCAGAATTGGATGTTACCCCTGGAGATAAGAAAGCATTAGGAACCACATGATTCCTGGAAAAAAAAAAGAACTACATGATCCTACAAAAGAGAATATTTTGATGAGGTGAATATTTTGAACTTGCTTAGTTGGTCTAACTACAATTGCTTCAGAATTCATAATTCCTGCTAGTTTAATTTGGAATGACATGGAAGAGCACCTCTATAAATAATTATCAAGTGCGACCAAACGTTGGTTTCGTTTTAATCAAACACTTAAATAAACAAAGTTTTTGGAATATCCGATTAGTACCTCCAATGATGAGCAGGCCATCCAAGTTAAGATCACAGCATGTTGACATTGCGTCATTCACTTGCTCTGTCGTGCGGATTTGATCAACAGTCCTGCCGAGCAAATCAAAACCCCCTTCAAGAATGTAAAAACTTTCTTGTTAGCAACAAGAGTAACAATAGACAGTCAACAACAGAGGTCAATAAAATTTCCAAACCTTGATTTTTGTATGAAGAAAGAACATCATCTGTGATCTCCAACGTCTTCTTTGCAAATAGGCCTTCTGTGCCACCTACACAGAATTAAACATTTCTTAAAGCAACTAAAATATTCTTATCACTTCATAATAGTTTATGAAACTAAACTATACAATCTGAAAGGATCCATCTGGATGACTCAGATATCATGCAGCTAAGTCATAAGCCAGAAAAAAGATGTAAATATCAACATCTAATGTGAAATCAGCACAAATTTAGCTCAATTATTAGGTAGTTGCACATCAAGGATTTAATGTATATTACTATTTTCAGAAGCTTCTTAAGGTGCCCCTTTGAAGAATTTTCAGCTTCTGCTTTGACTACGATTCTTGTAGCACTGATGGTTGCAATCTAGACAACTAATTCTCAGTGGATTTTTGCAACACTCCTGAAATTTCTAGATTCTGGCAATTCCTGGACGCTGCGTCCCTGAACACGACATACATGCTTATTGAAGAACGGTTTGAAATTTCTAACACGGTGACCAGTCCAATAGAAATAGCACACTATTGCTTCCTACGGTTCTACCTCCAAACTACATCAAGAAATTGGAAATGTGCTTACCAACAAATCCAAGCAAAACGCTTTGTGGATTCTGAGCTTTCATAGCATCATAGATTCCCCATACGACATTGTGTCCTCCTGGTGACTGTCTTCCAGAGAACACAACACCAACCCTACACACAAGTGAAAAGACAGTTTGAGAACTATGTCCAAAAGGCACCTTTTACAGTATGCTATGAAAGTTCACATATAAATATCTTTACACTATGCCAATAACGCAATGAAAATCATACTAAATTCGCATTTAATGGAACCTGATTGGTGGATGTTCTTCGATGACTTGCGCCTCAGGGACCGTCGTGTTTGGCTTCAGAAAATGCACCAGTGGCTGACCAAAGGTTCGTGGAAATGCATGCGCAACTATGTTTGCGCATCTCGGGTCAATGGTCGTAGTTGACTCGCCAAACTCCACTCTTATTCTCCTTCCCTGATCATAGTGGTTGAAATTTCGCAACATACAGTTCTTAGAGACACAAGACAAGAATATTTTCAGATGACATGGAAATCTCCAAATGAAAAACCAACAGTAACAAAAGCTTCCAATCATTCTGTTGTTCGTTCTACGATATAATGCGATTTCAGACAAATTAAGAACTTAAGAGGGCAGAATTGTAGTTCTGCTACACGAAAGCGTTCTATAAACCGAAAATTCTGCTCCTCTCGAAGCAGTTTGGTCAGAGTTGTGCAAATTGTCATACCCTGGTCAAAAAGGTGTTAAATACAACAGGACTTCCCAAATGACTAAATGATCCATTGAGCCATTGACTCGAGACTCTTGACAAAACACCAAGGCTTCCAAGGGAACAGAACAAGGTATCATTAAAATTACAAGGAAAACTTTGTCATATATGTGCCACTGAAAGACTTAAAAATTTGGGATTTGTCACTACACTTTATGCTATATGTTAGTACTTATAACGTAAAAACCTATTATATTTTCCATTGCCCATGTCAGAAATAGCCTGGCTACTTCTCTCACGGCATGACACCCTTGCAGTGTAGTTCAATTAAGGCAATGGTTAATTCAACATGTAATGCATTGCCGAGTTGGATATAAAAGAGGGCAAAAGTTCATAGGTAGATCCAAAACTAAGTTTTTTTAAATTTCCCAAATTATAACCAAGTAAGGGTGCTACACTGCTACCGCTACAGCATACATAAAAACATCACAATCAAAACTTGCAAATTGCGGTCATCATTTTTTTTCCTCGAGAATACGCAGGAGAGCTGCGTATCAAGTAAAGGAAAGGTGTAATCACTAATGAGTAAGGAATTGCCGTAATTACTCAAAAAAACCAAAGGTGTTAACTGAATGTAAATAAGTCAAAATAACCCGGACACCATCAAAAATCATTAGCCAAGTAGTGGCTGAACTCTGAAGGATGCAGCAGCATGCAGGAGAAAGAGGGAGCTTTGCAAATTAACCTGAAGGCAGGGAGGCAGCTCGGGCTGGTACAGCGCCCTCCTCCGCTGCAGTCCGGCGAGCTCCCTCGGCGCGCCCAAGTCGGCGTTCATCTCCTCCTCTTCCTCCTTCGTTTCCGGTGCTTTGTATGATGTTGCAAATAATTGTTCTTGGTGCAGTTCTCGTGTTCTTCCTCTCCTTTTGTAATGGCACGATGGAAGAAAAGGGTGTGAGACTTTGAGGACTGGGAGTAAAAGTTTTGCAGCTGAGCCTGCTGTTTCTTGACCCCTAATGGCACCAACAGCAATTTGACCCCAGATTCCATTGTTAAAGGTGTCCGTGTGTTGATGTTCAAAGGTGTGAGTGTGATTGGTCAGGCGGAGTGACCTTCTAGGTTACCAGATGGCCGGTGCAGTCTCGCCAAGGCCCTGTTCGGAAAATAAGTAGATAGATCCTCGCACAACTTTTCACGAAGTTGTTCTGTTTCTTATAAAACTTTTGCGAAACTCCTGCTTTTCAAATGAACCCTAACCACTTCTCAGATCACAAATAGTTATTGTTTTAGAGAACAACACGATCTTCAAAACATAACTTTGATTATTAATTTTTACTATAAAACCCACTAAAATTATATAAAATTATGAAAGAACTTTTTGAGACAAATCTACACATACCATTTTTATATATCCATTTTAAATATTTAAAAATATATTAACAGTCAACGTTTCGAAGGTTTGACTGCACCTATGTTAAACTATTTATGATCCGAGGGAGTAGTAAGGATGCATTAGGTTTTTCTTAGTTAGAGCTAGGCTACAATCCTAAGGCAAACTATATACTACTCTTCGTTTTTTAAAGATGCCGTTTTAGAATGAACTTTTGAAACTTTGACCGATAATGTACACAAAAGTATTTGAATTTGTTATGTAGAAAAGATATCACTAGATTGGCCATCAAAAATATTTTATGTCATTATATTTTTAATAGCTTCTTCTAAAATATAACTAGAAAATATAATGCTCAAATATGTGTAATAGAGACCGTACCAATATCCAAAATGACAAGTAAAAAAAACGAAGATAGTATTCCCGGGCATATTACAAGCATTTTGTTAGCTGATGATATAGAACTGCAGCGTGCTTAGCATTTCTAGGCCTTAAGGTAACTGCTTTAGGCAACTGTTCCACGCTTGAAATGCCATGACACATGTTCTTTACTTTTGCTAAAACCTTTCTACCGGACCATGGAGCCATCAAAAGTGTTGTTCTCCGGTAAGGCAGTCCGGAGCTATCGTTTCATTCGTTGGTGTGTAGGTCAGCATCCACTTAAAACTTTTTAACGTCGTCGTCGTCGTCGTCGTCATGGAAAGCAACCTCTGTTTTTGCTTTGGAAAGCAGCAGCTGTCCGGCGTATTCTCCTTGAGCTTTCGAAGAGAAGATTAGTTTAGTATAAACAAAGATCAACCACACAACAACGCGGAGTTTGATTTCGATTGGAATCAGCAAAAAAAGAATCGTTGGTTCCATTAGATTTCTGCACCTAGTCTCCAAGACATTCGCAGGCTCCCATGGATTTGGATCGAGCGCGCCATGGTTGTTGAACTCCGGTCGGCCGTCGTGGAAAATTAAATAGAGCTACTAGTAATTCTTCTTCCTTTCTGTTGCCCTAACATTTCTTTGGTGAATGTTTTTGGTTGGTCAGTACACAGTCTTCTTATTTTATATTGTCCGCTTATCACGCATGCGTTAGCAATACCTTTGCGAAGACCACTCTTTTCTCGCAACACTTGGATTTGGGCTGAAAAATAGAAATTTGTAGCATGGTTTTTTTTAAGATATCTATATCTACACTACTACAAAACACAACATCACAGATGGTTCAAAATTGATATCTCAGACGGTTTCGTGAACAGTCAGTAACAAAGTGTCAGTAATAAAACAGCACATCACAGACGATTCCACTTTGAAACCATCTATGATGTAACATACACCACAGATGGTTCCAAAGTATGTGATGTCTTTTACATCACAGACGGTTCCACTCCAATGTAGAATCATCTGTGATGTTTCTATCATCACAGACAGATCTTATTTAGAACCTTTTGTGATGTTGTGCTTTTACTATTTACACTTTTCTATTTACTGGCTAGCTTCAGAAAATGCTAGCCACGCCTTTTGTAACTAAACAGATTACAGAATTTACATCATAAGCATATTATTGTGACATACATTTCAGAGATCAACTCAGATTACTATTACACACTACGTACAGCGCATTCATTTAAGAAATCAACTCAAATATATTAACCAATTGAATCCATAACTACAACTCACAAATTCACAGTACAATGTGATAACTAACAAATTCACAACTCATCAGGTCAGGCTGAGTGATACTCGCTTTTTGGATTTATGATCTCACACATCAAGAAGGCACATAGTTGTCCTCGATTCATAGCAGATCAGCCTATTCCAATGCAGATTCAGCGCATTTTTAAGCCTGTCAATGGGAAGAGTAAAGTCTTGCATGTATATAAATTGATAAGTGAAAACAATTATTACAAGATTGACAAACCTCCAGGAAGTTGGTCTTCTTTGCACCAATAAGGATTTGCATGTTGTGGCAAACGTAAAATTCACATTGGTTAGTGGCCTTTGGCTGCTGATGGCATTGTCAAAATATAATTGCTTAATTCGAAAGGTATTATTATAGAGTGTGAAGGATTATTGCGTACTAGCGGATACCGAAAACTTATAAACGTGCTTCAGCTGTGACGAGTTCTTGTGTAGCCCTCCATAAGCTCTGTAGATATTGAACGACGTCTCGAGTAATTTTGCGATAGGCGTCAAGTCATGGGTACCGCCCTTTTTGGAATCAAAGTAAAATACTCAGTTCTGTCTTGGTATAATTACAAATAGAACCTAGTGAAACCTACACAGGTATATCACCATGGTCATTCAACCTAACTTCTGCATGTAAAGTACAAATCAACAAGTATAGCAACTAGTGAAGCACTTACCGCGGGTTGTGACGTAAAAGTATGAAATTTGTTTCCTGTTGAGCTACAATGCGTTTTCCACGTACTCCTAGACAACTTGTAAATTTTCATCCATGGTTTGCTTGGACATCATGGGTGGATCGAGGAAACCACCGGTTCTTTTTTTTTTTGCTTCAATGATCATGTATCTATATATACAAAAGCAAGGATCATATATATATGACATTTATCGATGACACAAATGTAGACCATGATTGCACACACTTATAATGTCCAGCATCTGATGAGTGAGACGTCGAGGGCGTCAAGGTTGTAGAGATCGAACAAATTGTTGAAGTAGACTATGAAGAAGCCCCTCGAAAACTGGTGCAAGAAATGCTCCTCTTTGAAGCTGACCGAGATACTGGTTGCCCGTTGTGCTACCGGTTTGTTGGCTTGTTCCATGCACAAATTTTGCAATCTAACGCAAGTTATTGTAAGTATCTATTGGCGCTCTACTCGTACAAATGGCTATCCTAGTTTGAATTGTTGCACCAACAGGGCCAACGAAAAGTTAGGGGCCTCCGTGGTCCACTTCAATTTGATCTTGTCGCCGCCTCGCCATCTATCATCGATCATCTTCACGGGAGACGACTGGACCTGAAGTGAAGTATCGGTCTATGCTGTATGGGGCACGGTTACTGATTTTGCGGCCTACTTCTGTGCAGCACGTGGCTCCGGTAGTGCTGGTAGCTCCGACGTAGCAGGTGGCTCATGTTGTGCGTGTAGTTTCGGTGTTGCAAGACGGTCGTCGAAGGAGATGTCCCTCTTGGGCCACTGAATGAACGTGCCAATATCATTCCCTAGTGTCACAATCTTATCGTTTGGAGGCATCTACAGCAGGACGGCCTTGCAAAATTCAAGTATATCATCAATATGGACCTTCGCATAACCCAGAGCTACCATGCATAATCGCCCCTTGACCGGATGGTTACGCATGCCCCCAAGCAGCCTGCAAGGGAACGGAGCCGTTGACAAGCCTCACTTGGAGATTACACGGTGTGGCCATCTACATAAGGGTACATAATTAGCTAACACGTCCAACAGGTCTATCTATGAAGCATTGCAGACGTATATATTATTTGGATGTCATCGATAGGAAATTTGGCATCGTCCATGTCTATCTCAGGGACGGATGCCCAGCTACTCCGATAATTAGTTGGGCTGAATTGCGTCTATGAATCTGGGGCTTGCACGCTCCGTACATGCCTCTCTGCAGTCACCCTTTGCTTCATAGCTATAAGAGTCAGCCATTGCCTCCCTTGGCCTTGCCCATATCTCCCCATACCTGCCACTAGCCCCTCCTGCCTAAGCCTCACCCAAATCGCCGCCAAGCACCGCCATTGCTAACGAGCTTTACAAAAGGGGTTAATGTCCAAGTGGGCCACCTCGGTGACTTAAGTTCCAATTCCAGCCAGCTTAAGCATCTTGAGCATGTACTAAATGATCCTCATTGCTTGATTTCAGCCATAGAAGCCCAAGGAAACACCGCGCCTTTCTCCTTCTTCCCCACGATCGATCACCGGTGCTGCGCTCCCCGGAGCTCCTCCGATGTGGTAAGCTACCAAAATGGAACGCGTGAGACTCCCTGGTGCTTTCCCCCAAACCCCCTTAGCTTAACCTACCCTCACCAACTTCTCGACCGCTACCGCCGCTGCGAGCATGCTTTAGTGTTGCTCTTCTACTGTCGGTCGGTGCCCCGGGACCGCCTTGCCTCCCTGGTGCTCCCCGGGCCCTCGGCCGTGGGAGCCCATGCCTCCCTCGCTGCCAACAGGTCTCCCTATTCTAAGTCAAGGATGATGACTAGAGAGGATGAATAGGCGGTTTTTCTTTTAAATTTTCTCTTAAACTCACTTTGGACAAAACCTAATTTATATGCAGAAGAGTAAATCAAACGATTTTGTCCTAAATCATCTAACCTCAACTAAGGGCACCAACAACCTAAATCTATGATTAAGGTTTGCAATTCTAGGTTGGCAAGAAAGCAATTTAATTCTAGGAATATAAATAAGTAATAAGAAGTAAACCAAAGGTTGACACACAATCTTTTTATCGTGGTGTTTGGAGACTTACCAGTCTCCCATAATGTATGTTGAGGTAAGCCTAAACGAATTGGACCGGTTCTATGAATTAAGCCAAACACCTCAATTGCACTAGTGGTAGCTCTTTTCTCCCTCCGGGTAGGCGAGCTCCAACCTTCACAAACTGTCGAGCCTTCTCACAATCTCCTTTGAGAAGGTCACCGAACCATGACGCCTTCACGTCGTCTAGGTGTTGGCAAACACCAAGAGTAACAAGTCAATCTTCTCGCTTGAACCTCATCAAGTGCAAATACACGCACAAGGATCCTTAATCCTCCTCTAGAAGCAACACATGCTACTAGGGACTTCTCTCTTTCCTCACAAAGTGTAACACATGCACAATTGTATAGAGAGACTCACTCTAGCTCAAGAGAATGCAATAGCTATCAAAACACAAAGAGCAACTAGAGCATCGACCTCAAATGTCAGACCAAGGGATCCTTTTAGAGCCCCAAACTCAAACTAGCCTTGGGGGACGAAATGATCAAAAATCTGGAAAATCGGCACTACCGATATGTAATGTGCGGTAGTACCGGCCTAACAGCCAACGATCGAATTCGAGCATTAAATAGTACGGCCAAAACATACCAAGTTCAAACTACTAGTCGTAAACCTCTTAACAGTATGGCTAAAACAAAAACAAAACCTATCACTAAAATTGTTCAACTTCAACTCCCTGAATCATTTCTAGTCACAAGGTTCTTAATTTTTCATGCTTTGACGTCAATTATACCTTTTTCGGAAATCCATGAGTACCAAGAACTCCTAATATGGTAAAGTCAAGCACTAACTTACCTTAAAACATGAGTAATCTTAACAATCAAACGTCATTAAACATCAAAACACTAAATAACTGAAATCAAGGACCTGAATACTTACACCTGCTATTGTGCACATCTGGATGGCAGGGGCACCAACTGCCATTCCTAAAAACTTCCCTCGACTCTTAGCCTAGAAAATCATATTTTATTGGCTAAAGCGTCTTCTGTCAAATTACATGAAAGTGTAGTATTCTATAACAAAACCGTAAATTAAAAGTGTTCTACAATAAATAAATATTACTAATTTGCGATGACACATAGCCAATTTTACCAGTTATAAAACAACGAATATGTACATTAGCAGACAAAATACTTTCGAAACTTCAAACAAATACGTAAACATTATAAAACAATTATATGGAGACAATAACTATCATGTAATTTTACCAAGAACTTATTTTCTAGTATAAAATCAACATTTAGTTGTGTGAAAGTGTTCTTGAATTTGATGTGTTCCAAAATAATATACCCACAAATTCGAGCATACATGAGCTTTTAGTGTCATGCTAAAGCCAAAGCTGCCTGTTGGCGTCAAAAACTTGATGTAGAGTTTCTGACAACAGCACACCAGACGAACACCGGGTTCAGAGCGTGCCAGTTGATTTGACCTGTAATCGACAAGGTAAAAAATATAAAATTCACTTAAAATCCGATCGTGGAGATCAATCGGCTTAGACCCAATCAGCTTGAAGCCGATCGAGATCGAAGTAACAGGGTAAGTCTAATTAGCCGATTAAGGCTAATCAGATGATAAAGGCAGATCGATTCTGAAGAAGGCGATGCGCAACAAAATCAGAATAAATCAAACCTGGGGCGTAATTGATGAAGATCAACAATCGGCGATGCGCAACTTTATTGATCAAATCGATTACAAAGACTAAGTTACAAAAGCTACTCCTAGTCGACAGGAAAAAGTAAGAGTAAAGGCTGGTTGATTGTATTGTGTTGGATCCTTCTGTAGTTTGCTTTGACCCTTCTTTTATACCCGTCGGCCGATCGTGTCCTTTTACAACACGTTTCAAGTCCTGATCCGTATCGGCCTTATCTCGGACAATTATTTCCTTAAAGATCTTCTTTGTTACCAAATATCTCCAAATCTTTCCAACTCGTCTGTTAATTTCGCGTGTCGACTTTATTGCCGATTTTGACTAGACACGCCAAATTTTGGTGCAAACATATGCCCCCCATTTTTGAGAGATGACTTGTCATCTATCAAAAATCACAATAATCGGCTTTTTTCCATCGGCTAACTGTTGAACTTCGCTCAATAACTGCTACTTTATTTGCGCCGTAATTTTCTGACATGCGTGTAGTGCGCTTTAACTGCTCGCGTCCTTTGAGATTTCATTTCGCCGCTTGATTTTTACCTCGCTATAAAATGCGCCCCATCATGATCATTTTCACGCGCTCGAGCTCGCACTATCCGCAATCGGCTTAAACCTCTGTTTGTGGACTTTCAAGCAACCCTTAGCTCATCAACCTTTCTTGATGGTGCAATGGACCCAAGCCGATTACTTATTCCGATCCCGCATAGCAACGACCAATACTTTTGGGTCCTTTGGGAATCTAGATGTCCACACAAGAACAAACCAAGAAATTCCTCGTTTACCTTGTCAAACCTGGTCACAATATAGAAGGTTGGAATAAAAGTTTTAGAGCCCGCCGATGACTCTCAAGGGTGGAGAAATTGGTTTATTAGAGTGGCAGCCCAAAAGAGGGGTGAATGGGAAAGAATGGGCATAGTTGAGTGTATTCCTCTTTCCCTAGCCGACCCAGAAGCCAATGAGCCCTTAGTGGCCATGGCCTGTTATTTTTGGTCGGATTGTTTTAATGCTTTCTTGTTCCGCACCGGTCCCATCGGCCCAACTCTTTTAGATGTTGCTCGGTTGTCCGTTTCTTGACGGATGGCGAACAAGTATCGGCTTTTAGTGGAAAACCAAAATATAAACTTATCCGATCTAAGGGCGAAGGTTGGGCCAAATATATTGGAAATAATAATAAGATTAATGGCCTGGTATCGGATGAAGAGCATGTCGCCTTTCTGAATCTTTGGCTAGACCGTTTTTTATTTTGTGGAGCATCCCTTGGACCAACTCAAGTTTATCAAGTGATAGCAGAGCAGCTTGTTGAAGGTCGTCGACTAGCACTAGGAAAAATCTTCCTTGGCGCTGTGTATCAAATGCTTTATGTAATAAGGAGTCGGCTCTACACCGGTTTTGGGAAATTTACCGTCGGCAATGTAGGTGGTCCGATGTGGTTTATGCAAATATGGTTATACTGCTTATTCAGCCGCTCTTTTAAACTGGATTTAGCCGATGAAACTCCTTTTCCAAGGGAAGACGTACCAGAGGGAGCACCTATCCAATTTAGAGAATGCCTATCTTTTGGTGAGAGTTTCATAATGTGCTCCAGTAATGAGACAAGGATTTCTCCCGCGGGCTGCAGAAAATTCTTGTCTTTCTTTTTGCAATTGGACACTGAAGATTTCAAGCAACAGGATTTCTTTAGCTATAGCGCCATAGCCGATTTTCTTTGGCCTTCATGTCTGCACTTGGAAGCCGATAGTTCTCTGATGCCTCAGGAGACCTTGGATCTGTATAGAATTTTTATCTCTCCATGTGTTTTTCATGTCGGCCTTCATACTAGAAATCGGACGTTCCAGCCTTCATATGAATTTTACCATCCTTCCATCTACGCAAGACAGCTCGGCTTTGGCCAGGTGATTCCAAGTCTGCCACTTCTCGATCGACTTCAGCCTAGAGCGAGGGTCCACAATGCCACATCGGCAGGGCTAGTCTTAGAATTAGCCGATGAGCTTCAACTATGCAGTCTCCCACACTTCTATCTGAACGCTCGCTGGGCAGGAGGCTTCACAACATGGTGGTCGGCTATTGCAGAATGTATATGCATGGAGAAAACTCCGTCGCTTATAATCAAGGAATTCTTTCCGGGCTTGCCAGAGCCATCTTTAGTGTCTAACAGTGATTCTAGCAGTGAAGCTAGTTCATCGGGTTACACTAACACAAGTCTTGTAGATAAGGTATCGTCTTGAATAATTTTTCTCTGTACGCTAGCTCTTCTACCAAACATATTTTCTGACCACCTTCATTGTTATATCGCAGACTAAGGCAGCCGGCAAGAAACCCATTTTCGGCCAATCGAGCAGTGGTCAAGCAAAAAGGCCACTCCAGTCGACCGACCTAACAGGGTATACTTCGGGTACCCTAGGAATCCAGAGCCCATCCTTATCAGATATTGAGAAAAAACAACCAAGTAAGCATAAACATAATCGACTGATTTTTTACTTTCCTTTTGCTCAACTGACCTTTAGCCGATCATATTCTCAGAAAAGAAGAAAACAAAGTACACCAAGGCTCCTGTGAAAAGGGGATCCAAGCCCCAAGAACAGAGCGGCGAAAGTTCGCCACAAGCGTTGGCCACTACAGAGGTAAATAATCGTACCTTTAAGTAACTCATGTCTTTCAATACATCGGCTTACCCTTTATTTTACTTCCTTTAGCCGACGTAATCAGCTCAAGTCGCGAAGATCTTGGCCGATCTTCCGAAGATTTCTTCTGCGCCGCTCTCTCTACCACGGCTGACTCCAACAGCTCCACTCGCCGATCTGCTGGAGCTTTCTGACCCAACAAATCTGTTGGGCTTCTCCTTGGCCGATCTCGACAACCCGGAGATCATGGCCACTGATGACTACGATGCTGAGATCAGGAAGATCCTCGAAGTATCGAAGGAAGCGTCGGCTGCAGTCACCTCTACCCCAGGCACTAAAGAAAAACTTAATAAGCTTTTTTACCTGGTTACGAGGCTGCAATCGAAGATCCTGGCAAACAACCAGCCGATTCACGATGCTTTGGCAGCGGTTGAAGCCGATCTGCCTCCAGAGGCCATGGAAGCTCTCCTCAACGTCTGCCACCTGGACGAGAGGAAATCTGAAGTGGAGGCAACTGAGGCAAGAATAGCTCGGCGCGAAGCTCAAGAAGCCGACCAGAAAATTTTGGACGAGCTCGTCGCTGATGCCGAGGCCAAGAAACAAAAGTTTGATGCCGATACAAAGCTGATAAAGACCACGAAGAACTCTCTAGGTCAGCTCGAATCGACTAAGAAGTTTCTCATGGAAGAGTTGGCCAAGACGGAGAAGCTAATCACAGAAGGCCAGCAAGCCCTGGAGAAAACTTCATCGGCTATCAAGGATCAAAAGCTGGGTCTTGCAGTGGCCGTGGTCGGCGTGAAAAAGCAAATGACCAAAGTGGTGCCAGTGCCAGGGAGCGCAAAAGAAGACAATCGCATCATTGACGAAGTTCAATGTGTGATTGCAAAGGCTGCTGGTGCACTGTCGGCTTTAAGCACCACTCTCCCAGGCTCAGGCATCTAATATAAAATCCTGAAATGTAAAACTTTTGTTGGTTGTTTTGGAAATACTTATCTGCACTTTTGTAACTCTTATAATCGGCTATTTAACCGATTTTAATTTCTCTTTCTAGTAAATGTATTTCTTGAGTCTGCAATCCTTTTAGCCGATTAACAGCATCGTGTTAACTTGGCCTTTTGAACGTGATCCTTAGTCGGCTAGGCTCCAATCCAAACGCTAGGATAGTACTTCTTTAAATATTTCCCATTAATAGCTTTAGGCAATACATATCCTTCCAACGTCTCTATTACGTACGAATTTCCACCGACTAGCCGATTAACTTTGTATGGTCCTTCCCACGTAGGTGACCATTTCCCGAATCGGTTATCTTTCGAACCAACAGGCAATATCGTTTTCCATACTAAATCGGCTTAATCGAAAGATTTAGGTATGACCTTTTTATTATACGCCCTTGCAACCCTGATCTTATTCCTTTTAAGCTGATCAAATGTGGACAAACGTAATTCTGCCAACTCATCCAAGTTGTCGATCATCGAATTGTTATAATCCTGAACCGACAAACCATTTTGTCTGGCCACTCGTATAGATTCAATGTTGATCTCCACGGGTAAAACGACTTCTTGACCATACACCAACTGGTAAGGTGAAAGCTTCGTTGCTCCATGATAAACTAGCCGATACGCCCGAAGTGACTCCGATAGAGTTGAGTGCCAATTCCTCGGTTTTTCATCAATCTTTCTTTTGATCAACTTGATTAACGTTTTGTTGGACGACTCAGCTTGTCCATTAGCCTGAGCGTAGTATGGGGATGAATTCAACAGTTTAATCCCTAGACTTGACGCGTAACTCTGAAACTCATTAGACATGAACACCGTACCTTGATCGGTCGTAATTGTTTGCGGTATTCCAAACCGATGGACGATGTGCTCATTAACAAAACTGATGGCTTCGACACTGGTCACTTTCTTGAGTGGTATAGCTTCAACCCATTTAGAGAAATAATCGGTTGCGGCCAAAATAAATTTGTGGCCTTTACTTGAAGCAGGAAATATTTGGCCGATTACATCTATTCCCCAACCTCTGAACGGCCATGGCTTAATAATTGGGTGCAAAGCCGATGCTGGCGCTAGTTGTATGTTGCCAAACTTTTGACAGGTCTGACATCCTTTATAATACTTGAAACAATCTTCTAGCATCGTCGGCCAAAAATAACCTGTCCGTCTAAGCATCCATTTCATTTTATGAGCCGATTGGTGAGAACCGCAAATGCCTTCATGTACTTCACCCATTGCTACCCGTGCTTCTTCGGCTCCAAGACATCTCAATAGCAATCATTCCATCGTCCGATAATACAACGTATCGTCCATAACAATGTATTTTAAAGCTTGTTGCCTAATCTTGCGTTCTGTCGGTTTAGATGGATTAATCAGGTAATTCTTTATTTTCGTTCTCCAATCCACGACACCTACGCACATGACGGCTTTATTCACTAGCTCAGTTACCAGATATCGGCCAAAGTGTTTGTACCCTGATGCCTGTTGAGCCAGGGCATTAGCTCTATCGTTCAATTCTCGAGGGACATGACCGATAGAAAATGATGTAAATGAGCCGATGATCTCAAAGCATTGCTCTAAATATTTTAACAGTACCTCGTCTTGACATTGGTATTCTCCTTTTATTTGCTGTACAATTAACATAGAATACCCGTATGCCTCAACCGCACTTACTCCGATGTTGTCTAATAATTGCAAACCCTTGAGCAACGCTTCATACTCTGCTTGATTATTTGAGCATCGACTGTTTAATCGAAATGCAAATTCAAAGTTATGCCCTTTGGGCGATATGAGCACTATGCCGATTCCATCGCCTTCTCTGCACACAGACCCATCAAAAAACAATTGCCAAGGGGCTACAGATACCAAGTCGGCAGTAGTGTTATGTCCTGTTATAAAAATCGGCCAGAACTTGTCCCTTAACTGCTTTAGCCGATTCGTAAATCAGGTCGAACTCTATCAAGGCATAAGCCCATTTGCCAAGTCGACCTCGTAATATCGGAGCTGATAATATATACTTTATAACATCGGTTTTACAGATTACTTTACAAGCCGATGCTAAAATATAATGTCTTAGCTTTGTACATGAGAAATATAAAGACAAGCATAATTTCTCGATGAAAGAGTACCTAACTTCAGCATCAAGAAGGCGTCGGCTTAAATAAAAGATAACCCTTTCCTTTCCATCGACTTCTTGTGCTAAAACAGACCCGATAGTCTCCTTTTCGGCCGATATATATAACCTGAATGGAATCCCTTTTCGTGGTGCAGCCAAAACTAGAGGATTGGCTAAATAGTCTTTGACGTCGTCGAAAGCCTTTTGCTGATCGGTCCCCCACACAAATTCTTGATTATCCTTTAATTTCAAAAGTGGGGTAAAAGCACGGATCCGACCAGAGAGATTCGAGATAAACCTTCGGAGATTGTTAATCTTGCCGATCAACTTTTGTAATTCGTTTTTGCATGTTGGGGGCATTGTATTGACTATGGCTTTAACTCTTGCTTGATTGACTTCAATACCTCTTTCATGTACCATAAAGCCCAAAAATTGCCCAGTCGACACGCCAAACGCACATTTGAAAGGATTCATCTTCAAGCCATGTGATCTTATGTTCTGGAAAACCTTTTCTAAATCGGCCAAATGCTGCCAATCATCTGCAGACTTAACTACAACATCATCGATATATATTTCAACGATGTGACCGATTAAGTCATGAAAAATCAAATTCATGGCTCGCTGATATGTTGCCCCAATGTTTTTTAACCCGAAAGTCATAACCGTCCATTCGAATAAACCTATGGCACCAGGACATCTAAAAGCTGTTTTCGGTATATCGGCTTCTGCCATGAATATCTGATTGTATCCGGCATTCCCGTCCAGAAAACTTAGATCCTATTCCCTGATGCAGCATCGATAAGAATATCGGCTATTGGCATCGGGTATTCATCTTTTGGTGTCGCTTTGTTTAAATCTCCAAAGTCGACACAAACTCGAAGTTTTCCGTTTTTCTTCATGACTGGAACAATATTGGAAACCCATTCCGCATATCGGCAAGGCCTTATAAATTTAGCCTCCAACAATCGCTCTATTTCTTCTTTTATAATTTTATACAGGGCCGGATTAAAACGCCTAGGGTACTGTTTAAACGGCCGATAACCTTGCTTAATAGGTAGCCGATGTTCTACCAATTGTCGGCTTAAACCAGGCATCTCGTGATACTCCCAAGCAAAACAATCTTTACTCTAAGAATTTTGATTAACTTTTCTTTATATTTTACATCTAATTTCGCGCTAATAAAAGTTGGTCTTTTTCTATCACCACTACCTATATCAACTTCTTCAAGCAGATCGGTGGACGTGAAGCCTTGACCCAACTTTTCAATCTCTTGAAAGTCTTCTATAGCCTCATAACTATCCGTTGTTTGCCGATAGCTTTGCATTTTGTCTTGTAATACCTTTACTGTTTTTCTTGTCCCCATCGGCGCAACACTTCGTTTGCTCGATCAAACGTGCCTGGCCTGACACTGATCGGCACAAGTCCTGTTTTGCTTACGCAGATGAAATCGCAGTCTTCTAGTGTTTTTCCCGATATGCATCCGGCTTCTTCATGTTGCCAATTCGCATCAGAACTGTCCATGGCAATATGAGCCGATGTATCGGCCGTGACAATTTCAACTTCTACTCCGTTCCACTGGACAAGCGCTTGATGCATAGTCGATGGGATGCAGCAGTTGGCGTGAATCCAATCTCTTCCAAGCAGAACGCTGTAATTTACTTTGGCGTCAATAACAAAAAACGCAGTAGGCAAAGTTTTACTGCCGACGGTCAGTTCTATAACCATGACGCCTTTGGCTTCTGTAGGATCGCCTGTGAAGTCGTTTAAAACCATGTTAGTTTTAATCAAGTCTTCATCGGACTTACCCAGTTTCTTGCAAGTCGTATAGGGCATCAAGTTTACTGTGGCTTCACCGACTACTAGCATCCATGATATCGGCTTTCCATTTATATACCCTTTCAGATATAATGGTTTCAGATGCCGATAATCATCTCTTGGTTTTTCAAAGATAGCGTTTTGAACGCCTGAACATGATTGAGTAAAAGTTTCTCTAGCCGACTCAGTTTTGATTTTGAATTTGGCCGGCAGTGTGAACACCATATTGATGTCCATTGGGGGTGTATCGTCCCTAATCATAGGAGAATCTAGATCATCTGCTGATTCAAAATCTTCCTTGGCTTGTTCCTTTTTTCTCCACTCTTTTTTGACAATCTTGACCGGACGAAGCTCATTGAAAGTATCATCCCTCTGCTTTTCTGCGTCGGCTTTCGGATCTCTTGAGTCCTTAGCCTCTGAAGCCGTCTGCGCTACGATCGGCTAAGGCCAGATGGACACCATCTAGGCTTGGCTCTACTGGCTTTCGTATCTGGCCAACCAAATTTTCTCGGCCTGAATTTGGCCTTAGCGTTTCGACCTGGTCCGGTTTGGATATTCTTTCGTGAACAGGCCTTCTGTAACCTCTGCCTTGATCTCGAATCGGCCCAGACAGCCTGTCTCTAGCCGATTGTCTTGGCCAATCGTCTCGAGGATAATGCTCCATCGGGCACGTATACGGTGATGGCAATACTACTCCCCTTTCCCAGCAAAAATGCCAAAAGGGACACCTTCTATGTGCTTGCTCCACATTTTCGGTGTGATATAAATTATCCGACCGGCGAGTAGGATATCATGGTCGGCTATTCATTCTTTCATACTTCTCCATCAATTGTGAAAACGTTGGTCCCGGTCTTTTAGCTGACTGCCTTGATGGTGATTTTTCAGCTTTGTACCATTTGCCCACCTGAGGATTTCCCTTGAGTTTAATGGTTCTCGAATTTCTTCCTTCATGATTGGCTTCTATTTGTAATGAGCCGATTGTAATTTTTAACGTCTGGCCGTCGTTTGAATTCGACTGAATATTGACTTGCCGATCCTTCTTTGGCTCATCATGCATCGGCTCCTTTCCTTTAGCCGAGCATTGAACCATGTTAATTGGGAATGGATCAGCGTCGACTTGCATGGTCGGCTCATCAGCAAATTTTAGCCGACCATCCTCAATAGCCGACTGGATCTGTTGACAAAAAATATTGCAGTCATTAGTATTGTGAGAAAAAGAATGGTGCCACTTGCAATACCTGCGTTTCTTGATCTCGTCAGCCGATGGTATAATATGTCCTTCGGGTAACCGTATTATCTTTTCTTATAATAATAGATCGAAAATACGATCACACTTGGAAACATCAAAGGCATACTTAACTTCCGACTTATTTCTAGTTGGCTTTAGCCAAGAACAGACTAGGGACTTATTAGACCCTTTTACCCATTCAACTATATTTATTTCCTCTTCATCGTCTTCTGAAGAATCGCTTGGACAATAATCCACCATATTGACTTTAACTTTATCCTTTTCTTTATTGCCGTTATTTTTAAATCTATCTTTGAACACTTTATTATCTGGGAATCGGCTTTCCTGAGCCGATACACGATGAAGCAGATGGCTTAAATCGTTGAACTCTTGCCCTCCAAACTTCTCTCTAAGTGGTGGAATTAATCCTTGAAAAGCCAAATCGCAAGTCGGGTTATCGGCAACGTGACACTAAAACATCGGTTTCTAGTTTCCTGAACCTCTTAATGTAATCGATTATCGATTCTCCAAATCTCGCGAAACGTAACTTAGGTCGGAAATCACGAGTTCTAAAGCGCTCGAGAAAAATACTCGTGGGCGGCTTTCCAAATCGTTCCATAAATGGACCGAATTTGGAGGCAAACAAGTAAACCAAGTAAAGGCTGCCCCGGACAGTGACAACGGGAGCAATCTTATTTCCAGTCCATCGGACTGAGCCGCTTCGCCGCATTGAACGATAAAGCGTCCGATGTGTTCTAGAGTGGTAGTCGAGTCATCACCAGAGAATTTTGGAAAATCTGGGACTCTGAAATTGTGAGGGTAAGGCATACGATCTATGTAATCAGGATACGGCTTTCTGTAGCCGATAACCTTCCCCTTTGGCTGTATGCCGAATTGGTCCCTTAAGACAGCGGAGATTTGGTCGGCCCAGTTTGCATTATCGGCCATTGGCACCGCAGGCCCTTGATAATGTTGATCATAGTTGGTATTCTGCCCCCCGAGTGCAAACTCGGGTTGCCAATTATGCTGAGCCGACGACACACGAGTATACTGATCATACCTATTATGCCTGACTTGAGGTTCTGGTATTGGGACGAAAGTCTTTGAATAAGTTACTACCCTATGCGAACCTGGATTTCTAAGCAAGGTAGGTTCATGTGGGTATCTTTCAGGGCCAATCGGCTGTGAAACCGATTGTGGAAAAGCATAGAACGGAGCCGACGACGACAGATTTGTTGATGCATCTAACTTAGCGACGTCGGTGTATGCGTGGTAATGGTTCATCCCACTTGGCCGAGGGTCTCTAGACAATATTATAGTGGGCTGAGTAGGCATCATGGTAGGGGGTGAGGTTATAGCCGATGGTTTAGGATCGACCGGTGTTCTCTGCGTATTTTGGGCTACTGAAAAAACAGGATAATTCGGCAGAGCTTGCAATGGGTCAAGCAGACTACCTGACGAGGCTAACTCCTGGGCTATAGTTTTGACACTATTTGCTATCATCGGCTTAAGTGTTGTCACAAGAGCCAATGATTGGTTTATTAAGGCGTGGTGCACAGACTGATTAATCATAGCCGATAATTCGGCTTGAGCAGACAGATATCGACTTACCGGTTCTGTGACACCCGCATCTCTCAGGGTGTTGACCATCGGCAGGGCGGATTTTTGAGTGACGCTACGTCTAGTTTTCTGATAACAGCTTAGCATCATCTCCTCCAACGCAGTCTTCCGATCTTCAATCTCTTGACGTTGTTCTGCAGTCAAATCGTCCATTGTTGGGACGATTATGGCTTCTGTGTTGAGATCGGATGGCGGAATCGACTTTCCTGATGAAGACATGGTCCCGCTGGGCGTGCCAAGAGTGTGTTGGCATCAAAAACTTGATGTAGGGTTTCTGACAACAGCACACCAGACGAACATCGGGTTCAGAGCGTGCCAGTTGATTTGACCTGAACCGACAAGGTAGAAAATATAAAATTCACTTAAAAGTCGATCGTGGAGATCAATCGGCTTAGACCCAATCAGCTTGAAGCCGATCGAGATCGAAGTAACAGGGTAAGTCTAATTAGCCGATTAAGGCTAATCAGATGATAAAGGCAGATCGATTCTGAAGAAGGCGATGCGCAACAAAATCAGAATAAATCAAACCTGGGGCGTAATTGATGAAGATCAACAATCGGCGATGCGTAACTTTATTGATCAAATCGATTACAAAGACTAAGTTACAAAAGCTACTCCTAGTCGACAGGAAAAAGTAAGAGTAAAGGCTGGTTGATTGTATTGTGTTGGATCCTTCTGTAGTTTGCTTTGACCCTTCTTTTATACCCGTCGGCCGATCGTGTCCTTTTACAACACGTTTCAAGTCCTGATCCGTATCGGCCTTATCTCGGACAATTATTTCCTTAAAGATCTTGCCGTTACCAAATATCTCCAAATCTTTCCAACCTGTCTGTTAATTTTCGCGTGTCTGACTTTATTGCCGATTTTGACTAGACCTGCCAAATTTTGGTGCAAACACTGCCTTTGGACCTCACTTACTACTTATACAAGTTTAAGGATACAAATATCTATTTTGCAAGTTCAGGGAACTACTTGAACTATCTACGCAAAATTTAAAGACCTACAGTACAATTTACTTAAAATAATATTCTCATGCTTATGTGGGGTTCGGATCCAGCCTTATCGGGCAAGACTTTTTCTGCCCGGTCCTGAGAACAAACAAACGCACGGTGAGTTGGCAGTGGCACTGCAGCCTTGCAGACCCCGCCCACGCATCGCAGGCCCACCTCGCCAGGCTTCCTCCTGGGGCCCGCACCGCGCAGCCTCCCTCGAGGCCGTCGCTGGGCACGCCCCACCGTTCACGCATCGAGTGCCGCTCACTCGCGCGTGGGCCCCACATGACATGTCGACTCTGGCAGTTCCCTGCGGTCCACGGTGCCCCGGGTGCACCCAGCTACGGGCGTCAGGTCACACGCCACTTGCGAAGATCCACTGTCAGGTGGGTCCACCTCAAACCATCCGGCCCACCTGTCACAGACATGGAGGATACTTCCCAGCTCAGCGCGGCCTCGTCGCTCCTTAAAACCTCTCCAGTCTCCAACCCACGCGCTCACCCACCCCCACAACCACCACCTCGCCAACAGTCCTCGTGCTCTCCGCCGCCGCCGCCTCGAGGCCTTCGCCCCTGAGGCTAAGGCTCTCGAAGCTTACGGAAGCCTCCCGCCGCGCTTCTAGAACCTTCGAGGAGCACGCCTCACTGGCAATGCAGAGCGCGGCGGCCATCGGGCTCCTCCGGCCATGCGCCGCGCGGCCGCTCCTGAACCCTAGCCCCCGGGGCTGCGGCCGCCCGCTTCTCCCGCCCGCCCGCGGTCTCCGCATGTCCGCTGCGGCACCCCGCACGGGCCTCGCGGCCGCGCGGGGCCGCATCGGGTTCTTACCGGCTTTGCCGGAGCAGGAGGACTGGAGCGGGAGGGGCAGCCGCCACGTGGCTGCCGCGGCGGCGGCTGGGAAGGAGGAGGCCGGAGGGGAAGCGGGAGGTGGGCTCTCCAAGACGCTGCAGCTCGGCGCGCTCTTCGGCCTGTGGTACCTCTTCAACATCTACTTCAACATCTACAACAAGCAGGTGAGATGATTTCACCTGCTGCATCCCATCGCGGTCTCGATCCTCTCTGTGTTGCGTGTTGCGCGAAAGGTTAGCTAGCTCGCGTGGTGATTCGATCTGATCAATCGGCGTGGAGAATCATCGATTGAAGTTTAATGTTGATGTGAATGGGGGCGTCGATGAGTGCGAATTAAGGACATACATGACCTTTTTCTCTGTTTTTCGTCTTTTTCGCAACTCGGATAAGTGCGACTTCTGCATTTTCTTCATATGCTTGCGCTAGGCCTTGTGTTGAGTGATAGTATCTGAAATGTTCGATTATAATCTTTATTTCTTTTGTGCTGTATGCTTGTGATTTTGGTGTTAGTGGGCTGGATGCTCATGTTATTTCTTGATCGATACGACAAATTGATCTTGTCTGGAGCTTTGAGCTTTCATTAAGACGTTGTCATTAGATTCTGTAAAGTGCTTAATTGTGTTGAGGATTCTATGAAATCTCCGGCAACTGAAATCCCATTTTCCCGCATAAAAGGCAGAAAAATTGGTAAATATCATTTGTCCATAAATGTAGCCCGACCCACTTGTTTATGGCTGCAAGAAGTTGCTCAAACCCATCGAGATCTTGAAGTGATACAACTCACGTCACACTATATTTGAATTAAGAAAAATATCTTATTTTCGTTTTTTCCCTTACTTTTAGATGTACTCCCTCACATTACACTTTTGTGATCAAGCGTCTTTTTAGCACTACTTAGCTACACAGGTGTTTTCAACCTATGATGCACGGACACGACACCGACACGCAATTCGCCATTTTTCCAAAAATGCCGACATGACTACATGGCTATATATAATAATATACATATGTATTATTCTCCATTTTACTACGTGCTTGTCAAACTGAAATAATGTAAAGCGTAAACTAGGAATATGTACCTCTACCTTGCGATATCACTTCTAAGCTAAGCAAGAATAGGTACCGTCACCTTAGGATATATCTTTCAATCATCATTAGTAATTCTAGAGTAGCTACTAGTGTCAACATATTTGCAATACTTGCATCTCTATTTCACATTTCCTTTAGTCGAACCACCCTTATCTAGAACGTCAACATGGTTTCACAATGGAGTCTTGATGTTGCTGTTTTCCTCCTCTCGGGTGGCTAGGGTTACCCTTTAGGTTGCTGAGCTGAGCTGAGCTGGGTTGTGTCATCATATGTGTCGGATGTGTTGATGAAGCGTTAAAGCCTTGTTGAACATTAAAATTATTTATTTTGGCTATCTAATTGTCTAATACGTGACCGATATGTGTTGAGTGGCGTGTTGGTGTTATATCCGTGTTGGACACGTATCGGACACCGATATGGCACCAAACGGACGTGTCGGTGCTACAGAGTTTTCAATCATATTCAGTTATAATTCCAATCAATTTAGGTTCTACCTTCATGCTTGTGTAAAGAGAAAGCATGTGCTGCTTTCGAGCTTCTACAATGCATTCCTTCGTTGTTGACTTCAACCCAGGGTCTGTCATATGCAGTGCACCAGTGTGATATGTTTTACATTTTTAATACTAGTAACACAAGTACATAACTGTTCATTTCTTTGCCCCATATGAGTGTGATTGTTCATATGTGGCTGATAGTTTATTCCAGCCTTGTTCCCTCTGTGCTACAAGGTGATTGCACAACATGCACAAGTATGTGGTAGTATAGACAACCTTGCTGCTAAGTTTCCAGTGTTTAGTAATACTAACCAAGTGCCGTGCGTTGCAACAGATCACAAATGAGCGATACCATAAGTTCTAAGCTCTAAAAGGAAAAATAATGTGAGTTTCCCTTTATACATGAGCTGGTTGTACAGGTTTTGCAACAGAAACTCAATTTTCTTTTTCAGTAAATCAACATGCTAAAGCAACCATACGAAATCCATCATGCACAAATGGTTGTCAATTAGCTAGATAATACCAGCCGGCCTATTTATCATACACATAATTATCTTAAATCTGGAAATTGAATACAAAGTTTACATCTGATCAGCAAAGCCATAGAGAATCAAACTACAAGTCACATGCATACATATATGTGCAGATGATGTTCTGCTCCACACAAGATCTTCGAAATCATCACTTTTGCTAGCCCCGTGTGTATTTTTTTTTTCAAATCTGGCCCCCTTGTGAACACAATTACAAAAATAGCCCTATTCCTGACCACGGAAGCGCCGGAAAGTAACACGTTCTGCGCTCCCGCACCACAAGAGCACCTACCGTGCTCCCAGAGCACGGCAAGTCACCGAATCTGCCATGCTCCCAGAGCACGGTAGATCCTCATGCGGTGCATGAGCGCAGAAGGTGACACGTATCATCTTCCGGCTCTTCCGCGGTCGGGGATGGGGCTATTTTTGCAATTGCGTTTGCAAGGGAGCCAGGTTTGCAAAAAAAAATTGCTATGGAGCTAGAAAAGTGATGAAGATCCACAAAAGATCCTCCAAGGTGGAGCCACCATCGCCACAACTCAATCGTTTATATAGAAGTGTAAAAGATCATCCAGATTGCCCTTATGTTTCTGGTGGGTGTGCAAAGTCAATGTTCTACTCACAAATGTTTTTTTTAATGATTAACTTAAAAGAGAGCTTGGTAGTGTTTTGGTAAACCACTTTAGTTTTGATTAGATGATGCATATGTTATCATATTTTTAGTTACTTTTTTGAGCATTTCTAGATGATCGCATCAGTACCTGTAGATAATACAACTTTCCTCACTCTTCCTTTGTATGACAGGTCCTCAAGGTTTTCCCGTATCCCATAAATATCACAAATGTTCAATTTGCTGTTGGAACTGTGATTGCTTTGTTCATGTGGATCACGGGTATCCTTAAAAGACCAAAGATTTCTGGTGCACAGGTAAATATTTAGTATCTCGTGGCATACTTTCAGTACACATACTATTTTTTTCTATAAGAACATCTGTTGCAATTGCTTTTCTTTTTCCAGCTTGCTGCTATCCTCCCTCTGGCTATTGTCCATACCATGGGCAATCTTTTCACCAACATGAGCCTTGGAAAGGTTGCGGTGTCATTTACACATACCATCAAGGCCATGGAACCTTTCTTTTCGGTTCTCCTTTCAGCAATTTTCCTTGGCGAGGTAATTTTTATTTTCTGTTCTACATTAACATGCAATTGTGTATAATACTATAATCTCAGAAAATCATCATTACTTATGTTTTCTCCGGCACATGAATGACTTTACAGTTGCCTACTCCTTGGGTTGTATTGTCTCTTGTTCCAATTGTTGGTGGTGTGGCATTGGCATCTCTTACTGAAGCTTCTTTTAATTGGTAAGCAATATAAGCAATTTATTTAAATACACAAAGTGTTAGGATGCTTTTTATGAAAATTACAATTCGGACATATGTGTCTTGAACTAATCTTTTGCTATTCATTGCTTAAATCATCTGTCAACCAATGTTCCAGTTCTGATCATTCTATGCTTTAAGTGAATTTATCCTTGTACAATGAAAGCATGAAATGGCTGCTAAAATATGATAAGACGTGAACTGACTAAGAAAATGTATGAATGGGGTGTGTGGGTGGGTGTTTGTGTGTGTGTGTGTTTGTGCATGTTTGTTTGTTTTGACATCTCATTTCTTACTCATCAGTGGTTGTGCATTATCTGTATTATTCATGTGTGATTTGTATGATAACAGGGCTGGATTTTGGAGTGCGATGGCTTCAAATGTGACCTTTCAGTCAAGAAATGTGCTGAGCAAGAAGCTTATGTTGAAGAAAGAGGTATCTGAATTATCAATTTTCCTGGATAATCAACTACTAATTGATAAGTTAGTTTCATTTATGAATTTGCACAGGCCTTTTTTTGTCTTGATCCTCGTGTGTATGTGCATGGTACTTCCATAATTCCATTCTAACACACTTTCTTTTCCCCACTTCTGACTAGGAATCTCTGGACAACATTAATCTCTTCTCAATCATTACAGTGATGTCATTCTTCCTCTTGGCCCCAGTAACCTTACTAACAGAAGGTGTCAAGGTCACTCCTACAGTTCTGCAGTCTGCTGTGAGTATCATGCTGTCCATATATCCATCGCACCTTATAGACTGACTCGTTGACAATTCTGACCGTGCTCTTTGAAAATGTAGGGTCTGAATTTACAACAGATATACACAAGATCTTTGATTGCTGCATTCTGTTTCCACGCGTACCAACAGGTCAGCAATCTATTCAATTTTCTGATGATGTGTCTTGTCAGAATCTTTGGATGTGTTGGTTCCTTTCATTAGATCCTTGGTGCGGATTTCAGAAAGTATGTAGTTGATTCATTTGATGGATGTATCAGTATGCACGCACAAAGATCATGTCATGTGCATACATGCTCTGTATGTGCACCGTGCACATGCTCACAAGCTCAGGCGCTTTTGTGATTATTTGGAATTTGCTTACTGATCTTACCTTTAATTTGTTGAAGGTTTCATACATGATCCTCGCAAGGGTGTCCCCAGTTACTCATTCAGTGGGCAACTGTGTCAAGCGTGTGGTGGTTATTGTGACATCCGTTCTGTTCTTCAGGACCCCTGTTTCTCCCATCAACTCTCTCGGTAAGCATCTTTACTTGATCCACCACGCAATACAGCTTAGCTAGTTTGTATATGGAAGGCTTAGCGACGCGATCTCATACTAACTGATGCAACCCTAGAGATAGAGAGTTCATTTACTCGACTGTCTTTACATATCCCAAACATTTGCACAACTCCTGCAGGAACTGGGGTCGCTCTTGCCGGTGTTTTCTTATACTCCCAATTGAAGAGACTCAAGCCCAAGGCTGCTTGATTGCATTTTCGTGTCTTCGAGAGGACTTGTAGGAATACCGCCACACCGACCGTCAGAATGGGCGCCTTAGTTTAGAATTATGGTCTTTTTTGGAGAATCCCCCATCCAGTATGCTAGTCCTGCACTGGATCGTCATTTGTAATTCAATTAGCAGCATGTTAACTTTGCATGTTTTAGATTATTCTATGCTTGAACGGTCTGATTGCTGTATCAATAAATTCGCTGCAATGCATCAACAGTACGAAACGTGAGGCTAAAACTGTATCACACTATTATTTGCAATAGACAAAATAATCTGTTACGAATTGAAACTATCTGGGGAAATTGGATTCGGTATCGCAGAGAGGAGGAAGAATACGATTTCTGCGGTTACAAACTTACGAATATGGTTTTCCATGGAAATATCGTGCGGTTGTTCGGAATGGCAACTGTCTTTTTTAGTCTGGAGTCTCTGGACTCGTGGGGAAAAAAAAACAGGTTCATGTCTGGCGGCTCTTCACTTGGGGGAGAAAAACCACTTGGAGAGATCCATTGGTTGTTCTTTTAAAAGAAAATGAACAAACGATGGGTGATTAGATGATGTGATAAGGGGGTGTTCGATCTTCATGATGTAGGATCAAGGATAACTAGTGATCTGTGCAACCTGATGAACCGATGGTGTTAACCACTATCTCAATATAGTAATCTACGACAATAGAATTTGCACAACTACATGCTTTGATCAATGTCTACCGAATCATGCAAAGATAGACGTGCAATCGGTTCTGCAATCACCGAAGGAATCACAAGAATAACAACGAAAGAGAGATAAACTTAGAGATACCCCAATTCCCAAGGGGGCAGCTGGCGGCTTTGCACAAACGCTAAGAACAAGAACAATAGCTTCTCTGAATAATAATCATAAAATTCGTGGTTAAGATTCCTAGGACCCTTGAAGTTAGCTTTTCAACGAGTACAAGTGTCCCAAATCTAACTTTGTATGCAAAAGTTATAACCTTTTTAAGACGAGCTGTGCTGGCTGCTCCGAATCGAACCAAAATTAACTCCAAAACTTCCTATATTCAAGTTCTTTATTTGAGCTGACTTGGATCCGTGAAACACATGAAAAAGAATGTCTCTTAGACCATTGGAAAGTCATGGAATATTAGTATGTCACCCAATGAAGTTGTAGAACCCTCATACTCAAGGTTGTCAGATCTCACGCAACATTTATACAAACCGTGCAGCATCTAATGAAGTTACCATAACTTTTTTGTAGAAAGCTCCAAGTCTGAAAATTGACTTGAAGATCTTTCCAAATATATATTTTGTGAGCGTTAGAAACCTTGGAATTCGTCCTAAAATCTTCGTGAACTTTGTGGACAAAACTGCAAGCACACCAACTTAATTAATCTTTTCTCCTCCGTTTAGGCCGACTTTGAAGGGAGCGTGTCGATGCGGTTCTTCTCTGTTCAGGATCTGGATCTCGCTAGTGCACACAGTAGTAACATAGATGAAATACCATTCCATTCAATCAAGGTTTACACAACTATGCCTTAAGAGCTAAAGAAACAATTAAACTCTTGCAATGGAAAGAAAATAACTTGGGCCATTCTACATGCCACAGGCAATCGTCTAGGGAAACGTCTTCCTAGTTCACTTAGTCTTCATAGTACCCTACCTCAGAATTCTGTATTCCTTGATCCTTCCTCAGCAACTGATCAACAAAGGCGTATAGCAGTGAGTACAAAAAGTACTCAGCAAGCCGTAGGGAAATAATGCAAATATATTCATGCAAGGTTTGACAAAGGAATAATCATATGGTTCTTTTGCAGAAAGCAATAACTTGAATTGAAATACAATAAATAGATTTAAAGCATATTTACCAAAAGATAATAAATAACTCGTAACTAATGGTAGACAACATGAACATATTTGTGAGGCTTCACCCAATACCATATAAAACCATGATCAAACCATTGAACTCATCAGTGTTAGCTTTAAACATCAAAATCAACAGTGAATTCCCCTTGCACATCCCAAAAATTCCACCTTCCAATATTTTTTTATGAAAAACTCTATATCTCATATGAAATTCCCAGGCATATTCATGACCGTGAACATGGCTATTCAAATTGTTTTACACTCTCTGCAGAGGTCATACTGCTTTACCCACAAAACATTATCAGCTCTTGTTGCCAAGCTATTAACACACTTCCGTTGGTGTGCGACAGAGAGATCACGACAAAGCCTTTACAATGCTCCGTCTAAACCCAATACTGCCGGCTAAGGTTTCACCACTAAAGGGTTCCATCCACCTTACTTAGGGCCCCTCTTGCGCCGTATGAATCTACCCATCCATCCCAAAACCCACACCACCAATGGCAGTACTCAAATTAAGGCATTGCAAATTAATCATCCAGATCTGCTCCATACTAGACATGTTGTTGTACGCTTAAGCCCAGTTCAATAGTGCACAAGAATAAGTCCTTAAGTTGTCTCAAGCAAGACATTCATATCCCAAATGTGCCAATAGCACCCTCTTTACTGCACGATCACTTGCCCGAGGGAAAACTATTTTGTTTAACTAAGACTAATGGCATACCCTGCCACGGTACAACAAATTTTATAATAGTGGCTACCCGCCACAATTTCATATCTCATTAAGTCAATATTATCAATATTTCACATGTGATATAAATCCCATCATATAACTAAACATGTCTAAGCATAGCTACGTTAACCAATTGCTGGCAATAAGTTCATGTCCAACTAATAATATCCCAATCTAGGATAACAATGGATACATGGCATTCCAATAATCAAGGTGGCATAATGACAATTAGGTATTTAGCTATTCCTAGCAAATAATTATTGGTACACAAATAGCATGCAATTTGTATAAAACAAAGTACTTTTGTAAATATAGGTTCAACATGATTAAATGTTACGACTTGCCTTGTTGATCTACTGCTATTTTCGAGTCTTCATATTCAAATCCTTCATTTCTCCCTAAATATCAGCATCTACTAGAAAAGAAAGCAACAAATACAAATAACAACAAACAGAGATATAAACAAACTCTAAATTGAAAATAAATGGCTCTAAAATATAGAGCTTGATTTTATAAAAATGTAGAAACTTGAATCGCCTAAATCGGAGCTCGTATGAAAGAGAATGGGCATCCAAAATAGTAAATTCAAAAAATTGAGAGAGAAAGGATTTTCTAAAATTTTTGGAATTATTTTTCTAAATAAAAATTAATTTATTGTGTCATGCTGACATCAGGGCTAATTTTTGAAAATAAAAAATCTGGAAAAGGTTTATTAGAAAGACATGTGGGCCCATGGTCCATAGACCATTTCTATGGCTCAGATCGGGTCTACGGTAGACTGGGTTCACGGAATAGGGTTTGACTGACGGGTGGGTCCATGCGGGTGTTGACATCATCGATGATGTGGCCATTGATGGGGCGACACACAAGCGACTAGGGCTGACACAGGTGCACATGTGGGCGGTAACTCGGCGAACACGTGGACGCCATGTTGGCTTGGCCGACGACTCAGCTCAGGTGAGAGGCAGCGGCGGAACTCACCGACGCTAGAGAAGATGATGCGGCCAACGACGAAGGAGCGGCGGATCGGATCGGGTTTTGCACAGATCTGGAAGAGGGCGATGAGGCGAACCTAGAGATGCCAATGGGAGCAACGGAGATGTGGCGGAGAGGGAGATCTGCTATGGGAAAGAAGCAATGGCGATGGCGGCACTTCTAAGTGCTTCGACATGCTCGCAAAGACCAACGGTGGCATCTCGAATGAAAAAGAGGTGGTCGGCGGGTGAGGTGCGCGATGGGGAACGTGGATTGGGGCTCCCTTAAGGCTTATATAGCCTCGAGAGGTGGGCTTCGCACTGACTTCATGACGGTGGTGCGGCGTACGGCACCAGGACTCGAGCTGCTTGGGCGAGCGGGCTGGGTAGGGCTACGGAGCAGGCCGAGGTAGGCTGGGGTGGCTAGGCCTACAACTGGCTGAGTGGAGAGTAAGGTATGCCAGGGTAGCGGAAATAGGAATGGGCCAGGCAACATTCAGCCCAAAGGATTTTTGAAAAAATGATTTTCAAATATAGAAATCACTAGAAAATACAAAACAACTCCTTGCAGCACAAGGAACCCAACTAAAACTGAATTTCTTATGTTTGATGTATAAGTTAGTCAAATTAAATATTTTCCTTAAAAGAAAAATTTAAATTAAGCTTTATTTAATTTGGAAAAAAATACAAATGGTTCATTTTTAATTTTCAAAATTTTCAAAACTCAAAAATTGGGGTGTTACATTCTCCACGTGGCATGGTACTTGAATTCTTTTCTTGTGATGCCATTGCCTCCCACACCTTCCGTAGGCTCCACCATGAATTAGCACATGCCAAAAGACATAATTGTGGTACTTGGTTTCTTGATTATTGCATGAACCATTTTCTTCAAACTAAACAACAAACAAAATCCACTATTAGGTAGTATACAATTCTTATCATAATTGAATGTAAACTCTTTTAGGATCAAATTCACTTGTTCATGTAACCTCTGGGCTTTAACACATATCATTAGCCCTTTAAATGTTGGAAATATGCCCTAGAGGCAATCATAGAGATGATTATATTTCCATAAATGTTCATAAACTATGATATTATTCTTTGAATAACATTATGGATATTGATTAACATGTACGTGACTTGTTTGTGAAACTATATATTCATCTTTATGATGTTCATTCTAAAAGGGGTCCCTAGTCGATAATCATATAAGGACACACATGAGTAGACTAGCATATGTACTTGTCGATGGCCACGTTTCACAAGTCATAGATATAGAGATATCAAACCAATAATATGGACACATGTTAGAGAATATGGTGTTGGACATCGAATCATTATGAGACACTGCGAGAACGTTGTATTCTTTCATGTCATTAGTTGGTCTCATATACGATGTGTATGCTATATCCTTCGACTTGAGATTGTCGTATGTTCTCAAGATGCGTAATGGCTTACTTAGGGATCATCAAATGCTACTTCGTAACTGGGTAGTTATAAAGATGGCTTTCGAGTTTGTCATGAAACATGCTGCGAGGTGTGGTCGATCAAGATAGGATTTGCCCCTTTATACAACGAGAGAGATATCTCTAGGCCTCTCGAGTGGTCGGATTCCGGAAACTCATGGCCATGCTACTCGAGTAAAGAGTTACTCAAGTCATTGAGTTAAAGAGTTAACTCGAGGTATTTGGGGATTCCGAATCACGGCATCGAGAAAGAGTGGTCGAGCCATCCAAACAAGGATGACAACAACTCGCCTTGGGTTTGAATGATATCGTGAGGGAAAAAGGAAATGCATATAGGACATTGTTGAGGTTCGTCCGATCTTTACATGTACTCGGGAGTCAGTAAGTCCTGCTGGGGGCCGCTATCGACTATTGGTCGAATGCTCGATGGTCGAGTAGGTGTACCCGATGATCGAGTAGGAGTACTCAACAATCGATAAAGGTACTCCAGCCATGTCCGAATGCACGTGAACCTATAGGGTTGCACGCTTAAGGGGCTGTAACCAATTCGGACAGGGATCCGAGTTGTAATGGGCTTAGAGTTCCTAATGGGCTTGAAGGGTTGAAACCCGTTATAGGACATCTATATAAAGGGAGGAGGTGGTGGCTTTGCGAGATAGAGATACATGAAGAGACACAATAGGAATTTGGAATTCCCGAAACCCTAGCTGCCACCCCTCCTCCATCTAGAACCGCGTAGCCGGCGCTAGCACTCTGGTGCGTGGTGTTCCTGCCCCGTACGTGTGGATACCTTGGAGGCGTTGCTGCAAAGCTTCAATGCTAGAACGATCCGCAACCTGCGACAGTCACAAGGAGTTATTGGAGGGCGTGAGGCTAGTATGACTACATTTGCACCACTGCTATATCGACTCTACTTTCGCTACGGGTCTGCGCGTCTAATGGTAATTTTGTGATCTATAACTTGCAATGGTTCATTGGTTATGCAGTAGAAAATTTTGATTTTTTGCTAAAGTAGCCTACCCGTTCCCCATCATTAAACACCTGTTTGAATTTATCCTTGTGAATTGACGTACTAGAATCACATCGAACACCATCATAGGAATGTGAATTTGGAGGAGTGCTAGGGATATCCACATCATCCTCCCCTAGAAAAGCCGTCCTCAGCTTTTGATAACCTGAAAATGTACTAAAGAAAGAGAACAATATGGGTGCATGGTATATGTATTTATCATCTTTTTTATCACTCCCTCTTTGCATATGATGTTTATCACAACAATAACCATAGGATGGATATATCAAATTGGCAATTACAAGCATAATATCCATCGAGAAAAGTAATCCTCGATTATCGAAAACATGTGTGCAAATTAGTAATAGATAGTACCAAAGTTTATTGCAAATATCACAAATCAGTCATGTGTAAATATCACATTCCTAACATCAAACCTAAGTATTATGGGCGAGAAAAATTTTAGTGCCTTACATGCTTCAACTGAGCTACTCTGATTACTAATATGTGATAGCACAGCTAAGGATGAATAATTAGGCATTATAGATGATACAGATGGGTGGCACAATCTTGCAATGATGAATATGATAACTCGAACCCATGAACCCTGACAAACACTAGCGCCAACCATTGTCTTGATACAGCAACCTACAACACGTGAATTCGTCCAAGAACACACTTTGATCCTCGTCTACTTGACTACATGAAAATAGACGCATGCTTCCTTGCAATCACTCCGAAGAAGTTGCCAGAACAACAATGATAATTTCAGAATTGGAACTCTCTATTCTAATGGGGCAATTGGAGCACAAGCTATATAAACAAGAGTATATCTTTAATCTAAAATTTTATGGTTGTGTTTACCATGGAGGGAGCACATATATATAGGGGTGGGGTGCGTGAATTGTGCGCTACTCTAATTACATAAATATCGCACAAAATATGGGTTGTCCAAAATATGTAGTTTCAATTCAATAAGTCTATCACAAGTAATGCATATTCGAAGAACATGAAATTTGTGGTCTACACCATAATCTCCAATCAAATTGATTTTATAAATGTAGGCGTAGGTACTAAATAGCGATCACTAGATAGCTGTAAAGGTTCATCAAATATGATATAGCACAAAGAATCATGAGGGGACATTCTAGTAAGAACTTCTTTATGAGTAATCAATTTCACATTATGTAAATTAAGCATATCAAATTCAGAACGTGGAATCTCTAACTTGGCACAGGAATTCTCACATTCACTTACCTTTTCTTGATGTACTACCAATTCAACACCTTTGTAATTACCTTTGTCGTTCTCATCAGTTGATGTGGATGTTGTAGATAGCGTAGCTTCATGATCTAACCATGGTACAATATTTGTTCCTTCTCCAACCATGGTTATCTCCTCATCTTCCATCTCAAGAGGTGCGGGTTGTGTATCATTCATCTTCTCATTAACAATGTCAACTTGTACAACGTGAGAAACAACAATAGAAATAGAGAGTAAGTCGTTAGTGTCAAAAAATTTCTCACTTTTGCTTTCATCTTCTTTTCTCATTTCTTTTGGTGTATCTTTCACACTCATATTTTCGATGTTATCAACCTCACATATGGTGGAATCACATAGCTTGGTCTTTTTAACACTCTCACTCGATTCGGCTATGTGGCTCTTATGAACTGGTGCCCTAAGATTAAACCTAGGTATACGGCACTCTTTAAGTTTTCTTTCCTCCACAATAGAACAATCCACAAGATCAAGAATGCTACTAAAATATTTATGTTGAAGTGCAGCAGTGATATTAAAATTCAAACCTTTTTTGAATTATGTCTTCTCTTTTAATGCACTAGTGATACTGGTATGTTGCATTGTACATTTCAACTCAACATAATAATGTTGAACTAGTTTTTACCCTTGTGTAATGCTCTTTAAGTGGCAAAGTAGCTCTTTCTCGTAATAGCATGTCACAAACTCTTTTCTTATGATCATCTTTAAATCCGACCAATATGTAATAGGGCTTTTCCCAAAAAGTTGTTGCCACCAACTATAAGCTTAGTCCTCAAACTCGATAGTGGCTCATATCACCTCTTTGGCTTTGGGAAGCTTCTGAAATTTGAATGCCTTTTCTATCTATTCTTCCCAAGTGAGATACTCTTTTGGATCATTACTTCCATAGAATGGAAGTTTCTCGTACTCGTATTCTGCCATGATTAGTAGTGAGCAAAAATAGAATGTATATGTGGAATTACTCAAGCTCACCCTCTCACTTACCACTCGATGTTCTTACTACTCCTTTGGATTAAGGTGTTGTACGTATTCTGATGGTGGTAGATGGACAAAGGTGATTACTCAAGCGAATTCACAGTCAAAGCGCTGCACAAGGCATTGGCTCATATGTGGAGCTTGGAGGGTTAGTGTATAGTCTATACAATCTGATAATTCTAGTTATTGTAATGATAAGTAATAATGCAAACTAGAATTTACAAGCCCCAGTTGCCGATCTCAAAGATATAAGTGAATTTCAAGGCAACATACGCGCAAAGATAATGGCATTTATGCAACCAAGGAATAAGCTATGAAATATAAGTAAGGTAGCAAAACTCTATTGCACAAGTTGTAGAGAGATACTAGCTTATTGCTTTAAGAATGTAAAAAGGGCACAAGATTGCTCACTAATTAATACAATTACACTACTTGAAAATTTCGAACACAAATTAGGGTTTTGCTTAATATAGTGCGGCTGGCCACTATTTTTTTTCTTTTTCTTTCTTTCTTCCTTTCTTTCTTGGCCTTTTGACTCTTTCTTTCTCTTTTCATTCTTTTTGAGTGACTTTCGCCCAACATCAGTATGAACAAAGTTTTGAAAACCCTAAATTTATGTCACAAGATAGTATAATGATATGACGATTCAAGATTATGCAATGTATCAATATGAACAGCCCTAAGCAATATCAACAAGCTAGTCTCAAATAGGATCAAAGTTTTCACAAAAGATGAAAGAATGGTTCCCAAAAGTTGTAATGATATTTTGTGATTTTTTTGTGGATGCTACTGGACTTAACAAATCAAAGAAAAATCTAGAACTCAAAAACGATACAAGAAACCCTATTTCGGTTTTTCTAGGGCAACATACTTGTCCCCTAGATTAAAATTTGAAAATGACCGAATCTGGAAGGTTCATTATGGAATGAATTAAAGATTATGTCCTAAGATTTCAATAGAGTACAAGAACAAAAAAATCTTAGTTTGTATGTGAAAGTTATAAGTAAAACAATGAACCGGACAAAATTGAAACAAAAGATACGCGAAGGAAAAACGATCAGTAACTAATGCAAGTAATCTAATGGATCAGAACTTCAAAAAACTCACCAAAATTACAGATTAAACTAAGGGTTTAATTTTTGTGAGGTAATTTTCAAAATAGGACAGAAAAATAAACTATTCTAGGGGTAAAAATTCGTGACCACTCAACCATGCTCTGATACCTAGATGAAAGGGGGTGGTGGCCTGATCTTATGATGATAAATATGATAACTCGGATTCATGAATCCTGATGAACACTAGCACCAACCACCATCTCGATACGGCAACCTGTGACACGTGAATTCACCCAAAAACACTCTTTGACCCTCGTCTACTTGACCTTGTGAAAATAGACGCACACTTCCTTGTAATCACCCCAAAGAAGTTGCAAGAACAATAGTGATAATTTCATAATTGAAACTCCCTATTCTAATAGGGCATTGGAGCAAAAGCCATAGAAACAAGAGTATATCTTTAATCTGAAATTTCGTGGTTGTGCTTACAATGGAGGGAGGAGCACATATATATAGGGTGGGGGTGCATAAATAGTGCATGAACAGTGCCATACCTGCCATATACACTCCCATCTAATTAGAAAAAATCTTAGTAGTTTGGAAACAAATTATTATATAATATTGGAACGATCTCCTCTTGCCATGCCATGGTGATCACCTTCTTTTCTTGAAAATTTGCTTAAGTCTTTCCTTCCTTCCCTTCTTGCTTCTTTCCTTTTCATAAGGATGCCCAAAATCTCTCCTGCCTTCTCTTCTTGCTTCTTTCCTTTGCATGAGGATGGCCAAAATCTCTCTTGCCTTATCTTTTGCTTCTTTTCTTTTCCCCCTAGAATGTATACATAGAAGGAGATAGGGATAATGAACACTATGCAGGGTAATGAATAGAGCACATAAATAGTATATTCCATGTGGCTCCCATCATCCCTTGCCTCCCTCCCGAACCGAGCTACGTTGATTATTGTGGAATCACTGACCCCTTCAATTGACACTTCACCTCCACAAATCACTTGAAAAAGCTTCACAATGGCTCTCTGGGGGGCCTATCTTATCGTGAACAGGTGTCCTTCGTCTTTTGGCTTGGTGTGGTTCCCTTGGAAGTAGTTCTGAAGCTAGTCCTGGAACTGTTCCTTAACATATATGGTTTGGCTGGTATGGTGAAGAACCATGTCAAGGCTACCCCTGTTAAGGCGAGGGCCATACCTTTAGCCTTTGTGGTATCATCCCCCCAGCTGCTTCAATGGTGGTCTCGTAAACCCAGAGCAATTCCGATGGCTCGGAGTCTCCCGAGTAACTTTTTAGGATGGGCATCTTAAAGCCTTTGGGCCATCTTGCCATCTGTAGCACCATGCTTGGGGGACCCAGGGTCCCTACAGAGGAACCACTCCTGCCCTGTGGTATCCCCGGTTGCTACCGCATGCCACGTCCCCAAGGGTCCCTAGTCCGCGAGAACCTATTGGGTTACCAAGGGCGAGAGAGCTCGTCCCGAGGGGTGAGGGAGCTATTGTGTTGTGCTGCCATAGGGCCTCCATCTCGCCCTACAGTCTTGCTAGTTCTTGGCTAAGCGCCTCATACATGGCCACCTTTGAAGGGTATTCTTGCCGAAGCGGAGGTAACCCCTGGGTAGCTAGTGGCCTTGCATCTTCACCGATGATTCCTGCTTCGGTTGAGTGGGCCTCCAGTACTTTTGCTTCCGCGTCGACCACTACTGCAGCAACTACAGCGGCCCCCGGGCCCGAGCTGCGCCTAGCTCTAGGTACCCTACGGCCGGCTATCACCGTAGCTTCTTCAACGATAGAGGGGTGTTGAGTGGAGGCCATCTTTCTTGCCAGTGCCATCTCACCTCGCTCCCCATGGACGGTGCCAACTGTTGTGGCTACAGACCAAACAGTAGAGCAAGAGGCCCCCGAATCGATCCCCAATGAAGGGGGTATGTTCGAAGGCCCGAATGTATGGGGACGAGCAAGATGATAAGGATATTTTCTGTGTCAATTTTTAATGCCCTTTATGACCCTGACCTCGGGGCTATTTGTCGGGGGACCTCGGGCAAGAGGTGACTTTACAATTATATCCCTATAGGTTCGTAGGGGCGCTAGGGGCCTTACGGTATTTTTCCCCCTCTGCTAGCTAGCCCATAGGGGTCATGATGGCTACTTGTCGTAGGCTCTCTTTGGGAACTGTTCCTCCTCATGCTACCCC
This sequence comes from Otatea glauca, assembly GCA_036346275.1. NCBI lineage: Eukaryota > Viridiplantae > Streptophyta > Magnoliopsida > Poales > Poaceae > Otatea > Otatea glauca. Next base: position 32,159,245 of record CM070728.1, read on the forward strand.
TTTCGCCCGAGTTGGTGATATTGATCGAAGGGGGTAGTTACCCCTCTAGTCATTGAAGGAACTGGTTGGCCTAGAGGGGGGGTGAATAGGCAACTTTTGCAGATTTTAACTTTTTAGAGATAATTTACTATTCTCTCTATGTGAAAAACTCAGTTCAATATATGACAGAAGTAAAAACAAATAATGATAATAGTGAAAGCAATAAAGTGAAATAAAGCACAAATGAGACAGAGATTTATCCCATGGTTTAGAGCCTCACTCCTACTCCACGTTGAAGCACTTCTTCCGAAGTATTGCTTCTCCAAAGCTAGTCGCAGTAGCTCTGGCGATCACTCAGGTAACTCTTTCACTCCTCCAGTGAGGTGAGCTCCAAACCTTTTACAATCACAGTGGCCTTCCACAATCACCTTTGGACAGGTCGCACTTTTCACTTCCTCCAAGTTGTCTAGGATCACTAAGATCCAAGAGTGATAAACTTTGCACAAGTTCTGTCTCTTGGTTCACTCGCAAATCACACAGCTAGACTTCAGCTTGGAACTAAAACACTTAGAGATGTTGAGAATTTTTGAGTTTGAAAGTGAAGCACAGACTCCTTTTGAGAATGAGAGCTATATTCAATGCTAAAAGGTCAAGGAGTTCATTCTGTCTGTTGGTAGATAGCTCAGGAAATGCTTATATAGCCATTTGGAATGAATATAGCCTTTACACCTACCACTGTAGCCGTTGGACGTGTCAGAATATCAAAAAGTCTAAAATACACGTTTACAACGGACTGAACAACAGACCTTAGCGATACTGATCATGCGTATGACGGACCAATTTAAGACATTTACGACGGACCAAAAAATTTGGTCTGTTGTACATGGGATTTTCAGAGAGTTTGGTCCTACAAAGGAATGAGTGAGTTACATGTATGCCGGACCAAATTATTTGGTCCGTCATACATGGGAATTTCTAAGATCAGTAGCCAAGGACCTTTTTCAACAAAAAATAACTTTATCCAAGAGATTTGCTTCAGCAACGGACTAAAATTTTAAACAAGAAGATTTGGTCCGTCAATAAAGGAAAATCCTTCAAATAAGAATAAGTATTAGTCTATGGATTTAATAACTAGGACTCCAATATTTGAATGAGTGCCGGACTGACAATATTTGGTCCGTTGTAGATGGAAATCAGAGAAGATTTTGGTCTGTCAAGAGAGAATGACTTTATATGTATGTCGGACCAAAAAATTTGGTCCGTCATACATAGACAAACACTTGGTCGCAAGATGTCTTCAAGGAATTTTAACCACAGACTAAAGTATGTGAAAATAAAAAGTTTGGTCCGATAAGTAGATACCTTGATAGGAATTTTGACAAGGAGGATTTTCAATGCAGGACTAAAGGAGCTTTTGACAGAGAAAGGATTTTGGCTAAGTATGCAACAGACTTAAGAAATGGATAGTTGAAATTTAGTCCGTCGCATATTCAGACTATTGAAATGAAGGAGAATTTTGATTCAAAGAGCAATGACTAAGAGTCTTTTACTCCAAGCAATCTAATTTTGTCTTTGCCTTACGATCCAATCCACTAGCTTGTGCAAAGTCCCCCTTTAGACAGCCAAACTGAAAATAATCCTAGCTACTTGACTTGAATCATCTCCCAAGTCATAAACTAGTAACAGAACACCTTAATCTTGTTAGTCCAACTTGCTTCATCATTGATTTCAGCACATGTTCTTCAAAACTTAAGCATTATTAACTTAGTCATCAATACCAAAACTATGATAAAATAGGATAATGAAATTTGAGGGGGCCTAGATGCTATCAGTCACTCGCTTGGGCCTTTGTCTTTGTTCCGAAGTCTCCCTCTTTGCAGCATCCCCCTTCGGCTTCATGATGACGGGGTCCATTTGCCAGTGGGTCTTTGCTAGTCGAGGGGGATGGTGGTTGTCCCCACGACAAGCATTATCACAATGAATCTAATGGATCAAAACCTAGCAAAATTCACCAAATTAACAAATTAAACTATAAGTTGAAAATTTTGTGGAAAATTTCCATTATAAGGCAGAAAACAAAAACTAATCTAAGGGTAAAAAATCATACTATGGAAACCACGCTTTGATACAGGGGTGCCGATCTTCATGATGTAGGACCAAGGATGACTAGTTACCTGTGCGACCTGATGAACCGATGGCACCAACCACTATTTTGATACAGCAACCTGTGACTAAATAATTCACCGAACCACACGCTTCGATGAATTTCTACCGAACCACACAAAAGTAGATGTACAATCACCCCTGCAATCATCGAAGGAATCACAAGAACAATAGTGAAAGAGTGATAAACTCAGGGATACTCCCAATTCCAATGGGGTAGCCAGTGGCTTTATACAAACACTAAGAACATGAGCAATAACTTCTGCGCACTAACCACCAAAAACAACAAGTTGCAGTGTGTTGTTTCTTCATACTATGAAAAGTAAGTGCAAACTAGAAAAAGTGCACGCTTCAGATAAGCTGCATAAGGAGTGTCTGATATCACAAAAAAAAGTAGCTCACAATTGTGTCACAATCCCCTCATGAATAGAATGAGACAAACAGACAACACTTTAAGGTATCAGAGGCAATTAGTGGAAACAAATTCATTTTCGTGTACTAAGGTACAGTCATGGGCATAGTATTGAGGAATCCGGAGGATAAAGCTCCACTAAATTTCAAAATTTTATCCACTTCTAGGACCAATTGTATGCATTAGAATCAAGATTTAGACTATACCAAAAGTAATAAATGCGTACCATGGTCCTAGAAGCGCAAATACGAAGCTTTTGGAGAAAGTCTCGGTGAAGCTCACAGCTTTAATGTCTGGACATAGTAGCGAAAATGGATTCTGTCAATATTCACCTTTCCTTTTTCTCTATATTTTTTTCAACCCGCTACCCCTTTTATAGACAAAACACTATTTATGGGTTGGTTGCTATAGTAACAAGATCGATTGCTACAATGCTACCGTCTTGCTATAGTGCCCAAGTCATCTGATGCAATGTTTTCATCAAAAAAATCATGTTTTCGTACAAAGAGAGTCCACAGCCTTTTGAGAACAACCAAATATCATGTTCAATCGCATTGAACATATGTCATGAGAGAAGATTTCATAAACCTATCAAGCTTATTCTTGTATGTGACCCTTTAGATTCATGCAATGTTGGCAATAAACTGAAAAACTCCTTTTTCGATTCGTAAGTCGCAAGTGACTCCTAGCAGAACATAACAACTATCCAAATTGCATGAATGCCATTTATTCGACAAAGCTTCAATAAATACTTGTCGATCCCTCTGTCACTTTGATGTCATGGTTTAACACAAGGTTGAAGTGTGTCATCCTTGTACTGTTAAACCGATTCTCTCGATTATCTTATGTAGTCTAACAAGATCGATCTATTAACACCTTAATCGTTCGGGCATGGCCCTGCACATTCTTTTGTCTATTTCATTGATTGGTCGATCGATATTATTCCCTTAGTATGAGGAGGGCAAATTCCATCTTAATCATACACTTCCCTCTGTATGATTCAAAGCATACCCGGTGTTGTCCTTATGATTATCTAGTTACGGGCAACGTTAGACAACATCAAAACATACCATCCTTATGTAGGAAATTGTGTTGATCTCAGGCCTAAGGATCAATCATTATCATTGTATGAAACAACTTATGATACTCATCAAATCCTCAAAAAGGTGTTTCATAAGCGGGTCTATCCAATGGCATGTACACTTACATGTATTCACATGATTGAATTGTATCACATACTCATAATCCGTGAAATATGATTATCAAAGAATTCATGTGCTTGTTTTGAATAAAGATTATTGATGTCCAACCAATAAATAATCAAAGGGCAATTTATAATAATGTCATAATCAAATTACAAAGTTTCACGATGAAGTCACATACTTGATGATCTATAACATGACACTATTAAAAGAACAACATAAGCATAAATATAAGACAATCATCTTCATGATTGACCACTTGGTCATATTTCACATAGATGCAAGTTAACATGATAAGCAACAACATGAGAAGTGGAAACTCACAAACGCAGCTCTATAGGGAAGAAAGAATCAATCCAGATCATCATCAACAATATGATTCGACATTATTAGTTCAACGCGAAAAAGATTCTGTTGAGCACTAGTAATTAGGACAAGTAAGCAATGACCACGCTTTCTTCAGCTCCAATGCCTCGGGAGCAACAATAACAGCTGGAACCTGTACCAAACTGTCGGGGATCGGTACCCTCGCCACGTGTAAGCATCCCCCTAGTCTCGTGGCAGCTTTCCACAGACCAAGGGGCTCATTCCCGACCTAGGTGATGCCTCCTCGATGGTCAGGCTCGGGGCCAGCAAGCTCGAGCTCGGGCACCGCCGCAGGGGCAGGCACCCTCGACCTCGACCTCGATACCCCCGCGGGCACCAAGGAAAGGGACGTCTGTAGCATTTCTATTTTTATTTTATGTAAAACTCTCCCTTGCGTGGGAATCAGCACCGTACCTTCCCCTGCGTGGGAACTAGGGCTCAACAGCTCCCGTTAAGATCTCAACAGCTCCCGTCAAACTCTCAATGGCTAGCAACGACTTTTGAGCCTCTGTCAAATCGCCACGGGCCCCTGACGTCAGCCTCGGGACCAAGCAGCAAGGTTTCCCGAGGGCTACAAAAGCAATAGGTCGTCTCAGCCACAAAGGGGGGACACAGAGAAGAACAGAACAAAAAAAGGACATAGACAAAAGACAAGGGCAACACCCGACACACGACACCAACAAAGAAGAATGGCGCGGCCCCCTTCTCTTGCTCGGGCCCCGTCCTTGTACTCTTCCACAGAGCTGGTAATACACCCTTAGCCTTCGGGTGAGACTGGAGTAGAGCTATTACCCGACCTTGGGGGCTCGAACCAGTATAAACCCTGCGTCCAGCATCCTTTCTTGGGACGACTTCCCCGCGATGCTTGGAGCCCCGAACGAGCTCAACCTCGGGTTCCGCTCCCGAGCTGACTCCTCGCTCCCCCTTTCTTTCTTCTGCGGTCGACGGTCCTGATCATCAACAGCGCCCGAGTTTCGCTCATTCGGGGTTCACCGCTTGATGTCGCCATACCTTGGCCCAAAGAACAAAGATGTCACCATCGGTGGCCGACCGGACGCGATTCTTGAGCATGAAGGCTCCACCTCCATGTTCTCACCTTCCTTATCGCCGCGAGGCAAGCGCGGGAGCAAGTGACGATGACCCAGAAGCCCCGGAGGAGGCGCGTCAGTTGGTCCGGGTTGCCATCAACGAGGCCATCACCGCCCTCCGACGGGAAGAGCGCGCGGGGCTCCACACCTCTCTTGGGCATCGCAGCCTTGCTCGTCAGGACGATCCCAACCGGGAACGCTTGTGGGCCATCGCCCGGGTCATGGCCGATCCCACTCGGGCAAGGACGGCCCTCTTTCTTCGATCCCTTGCCGAGGAACTCGGCAGGGCGGCCGACGAGGTCACCCCCTCGCAGCAAGGACATCAACGACCGCCCAAACCTCGCTCCCTAAGAAGCGATGGCAGTTCGTCGCGCGGCCACCGTCGTCCTCGCCGGTCGACTCCGTACCCGTGGGCCAGGAGCCCGCCGCAACCGTCCCCACCTCACCAGGGCGCAGGCCTGGTGCGCGGGCATTCCTGCGATCGGCAGGATGGAGACAACGCTCCTTCAAGTAGCGACGCATCCGGGGGTCTGTCTCCGGACATTCCGCCCAGGCGGCAGAAGGCTCACAATCATCGCCGCCCTGATGATGCCCTTCCTGTCAACTGAGCCCAGCGCGGGGTGCACCATCGACTCGAGTTCGATCACCTCGCTAACGGTGATTCTGACCGAAGCAGCGGTGACCATGCTGCCCCGACCTACGGTTGCCTAGCGTACTTCGTCGACCTTTGCCGGGTGCGCTGGCCGACTCGCTTCCGTCCCTCCACGATGGAGCGGTTCGACAGGACCAAGAACCTCGACGAGTTCGATCTACTCCACCGCGATCCTGGTGGCCGGCGGGGATGAGGCTGTGATGGCCCCTGGCGCCTTCCGATCGTGGCGCCAAGTGCGGAGCACTCTCTGATCAAACTTCCAGAGCTGCTACGAGCACCCTGGATGGGAAAGGGACCTGGACCGCATCATCCAGGGCAAGGGTGAATCTCTCCGCGACTTCGTCCGCCAGTTCACCCGCGTAAGAAATTCAATCCCGATCAGGAGTATAGCGGTCCCCTTCTTCGGCATCGTGCCGGGGAGCTCGACCACTCCGCTCGGGCAGGTGGTTCTGCCCGTCACCTTCGGTGACTCGGCGAACTTTCGCACCGAGTTGGTCACCTTTGAGGTCGTAGACGGTGATCTCCCCTACAACGCCATCCTCGGGCGGCTGGCTTTGATCAAGTTTATGGCGACGAGCCATTACGGCCACCGTTGCATGAACTCCCTGGGCCCCAGAGCATCATAACCATCCGAGGCGACCTCAAAACAGCGCATTGATGTGAGGAGAAGGCCCTCGAGCTCGCGGGCATGCTCCCTCAGCGGGGTCCCGAGGCGGCACAGAAGGACGCCCGTCGAAAAACGGCGATCCAGCCCGGCGGCCCGACCAAGACCGTGCGGGTTGAGGAGGACAACCTGAGCAAATGTGTCCACCTCGCTGTCCAGCTCAACCCGAATTAGGGATTCGAGCTCGTCACCTTCCTCCGCAGCAACAAAAGCATATTCGCGTGGGAACCGGCAGACATGCCTGGGGTCCCGAGGGAGGTGATTGAGCATAAATTTTAAATAAGGCCTGGATGTAGGCCCGTGCGCCATAAGTTACGATGTTTCTCTCCCGAAAAGGTAGCGATAATCAGGGAGCATCTCGATAAGCTCTTGAAGGCCGGCTTCATTCATGAGGTCAACTACTCCGAATGGCTGGCCAACCCGGTGATCGTGCAGAAAAAGGGCGGAAAGTGGAGGATGTGTGTTGACCACACGGGTTTGAATTCGGCGTGCCCGAAGGACAACTTCCCTCTTCCCCGCATAGACCAGATCGTGGACTCAACCGCCAACGCCAAGATGCTGAGTTTCCTCGACGCCTACTCCGGCTACCACTAGATCAAGCTTGCGGCGGGCGACGAAGACAAGACGGCCTTCATCACGTCGTTCGGGACATTCTGCTTCACCACTATGTCGTTCGACCTCCGCAACGCCAGGGCGACGTTCCAACGGCTGATGTCCCAGACATTTGACCTTCAGATCGGGCGAAATCTCGAGGTCTACATTGATGATATCATCGTCAAGAGCTCTTCTGAAGCCGACCATGTCAGCGACCTCGCGGAAACCTTCGCCAACCTAAACAAGCATGGAGTCAAGCTCCACCCCGAGAAGTGCGTCTTCGGCGCAACCTCAGGGAAGGTGCTCGGCTACATGATCGGGGGCTCGGGCGTAGGCCCGAACCCAGAGAAGAACGAGGTCATCGAGAGGATGACCGCCCCGGCGTCAACAAAGCAGATCCAATGCCTCGCCGGCCGTGTAGCCGCCCTCAGCCGATTCATCTCGAGGCTCGGGGAGCGCGGGCTGCCATTCTTCAAAGCCTTGCGCCAACATCATGGTTTCGAATGGACCCCGGAAGCCCAGCGGTCCTTCGATGAGCTGAAATCATACCTCTCCAGCCATTGCAGCTCAGGCTGTCAGCGCTATCCTAGTGGCCGAGCGAGATGGTCGGCAGCAGCCGATCTACTACGTCAGCGAAGTGCTCTATGGGCCAAAGGAGCGCTACCCCCAGGTCCAGAAGCTGCTCTATGCCCTCTTCATGGCCTCGCGCAAGCTCCGGCATTACTTTCAGGCACACGCCGTGGTCGTCCCGAGTGGGTTCCCGCTCGACGAGATTTTAAGGAACCCAGAGGCAGGAGGCCGCATCGCCAAATGGGCTATGGAATTAGCCGAATTCGACATTCGATTCGTGGTGCGCACCGCCGTCAAGTCGTAGGCGCTTGCCGACTTTGTGGTCGAGCAGACGGCGGAGCCTGCCCCTGAACCCGAGGCCGAGGAAGAAGGTCCCTGGACCATGTTCTTCGATGGCTCGACATCATTTAAATGCTCGGGGGCTGGTGTCCTCATCATCACCCCTCGAGGGGATCATCTGAAGTACGTGATTCGCTTCGGCTTTCCCGTGACCAACAATGTCGTGGAGTACGAGGCCCTCTTGGCTGGCTTTCATGCATGCAACTCGCTGGGCGTGCGCCGGCTGGTCATGAGGGGAGACTCTCAACTCGTCGTCAACCAGTACAACGGAGACTACCAATGCTCAGAGCCGTCGATGGCAAAGTACCTCGCCGAGGTACGCAAAGTGGAGAAATGGTTCAAGAACCTCGAAGTCAGATACGTTCCCAGGAAGGACAACTCCGGCGCGGATCTCCTGTCTAAACTTGGGTCATTCGACGATGAGATTTCGTCGGATGTCATCCTCGAGATCTTGACGGCCCCGACCGTCAACGAACCAGAAGACTCGATGGCCTTCCTCGAGAGTGTTCCATCATGGATAGACCCAATCGTCAAGTTCCTCAGCCTTGGCGAGCTCCCGCCCGACCAGGCTGAGGGCAGCAGGATCAAGCGTTGTGCGAGCTCGTATGGGCTCGTCGACGGACAGCTGTACCGACGGGGCGCCCTGGGCGTCCTCGCCAAGTGCATCACCCTGGAGAAAGGTAAATACTTGCTTAATGACATCCATTCGGGCCTCTGCGGCGCTCACTCTTCTTCCAGGACCATGGTCAGGAAGGCGTTCCGGATTGGCTTCTACTGGCCGACGGCGCTCCAGGATGCTCGGGACATCGTCCGCTCCTATCGAGCTTGCCAGTTCCACGCCCAAAAAGCTCGCCAGCCGGTTTACGCCCTCCAGACCATCCCCCTTCGCCTGGCCGTTCTCAACCTGAGGCCTCGACATCCTCGGCCCCTTCCCGCGGGTGGTCGGGGGGAAGAAGTTCCTATTTGTCGCCATCGACACCTTCACAAAATGGGTTGAAGCCGAGCCGATCTCGGCCATCACGACCCAGGCCGCGGTGAGATTTCTCCGTTCTTTTATAGTCTCAAGGTACGGGGTCCCTTGCAGGATCATCACCGACAATGGGACGCAGTTCACCAGCGAGCTGTTCCAAGAATACTACGAAGACAGGGGAACCAAGGTCTGCTACGCCTCAGTAGGCCACCCTCAGATCAACGGGGCGATCGAGCGTGCCAACGGACAAATCGTCCAAGGCGTTAAGAAGCGAGTCTTCGATGAGCTCGAGCGCCGAGGCCGGGGCTGGGTGGACGAGCTTCCCACCATCCTCTGGTCCATCCGAACCACGCCGAGCCGGGCAATAGGGTCCACCCCCTTCCGGCTCGTCTTTGGTTCCAAAGCCGTCCTACCCCCTGAGGTCACGCCGGGCTCCGCCAGGGTCCAATCAGTCGACCAAGTTGACCTAGAGAAAGAACGGTCCCTCGACCTCGCCCTGGCGGAGGAGGTAAGATGCCATGCTCTGCTGCGGTTGGCACATTACCTGCAAACACTTCGCAGGTATGCCTCCCGATCAGTGCGACCCAGAGGACTCCTTGTTGGGGACTTGTTCCTAAGGTGAATTCAGGACCAGTCCGGCACCAACAAGTTATCCCCGCTGTGGGAGGGCCCCTATCGCATCGTCTCAGCAGGCCGAACGGGTGCTCACTGGCTGGCCATGCCCGACGGTCGAGAGCTCGCAAACTCGTGGAACATTGACCAGCTCCGAAAGTTCCATGTTTGAACTCTGCCTCTTGCTTTCATGATGAAATACTTTTACTTTATCATCTATGATTGCGCCGTTTTATGTATATCTCTTCGCACCCCGAGCGAGTGGGTATACGGGCCATGATCCGAGGGTTCACCCCTTGAGGAAGTTGAGCCAGCTGTAAACCGATTCTCATCGCGTCACGGCTACCCTCCATAGCGGGGTTCGGCCTGGCGATCACGCCCGCGAGCCCCTCGACCTCGGGATGCGATCTGGCCCCCCTCTCCCATTGTTGCTCGAACAAAACCATGGTCTCGGGGCACGCCTCAGGGGGCTGAGGCCACAGTAAGCCGACTCTCATTGCAGTAAGCCGATCGTTCCCCCGTGGTAGGGCCCGTGCCCGAGATCGCCATCGGTAAGCTTTTCGAGCCAGGGGGCCGATCCGACCTCTTGTTTACTGCAAGCATGTTTTGTCTTTGTACGTATAACGCCTTGCTTGCTCTCCCGCATCCGGGAAGTCACCATATCAAGCATGGTCTGCGCCCGCACTACCTGGTCGGGCCCGGCATAAGATTCTTTTTTACCTGTACTAATGCCTCTCTTGCACCCTAGGGGACGCATAAGATTCATGAAGATTTTGTGTGCCCTGCATGTGCCACCGGGAAATTAATAACTAGACCCTCTGTCATGAAAGTGCAAAGTGAAATCCCTGCATTCCTGGAACGCATCCAGGGGGATATTTGCGGTCCGATTCAGCCCCGCTGTCGCTTCGATACTTTATGGTGCTCATCGATGCTTCTCGAAATGGTCGCATGTATGCTTGTTGTCAACAAGAAACCATGCTTTTGCAAAGTCGATCTCGCAGATCATAAGAATTAAGAATGCTTTCCCGATCAACGCGTGAAGTCCATCGAATGGACAATGCCGAGAATTTACTTCAAAGGCATTTGATGATTATTGCACGCAAAGTGGATAGCATTGAGCACTGCATCGCACGCCCATACGCAGAATGGACTAGCGTAGCACTAATAAAAAGGATTAAATTCATTGCCGCACCGCTTTTGCGAGTTGTAACTTGCCCAACACTTGTTGGGGACACGCATCTCGCACGCAGCAAAGACTTATCAATTTCGCACCATCGGCCTACAACATCCATTCTCCTATGCAACTTGTGCACGGATCATCCCAAGATCTCCCATCTTAGAAAATTTGGGTGTATGGTATATGTACCTATACCATTTCTCACGATCGCAATGGGCCTCTCCGCAAGTCGGGATATACGTTGGTTATGAGAGTGCATCCATAATCGTATTTGGAACCCATGATCGAGACTTGCATACAGCCGATTCACGATTGCATCTTTGACGAGGATCGCTTCCGTCATTAGGGAGGAAATCAACCTTTGGATGAAAAATATCGAGAAATCATATGGCATTCCACCGATCCCGCACATGACCCCCGCACTAATGAAGCAAATCAAGAAGTCAAGAAGATAATTGATTTGCAGAATTTAGCAAATGAACTGCTCGATCATTTTTGTGATCCGAAGGGCGTGGTTAAGTCGCATGTACCCGCAAGGAATGCACCGAGAGGGTGGAAATACCAAAGAAAATAGAAGGTATCCCTCAACCTGTTCAGAGGCCTCAAAGAAAAAGAGCAGGAAATCTGGCTCCTCAAACCCAAAGTACCCGGAGACGTTTGGAGAAAACTGGGCAAGAGGACTTACCACAACCAATCACGAAAATGCCCCAAGGAAAGAAGGGAGCGGTTGAGACTGCTTTGGAAAGAAGCCAACGGAAAAGGCAATTCTGCATTTGAATCTTCCATCAAGGAAACCACGGAAATAATGTGTGCGCACACATAGGCGATGAAAAGCTAAAGGAACTTGCTCTGCGATAGGAATAGCAAATGAAGAGCAAGTAGAAGTGCATGAAGCACCCCATGAAGAAATGGCCATAAACTTTGTAATAACAGAGAATCCTGAATAGAGCAATACCAACGTTGATGCATACTTTGCAAAGAAGATCGCTCGATCATTGATCATGATCCCGAGCTCGCATCTCTCGCAGAGTGCAAGAAAAGGCTAGATTGGGAAGAATGGAAAAGGCAATCATCTGCAGAGTTAGTCTCTCTCGAACAAGAGAGAGGTGTTTGGCCCGTATGCCGCACACCTTCCCATGTAAACCCCGTAGATCACAAATGGGTCTTTGTTGGAAGAGAAATGAAAACAACGGTTGTAAGATACAAAGCAAGGCTTGTAGCTCAAGGTTTCACTCAACGCCCCGGAGTTGATTATGAAGAAACCTATTCTCCGGTCATGGGAGGAATTACCTTTAGATATTTGATCTCAATGGCAGTCAACTTGAAGTTGAGAATGAAGCTAATGGATGTTGTCACAAGATATTTGTATGGAAACTTGGATTCGGAGATATACATGAAAGTACTGAAGGAATTCCTATCCCGAACCAAGACGGAGCAAATAGAAACACATGCAGTGTGAAATTGGAGAAATCACTGTATGAAATTTGAAGCGATCGGGAAGAATGTGGTACAATCGCTGAGTGACTTTCTCGCAAGAAAGGCTACACAAACAAATAAGATTGTCCATGTGTGTTTATACAATGATCCCCGAATGGATTCTCAGATAATCTCCGTCTATGTAGATGACTTGAACATCATTGGGACGGATGAAGAAATTGAAGAGGCATGCTCATACTTGAAGTCCGAGTTTGAAATGAAGGATTTGGGTAAAACCAAGTTTTGTTTAGGCTTGCACTTGAACATGTCCAAGGAGGAATCTTGGTACATCAATCAACCTACACACGTAAAGTGTTGGAAAGGTTTGGATTTGAAAAAGCATATCCTGCGAAGACTCCAATGGCTGGAAGGTCACTCCAAGCAGACCTAGACCCATACGCACCTAGAGAAGAGGGGAGGAAGTCCCGGGAGCGGAATTACCATATCCGAGTGCGCTTGAGCGCTCATGTACCTTGCGAATAGCACTAGACCTGACATTGCGTCGCTGTGAATTTGCTAGCTCGTGCACAAAGGCGTAACCCACCAAAAGGCATTGGAAAGGGATCAAGGATATCTTCGCTACCTCCAAGGAAGCAAAGACCTCGATGCATTTTTCGAAGAAACAATGAATTGAATTTGGTTGGCTATGCCGATGCCGGGTATTTATCGACCCGCATACGGCAAGTCCCAAAGCGCTATGTTTTCCTATGTGGAGGAACAACAATTTCTTGGAAGTCGTCTAAGCAGACTCTTGTCTCGACGTCGACAAACCACTCGGAAATCATTGCCTTGTATGAAGCATCTCGTGAATGTGCATGGCTCAGAAGAATGGTTCACCACATCCAGAAGTCATGTGGTTTGAACATTGAGCAAACTCCCACAATAATTTATGAAGATAATGCAGCTTGTGTTGCCCAAGCACAGATGGGTTATGTGAAGAGTAATCTCACGAAGCATATCAACCCCAAGTTCTTCTATGCTCACGAATTGCATAAGATGAACGAAATCAACATATTGCATACTAAGTCATGTGAAAATCTTGCAGATTTGTTCACCAAATCACTCCCAGCATCTACCTTTGAAAGGTGCGTGAAAGGAATTGGGATGATGAGACTTAGAGAAGTGCAGATTTCAGGGGGAGATATTTCACATACTCCCACATAAATTTCAAAGATGAATTATGAATACCCAACATGAATCTCGAAGATTAGCAATTGAAGTTGGGAGAATTGTACTCTTTTTCCTTAGCAAGTTTTCATAAAGTTTTCTTGCATAAGGTTTTTAACGAGGCAATTCGTGCAACATTGTAAAGCGTATGCTATGTACTCTTTCTCCAAGTATTTTTCCCACTGGGTTTTTTTGGAGTTTTAATGAGGCATATGCATCTCGCGGCAAAGGGCCCAAGGGGGAGTGTTAAGAAACCCTAATAGCCCATTGGAAGGCCCATGTGGTCCCTTAGCCAAAACCCTGGATGAGCGCTATAAAAGGAGGAGGGGTCCCCCCTTAATGTACAAGCATTCATTAGCAATAAAGTATTTCCGCTGTTGCTCTCCCTAAACACGTGTCTCTCTTTCTTTCTGTTCTCCAATTCAGATCTGTTCGGGAACCCCGGACTATTCGATAGCGAGGTTCCTTAACACGTTATCAGCACGAAGCTCTACCGGAGTTCAGATTTGAAAGGTGAGAAAGGTAGGATTTTGGCAATTGAATCTAAACGCTTGTCGTTTTCTTCGCATGCATCGATCCTACGCATCTTGTACCACTTTCATCACATGGCACGAAGCTACATGGCGATCGCTCGAAGCTACTCGGCACGAAACTACGTGGCATGAAGCTACAGACGATGCATGAGTTCAGTAACACGCAGTTACTACTCGACATCGAAAGAAAAAAGGAGGAGGCCGCTGTCTTCTTCGCGCAGAAGACGACGCCGCTCGACTCGGCGCGCAGCCGTCCGCCGCCTCGGCCTCCGGCTGGCGCCGCCGCCGACCTCGGCTCTGGCCGTCCGGCCGCCTCGGCCTCCGGCCCAGTGCGTGCCGCCATCGTAGCTCGCCTCCGGCCGCACGGCCGTCGGCATGAAACCACCGCCGCCGCCCTCGGCTCGAAACCACCATCGCCACGGCTCCACCGGTGAAGCTCGCCCGTCGGCACCGCCTCACGCCGCCGCCAGTTCAGTAGCGCACGGCGCCACCGCCTCTGCCCGCGCTTGCGCAAGCGCCGGCTGCCACGCCGCGCTCGGCCGCGTGGCGCGCCGGCCTCCGCTCGGCAATGCCCGGATTTCAGACCGTTAGCGCTTCGCCGGTCGCGTGCCGTGCCAGACGAAGCCCGACACGGAGCCGTCGGTCGCAGCCGCCGCCGCAAGACGCAGCCACCGCCGCCGCCTCCGCCCGGCTCCGCTAAACTCGCGCCGGCGCGCTTGGCACGCAGCCGCCGCCGCCCGCCCCGGCCGGCCATGACGATGCACTTCGCGCGCTGTCGCCTCCCGACCGGCTCGCCAAAAGCGCAGACGGCGCCTCGGACGCAGCGAGATTGCACGGGAAGCGAACGCGCAAGCAAGCGGCGCGAGGCGTGGAATGGGCGGTCGGCACGAGAAGGCACATGACGTGCGGCGCGAGGCGCTGGGGAAAACAGCGCAAGAGGAAAACCTAGCAAATACTGGGAAAACGACGCTATAAGCAGGCCGAGCGGGCCAACCAGGAACGCACGGCCCAATGGCTGAATCAGCCAAAGAGAAAAAAAAGAAAAGAAAAGAAAAAAAAAGAAAGAAAAAGAAAAAAAAAGAGGAAAAATTGCAAATTTTTTTGAAAAATTGCCAGAAAATCAAGAAGATTTATTTTGCTCTGTTTTTAATTTTTCTTGCTCTATTTCTCTATTTTATGAATTTTCTTTATGAATTTGAATCCGTTGCTTTATTTAATATATTGCAATGCATATGAATTTATTTTTCTGCACTTTATGCTTTTGCAACCATTTTCTATCAGATTACACGCAGTAATCTAAACCAGAATTTTGAAATCATGCAGATGTCTGGCATTGTGAATCGTGAGTTTGAAGAACTGGCCCCGCACGGTTAGAACTACCTCACTTGGGCATCGGACGTGAAGATTGTTCTTGAGGGCAAGAAGCTCCGTTCAGCGATTGGTCTAGGGTCCTCGCAGGACGCAAAACCTACCGCTGAGCAGAACGATCAAGCTTTGTATTTTCTCAGACACCACCTCTCAGCCACTCTGAAGAATGAATATATGGCTGAGGAGAGTGCACTTGAGCTTTGGACTGCACTTCAGAAGCGGTTCGAAAAGCTCAAGTACACCATCTTGCCCCAAGCACAGCAAGATTGGGTACGCCTGAGGTTTGCAGACTTCAAAACAGTGGCCGAGTACAATTCTGCCTTGCACAGAATTTGTACCAATCTCTCTCTATGTGGCAAGAAGATCACTGATGAAGAGAAGATTGAGAAAACTCTCTCTACCTTCCACCCTAATGCTATCCAGAGTGCACGCAGCTATCGTCAGGACGCATACAAGGAGTATAGCGAACTAATTGATGTAATGCAAGTTGCGGAATCGCAAGACGATGTTCTACACAAGAACTATGTCTCGCAGCCACCTGGACGAGGCACTGGCACAGAAGTCAATGCCAATAGCTACAAGGTGAGAAAGCCCACTCATAGAAAGAAGGGCAAGCGTGGTGGAAAGAGAGACCCTGTGCCAAAGGAAAGTCCAAAGCCCCGTGAAGAGGATGACAAAGAAAAGACGACGCCAAGCCGTATGGACAGCAGAACTGCACGTGCTTCAAGTGTGGTACTTGGGGACATTGGTCGAAGATATGTCGAGAATCCAAAGAAGCGATCAACGCATATCAGGCTAAGAAGAAGGCAAAGGAAAACGCCCCCGCAGAGGCGCACTTCGCCAACATCGGTGATGAAGATGCCATGGATGTAGATACCCCTCTTACCTCATCCTCACAGAATAGCACGGACATCGATGTCAGAGCAATTATTATGGCAAATGAAGAGAAAACTTGCAGATGACATAGAAGCGTAAATTAATGCATATTTTCTGATTACATTTAATGCATTTCTTTTAGATTATGGTTGTTAGTTTTTTTTCTTTGAATAATGAATTGTAAGCTCTAGAAGAGCATACTTCTTTCATGAATAAATACGCAATTTATTCTTTATTCCAGTATTCTTCAATTTTGCAAGTAATACTTGGTTTGTTTTTGCCTCTATCTGATTAGAATTATATTTCTTTTATCTAGAAATCGTGTAGCGCCCAAATGGAAGAGATATGCATTGTTGATAGTGGCACAACGAATACCATCTTAAGAGAGTCTAAGTATTTCCAGTCGATCACGAAGAACGCTGGAAAGATTACTACGATCGCAGGAAGCGACTCATATGTAATCGGCTCAGGAAGAGCCACTATTATATTGCCTATGGGTACAACTTTGGTAATTGAAGAAGCCCTTTGTACCACGAATCAACGCGCACTCTCTTAAGCTTTAAAGACATCCGCGCCAATGGTTTTCACGTAGAAACCAATGAAGAAAATGGCAAAGAATACTTGTGCATTGTGAAGCACGCGGTATGTGGAAAAATGGTATTAGAAAAATGTCCTCATATGAATCAGGTTGTACTACACGAATATTCATGCACCAAGTGTATACTTCCTTGAAGACGGTTTTAGAAGCTCTGAGTTATTTTCTTTATGGCATGGTAGATTAGGCCATCCTGGTCTTAGAATGATGAGAAATATAGTGAACAACTCACAAGGTCATGGTATTCATGTTAAAAATTTCCCGAATCAAGAAGATTTTGTGTGCCCTGCATGTGCCACCGGGAAATTAATAACTAGACCCTCTGTCATGAAAGTGCAAAGTGAAATCCCTGCATTCCTGGAACGCATCCAGGGGGATATTTGCGGTCCGATTCAAGCCCTGTCAGGGCCGTTTCGATACTTTATGGTGCTCATCGATGCTTCCTCGAAATGGTCGCATGTATGCTTGTTGTCAACAAGAAACCATGCTTTTGCAAAGCTGATCTCGCAGATCATAAGAATTAAGAATGCTTTCCCGATCATCGCGTGAAGTCCATCGAATGGACAATGCCGAGAATTTACTTCAAAGGCATTTGATGATTATTGCACGCAACAACGAGGGATAGCGATTGAGCACTCCGTGCCGCACGTCCATACGCAGAATGGACTAGCGAAGTACTAATAAAAAGGATTAAATTCATTGCCGCACCGCTTTTGCGAGTTGTAACTTGCCCAACACTTGTTGGGGATACATCCCGCACGCAAGAAGACTTATCAATTTGCACCATCGCCTACAACATCCATTCTCCTATGCAACTTGTGCACGGATCATCCCAAGATCTCCCATCTTAGAAAATTTGGGTGTATGGTATATGTACCTATACCACCCTCGTGATCGCAATGGGCCCTCTCCGCAAGTCTGGGATATACGTTGGTTATGAGAGTGCATCCATAATCGTATTTGGAACCCATGATTGGAGACTTGCATCTGACCGATTCATTGATTGCATCTTTGACGAGGATCGTTTCCGTCATTAGGGGAGGAAATCAACCTTTGGATGAAAAATATCGAGAAATCATATGGCATTCCACCGATCCCGCACATGACCCCGCACTAATGAAGCAAATAAAGAAGTCCGTAAGATAATTGATTTGCGTGGTTAGCAAATGAACCGCTGATCATTTTGTGATCTGAAGGGCGTGGTTAAGTCGCATGTACCCGCAAGGAATGCACCGAGAGGGTGGAAATACCAAAGAAAATAGAAGGTATCCTCAACCTGCTCAGAGGCCTCAAAGAAAAAGAGCAGAAATCTGCTCCTCAAACCCAAAGTACCGGAGACGCGTCTGAGAAAAGCGGGCAAGAGGACTTACCACAACCAATCACGAAAATGCCCCAAGGAAAGAAGGGGAGCAGCTTGAGACTGCACTGGAAAGAAGCCAACGGAAAAGGCAATTCTGCACTTGAATCTTCAATCAAGGAAACCGCGAAATAATGTGTGCGCACACATAGGCGATGAAAAGCTAAAGGAACTTGCTCTGCGATAGGGAATAGCAAATAAGAGCAAGTAGAAGTGCATGAAGCACCCCATGAAGAAATGACCATAAACTTTGTAATAACAGGAGAATCCTGAATAGAGCAACGACCAACGTTGATGCATACTTTGCAAAGAAGATCGCCTCGATCATTGATCATGATCCCGAGCCGCATCTTCGCAGAGTGCAAGAAAAGGCTAGATTGGGAAGAATGGAAAAAGGCAATCATCTGCGAGTTAGTCTCTCGAACAAGAGAGAGGTGTTTGGGCCCGTATGCCGCACACCTTCCCATGTAAACCCGTAGGTCACAAATGGGTCTTTGTTCGAAGAGAAATGAAAACAACGGTTGTAAGATACAAAGCAAGGCTTGTAGCTCAAGGTTTCACTCAACGCCCGGAGTTGATTATGAAGAAACCTATTCTCCGGTCATGGGAGGAATTACCTTTAGATATTTGATCTCAATGGCGATCAACTTGAAGTTGAGAATGAAGCTAATGGATGTTGTCACAGATATTTGTATGAAAACTTGGATTCGGAGATATACATGAATGTACCAGAAGGAATTCCTATCCCGAACCAAGACGGAGCAAATAGAAACATGTACAGTGTGAAATTGGAGAAATCACTGTATAATGAAGCGATCAGAAGAATGTGGTACAATCGCTGAGTGACTTTCTCGCAAGAAAGGCTACACAAACAGCGAAGATTGTCCATGTGTGTTTATACTGGCGATCCCGAATGGATTTCAGATAATCTCCGTCTATGTAGATGACTTGAACATCATTGGGACGGATGAAGAAATTGAAGAGGCGTGCTCATACTTGAAGTCCGAGTTTGAAATGAAGGATTTGGGTAAAACCAAGTTTTGTTTAGGCTTGCGGCTTGAACATGTCCAAGGAGGAATCTTGGTACATCAATCAACCTACACACGTAAAGTGTTGGAAAGGTTTGGATTTGAAAAAGCATATCTGCGAAGACTCCAATGGTGGAAGGTCACTCCAAGCGCACCTAGACCCATACGCACCTAGAGAAGAGGGGAGAAAGTCCCGGGAGCAGAATTACCATATCTCGAGTGCGCTTGAGCGCTCATGTACCTTGCAAATAGCACTAGACCGGACATTGCGTTCGCTGTGAATTTGCTAGCTCCGTACAGTGCAGAACCCACCAAAAGGCATTGGAAAGGGATCAAGGATATCTTCCGCTACCTCCAAGGAAGCAAAGACCTCGGTCTGTTTTTCAGAAGAAACAATGAGTTGAATTTGGTTGGCTATGCCGATGCTGGGTATTTATCAGACCCGCATACTGGCAAGTCCCAAACTGGCTATGTTTTCCTATGTGGAGGAACAGCAATTTCTTGGAAGTCGTCTAAGCAGACTCTTGTCTCGACGTCGACAAACCACTCGGAAATCATTGCCTTGTATGAAGCATCTAGTGAATGTGCATGGCTCAGAAGAATGGTTCACCACATCCAGAAGTGGTGCATGCAGTTAGTTGAAGACTGCGGATGAGTGTGCTTCTGAAGTTCTACATGGGTGTGTTAGTGGCTAAATGTGAGCATGCATATGCACTAGAATTGGTCAAGGAGTTAATTCATGGCTTGAGTTAATTACGGCAGTGTGGCCGTATGCGTCAAGTTAATGGGATCTGTGATCCATGGTAATAGGAGCTAGCTAGTGGAGGTAGTGGTTGGTTAGTGGTGTGTGTGCATGTGTAGCTTATTTAAGCTGGTGTATTTAGTTTGTCAAGGTAAGTTGAACATAAGACAAAGAGAAAAGGGGCCAACCTGAGTTCAGTCTCGCCAAAAACCAGTGTGTCTCTGTGTTTCTTTCGGTGTTCATCTTCTTCCCGTGCAAGAGAGTGTGTGCGTCCATGGGAATTGAGTGGTTTGGGCCAACATTTGGTATCAGAGCCGACGTTGTGATGGCGAGGACAGCAAGGTCGTTGCCTCCATCGTTGTCGAGGCGTATTGCCGGTGACCTAGAGGAGGCGGCCAATGGCACCATTCATTTGGCCAGCGGCAGCGAGCAGGTGGCTCGCAGTAGACTAGTGGTGCGAGACGGAAAGGAGGGGAGCGTCACGGTCCAATATCCATTGTTGACTAGTAGCAACTATGCTGCATGGTCAATAAAGATTCAAGTGTACATGGATGCCCAAGAAGTGTGGAATGCCATTGAAGATGATAATGTCGACATGCACCAAGATAATAAGGCACTCACGGCCATCTATATACCATGGTGTAAGCGAGGAGACCCTTCTTGTCCTCAACGGCAAGAGGACGGCCAAGGAGGCATGGGCGACTCTCAAGTCTATGTATGTTGGAGTTGAGCGCGTGACGAGGGCCAAGCTCCAAACCGCCAAGAAAGAATTTGATAGCCATCGTATGCACGAAGGGGATCAATTGATGCATTCACCATAAGGGTCACCCTTTCTCTCAGCAAGATGCGAACACTGGGAGAGAGGGTTGAAGACTATTATGTGGTGGATAAGGTGCTTCGAGTCTTGACGCTAAAGTTTCTGCCGATCGTTTGCACCCTGGGGAACCTCAAGGATTTGGATGTAATGTCAGTCGAAGAAATGTACGGGCGGCTAAAGGCGTTCGAGGAGCGCCACATGGTCAACGAGGTGGAAGGTGAGCACCTACTACTCACCCGAGCCCAATGGGAGTCCAGAGCCAAGAACAAGGAAGGTGGCTCCAACTCCGGAAGAGCACCTTTGACAAGGCGAAGGAGCGCTGCTACAACTGCCAAGAGTACAGGCACTTGGCTAAGAAGTGCCACGAGCCGAAGAAAGCGATAAAGGTTGACGCGTTTTTTGCTGCCGCAGATGCGGATGACGAGCCAGCATTGCTTTGAAGCTCGACGAGGAGGTACTCCAATAATGACAACAAGATTAGGGGGTGATTGTTGGACTTAATCTTGTTGTCTAGGTTGTTTAACGTTTATTTGTGTTTAGCCGTTACAAGTCATGGATTGTGTGGTTGCTGTGCATGTACATACGACAGCATGTGTGTGTTAGTCTTCTAGCATGAGTGTGTTAGCATGCATGGAGAGCCCAAGTCCTGTGGTAGACCTGGAGAAAGAAGTGGTGCGGTTAGTTGAGGCCTGCGGATGAGTGTGATTCTGGAGTTCTACATGGGCGTGTTAGTGGCTAAATGTGTGCATGCATATGCACTAGAATAGGTAAAGGAGTTAATGCATGGCTTGAGTTAATTACGGCAGTGTGGTCGTCTGCGTCAAGTTAATGTGATCTGTGATCCATGGTAATAGGAGCTAGCTAGTAGAGGTACTGGTTGGTTAGTGGTGTGTGTGCGTAGAGGTGGAGACAAGCCTCGGGCCACCCGAGGCCTGTGATCAAAATAGTCTAAGATGTATTTGCTTTGGCTATGGGCTGACTCTGTCCTAGGCCTGAGAACAGCGACTCGGCCCGAGGCCCAGCCAGATGCTGGCTCTGCCCCTGTGTGTGCGTGTGTACACTACTACAAAATAGTACATCACTGTCGGCTCCAAAACGCCATCACTGCCGGTTATTGGAGCCAGCAGTGATACTTGGGATTATCACTGTCGGCTCAAGAATCGGCAGTGATAAGGGTTATCACTGCCGGTTCGACCTACAACCGGCAGTGATATTGAACTATCACTGCCAGGTCAAACCAAAATCCAGCAGTGATAGTTTCATATCACTGTCGGCTCGAACTAACAACCGGCAGTGATATATATATATATATATATCACTACCGGTTCTTGGACAGAACCCTTAGTGATAAGCCATGCACTAAATATTTTTATTGCATATTTTTTCTGCATTATATATTTTATACAATATTTTTCTACAGTGCATTAATATAGTATATAAAGCATCGTTAAACCATAATTCAAATATATTAAAGCATCACAATATTTGGTCGGTTGGGGAAGGGAATTTCACCTATATAAAGATACTTATCACTGCCGGTTCTGCAGAACCGGCAGTGATAAGGATTGCGTGGGAAAATACTTATCACTTTGCGCGGAAAAATACTTATCACTGCCGGTTCTGGAATAGAATCAGCAGTGAAAATGCTGATATCGCTGCTGGGTAGTAACCAAACCGGCAGTGATATCTTGTTATCACTGCCGGTTATATTCATGAACCGGCAGTGATATGTGCTCCCACCGGTCGAACTTTTAAATCGGCAGTGATATGTTTATCACTGTCGGCTCTAGCCCAACCGACAGTGATATGCCGATAAGGATGGCCTATTCTGTAGTAGTGGTAGCTTATTTAAGCTGGTGTATTTAGTTTGTCAAGGTAAGTTGAATAGAAGACAGAAAAGGGTCCAAGCTGAGTTCAGTCTTGCCAAAAACCAGTGTGTCTCTGTGTTTCTTCCGGTGTTCATCTTCTTCCCATGCAAGAGAGTGTGTGCGCCCATGGGAATTGAGTGGTATGGGCCAACAGGAACCAGCAAACCACCGGAGGGGAGGAGCTGGAATATGATAACATGGATTGGAAGGCATAAATTTGGTGGGTGAATAGATAAGGATGAGACAACTAATTCAATCCAGTGTAACAAAAAATCTCAAAAGTGCAACAATTACTCCCTCTGGTAACAAATAGTTGTCGTTTTGGATATGTCTCCAAACACAACTTTGACCACTAATTTTTATTATAATATATTTATAAAATCTAATAAAATTATAATATTATGAAAGTACTTTGGAAGAAAACTACACATATGATTTTAATTTATATGTCAAATTTAAATATTTAAAAAGATATTGATTGTCAAAGTTTTGAAAGTTTGACTGTAACTATATCTAAAACGATAACTATTTGTGACTAGAGGGAGTAGTTCCTAAGCTTACAATATTTTTTTCTCTGGGTGCAACAAATACAAAATCAACAAACAAAATGTTCAACAATTTTGAACTATTAAAGCAACAAATATAAGAACATATTGCAACAAAAATTAACCTTATTTTAATAATAAAAAAATCATTGAAACATTTGCACCATTCAATATCTTGTACTGGAATATTCGAAAACAACTACTGCAACAATAAATTAACTCTCAACTGCAACAAACAAAAACAATTATCACAATAGTAGAGAAAAAGAGTTGAAACAATTTGAGAAAACATATGTAACACACCTACTTAGTGAAGGAAGCACCTAATGATGGCGAGGCTCAGAGCTTGTTAGGATAGGTCACAGTGACACCGGTAGGGAGCTCGTAGTGGTAGAGCTCAGTTGGTGCTCAGGGAGGCCATGTCTTAGTGGCAATAGAGCTTGAGTGAGGCTCACAAAAACTATCCACTGTTGGAGCTTGCGGAGGCCATGGTTGGCGTCAGCAGAGCTCCTCCGCTAACCCTAGCTGCCTCCACATGTGTCATCTGCCTTAGCTCCTTCTAGCTGCCATCCGTTTCCTTGTTAGCCCTGAGAGAGAGAGAGAGAGAGAGAGAGAGAGAGAGAGAGAGAGAGAGAGAGAGAGAGGAGCACTGAGTGGACGACTAGATAAGACTTGAGTAGCTGTGGCAGAGAATACACATAGTGGGGAGCGCTAGACAGCTAAACAAAAGGAGAGATGTTCGATTTTTTTCTGTCGAATGTCAAGAACAGTAGCAATTGCCACATATAAATATTAGAAAGTGTCGGAGAGGTAGTATAGTACTCCCTTCGGTCATAAATAGTTATCGTTTTGGATATCAACACAGTCTCTAAAACTCAACTTTGACTACTAATTTATATTGCAATATATTTAAAAAAATCCAATAAAATTATAATACTATAAAAGTACGTTTCGAGACGAATCTACACATGATTTTCATGCATCCAATCTAAATATTTAAAAAGATATCGATGGCTAAAGTTTCAAACATTTGACCGCATGTATCTCAAATCAACATATTTTTTGAACAGGAGGGGGTAATTTTCTTTTGGCCGAAAATCCACATGGGAAAAGTCTATTCAGCCCTCTTCTTCTTCACTTGTCTCCCTGGGCTTCTCGGTCTCCTCGGTTTGCACGACGAGGATGGTACTGGTAAGGACTGCACCTAATCCTCTTTCCTGTACGTGTTGCCGCTCCGAAGTCCGAAACTGCCATGAGGCCACGCGACGGACAAATTATCGATTGCAGCCATGCCCATTGGCGCCTAGGATGGCCAATCAGGCACAGCGGCCTTGATGCTCCCCGCCATCTTCATTCCCGATTCTTCCCCTCGTCCGACGTACGTATACAATTTGCACTTCTTGCCGTGTCCTCCTTGCATTGCTCGTGTGTGCCATACTATTTTTGGGATCATTGTGGTGTTGGCGCCAATCGTGATGGGGTAGGGAGGCATGAGCACGGCGGTGATCCGCAGGGCGTTCGGCGTAGCAAAAGAGAAGTTAGCGCAGTTAGGTGTGGCAGAAGCGGCTGCAGATGGTAGGCGTCGGCCCCTACTTAATGCCTACTCGGGGCTCTGCTTTACCGCCGATCTCAGTGAAATGCGTGAGGAAAACGAACGACCGATCGAGGCCGTGGGTGCGAAGGGCGGTGGCGCCGGTGAGGACATGGGCAGAAAGCGGAGAACAGAGGACGCGCCGAAACCGAGTAAGCAGGGATGAGGCTCTGGGGCAAAATTGATATCTCACGTGCGATTTCCCATCAACATGTAAAGAGTGACAAGTACTGACTGTTTCCATGAGCTCGATGGCATTGTATACTAGAGGAACTGAGTTCCAATGCAGTCGCATATGAATCGTTGGATCAAAAAACGATGGTTCAGGTCTTTTGGAGCTACTTATGTTGCAGTCTAGGATCTCTTTCCGTATGAGAGCGGTCAAAGTTAAAAGGGGACTACTAGCGTCCGGACGTACGATGGGATTTGACTTAAAAAGTTCGATATCAGCCATCCAATCTAGCACAACAAAAATTAGATATGTGCAATAAATATTTAGTAAGTCTGCAACAAATCCCCTATCCAGTGCAACAAATATACCATTTTACAAACACTACAACATTCACTTTCACGACGCAACAAAAACATTGTCGTTGTAACAAATCCCCCACTCGATGCAACAAAGTATGGACTTCTCGCTGCAACAAATAAACATCCCTGATGCAACAAAAATAAAAAGTACGATGCAACAAATTTAAAAACTCAACTACATCAATAAAAAACCGAACTACAACACTTCTCAACATCTGAAAAGACGGGTGCAACAAAAATTTTCACTTCATACAACAAACTGAGAAAGGTAGTGCAACAATTCAAAAAATACCAACACCCCAACCTACAAGAGGAGGACACATAGGCGTGGCAAGGGTTGAGCTCATGCGAGGAGGATACGGTGACCAGCCAGGTGTCTCGTCGTTTGCAGGCTCATATCTACCTCCCTTAGCTCCTTCGTGCATCTGACGAAGTGTCAATAACCATCTTGATACCACTTGATACCAACTATGGCCCCGATCTTTCGATGAGAAGGGTAACTCTCGATTTGTGGAGAGTCAACGTTAGCAGCCCGACTACAACATTCAGGATGTTGCGCCTTTGCGACTTATACACCAACTCCAGATGGTTATTGACCTCGCCGGCGTGCAATCAACATGACCACGAAGGTCTTTGTTCCTGCAAGCAATCGAAGAACCAGCAAGAACAAGATGAACAAGCAACTAAATTGAGAATATTAATGAAGGCACACACAGGGTGGTGTTCTATTGAAGATCTTAACAAGGGTAGCTGTCGAGCATAACTCGAAGACTCAAAGTTTGCACTTGGCTAAACTAATCAAACAAAACCCATCTATTCTAGCGACGGCTACTGAATATATATGAGGATGAAGGCAAGAGAGGAGGCGGCCAAGGGGATGGTCGTGCAACCCTAGGTCGTATAAGGCCTTTGGGCCTAAGTGGAGGTGTCGCAGCACCCGACAGATTCTGTTCGTCATATAGTTTTGATGATTCCTGTCGATCCAGAAGGATTTTGAATGTGAAACCACTTGCCTTGGAAGTCTCTCGTCGTGGGCTTGTCTGTAGAATCCAAGAATGCCTAAATCGAACTTCGTATGACCTAGATATGGTTATTTTATGTTGGACTGCTCTTGGGGGCCGAATTGGACTCATGAATGAATTGGACTTGATCTCGGACTGGTCTTGTAGTGTCAGAAGTTGTTGGGCCCTTATCTTGGCTTGAGGTAGAAATATGGCCAGCTGGATCGGCATGGTCACATCATCCTCCCCTTCTTGATTTTGAGTCATCCTCGACTCAAACTCATTGGCCTGCAAAAAGTTAGTAACAAGAGGCGGCAAAGAAACAAGCGTACCCTTTGTTTGTTGATATTGTGGCACATTAAAAGAAGATTTCAAAATTGTACAAATATAAACTCAATGCACCATGTACTTTCCTTTATCATTATGTTTGCTAATAGCATGAAACCTAATAGTGGATGACCATGACAAATCAGCAGGCATAGTAGAAAATTTCTCTTCTAAATTATTGAGATCACATATAACAACAAATTCAATGTAACCAAAAGTATTTAAAGAAAACATCAATTTAAGCTCATCTTCTTCACTGGCAATGTGAATAACATGTTTATGTTCAGCGCAAGTGTTTAGTTCAAATATAAAAGTTTCATGTTCATTCACTAGTTGTGGCGTGGATATAAGTGAAGCATTATCACGCAATTCTTCTTTATCACCAGGAATAGCAAACAAATCATCTTGTAACAAAAGAAAATCAGCAATGGGTTCCATTAATAGTTGCTCTACGATAGCATGATTCATGGACAGTTTTGTCTCTTCAAAATGATTTTCACCATGTGTACAGTCCATACCTTTATATTACTTTCTAAATCATTATCAGTGGTTGTAGGTGCAACTTCAATTTCTAACTCTTCATATACGTATGGAGCAGCAAAGAACTTTTCTTTCTGCACATTTTCTTATTCATCCTTCTCTCGATGGTGCTCACTTTTCTGCAAAATATTAGCTAAAACAGAAGGTGCAACAATAGGCACCTCAAATGAAGCTAAAGACTCTTTCAAAGATTTAGCAAGCGTGTTTTCAGCTCTACAAGCACATTTAATCAAATCTAAAAGAGAACTATATGTTTCATCAATAAGAACATCCTGAATTTCATAATTAAGTCCACGTATGAACCTAAGCTCGGTAGCTTCTTCACATTCTTGTAAATCACAACGCAACAAACAATTTTACAATTCATGATAGTATTCTATAACAGTTTTAGAACCATGTTTTAAGCGTGAAGTTTAGTAAGCAAATACTCAGCATCATATTCAGGAACATAATCATCTCTTATAAGTCTTTTCATGGTATTCCAAGTTTTAGGTTCTTTATCATGTCTAGATATATGCTTCCACCAATATATTGCATATGACGTTAACACTTTAACTATGACACTAATCTTTTGGTTTTCAGATAAGTCATACTTTGCAAATTCTTTGTCTACCGCTATCTCCTAATTAATATATGCATTAGGATCGAACTTTTCACCAAAAGGAGGCAATTCAAACTTGATTTTACCTTGTTCATCATCAGTTGATGAAGCCGTGGCGATGTTGATGTCATGAGTCCTTGTGCACCAACGTAAGTGCTTAAAGAACACGTGATCCAAAAGTTGTATTAGACGCTTGCTGCGAGGGGACTGTGGCACGTCATTGTCCTTATATCCTGACATGGTTAGTAGCAAAAAGTGAAACACAAAGGTTTATGTAATTCCCTATCAACTAATAGGAAATGGAGTAATCACACTTCTTTCAAGCTATTATCAAGCTCTTACAAGTTCTTACCAAGCTAAGCAGAAGGTGACGGCAACCGAACAAGATAACAACTCCTGGAGATATGTGTATCGATGCTAGTCACTTGTACCTGGTTGGTAGTAGTATTTGTGGAGCTAGAGGTGGCTGAAACAATAGAATGGAGAAGCTAGAACCACGTTAGTCAAAGCAAGTTGAATAATCATTCAACGATGGAACCGTGCTGGTCCTAAGCCTAACAGTACTAGAGACGTGAGCCAGGACACAAACGACGTCATAGAATACCAACTAGCTCACAGAAAAGCAAAGCCACTAGCTCTCTCCTTTTTTTTCACTGGATTTTTTTTGTGCAGCTCTTTTATATGCACTTGCCTTTTTCTTTCTTATTTTTTTGGTGCAGCTCTTTTTTTTTCTTTCCTTTCAACTTTTCAGACTAGACAGCAGGACCTGAAATCATATTCTATGATTTTGGGACACAAAGACTCTAAATCTGAAAAATATTTCTCTACCAAAATTGTAGATAATCTTCTAATCTTTCCAACAAGTATAAGGTCCTCAAAAACAGAGATAGGAATCTCAAGATATGGCAGTTTTACCGAAGCAATTCGTAATAGATCTAAACTCTGCAGCCCGACAAAGATGGCAACTTTTCTCAATGATGTAGGTTGAATTTGGGAATCTTTCTATTGCCAAAGGCAATGACTGATCTTATGGGAAATTTGGAGATCTTTCCAACGAGTGCAAGAAAGCAAAAATCCGAGTTCGTATGAGGAAGTTATGGACAAACTACCGAACTGGATAGCACCAGACCTGAACTGGACGCGACGACGTCAACTACGACGTACAGACGTATATCGATGATAAGAAATCAACGGTGACCAAAACGTGACCCGAACTCAAAACTCTAAGTTAAAGACGCTAAAACCGGCACACGACACGACGATGCAACAGAAAACTCGACAAGTAAAGACTAGGCAATAGAAGCGAAAGGCTCGAATTGTCTTGGACCAAAGGGAACTTTTTTGTGGCAATTTTCTGGACTGTAGGTAAAAAAAATAACAGAATGGTAAATCTCTCACCGATCAACCTATCGCTCTGATACCACCTGATGTAAGATTGTTCCCGATCTTTCGATTAGAGTGGTAACTTTAATTTGGTAGAACTGACTTTGACGATCCGACTACAACGTACGACGACGATCCGCCTTAGCAATCGTTAAACCAACTCTGGAGGGTTATTGACCTTGCCGTGAGCACGATCAACCTGAACACGAGGTTCAATTCCTGCAAGCAACCAAAGAAACAAGCAAGAACAAAAGTAGCAGCAATCTGAAATTGCAAATATGAATGAAGGCAAAAACAGGGTGGGGTTCTATTGAAGATCTTGACAAGGTGGTTGTCCAACACAACTCGAAGACTCAAAGTTTGCACTTGGCTAAACTAATGAAACAAAACCCAAACCCTATATGAGGGTGCGGCTGCCTATTTATGAGATAAGAGGAGGAGGAGGTCATCCAAAACTTAGGGAGACCGAATACAACTTGATTACAAGGCCCACTTTGACTCGGACTGGAAAAGTGACATGATTTGTTTTGTAGATTCCGGACAGCTCAAATGGAATTTGGAGATGAAACTGGATCCATTGGAAAGAGGGCGAAGAAAGCTTTCAATCATGTACTCATGTGCCCCGAACACCCTTGTGGATCAAAAGTTATGGCCATTTTAAGTTGGTGCTGTTAGGGTGGCTGAATCCTAGTAGAACTCGTGCACATGACGATCTAGTTTTATGCTTGGCGTTTTGAGGTTCTTCTCCTTAGTTCCTAGGAACAATAAAATCATCATAAGAATTAAATAGCATTCCATTCTGTGAATCATTTGTATCAAAATCTAGGAATGTATTCACCTGATAATTGAGTTGACGTGCTCGAGCACGAGTAATTGGTCCTTATAATACGGGTTCAGCTTGTTGTGTATGAGATGAGTGACTAGGCACGGTTGTGTCAATAGAAAAGATGTCATCATCACCACCATCCGCCATGGCTCCAATGCTTCGCGTGCTCAGAGAGAGGAGGGGAGATGGAGCTTGGAAGACAAGAAGATGATTATGGGAAGTGTGGAGCACCTTGCTTGCCCCAAGTGAGAAGAGGGAGATCCGGTGGATCTTCATGACTCCCTGATCTTGCCAAACAGAGGAAAGAGAGTGGGAAAGAAGAGGGAGAGGAAGCTTGGAAGACATGGGAACGAGGTGTAAGAGAGGCTATGTGAGGGATTAGGAGATTTGGGGAAAACAGAGGAAGTTGCGAGAAGGGAGAAGGCTACTACAGTGGCTGTGACTAGGGATGGCAACGGGGAAAATCCCCGCAGGGAGCGCCCTCCCATCCCCGATCCCCGATAAGCAAAATTTCCCGCTCCTGTCCCCGTCCCCGTACACGGGCTTAATTCTCCCCCGTCCCCGATCCCCGACGGGTTTGCGAGGCCCCGACGGGGAATAATCCCCGAAAATGTTATATAAAAGATCACATGCTACATGAATGAATCACTAGAGTAATGGTGCATGTGTGGTTGAAGTGTGAGTGAATCACTAGAGTAATTCATATTTAGCATATTTATTAATAATAACCTCACATATATACTTTTTCTTTTGAGAATGATCATTTACTTCCACCTATTAGTGATAACACGGGGACGGGGACGGGGAACGGTGAAACGTCCCCGTCCCCGCGATCCCCGACGGGGGCAATATTTTCCCCGATAAGCCCCCTGCGGGGAGAGATTTTCCCCCGTCCCCGTCCCCTAATAGGGGAATTCCCCGTGGGGAAACGGGGATCGGGTCCCCGTTGCCATCCCTAGCTGTGACTCGGTTATAGCTTTTGGTAGAAAAAATGCTCTGTAAGCCACGGTGGTGGACGCTAATAAATGAGTGAGGGAGTTGTTCAAGACTATGAAAACGTCTGACGCGTATCCAACTTAAATGACACTTCCTTCAACTAGGGGTGCAATCGGCTTGGATTCGGTCGGATATCGCTCTTTCTGTATCCTAAATCATATTTTTTGTCGGATTCGGAATCGAATACGGATAATGCTGGATACGAATACTGCGCGGATAATATCATTCATGGATTCGAAGCGAATACGGAGTAGAATCGATACAATACCGAATATTTTGTGTCGAATATCGTGCGAGAATATATACCTCATATAGCACACATATCGCAATGATTAATCAACCGTATGAGTTCGAATACAACAGAACTATCATAATTTAACAAGTTATTATATTAGGTAATCTAAGAAAGTTGCAAAAGTACATTCAATTTAAACGGTACACATAGCAAAATGTTATGGAACATAGAATGATATGTAAATAATATCACAATAACATGACATGACTCCATGTCTCCATGAAATAGACAATAAGACAAATAGACTTTCCTCCACTCATCACATCGAAATCCAAAATAGAGAATAAGAAAAGGATCTATTTGCAAGAAAGCCCTTGCCCTTCCTAAATCTCTCCCCCTTGGATCCTCAAGTCCTCAAACAGAAAGTGTACTACCAATCTCCATTGTTTGCCACGAACACCCTTCCCTTTTTGAAAATCAAAACCGCCGCCTCCACCTACTCCTCGCTGTCACCGCCATGGCCCACCGCCTCCTCCTGCTCCTCATCGTTGCCACCATGGCCCACCGCCTCTTCCTGCTCCTCGCCGTCACAAAACTATGTATATGAAAATTAAATTGACAACGAAATTTTACCATAAACGTCGGAGACCATTTTGACTGTATGCAAATGGAATTCGGGTCTATCGTTGAAAATCCAATTCCGCCCCTTTTTTCTTTTCTTGTCTCTCATTTCTTTTTTCTCTCTTTTCTTTTCTTTTTCTCTTTTTCCCTTTTTCTTCTTTTCTTCTCTTCTTTCTCCTTTTTCCCCTTCCTGGCCGAGCCCCTCTTTTTTTTTCTTCATTCTTTTTCTTCCTCTTCCCTTCTTCCCCCTTTCTTTTCCTTTATTCCTTTTCTTTCTTTTCTTCTCCCCTTTTTTCCTGGCCACACACTCCTCCTTCCTTCTTTCCTTATCCTCTTGTGTCATTTCTTTCATCTTCTCCCACAGACAGCACCGACCGGCCTCGTCCTCCCTTTTCTCTTGGCCTTGCGCTAGCCGCCTTGGTCGGGCCTCACGCCGCACCGGCCGACCGCTTGCTCCGGCCACCCACGGCCCTGCGTCGCCCCCAGGCTAGCGCTCTTACCCCCTACCTTGTGTCGCGTCGAGGGCCACACCACTGGCCTCGGTCACCTGGCCGGCTGCGCCGGTCACCTCGTGTGCCGGGCCACTGGCACCCCACCCCAGCCGTGCCACCTCCTCCCTGTTCGCATCTCGGCCTCGCGCTACCCTGGGCTGTGTTGCCCCCGATGTCGCCCTGGCCAAGTGGCCCTAGGCTCCCGCCGATCGTGTCGAGCCACGCATGCCGGCTTCTTGCTGAGGGTCGTGCTACCCCGTGCCTTCCTCTTCGGTGTCGACCACTCACCAAGGACATCCTCGTGGTCGTCGTCGGGCTCCTCTTCGGCATCGGCTGCGGTGCGCTCACCGTTGCCTCCATGTACCTCGTATGGTCCGTCTTCGTCGGCGCCGCCACGTCCTCCCACCGCGACAAGCTCTACGGCGACGAGGACGATGACTAGGCATCTAACTCCGAGAGCCCCAAGAAGGTCGGCTGGGCCAATGTTCTAAGGGTAGCACTGGGTCTATGGGTCATATGACAATTTCTGGATATCTAAATTATTTATCTAGAAATATTCGAAAAATCATATCGGAATATCTCGAACCGACGGATAGTGCTATCTTGAATCCGAATCCAAAACAAAATATTCAAAACCGATACCAAATCCGCACTACTACAGAATGGTACATCACTATCGCTTCATCTGTGTCGGTTCTTAAGTTTTTAGGAAGAAACGATTGTGATAGATGACTTAGGAGAGGCATTAATCATAATCACTATCGGTTCTTAGGTTAGAAGTGATAGTGATGTAGCACTGGGAACATTACAATCGGTTCTTACGCGAGAAGTGATAGTGATATGCATTATCATCACTATCGGTTTTCATATAAGAAGCGATAGTGATGAGCACGTACACATCACTATCGGTTCTTATTTAAGAAGCGATAGTGATGATAATGGACATCACTATCGCTTCTCACAAAAGAACCGATAGTGATGAGAAGTCTCATCACTATCGGTTCTTTTGTGAGAAGCGATAGTGATGTTCATTATCATCACTATCGCTTCTAAATAAGAACCGATAGTGATGTGTCGTGCTCATCACTATCGCTTCTTATATGAAAACCGATAGTGATGACTATTATAATCACCGCCGCTTGTCTTGTAAGAACCGATCGTGATGTTCATGATCACATCACTATCGCTTTTTATGAGAAGCGATAGTGATGTACCTCGTTAGGTTATTTATACCACTCGAGTGAACTCTTCTCTGTTATTGTTCCGGAGGAGGTTTCTCGCCGCCACAGAAAAAATAGCTCATATTACGTGTTTGGAAGCAATACTTGGGTGAGAAAATTTGAAATCCTCAAGGGTGGGTGTTAAGAGGGTAAATTTGAAGCCCTAACTTAAGGAGATTTCCCCTCATTTTGCATAATTTGTGATTTTCTTCAAAATGTGAGCATTCCTTCAAACCCCTTTAATTTTGTACTATGTAATTTTGATATGTCGCGAAGAAAGTTTAGATTGCACTGGTATTGTGTATATCCTATCAGATTTCACACCCTTTATTTCACAAGCATGTACACATGTATTTAATTATCTTAATTTGTAGTGCTTTGATGTTAATATGGAATTATTATTGCTGTCACTTGATGAATGCTAGAGTTTAGGGTGCGGAACCTACGTCTCCCATTCGAGGATGCTTGTTTATAAATATACCGAACGAAATGGTATATTTATAAGCGAGCAGTCTCGAATTGTCCACGTTCTTTGGACAGTTCGAGGATATGTGCTTCGGGCAAGTTCCTGAGCTGTGTTGTACAACTGCAGAGTAGAGATTTTGGTAGCGTCTCCCTGGTATTCTCCAGATACACACCCCTCTTGACCTGTTGTCGAGACGTGTATATGGAGAATAGCGGGGAGATGCTGCCGAAATTTTCTCTGGAGTTGTACAACGGCTTAGGAACTTGTCGGAACCACATTTTGGGACTTACCGTACTGGAAGGAGTTAGATGTTCGGCATTGTATTGATGTCATGCACGTTGAGAAGAATGTCTGCGACAATTTGGTTGGTATCCTGCTGAACATACCTGGAATGACAAAGGATGGTGTGAATGCTCGTCGCGACATGGCCTACATGGGAATCAGGCCCAGGCTTGCAGTGATAGAGGAGGATGGAAAAGGTCCGTATATCCCCGCGGCATGCTACCCCTGTCCAAGAAGGAGAAAGAGGACCTTTGCAAATGTCTCCATGGTATTAAAGTTCCATCCGCTACTCCATGAACATTAAGAAGCTTGTGTCCTTAGATGATTTGAAGTTGTTGGGCATGAAGTCCCACGATTGCCATGTCTTGATGACCCAAATGCTCCCAGTTGCAATAAGAAATATTCTGCCAGAGGATGTCAGGTTTGCAATCACGAAGCTGTGTTACTTCTTCAATGCGATCTCCCGCAAAGTTATTGACCCCGACGTGCTAGACAACTTGCAGAGTGAGGTGGTGCAGACTCTATGTCAGCTTGAGATGCATTTCCCACCGTCGTTCTTCGATGTCATGGTCCACCTTGTTGTTCACCTCGTTAGAGAGATTAAGATATGTGGACCGGCATTCCTACGTTATATGTACCCGTTCGAGAGGTACATGGGTATATTAAAATCCTACGTGAGGAATCGGTCGAAGCCTGAGGGTAGTATTGTGGAAGGTTATGGTACTGAAGAGGTTATTGAGTTCTGCGTGGACTATCTCGGGAAAAGACAAGCAATCGGTGTTCCTCTATCTCGCCATAAGGGCGATTTGCCGCAAAGGAACCGTTGGATCGAAACTAACGAGGCCACGGTTTGATATGTATTGCAAAGCGCATCCGAGATCTTGCGAGAGCGAAGTTGCGGTACATCGAGCGGCACAAGTCGATATTACGGAAGAGAATCCACAAATGGATGAGCTTTCCATCATGCGAGAACACAATGATAGATTTCTCACATGGTTCAAACAAAGGGCGGAGGTCTCTGTTAGTGAGACTATCAAATGGTTGGCTGACGGACCTAGATTTAATGTACAGACATGGCAGGGGTACGATATTAATGGGTACACCTTTTACACTGAAAGTCAGGATGCGAAGAGTCTTGTTCAAAGCGCAGTGGTGTAAGCATAGTTGCTTTTTCCGATGAACATCACTCGAAAGGAGGATCCTCAATGGCAATGAACTCTTACTTCGGGGTGATCGAAGAAATTTGGGAGCTCGATTACGGAATATACCAAATTCCATTGTTCGATGTAAGTGGGTGGGACTCCTACATGGAGTGAAGGTCGACAAGAGAGGTTTTACTCTTGTGGATCTAAACAGACTCGCTTATAAAGATGACCCATTCGCACTTGCGAAGCAAGCAAATCAGTCTTCTATGTGCGTGATCCGCCAATCCGAGGTTGCACGTCGTCCTTTATGGCAAGCGCGGATCGTTGGAGTCGAAAATGTCATAGATGAAGAAGAATCGACCAATTTGATGAAATACCTCCGTTTGCGGATGGGGCCTGTCTTAGTGGCGACGATGACACACATGGAAGAAATTACATGCGTGTAGATCATCAGGAAGGGTTGTATTGCAAATAAAAGGAGTACATCATTGTATCAGTTGCTATGTGTTTGAAATGTTTGAATTGTACATAACTGTAGTTTCGTGTTTGCAAAGGTTACGTGTACGTATGAAACTTTTGCAAAAAAATTTCAATGGATTGTGGTATGTATCATCTACTTGAAGCAAGAAAAAGAAGCTCTACATCAAATCCTTTCTCACAATTTTCAAAATACTTGGACTTCATTTCAAAACGATTTGACTTTGAGACTCTTTGAACAAAAATCATGCCTACAAAGTGACTTTGGCCTTCTTTTTTCAATGCTGACTCTTTGTGCCAGAATACTT
The DNA here is from genome assembly GCA_036346275.1 of Otatea glauca. Lineage (NCBI taxonomy): Eukaryota > Viridiplantae > Streptophyta > Magnoliopsida > Poales > Poaceae > Otatea > Otatea glauca. The sequence continues at coordinate 32,195,446 of CM070728.1, forward strand.
TTTGGAAAAGATTTGTAGTATCACAAAGTCTGCATTCTGCAAATTTCAAAAATTCCAACTATGTTTGCAAAAGTCATGGCCTTTTCACTCTTTGATCAGATATTTCTGCAAGTTCAGAATTCATGGTTTCTCTGGAAAACAAATAGTGCATTGAACAACATTTGTGTCGGTTTTATTAGAATACCGATAGAGATATAAACATTTATTTGTATCGCTTTTGTGAACAAAACCGATAGAGATATGCATGTTTCTTTTTATGTCGGTTTTATTCTAAAACCGATAGAGATATAAATTATTTGTGTCGGTTTTATTCTAAAACCGATAGATATGTACCAGAGTTTTATGTGTCGGTTTTCCAAAAACCGATAGAGATATAGCAGTTTTTGTGTCGGTTTGCTGAAAAAACCGATACAGATATGCATTTTTCTTTGTGTCGGTTGCTCAAACAAAACCGATAGTGATGATTATTCGAGAAAACTAGAGTGATCTTTTGTTTGTTGTGTCGGTTTTCGAGAAAACCGATAGAGATACTATTTGTGTCGGTTTTCAATAAAACCGATTGAGATGGGCCTTTTCTATTAGTGTCGGTTTTACGAAAAAACCGTGCAGATGTACCTTTTTTATTTGTGTCGGTTTTCAAACAAAATCGATAGTGATGATTATTCGAGAAAACCGTAGTGATCTTTTGTTTTTGTGTCGGTTTTCGAAAAAGCGGATAGAGATGTCCTTTTATATTTGTGTCGGTTTTTGAAAAAACCGATCTGGATGTGCATGTTTTATTTGTGTCGATTTTCTCAAACAAAACCGATAGTGATGATTATTCGTGATCTTTTCTTTTTGTGTCGGTTTTGTGAAAAACCCGATAGAGATGTTCCGAGTTTTTGTGTCGGTTTTACAAAAACCGATAGAGATGTGCATTTTTTATTTGTGTCGGTTTTCAAACAAAGCGATAGTGATGATTATTCGAGAAAACCAGAGTGATCTTTTGTTTGTTGTGTTGGTTTTACAAAAACCGATAGAGAAACTATTTGTGTCGGTTTCTCAATAAAACCGATTGAGATGGGCCTTTTCTATTAGTGTCGGTTTTCGAAAAAACGGTATAGATGTACCTTTTATATTTGTGTCGGTTGCTCAAGAAAAACCGTCTGATGATGTGAATCTCTTTATTTGTGTCGGTTTTCAAACAAAACCGATAGTGATGATTATTAAGTAATAATCTTTTGTTTTTGTGTCGGTTTTATAAAAACCGATAGAGATATTACTTTTTATTTGTGTCGGTTTTACAAGAAAATCGATAGAAATGAGGACCACGTGATTCATTAGGGCTGCACTTCAACATTTGGCAAAAAATTATAAGTCCGGCGCGCCTCGGCTTGTTCTCGCGCGCTTTCCCACCACACGCCGACGCCTTGCCCTTGCGCCGCCTCCTCCCCCACCCCGCCGCCCCACACCCCGACGCTCCGCCCCCGCCGCCCTCCCCCCCCCCCGCCGCCCCACGCCCGACGCCTTGCCCCCGCCGCCTCTCCCCACCCCGCCCCACGCCCCCGACGCCTTGCCCCGCCCTCTCCTCCCCCACCGCCCCACGCCCCGACGCGCCCGCCCCGCGCCGCCCTCCCCCCCCGCCCCACACCCCAACGCCTTGCCCCCGCCGCCCCGGCCCCCCGCCCCGCGCGCCCCTCCGCCCACCCGCCGCCCGACGCCACCCCTCCGCCTCGACGCCACCTCCTCCGCCCGACGCCACCCGCCGCTTCGACGCGCCACGGCGTCAGATTCTGTTTACGCACGCTTCGCCTTTCTTTCGATTTGGCCTGTTCGGTGAAGATAGCTTTCTCTTTGTTGATTTGATCCCCAGGTTTTGCTTCTGTAATGGTAATGTTGTGCTAGCATTTGGAGTCTGATCACGAATTTTGAAAATTGTCGTTGGTTGTCTAAATCGGTGGATAAATCAATTGCCTTTGAATACAAGAAAGCCACCGCACCTGACCATTCCTTGAGAGTACACAACGAGAATCACCAGCATTTCCAACAATGATCTGGTTGCCTCTAATGAGAGCCACACATGCGGTACATCCTTCATCTATTGGCCCATGATATGATGGTCTCTGGAAACAAAATCCAAGCTTAAGTAAATAATAGATTTTCAGAATCTTACATTTTTCTACATACAAATAATTGAGATATTACCTTCACACAAAAACAACTGAGGATAGAAGCCTTGTCAGGTTGTTCGTTATAGTCCTTACCACTACACTCAGTTAATTCCTCTCGTGCCTGCTGTTCTCTCAGCAACTCATCCATTCTGCAACAATTAAGTGGGAACATCAATTATATATTTCATATTTGGATGTGCAACAAGTGTAACTATGGACAAAAAATATAGAGTGCATCAATTAATTAGCGAGAAAATAACTTTGAAAAATGCTCTTCCCATTGCATTAGGCGATTACTACGAAACTCGGATCATTGAGAACTTCAAGATGAAAGTGTGCGCACAATATTGTGCTACAAAGAGTCTGAAAAAGAAAATAAATAATTCGGATGGTCATCATACACAACTATTGTAGTAAATGTTACCTATTACAAAAAAGGATGGATCAATGAATTCTTTTATACGTTCTCTAAATCGTTGCTTCTTTTATTTTTCATCAATTAGGAAGCCTCAAGGCCCTTTGGTGTGCTTCTTTTATTGGGCTGCAAGGAAAGACCCATCTACGACTTTTAGGTACAGGATCTTCTCCTTTATTCGAATGCTACCCTTTTGTGCATAGTTTTAAATCTTGAACAAGTAAATGAACCATTGTCGCTTCTGTTCACATTAGGGTTATCTATGTTGATGCTTCCCATGTAAACACAACAACTTGGCAATTACAAGATTTATATATAGATTTATCTATTTATCACATAGAAATCTCCTCATCCTATTTCCATTATATATTCAATTGAAGGGTTGCCTCTATATTCAATTATTCATGATATACATGTTCCTTCATCCTGTTTCCATGTATGTTACGATGCTTTTTCATTACTTTCTCATATGTGCTTTTGTACTCAGCATTTGTTAAGAGTTTAGGTTGCGTAACCTACGTCTCCCGTTCGAGAGTGCTTATTTATAAATATGTCGGAATGACATATTTATAAGCAACGATCTCGAATTATCCACGATTTTGACGGTTCGAGGATATGTGGTTTGGGCAAGTTCCTGAGCTGTTGTACAACTCACAGAGTAGATTTCGGTAGCGTCTCCCTGGTGTTCTCTGGATACACACCCCTCTTGACCTGTTGTCGAGACGTGTATCTGGAGAACAGGGAGATGCCGCCAAAATTTTCTCTGGAGTTGTACAACGGCTTAGGAACTTGCCCGAACCACATATCCTCGAATGGGATTAGGACCAAACCTATTTAGAGATTAAGAGTTATCGTCAAATGCACGTATTTAGTTGGTCTACATACGACTTGTCTTGAAGATCATTCATTCATCTGTTACTCTAGTGCAATATGCTAGAACAATGACATGCTATGAATTATCCATTGATCTGTTATTTTAGATGATTTATTGTGAAGTTCACTAATAGCTACGAATTGCTTTCTCTCATGTGAAATATATGTCCATGTTAGATAAGAAAACTCAAAATGTCGCAATTAGAGAGCATCGGCTCATCGCCGTAAAGAGTAGAAGGTGCTCCGAGGCCAAGCCAACTTCCAAGTGTCGAGCGGAGCCGGGTTCCAAATGTCGAGGGGCCGAGTAAGGTGAGGAAGGCCCGAGGACCGAGCAAAGGGCACAGCGAGAACGCCGCAAATTCTCCACTTCAATGCGACGGGCGTTTGCAGGTCCTCCCAAGTATAAGGGCGATACCGCTCATTCCTCGGGCAGCGGTGAGGAGAGAGTTCCCATAACGGTTAAGGATTGGAGAAAGGAGGTCGTCGAGCGTAAGAACCGGTGTGGGACGAGGTTAAGGGAAAATGGATTATAGAAGAGGAGGATGAAAACAATGCGGTGATGCGCCTTGAAGAGGATGGGTGTGGCTCGAGGCGCCGTGGTCTACATGCACAAGTGAGTGCGTCTTTGAAAGGCCGTGCACCATTCGAGAGGTATCCGTTCGTGACTAACGATGTTTGGGAGGAGTTCACGAGGATCAAGAGTACGCCCGAGGCAGACGAGCTGAGACAGAGGAACGTTGCTACCCAAAGGCTGAACACGCACGCGCACCACCTCGGTTCGGTGGCTACGAAGGAAGAAAGCGAGAATGGGCACGACTAGCCGAGGAGTGCGCCAACTCGGGACAGCGATGCCTTACTCGCACATATGTGAGGAGCGGGCACGTGGATCGGTATTAGCGAGGACAAAGAAAACCGCGGACGGCGGTGGTAGTACCAAACCCCACTCTCGCGCAAGTCGTCTCCGCCATCGTAAGATATCAAACTTACTACATTGCGATAGAGACCATTCCCTCGTATTTCAGATCTAATTCGTACTCGCTTATTGCAGGAAGAGGTAAGCCAGAGGAAAGAGCAGGGAACCTTTCTTAGCCAAGGGTCAAATGACATCCTATCCACTGCGATCGGGAAGCTCGACCATAAGGGCCGGGTGCTTGCCGCAGGGTCGGGGCATACGAAGAAGTCCTACTTCCAAGATGCTGCTTCGAGTACCAGATCAAGAACATGGGAGGCACGTGCGGAGCGCCTGAAGGACACGCTTAGGGAGCAGCTGAGGGAGGAGATCTCGGAGGAGATGAGGGAGGAGATGAGGTGCAGGATGATGGCACGTGAGGAGGAGATGAGGGTGGAGATGATGGCACGTGAGAAGCTCCTAAGGGCCGAGATGATGGCGATGATCTCCCCAGTCGAGCCGATGCCCCGCCTCGTAGAGAAACTGTGCCCCACCAAGTAGCTGCGGTTCCAAAAACGATAAGTCCGGTCCCCAGCTGAAGGTAATAATTAATTTTGCCTTACTTAATGGTGCGAGGGTAACTCTTCATATGTTTTCTCTCAAGTTGCGCACTTTTTGCAGGCGCCTACCAAGTGCCAGCTCACCCTGACGGAAGACGGATTTCCTGTTGAGGCTGCACGCGGTGTTGCATTTCCATGCAAGGAGACCGACACGGTGCATGGTCAGCCTTTGGGGAAGGGCTACATGAGGGTCCAGGTGGACTACGTCCACGAAGCCTTCTTATCACATGTGCTCGAGTTCCCCCCTAACGAAGACATCACCACTCTCGGGCTAGCGCGGATGTCGTTCATCAAGTGGCCCACGACAGGCGTCGTACTGGTCAAGGTAAACATCCCTCACGTCTTCTGTACCATTCCAGTAGTATTGCAACAAGTTACTTAATTATGCGCGTGCTTTGTAGGTTCCTACCGTACCTGCGCCTGCTCCCACGACCGTGACGAGCCCTACACAAAGTACAGAGCTGGTGTATAAAAGGACTAGCACGACAACCACAGAACCACTGGAGGCCTCTGCTAAAAAGGCTAGGCTCACAAAGGCCACAGCGCCCCCTCAGGTACATGAAAAGCCCACTGCCCCGGTCTCGGAGACTCCTTTGGCCTAGAAAGGAGAGCCGGCACAGACCACAGTGAAGCCTTATGATTTTAAGGCCTACGTACATGGAAAGCCCCTTCTGCCTCCCGGCAAATTGAGCGCTCTAGGCATATGGACTCGGCGACTCCATGGATGGTACTTTGACAAAGCGAAAGATAGCGGCGTGTCGACTTCAATGTTAGATCTGAAGGGACATTTCCACCGCGAGGAGGATGGGACATTCGATTAGTTTTGAGGATCTGTTCGCCTGCACCAACCGGTAGCCATCGATATTTCTCTTGACGATCCGGACCTTGTGAGTATCGCACCACGTTGCACGACCTTATGACTTCCATAGGATTTTGCATTACGCTTTTTAACATTCAATGCGAGTTGCGGGGCAATGAGGCGTGGTCGTGACGAATCGACAACTAGTTGGGTTAAATCGACCACGAGCTTGTGTCCGTGACGATGGCTAGGCTTCAACTGGAATGGGTTGCCGGCTACATCAAGAGGGCATTGCAAGCTAAGTCGAAGAAGGACTTCACTCTATTCGTACCACGAGGAGTAAGTACTACTTCACTGTTCAATTACTTCTACACTTTGAAACCGTATGTGAACTTATTTTCTTGTTGCATACCATTTAATAAGCAACCATTGGGTTCTACTCGTGCTCCTTCCGAGAGACAACAAAGTGTACACTTTTAATTCGGTTGATAAGAGACCGATGGCCTACGCGATCAAGCCTCCTTTGGAGCAGTAAGTGCGCCACTCTTATCTAACATTTTCTGTATTTAACTACATTCATTATTTTTTTACTCAACGACATCTTTCCAATGTATATAGGGGTTTCAAGGAATACGTCGAAGCAGGAGGGACACACGACGACAAAAAGGGCTCCAAGCTGGAGTATGTCCGCTTCAAGGTACAAGTTGCTATCATATATAAGATTTAGATTTTCTGACATATTTTCTTTGTCTCTTAATTTATTTTCTTTCTTCACGATGTCATCAACGAGGCGCGCGACGATGGCTGTGGTTTGTATGTCATGCAACACATGGTGATCTTGATTGTCGGCTCAGACCGTTTCCCTGAGGTAGTACATGCATATACAATTAGTCTTTCACATGGAAATTTGAAAACTCAAATTAGAGCACTCGTTTCTATCTTGCAGAATACCGTTATCCCCCAGAAGAGTGTAGACAGCACTGCACTCAACAAGATACGAGACCACTTATGCCAGTGGTACTGGATAGAATGCTTGTCGGAGGACGGACGGTTTAGAGATCCCAAAAGCTCCTACTAGACCAGATGTGAACAAATATTACATATCTGAATGCGATTGCATGTGTACTTATGGTTAAGCATGTTTACGTTCTATTTTGTTAACGAATGTGATATGTGTTTGTTGAAACAAGGTGTTCATGTTCGTTGAATGTGATATGTTGTCTGTAATTTCTGTGTGAATGTGATATGTGCATATTGTGTGCAATATGTCTTGATTAGAATGTGATAGCACACCACCCCTTCATCTCTCGGTTCTCACAAGAAAATGATAGAGATGTGGCGGTCATCTCTATCGGTTCTTTGAAAGAAGTGATAGGGATAATGAACTCATCTCTATCGGTTCTTTACAAGAAGTGATAGAGATGAGATATTCATCTCTATCGGTTCTTTCAAAGAAGTGATAGAGATGAGTATATTATCTCTATCGATTCTTTTTAAGAAGCGATAGAGATTATGAAGTCATCTCTATCGGTTCTTAAAAGAAGCGATAGAGATGATGGTATTATCTCCATCGGTTCTTTGAAAGAAGCGATAGAGATGATAGTATTATCTCCATCGGTTCTTTGAAAGAAGCGATAGAGATGATATAGTCATCTCTATCGGTTGATAGAGATGACTATATCATCTCTATCGCTTCTTTCAAAGAACCGATGGAGATAATACCATCATCTCTATCGCTTCTTTTAAAGAACCGATAGAGATGACCATATCATCTCTATCGGGCAAGAACCGACTGTAATAATGCCCGCCTCATCTCTGTTTCATGACTTTGTGTCACCACCAGAACCGACTGTGATGACGAAAAAGAACCGATTGTGATGTATATTTGTGTAGTAGTGCCGACAACTATCCCAAAGAAACTATCTGAATAAATTCGGTCAGTCAGAAAGTGTGCGAACCGATTGCACGCTGCCTCCAACGGCAAGAAAGAGTGTGGCTAATGGTTTGATTCCACCTTGATTCTTATGGCTGGAGCGAATAGGAGGAATTTTCACGAGAAATAGAACTTGAGAGAAGGTGCGCGGCAGCGCGGGCATCTACAGGGAGCACCTCGATATCTCGTGTGTCGCAGCGCGAACGGTCGATTTCCGATCCAACGGCCAGCATCTACAGCATCGAGCCATTCCGTCACCGCTCCCAAAAGACGAAACAACGCGCTGAGCTGCAGAACTTTCCATTCCCCTCTCCCTCTCCCCCTCCCCCTCACCATCGATCGAACCCACCCTCCGGCCGATCCATCGATCGATCGGTGATGACGCTGGGCAGCTCCGGCGCCGGACCGAGCGTCGTCGGTGAGCTATCGATCTCCCCTTCTCGCTCTTCCTTGTGTTTCCTTTCCTTCGAAATTTTTAGGCCAAGAAAAGACGCGATCTGTTCCGGTCTGGTCTTGTCTCGTGCTGTGGCCCTATCTGGTTGTTCTTGATCTGATGATGTTCGAGCCGGAACATGCGTCTTACGGAAGATTTGCGAGAAATTTGGTTCGAAGCGATCAGGCGCTGCCAACGCGTTAATTAGAAGTAATAATGATTGTGAGTCGTGTAATTAGAGACCATAGAGAAATCATTATATGGATTTCTCTCATGCAGCTGTCGTATACGAATTTGGAACTGCCAGAGCGCGTTTGTTCCGGCTATACGAGGGGATGGCATGATTGGACTGCTGCACTTGTGTATTTGATTTTTGTTTTTGGAAATAGTGGTGGTTTCTTGAGAAAGATGCAATTTCTTCTTTGCTAGGAAGTGGAGTGGAGGGCCTTTAAGTATTACAAATGGGAAGCAGAGAGGATGAATTGGATCAATGTGTTCTTCTTGCTCATAGCTCAATTGAACTAGTTTTGTGTAAAAATAGGGGGACTAGTGGTAGCGTTGGACTTTAGAATGGAGGGAATGCATGGAGCATTGTGTGTGTCCTGTACTTCTGTTATTCATTCAGTAAGAGGGATTTTGTTATTGCCAGATCTTCCTGAAAGGATTGTAGATGGTGTGTGGGTGGCAGTGTTGAACTAAATTGGTGACTGGTTATTCTTAAGCTGACCGTGGTGATGCTTTGGTTTGGTTTTGGATAAACTGAGAATGAAGTTTGTATTAAGTAACGATATACCTGCATGACGGCCAACGCCAAGCCTATTGTAGCCATGTGGCATATGTTTGCTGTGCCAGTGCAGAGATGATCACCAAGTGTACTGCAACCATGCATAACCAAGTTCATAGGGCACTGCTATAGTCGGGAAATTTCAGTTCTCTAGAACAGTCACACAAATGTGAAGTAGCTGCCTATGTGTTAGATATTTAGATTATTACCACCACACTAAAAATAAAAATATATTTGTTATGCATTCTGGATACATTGTATGGAGCAATCTTTGGCCATGATACCTGCTATGAGACTATAGTGGCTTTGTTGCTTTTGCTTTTGGGTGCATACAGGATGTGCGTCACAAATCTGTATTAAATGTGTTTTGTTACACTCACATGGATCAGCGGTTCCATTTGGCTTCCAGTCATACTGGGTTTCTTCTTGAGTTATTTTTTGCCCCTAAAATGGAATACCTTTCCAGTTTCGCTTTATTTGAACATTCTTATTGCTCTAATAACCAGTTGGGACTGTCTAGCTGCAAACAGCAATGCTTATATTGTTTTGCATCAGCAATTCTTGTGATTTATGCTTGCTGAAGTTCATTTAGTTTGTTCTTAGTGTTCTGCTGATAGAAGTATAGACCATAGTTTTTGAAGTTCTATTTTTTTTATAGTAGTTCAAATACGGAGGCTCTAAGAACTGTTTTTGGGAAGGAGTGCATAAGCACTGTCTGTGCGAAGGTATAAATATATTTTGAGCTACTAAGTACTGTCTGTGAGAAGGATAAGTTAACTGTATACATAACTTGCATAAAATTTGCTACTGACCTCTTCATTCTGCATATGTGAATTTTGGTGTTTACCATCACTGGTTTTCATTTTCTTGCAGAGGAAATATACATCAAGTTCATTTGGGTATTTGGTTGTTTTAACGTGGACAAAGACATATAATGCATGGAGAGAAAGTGTGCCACACACATTTGGGTTGGGTTGGGAAGGGTCTAGTATAGAAAATCAATCTTTTTTTCTTTCCAAACATGTGGAACCCAGTTAGGTCATACTGGTCTTAGGTACTACATTTGAAATTGGAAATGATTTTTTTTCAGGTTTTCTTAGAAGCATGGAAAATCTTAAATTTTGCCATTGTGGAGCTATTAAGTACTGCATATGCTGGGGATAAAATTTAAGCTTATTCACCTTGCATAAAATTAGCTGTAATGTTTGCTACATACTTCCCACAAGGAAGCTGTGTTACTCAGACATCCGTGTCCAAAAACATTTGCCGAATCGGAGACCTCGAATCCATGTTAGATTCCGACACCCGTGTCCGTTTCCGAGTAGCATTTCCCGTGTCCAAATTTTTTTTGCTGAATCGGGCACCCGAATCCAAGTCGGATTTTGACTCCTATGTCCATGTCCAAGTAACACTGCAAGGAAGCCCTAAAATATCAAAGAGTAACTTTAGGAAGACATTAGACACAGGTTTATTGAATCATTTGTTTTTTTTATATATCTAGGCTCAGCATAAAGGTAGTATTTTATATATTTTTCTAGTTTTAGTTTCTCCATTTTTTTCATTTCCACAAGCTGCTAGCAACATCTTGACCATAGTTGTCACGGCGTCGCCAAGGCGTCTAGTCGCGCGGAGGGGGACGACTTGGCTCGTCGCCTAGGCCGGAGCTCTTTAGGCGAGCGATTGGGGCTGCTAGGCGTCGACTCGGTCGCCAAGGCGTCGTCTCCGCAACGCTGGTGAGCTCCTGGAGCGGAGGGGACAGTCTCCGCCGCTGGGACTTCTGCCTCCACCGCCGTCCCTCTCTGGAAACCAGTGGATTCGGTAGCGGCTTCCTTAGGGCTAGGTGTAAAGGAGGGCAGTGGGTGGCTTGGTGGCGGATGGGATCACCGGATCCGTCGAGAAACCGCCGGATCTGGTGAAGGAGTCGACCGGAGGTCACCAGATCCGGCGGCATTGGGAGAGAAGGGAAGGAGAGGGGGAGCCGGAGAATGCGCCGGCGCCAGGAGGGAGAGGGGAGAAGGCGCCGGTGCTAGGAGGGAGAGGGGAGAAGGCGCTGGCGCCAGGGAGGCGAGCAGCTCGGCGGCAGCGTGAAGCCGTGAAGAGGAGGTGAGAGAGAGAGACGGGGGAATATGGGCTCACTAGGCGGCGGCTGGAGCCTGGAATCGGGAGAGGGAGGAGTGGGGTTAGGTTAGGAAAAAAGGAGGCCAGATGGGCCGAGCCAAGTGGGCCGAGTGTGGGGCTAAAGTTCAAGTTTATCTCTAATTTCCTTTCATATAAGGTATATTTATTTAGTTTTATATCATATGAGATATTATTTATTATTTTCATCGTCTAATCACCGCCTAGGCGTCCAAGCGCTCCGGGCTCGCCTCGTCTAGCCGGACCGCCATAACAACTATGATCTTGACGGGAGAATGACAACATAATGTAGTAATCCTCATTTTTATTAATGTTGCCGGTTGCTCCACATCTGAAGTTCTTTAGTAATCCTCATTTTTATTAATGTTGCCGGTTGCTCCACATCTGAAGTTCTTTAATCCAATATCCAATGTATGGATAGGAATACATATCATGTTGATTCTAGATTAAATTTTAGTTCATTTTTTGTTCAGTGGAGAAGAAACTAAAACTGCCCATTATATAATTGATTAAGTAAATAGCTATCAGAGAATACATTGCTTTACTGCTTATGGAGCTGACTAATATGTAAAATGCCTGCAGTTCCTCGGAACTTCAGGCTGCTAGAAGAGCTTGAGCGTGGGGAGAAAGGCATTGGAGATGGATCAGTGAGCTATGGAATGGATGACGCAGATGACATCTACATGCGGTCATGGACCGGCACCATTATTGGCCCACATAATGTGAGATTATGGTCCATTTACTCTTAATCCAATCAGAAATATATTCACCCATAATCCTTTTGTAAACTAGTAAAAGCAAAAAAATTCCGCCTATTTTATTCTTTGTTGAATGTCATTACACCCTGTTACTGTCCTTTAATCTGGGTGTTTATTGTTTGAAATACTAGTGAGAATGGCAGCAATGTATGCATGAAGAGGTTATGATATATATACCACGGCTTCTGCCAAGAAATACATTTTTTTAGCCTTTCAACTATTCCATTTCAAAGACCAGGAAAAACAGGCACTCTGCTCTAAGAAATTTTAGACTTGATAAAGTTGCAATTTGCTCCACTTGTGTTGCTTCTTTCAGCTATTTACTTGTATGCCAATTTATCTAATTATCTGTATCTTACTCAATCTGGTAGACTGTCCATGAGGGTCGCATCTACCAGCTGAAGTTGTTTTGTGACAAGGACTACCCAGAGAAGCCACCATCTGTCAGATTTCATTCAAGAATCAACATGACATGTGTTAATCACGAGATTGGAGTGGTACTCTCTCTCTCTCTCTCTCACACACACGCGCGCACGCGCACACACAAAAAGAAAAAAAAAGGATAAGTTTATGAGCAATATATGCATTTGGCTGCGGTCATGTAGGTTGATCCAAAGAAGTTTGGCGCGCTAGCAAACTGGCAGCGCGAGTACACAATGGAACATATCCTAACCCAGCTTAAGAAAGAGATGGCATCCCCACAGAATCGCAAGCTGGTGCAGCCTCCAGAAGGGACATTCTTCTAGGGAAGTGCTCGCTGGCCCATCTCCGGAATCAACAGCAGCAACCTGTATCGTTCCATGTGAACTTAAGAACTAGCTTCAGCATCTGGTGCCCGTGGTTGTTTCCCAGTTTTATGTGCAATGCCCCGCTATATGCGGACCATCGTGATTGGGCGAACTTACTTTCCTTGCGATTTAACTGGTAGCTGTTAAGTAGATGGAATGAAACGGGTGCCAGTTTCTCAAATTGGAGATATTAAAGATGTGTGATTCAAGAAACTGCTGTGCCAAGGGAATGGGCAATTGCAGCTTTTTATTGCCTATATAATATAGTCTGTGTGTGGTTACCATGCTTTTCTTTCAACTGTGAAATGACATTTCTTCCAGGTGAAATCTTGCATGTTTGTTGCATTGGATTAGCCGCCTCATCTGTATAAGTTGACGGGTGAGAAGCAGCAATTATTTACTCTTGCCAGTTTTGCATCCCGTGGAAGGGTGGTTCTAGCCAAAATAGCAGTGTGTGATCTTCCAGCCAAGTAGCCAACACGGCGTATATTAATTGTTAAACCTTCATTTGCATCACATACAGGTATCAAATGCCAAATGAGTGAATTTACAACATTTGCTGAATCTAACCAAGGCATGCTGTGGCGTATGTGAGTTGGAATTGCTCGAGTAGCAAAGCGAGCTTCCTCTATCTTCGAACTGCTAAGTCACAATTGTGAGCCGCTTGTCCATTGATTATATTTGGAACATAATGGTTAGAATTTCTCGAATGGCACTAATCGCAAGGTGATGCATAGTCCATCTTTATGTTATTGTGAGATCATGTGGTAGTCTATCTATATTTGTGATAAGTAATTGACAGTGTTTGAGTCTGTGGTACTCAGGTTTGAGTTTAATATGAGTTTGCTAAGTCTTGAGAAATTTAGTTTAAATGGTTGTGGTCTTGTCTTGAGTGGTTATGACTTTATCTTGACTGGTCATAGCTTAACTACTAAGTGGTCATGGTGCTTCTGAAGAGATCATTCCCTATAGTGATCGTGACCACTATAAGAGTGGTTGTGACCACTATAAGAGTGATCTAAACCACTATAGGAGTGGTTTAAACCTCTATAGGAGTGATCGTAACTACTATAAGATTGATCTAGACCACTGTGGGAGTGGTCAAGACCTCTAAAGGTCTCTATAGGAGTGATCGTGACTACTGTAAGAGTGGGAGTAGTCTAGACCTCTAAGAATCTCTATAGGAGTGGTCGTGACCACTACATCTAAAAACCTTTATAGGAGTGGTTTAGACCTCTAACAACCATTAGGTGAGTGGTCGTGACCTCTGTAGAAGTGATCTAGACCCTAGACCTCTAAAGATCACTAGGTGAATGGTTATAATCTCTATAGGAGTGGTCTAGACCACTATGAGAATGGTCTAGACCTCTAAGGACCACTAGGTGAGTGGTCATGATATCTGTAGGAGTGATCTAGACCACCGTGGACTACTATAGAAGTGGTTTAGACCACTATGGCCCTGTTTGGGGAGCTGCAACTTTTCTGAAAAGCTGATTTTTGGCTTTTCTGAGTTGAAAAACGGATGTAACTTTTTGTAAGAGACCGTTTAATAAATACCTAATTTTCCTCAAGAATAAGCTGCAAAAGCAGGCCCAGCTCAGTTTCAGCTTTTGGCTTTTGTTAGCTATATATATGGCTTTTGGCTTATAGCAAAAGCCGCTTAAAAGCTGAGCTGTTTTGGGGGAATTACTGGCTTTTCAGAAGCTGACTTTAAGCCCCCCCCCCCAAAACACCCCCTATGGCAGTGGTCAGATCTCTAAGGACTACTATAGGAGTGGTCTAAACCTCTGTATGAGTGGTCGTGACTTCGTGGAGAGTGGTCTAGACCTTAATCTCTCTTTGGTTTCTTTTTCTCTTGATCTTATGCTGTCAATGATGAATGATTGATGGGTGAATCTTTTGCAAATCATGTACCAATTATTTAGGCAAGCTTTGAACAAATCCTCTAAGATTCCTCTCAAGAAATCGATATAAAAGTTTAAAAATTATAAATTTGTTTTGGTTGCTCAATCAAATCTATGGAAGCAATACATGTAGCACCGTAAGGCTTTTATTAGGACAGTAGCACTATCACAATTTTTAAAAATTCCTCAAACTTGATCATCATCTTAAAATTTTATAGGAACATTAGTGATGCATCAGGACTATCCACAAAAATTTTCAAAATCTTCTAACATGGTTTGAAACATTTTTCATTCAATTGAAATTTACCGGTCAACCTTCAGTAGAACTTTCCGAATTTTTGAAACTTCCTCAAGCTAGATCATCATCTGAAAATTTTATGGGAGCACTAATGATGTGTCATAACCATCCACAAAAAAGTTTCAGAATTTCAAAATTTTCTAACATGGTTTGCATTATTTTCCATTTAGGTTAAATTTGCTGGTCAGCCTTTTATCAGCACGGTAAAACCATCAGAATTTTTAAAAATTCCTAATGCTTGATCATCATCTGAAATTTTTATGGGAACATTAGTGATGTGTCAAGACCATCAAAAAAAATTTCAAAATTTTTTAATTTCGTTTCGACCATTTTCACTAGGTTGAATTTTGCCAAGATTTCGGCAATTTCGACGGAAATTTTGGAAATTTCGATTAAAAATTTTGAATTTCAAATTTGCTTTTTGAATTTTGACCGATTTCATCCGAAATTCTGAGATTTCACCGAAATTTTTTGTTTCGCCCACCTCTGAAATGTAAACAAAAACAAAATTTCAAACCCTGGTAAATCCTGATTAGCTAACCAAAACTCATTATCTTTGCTGTTTTGACTGTGGATACCAAACGATCTAACAAAGGAATTCAAAATGACATCTAACCATAGCCTGGTGCTATCATTGCATGGGCCCAACCAGCAAGAACTTGAAACAAAGATGACTAAACCAACTGTAATAAAACTGGCAACTTGACTAAGTTTAAACTCAAAGTGACATGTTAAAAACTGAGATATCAACATTTGGCCAGCCACTCCAACACCTACTACAACCGTGAACGAATTAGAAAAAGTATAAAATACCTCTGATGAATGGATAGAAAAAGTCTAAAATACCCTTGAGGAATGGATGGATAGATTTGATTTCTACTACTACTACTTACTACCTATGTTATCTACTGTAAAATTTCTCATCTCTGGAGCTTGATTCACAGGGGCTAATTCAGCAGCCTAAGCAGAAGAGAGCACCAAACTTGCTGTCGTATTGTACCATCATCAAATCCCTCCTAGACGCCACCATTATTATTAACCTGATCACCTCCTTGCCCCCCTCTATCGTCTCCATCTTGATGAACAGGTAGGAAATCTCCATGTGCATTGATTCGTCCCCCTGGAAAAGCAAACATTGGATGGGGGCTTCCATTGATCCTCGTCGCCAAGATCAGCATCTGGAAAGTTAGTGTGTAGTATAAAGACCGGGACCATCATGGTGACTCCATTACCTCCTAAATTAGCCCCAAATTTAATAGCTACATTTTTTGGATTGATTTTTTTTGTCAAACACCAAGACCTTGACAATGACACTTGCCTTGTTTCTTGAGTTGTGTTGCCGGTGTAGAAGAGTACCAAAGGAGGAGATAGTACTTGCTATATTTCCTAATTGCGGCAGTCCAGTGGGTATCCAAGTAGCATGATCCAACAGACTCATGTAGATGTTACGTACGTTGACAGTTTGATCGTGCTTGACGAAGTAAACATGGTGATTCGGTCCAAAATCATGATGAGGACTTCTGCCCACCACCAAGTCACGCTGGAATGTGCTACCACTACGCCAAAATCTGCAATAGGTGACGGTCTATTTGTGGCGATTTTTTTCGAACCACCACAAATATAATTATCAGTGGAGGTTCTATATTGAAAATGGCGGAAAGAATATCAGTGGCGGTTCATTATCAGTGGCGGTTCGAGGATAGAACCGCCACTGATAATACAATAGTATCAGTGGCGGTTGGAGGATAGAACCGTCGCGATAACTAGGGTTCGATGGCGGTTCTATCCTCCAACCGCCATCGATACTATTGTATTATCGATGGCGGTTCTATCCTCGAACCGCCATCGATAATTAATTATCGATGACGGTTCGAGATAGAACCGTCACGAATAATGTTATCGATGGCGGTTCTAGTTAACAACCGCCGCGATAATATTACCTATAAATAGATGGTCGATGAGCAAGACTGGTCTTCTTCCTCCGAGAGCAAACCAAAACTTCTAATTTTGATTTCGTTTTCTCAATTCTTGTGTGGTACTTCCTCTAGTTGTTCCTTGGTGAGTTATTTTTTTCTCCTCTCTTGATTTGTGTTAATCTTGTTGCAATTTAATTTTTAAACCTAGTTCAATTAAGGTTTATATGTAGATGAGATGAAAAGTTTAGATTTTGTTTATTTTTATTTACCTACCATTTTGTAGTTGATGAATTTATTTCCTAGCTAGATTCATTAGATGATGTTGTGTTCCTTTTATAGATGATGAATTATGATCAAGCATATATTTAATATAAATTGCATTTTAAGTTAATTTGGTAGATGATGAATTTATTATCCAGCTTCTTTAGATGATAAGTAATTAGATTAGTTTTTTAATTACTATTAATTTGGTTCCATTAGTTTGCACGTATAATATACATCTTGCATATATTAAATTTGTTCAATTAAGATTAGTAGATATTAATATACATGAAATTTTAGTTAATATGGTAGGTGGGTGCTCATCATTTTTAGATGATGAATTTATTATCTAGCTCCTTTAGATGATAGGTAATTAGATTAGTTTTTTAATTACTATTAATTTGGTTCCATTAGTGTGCACGTATAATATACATCTTGCATATATTAAATTTGTTCAATTAAGATTAGTGGATATTAATATACATGAAATTTTAGTTAATTTGGTAGGTGGGTGCTCATCATTTTTAGATGATGAATTTATTATCTAGCTCCTTTAGATGATAGGTAATTAGATTAGTTTTTTAATTACTATTAATTTGGTTCCATTAGTGTGCACGTATAATATACATCTTGCATACATTAAATTTGTTCAATTAAGATTAGTGGATATTAATATACATGAAATTTTAGTTAATTTGGTAGGTGGGCCCTCATCATTTTTAGATGATGAATTTATTATCTAGCTCCTTTAGATGATAAGTAATTAGATTAGTATTTTAATTACTATTAATTTGGTTCCATTAGTGTGCACATATAATATACATCTTGAATATATTAAATTTGTTTAATTAAGATTAGTGGATATTAATATACATGAAATTTTAGTTAATTCGGTAGGTTGGTGCTCATCATTTTTAGATGATGAATTTATTATCTAGCTCTTTTAGATGATAAGTAATTAGATTAGTTTTTTAATCAATTTTTATATGTTAATTAATTTTAGATGGACCGGAGATGGATGTACAATGCGAACCGTTATGTAGAGATTACATCGACGGTATCTGCTTTTCTAAGAGCATTGAGGAGAACAAGTTGCACAAGAAAGGCAGTACATACGTTGTCCATGCATTGATTGCAAGAATGAGAAAAGTTTTGGACAAAGAGCACATCCACTTGCACTTGATTGAAGGGGTTTTGTACTTGGCTATACACGTTGGACAAGTCACGGTGAAGAGAAAACATACATGAAGGTGATAACGTATTGGATGATGGAGAAGGCATTATGGCGGTGACATTAGTTATGGATCGATGAGGATAGGTTGGACATTGATGATGATAATAATCTTGCTCAGATGTTGCGCGATGCAGAAGGGAACTACACTAGTCAGAGAGAGTTTAATCAATTCAAGGGTTTGTTTGACGACTCGAACACACCTTTGTTCCCGGGTTGCAAAGAGGAATACACAAAGTTGCACACCGTGCTTTCACTTTGAAATTGAAGGCAAGCAATGGTTGGTCCGATAAGAGTTTCACGGCGCTATTACATCTCTTAGCGGACATGCTTCGGATGGAAGCGTATTGCCGATAACCACTTATTTAGCTAAGAAGGTTGTATGTCCATTGGGATTGGAAGTAGAAAGAATACATGCATGTCCAAGCGATTGTGTACTCTACCGCAAAGTATCTACAGACATGCATGTATGCCCGATGTGCAAATCATCGCGATACAAGCGTAAAGGCCATGACAATGAGGGCAGGTGGTGAAGAAAGGAGCTCCGCTAAAGTGGTGTGGTATTTACCGATAATACCTCGGTTGAAGCATTTATTTGGAAACAAAAGCATGCCCAATTGATGCGATGGCACTCGGAAGAGCGTAAAAGGATGGAAAGTCGAGATACCTGCTGATTACGCCGGTGGAGAACCATCGATAGGCTCTTTAGGAAGGACTTGAGGAATGAACCGAGGAATATAAGGTTTGGGTTGAGTACGGATGGAATGAATCCTTTCGGTAACATGAGTAGTATTCATAGCAATTGGCCCGTGACTCTGTATCTACAACCTTCCTCCTTGGTTGTGTATGAAACGAAAGTACATTATGATGTCGTTGCTTATCCAAGGGCCGAGACAACTGGCAATGATATTGATGTATACCTACAACCATTGGTGGAAGATCTTGTGGTCTTGTGGAGCGAAGGTGTGCGGTATGGGATGAGTACAAGCGAGAGTACTTCATCCTCGCGCTTTGTTGTTTTGCACCATCAATGATTTCCGCCCTTGGTAACCTATCCGGTCGTCTTGTAAAGGGGCCAAAGCATGCCCCAGTGCATGGATGAAACCGCTAGTGTGTGGCTCAATAACTCGAGGAAAAGCGTGTACATGCATCACCGTAGGTTCCTTGCAGAATCACCCCTACCGCAATATGAAGAAACAATTCGACGGGACAAAAGAGGATGGTATAGCTCCAAGGCCTCGTCGTGGGGAAGAGGTATATGATATGGTTAAGGATATTAATGTTGTACTTGGAATGGGAGATAGTAATAATAAATCGAGGATTCGTACTGAGAAGACCACGTGGAAGAAGAGATCGATATTTTGGAACTTGCCCTATTGGAAGGACTTAGAAGTTCGACACTACATAGACGTCATGCACATAGAGAAAAATATATGTGACAGCTTGATTGGTCTTTTGCTGAACATTCCTAGAAAAACTAAGGACGGACTGAAGGCACGAAGGGACCTAGAAGATATGAAAATCAGAGCTGAGCTACATCCTCAGGACACCGGTAAAGGGCGACTTTACCTTCCCTCAGTTTGCTACACTCTATCCAATAAAGAGAGAACAGACCTCTGCAAATGCTTGCATGGTGTGAAAGTTCCATCCGGTTACTCCGCAAGCATCAAGAAACTGATCTCGATGAAAGATTTGAAGTTAACTGGCATGAAGTCTCATGATTGTCATGTGATGATGACACAAATGCTTCCTATTGCAATTAGAGGTATTCTGCCTGAAAGGTCCGAGAGGCAATCATGAGGTTGTGTTTCTTCTTCAACACGATTTCACAGAAGGTCATCGATCCCATCGGACTTTTTGAACTGCAGAATGATGTGGTCAAGACACTATGCCAGCTAGAGATGTATTTCCCTCCATCATTTTTCGATATAATGGTTCATCTCATTGTTCACCTTATGAATGAGATAAATGTATGTGGCCCCGTATTCCTGCATCAGATGTACCCGTTCGAAAGGTACATGGGTATCCTAAAGAAGTATGTCCGCAATCGATCTCGGCCGGAGGGCTGCATTGTGGAAGGTTATGCAAGCGAGGAGGTTATCGAGTTTTGCGTGGATTACATGGAGGGTGGAACGGTAGGAGTGCTGCATCTCGCCATGAGGGTAGGCTATTTGGAAAGGGACGATTGGAAGGAAATCAACAAATTCCTACGATAATGGATTGTTCTAAAAGCTCATTTCACGATCTTGCAATGATCGGTTGAGGTGTCCTCGTATATGGACATGCACAAGGATAAGCTACGATAGGAAAATCGTGGACGATCAGAGGTTTGGGTAGCAAAAGAGCATAACCGTTTGTTCAATCATTGGTTCAAAGAGCATATGGTGGGAAAGAAAGCGAGTGTTATGTTGAGGTGGTTGGCAAAGGGCCATCAGGTACAATCTTGACATGGCAAGGATACGATATAAATGGATATACCTTTTACACAAGATCTCAGGATAGCAAAAGCACTTACCAAAATAGTGGTGTCCGCATAGATGCCTATGACAACACATGCAGTAAGAAGAGTAGCTTCTATGGGTTCATAGAAGAGATTTGGGAGCTCGACTATTGTATTTTTAAGATCCCGATGTTTCGGTGTCGTTGGGTACAACTCCCAAAGGGTGTCAAGGTGGACAAGTACGGCTTCACTACTGTGGACATCGAACATGTCGGATACAGAGACAAACCATTCGTACTTGCGAAGCAAGTAGCACAAGTCTTCTATGTAATCGACCCGGCAGATAAGAAGTGCCATGTAGTTCTTCAGGGAAAAAGAAGGATCGTCGGAGTTGAGAATGTCGTGGATGAGGATGAGTACGACCAGTTTGATGAGTTGCCTCCTTTCGTAGATGGCAATATCAGGCTCGAGGAAGAAACCACTCAGGAAGCTACCTATCATCGCGACGATCATGAAGAAGGGCAAATTGTGAAAGAAAATAATTAGCTATATACGAGTAATGGCAATGTGATGTAAAGAATATGCATTTGTATGGAGTAATGGAAATGTGGTGTTATGCATTTGTGTGGAGTAATGGAAATGTGGGTCATTAATATATTAGGATTACATAGGGTATATTACTATATTAGGATTATATATGGTAATTACTGTATTAGGATTATATAGGGTATATAATATTTAGTTGGATTATATAGGGTATTTAATATTTATTAGGATTATATAAGGTCATTAATATATTAGGATTACATAGGGTAATTAATATATTAGTATTATATAGGGTATATTACTATATTAGGATTATATATGGTGATTACTGTATTAGGATTATATAGGGTATATAATATATAGTTGGATTATATAGGGTATTTAATATTTATTAGGATTATATAAGGTCATTAATATATTAGGATAACTATATTAGTGGCGGTTCTTCACAAGAACCACCAATGATACACTTATCTGTGGCGGTTCGTATAAATAACCGCCACAGATAATATATGTATTAGTGACGGTTTTTTATACGAACCGCCACAGATAAGTTTATCAGTGGCTGTTCTTCAAAAGAACCGCCACTGATAATATGCTCTATATATATGTAAAATGGATACGCTTCTTGCGTGCCTAAACCCTAAACTCCGTGCCTCGCGACGCGCCACGGTGCCGCCAGCGCCCAGCGCGCGCTGCCGCCGCCCGCGCCCGCCGACGCGCCGCTCCTCCCGTCGCCGCCCCCCGCCGCCGCCACGCCGCCGCCGCCCCGCCGCGCCCGATGCCGTCCCGACAACGCCGCCCTCCTATGCCGCCACGGTCGCCACCCCGCCGCCCCGCCGATGCCTCTCTGCGCCTGACGCCGCCGTCCGAGCGTAGGCCACATGTCAATGACACATTGGACGGTATTTTCCGAGGTGATTTTGCAATGGTATTGTGCAATATCAGCCAAGTTCAAGTTATGACATATTATTGTGTTTCCTATCTTTTACCTCCCCTCTCTGTGATAAATATGAATTAGCAACTTAAAATCCAACAGGTTGGTTAATTAATAGTTTGTGCTCAACCTCTGCAACAACTAATTCCTGTTATTTGCCTTTTGTAATGGCCACCCATTTCCATGTTTTTTACATACCTGAAATTCCATATAACATGTGTCTTATGGACTCAGAGATCTGTAATGCTGAGTGCTGGTGTAGTGGGTATTATTCTGGACATACAATATGCAGTTAATGGCATCAAAATATTCCTTTCTGCTTGTTATTAGAACCCTCCAGGTATACTTGTACTTCACACTTACCGAAAGCTTCTATAGCTTGTCATGGCTATTGTATCTTTCGTGCTTACCAGACTTCAAAACTTATGTCGAGTCTATCAATTTTTATGTTTGCCAGTTGCATCACAAGGACCATTCTGACTTTCTAACATCTCAATTCCTGTCGAGTAACTAATTCTGTGAGTTTTCCCCCTTGATATTATTTGCCTCCCTATATGCGAGGTCCTCCATTGGGCTCAAAGGGTTGCGAGTGTACTATTACCGAAAGGGTTCTTTGTTGAATAGTTTTTTCCCACGGAACATTCAAGGTGATCTAATCTTTGATTGCTGTTTTGGTGGTGTTTTATTTATGTTTCCTTTTTAGTAGCAACCTAGCATAAAAGATCACTTGAACTTGCATCCCAAACAGAAATGAGACGAAGTGTATCGTGCCATGACAAAGGAAACTACGATTTCTTCAAATCGTAGTGCTGCCATAAAATAAACAGGGAGCAAAATATATCACCTATTCACCTCAATTAATTACTTTTAGTTGGAGAAGTCAAATAAAATATAAGATGAGGATTATTACTTTGAACTTGGAAGATGTCATATTTGCCTTCTTTTTCTGACCTTTTTGCTCTGCATCTTAAAGAATCTGCAGCAGTTGAATGTTTATTTACATTTTAGCTAGATTTACATTTCATAGATGTTCCTCTGATTATCCTATGCTTAACTTTCTTCTTTGGATTGAAACAACTAATATTTCTTGAGTGAAATATTTGCATACCTTTCTCACACATTAAATTCCCATGCAAGTACTTAGTAAACTACTGCTGTACTATATGATATAGCAAGAGACATCTTAGCAATTAGTGCAAAGAGTTTTTGCAATGGAGAAATTGCACCCCCTTTCAATGTGCATATATAGTGCCTGTGGTATAAGAAAAATATTGGATCGCAATGTGAATTAACGTTGAATGCACACAAACTTTCACTTAATTCTAAAACAAAATGGTAATTGTATGGATCTCAGTTTATCAAAGCGATGAAAGATTCATGTGCTATCCTCTTTCTACATGTTTTGGATTGCTTCCAGTACTTGAAAGATTCAAGTATCACATGTCGGGAACCATATATGCAGACATCCTGTCCTCGAGTGACTTATTTTCTCCTCATTTGGTTGTTCCTTGGCGCTATTCCTTTCCATTTATTTTGCTTGCATAACTTTTTAATGGTTGAACCAAATTGAGTGAACTCAGTTTATAATTAATCACAAGAGGATAATCTACAACTATATTATAGCCATTTATTCAGAAGATGCATTACTAGTTCCCAGATTAGAGATGAACATAGGTTATATACATAAACAGTAGTTCTGAATAGCAGGTACTAAAATGAACATAGCTTTTAATTGGCTAAGTAAAAATTTGCATTCTTCCACTTGTTCTGATCTAATTAAGTCTCTTACTCTTGCAAAATCATTTTTATCTTAGCACCACACAATATTACACGAGGCGGTACATCCGTACTTTGAAATTCCATGAGATGATTACGTAATAATTGATTTGAAAATTATGTTTTGAATTGAATCAGTAGTTCTAATGGAGCCCAAACCGAGCCTATAGTGGAGGAGAGCCCGGCGGTACCTTACCCTCCACCCAACCACCGAAGGTGCCGAGGCCTCCACTGCATTGCGGATGATGCTCTGTTGCAAGGCGTCGAGGATGAGGAAAACTAAGAAGCTGAAGGCGGTACACCATCTCGGAGGTCTTAGATATCTGGGGCCCTGTTGCCAGAAAATCGGCGACAAAATACAGTCAACATGCGGGTACATCGTAAGGGATAAAGTGCCAATCACCTATTCGGATTGGCATAAAGTGCCCGAGCCACCAAAGAGGATCGTGGATGAGCTCAAAGAAACCTTCGAATTCCCGAAGGAGCCGAAGATCTCGTGCGTCGCGACGCATTGATGACCATGGATGCGGCGTGGAGAAACTTCAAGGCGAGGCTGAACACAAATTATGTGAAGCAAAACCGGTCAACCATCGGAGTACCCAAGATTAGAGCCATATTGGGATGAGTTTGTGGCGATGAAGCAATCTGAAGCGGCAAGGAAGTCGGTGAGGACCACATTAGCATCGCAGAAGGAATACTCACCCCACAGATTTAGCACGAGTGGGTGCGCGGGTAAAATTGCTCAATGGGAGAGCGGGAATTAGAAGCGGTCAATTGGTGGCACAAGTCCCTTGATCGGACTATCGGACGAGTGAAGCACTACGTGCTAGCGAGGCGAATATGTTGTCTCTTGGGGTTTATCATTCAAGAAGCGTGAAGACGAAGCAATGGCGCAAAGAGTTCATGATTTTTACGCCCGATCCACCCAAGGATCTTTTCACCTAGACAGGAGAAAGACGAGCTAACAAAGACCCTAGGAAACAAAGAGCACCACAGTCGAACACGGCGTCGGGGTCAAGGTTCCATGGAAGATTGGATTCCCGAGCACGGAGACTTTTATAAGTCGGAAGAGAGCTAAAGAAGAACGGTGGAGCAGAAATGGAAATGATGAAGGAAAGGGTTCGCGAGAAATACAAGGCACCATTGAAGAACAAGTTGAGCGACAAGTACAACAAGCCTTGAGCGATCGCAAGCCCACAACGTTCTCTCGACCCTACAGTCGTTGCGGCGATTGCGCGTCACGCCATTAGCGGCGGACAACAACCATTATCTGTAGGCGACATACAGGACCCCACACTGTCGACTCAAGCGTGCCGTGATGAACATATTTATACAGCCGCTACGGGGGTAGTTTATCCGTGTCAAGAAGGGGTGTCTGCATAATACCCGATAGCACCGGGTTATGCAAAGGTCGGTGGACACGGTACTTGCAGTTCTTTGAGATCGGGCTAGAAAAACCCGCCAATGATGAGATAACAACTCTAGGAAGTGCCGTCCACTCATTCATCCAGTGGCGCAAGCGTGACATCGTCTTAGACCATGCAGTGCCAGCCTCTCCTGCAGTATAATCCTCGCATCCATCACCAGCACCTAAGAGTGAAACGGTGAAGAAGCAAGATGAGGTAAAAAAAAAATCCATTGAGGACCCCATAAAGATGGCTACTGGTAGTACTCCAAAGCAGAAACCTATAACACCTGGTACTACAAAGGACAAACATGGAACCCCTGATCCAAAAAATTGGCACATTAGACAAGTCGTATCAGCCAGATCAGGCGAAGCCAGGACCGAGTATGATGTCGTGCGACAAAAAAGTAAGGGCAAGGCGAAGTCTGTTGACCAATATAATCAACAAAGATTGAAATTCGGTAGGAAGCCCTTAGTCACCGCTTGAAGTTAAAGTCTAACACCCATGATGCAGCGATTACATGCATGGTACATGGATCGATCCAACCAAGGCGTACTCTGAAGGTGATCACCGCAATTTTCCGTGAGGAACATTTTCACCATGCGGGCCATGGCTACTTCTTAATAAATTCGATAACTTGCACAACTTGTTCTATCACGGCGCCCTCGACATATCTTTTTGAGATCTTTGGTCACTATAAGTGTCTAATATATCAATCTTGGCCTACATTCACGTAATACCGATAAATGTCATGTCTAACTATTTCCTTATATAGATCGAGATGATTGAATTACGAAGAACCAAGGGGCGATAGGATTCCTAGACAGGAGCGGTTTGCCAATCTGAAATCAAAAGAGCACCAAAGGAGGTCGAGAGTGCGTATATAATGTTTTGATTAAACTACAAAACAAGGAGTTTATACTTTTACCATACCATTTTAAGTAAGTTCCTCACTAGCTAGTTAAATTACTCGTTGATTTCGTTATTTACTCTGATGTAAGGACTAATGACTGTGCCATCATGCATGTGTATGTTGCTTCCACTGGATTCTCGTAATAATTCATCCAGAAAAGAGCAAGATGCTGATCATGGATCCACTAGATAAACCTAAAAAGACTTTGAAGTGATGACACAATTAATAAATGAGGCGTTCAAAAGATATTGTCGGAAGAGCTCGAGATACCGCCCATACCACAAGTCCCTTACAATCCGTACTAAGTTTCGATGCGCACGCAAGGAATATTCTTATATCGTATTTCATAGTAAATAACTCCTTCGACGACATCTTAGTTCATTCGATTTTTGCGATGTCAAGCGCAGGAACAAATTTATGTGGGTACCGTGTGCGATACATGCGCGAAATCTTATCATGCACAATAAAAGACAATGGCGTAGAGGTCGATCCACTGACATGACACATTGATTCGCACCACTCAATTTCTATATACTCTCTTAATTTTGTTTTTATACTTATAGCGCCTCAAGTTGTCTACGTTAGGATTGCTTCCTTTCAAATCCAAGCCATTCGGGGCGGCTTGCCTACTTCATCATGAAGGAAGTAATCAACAAAAAGCGAGTTTCATGGCGAAGACAACAACGATCCGATCATCCATACTCTTCTCTCACATCGGTGTCTCCAACATCCAGAAGACCCGTAGGCTTCTAGTTTACCTCCACTAGTTTAGGATTTTGTTACTTCAATTACATTTCATTCTGAAGTGTAAATAACTCTTTGTTGCTTTCAAATGGGAACCCCTTCTTTTGTCAATGCCACTTCTTTTGTCAGTGATTGTGCTAAACTTGCATGTACTTTTATCTTCTTCAGGAACACACACACATGTGAGTGACACTTCTAAATATTTCATGTGTTTGCCTTACATGGTTATTTTTTCATATGAAGTTACTTCATGTGTTTGTAATAGTTTGATAAACTAACCAAGTGAAAAAATTACTGGAGCTATCTATTCATGCCGCACTTTACCAGATGGTCTAGCAAGACTGCGAGCTTCTACAAGCCGTAGCTTGTATTGGGTCTCAATTGCTAAATCAAATAATTACAATCGGTCTTTTTGTGACATGGATGGAATTACTTTGTACAAGCTGCTATGTACATGACCTCAATGGCCCTCCAGTGCACCTTTGTGATCTTTGAATTAATGGATGACATGCATACGCAAGTAAGGTTTCTACCTCGCCCTTTCTTATGAAGAATTTTCCTTTGGATGTGAGATCTCATGTTTTCCTTTTCATATCAAGGTCCTAAATCGGTGAGAAGGAAGGGATTTGTGAGTTTACGGAATGGATTGCGATTTATGTAGCTTTGAGTGGAAACTTGATTTGTGTGTGTTGCTTCTTCTTGCTTTGTACAATTTCTTAGAATGAATATGTCCGATTTCCTTATCTGTTTCTTCGCATTCTATTCTCATAGTTCTGACTTACAAAGTTATAATTTATGCTCCGTATCTTCTATGTGAGACTGATTTCGATTTTGCCATCGCGTCTTATGCGAGATCTTCACATACGTATCAATTTGTTGAATATATTCTATTACGTATTTATTTTGGGATTGATGCCCAATGAAAAACAAAAAAATCCTAGATTTTAATTTGCGTTCTATCGAGTTTGTATCACCTATTGACACTTCGGTCTTAAGAGTTTATGGCTTAATAAGTATGCACAAAAGTGGTCTGAATCCTTAATTGATGGAAAGTTGATTTCATAGTGGTGTAGGCTTCTTGATGATCCTTTGTTACAATTCCATGTCTT
The DNA here is from genome assembly GCA_036346275.1 of Otatea glauca. Lineage (NCBI taxonomy): Eukaryota > Viridiplantae > Streptophyta > Magnoliopsida > Poales > Poaceae > Otatea > Otatea glauca. The sequence continues at coordinate 32,223,505 of CM070728.1, forward strand.
CCTTCTAACGCCATTTCTTTGTTTCTATATAGTTCATTTGGCGGTCTTTGCGGCGTAGATGGTGGCGGCAGTTACGAGAACTTGGAGGCGGAGCTGTGGCATGAGTGGTGGTGCCTAGGCGACCCACCTTCGTGAATCTTCTGAAGGTTTGCCTTTTTTCCTCCAGTCTCCCACCACAAGACAAGATCGCTTGCTTAGTTTCCAAATGGAAAATTTGCACCGTCATGATCTTGACTCGTATCCAATTTCTTTGAATATATTCTATTTTGTATTTATGTTGGGATTGATGCCTAGTGAAAAACAAACACAATCCCATTTTAATTTGTGTTGTATCAGAGTTTGTATCCCCTATTGACACTTCCTGGCCTTACGGGTTCATGGCTTAGTAAGTATGCACATAAGTGGTGCGAATCTTTAATTGCCTTAATTGATGGCCCAATAGTTGTTTGCACGAGATTAGTGTTGAAAATAAAACTACAGGAGGCTTTACAAGTGAAAAGCATTTATTTCGATGTTGGCACATTGTGTCATTTTTCCTATCAATTGTGTTGACCTCGGTGTGGTGCCTTTTAAAGCGAGTGTTGTATTGAGTCTTCTCTGTGCTCCTACTATGTTTTCAAATGTTTCAATACTTCAATGCAGTTTTCCTTTTTGTTTGGTTCAGATGGGGAGGAAAGAGACCAAGAACAGCTCCTATATAAGGGAGCAAGTTGTACATAATGATACTGGCATGGCCAGCGCTGCCTAAGGCTAGCCACAAATGCCAGTTTTTAATTTTCGTGTGTGGGATTATCAGCGGCGGTTTTGGCCCAAAACCGCTACTGACGTAATATCAGTGACGGTTCTATCAAAAAACCGCCATTGATAGTTGTATCAGTGGCAGTTCTAGCCAAAAACCGTCACTAATAATCCAAGTATCCGTGGAGGTTTTGGGATAGAACCGCTACTGATATTTTAGTATCAGTGACGGTTCTATCAAAAAACCGTCACGGATACTTGGATTATTAGTGGCGGATTTTGGCTCGAACCGCCACTGATACCCGAATATCAGTGGCTATTCTAGCCAAAAACCGCCACAGATAGTGTTATCTGTGGCGGTTCTAGAACCGCCACTGATAATCCTCGATTATCAGTGGCACTAAATCTGTGACGGTTTAAAAACCGCCACTGATGGCAGTTATGAACCACCACTGATGGCCTTTTTCAAGGTAGTATACCAAACTGAAACAAACCAATGCCAAAGGGTGTAGGGAAGATATCAAGAATACACACCAAGTGATTCTGTTAAAGAAAGGTCTTAATCACCTGACAAGCTGCTACATAATCCTCCATGTTAATGGGAGGAGCCATTGTAGCAACTGCCTCTGGATCAAAGGGATGCTTAACTACCTAAGAGCATTGTGGCCTTTCATTCAAGTCTTCAAGCTAGATTTTATGAGGAACAAATGGATAAAGGTTTTCTAAAAAGTTTGACATCTCGTCAACTATAGCAGCCGGCGTCCCTATGGCCGCCGGGGGGACGGGTAGTAGCAGAGATCTGTCAACAGGAGGCGACTCGGCGAGAACTAGTTCACCCTTTTTGTCGTTAGATGCGTTTTTTTTTGTCAAGATTTCATAATTGTACATGTGAAGTGTGCATCCTGTTAAAAAATTTTAGACGGGGTGTACACTTCACACATACAATTCTAACTTTTTGTACAATATCTCTAGTCCTCTTATGTTTCAACTAATTTACATTTACAAAATCACAAAAAATTCTCAATTTTTCGAACGCAGCGTTCGACAAATCCCAAATTGAAATTCCTAAAGTCAAATCAAGAAATCAATGAGATGATTTGTGACGTGTAAAGCTAAGTTCGAGAGAATTGTGATTTGCCCTCTACCTCTGCATCTACCCTTCTGGGAATATAGGTCAGGCACTCTTGCTTATGGCTTGCGTAGCTTCCCCATGTGTCTAAAGGCCAGAGCCAACACTAAGCAGGCTAGCAGTTCTAGTCGTACAACTAGCAGCCCACTAAGCCACTAAGATATAGAATGGCTCAGGATACCATACAGCCATACAGGTACAAAAAGGTCTTCTTCGTCTAGGCTGCAGTCATCATGTTCTTCTCTTCCTTTATCTTACCATGCACCGAAGAAGAGCAAATCCCTACTAATTTTTCCCAATTTTGGAGATGCCGATTTATGCTAGTTCTGCCTCTACCAGTGATGACTAGCAAGCCTAACTTCTTGATTCTTTTTCCCCCCTCTATAAGCTGTGGCTTCATAGGCCCTGAAAAGAGAACGACCTCTGCCAACTTTCCAAGTAACAGGTAGATAATTTACGGGCAAACGGCAGGTATCACTAGCCTTTTCCGCTTGCACTGATGCTTAGTTGCTAACGATATCCTAACAACTAACAAGTAACAAGAAAGGTAAAAGCAAGAATTTGAGTATCATCTGGAGCTGACAGCGAGAATAATTTATTGCTTTTTTAATTCTATTGACTATACTTTCTATACTAAACATCCAATTTGCAACCTGTTTGAACCATCCTGTACCTCTTGGCCACCATGCTAGGCTTATCTCCAACTGTTGCACATACAACTGCAAAAATAGCTTCTTCTTCGACCGCGGAAGCGCTAGCAGATGACACGTATCACCTGCCATACCCGTGTACCGTAGCAGAATCTCGAACCTACGAGAGACCAACCAACCATAACAGCACACAGATAGCCCACCGCGGAACTCTTGATTACCTTGGGATTCCTGGGTTCCGAATTGCTGGTGGTCAAGGTGTCGTCGTCGTCGCTATCTGTCAAGCCCTTTTGATGATAATAAAAACGTTAATTTTTTTTCCGTCTTGTACTTTTCAAGTGGTTGATGTGTCCAGCAGTTCAAACATTGCTGTCCGCTGTTATTTCTCGGTAAGCACTAAGCAGTTGCAAACACTTTGGAATCGTGGACAGTCAGTTCACATATATTCCTCAACCTCATAAGATTATTCTATTGTTACATCATTCCCTTGTTATTTCTTGTTTAAAATGATTAAATACCACATTCGACAAGGTTTCCATCTCATGATGTGTTAGGTTGGGCCAGAATATGCGATATACTGTGGGATCGAGGCGCTAGAACCCTTGGGAATATATCTGACAAAAACTAACCCAGGACAGGAGGAGATTTTTTTTTGTTATCCCTCGGAGCTGTCCAAAGATACCGTTGCATTTGAAGATCTCAAGGTGAAGGAGATCAAGAACAGTCGCCTGGCAATGGTTGCGTGGCTCGGTGGTTTCTACATCCAGGCAGCTCCAGTAACCGGCAAGGGGCCTGTCTGTACGGAACCTCTTCGAACACTTGTCGGACTCGGATCCACTCCACAACAACATTTTGTCCTCTTTTCTTTGAGGCTTAATTTTTTACTGGAACAATAGTAGTAGTACTTGTTTTGCTTGTTCATCAGAACAATAGTAGTACTTGTGTACAGCGTTTACATTGATCAGTTTGTAATACTAGTTAGCTAGTGTTTAGTGTTTACTGCTTACACATGTATTAATAATGGAGGTAAGATTTTCGTACGGTTCCGTACTGTGCACTTCAGGAAACCTTACACGCTGCAAGCAAGTAATATCCTGCTTAATGAGCAGGATAAGACTAGATTGGTCCTTTCTAGACGAATTCTTGATCGGTATATGTGGTTTGCAGTGGTGTACTTTTCTTTAAAGTAGTACAAGACAGATGCACACATATCACACTCATGCAACACACACTAAGAAAGCAATTCCCGTTGAATGCACATACGTATGTGTACTCGTTTTTAATTTTTCAGGTGAGAGGCCAGTGGCGGACGCACAAGGGTGCGTGAGGAGGATAGCGCACCGGCTCTGCCGGTCGCGCCCCCCGAAACCTGAAGGACCGTCACCTTTTTTTGTGGTACCTGGTGGCGGAGCACCAGTTGCTGGCTGGCAAAGCTGCGACGGACAGAAGGAGGCAAGGCACATTGCGCAAGAAGCAGGGAGTCACCGAGCCATGGAGGTGAGTTTGAAGAAGAGAAGGGTCCGCGTCCACGGACCACGGTCCGGGTGTGGTGCCACCATACCAACTTACTAGATAACTAGCTATAGTCTAACTTGAACCAAACTCAATCCCCAGTCTTCAATTAATCCCCAATTCCTCAATATAATCCTCAAATCCCTAATCAAATCTCGGGCGAGAGGATGACTCACCGACAGACCGCATACTAGCTTCAACTCAGCTCCCAACTCCCGTGTGGGTGCAGCAAAGGAGGGGGCGAGGCCCGCGAGGTGTTGTCGGCGTACCAAGGATGGAGGAGGCAGGTGCACGGCCACGGATGAGGTTCACGGGCGGCCGCATGGTGACGGTGACGGAGTAGGCTCGTGCGGGCGTGGCGAGTCAACGTGGTCCCTCGGGTGGCCGGCCGATAACGAAGGGGGCAGGGCCGTGAGTGGCTAGGGCCGATGGTGCGTGGAGGAGGGGCGCCGCGCCGAGTTGGGACTCGGAAGTAGCCAAGGTCCCGTCATCCCAAGGAGAATAAGTGACTCGATCCTCCTTCGGCCGAGAGACGAGAGAATAAGTTGACTGCCTAAAGGTAAGATTTTTGTTTTTTTTTTAAATTTAATTATTGGTTGATTTGTAAATATTAAAAGATAAAATTTCATCATATAGTTCAAATTATTCGGTTGATTAGTTAATTGTGAAAATGATAAAATATCACTTTATAATTTTAATTATTTGTTCATTTGTTCTCTAGATAGTCCCAACATATTATAGATCCTGTAAAATTTATTGTAGATTCATAAAAGATGGACAAATGAACTTTGCATAGCTATTTTTCGAACAATCCAAGTGCATGCAATCCTTGAACCAACAAGAGCACAACTCAACCAAAGAAGCCTCAGATTGATTTTTAATCCAGATGATATTATTGATGCCACTAAGTCAGATATAAATCATCGATTCAATGAGGTTTCTACGAAGCTATTGGTATACATGTCTAACCCACAGAACTCATTCTTCAAGTTTGATGTGGACAAGCTTATGCGACTTGCTTATATTTATGTTGATGACTTCACCATGGGTGACCATATACTATTAAGAACTTAAGCTTTAAAACTACATTTCCAATGTTATAAGAAGCGTAGAATTTCATGGATGTCGTCGTGACCTTGCAAGACTCGCTGAAAAGATTGTTGAAACCGGAAAAGACCGAACTTTTCTATTAGTCTATCGCCTTATATATTGAGCTAACAATGATCTTCCTGTGGTAACGACATAAGTTGAAATTATCTTTTTGGCTATAAAAACTATTTGAAAGTATTGATGATAAAACAATCATGGATCGCTTCCAAAAGATGAAATCTCATAGAATAGACTTGCCTTCCGGTCCTAGCTAGTCATAGCTAGCAGTTTTGTGGTAAGTTGCATTTCATTCCAATATTTGTAATTACTCATAATTTTCTAATTGTCTCACTAATTTAGCTACTTTTGTTCTACAGATTGCTACTCGCATGCATATATGGATATTCAGGATGTTATATTCATTACCAAGGTATCTTAGGTGTATTTGACATTCTTACTATGATTCTTATCTATTTACATATGAATTTAGATTGCGCTAAGTATTTTGAATTATATGTATTTTAGTACGGTTTTCTTATGTTAGCTTGCTCCCACGAGCACCCCCTCTTTTTTTTATCATACTTACACCGCTACGACTCGTACCTAAGCCAGAGGAACAACTATCGTTCAGGCGAGAAATTGTGGGTCACATGAAATACTACCTTTCCTAAAGTTGGAAGAAATCCCGGCACGAGGCTGGTTTGAGCCATCTCGAGCCGAGCTGAAAAAAAAATTACGTTTAGGTCCTTTTTTAGAAAAAAAAATTACATTTAGATCCTTTTATCCATTTTTTTACGAAAAGTAGGCTCCCGAGCAAAAAAAAATTACGTTTAGGTCCTTTTTTAGAAATAAGACCCCTACTAAATACCGAAAAAAAGTTCCGTTTAGATCGTTTTTACCGTTTTTTGCGAAAAGGACATTTCGTTTCAGCGAAATCGCAGATCCTTCGTGAGAGGACCCTGAATAAATGCAAAAAAACGCAGATACATTTATATCCTTTCAACCGTTCCACCGAATAAATGTGAAAAAAACGCAGATACGTTTGTATCCTTTCAACCGTTTCACGTGTTTCCTCGATTTGCTCGCGTAGATCGTTTTTACCGTTTTTTGCGAAAAAGACCCTTTCATTTCAGCGAAATCACAGATCCTTCGTGAGAGGACCCCAAGTAAATGAAAAAAAAACGCAGATAAATTTATATCCTCTCAACCGTTCCGCCAAATAAATGCGAAAAAAACACAATTACGTTTGTATCCTTTCAGCCGTTTCGCGTGTTTCCTCGATTTGCTATCGTAGGGAGCGGCAATCGCGTGTTTTCTTGATTTGCTCGCGTGGGGAGCGACGGTCGCGGGTGGCACGCCGCGGTCATTTATCTAGTACCTCTATTATATTTGGAAGACTTCTCGTGCTGGCATCGATTTGAGCCGGCTCGAGCTGAGACGATAAAAAAATTACCTTTAGGTCCTTTTCAAAAAAAAAGTATTACATTTAGGTCCTTCTGACCATTTTTTATGAAAAGTAGGGCCCTGAAATAGATACAAAAAAATTGTTTAATTATGTTTACATCATTTTTTTTTCGTTTTTTTACGAAAAGGACCTTTCGTTTACGTGAAATCGCAGATCTTTCGTAAGAGGATCCCGAATAAATGCGAAAAAACGCAAATACGTTTATATCCTTTCAACCGTTTTGCACGTTTTCTCGATTTGCTTGCGTGGAGAGCGACGATCGCGACATGGCACGTCGCGATCACTTATCTAGTAGTTACTAAAGGGAGTTGTGCTAAGTGAAATTAGGTGTCTCACAAGTCAAGATACTGAGATGTTTTGTTATGGCATGCACTAAAAGATATGCACACCACACTCACACATCACGCGCGCGCGCGCACACACTTTTCAACACTTTGACACTGCTCCTTTTTTAAGAATCACTTGGCATTTGTAAATTAACTACTGCTAGATGTGCTGAGTGGAATGAGGCAACAAGAGTCCGTGCTGAATTCATTGCTCCAGATGCAGAGGAGGTCCTGAAGACTCCGTTAGGAAAAACACATGAGGATTTTGGACGCTTGGGCGTGCGAACAAAATGGCTTATACTCGGCTCGATCGGCCTCGTCATCGTCCATGGATCTTGCCTCGATGTGGAAGTCGGTATGGAGTTTGGACGTTGGTTCCTCCAAAGGTTCGTGTCTTTTGTTGGCGTCTTATTCATTGTTTCTTAATTACTAGCAAAACATGTCCCTTTTAAGCGGCACATCGAGGTTATGGGCACCTGTGATTTTTTTAATTAGGAGCAACAGCTGGGACAATTCTGCATGCTCTTACCTCTTGTACCTATGCAAGACTTTTTTGGGAGTGCATTCAGTCAGTGACCGGGTTGAAACTTCCTAATCTACGCCCGGACACCTGGGCAAAAGATCTGCTAGACATAAAAATCTGCAAACGAAAGGATGCCGCGATTAGTTTATGTGGCATGTGGGCGATCGATATGGATGGCTTGCAATGATAGACGGTATATATGGAAAGGAGGGATGGAGGTCTGAACAAGCAGCAAGATGGGTGAAGAAAACATCTGTGCAACTTCATCACCAATCTAATCGATCTTTTACCCTCAGGAATGACATATCCCTGCTGGAGCAGTGCTCATCTCCGACCAATGGCTGGTTTAAAGTCAATGTTGACGCTGGCTTCAACAGTACGCTCTTATATGGTGCTAGTGGAGTCATTCTCAGGCTCTCAGCTTGTGGTGGTTTGAACACCTGCCGGATGCTCTAACAGTAGAAGCCATGGCCTGTCGCGACTACACAATTTTGGCGGAAAACAAGGGGCTGACTGCTGAGTCAAGTTATAATCCTCGAGACAAACTCATAGGTTTCAGCTAAGTTGTGGACTGAGCGAAATTTCCAGCGTTCTGCGATCTCTGCAATTTTGCATGATATCGCTAAAGCTCCAGGAGCGTTATCTGAGTTCAAGTTACAAGCAGTAAAGAATTACAGAAATGTTCACTATTCTAGCCCTTAATTTTTTTTACAAAAATAGCCCTCGTGATTTTTTTTTTGCAGAATTAGGTCCCCAGCCGGTGCATTCCGCACACGGGAAGCGCGGAAATCATGACGGCGTGACACGTGGCCCCTGTGTGGGAATACCATTCCCGCGCCACCCACTCATTTCCGCGCCAACCCTACGCGCAGCACTGGAAATCCGATGCGACGTCATGAGAATAACAATTTTTGTTTTTGACAAATGTTATATTTATTAATGATTTACCTCTTTGTGAGAATAACAATTAACATGAATATTTTATCGAGCATATTGCTTTGAAAAAATAAAATGTAAATATTTGCAAACCAAAATTAACTCTTGCAAATGATGTACATTTTTTATTCGATGGACTATATATATGTAAACTCTTATGACCACTAGATTCATGACAATTGGCACCATCAAATTACTTCAAATAAAATATCTAAAGTATGTAGATATTTCTATGAAACTATCGATTTTAGAAAGATCAAACTCCATATGATCACGTATGGTCAAATACGATTTTAAAATAGGAGAAAAAATGTACTCCTGCCATGAATGGTCATGGACTAAAAATTTGTTTAGAACAGTGTTTTGGTAGGGGTTTAAAAGAAACTATACCGTTTTTTCGTAAAATTCGCATAGATTTTGAAGGATTTGCGCTTCTTACAAAAATTAGAGCGGTGTTATACTATCAGCTCGATATGTTCATACACGATACAAACCTAAAAGAAAATTTAGCAAAATACTATGCTAACTACTTTTTTTAATACCCACTATGTTGATTACTTGATTTAGGAATATATATGGGTAGGCATTTAGAGTAGAGTAGTGCACTGTGCACCAGCAACCACAATTTTCAACTATAGTGACTGTTTGTTACAGACAAAACATAGGTCATCTATCCTTGTTTGTTTGTGCGCAGTGGCGGAGCTAGGCCATAGGCCAACCGGGCCATGGCCCGAGGCCTAGGATGGAAATCCCACATAAAATTTCTTGAAAATCATTAAAATCACAAATCGGCCTAAGAACAGCTAGCACAGTCTGGGCTGGCTCCGCCCCTATTGGTGCGGGCATTTGTTCCAACTTGTCCTCCGATGCCAAATTATTTCAGTTCTTCTCTTAACGGCTAATCTTACTTCTTCTGCACCTTTTCCCTTTCAATTAATTCAGAAACACCCAATCCTCAGTTTTAACCATCGCTTGTTATTCTTCTCTTGACGATGGCAAGAGCAGAGGATAAGAGTGCACAAATTTTCGATTACAAAAATGAATAAGATTGGTATGGCAAGACTGGGCTGGCCCGATGCAAGTACTCGTGCTCGACTGCAAGCTTCCAATCCTATCAACATTTTGCTTCATCCTAGCCTCAATCCCCATCTCCTCTAGACGGTCCTCAATATCCTCAACCTCACCTTCGACGGCAACTCCTCTGCTGCTTCTCCTCGTGCCCTCCCTGTCACCTCTGCCTCCTCCCTCCCTATCCTCACCTTTCGCAGTAGCTCCCCTTGGTCATCCTCCACACGCTCCCATGGCGGTGGGTCACGCGGATGTCTGCATGTTTGCTGCTCAGATAGACGAAAAGTAAAAAAGATGAACAAGGAATTCAATTAAGTGCCTGTTGCCCAACTTGCCTTAATTTTTTGGTTCTACTTGGTGATTCATGCTTGCATTATTGCCAAGCATATGTCAGACCCAACAACCACTACTGTCGGGGATTGGTAGCCTCGACGCGAAAGAACACCCCTCAGACTCAAGCCCGTTTCCCATGGTTCCGAAGCGCGCGACCCTGGGCTCAGGCTCGTGCATACGAGCTCGAGCATGCTCCTCCCGGGCTCGAGTCCGTATCCGGCGAGCTCAAGCTCGGGCAAGAGGATAAGGCTCCAACCCGAGATCGGGGCCGTAACACTCGTACCCTCCAGGCCGAGCCCCTTTCTTGTAACGGTCCGTTTTGGAGAAGTAGAAACCTTCCCCTGCGTGAGAACTAGGGCTAACCCATCCCCTGCATGGGAACTAGGGCCAACAACTCTCAACAACTCCCGTCAGCTCACAACTACTCACGTCGGCTCATAATAACTCCCGTCAGCTCACAACGATGGCACGACATCGGTCTCGGGAAAGAGTAGCAGAAGCTCCCAAAGGGCCCTAACATGGGTGACAAGGATCCAGACAGGGGGCGGGGGGACGAAGGCGAGACACAAAAAAAGAACACTCTCCCACGTACGCTCTGGCTTGAGTTGAATCGAGCATGAGCTCTCATTGTACTCTTCCACGGAGCATTGCATTCATCTTTCGCCCGAGGGAAAGACTGGAGTAGAGCTTTTTCCTAGACATGGGGGCTCGAACCAGTATAATCATCGTCTCTACCGAGCTATTTCTCCCCCCTGTTCTTCATCGACATACGCCCAACGACACCCTTTCCTGGACGAACACGACCTTGGGCTCCGCCCTCACACGATCCTCCACACCCCCTCGTGGTCGGCGATCCTGATCGTCGACAGCTGGCGCCCACTCGTGGAGCCCAAAGTTTCGTTCGTTCAAAGTTTATTGCTTCAGCGTCACCAACACCTCCGACAGCGACAGCAACATGTCGCCCTCAGCGAGCCTGAACTCGAATGCGGTTCCCGAGTGCGAGGGCTCCACCTCCATGTTCTTGCCTTCGCTGCCGCCACGCGAACGCCTTGCCTTTATGGCCGGTAGCCGCAGGGCGAGCGCGAGGACGGACGATCGCGACTCGAAAGCCCCACAGGACGCACGTCGGTTGGCCCGGGTTGCCATTAAACTGGCCATCACCACTCTCCGGCGGGAGGAGCGCAGGGAGATCCGCACTCCGTCGGGACAGCATGGTCCTGCCATCCTAGATGGTCTCAATGGCCGAGAGCGCCTGCGAGCTATCGCCCAGGTCACGATCAATCCTGCCCGGGCGAGGTCGGCTCACTTCGGGCGAGCCCTCGCTGAGGAGCTTGATAGGGCGGCCGCTGAGCTCGCACCTTCGCAGCAAGGGCGGGCTCGGCGCCCTGGATCTCACTCATTGGCGAGCAACGACAACTCATCGCGTGGACGCCGGTGCTCCCGCCGGTCGCCTTCATACCGGTGGACCCAGAGTCCATTGCGATCGCCCCTGCGTCGCCAGTCCCCAGACATAACACGCGAGCGTGTCCACCAGCGGCGGAGCGGCAGTGACGCCTGCTCGAGCAACAGCGCGCCCGGAAGTCTTTCTCCAGACGTGCTGCCCAGGCGTCAAAACGTCCATGACCGCATGCGCTACCGCTCTGGTGATGCTCATGCCAACCATTGGGATCGGCGTGGGGTGCGTCGTCGCCTTGAGTTCGGTCGCCATAGGGACCCCGGCTCCGATTTCGGCAGCAGTGGCCATGCTCGGCGCGATGTTGCTCCAGCCTTCGACTGCCCAGCGTATTCCGCCAACCTTCGTCGGGTGCGCTGGCCGGCCTGGTTCAAACTGCAGTGATGGAGCGATTCGACGGGATTAGGAACCCCGATGAGTTCCTCTCGATCTACTCCACTGCGGTTCTGGCGGCTGGTGGGGACGAGGCCGTAATGGCCAACTACCTCCTGACTGTCCTGGACGGCACCACGCGCACCTGGCTTTTCAACCAGGCACCCGACGCCTTCCGATCATAGCGCTAGGTGCAGAACGCTCTTCGTTCGAACTTCCAGAGCTGCTACGAGCGCCCTGGATGGGAGAAAGACCTGGATCGCATCATCCAGGGCAAGGGCGAGCCCCTCCACAACTTCGTGCGTCGGTTCATCCGCACGAGAAACTCGATCCCGAGCGTTTTCAACGAGGTCGTCATCAAGGCCTTCAAATTCAACGTTATGAATCGGTGCCTCGCGAGGACCTACAGATCATGTGGCTTCGGCGTCAGCGGGTTGTTTCGGATGGTGGAGCGATGGCGGGCGCGGATGATGCGATCTTGCCGAAGCGCGACTACGATCGAGGTAAACTTCGGCCTCATTTTGGCGGCAGGGCCATCAATGCCAAGGCGCGGCGAACCCGCATGGCCAAAAGCGGAAGAAGGATTGCAATAACGGCGATGGTCGGCTGCGCGTGGTCGCCGCGATGAATAGCGAACGTGAGGTTATGGAGGCCCGACAACTCGACCAAGAGGAGCCTCGGTCTCAGCGAGGTCATCCACGACCTCAGCAGGCGCAACGCTAACCCCTGTAAGGACAACGCCGGGCAGGGCCCTAGCGGGGTGACACCTGATCGCAGGACAATGGAGCGTGACCCAGGTATAGCTCCCACAAGTTCTGCTTACTCCATAAGGTCCACGGCCACGACGGGCGTGGAGAGATGCAGGACGTGGCAGAACAAGCTGGACGCCTTCTACGACGGGCGTGGAGAGATGCCCACACTCCCAAAGAAGACGAGCTGCCCGATAGCGTCGATGCTGGTAGGGCCCTGGGAGGCCTCGACCTAGAATTCCAGCAGGGCGACCACCGCATCGACGTGATTTTCGACGGCTCGTAGGCATATCGGTCCCGGCGCGAGCTTAAGGAAGCTGGGCGCGCCGTGTATCAAGCCTCTGCCGGGAAGCCCGCCGACCTACCATGTAAGTGGGCTGGCACCCCGATTACCTTCTCCGGAGAGGATGCTCCTCCGGGCATGTCCAAGGACCACAAGACCGCCTTGGTCGTAGCCCCGACCATGAGCAATACCGTGGTCGGGCGAGTCATGGTCGACGGCGGGAGCTCCCTCACTCTGCTCCTAGCAAGTACATTAGACTGGATGCAGATTCCCCGGTCGAAGATCCAGAGAGTAGCAGTTCCCTTCTTCGACATCGTGCTAGGGAGCTCAACTACTCCGCTCAGGCAAGTGGTTCTGCCCGTAACTTTTGGCGACTCCGCGAATTTTCGCACCGAGTTGGTCAACTTCGAGGTCATCGACGGGGACCACCCGTACAACGCCATCCTCGGGCGACCGGTGTTGATCAAGTTCATGGCGGCGAACCACTATGGTCACCGCTGCATGAAGCTCTTAGGGCCCAACAGCGTTATAACTATTCGCGACGACCTCAAGGCGGTGCACGGATGCGAGGAAAAAGCTTTGGCGCTCACTAGCATGTTGCCCCAGCGGGGTCCCGAGGGGACCTCGAAGAATACCCGCCGAAAGGCGTTGATCTAGCCCAGCGGCCTAGCGAAGGCCGTGCAGCTCAAAGGGGGCGACTCGAGAAAGTGCGTTCACGTCGCCGCCGGGCTCGACCCAAAATAGGAACTCGAGCTCGTCACCTTCCTCCGCGGCAACAAGAGCATATTCGCTTGGGAGCCCGCGGACATGTCGGGCGTTACGAGGGAGGTGATCGAGCACAAACTACAAATAAAGCCCGGTTGCAGGCCCGTGCGCCAGAAGCTGCGACGCTTCTTCCCCGAGAAGATGGCGATAATAAGGGAACACCTCGACAAGCTCCTGAAAGTTGGCTTCATCCACGAGATCGATTACTCCGAGTGGCTAGCCAACCCGGTGATTGTGCAGAAGAAAGGCGGAAAATGGAGGATGTGCGTCGACCACACGGGTTTGAATTCGACGTGCCTAAAGGATAACTTCCCCCTTCCGCGCATAGACCAGATTGTGGACTCCAAAGCCGACGCCAAGATGCTGAGCTTCCTCGACCGCCTACTCTGGCTACCATCAGATTAAGCTCGCGGTCGGCGATGAGGACAAAACAGCCTTCATCACGCCGTTCGGGACATTCTGCTACATGACCAAGTCATTCAGTCTTTGTAACGTACGCGGGCGCGACGTTCCAACGGCTAATGTTCAAGAACTTCGACTCTCAGATCGGCCGAAACCTCGAGGTCTATGTCAACGACATCATCGTCAAAAGCTCCTCCAAGGGCGCCCACATCGACAACCTCGCGAAGACCTTCACCAACCTGAACAAGCATGGGATCAAGCTCAATCCTGAGAAGTGCATCTTTGGCGCGACCTCTGGCAAGGTACTTGGCTATATGATCGGGGGCTCGGGAGTAGGCCCGAATCCAGAGAAAATCGAGGCAATCGAGAAGATGACCGCCCCTGCGTCGATAAAGCAGGTCCAGTACCTCACCAACCGTGTAGCTTCCCTCAGCCGGTTCATTTCGAGGCTCGACGAGCGCGGATTGCCATTCTTCAAGACCCTACAAAAAGCATGGGGGCTTTGAGTGGACGCCCGAGGCTCAATGATCCTTCGACGAGCTGAAGGCATACCTCTCGAATCCGCCTCTGCTCACAACCCCACGGCATGGCGAGACGTTGCTTCTCTATCTCGCGGACACGACTCAGGCCGTCAGCACCGTTCTGGTGGCCGAGCGCGATGGTCGGCATCACCCGATCTACTACATCAGCGAGGTGCTTCATGGACCGAAGGAGCGTTACCCTCAGGTTCAGAAGCTGCTTTACGCCCTCTTCATGGCTTCGCGCAAGCTTCGGCAATACTTTCAAGCGCACGCAGTGGTCATTCCGAGCGGGTTCCAGCTCGACGAAATCCTGAAGAATCCGGAGGCCGAAGGTCGCATCGTCAAGTGGGCCATGGAGCTGGCGGAGTTCGACGTCTGGTTCGTGGCGCGCACCACCATCAAGTCGCAGGCACTCGCCGACTTCGTGGTCGAGCAAGCGGTAGGATCGACCATCGAGTCCGAGGTCGAGGAAGAAGACCCCTGGACCATGTATTTTGACGGGTCGAGGTCGTACGAGCGCTCGGGAGTTGGCGTGCTCATCATCAATCCCTAGGGAGACAGCCTGAGGTATGTGGTTCACTTCGATTTTCCCGCAACTAACAACGTGGCAGAATACGAGGCCCTCTTGGCCAGCCTCCGGGCTTGCAATTCGCTAGGCGTGTACCAGCTTGTCGTGAAGAGGGACTCCCAGCTCGTCATCAACCAGTACAACAAAGACTACTAGAGCTCGGAGCCCTCGATGGTCAAGTACCTCGCTGAGGTGCGTAAAATGGAGAAGTGGTTCCGGAACCTGCAGGTCAGGCATGTCCCTAGGAAAGACAACTCCAGTGCCGACCTTCTCTCCAAGCTCGAATCATCCGATGACGAGGTTCCGTCGGATGTCATCCTCGAGACTTTGGCTGCACCATCCATCTCCGACCAGGAAGACTCGATGGCCCTCCTCGAGAGTGTTTCCTCATGGACGAACCCCATAGTCAAGTTCCTTGACCGTGGCGAGCTCTCGGCCGATCCAGCCGAGAACAACAGAGTCAAGCGCCGAGCTTGGTCGTACAAGCTCGTTGAGGGACAGCTATATCGTCGGGGCACCTTGGGTGTTCTGGCAAAGTGTGTCACCCCGGAAGAAGGTAAACACCTGCTCAATGACATCCACTCGGGCCTTTGCGGTGCTCATTCTTCTTTCAGGACTATGGTTGGGAAGGCGTTCCGGATGGGGTTCTATTGGCCGACGGCGCTCCAGGATGCTCGGAACATTGTCCGCACCTGTTGAGCTTGCCAGTTCCATGCCTGGAAAGCGCACCAACCGGCCTATGCTCTCCAGACCAACCCCCTCGCCTGGCCGTTCTCGACTTGGGGCCTCGACATCCTCGGTCCTTTCCCACGGGAGGTTGGGGGGAAGAAGTTCTTGTTTGTCACCATCGACACCTTCACCAAGTGGATCGAGGCCGATCCGGTTCCGGCCTTCACCGCCCGAGCGACTGTGAGGTTCTTCCACTCGCTCGTGGTCACAAGGTGCGGGGTTCCATGCAGACTTATCACTGACAATGGATCGTAGTTCACCAGCGAGCTATTTTGGGAGTACTACGAGGACATGGGCACCAAGATCTGCTATGCCTCGGTAAGTCACCCAGAGCAATGGAGCGGTAGAGTGCGCAAACGGACAGATCGTCCAAGGCGTCAAGAAATGAGTCTTCGACGAGCTCGAATGACGAGGCCGGGCCTGGGTGGATGAGCTTCCCACCATTCTTTGGTCCATTCACACCACGACAAGTTGAGCAACAGGGGCTACCCCTTTCCAGCTCGTATTCGGTGTAGAGGCTATCCTGCCTTCCAAGGTCATGCTGGGCTCCGCTAGGACCAGCTCGGTCGACCAAGTCGACCTCGAGCAAGAACAGTCTCTCGACCTTGCCCTAGCGGAAGATGTAAGGTGCCGTGCGCTGCTACGATCGGCGCATTACCTACAAGTGCTCCGCAGGCATGCGACCTGATCGATACGACCCAGGGAGCTCCTTGTTGGGGATCTGGTCCTAAGGCGAATTCAGGGCCAGTCCAATACCAACAAGCTATCCCCGCAGTGGGAGGGCCCCTACAGTGTCGTTTGAGCAGATCGCACGGGGGCTTACCGGCTAGCGATGCCCGATGGCAGAGAGCTCGTGAACTCGTGGAACATAGACCAGCTCTGGAAATTTTATGCGTAACACCCTTACCTTGATTTGCAATCAAAAGTTTTCCTTTATTGCTTATGCTTGTGACTCTCTTCATGTCTCTTCGCATCTCGGGCAACGCGACTTCGGGTCGTGATCCCGAGGGTCACCTTCAGGGGGTCAAGTTAGCAGTAAGCCAATTCTCATCGTGTCACAACTTCCCCCTGTAGCAGGGCTTGATCCGAAGATCACGCCCAAGAGTTCCCCGACCTCGAGATGCTTAAGTTTTTCTTGCGTGCCCCTTGCCCGGATTCGAATCGAGTGTCGCGGTCTTAGGGTTCACCTCCAGGGGTCACGTCAGTAGTATGCCAATTCTCATCGCATCACGACTATTCTCCTGTAGCAGGACCTAAACTAGAGACCGCCCTCAGGGAATGCCTCGGCCTCGGGGCACGACTTAGTAGTAATCCGCATTGAAAGGTTCTCCTTTATTGTCTATGCTTATGCCTCCTCACATCTCGAGTGCCTTGATCTCAGGGCGTGACGCCAAGGTTCACCTCCGGGGGGTCGAGTCAGTAGTAAGCCGATTCTTATCGCATCACGGCTCCCCCCTGTAGCAGGACTCGGGCCAAGGGCTGCGCTCAAGTTCGGCGTTCGTGCGTGTGTTACACGTAGGTCGGGCCTGAGTGCTTCCAAGCCTGACCCGAACATCTTGTTATGCCTCGACTTAAGCGTTGTGGTCTCGAGGTTCACCTCTGGGGGGTCGAGTCAGCAGTAAGCCGATTCTTATTGCATCACGGCTCCCCCCTGTAGCAGGACTCGGGCCAGGGGCCGCGCTCAAGTTCAGCGTTCGTGCGTGCGTTCCACGCAGGTCGGGCCAGAGTGCTTTCAAGCCCGACCCAAACATCTTGTTATGCCTCGACTTGAGCGATGTGGTCTCGAGGTTCACCTCCGAGGGGTCGAGTCATCAGTAAGCCGATTCTTATCGCATCACAGCTCCCACCTGTAGCAGGACTCGGGCCAGGGGTCACGCTCAAGTTCGGCGTTCGTGCGTGCATTGCACGCAGGTCAAGCCTGAGTGCTTCCAAGCCCGACCCGAATATCTTATTATGCCTCGACTTGAGCACTGTGGTCTCGAGGTTCACCTCCGGGGGGTCGAGTCAGCAGTAAGTCGATTCTTATCGCATCACAGCTCCCCCTTGTAGCAGGACTCGGGCCAGGGGCCGCGCTGTAAGGACCCGAATCCGCCGATTCGAACCCACTGTGTTTACCGCACTAGTCCCAGGATCAACGCTAGTGCACACAGCTCAACATCGGTACATATCACATCATACTCAACGATAATAGAGTATTACTCCATTTATTGATATAGCTAAGTGTATGATCTTATGACCGACTTACATTATTAAGCCACGCAGGGCAAAACTGGAAATATAAGCTAAGAATTAAGCAGCGGAAAGTAGAAAACGTAGATAGCTCATCAGTTCACCACAGGCAACCGATAAGGCTCGGACCCTAATGACTCGCGTCCTCTCGGAACTCCTCCTCCAACACAGGTATAGATTCTTCAACTGTTGATTTTCGTTGTTGGCAAGGGTGAGTACTTAAAGCACTCAACAAGTTGTGCACAGAATGCATTTCTATGTAACTATAGGCAAAGCTTATTCCAATGGACAGGCTATCATGGCTATTTTGCAATAAGCGACATTTATGAACAAATATAATAAATAGATTGTAAAGCGTAAAACAAATAACAATAAATAGATTCACATTTATGAAGTAAACCAAGTTTCCAATTCTAAGTCAAATTCCATCTTCCACATGGCATTCGCCATCCCAACCAAGTTGTCCATTTAATTAAGCTAACCCTTAATCTGTAATTCCGAGCATTGCTCAATACATGAAGCACGGCTATCCGAATAGTTTCACACTCTGCAGAGGTTATGCACTTTACCCACGCGATACAACCAAACACCACCAAGGCGAGTGATTATAACAAAGCCTTTACAATGCGCTGGCTTAACCGGTACCACCGCTAAGGTTTCAAGATGGTGGGATGGTTACCACATCGAGGCCCCCTCTTGCGCCATGTGAATTTCTCCATAACTGGGAACTCACACCGACCAAGATAGTACCAAAGCTAAGACATTGCAAATTACTCAGCTAGGCTGGCCCACACCAGACATGTGGTTGCATGATTGACTCAGGTCAAAGGCTTGCAAGGTTAAGTCCTTAGGGTGATCAAGGCAAGACTTCCACATACCCTCTGCCCATCAGGCCCATCTTGGCATACTCGCCCCTTGTCACTTGCCCCAATCTAAGTGAATATCACCCAATTGATTACCAAGCACCACGTGCCATCAACAATTCAACATCGTTGCGTGACATGACTCGCCACAACAACTCAATCTCATCGTGTGATCCCACATGACACACAAGTTCATAACATCGTTCCATATTCCATTAGTCAAGATTAATTATCAATGTCTCAATCACAGGTGATGACGTGGCATGGCTAAGCGACTAATACGGTCTAACCATCCCATGTTGATTATTGTTACTAACCAACTATAATGAACCAATCTAGGGTGACAATAGATTATGACATACAATGACAAGGTAAGGTGTAGATCAAATTGGTATAATAGCTAAGTCCAAATTTAATTTGAAACAATTGTATACTTGAAATAATATGCAATAGGGTAAAACAAATATAGCAATTTTATAAACATGGGTTCAACATGATCAAAGCACGACTTGCCTTGGAATAGGTCCTGATCTTGATCTGGAGCTTACTCTTGAATTGCTGGATCTTCCTCCGAAGCGTCGCACAATTCAACGTCTACGCGTACCCAAGGAGAAAAGAAAATAAATACCAAAACAGAGAGAAAATAAACTCCAAAAATCAATTAAAATTCACCATTAAATATATCTCAATTTTACAAATTTTTAGAAATTTGAATCACTCAAATCCGAGTTAAGATGTAAAAGATATAGCCTTCTGAAGTTTGAATAAATACTGAAATTGCAAAAATAGAAATTCGGTATTAACAGAATTATTTTTAAACTGAAAAACTGATTTATGACATCAGCGTGACCTCATAATGACATCATCATCACAGAATTTCCAATCGGATTATTTTCCAATTGAAAAATGCAATTATGACATAAGCATGACATTAGCCTTGATCCGGAACCAATCAGAACGCGACACGTGTCTCGGTGTATGGACTGAGTCCACGGCGTCAGATCGATTCACCGCAGACGTGGTCCACGGCGCCTCGGCCTCTGCGCCTAACACACGACGGCGCCCGATTGGTCCACACGTGCGGCTCGATCTGGCTCGATGAAGACAGATCGAACGGCCACCGATCGCTCGCGACGCGGCTCGATCCCCTCCGTTCATCCAGATCCAACGGCCACGAACTCACCCGAAGCTAAAGGCGGAGCGGCGGCGAGAAGATCCACCGGAGACGAGGAAGAAACCTGGGCGATGGAGTTCCGGCGCGATTCCGACGCGAAGAAGGAGAGTAGCCGACGCGGTACACCTCGACGAGCTCGGATCTGGAACCAAAGCGTCGGAAATCAACGGATCGGTGACGTTCTTTAGCAAAAACCGTGGTGGCTGCAAACTTCAACTCCGACGAGCTTCTGCGTGGAAACGGTGGTGACACAGGGCTCGGGGCTACGGCAAAACACGTGGCACGAGGTGAGGAGTTCAGCGCCCGTGACGACGCCTTAAATAGCCGCACGGGGAGGCGTGCGCAGCGTGGACTCCGAGGATGACTCCGTGGCGGCGGCGGACTCCGGCGGCGACACGGAGAGGTGACGCGGATGCATCCAGCGCGTCCACGCGGCGCTCATCCGACGGCTCAACGCTCGCCACGCGGCGAAGGCTCACCGTTGGATCTCGATCAACGGTTCACCGCGATTAGGGTTAGGGTTTATTTGCGAACGGCCGATGGGCCGCACGATAATGGGTCGGCCCGTTCATCGCTCATGAATTTTAAAAGATTTCTCATTTAAAATAATTATAGAAATTCATTTTATTTGTTTTAGGCAATAAAACTATTTGGAAAAATCCAAGAAAAACCTCAAAAATACTTTGAGACATTCTAGACTCAAATAAAATATTTTTGGCAAAAATTTATATTAACTTTGCAATAATTTAAATAGATTTCAATAAAAGGCCAAAACACTTAATTTGCAATTAATTTAAATAAATCCAGAAAAATCCAAATAAATTCCAAAAAAATCATAAAATGCACAAATGTCAATAAAATACTATTTAGGCAAATTTGGGATGTTACACGCGCTCAAGTTCGGCGTTCGCGTGTACGTTGTACGCGGGTTGGGCCTGAGTGCTTCCAAGCTCGACCTAAACATTCTGATACACATCGAGGCTTGAGCATGGTAATCTCGAGGTTCACCTCCAGGGGTCACGCTAGCAGTAAGCCGATACTTATCGCATCACAGCTCCCCCCCTGTAGCAGAACTTGAACCAGGGACCGCTCTCGGCTTCGAGCGAGGGTCGGGCCTAAGTGCTTCTGAGCTCGACCTAAGCGCATTAAAGCCTATTCTTTTTTTGTAGGCAACAATTCAAAGGGATTGTTCAAACTCGTCAACTATAATCTAGACAGGTCGGGCCTGAGTGCTGCCAAGCCCAACCTGAGCGCGTGGTCGAGTTTGATGAGTGTATATGCTTCACGCGCAGGAACGGAAGTGTCAACTAGGCCCGCAGGTCGAAATGACTTAAGACTACAAGGTCTCCCTCCTATGCCCGAGTGTAGACACTGTGCTGGGACACAAGTCGAATCGAAAACGAGCTAAGTCTCTCCGACTTTCATTTCGGGCACCAAAAAGGAACTTTATTTCTTCTCGCTCAAAATTTACACTTACAAAGTGGGTACAAGCGTCTCTTGTCCCTCTCCTACCTACTGCCCTACCTACAAGTCAGCCAGGTCGCGGGCGAGCTTCTCCTGCTCGAGCTCGACGACCCTCGCCCTTGATGCTGAGAGCTCGGCCTGCAGCCGAAGTGCCTCGGCCGCAGAGCTGGCAACGCGGTTGCGCTCATCTTGAAGCTGGGCCAGGGCGCCCTTCCCCGCCCGGGTCGCTCGCCCCAGCTTCTCCTCGAGCTCGACCACCCTCGCCTCGAGCTCGACAGAAGCACTCGCCGAGGCAGCAGAGAGCTCTGTGACTTGCTTGCGCAGCGCCTCTACCTCCGAGCACGTGGTTTCAAGGGTCCCCGCCAACACCGCGCGCTAGGACTCGATGGTACTCACTGCCTTCGCGCGGAGGGCTTCGAGGGCCTTGGACAACCGCCCTCGCTCTTCGTTGAGGGCCTGTTCAAGTTCGAAGTCGTGGGCTGCCCTCAGCCGCTTCACCTCCTCCTGCTCGTACATCAAGTCATCCTCGAGCTGGAGGACGTAGGTGTCGCGCTGCTCGACCAGGTCGAAGACCACCCGGAGCTCAGTGGAGTGCCCACGCAGACTTTTGAGCCCCTAGGCGATCAGACCCAGGGCCTGCAGAAGCCGAAAACGGATTGAGGCCACAAGAAACCAGAAACGGACAAGAAAGCAGATGGGCTTCAGTACGTGCGACTTACCTGCCCGAGCCGGTCCTCAAACCTCTGGCGGGGAGGTTTGATGAGCTGCACTCCCGGCTCGTCTACCAGGGGCTCGGCAGAATCCTCGATCGTGGGCTCGGCGGCCTTGTTGGCCCCCACCGGCGTGGGAATGGCCACGTCGGCTGGGGCCTCGGCCCGGTCTGCCCCGTCCGGAGTAAGCGATAGCTCGAACGGAACCAAGGCCCCTGAGGAAAACAAAAGAGGCAAGAAAAACTAAGTCGAGAAAACGAGGAAACGGCGAATAGGTACTATGGAACATCGGCGTACCTGGCGCTTCCGCAGGACCCTCAAACACGACCGCGTACGCGGGGGCTTCATCCTCGTCAGCTGGCGATGGCCCGACCCGGTGCCCAGCTCCGTCGCCCCTGGTAGTGTTGGCCTCGGCAGCCGAGGCGCCCGCGACTCCGACCCCCGCCGCGGCTTCTTCCGGGCCGACGTTCGGCATAGGGAGCTCCTGGCCGAAATCGTCGACCGGGCTGTCCCCCGGAGGCATCGCGGTGGCGTGGGCTCGTTGCGAGTGCTCCCGAGGGACCAGGAGATAGTCGCCCGCGGCTGGGGGGTGGAGATGCGTCTTGACGTCTCGCCCCCGCTGGGGCAGCAGGAGCGTCTCCACCCTAGGCGCTCTGCGACTGCGACCTCGGGGCATGAGCGTGCTCCGGTCCCCTGTAACATCCCAAAATTTGCATTAATTATTATTTTATTATTTTTATGCATTTTATGATTTTCTGGAATTTATTCGGATTTTTTATTTTTGGATTTATCTAAATTTATTTTAAATTAAGTATATTGGCCTTTTCGAGAAAACTAATTAAATATATGCAAAGTCAATATAAAGTTTTGCAAAAAATATTTTATTTGAGTTCCAAATGCCTCAAAGTATTTATGAGAATTTTATGGGAATTTTACTGATATTTTTATTGCCTTAAATGAATTAATGTAATTTCGGGAATTAAATTAAATCAAAAAACTTTGGAAAACCGTGAGCGATCTTGGGCCAAAGCCTAGCCTTTGTCGCGGCGCAAATTGACCAGTATTTGAAACCCTAACCCTAATCCGGTCAGCCATGGGATTGAGATCCAACGGTTGTGCTTTCGCCGCGTCGCCCGCATGCTGCAAGCCGTCGATCCGCAGCCACGTGTGCGCCTGCGATTGCGCCACGTCGACTTCGTCGGATCTCTCTGAATCTGCCGCGCCGCCGTCATCCCGCGATCCTCGGGATCGGTTTTCATCCCATACGCGCTCGTCGAGGCTGCTATTTAAAGCGTCGCCTCGCGTGTCGGGTAGCCCGAGGCAAGCCGCACCTGCAGCCCTAGCTTTTGTCGCCCATGCAGCCGCCGATCACCCGCGCGAGCTCGCCGAAGTTTGCCGATGCATCCACCGTGGTTTTTGTCCTCTTCCGCCGCCGTTCGCCACTTGGGTTCCAGATCCGGGAACGTCGCGTCGGGGACACCACTTCTTCTCGTCGAAACTGCTCCGAACGCCGTGCGGATGGTCGTCTTCCTCCGCTCCGGTGAAGCTGCGCCGCCGCGACGCCGTCGTCGGGCTCAAGTGCCATCAGCCGTCCAATCCTCCGTGAACGCATGAGATTGAGCCGCGTGGACGCGATCTGCAGTGAACAGCTCGAGTAAGGTTTAAACCGTTAGATTAGATCCGTCGGTGTAGATCGTGCCGCGTCTCACCCCTTCGCCAGCCGTCGGATCTGGATCAGCGTTCGTGATTGCGTCGCGTGTCGGCCATCGGGGGTTCTGGTCTGACCGGTGTCGTGACCAATCAGGATGTGCCGCAGGGTGGGCGTTGGCACCGAAGCACCGTGCGCCGAGTCCACCGTGGATCAGCGTCGGTCGTGGACCGAGTCCATGCGCCGGAGACGCGTGTCGCGCCGTGGTTGCACCGCGTGTCAGCACCGGTTTGGGCCACGTGTCCGCTGATGTCAGCGTGACGTCATAAATGCTATTTTCTGTATAAAAATAATTCTGTTAATTCGAATTTTCTTTTTCCTGATTTATCTTTTATTTCAAACTTTGAATAGCTATAACTTTTGCATTCGAGCTCCGATTGAGGTGATTCCAGATTCTAAAAATTTGTAAAATCATGGTCTATTTAATGGTGAATTTTATTTGATTTTTGGAGTTGATATTGCTCTCTGTTTTGGCTATTTATTGCTTTCTCTTTTATTTCGCGTAGACGTCGAATTGTGCGAATTATCCGAGGAAGATCCGTCGACTCAAGAACAGGGTCTAGAGCAAGAATAAGGGCTTATCTAAGGCAAGTTGTGCTTTGACCATGTTGCACCTGATTTCACAAAATTGCTATTTTGTCTCTTAAATTTATGCATGATATTTTATGTGTATAAATGATTTCAATTAATCTGGGAATTAGATAACATGCCTATTTGAATTGAAACCGCCTTGCCAATTGTATGCCATGATCTTATTGTCACCCTAGGATGGTTAATTAATAGTTGGTTAATATTGATAATCAAATGGGCTAGTTAGACCGTCGTAGATTGCTTAGCCATGCCACGTCATCACATGTGTCCGAATGTTGATACTTAATCTTGACTAATGGAATATGGAATAATGTTTATGAATTGGTGTGTCATGTGTTGTCACACAGTGATATTAAGTTGTCGTGGCGAGGAGGTCACACAACTAGATTGAAATGTTGGTGGCATGTGGTGCTTTGTAATCAACTGGGTGGTAATGATTTAGATTGGGGCAAGTGGCAAGGGGCAGTGTGCCAAGGTGGGCCAGGATTGGCAGGGGTATGTGGAAGTCTTGCCTTGGTCATTTTAAGGACTTAACCTTGCAAGCCTTTGACCTGAGTCTCTCTTGCAACCACATGTCTGGAATAGGACAGCCTAGCTGATTAATTAGTAATGTTTTATCTTGGTACTACCATTGGCGGTGTGACTCCCGGGTGTACGGATTAACTCACATGGCGCAAGAGGGGGGCCTGTCGTGGTGGTTTAACCCTTCAGTGTTGAAACCTCAGCGGGTAGTACTGGGTTAAGGCAGAGCTTTGTAAAGGCTTTGTCAAGATCTCTCTGCCGACACACCAAAGGAAGTGTGTTAATTGCATGGCACCAAGAGTCGATCATGTCGTGTGGGTAAAGTGCATAACCTCTGCAGAGTGTAAAACTATTCGAATAGCCGTGCTCGCGGTATTGAGCAATGCTCGGGAATTACAGTTAAGGGTTAGACTTTTGTAAAATAAAACCTGGGATGAATGGCAGGTTGCCATGGGAGGTGGAACTTGAGTAAGGATTGAAAAACTTGGTTTACTTGAGAAATGTTGAATATATCTATTACTGTTATTTGTTTTACAGTCTTTACAATCTATTTATTGTATTTGCTCATAAATGCTGCTTTGTTGCAAAATAGCCCTGATAGTCTATCCTTTGGAATAAGCCTTACATATAGCTATGTTAGAATTGCATTCTGTGCACAACTTGTTGAGTGCTTTAAGTACTCACCCTTGCCTACAACAACATCACCAGTTGAGAAGTTTGCATCAATGTTGGAGGAGAAGTACCATGAAGAGACGAATGTTTAGGGTGCAAGCCTTGTCAGTTGCCTGTGGTATACTGAAGGGTTGTCTACGTTTTCATTCTCATAGCTTTAATTTGTTATTGACCTTATGAGGCATGCTCATGTAAGTTGACCATGAGGTCATGCAACTAGTAATATTTAATATATGATGTCTTTAATAATACTTCCGCTATGTATGATTGTGATATTTACTGATGTTGAGCCTGTGTGCACTAGCGTGATCCTGGACTAGTGCGGTATACACAGAGGGTCCGGATTCGCATATTCGGGTCCCGACATCCCCCGGCGCCGGCAGCCTCGGTGCTCCGCGTCGGGGATTGTTGCCCCGGGGGCGGACTCGAGGACCTAGCAGCGGCCGCTGCCCGTTGCTGCTGCAAAGAGACGAAAAGAAGAGTATAAAGAGGGGGAGAGGAAGGCGACCAAAGAAACTAAGCCCGGGCTCGAGTTTTTTCGGGCTCGACGAGTTTGACTTACCACCATACGATCAGCCCACTCGACGTGCGGCTTCTTGGCGGCATCGCTCGGGGCGTCCGGGGTGTGCCTCTTGCCCGCCTTCTTGCCCTTGCCCACTCCGGCAGTGGCAACATGCGCCTTGCCGTCTCCTAGAGCTCCCGACTTGCCTGCATAATTGAGCAAAGTTAGCACGAGATCGAGATTGAATCTACTAATCTTGGATTGGTCTAGAATAAGATTGAGCTTCTTCTTGCCTCCAACAAACTTCTCGAGAGTGCTCATAAGATACTGGCAATCTCGGAAGAAAGAAGCACAAGAAGAACAGGGGAAGGAGAGGAAGAAGAACCGGAAAGATGAGCTCTCTCAAGACGTGCATTTTCTCCTCAAAGACGACAGTGCCTCAATCTTGAGGGCCTTACAAGAAACGCAAGGACCATCTCTAATTCTATGGGCTTGGTCTTCTAATTTCTTCCTAAGCTCGACATGGATTTTATCCAAGTCCCCACAATCTCGATTACATCATAAGCAATATTTTTGTGACTTATCTAGTAAGTCCTTAGCAAGTTTAGCACACTTGACATTGTGGTTTCATTGTCAAGTTTTAATTGCTTTCACCCTCACATGAGCCGACTGGGTCCTTAGAAGCATGTGATTCAAGTTCATTGTTTCTAGCGTAAAGCTTCCTAAGGTGTTCGCTCATGGCATCAATTTCGCAAGCAATTTAGGGCAATTAGAGCATGATGGAGTGGAGTGAGCATGAAGAAAACTAGCCTCAACAGAATAGCATCAACGTAACTAGTGCTAGCATTCTTCAACCTAAGACCATCAAGTTCAACAAGCACACTATCATGTATGGTCCTTAGGTTCTCCAACTCCACAAGAATAGCATCACACAAAGAGCAATCATCGGTGACTCGGGAGGAGAAGATCTAAGTGAAGCTAACTCCCGAGTCAAGGTACCTACTTCCTTCTCAAGCTCCGTACACCTAGCTCTAGCTCTAGCATGAAATTTTCCTAATTTGCGTAAAGCTTCGTTGAGCTGGTCATAGGAGGGTACCTCGTCCGAAGTCATTTGTAGAGCTCTGAGTCGCTGATGTCGTTGGTGTCGGCCATGAAGCACATCTTAGGAGAAGTCGTCGCCGCCTTTCTTCTCTTGCGGATCATCCTCGCCTCGTCGCTCCATGTCTCCGTGTCGGAGAGGTTGATGTTGTCAAGCGCGGCAAGGACGCGGTGGAAGAGCTTCTTGTTCTTGGAGAAGTTGCGGTACTTCTTCTCGTCTTGCGCGGTTCACGAACCTGGAGGCTTCTTGTTGCGGTTCTTGTCGGTGTAGTCGTTCTTGCCCGAACCGCCAACGTCATTCTTGCCCTTCTCGGCTTGGGACGATTCGCCGAATGTGGTTGGGGCCACCACACTCAAGCGGTGATCATGCCACCTCTCTTCCTCTCTCTCACCCTCTTGTATGCATGAGAAAACTTGCGGCGAGAAGAGCAAGCTCATTTTTCGAAATTTTTCCGTTGGTCATCGCTTAGCTCGCAAAGGGCGGAAGAGAGAAACCAATAGAAGGATCGGAAGAAGAAGATCCAATGGGATCGGTGACCAAAGCCATCGATCGAGATTTCGTCTTCCGAGAGACGACATCGATCTCATGAGTTTTGAGGTGGGAATAAAGCCCGTCAAGAGTCAGAGTCGATAAGTCGGTGGTGTCCTTGATGGTGGTCACCTTCATCTCCCAAACCAGAAGGTCGAGTGCGGTCAAGAAATGCCGAGCATTGTCCGAGTCAGGGTATATGCAACCAACTGCTCGGAGGTCGCTCAAAATCTTTGTAAACCGACCAAAACACTCGTCGAGACTCTCACCAGTAGCGTTGATCAAACTTGTTGTACTCGCGCTTGAATTGAATCTGCCTCACGTCTTGATTTGAGTAGAGCCCTCATGGTAAGCATCGAGGTTACCCAAATCTCGTGAGCGGAGCGAAGGTGAGAAATCCTATCATACTCATCATGGCTAAGACCTCAGATGAGAATGTTCCTTGCCTTAGCATTCGCCTCAACGTCAACCATATTGATGGCGTGACATTTTCATCGCCAGGAACCTCATACGGAGTTTCACCTTACGCCATATCGGTAGCCCAGGCGATGATGTATGACTCCATTCGGGATTTCCAAAAGGAAAATCAACTCCATTAAAGATGGGAGGCTTGGTGGAATATTTGTCCGTCGCCATGGCTCTTGAGACCGGTCAAGATCTAGAAAGAGCGAACCGGCTCGATACCAATTGAAGGACCGAAATGGTGAGCAGAGGGGGTGAATGGTCGCAAATAAAAATTCCCCAAAATACTCCAACAAAAACCTCGACAAGATCGCTCAAAAGGAATTGTGAAAAACCGAAAAACTAGACAACTATGTGTACCCCAAGCTTGCATGGATAAGTACCATAAAATATGTGGGGATTTTGAGTCACAATCCTGGTTGTCTAGTGTCCAAGATAAAGAGGAATCAATTCAAACTCTTGCTTTTAGAAAGGACATCAATTCAAATCACAAAAGTCACTTTCAGAAAAGCAAAAGCAGAATTCCCAGAACTTGTCCTCAATTTGCACAGGAGGTTGGTGGGTTTCTGTAGCTCACAAAATTTTGAGACTTTTCTCCTGTGAGCATCAGAGTCTTGAAGAACTCCACCAAATTTCTCCTCAAAAAGCCTTACAGAAAAAACACGAAAAATCGAAGAACACAGTCTGGTCAAGAACTTCGAGCAGAACGTTTGGGGCTCAGTTTTCACCTCATGGCGCCCAAATGGTACAACAAGTGAACTCCAAAATTTTTCTGCAAGCGGATATCAGAGTCCCGCACCTCCTCCAACAAGAATCACTCAAAAGGATTTTTCTATATTTTTACAAAAATCAAACACTGACTGCTGCATGAAGAACAAGTTCAGAACAAAGTTGGAACTTGAAAGAAAAGATGTTCTCTACTCAATCCAAGAGTGCAAAGAGATGTAAAACCATATGAACACACTCAAAACATCCAAGAACAGCAGCATTTAGAAGGAGGAGGCAAATCCAAATTACTTGAAAGTAAATTGCGGGAATGTAATTGCGGAAAGTAAATGCTGAATTTAAATTGCGTAAAGTAAAGACATAATGTAAATCATAAAATAAATTCAGAGGTGGATGAATAAAACTTTCATTTCTGGAAGGGGAGGTTACAAAGCCTCACATTCATGTGGGCAAAGCTCAAATGAGCATCAAAAACCTCAACACCTTCAAGGAGAGGAGGCTACCCCTCCACCCCTATTTATACTACTCTTGGGCCACCTACCACCCTTGGATGAGTCCCTCAACCCTAGAGCACTCATCTAAGGGCTAGGATTAACCCACACACACAGCCATGCAAGGGCTAACCCAAAACCCACACACATACCGGGTTTTCTTGCACGGTTTTCAAAGCATACTACCTAGACCCGCTAACCTATCAACTAGACCGCAATCCGACGGCCCTCATTGATCCACGCGGCATCTAACTAGCATCAACTCCTTTCCTTGTCTTCTTGAATTGCCCGGACTCCGTCTCCGATCATCTTCCGGCGATCTCCCAACCGTCTGGACCTCCGACGCTCCTCGCCTAGTCCCGGTCATCCTTCACCTCACCATGACCTAGCACCGTCGTCCTGCAACCATCAAAAACAATGAAACTCCTCACATAGCAATGCCCACAAAGATGTGCAATAAACCATCCAACTCATCACTACCGCGTCCATACGACCGGTACTGCCACTCCTGGCAGAGACAACTCAAATTGCTTCATTTTGAAAATCAATCCAAATCAAACTCAAACTTGAGCACAACTTGCTCAAATAAAGTCAAATACTCATCACAAACATGGATGGACCTCCACATGGTCCTTCACTAGCTGAGTAATTTGCAATGTCTTAATTTTGGTACTATCGTGGTCGGTGTGAGTTCCCGAGTTATGGAGTAATTCACATGGCGTAAGAGGGGGGCCCTGGATGTGGTAACCAGTCCCACCAGTGTTGAAACCTTAGCGGGTAGTATCGGGTTAAGCCAGAGCATTGTAAAGGTTTTGTTATAATCACTCGCCTTGGTGGTGTTTGGTTGTATCACGTGGGTAAAGTGCATAACCTCTGCAGAGTGTAAAACTATTCGGATAGCGTGCTCGCGGTATTGAGCAGTGCTCGGGAATTACAGTTAAGGGTTAGCTTAATTAATTGGACAACATGGTTGGGATGGCGGGATGCCATATGGAAGACGGAATTTGACTTAGGATTGGAAACTTGGTTTACTTAAGAAATATTGAATTTATTTATTTATTACTGTTATTTGTTTTACATTCTTTACAATCTATTTATTGTATTTGTTCATAAATGCTGCTTATTGCAAAGTAGCCATGATAGCCTATCCATTGGAATAAGCCTTACATATAGATACATAGAATTGCATTCTGTGCACAACTTGTTGAGTGCTTTAAGTACTCACCCTTGCCAAACAACAATAATCAACAGTTGAAGAATCTACACCTGTGTTGGAAGATGAAGTCCAGGAGGATACGAGTCATTAGGGTCCGAGCCTTGTCGGTTGCCTGTGGTGAACTGATGAGCTAACTATGTTTCCTACTTTCCGCTGCTTAATTACTAGTTTATATTTTCAGTCTTGCCCTGCGTGGCTTAATAATGTAAGTTGGTCATAAGATCATACATTTAGCTATATCAATAAATGAACTATTATTCTATTATCGTTGTGTATGATGTGATATGTACCAATGTTAAGCTGTGTGCACTAGCGTTGATCCTGGGACTAGTGTGGTAAACACAGTGGGTTCGAATCAGTGGATTCGGGTCCTTACAGTCCTGTATGCTTCTATTGGCGTCAAAAACTTGATGTAAGGTTTCTGACAGCAGCACACCAGATGAACACCGGGTTCAGAGCGTGCCAGTCGATTTGACCTATAACCGACAAGGTAAAAATATAAAATTCACACAAAGCCGATCGTGGAGATCAATCGGCTTAGACTTAATCAGCTTGAAGCCGATCAAGATCGAGGTAACAAGGTAAGTCTAATTACCCGATTAAGGCTAATCAGATGATAAAGGTAGATCGATTCTGAAGAAAGCGATGCGCAACAAAATCAGAACAAATCAAACCTGGGGCATAATTGATGAAGATCAATAATCGGCGATGCACAACTTTATTGATCAAAATCGATTACAAAGGCTAAATTATAAGAGCTACTCCTAGTCGACAGGAAAAATAGATGAAAAGTAGACGCGAATTGGTTGATTGGCTCTGGGCATCTTTTCTTATCACCTCTAGACCTCTTTTATACCCATTGGCCGATAGAGTCTTGGTACAACACGTTAGGAGTAGAATCCGTATCGGCCTCTATTTGGATGGTGCTTTCCTTAACAACATGTTCCGTTTCCAAATATCTTCAATCTGTATCCTGGTCGTATCTTGTTGATCTTGGACAGCCGATTCTGACCCTATCTGCCAAATTTTGGTGCAAACAGCTTCTTATCAGTTACAAGGAATTGCTGCTGAATGGTGGAAGAAATATTGTGCTGTTCATGAAGCCCCGCGGAATATCACTTGGGGTGAGTTTGTTGCTATTTTTCGTTATCTCTTTGTTTCACCACAGGGCAATATGGTCACAATGAATTTAGAGACGAATGATACCCCTGCACCTTGTTCGATAATTAGACGATGTTCTTTGAAGTGTTGTCAACCAAGCAAATCAGAAGATCGAGCGTGCATTCGCTGTGGAGAAATAGGACATACTGCTGATGAGCATGCAATCAATTGCTCTAGCTGTGAAGGAAGTCATTCACCTGGAGATTGTCCCATGAGTAATGTCACATGTTACCTTTGTGAGGGTAGAGATCACTGCCCAGGTCAATGTTCTTGGGATCCGATAGTTACTGCCGTGACCCAGCACCAGCGAGAGAATCTTCGAGCCGCAGTTGCTCAAGAACTATCAAAAGGAAGTGGAATACCAGTTGAATCTCCTAAGTCATCTGAGGAGCTAAAGACGCATCACTCCGATCCGGTCGGCCCTCATCAAGAAAGCAGTAATTGGCAGGCACCAACAGCATGTTTCCTGTGTGATGAAGAAGGTCATTGGGCTAGAGAATGCCCTATGAAGCAACCATCCCTGATGCATCAAGAAGAGAACAATGTGCATGAAGTTGCACCCAATAGAGCACGCCAATGCCAACGTTTGTGTTACTACTGTCGTGAGGAAGGCCATTTTATTAAGAAATGCCCGCGAAAGAATCTAGAGTCTCCTACAGACGCGGTCATTCCGGGAGTTACCTCAGTCAAGTTCATAACGCCAAGAGTGAGTAGTGAAATTACAAGGGAAGTTTGCCTAGAGAATCAGTTGAAGAAAAGACGTCTGAGCGAAGACACCGCCCTGGTCAACAAACGCTCAAGAAGGAAGAGAGTTGGTCCTAAGCTTTGTTATATCTGCGACAAGTTCAGGCATTTTGCCAACAATTGCCCTCAGAAGAAAGCAACCATGCCGATTCAAGTCAATCTCAACTCCGTCCCACTCAAGACTTCAGCGCCAACGCAAATCGAGGAAGTGTAGATCAATGATGTTATCATGTGCAAGTGTCATACCTTCACCTGTAAAGGAGAGTGATTAGTGATGAATTCCATGTAAATATTTCCTTAATAGAGAAATAAAGTAGAGAGAAGTGATATGCTGGTATGTGAAGAGTTCAGATAAAAGTATTGATGGTAAGTGAATGGTCAGAGGTTTCCCTGGGTATTCACGTGTGTTGATGGTTCACCTGAAGATGTTATGTGTGCCAGGATGGTCAGTTCATTGATGGACGTGAAGATTTGTCAGTCCGGAAGAATTGTCGTTACCAGAAGGTACTATATTGCTCGATCTAATCTGGAATGTTATGGAGTTAAGTTGTTGGAGAAAGGTTCTTAGTGAACCATATTGGATACCAGACCCTAGATGCTACTCTTGAAATAGACTGGTCATCCAGACATAAGGCTGTCTTGGAAGTTGGATCGAAGAAGTTGTATCAGCTAAAAGCCCGGAAGGCGAAAAAATGAAATTTCAAGCGACTGCAGATCATGATGGTCAGTTGATGGTAAACAGTGTGGAAGCTGCCAGCCTAGAAGATGTGCTAGCTATTAGAGAATATTCAGATATGTTTTCTGAGGATTTGTCTTGTATATCGCCAGACCAAGAGATCAAGTGTGTTATTGAATTAGTGCCTGGTACAACGCCAAAAGCGAAGAGACCTTATCGAATGCCTACAAATGAGCTAGTTGAGATGAAGAAACAGATCGGAGAGTTGGTAGAAAAATGTTTCGCCGGAACCAGTTTGTCACCTTAAGGCGCGCCTGTTCTGTGGGAAAGATGGGAGCTTAAGGATGTGTATCGACCATTGAGCATTTAATGAAGTGATGATTAAAAATAAGTGATTGTCGCCCAAGATCAATGAATTGTCTGATTAGTTAAGAGGAGCTGAGTCTTCCCTAAGATAGATCTCGATAGAGTTATCATCGATTAAAGATTCATGCAGAGAATGTTCTTAAGTCAGAGTTTTCTTCGCGATATGGACAATATGAGTTTACAGTTGTGTCTGCTAGAATGATAAAGGCCATTACATAATTTATGAACATGATGAATGAAGTTTAGTGGAATAGTTGGGCAAGCCGTTGTTGTGTACACAGATGACGTTCGTGTTTACTCCAAGTCGAGGGAGGAGCATTCAGGACATTTGAAATTGGTTTTGGAAAGGCTGCGAGAGCAACAGTGGTATCTAAAGCTTAGCAAGCGCGGCTTTTGGAATGAGAAAGTAGAATTTCTTGGCCGTGTGATGACTGTTAAAGGAGTTGCTGTTGATCCAAGCAAAGTGGAAGCAAAGTTGCATTGTGAGCAACCGAAGTTGTTACTCGAATTCGTAGTTTTCTGGGAATGATAGGATATTACCATCGTTTTATCAAAGGATTGTCAACGATTGCCAAACCGCTTTCGCAGTTGTTGAAAAGGAGAAGGAGTTTGTATGGGCGCCGCAGTGCGAAAAGGGTTTTCTGGAATCAGAGAAGCACCTAACGACAACACCAGTATCAGTGTTGCCAGATATTCAGAACAGTTTTGATATTTTCAGTGATACATCTAGACAAGGCCTTGGATGCGTATTGAAATAGAATGGCAAGGTGGTTGCATAAGTGTAAAGGCAGTGAGGCCGCATGAAGAGAATTACCCAATGAATGATTTGGAGTTAGCTGCCGTCGTGCATGCTTAAAGGTTGTGGCATCCTTATCTCATTGGAAATAGATGTGAGGTAGGTTCGAGCCACGAGAATATGAAGTATATCTTTACTCTTTCGGATCTCAGCGTGAAATAGAAGAGATGGTTGGAGTTGATCATGGAATACAGTGTTCGAATCCATTGTCATCTTGATAAGACTAATGCGATAGCCGATACTTTGAGTGGAAAGAATCACAATGTGTATATGCCGATATCAAGCGATCAACCAGAATTGTGTAAAGAGTTCGAAAGCTGAAGTTGGAAGTCGTCCACAAGGATTTGTAGCTGCTTTGGGAGTGAAGCCAATACTTGAAGATCACCTCAGAGAATGTCAAAAGGATGATGGGAAGATCAACTAATCAAGTCAAAGAAAGATGAAGGCTTAGCTGAGGATTTTACTTTGGATAGTCGAAGTACTATGTGGTTCAAGGGTCGAATCTGTGTGCCACACAGACCAGAGCTTAAGCAATTGATTTTGGAAGAGGCTTACGATTCCAAGTATTCAATCCATCCGAGAAGCGCCAAGATGTACCAGGACTTAAGGGAGAGGTTTTGGTGGCCAAATATGAAGCGTGAAGTCGCTGACCATGTTGCCTTGTGTGATATATGCCAGAGAGTTAAGGCAATCACCAGAAACCAGCAAGTTTGCTGCAGCCGTTAAAAGTTCCAGAATGGAAATGGGATGAAATCGGGATGGATTTTATCACCGGTTTACCAAAGACCCAAAGTGGGTATGATTCTATATGGGTCATCGTGGATCGATTGACCAAAGTTGCTCACTTCATTCCGGTTAAGACAACTTACTCAGAGGCCGGTTAGCGTAATTATACATGGCGGTGTGTGTTTGCATGGTGTGCCTAAGAAAATAGTGTCGAACGCAGGTGCTCACACTACCTTGAAAAAGGCCATCGTGGCGGTTCATAAGCGCCATCGATGGCGGTTTTGAACCGCCACGATTTAGTGCCATCGATAATCGAGGATTATCGGTGGCGGTTCTAGAACCGCCACAGATAACACTATACGTGGCGGTTTTTGGCTAGAACAACCATCGATATTCGGTATCGGTGGCGGTTCGAGCCAAAACCGCCACTAATCATCCAAGTATCAGTGGCGGTCCCAAAAACCGCCACTGATACTTGGATGATTAGTGGCGGTTTTTGGCTAGAACTGCCACTGATACAACTATCAGTTGCGGTTGTATATAAAATCGCCACTGATAGGCCTAGTATCAGTGGCGGTTTTTTGATAGAACCGTCACTGATATTACGTCAGTAGCTGTTTTGGGCCAAAACCACCGCTGATAATCCCACACACGAAAATAAAAAACTAGCATTTGTGGCTAGCCTCAGGCAGCGCTAGCCATGCTTTTTCATTATGCACATTGTTGTTTCAGTTGACATCACTAGTTCAAATGTATGATTTATTAGCATAGTCATTTAAAAAAACTGTCAGATACAAGAGAGATAAAAACGGGATGTTGGGCATAGAAGAATTGGAGATAACAAAAAATAGCTAAGATTCTATCTACTTACTAATCACTTGAAGGTTTTTATGCAACTCTTTGGCAACTTCAAGGAACTGAAAACCACTCAACTCTTCCATGTGCACCGCTGCCAAAATGAAATCAACATCTTGTGCATGATTCTCAAGACATCGGAGTGCCTCTATGGGACTTGAATACACTGGCACTGAAAAAAGGGAAAAATTTTAGTGTCTATTCTGAATACAAAGAATTCTCAGAACTATAAAAGAAAGAGTTTCTGCATGCAGACCATTGCAAAGTCAGAATCGGTGATTGAGGAATATTATGAAGGATGGAAAAAGTAGTAGTAATAAAATATCTACTTCTTAAAAAGAACATGGATTGCTGGCAGGAATTTATGGCGCTTACCATAAAAGTTGAGTTTACAGAGCATAGACCTTGCTAAATTCGCATGATGTTTATCTTCATCGATGACCATGACACTAAGCCCATTAGTAGTGCGTCCTTCTGTTCTTTGAGCCATGAGTTTCTCAATGCTAGAGTCATTCGGTTTTGAGCTTTATTTTTGTGTGTGAAGCACTTGATCACGATGAGCAATTGTTTCTAAGAAGAAACCAAACATGATGAGCAAGAAAAGCATGATTCACTCGTAAAACCACGCATTTCTTTAGTAATTTTTTCACTTGGTTAGTTTATCAAACTATTACAAACGCATGAAATAACTTCATATGAAAAATAACCATGTAAGGCATACACATGAAATATTTAGAAGTGTCACTCGCATGTGTGTGTGTTCTCAAGAAGACAAAAGTACATGCTACACTAGCACAACCACCGACAAAAGAAGTGGCATTGACAAAAGAAGGGTTCCCATTTGAAAGGAACAAAGAGTTATTTACACTTTGTAATGAAAGCAATTGAAGTAACAAAAGCCTAAACTAGTGGAGGTAAACTAGAAGCCTACGGGTCTTGGAGGTTGGAGACACGTCTTTGTGAGACAAGAGTATGGATGATGGATCGTTGTTGTCTTCGTCATAAAACTCGCCTTTTTGTTGATTATTTCCTTCATGATGAAGTAGACGAGCTGGTACTGAATGGCTTGGATTTGGAAGGAAGCGATCCTAACGTAGACAACTTGAGGCGCTATAAGTATAAAAACAAAATTAAGAGAGTATATAGAAATTGAGTGGTGCGAATCAATGTGTCATGTCGGCATGGTGACCTCTACGTCATTGTCTTTTATTGTGCATGATAAGATTTCGCGCATGTCTTCGCACACGAAGTACCCACATAAATTTGTTCCTCATACCGCTTGTGACACTGCAAAAATCGAATGAACTAAGATGTCGTCGAAGGAGCTATTTACTATGAAATACAATATAAGAATATTCCTTGCGTGCATACCGGAAACTTAGTACGGATTGTAAGGGATTTGTGGTATCGGCGGTATCTCGAGCTCTTTTGACAATATCTTTTGAATGCCTCATTTATTAAATGTGTCATCACTTCAAAGTCTTTTTTAGGTTTATCCAGTGGATCCATGATCAGCATCTTGCTCTTTTCTGGATGAATTATTACAAGAATCCAGTGGAAGCTACATACACATGCATGATGCCATAGTCATTAGTCTTTACATCAGAGTAAATAACGAAATAAACAAGTAATTTAACTAGCTAGTGAGGAACTTACTTAAAATGGTATGGTAAAAGTATAAACTCCTTGTCTTGTAGTTTAATCAAAACTTTATATACGTACTCCTCGACCTCCTATGGTGCTCTTTTGATTTCAGATTGGCAAACCGCTTCGGTCGAGGAATCCCATCGCCCTTGATTCTTCGTAATTCAATCATCTCGTATCTATATAACGAAATAGTTAGACATGACATTTATCGGTATTACGTGAATGTAGGCCAAGATTGATATATTAGACACTTACAGTGACCAACATCTCAAAAAAGATATGTCGAGGGAGTCGTGATAGAACAAGTTGTACAAGTTATCAAATTCTATTAAGAAGTAGCCATAGCTCGCATGATGAAAATGTTCCTCACGGAAAGTTGCAGTGATCACCTTCGGGAGTACATCTTGGTTGGATCGATCCATGTACCATGCATGTAATCTCTGCATCATGGGTGTTAGACTTTTTAACTTCGAAGCGGTGACTAAGGGCTTCCCTACCTCGAATTTCAATCTTTGTTGATTATCTTGGTCATCGACCGCCTTGCCCTTACTTTTTGTCATACGACATCATACTCGATCTGGCTTCACTGATCCGCCGATACGGCTTGTCTAATGTGCCAATTTTTTGGATCAGGGGTTCTAGGTTTGTCCTTTGAAGTACCAGGTGTTATAGGTTTCTGCTTTGGAGTACTAACAGTGGCCATCTTTATGGGGTCCTCAATGGATTTCTTTTCTACCTCATCTTGCTTCTTCACCGTTTCACTCTCAGGTGCTGGTGACGGATGCGAGGATTGTACTGCAGGAGAGGCTGGCACTGCATGGTCCAAGATGATGTCACGCTTGCGCCACTGGATGAATGAGTGGACAGCACTTCCTAGAGTTGTTATCTCATCATTGGCGGGGTTTTCTAGCCCGATCTCAACAAACTGTGCAAGTACCGAGCCCACCTGGACCTTTGCATAACCTGGCGCTATCGGGGTATTATGCAGGACACCCCCTTCTTAGCACGGATAAACTACCCCTGTAGCAGCCTGTACAAATATGTTCATCATGGGCACGTTGAGCTGACAGGGTGTGGGGTCCTGTATGTCGTCCACAGGATAATGGTTGTTGTCCGCTTCTGCCAATGGCGTGGACAGCATAGAATCGCCGCGACGACTGTAGGGTCGAGAGAACGTTGTGGGCCTGCGACTGGCTCAAGGCTTGTTGTACTTGTCATTCAACTTGTTCTTCAATGGTGCCTTGTATTTCTCGCAGAACCCTTTCCTTCATCATTTTCATTTCCTGCTCAGCCCGCTCTTCTTTACCTCTCTTCCGACTCCTATAAGAGTCCCGTGCTCAGGGAATCCACTCTTCCATGGAACCTTGACCCCGACGCCTCGTGTCCGACCGGGGTGCTCTTTGTTTCCTAGGGCCGCTGTTAGCTCATCTTTCTCGCTGTCTGGGTGAAAAGATCCTTGGGTGGACTGGGCGTAAAACTCACGAACTCTTTGCGTCATTGCTTCGTCTTCGATGCTCTTGAATGATAAACCCCCAGTAGACAAGATATCTACCCTCGCTAGCACGTAGTGCTTCACTCGGTCTGGTAGTCTGATCAAGGGACTTGTGCCAGCCAATTGGACCGCTTCTAATTCCTGCCTCTCCTATTGAGCAATTTTACCTGCGTACCCACTCGTGCCAAGTCTGTGGGGGTGAGTATTCCTTCTTGCGATGCTAATGTGGTCCTCACTGGACTTCCTTGCTGCTTCGGATTGCTTCATCGCCACAAACTCATCCCAATATGGCTCTAATCTTGGGTACTCTCCGATGGCTGACCGGTTTTGCTTCACATAATTTATGTTCAGCCTCGCCTTAAAGTTTCTCCACGCCGCATCCATGGTCATCAATGCGTCGCGACGCACACGTTCTTCGGCTCCTTTAGGGAATTCGAAGGTTTCTTTGAGCTCTGTCCACAGATCCTCTTTGGTGGCTCAAGGCACTTTATGCCAATCCGAATAGGTGATTGGCACTTTATCCCTTACGATGTACCCGCATGTTGACTCGTATTTTCTTTGATTTTCTCAAGGCAACAGGGCCCCAGATCTAAGACCTCGAGATGGTGTACCGCCTTGAGCTTCTTATTTTTCCTCGTCCTCGGCGTCTTGCAACAGAGCATCATCCGCAGCAGTGGTGGAGGCCTCGGCACCTTCGGTGGTTGGGTGGAGGGTAAGGTACCTGCTCGGGCTCTCCTCCATTATAGGCTCGGTTTTGGGCTCCATTAGAACTACAGTTCGACCCGAAACATAATTTTCGTCAATTATTACAGAATCATCTCGTGGAATTTCAAAGTACAGATGTACTTTCCTGTGTGTAATATTGTGTGGTGCTAAGATGAAAATGATTTTGCAAGAGCAAGAGACTTAATTAGCTCAGAACAAAACTCTAGGAAGAATCGGTTTCTTGGATGTTTTGTTGATGGGGATTGAATCATTGGTGGTTTTGGATCTCAGTTCGTTGTGTTTAGATCACAGCTATTACCCAGGTTTATTACGGAAGCATAATTTTTTGTTTGGGTTAAGTGAATTGGTCTGGCATTCATGTGATGAGCCGTCTGTGATGACTACACATCACAGATGGTTCTACAAGAATGGCTCCACACATAATGTGACTTACATGCGTAGATGGACTTCTAGCCATGCATTATTTTGTACTACTAATTAATCCAGTATTCTAGTTATGTGTGCAACACAATGCATATACACACAACTAAAATGAAAGTTCAGGTATATAATACAGGCCTAGCAGACTAATCCATAAAAAAAGATCCCATTCCAACATATTCTTGATATATGAGATAAAAGATGTTATATATTGAGATTTGAGAAGGTAGGTCTATTCTATTCTACCTAAAAGTACATGACTGCAAGGTACATCTGTATTCAATCCTATAAATATGCCACTTTTCTTAGACTAAAGGCCAAATTTGGTAATAAAGATGTCACCTAAAAGCACTTGTGATGCCTATAATCAACAGCAAACAAATCAACAAGAAACTGAAGATTCTACATTTTTTGGTGAAATGTGTGACATGCATCAAGCTATGGCAAGTTAGTAAATCAACAATTTAGAATAATTTGGTTGCTCCACACGCAAATCTAAAATTTCTGGGCAACCACTTCTTTGTGATGAAAAGAAATAAGAAACTTAACCTACCAAGTAAGCAAAATTAGTATGGCAAAGTAAACTAGGTGCCTGTATTGCTAGCATGAAAGCCACATCATACAGGAGCAAGGGCGAGATTGCCATAAGAGAACTCAATAAGGTTCATGTGAATAACAGGAAGAGAAATATGGTACAGACATGAACATAGATCCACTGGATATTTTTTATTCAAGTAGTTCAAGATTTATTAAAAATGGATGAATTGTGCCTATTAAGATAAGTAACATTAAGGAGCACAACTGTCTAAAACTGGTATCAGCATTGCTTAAGTCTCCAGTGGCAAATTCTTCATGATTGGTATGAGTGCTAAGAATAACCAAGGCCATTGCTTCCAAAGGAGCTGCTTATACATACTGCTAAGTCTAATAACAACTACATGAATGTCGAATCATATACCGATTGACCTAACCCTCAATAATTGTAGTGCTGAATCTTATTTCCCAAAATAACTGAGCTCAAGTTGAAAATGGGATCAGCATACAAGACCCGGTATAAGGGCAACACTAAGAAACTATATTTGGCAACAGCTATGTGCTAAACTCCTATTGAGTTTGGCCTAAAAATGCTTACACAAGAGCCCTAATCCTGAAACCCTAGAATCGATGGTGCTTACCTTGGCGGCGGGAGAGAAGAGGAGGCGGGGTGAGGCAACATGGGAGACACCACCGGGAGGGCGGCGCGGCGCGGCGCGGGAGGCATCGGAGGCGGGAGGCGTCGAGGCGGCGTTAGGTCTCGCGGCGTTCGTGGTCGAAGCGGCGGCGTATGAGCGGCGCTGGGACGGCGTTATGAGTCGGGCGGCGTCGGGCGGAATCGGGCATGGCGTCAGGCGGGCGGCGTCGGGGGCGACGACCGTGGCGTCGTCGGGCGCGGCGGGAGTATAGGGTTTAGGGCACTCGATGAGAAGAGTGACTGTATCGACTTCTATATATGGGGCATATTATCACTGGCGGTTCTTAACAAGAACCGCCACTGATACCCTTACCTGTGGCGGTTCATATAAAAAACCGCCACTAATACATATATTATTTGTGGCGGTTATTTATACAAACAGCCACAGATAAGTTTATCAGTTGCGGTTCTTGTGAAGAACCGCCACTGATACAATTATCCTAATATATTAATGACCATATACAATTCTAATATAGTAATATACCCTATATAATACTAATATATTAATGACCCTATATAATCCTAATAAATATTATATACCCTATATAATCCTACTAAAAATTATATACCCTCTATAATCCTAATATAGTACTGACCATATATAATTCTAATATAGTAATATACCCTATATAATCCTAATATATTAATGACCCACATTTCCATTACTCCACACAAATGCATAACACCACATTTCCATTACTCCATACAAATGCATATTGTTTACATCACATTGCCATTACTCGTATATAGCTAATTATTTTCTTTCACAATTTGCCCTTCTTCATGATCGTCGCAATGATAGGTAGCTTCCTGAGTGGTTTCTTCCTCGAGCCTGATGTTGCCATCTACGAAAGGAGGCAACTCATCAAACTGGTTGTACTCATCCTCATCCACGACATTCTCAACTCCGACGATCCTTCCTTTTCCTTGAAGAACTACATGGCGTTTCTTATCTGCCGGG
Organism: Otatea glauca; assembly: GCA_036346275.1. Taxonomy (NCBI): domain Eukaryota; kingdom Viridiplantae; phylum Streptophyta; class Magnoliopsida; order Poales; family Poaceae; genus Otatea; species Otatea glauca. The sequence continues at coordinate 32,265,874 of CM070728.1, forward strand.
TCGATTACATAGAAGACTTGTGCTACTTGCTTTGCAAGTACGAATGGTTCATCTCTGTATCCGACATGTTCGATGTCCACAGTAGTGAAGCCGTACTTGTCCACCTTGACACCCTTTGGGAGTTGCACCCAACGACACCGAAACATCGGGATCATAAAAATACAATAGTCGAGCTCCCAAATCTCTTCTATGAACCCATAGAAGCTACTCTTCTTATTGCTTGTGTTGTCATAGGCATCTATGCGGACACCACTATTTTGGTAAGTGCTTTTGCTATCCTAAGATCTCGTGTAAAAGGTATATCCATTTATGTCGTATCCTTGCCATGTCAAGATTGTACCTGATGGCCCTTTTGCCAACCACCTCAACATAACACTCGTTTCTTTCCCAATCATATGCTCTTTGAACCAATGATTGAACAAACGGTTATGCTCTTTTGTTACCCAAACCTCTGATCGTCCACGATTTTCCTCTCGTAGCTTATCCTTGTGCATGTCCATATACGAGGACACCTCAACTGACTGTTGCAAGACGTGAAATGAGCTTTTTCGAACAATCCATGATCATAAGAATTTGTTGATTTCCTTCCAATCGTCCATTTCCCAGCTAGCCTACCCTCATGGCGAGATACAGGCACTCCTATCGGTTCCACCCCCTCCATGTAATCCACGCAAAACTCGATAACCTCCTCAGTTGCATAACCTTCCACAATGCAGCCCTCCGGCCGAGATCGATTGTGTACATACTTCTTCAGGATAACCATGTACCTTTTGAACGGGTACATCTGATGCAAGAATACGGTGCCACATACATTTATCTCATTCACAAGGTGAACAATGAGATGAACCATTATATCGAAAAATGATGGAGGGAAATACATCTCTAGTTGGCATAGTGTCTTGACCACATCATTCTGCAGTTCAGAAAGTCCGATGGGATCGATGACCTTCTGTGAAATCGTGTTGAAGAAGAAACACAACCTCATGATTGCCTCTCGGACCTTTTCAGGCAAAATACCTCTAATTGCAATAGGAAGCATTTGCGTCATCATCACATGACAATCATGAGACTTCATGCCAGTTAACTTCAAATCTTTCATCGAGACCAGTTTCTTGATGCTTGCGGAGTAACCGGACGGAACTTTCACACCATGCAAGCATTTGCAGAGGTCTGTTCTCTCTTTCTTGGATAGAGTGTAGTAAGCTGGGGGAAGGTAAAGTCGCCCTTTCCCAGTGTCTTGAGGATGTAGCTCAGCTCTGATTTTCATATCTTTCGGGTCCCTTCGTGCCTTCAGTTCGTCCTTAGTTTTGCTAGGAATGTTCAGCAAAAGACCAATCAAGCTGGCACATACATTTTTCTCTACGTGCATGACGTCTATGCATTGTCGAACTTCTAAGTCCTTCCAATAGGGCAAGTTCCAAAATATCGATCTCTTCTTCCACGTGGTCTTCTCAGTACGAGACCTCGATTTATTATTACTATCTCCCTTTCCAAGTACGACATTAATATCCGTAACCATATCATATACATCTTCCCCACGACGAGGCCTTGGAGCTATACCATCCTCTTTTGTCCCGTCGAATTGTTTCTTCATATTGCGGTAGGGGTGATTCCTGCGAAGGAACCTACGGTGATGCATGTACACAGATTTCCTCGAGTTATTGAGCCACACACTAGCGGTTTCATCCATGCACTGGGGGCATGCTTTGACCCCTTTTACAGTATGACCAGATAGGTTACCAAGGGCAGGGAAATCATTGATGATGCAAAACAACAATGCGCGTAGGATGAAGTACTCTCGCTTGTACTCATCCCATACCTGTACATCTTCGTTCCATAGTACCACAAGATCTTCCATCAATGGTTGTAGGTATACATCAATATCATTGCCAGGTTGTCTCGGCCCTTGGATAAGCAGCGATATCATAATGTACTTTCGTTTCATACACAACCAAGGAGGAAGGTTGTAGATACAGAGAGTCACGGGCCAAGTGCTATGAATACTACTCATGTTACCGAAAGGATTCATTCCATCCGTACTCAACCCAAACCTTATATTCCTCGGTTCATTCCCGAAGTCCTTCCTAAAGAGCCTATCAATGGTTCTCCACTGGGCAGAATCAGCAGGGTGCCTCAGCTTTTCATCCTTTTTATGCTCTACTGAGTGCCATCGCATCAATTGGGCATGCTTTTTGTTTCCAAATAAACGCTTCAATCGAGGTATTACTGGTAAATACCACACCACTTTACCTGGATCTCCTTTCTTCACCACGGTGCCCTCGCTGTCATAGCCTTTACGCTTGTATCGCGATGATTTGCACACCGGACATACATGCATGTCTGTATACTCTTTGCGATAGAGTATACAATCGTTTGGACATGCATGTATTCTTTCTACTTCCAATCCCAATGGACATACAACCTTCTTAGCTAAATAAGTGGTTATCGACAATACGTTTCCATCTGGAAGTATGTCCGCTAAGAGATGTAATAGAGCCGTGAAACACTTATCGGACCAACCATTGCTTGCCTTCAATTTCAGAAGTGAAAGCACGGTGTGCAACTTTGTGTATTCCTCCTTGCAACCCGGGAACAAAGGTGTGTCTGAGTCGTCCAACAAACCCTTGAATTGATTAAACTCTCTTTGACTAGTGTAGTTCCCTTCTGCATCGCGCAACATCTGAGCAAGATTATTATCGTCATCAATGTCCAACCTATCCTCATCAGATCCATAACCGATGTCAGCTGCCATAATGCCTTCTCCATCATCCAATACGTTATCACCTTCATGTATGTTTTCCTCTTCACCGTGACTTGTCCAACGTGTATAGCCAAGTACAAAACCCCTTCGAATCAAGTGCAAGTGGATGTGCTCTTTGTCTAAAAACATTTTCTCATTCTTGCAATCAATGCATAGACAATGTATGTACTCCGTCTTCTTGTGCAACTTGTTCTCCTTAGCGGCTCTTAGAAAAGCAGATACCCTGTCGATATAATCTCGGCTGTAACGGTTTGCATTGTACATCCATCTCCGGTCCATCTAAAATTAATTAACATATAAAAATTGATTAAAAATCTAATCTAATTACTTATCATCCAAAGGAGCTAGATAATAAATTCATCATCTAAAAATGATGAGCACCTACCAAATTAACTAAAATTTCATGTATATTAATATCCGCTAATCTTAAATAAATAAATTTAATATATGCAAGATGTATATTATATGTCCACACTAATGGAACCAAATTAATAGTAATTAAAAATCTAATCTAATTACTTATCATCCAAAGGAGCTAGATAATAAATTCATCATCTAAAAATGATGAGCACCTACCAAATTAACTAAAATTTCATGTATATTATTATCCAATAATCTTAAATAAATAAATTTAATATATGCAAGATGTATATTATATGTCCACACTAATGGAACCAAATTAATAGTAATTAAAAAACTAATCTAATTACTTATCATCTAAAGGAGCTAGATAATAAATTCATCATCTAAAAATGATGAGCACCTACCTACCAAATTAACTAAAATTTCATGTATATTAATATCCAATAATCTTACATAAATAATTTTAATATATGCAAGATGTATATGTCCGTTCACTAATGGAACCAAATTAATAGTAATTGAAAAACTAATCTAATTACTTATCATCTAAAGAAGCTAGATAATAAATTCATCATCTATCATATTAACTTAAAATGCAATTTACATTAAATATATGCTTCATCATAATTCATCATCTATAAAAAGAACACAACATCATCTAATGAACCTAGCTAGGAAATAAATTCATCAACTACAAAATGGTAGGTAAATAAAAATAAACAAAATCTAAACTTTTCATCTCATCTACATATAAACCTTAATTAAACTAGGTTTAAAAATTAAATTGCAACAAGATTAACACAAATCAAGAGAAGAGAAAAAATAACTCACTAAGTAACAACTAGAGGAAGTACAAGCACAAGAATTGGAGAAAACGAAATCTGAAAATTAGAAGTTTTGGTTTGCTCTCAGGAGGAAGAAGACCAGTGCTGCTACTTACCACCTATTTATAGGCAATATTATCAGTGGCGGTTGTTAACTAGAACCGTCACTGATAAAATTATCTGTGGCGGTTCTATTTATCAGTAGCGGTTCGAGGATAGAACCGTCACTGATAACAAATACATCATTAGTGGCGGTTGGAGGACAGAACCGCCACTGATAACTAGGTTATCAGTGGCGGTGCTATCCTCGAACCGCCACTGATACTATTGGATTATCCATGGTGGTTCTATCCTCGAACAGCCACTGAAAATGTTCGAGGATAGAACCACCACTGATATTCTTCCCGCCATTTTCAATATAGAACCGCCATTGATAATTATATTTGTGGCGGTTCGAAAAAAACCGTCACAAATAGACCGTCACCTATTGCAGGTTTTAGCGTAGTGTCAGTTCACCTCGAGATTCTGGGATAAATTGCATGAAGCTATGGGAACACGATTGAACTTGATCTGACATATCATCCGCAGAATCGATGGTCGACGAGAAAGAGTAAATCAGATTCTGGAAGATATGTTAAGAGCTTGCGCTTTAGCCTACACTACTTCATGGGACAAATGTTTACCGTATGCAGAGTTCAGTTATAACAACAGTTACCAAGCTAGTTTGCAGATGTCGCCATTTGAAGCTTTATATGGTCGTGCCTGTCGTATCCTGTTAAATTGGAATGAGACAGGAGAGCGTATGAGTTTTGGATCTAATATTCTCAAGGAAGCTGAAGAGCAAGTTGCTATGATAAGAGAGAGGTTGAAAATCACGCAGTCAAAGCAAAAGAGTTACGCTGATAATCGACGTCATGATTTGAGTTTCGAGCCAAACGATTTTGTGTATCTTAGAGTTACCCCTGAAGGGAGTTAAAAGGTTTCACGCTAAGGGAAAGCTTGCCCAAGATATGTTGGACCATTCAAGATTTTGAATCGTCGAGAGGAGGTTGCTTATCAGTTGGAATTGCCGCAGTCATTGGCAGGTGTGCATGATATGTTCCATGTGTCTCAGCTTAAGAAATGTCTTTGAGTGCCAGCAGAGCAGATGCCATTAGAAGCAGTTGAATTGCAGAAGGATCTGATCTACAAGGAGTAGCCAAACAAAATTTCGGATGATATGGATCGTAGAACCAGGAATAAGTCTGTTCGCTTTTGCAAAGTTCAGTGAGGCAATCATTCAGAGAATGAAGCTACCAGGGAGCGAGAGGAGGACCTGATGTCAGAGTTTTCAAACCTATTCCCTAGTCAGCTCTAAATCTCGGGGTCGAGATTCTGTTAAGGGGGGAGGTTTGTAACATCCCAAAATTTGCCTTAATTATTATTTTATTGTTTTTATGCATTTTATGATTTTTGGAATTTATTTGGATTTTTTATTTCTGGATTTATCTAAATTTATTTTAAATTAAGTATATTGTCCTTTTCGAGAAAACTAATTAAATATATGCAAAGTCAATATAAAGTTTTGCCAAAAATATTTTATTTGAGTTCCAAATGCCTCAAAGTATTTATGAGAATTTTACTTATATTTTCATTGCCTTAAATGAATTAATCTAATTTCGGGAATTAAATTAAATCAAAAAGCTTTGGAAAACCGTGAGCGATCTTGGGCCAAAGCCCGGCCTTTGTCTTGCGCTTGACCACCCAGCGCGCGGCCGTGACCAAATGAAACCCTAACCCTAATCCGGTCAGCCATGGGATTGAGATCCAACGGCTATGCCTTCGCCACATCGCCCGCATGCTGCAAGCCGTCGATCCGCAGCCACGTGTGCGCCTGCGATTGCGCCACGTCGACTTCGTCGGATCTCTCCGAATCCGCCGCGCTGTCGTCATCCCGCGATCCTCGGGATCGGTTTTTGTCCGGTGCGCGCTCGTCGAGGCCGCTATTTAAAGCGCCGCCTCGCGTGTCGGGTAGCCCGAGGCAAGCCACACCTGCAGCCCTAGCTTTTGTCGCCCGTGCCGCCGTCGGTCGCCCGCGCGAGCTGGCCGAAGTTTGCCGACGCATCCGCCGTGGTTTTCGTCCTCTTTCGCAGCCGTCAAGCTGCTGTTCGCCGCTTGGGTTCCAGATCCGGGAACGTCACGTCACGCTGTGTCGGGGACACCACTTCTTCTCGTCGGAACTGCTCCGAACGCCGTGCGGGTGGTTGTCTTCCTCCGCTCCGATGAAGCTGCGCCGCCGCGATGCCATCGTCGGGGTCAAGTGCCGTCAGCTGTTCGATCCTCCGTGAACGCACGAGATTGAGCCGCGTGGACGCGATCTGCAGTGAACGACTCGGGTAAGGTTTCAACCGTTAGATTAGATCCGTCGGTGTAGATCGTGTCGCGTCTCACCCCTTCGCCAGCCGTCAGATATGGATCGGCGTTTGTGATTGCGCCGCGTGTCGGCCATCGGGGGTTTTGGTCTGGCCGGTGTCGCGACCAATCAGGACGCGTCGCGTGGTGGGCGCTGGCACCGAAGCGCCGTGCGCCGAGTCCACCGTGGATCAGTGTCAGCCGTGGACCGAGTCCATGCGTCGGAGACGCGTGTCGCGCCGTGGTTGCGCCGCGTGTCAGCACCAGTTTGGGCCACGTGTCCGCTGATGTCAGCGTGACGTCATAAATGCTATTTTCCGTATAAAAATAATTCTGTTAATTCGGATTTTCTTTTTCCAGATTTATCTTTTATTTCAAACTTTGAATAGCTATAACTTTTGCATTCGAGCTCCGATTGAGGTGATTCCAGATTCTAAAAATTTGTAAAATCATGGTCTATTTAATGGTGAATTTTATTTGATTTTTGGAGTTGATATTGCTCTCTGTTTTGGCTATTTATTGCTTTCTCTTTCATTTCGCGTAGACGTCGAATTGTGCAAATTATCCGAGGAAGATCCGTCGACTCAAGACCAGGGTCTAGAGCAAGAATAAGGGCTTATCTAAGGCAAGTTGTGCTTTGACCATGTTGCACCTGATTTCACAAAATTGCTATTTTGTCTCTTAAATTTATGCATGATATTTTATGTGTATAAATGATTTCAATTAATCTGGGAATTAGATAACATGCCTATTTGAATTGAAACCGCCTTGCCAATTGTATGCCATGATCTTATTGTCACCCTAGGATGGTTAATTAATAGTTGGTTAATATTGATAATCAAATGGGCTAGTTAGACCGTCGTAGATTGCTTAGCCATGCCACGTCATCACATGTGTCCGAATGTTGATACTTAATCTTGACTAATGGAATATGGAATAATGTTTATGAATTGGTGTGTCATGTGTTGTCACACAGTGATATTAAGTTGTCGTGGCGAGGAGGTCACACAACTAGATTGAAATGTTGGTGGCATGTGGTGCTTTGTAATCAACTGGGTGGTAATGATTTAGATTGGGGCAAGTGGCATGGGGCAGTGTGCCAAGGTGGGCCAGGATTGGCAGGGGTATGTGGAAGTCTTGCCTTGGTCATTTTAAGGACTTAACCTTGCAAGCCTTTGACCTGAGTCTCTCTTGCAACCACATGTCTGGAATAGGACAGCCTAGCTGATTAATTAGTAATGTTTTATCTTGGTACTACCATTGGCGGTGTGACTCCCGGGTGTACGGATTAACTCACATGGCGCAAGAGGGGGCTGTCGTGGTGGTTTAACCCTTGATGTTGAAACCTCGTGGGTAATCTTGGGTTAAGGCGAGCTTTGTAAAGGCTTTGTCAAGATCTCTCTGCCGACACACCAAAGGAAGTGTGTTAATTGCATGGCACCAAGAGTCGATCATGTCGTGTGGGTAAAGTGCATAACCTCTGCAGAGTGTAAAACTATTCGAATAGCCGTGCTCATGGTATTGAGCAATGCTAAGAATTACTGATTAAGGGTTAGACTTTTGTAAAATAAAACACAGGATGAATGGCGAGTTGCCATGGGAGGTGGAACTTGAGTAAGGATTGAAAAACTTGGTTTACTTGAGAAATGTTGAATATATCTATTATCATTATTTGTTTCTGATCTTTACAATCTATTTATTGTATTTGCTCATAAATGCTGCTTTGTTGCAAAATAGCCCTGATAGTCTATCCTTTGGAATAAGCCTTACATATAGCTATGTTAGAATTGCATTCTGTGCACAACTTGTTGAGTGCTTTAAGTACTCACCCTTGCCTACAACAACATCACCAGTTGAGAAGTTTGCATCAATGTTGGAGGAGAAGTACCATGAAGAGACGAATGTTTAGGGTGCAAGCCTTGTCAGTTGCCTGTGGTATACTGAAGGGTTGTCTACGTTTTCATTCTGCTGCAGTTTAATTTGTTATTCAGCCTTATGAGGCATGCTCATGTAAGTTGACCATGAGGTCATGCAACTAGTAATATTTAATATATGATGTCTTTAATAATACTTCCGCTATGTATGATTGTGATATTTACTGATGTTGAGCCTGTGTGCACTAGCGTGATCCTGGACTAGTGCGGTATACACAGAGGGTCCGGATTCGCATATTCGGGTCCCGACATCCCCCGGCGCCGGCGGCTTCGGTGCTCCGCGTCGGGGATTGTTGCCCCGGGGGCGGACTCGAGGACCTAGCAGCGGCCGCTGCCCGTTGCTGCTGCAAAGAGACGAAAAGAAGAGTATAAAGAGGGGGAGAGGAAGGCGACCAAAGAAACTAAGCCCGGGCTCGAGTTTTTTCGGGCTCGACGAGTTTGACTTACCACCATACGATCAGCCCACTCGACGTGCGGCTTCTTGGCGGCATCGCTCGGGGCGTCCGGGGTGGGCCTCTTGCCCGCCTTCTTGCCCTTGCCCACTCCGGCAGTGGCAACATGCGCCTTGCCGTCTCCTAGAGCTCCCGACTTGCCTGCATAATTGAGCAAAGTTAGCACGAGATCGAGATGTTCCAAGCTCGATACCAAGTGGGAAGCGTTACTTCACTGCTCTGCCTCAAAACGTTCCGAGGGACGGGGTCGTCGGTGGCATAGGAAAAGGCTGTCTTCCCCGAACGCCTCCTGTATCCTCGCTGCCACCCAAGACTCCTTCGGGACTTCAGAGAAGAGGAAAAAAGAAACTGTTAGAAGGAATCTCGGCCGAGATCGAAGAGGATCGAGGTCGGAGAGAACTTACCGTTGGGGCTTTCCCGGGTAAGGTCGTCCCTTCCCCGGATTTTGAAGAACAGGTGCACCCTCTTCCGCACAGGGAACACCCGGTTCCGCAGGTAGTCGTTGATAACTGCCTGGCCAGTGAGGCTGCACGTCGTGCAAATATGGATGGCAGCAACGGCCTCCTGGTCGACCGTCGAGTCTTCGGGTTCGGGGGTCTAGCGCTTGCTGTCGACGGGGACACCGTTGTACGCGAGCCGCCTCCTTCGCCCTTCTTCAGGTAGAACCACCTCTCCGTCCATGGGCCGAGGGAGTCCCGGGTTTGGATTTGGGGGAAAGAGCAAGGAAGCCCTGTCTGCAACCGGAAGTAAAGACAACCGACCACGGGGTTCTTCGCGGTACGGAACAGGGAATAGAAGCGAAAGAAGATAGAAGGGGTGGGAAGGAGTCCCAAGAACCCCTCGCAAAGGTGAGAAAAAAATAGAGAGAAGGAGGATAGAGTTGGGTACCAAATTGACCAACTCGATCTCGCATTGGGCGTGGATGGTCGCCAGGAAGTCACTCTCCGGCGTCCGCAGCCCGAAGAGCATATACTGCTTGGTGCTGACAATCTCGTCCTCCCGAGGGTGCTGCTCGGTCTCTCCGCCCGGAAGCCGCCAGGTCACTGGGTCCAGCATTCCTAGCGCCTCGAGCTCCTTCATCCTCTCCGCAGTCAAGGAACTCTTCCCGAACTTGGTCATGGACTTGGGGGAGAGGTCTGCTCAAGGGAAAAAGACGGCGAATAGGGGCCAAAGGGGCACGAAAACAAAGAAGGAGTAGGGCTCGACATAGAGAAGAAGTGGGGAATTTCTGAAGGAGGCGGCGGTTCGGGATTTAAAAGAACTCGGTTAACAGGCAACTGGCGTTGGTTTCGCCTCAAAAGGTACACTAGGACGTGAAGCGTTGCCAGCTGCCTCGAAGCCCGAGCGTTTTCGGGCCCATCCGCCTCAACTTCCCCGTTCGAAGACGAGGCGTCGAAGCCAGAGCGTTTCCAGGCGTATCCGCCTCGACTTCCCATTTCAAAGACAAGGCGTCGAAGCCTGAGCGTTTCCGGGTGCATCCGCGTTAAAGGCCCCCGAGCAACCCTAGATCTGGGTTTGAGCTTGAGAGCTTCCGAGCTCGACCAGGGAGCCGGCCCCTCCTCAAGGTTATCAGACTCAAGAATGTCCCGGGCTTCGGGATCATGTCTCGAACCTCGGGGGCTAGCTATCGGGGATTGGTAGCCTCGGCGCAGAAGAACACCCCTCAGACTCAAGCCCGTTTCCCACGGTTCCGAAGCGCGCGTCCCCTGGCTCGGGCTTGTGCATACGAGCTCGAGCATGCACCTCCCAAGCTCGAGTCCGTATCCAACGAGCTTAGGCTTGGGAAAGAGGATAAGGCTCCAACCCGAGCTCAGGGCCGTAACACTCGTACCCTCCAGGCCGAGCCCCTTTCTTGTAATGGTCCGTTTTGGAGAAGTAGAAACCTTCCCCTGCGTGGGAACTAGGGCCAACCCATCTTCTGCATGGGAACTAGGGCCAACAACTCTCAACAACTCCCGTCAGCTCACAACTACTTACGTCGGCTCACAATAACTCCCGTCAGCTCACAACGACGACACGACGTTGGTCTCGGGAAAGAGCCGCAGAAGCTCCCGAAGGGCCCTAAAAAGGGCGACAAGGATCTAGACAGGGGGTGGGGGGACGAAGATGAGACACAAAAAAAGAACACTCTCCCACGTACGCTCTGGCTCGAGTGGAATCGAGCTTGAGCTCTCATTGTACTCTTCCACGGAGCATTGCATTCATCTTTCGCCCGAGGGCAAGACTGGAGTAGAGCTTTTTCCCGGACACGGGGGCTTGAACCAGTATAATCATCGTCTCCACCGAGTTGTTTCTCCCCCTATTCTTCATCGACATATGCCCGACGACGCCCTTTCCCGAACGAACACGACCTCGGGCTCCACCCTCACACGATCCTCCACACCCCCTCGCGGTCGGCGGTCCCAATCGCCGACAACTACATGTACTTAGTCTTTTGAAGAAAAAAATTGCAAGCAACAAGTTAGATCCAACAAACCTAGCATTCGTGTCCGAGAGTAGTGAGGAAGACTAGCATATATTTTGATTTTGATTTTAAATGATTGTCATAGCTTTGGTAGTTGTTCCTATAACCAACTATTATTGAATCGATGATTTTGTAAAAATAAAAAACCTCTGACTCCATGTTACATTGCTTAAAAAACCTCTCTAACTCCATGTTACATTGCTTCGTGTGCTAATTTCTTGAGAAAAGCTCCTACTTTGAATTTTATTTTCATGGCTCCAGCTCCCAGGTTCTCTTTTGGAGCAGGTGGAGCCATGCCAAACGGTCTAGCTAAAAAAAGAATCCAGAGTCAGGCAAATGTGGAGCAACCCGTAGTTTATTTTCGTGGAGCAGGGGAGAGGCTGCTACTCACGTGGAGCCACGACCCTGTTATGAGACTACCCTTGGAGTTGGGGTAAAATTACATGCAAAATACCCCTCGTCAAAACTGGCCTCAGTTCGTCGCCTCCCGCATGCGCAAGCATCGTCACCCTCTCTCTCGTTTCTTCCTCAAACCCTAGCGCGTCCTCCTCCTCCCCCTAGTGAGAGTGAAGCCCCGGCCTCGGCGAGATTTCCCATGGTATGCACCCCTCTTTCGCTCCATAGGTGCGGTGGCCTCAGCCATCTTCCCCAGCGAGGTGGCCTCGGCCATCCCCTGGCACGGTGACCTCCCCATCTCCTTGGCGCAACTGCGACTACCTCGGCCATCCCCCTTCTTCAAGATATGCCGCCTCTGTCTCCAAACACTAATCCCCACCCGCTGAAGATCGCACGCCAGCCGGTGCCTAAGCCCCTACCTCCAAAATTGTATTGATTCATGTACATTCCTCTAGCCTTGTCCTCTTCCACATCTCTCCTCCAGTTAGTTGAAAAATTTTGTTGTCAAATTGTACAATCCCCAATTTTGTTGAGGAAAAATGGTTCTCATTCATTACATGCCCTAGTTGATGTTGTTTGATGTTTTATTTTTGTCAGGTCTGAGATAGTTCGATGATACTACTTTTCAATTCATGATTTATCAGGTACTCTAATCACTTGTGTATATTTTTTTAATGTTAGGAGATTGTAGTATGTTTAGAAAGGTATATGTTTTTCAGAGAAGTGTTAATGTTCAGAGATTGCAAAATATTCATAAATGCATATCATATTCCCACATTGAGTATTGCTTGAATTTGATTATAATGGTACTGCAGGAGAGGAAAGAAATATGTTGCTTGTTGTTTTAAGATTATCATCTTTTCACTACTGTTTCTCTTGTTCAGTAATAGACCTAAACAGTTTTGCTTCTATTTCAATACATGAGGTTAGAGGTCTTGTTCATATATGTTCCCCCTTCTAGTTCCTTTGGTCTTATGCTTGATTTTGCTTATGTTTTCCTCTCCTCCAACGAGCAAGGAAGCAGCAGCAACTGTCAGTTCAGTTTCTCCTTCTGCAATAGACTACAGATGAACTGAATATTGATGTATTAGTGTTTTTCTTTTCTTTTTTTTACTTTTTTTGCTTGCTGATGTATCAGTGTTATGTAACTCACCAGATGTTTGAGGATAGGTTGTACTGAATGTTTGAACTAGATAAATGCTTCAAACGTGAAGTGTTTCAATTTTGAATTGTAATGAATTAAATTGATGAAGCAATGTATTTGTAACAATTTTTTTAATGTATGACTTGGTTGTTCTCGTATTTTTGCTCAAAATGAGATTAAAAGCTTTGTCTTGTACATATTTTAAGTGAAAGCTAGGTAACATGTTAAAAATATACAAGTGTAATATGTAAATAATACAAGTGTCCGAAAAACAAATTGCAAATTAAAATAAGATACTAATATATACAATACAACATACAAGTTTCAAAACTAAGGGTAATATTGACTTTTTCTATAGATTCATCTTATTTTAGGATTTAGAGTTAGTCTCCTTGGCAAACGCTTCCATCGACAACTTCAGCTTCTTAAGAAAGCGGATCCAAATGTGAAGTTGAAGCTAGAGTTGAAAAAACATGAAGCGGAACCATACCAAATAGGCACTAAGTCTGCACCGCAGCCTGATCCGGCTAGACTTTGGCTTGCCAAGTTTACAATTATCTGACTTCAGGCCGGGCTCGGACCCAACGTTTTAAGTACGGGCTTTTTTAGCCCGGTCCGGCCCGGCCCGGCCCGATGTTTGATCAGGTATTCAGGTGTACTTCTAACCCATCCTCTTCTTCTCCAGATCTTGTCGTGGCTATTGCTCCGTCTGTCTCAACCTCGAAGCGAAGGACATCTTTTCTCGTAGGCATCCTCCTCTGCTCTACCGGCTGGCGTGGAGTGGAGATCCATCCGGACTTGGATTGATCTCTTCTTTCTCTGGTAAGGAAGCTCTAGCTTCGATTCTTGTTCTAAGAGTGAGCTTTGTCCTGGGGATTTTTTTTCTTTGCTGTGAGCAATCTCATCCAAATCTTTCTTTCTGGGATGGATAGTTCAGACCATGGAGTTTGTTGCGGATTTGTTTCCTCCGTGGTGGAGTACTAGTAGCAGTTTATTTTCCTAAATTTTTGGGGGTTCAACTGAACCCCCATGACCCACGTTAGGTCCGCCCCTGTCATGCAGATTGCAATTGGTTTTCAGTTTTTTGAAACAAGACATTGCGTGGAGCGAGCGACTAGCTGACTGCCCTGAGATTAGGTGGTGAGGTTAACAAAATGCTCAAAGATAAGAGTGACAGAGTGAGGGTGAAAACATGGTCTGTGCCGCAAGTTTCTTCTTCATAAGTTTTGGTTGATGGTTCTCTGCTTTCTATGATGCACGGACACCAATACGTCAACACGACACACACCTACACGGAATTCACCATGATTCCAAAAATACTGACACTACTATATATATTTAAATAATAATAATAATAATAATATACATATGTATTATTCTCCATGCTTTTACATGCTTGTCAAACTGAAATAATGTAAAGCGTAAACTAGGAATACGTGACTTAGCTTTTTCAATTTCACTTTTAAGCTGAGCAAGAATAGGTACCATTACCTTAGGATATATCTTCCAATCACCGTAAGTAATTTTCAGCAAGTGCACTTTGAATCTAGAGTAGCTACTAGCGCCAAAATATTTGTAATACTTGCATCACCATTTCACATTTCCTATAGACGGACCACCCTTATCTACAACATCAACGTGGTTCTACAATGGAGCCTTGATGTTGGTGTTTTGCTCCTTTCGGGTGGCTAGGGTTACCCTTTAGGTTGTTGAGTTGAGTTGGGTTGTGTCATCGTATGTGTTGGATACGTTTCGATGAAATGTCGAAGTCGTGTCGAACATCAAAATTATTTATTTTGGCTATCTATTTGTCCAATACGTGATCGATACGTGTTGAGTGTCGTGTCGGTGTCAGACACCGATACTGCCCCAAATTGACGTGTTGGTGCTACAGAGTTTGTTTTTCGAGCTTGTTTCTCAGGCTACTACTATGTTTTCCCCCCCGAAGTTTGTAGCACGGGGAAACAATACACGGAACCAGAGATACTTGGACACCCATATCCAAATTTTTTTGCCGAATCAGACACCTCGAATCCGAGTCGGATTCTAACACCCGTGTCCGATTCCGAGTGGCATTTCCCATCTCCAAATTTTTTTGCCAAATCGGACACCCCGAATCCGAGTCAGGTTTCGACTCCCGTGTCCGTGTCCAAGTAACACCACGGAACTTGTTACCTATGTATCGCCATTTACAGGTTAATTAAACTTTCTAAACCCATATCATGCTCGATTTTGTGGCTTGGTAACTTACTATTTAGTTGAGGTGTTATGGCTTCCTAAAGTTAAGATGTTCATATGAATAAGGTCTCCAAATATTCACTCAGTGTTGTTCAAAGCTTGCCCTCATTGTGCATGTAAGGACTTCATAATGGTGGTGTATTTTAAGTATGATTGAGTGTAAAAGTTTCCATAATACATATCCCACTCTCATCATAGAGTGTTGGTAAAATAATGCTACCACTTGGTGATGATTTATATGTCCATGGTGCATCAGTGTATGAAATATATTGGCAACATAACCATGACTTAAATTGCGAACACACAAGATTTAAATTTAGTATGGATGATATTCCAAAGGGAAAAGTTTATACCTTCACCCCCTCCCCACCCCACCACCATCACCACTTCCACAAAAGTCCAAAATACCCCCTGAAATTTTAAACCGGACTTCTAACACCCTCCTCTCTCCCCTCTAAACTTCTAAAACCAGAGCAACTTCAGACTCATCCTGGTTTTTTTGTGGTGTTTTTTCCACGCTGGCATACAAAATTGTTTATACCATGACATGGACATTTCGATTGTTCTCGTCAATGAGTCAGGAAATGAAATCAAATGAAAAAAAAGAGAAAAGATCTCTCAGTGACATGGCATGGTGTTGCATTGGCATCCAGAATACAACTTCTGGGACGTAGGCACAGGCAGCGAAGCATTCTGTCCTGCTGCATTGACAAGTTAGCAAGGACGACTACCAGTGGCAATAGGCTCGCTGCAAGGCTCGTCAGACTCCAGGACATTCTCATGGCTGCTATGGGTGGCACATAAGCTGCTCTGCCACCACCTCTATCCTGCCTCAACATTTTTTCAAGCAAGCTTTACCAATTTTACCCTGCCTCGACATGGACCTAAAAAATATGTATTGCTGGAGTATGTCGGCGCAAAGGTAAACACAATTTTAACAAAACAGATTAGAAAGTTTGACAGGTTCAAATCAGCAACATTAATAACACACTAACAAAAACTAAAGATATAGCAATCTAGTGTCTCTTTTTACTTGCATAGTTGTAATCATTTATTGAAATTCTGTGCTCAAGCTGCGAAGTATCAAGATCTCCATTCACACCCCTACCCAAGCAGGAAGAATCCAGGAAGGATGGGAAAGAGGCGGACATGGAGGAGCAAGACCAGAAACTGAGAAAAAACCAAGAGAAAAACAGACATCTGGGTAAAGCACATCAACTGTCCGTGGCCTCCCCATTGACGTAAGCGCTCATGCTGCCAGATTCTTCTTCATGAGGGTTGCATTTGCTGGCCGGAAACCCAGTGGCACAAAGGTAGCGGCTCGTGGCCAGGACCTGCATGCGGGCTTAATGGTGATATTTTGGGTTGTAAAGATAGAAGTACGTTGGAGAAGATCTGGGATTGCTGCAGTGCTGCCCAGTGTTGAGAGATTATGGATTGTGAAGGGAGAGAAGGGGTTCGATCGGGAAAGAAGACAAAAACAGTGAAGAGTTCCCCCTTTTATTTTCCTTGTACTTTATTTGCTTTGCCATCACATGAAAATGCCTATGCCATCACAACTAAAGGTAACATTCTTGTCAGATGTCAGCATGGCAAAACAACCATTAAAACTGGATTGAAGGTTGAAGTTGGTTTGGTATTACAAGTTTAAGGTGTTAATATCCTGTTTTAAAGTTGAATAGGTTATCTGGACTTCTGTGAAAATAGAGGGGGTTTAATATGGACCTTTTCCTATTCCAAACATGCATATTTTATGAATTCAGAATAGCTACTTCTTTGCTCTGCCACGACTTACATCCCTTTGAGTGTAAAAGGATTTCCTCCCTATTTATTATTTTGATTTAAGATTTTCCAGTTGGGCCCCAGCAATGAACAGGCTCAAAGCTAGTTTACAACACATTGTTCACCCACCAATTAGATAAAAACATTGTAAAAACCACCCAGGTTTGTTATGTGGATGCTCAAATACTGATATAGTTCACTTAGATGACTATCCTGTAAACACTTTTAAATACTAATTCCAAGCCCAAAAATGAAATCAACATGTTGTAGCCCATATTTAGTAAGTCATTAGTGTGGTCTTGTTAAAGAAGTGGTGATTAAATAGCAAATACATGGAAAAACAATTTAAACAAGTACTTATTTAGAAAGTAATTGAGATCAAAACAGATCATAGGTCACCTTATCCTGTTATCCACCATTTTTGGCGATGTTTGAAAAATACCAAAAGTTGCCCAAAAATATACTGAAGAAAGTAGCTAAAAGCAATGTTACTTGGCAAGTCCGAAATTTTTTTACCACGTCAACGCTTATCCCTGTGTCGACGCACATCGGACACTCACGACATGCATCGGAAAAAGCTATGCTGGCTCGACATTGCCTGTTCGTGACCATGGCTAGGAAAAGCAAAGCTGGAGTAAGACTAGAAGAAAGAAAGAATGATTGTTCTCTTTCTCTGCCATGGTCTACCATGGCTTTGGTGGAGGAAGAAGAACAGAAGAAGGGAAGGCTTTGAAGGGAAGAGAAAATGTAGAGAAAGATGTTAGGGATGGGAGCATGCTCACGTGTTTGGAAGAGAAAAGTGCTACCCTTGTTTTATTTCTGCTTTCATTCTCATGTATGACAGGCTAATAGCAGGCAGCTATATCAAGGCAAGAGGTGGATCTTCTATGCTGAATATGGATCTTTTGTGCATCAGATCCTCCAACTTCAGTGATAAGAAGCTATGCGAGCATTTATTAGTATTATTTACAATAGAAAATAAATATATTTATTTTTAGTATTATATTAATATATAGTAGTTGAATCTCCAAATCCTATTTTTTAAAGTCTCCCGATTCGGACAATTGAATCCGATTCAGATTCCGATTCCTATGTCCTTGCCCAGGAAACACACTGGCTAAAAGGTGTATAGGAGATGTCTGAAAAATACCAAAAGGTGCCCAAAACTATTCTGAAAAAAGTAGCTAAAGGTGTATAACTTATATAAAAAGAAACACTTACTTTTTAGTCATTCTTCATTTTCATGTACACAATATTTTTATGAATTTATCTCCTATGTTCTCTATATTGCAATAGGGCCATTTTCTACCTTTGTCATAATTGTGTAGTGATATCAGTTGATGTTGAGATTGTTCCACTTTTCTTTGTTCTCTACATGTAAGGAATAAAATACTATTTTACTCCACAAGCAGATGACTGAAGGTACATGATCATGTGCAGAAGTTGACTCTGCACTGATTTAAGGGACAATAAATCTCTTAACTGTACTTTTGTTTTGTGCCAAATTTGTATACAACTGCAATCTCAGGGAAATACATATGGGTCTCATTATTTCAAGTGATCAAATGTACAATTCTATGGTAAAAGAAACAATTTTAGAAGGGAAAAAGGGAACTGCATCAAGAATACATATTGCAATTAAGAGATTGAGTATGATTTCACTTATAAGTTTCTGCTTGAATTATTTTAGGGAAAGTATTTACCGTGAACATGCATACTTTGGGAATATTTATATCACCTCTTATGTACCAACACAATTAAGGCAATAATAAAACTAAAATCCGCGTCACTATGCCCCCTTCATCCTGAATCATTGAAAGCCCAAAATGCCAACTTCCACAGAATCAAACATGCTCAAAACCACTCTTATCCAACTAATTTAAATCTCCTGATCTAACTCCTCTTACGTGTTAACTAACCTTTTAGTTGACAAATTAACATATTTTCATGTCTCATGGCACACAGAAAGAGGAGTCATCCATGAATGAATAACTAGAGGTTGCTAGTCCAAATGGAGGAGGAACCCCTATTCTAATTTGGCCCAATACCCCAACTGAATTCCGTAAACTCTCTCCTTACACACCGAAAACATTCAACATCCACCTGTGCTACTCTTTCCTCCTGAGCCCTCTTCCTCCTCATCCTGATTGGCGAAGAGCTGCTGCCTCCTCTTCTAATTGAATCGAACTATTTTTGCATCAGGTCTGATTGGCAAAGGTTTGTTGTTTCATCATTCTCACAAGTACATGCCATCTGATTTGCTGCTAAGTTATGTCTCTTAGATTTCCCCCACTGAGCTATTAATTCTTGCCTGGTTGGCACATTTTTGTTGTAAACAGTGAGATCTCAATCTAGGTAATTTTGGAACACATCTTATGACTGATTTAAATAGCGGCCGATATCAACAAACTGCTAGGTCTACCTTGATGATATATGCATAGCGGTAAAAATTAGTGATTTAGCAGTGGGCCTTGAAACACTAAAACAGCCTTTACAGCGGACCATAAAAAGACCTGTTCTTTTATTTGGTTCAAATGAAAGTTAGGACTTGATGCTTGATGATGTTGACTCTGCCGCTATTAGCCATATTGTAAGTGAGAGAGATGATTAGAACATAGAAGGCAAAAAAAATTTGGACTTGCGTGTCCAGGTAACACTGATTAGAAAGCTAGAATCTAGGAACAGTTTTTAGTTTTGAAGTTTGTAGCTATAAATTTAATTGGTGTGGTTAGGACGCAACGAGAACCTTATTAGTCTTACATTTGGTGGAACTGAATAGAGTATAGGCACTAGCTTATGTGCCATTGCTCCTTTTTGGTATGGTGCTTGGATGTATCTTTTTGCTGTTTTTGTCACATGGCCCTTAGCCACTTAAATCTTTTTCATCCTTCGAAAGTTCAAACTAGTAGTAACTCAACTCCTAACAACATGTCCTCATATGAAACAGTATCTGACATTTTTGGAACTCAAATGTTTAGTTGCGTGCTTTTCTTTATAATTCATATTGCACATATACATATTTATATTTGTTAGTTGTTAAACTGCTTTCAAGGCCACATACTGTAATAGCCCTACAAAGTGGGTTGGGCACTCGCTAACTGCTATTTAGAACATTGCATTTAATAAGTTGTATTTTATATGGATGTGGCATGTAATAAAGGAATACAATTTGAATGTTTTATGTTTGCAGTGTTCATATGCTTTGTCTGCACACATCATGTGGACCTGTAAATGAAATGTGTTGTACTGTTGTTTAATCTGTCTGCGATCTCCATGAGAGAACTTGTTGTTATAAGCTTGTAGAATAATAAATACTACAAAAGTATTCTGGTATAACAAACCATCTGAACACAGGAAGTTGGGCCAGACTCATCAGCCATGCAAGTTGCCAAGAAAAACAAAGGATTATTTCACACTATTGGATCTTTGCTCTACAATTTTAGGATTTCTCAAATGGAAGAATCTTACAAAAACTTATTTTACTTGGAGTTACATGATGCTCTAATCTGTAGTGGTCACTTGACCTCTATCACACTAATTTTGCATAGGAAATTATTGTTGCAAATCAGGGCATGATGTTTGTGCCTGCTGCTACACAAGGAATTGTTAAGCCATACAACTTCCTGACGTGTCACATTTTCTGATGTTTGGGCTAGTATTCTCTGTATAGTTTTTGCCTGTGCATCACTCGAAAAATTGTTCACTTTCTTTACATGCCATAACGTTAAAAAGAATTAATTTACGCATAATATTTGTAGCTATTTTATATGTTGTTCTTTTAAATTAATTTTAGGTGGAAATGCTTGAAATGACTGAAAGTTGGATAGAAGGCTCAAAGCATGTTTCAGTTCCAGTATCAGTTTCTTGTTCCGTTTCTAGATGTCAAACATCATCGCCAAGAAGATTAAGGCAAAGGTAAATAGATGATGACATATCATTATTTTCTACTTGCATTGGCTGAGAAACACGCTGTTAATTTTAATTTAGGACGGTAGTGTCCCACACTGTGGTGTTAACCCCATGATCCAATCTGTTGAAATAAATTGTGCGGATCCATTTCTAAAATGTTACTGTAATGCGATCACCTGCTAACTGTAAATTTTGTTTTCTTTATTATCATCAGAAACATTTTTCATCTATTAGCTCAGCGGGAGGTCTCTCCTCGGACAAAACACCAAGCTAAAAAGCTTTGGACCAAACCTCCAAAGTGTGATGCTGGTTCTATTGAGTTAAGATTTTGGGCTACAGATGCTAGACATGATCTCTTTTCTTGGTAAGCGAGCTTTCTTTTAACTAATATGAATATTTGAGAACAATTAGTCATCAGTAGTATTTTATATCTATATTGAGATTAAAGCTTGAATTGTTTGTCTTCTACCGTTTGATTGGGTAAGCTTTTTAAACCCTACTTTTTACAGGGCTGAATCACAGTCCTTGCATCACTGGTCTGCCAAATATTGCCCTCTTCTGCCTGCTCCGAGGTCAACTATTGCAGCTGCCATCAGTACGGATGGGAGAACACTTGCGTCCACGCAGTAAGTTAATTGACTTGCTGAGAATACGACCTAAACTGAAGAACATTTAGACTAACTGCTCTTTTCTCCCAGTGGTGACCATACTGTTAAAATAATTGACTACCAAACTGGGAAATGTTTGAAAGTGTTGAGTGGACATCGACGCACTCCATGGGTGGTATGCCTGTTAAAACTGGCTTCATTTTTCTTAGTGTATTTCATTTTCTGAGTATGTGCTTGAAGCTCTTCTAAATAAATAGCCATAATAGTAGTGTGGTTCTTAATGTTTCTTTAATGATCAGTGGGTCTGGGTTAAATAATATCAGTTTGTGTCGGGACCCGAATATACAAATCCGGATCTTCTGTGTATACTGCACTAGTCTAGGATCACGCTAGTATACACAGTGTTAACATAGATAAATATTACAATCATACGTAGCGGAAACATAATAAAAGACTTCATTTATTAAATATAAGACAGTTGTCTGACCTTATGGTCGACTTCACATGACTATGTCACGCAGGGTTTAAACTATATTGAGTAAAACTATAGTGGAACGAAAACGTAGTAAATAACCCATCAATGTGCCGCAGACAACTGACAAGGTTTGCACTCTAGACGTTCGCCTCCTTCAGAGCTGGTGTAGATTCCTTCTCAATTGATGATTTTGTTGTGGCAAGGGTGAGTACATAAAACACTCAAAAAGTTGTGCACAAAATGCAAGTCTGATATAACTTTATGCAAGGCTTATTCCAAATGAATGGCTGATATGGTTGTTTTGTAGTAAAGCAGCATAAATAGATTGAAGTGACAGTAAACAAATAATAGTAAATAATAACTCTCAAGTATTTCTCAAGAATAAACTTGGCATACAGCCCTAAACAATTTTCAAACTTTCCAATGGCACATAGTCTCCCTTCCTAAGTTTCATTTTATAAAATCTAACACTTGACTGAAATTCCCGAGCATTGTCCATAATCGAGAACATGGCTATCCGGATAGATTGACACTCTGTAGAAGTTATACACTTTACCCACAATACATGATCATCTCTCAATGCCAAGCTATTTACACACTTCCTTTGGTGTGCGGTCGAATAACCATGACAATCTTTCGGAGGCTCCGTCTTAACACCGACCCTCATGATAAGTCTGAACTCGCTATTTCTTCCCTCACACAGAGCAGAATAATAGGAGGGACATACTGTTGGACAGATGTGAGGCCACTACACACAAATTCCCCAAAACCGTACGCCCAGTTTGGTTATCCTCCCGAGACATCAAATGTTAAGACTCGGTAACTTACGTAGTTAGGTTCGTCCCATTCCAGATTTGTGGTTGCATGATTAGCCTAGTTCAATGGTTTGTAAGGTTAGGTCCTTACTTGACCGAGACAAGACTTCCAACAATTCACTTATAGAAAACCACCTCACAATCACACATATATCAACATGTCAATCTAACGCCACTCAGGCCCACCATGGCTTACAGCCCCTTGCCACATGCCTCCATCTAAATCATTTACCACCCCAGTTGATTATCGTGCAACACATGCCATTAACAACTTAACATCATCGTGTGACAACACATGACACACCCTTTCATAAACATGTTCCATATTCTATTAGTCATGATTGATTTGAACTTTCCAAATGGTATCAATAACCCGTTGCATAACCAAGCACACTATTGACGATCTAACCAACCCACGTTGGCATATATTAGTATCCAACTAATAATGAACCATTCTTGTGTGACAAATAATCATGGCATATAAATGACAAAGTAGGTATAATCCAATTGGGTAGAATAATTAGATCTCAAATTAATTGAAACAATTGTAAGCATAAAATATCATACAGTAATTTAAATCAATATAGCATTTGCAAAACTGGGTTTAACATGATCAAAGCACAACTTGCCTTGAAAGGTTTTGATCTTGATCTGGAGCTTGTCTTAGAGTCAACACTTCACCCTGGAGCGATCCGGGCACTTCGACTTCTACGCGAATCGAGAAAGGATACTAAATACAAAACTAGAGAGCAGACAAACTCCAAAAATCAAATAAAATTCACCATTAAATAGATCTCATTTTTACAAATTTTTAGAAACTTGAATCGACTCAATCGGAGCTCGTATGAATAAGAACAGGATTTCGAAAGATTCAATTTAAAAGAAAAACCAGGACAAAAGATAAATTCAAAATTTTCAAAATTAATTTTCTCCCGAAAAACCCAAATAATGATGTCAGGATGACGTCAGCATCTGATTTTTCTCGAAAAAAAATAATCTGAAAAATCTTATTTCACTGACAGGTGGGCCCTATGGTCTATGGACTCGGTCCACGGAATTGGATCGGTCCACCATGGATCGAGTCCACTGAACCACTCTCTAACTCGCGGGCCCACGCAGACGACCTTACCGCCGACGCAATCGCCACGCAATCAGACACCCGAGCAATCCGGCTGACATGGTGCCGACGGGGCGATGACGTGTCACCACGTGGACTCCACGCGTCAGCATCGGGTCTCGGCCACATCACCGGCGGTGGCGCAATGCTCAAATGTCATCGTTGGCGACCAACAAGCACACTAGTAGCAAGATCTCGTCGTTGCCAACACGATGCTGTGCTCCACTTGACCAGCGGCAAGCTCTATCCATGGCGGCGACAATGAGAAGCTTCAGTGATTTAGGTCTTCCGGCGTGACGACGCTCCGTTGACCCTCTAGCCGAACAAAGGTGTGCATCAGCACAAGTGACGAGGAAGCTAGCGCACCACTCCTTGACCTTCGAGACGCACGGACGACAACGATTCAGCGAAGATTTCCCACGGCAGCACTCAAGCAATCCGGCAAATTCCCGACGAACGAGGATCTCTCTTGGCTAAGCAAGTTAGGTCTTTGATTCTCCATCTCACGGCGACCCGGATCCCCCCTTTATTGGTTGCAAAGACCGTGCGCAACTTGGCTCGAAGAACGTATCAATGGCAGACACGGCGGCCGACTCCGAGTAGTGTCCGGAACGGACACGTGGGGACGATGGCTGGCGACTGAACACGTGTCGCAATCAACAGTCAGCTACGGCGTAGTGGTGTGGATCAATCTCAACCGTTCAAGGAAATCCGTCGGTCGAGATCTTATGGTTCGCAGATGGGCTGCATGCGGGTTGAGTTGGCACGGAAACAAATGGGCTAGGCCCGCTATGGGTTCGGCCAAAACACTATACAAACTATTTTTCAAAGATTTTCTCAATAAAATAATTCTAGAATTAAAACAAAACCAAATAAATAGGAAAAATATCAGAAAAATTCTAGAAAAAATCTGAAAAATATTTTGAAACATTTGGAACCTAAATAAAATATTTTCAACAAAAGTTCATTTAAACTTTGCACATATTTAAATAATATTTGCAAAAGGCTTATTTCAATAATACTATTTAAATTCCAAATAAATTTCAGAAAATTCACAAAATTCACAAATAATAATATTAATTCAATAAAAAGCCAAAAATTTGGATGTTACAGTTTGTCATGCATGTGTCCATGTCGGCATATTTGCCCTCTGCCCACAAACTTATAAGTTCAGAAAAATACTATAAATATGTTTTACTAAAAGAATGGTAAAAGTTTTTTTTTCAGTTTTGTTTGTTTCTTGCCAGTATTATTCTGAGAAATTATTTATTAAGGTGCTATTCTATTGCAGGTTAGATACCATCCATTGTATTCTGATACCATTGCTAGCGGAAGTTTGGACCATGAAGTTTGTCTCTGGGATGCTAAAACCTCACACTGCATTGGATCACATTACTTTTGTAATCTCTCTTGACAGACTCATTGCTATATTTTTCTATTCATGGGTATTTCTAAAGCAACACTGTAACATTTTATTGCATTCATTTGGCAGATAGGCCAATTGCGTCCATCGCATTTCATGCAAAGGGGGAGCTTCTGGCAGTTGCATCAGGCCACAAAGTGAGATCTTTAGCAATGAACTTACAGAAGAATCAGTCTTCTCTGTACTTGTTCCATTATTTAAAATAATATGACTTGTTTCATTATTACTTGTTAAAGCAATATGTACTAATGTTAAAACTGTGAACTTATGTCTCAGTTGTTCATTTGGGACTACAATAAGCGAGGTGAAGCTTCTGACCCGCCAATGATACTAAGAACCCGCCGTTCACTGAGAGCTGTTCAGTTTCACCCCCATGGTGCTCCATATCTATTGACTGCTGAGGTAGACTTATGTGTCCTGTGCATTTACGCTTTTTCCAGTCCTATGTTTGCTGTCAAAACTCATCCAGAGTTCACTTGCAGGTTAACAATCTTGATTCTGCAGATTCAGATCTGACCCTTGCAACATCTTCTGGCTATTCTAATTGTAATTCAGCTGTATTTTTTGCAAACATTAACTCCACAGGCTGTCACTGTCCACATCTTGAGTCTAAATTGTCATCACCTTGCTTTATCTGGCCTGCATATCTCCGGGATGATGGAAGCATATGTCTGCTTCGCAATGACTGGACTAGTGGTTCAACCAATGTGCAGCAAAGATTGTCATCTTTAGATCGAAATTCATTGCCATCACATGCTGAGAATGAACAGGCTGGCCAGTTGGTTACACCTATGGATGTGTGCCCTGGAGAAACAGGTGTGACTAATGATGATAATACAGTTTCTGCATCTTTATCAACTGGAATTGAAACACATACAATCAGAGGGCAGTCAAACTCAAGATTGCACAACAATAATGCTGCTACTAATCTTGAAAGGTTTAGTGCTAGAGATATCACACAAATGTCTTACCTGAGCAGCAGTATTCGAAATCCAGAGATGACTGTCTATTCAAGACCTGATGTCCCAAGTGGTGTTGCAATGGATTCGTTCACCGCATCTAGTGGATTAGATGCTCTAGTGTTTCTAAGACATGCAGAGGCTGGACATCACCATCATAATTGTATTGGTGGCTCACGTAGCTGGGAGCTGCCCTTTTTTCAGGGTTCGTTGATGGCACAAAACCATGCAGGATTGCGTCCAGCACTTCTGAACAATGGTGCCCTCAGAGACCTACCTCTAGGTGGCAGTGCTGAGGCTGATTACTTGACTAGTGAATTACCGTACGTGTATAATTTCGAACATGTGGGTACTTCATCGTCAGTTCCAACTACAAATGGCGGTCTTGGAGGGCCAAGTCGACAATATACCTCACAGCGCCATCTGATGACCACTGTGCCTGGGGTTGGGAGTTCGCTTCTAGGTACTCAAATTGGTGAAGCTAATGTTTATGCTGTCTCATTAGGTATTGAGTCTGAAGTTAGTACCTCTCTGCTTGCCCCTGGTGCTGTTGAATTACCTTGTACAGTGAAACTTATAATATGGCGGCACAATATCAAGGATCCATGTGTTACACTAGAACCTGAGGCATGCCGCTTGACAATCTCTCATGCCGTACTTTGCAGGTGCTCCATTGTGCTTTTGGTTTCCTTTTCTTATGCTTTCCTGTGTAACACAAGCCTGTTAAATCTTTTCCTGTTGTTTGCTATTGTCTTTGATGATGTACTACACACAAAGACAAGTTATTTACTTTCTTCTCGTGCTATTTCTGAACTGGTACATAGCTAGTAGTAACCAGCAACAGTTATGTGTTTGGTTATGCTACAAAGCAATAACAAATAAAATGCTTAACGCATAAATGCAGCTTTATATGAGTTGGTGAATCTGAGTTGCACTTTTACCATGTTTGATGAATTCTGTGTTGTAGTTGATATTTGAGACTTATTTACTCAATCTGAAGTTATCAATTACTGCAGTGAAATGGGCACCCATTTTTCCCCTTGTGGACGATTTTTGGTAGCTTGTGTAGCGTGCTTGCTGCCTCAAACAGAAGGTGACTATGGAAGCCAATTACCTGTGCAGTATGATTCTACCGGGGCAACATCACCAACTCGCCACCCACTTCCCTCTCACCGAGTTATATTTGAGCTTCGGGTTTATTCTCTTGAGGAGGCAACGTAAGTTTCTTAATGCTATATTGTTTCCATTTGAACTTTATACGGGCATACGGCTATTGTTTGTAAATGGACTAGTTAATTTAGAATTGTTTCTATGCTTTCCTTGTAGGTTTGGGACAGTTCTTGTGTCCAGAGCAATAAGGGCAGCTCATTGCTTAACTTCCATTCAGGTTATTTTCTTTCCATTTTTTGGTCAGGGTCTGGGCATTAATGTTTTTGTGGGGTCATTGCTTATTTAGAAAGTCAAATATATGTCCCGACTCGTTCCTGCCCCAACTTTATGACAGAACTACTATGATCGTCACAAATGATTCACTATATGTGACACCTTTTGTTTTTGTCACATGGCCTTTTGTCATAAAAGGCTGAATTTGTTGTAGTGGCTGCACATCAATTTGAAAAGATCAAATTGATTAAGAACATCTTGTCACCAAGAAGACCCTTTTGAACCAGTTCTAGTTGGGACTTGGGACTGAGCTAGCATAGTATCTTTGCCGAAGAAACATAACCCAAGGGATGCCAAATCTGTTAAAGAATTTGTGAACGAATTTTGGTAACAACATCTTTTTTCTATATTCCTAAGCTTCTATGTTTCTTCTAAAGTGCTTTCTGAAATACAGCTCTGATCATTTAATTTTTGACTGATGTGCTGGGAAATTTTGTTCTGCATATGATTTTTTTTTCATTCGCTGCAGTTTTCACCTACATCAGAACATATACTATTGGCATATGGTCGTCGTCATAACTCACTGCTTAGGACCATTGTCATGGATGGGGAGACCACGATTCCTGTGTACACTGTCTTGGAGGTAAATATGTTTAACTTACCCTAAACTTTTTCTCAATTACTAACCAACAGTTATATGAATTAGTAACTATTTTACAGGAAGTGTGACAGAGCTTCTCTCATGATGCAATTACTTGCTATAATTTACAGTTCAGGATGACCTCATATTTTTTAATCTAGTTCTATGAGCTAATATCATTGTTTCGTCCACTACCATAGGTGTATAGTGTTTCAGACATGGAGCTTGTAAGAATTCTTCCTAGTGCTGAAGATGAAGTCAATGTGGCATGTTTTCATCCTTCCCCTGGAGCAGGTCTTGTTTATGGGACTAAGGTGAGTAACAAGTGAGATCAACAACCAAGATGGAACGAATATTTGGATTGCTGATGCTTATCGTGAATTACAGGAAGGGAAACTAAGAATTCTTCAACACGATGGTGCAGATGCTGCAAGCACGAGGCTGAATTTCTTTACTGGGGGAAATTTGTGAGGTAGAACTTTCCCATTATTTATTTTTAGGTCTTTGATGTGCTTAATTGGACACTGAGGCATAATCAGCTTTTGTTTTAGCCTGTGCCAGCATATGCATAAAATTTGAGTGTTACCTTGCGTGGGGTCTTGATCAACTAGGTTCAAGCATTTTAGTTATTATTTTATTGTGTCCTACCTTGGGCGAGGATTCCAGATTACTGTTTGGCTGGTTAACCAGTGCATGCTAGTTCGATTTTGTTGGATATTTGGCTGGTAGCCTGGTACAAACTAAAATTGAGTGGCTGGGCTGGAACATTTAGTGCGATTTCCTCATCTATGATTGTTCCTGATGTCACAGACTGTTGGATTCTCTGGTTTATGGCTTCCCTCTGTGAAGGGCTGGATTCTCCATGACACTGAGTGACTCACTCAAGTCTTGTTTAGAAGGTTTCATGCTCAATAGAAACAGAACAAAAGGAGGGGTCTGAAAAAGCTAGCTTGTAAGCAAAAGCTCTGGACTCTGGTCAAGAGGGATTTGGCTAGGTCTATATTCTTAGATAGCAGTACTAATTATTTTAAGTACACAAACACAAATATAACCAAATTGATCTTAAGCTCATTAAACTCAATTACTCAAGCCAAAAGACTTTTGGGTCCTTGTTTTTGGCCCAACCGAGCAAAAGACAATACGATGTCAAGGGCGTCAGGCCCTTGACTGGCCGGACCTCGGCTACGTAACTCGTAGCCGCCGTCCGTCTTCTCCGGTGAGGTTAGACCCCTCTACCGCAGGCTTGGTGAAGAAGAAGAGATTAGGAAATAGTTTTCTTGCTTGCCTCACTTCTGTGTGGTTACGAATATATGGCGTGACCCCTAATTTAGGAACTAATAAAAGGAAGGAAATACTAATAAATAGAAAGGGCGTGATTTCTAATTTAGGACTAATAAAAGGAAGGAAATACTAATAAATGGAAAGCTATCTCTACTTTCCATTTTACTAATAATAAAGCTATCTCTACTTTCCATCTTAGCCACTTGTCGTGATTTCACGCGCTTGCATTGTCGCGTCTGCGCAGCGTTTCATTGCTGCGTCGCACATCCGTGCCGACGACGCCTAGTGTATGTAAGGCCGTAACGCCGGACATGACATCTCTCCCCTCGAGAGCGGCTCGTCCTCGGTGAAATCTTTGGATACCGACGCGAGCGGCTCGACATCTTCCAGTGTGGCGATCACGGAGGATCGACCCTTCCATTGGACCAGACTGCTTTGGACTCCACGGCGGCGAGCACGACGGACGGCGCGTTCGGCTCTGGGGCAATGGCGCGTGGTGGGCCGTGAGTGGTGGCGAGAGCGGCGTGGCGGGCGCCATGGAACTTCTTCAGAGGCCGACATGGAACACGTCGTGCGGCGGCGAGCTGAGGTGGGAGAAGCGAGGCGGACGGCAACCTCGTTGATCATCTCGGTGATGCGGTAGGGCCCAAGTAAGCGCGGCTTAAGCTTGCCGGAGGAGGCCGGGAGCGGCGACGCAACCGCGGCCGGCGAAGTCGAGAAGACCCAATCATCGACTTTGTACGAAACATCGCGATGGGCCTTGTCGTAGTGATGCTTCGAACCGCTGGGCTTGCTCGAGGACGAGCGGATGTCCGCGAGGAATTCTGGCGTTCTTCCATGTTCATGGCAACGCCGCCACCGTGTGTCCCCGGCTCATAGGAGGCGGATGGTTGGTGGTCGCGCCCGTAGACGACCGGAGCGGGTGTTCGGCGAGGCTTGGTACGCCGTATTGAAGGCGAACTACGCCCGTAGGAGCGCTGCGGCCTGACGCGCGATCGATCGCCGTGAGGCGTGAAGGTACATGATGATGACTCGTTAGCCGCCTCGACGCCCGTCCATTGCGGGTGGAAGGCGATCGTCATGTGTAACAGTACCCACTAAGCGCATAAGCTCGCGCGGAAGGTCGGCGTGAAGATCGGGTCGCGATCGACACAATGGATCTGCGGCACCCATGAAGACGGACGATGTCGCGAAGAAAGCTTGGGCGACGGACTCGGCGGATGCGGTGGCGGCGGGATGAAGTGGGAATATTTTCTTTGAACCGGTCGACCACGGTGAGGATGACCGACTTGCCTCAAGACGCGGCGAGGCGCCTCGATGAAGTCGATGGCGATGTCCGACCACACACCTGCAGATCTTGGCAGAGGAGAAGGAGACCGGCAGGATGCAGTGCTCGACTTAAGGCCGCGCACGTGACACACTCGCGAACAAAGTCTTGGACTACCGCTTCATGTTGGGAAATGAAAATCGCGTCGGGCCGGTGGAGAGTCTGTTGCACCCCTTCATGGCCTCTTCATGCACGGCCCTCGGGATCTCTTGCGGGGGAGGAGGGCGCAGGCGAGATGTAGAGGCGCTGCGTCTTCGCACCATGCCGTCGACCATCGCCCATGGAGCCCACGGAGCCGCGCACTTCATCATGGATGGCGGCGGCGGTCGGTGGTGTGCTTAGAAGACGCGCAATGAAGTCGGCGCGGGGCCGACAGGACCAAGACGGTCCTTCCTCCGGTGTGTCGCGGCGGAGCGCGTCGGCCACCACGTTCGCCGCCCGACCTTGTACTCGGCGGTGAAGTCGAAGCCAGCTTGCCCACCCAATGATGTTGAGGATCGTCGCGAGGCGCCGATCGGCGGTACTTCAAGTCGTAGTGATCGGTCTTGACGAGGAAGCGGCGCCCAGAGGTACGGCCGCCAATTGCGGACGGCTTGGACAAGCCCGATGAGCTCGCGCTCATAGGCGGCGAGGGCGCGATGGCGTGGCGCTACCGGCCTGTTGAAGAACGCCACCGGGTGGCCGTCCTGGACGAGGACCGCGCCGAAGCCGTGCGACGAAGCGTCACATTCGACGATGAATGGCTTGGTGAAGTCCGGCATGGCAAGGATCGGTGCGGAGGAGACGGCCGCCTTGAGGGCGTCGAAGGCCGCGGTCGCCGCTTCGGACCACTCGAAACCATCCTTCTTAAGAAGGGCGATCGAAGGCTGCGATGGTCCGTAATTGTGGGCGAACTTGCGATAGTACCCGCCAAGCCGAGAAACCCGGACCGCCGAAGGTGACCGTGGGCCGGCCACTCATGGATGGCTCGCACCTTGGCCGGATCCATGGCGGCGCTGCGCGGAGATGGCGTGGTCGAGTGCGCGACCGAGATGGCACCGAAAGCACACTTGGTGCGCTTGACGAAGAGTTGATGGTGCCGAAGCTCGGAGAAGACGGCGCGGAGGTGGCGCAGGTGGTCGGCCCATGTCGTGCTGTAAATTAAAATGTCATCAAAGAAGACGAGAACAAATCGGCGGAGGAAGAGGCGGAGAACATCGTTCATGAGCGCCTGGAATGTGGCCGGAGCGTTGCAGAGGCCGAACGCCATCACCAGGAACTCGTACAGGCCATCATGAGTACGGAATGCGGTCTTGTGCACATCCTCGGGCCGCATCCGCACTTGATGGTAACCCGACCGTAAGTCGAGCTTGGTGAAGAAGCGCGCGCCGTGGAGCTCGTCGAGGAGCTCGTCGACCACCGGAATAGGAAAAGCGTCCTTGACGGTGAGCGCATTCAGGGCGCGGTAATCCACGCAGAATCGCCACGACCCGTCCGGTTTCTTGGCGAGGAGGACCGCGAAGAGAACGGTGAGTCGCTCGGCGACGATGCCTGCTCGATCATGGCGGACACCGCCGCTCGAGTTCGATCTTGTGGCGGCCGGTACTGTCAGACGCGCGCCGCCACCGGGAAGCATCGGGCTTGAGGATGATCGCGGTGGTCATGACCCCGGTGGTGGTAGGTAGTCGGCTCAAGAAAGATGTCGCGAAAGCGCCAACGACCCGCCGAGGAGTGCGTCGCGGCCACGGCCTGGTTGCTGTAGGCGCGGCGCGATCGGCGACGGCAGACGCCATGCCGCAGACGGTGTGGCCCTCGTCTTTGAACGACATGCGCCGGCCGTGGCGAGGTCCCGACGATGGGTCCGCGCGCGAGCCACTGGTGCCGAGGGACGACGTCGTGCCGGCCGATGGCATAACGAAGAGGTCCGCCGAGCAGGGCACCGCCGATGAGGAGGCGCGTCGCGGATGGCGCCTCGCGGTGATCCGCTTCGCCATTGGCGACCATGGCCGTGAGACGGGGCGGCTGTCGTAGCGGCAAGCCGGAGCCGCGCGCCTCCTCCGAGATGAAGTTGTGCATCGCCGGAATCGAGAGCGCGACGAGGATGTGGCCCAGCGCCACAGCGATCTGCATGGTGTCCGCCATGGCGCCCGGCCAGGAACTGCGAGAGAGAAGCAAGGTGCCTCGTTATCGACCCGGTGTGGCGTCATCGTTATCATCGATCTCCACCCTCGTTAACGAAGAAAATGCGCTGCAAAATCTGCAGGCCACAAGAGTATTTTTAAATCACGATTAAAACAGAGCCCAAGACGACGCCGCTCCTTTGGTTCGCCGGTCGGCCGCCTCTGTTGCCGCTGCAGGTCGGGCAACGCCACCGCCGCCGGGAGCGCGGGGCCGGCCGAGGGACGCGGCCTTGGCCGGGCGTGGCGCCGAGCCGGAGAAGACCGCGTGGCGAGCGAGTGGAGCCGGCGGCTACTGTCGAACTCCATCAATTCAACTGGCGCGCCAGCTCATCGCCGCCGCGAGCGTCTCCGGGTTGTGGATGCGGACCGCGTGGCTTAGCGGCGAAGCGAGCCGCCGGTGTCTGGTGGGCCACGGAGCTCATCAAGTCGACCCGCGCGAGGAAGGAGGGCCTGGAAGCGGTTCGAGTACTCTTCCACGGTCCCCGATCGCGGCGACTCGCGAGCTCAAACAACGGCGCCGCGCGGAGGGGCGGCCCAAACCGCAAGTTGAGGAGGTCCTTGAAGCGGCCCCAGCGCGGTGTTCCTTCGTCCTCCTGCAGCTGGATGTACCACAGTTGGGCCACGTCCTCGAGGTTGTAGGAGGCCATCCAGACCTTCTCCTCCGCCATGGTTCACTGTTGATGGAAATAGGACTCACAACGGTTGAGGAAGATCGGGTCAGACTTGCCATCGTAGCGAGGAAATCCATCTTACGGAACTGGCGAGCGTCGTTGTGGTGCTCGCGATCGGTTGGCGGTGGCTGCGGATGACGATCGATCGGTGGACAAGGCTTGGATTGCCTTGGCGTTGGCCTCGGCGGTGGCTTGGAGGCTTATGCGGCCTTGGCGAGGTTCTCGACGGTGGTCTTGAGGTCGCCCCCATGGCGGCGCGCGCAGAAGTGGCGGGCCAGCGGTGATGAAGGGCGTGGTGGTGATGAAGGATTCGAGTAGGCGAGGATCGCCTACTGAGTTGTCAAGGCGTCGGGCCCTTGGTGGCCGGACCTCGCCACGTAACTCGTAGCCGCCGTCCGTCTTCTCCGGTGAGGTTAGACCCCTCTACCGCAGGCTTGGTGAAGAAGAAGAGATTAGGAAATAGTTTTCTTGCTTGCCTCACTTCCTGTGTGGTTACCAGAATATATGGCCAGCAGCCCCCTAATTTAGGAACTAATAAAAGGAAGGAAATACTAATAAATAGAAAGGGCCAGCAGCCCCCTAATTTAGGACTAATAAAAGGAAGGAAATACTAATAAATGGAAAGCTATCTCTACTTTCCATTTTACTAATAATAGAAAGCTATCTCTACTTTCCATCTTAGCCACTTGTCGTGATTTCACGCGCGCCCGCTGTGCGTGCCGCGCGTTCCGCTGCGCGTCGCACATCCCGTGCCCGACGACGCCTAGTGTATGTAAGGCCGTAACGCCCGGACATGACATACGATCTCCGGTTGCTTGATATAGCCCTGAGCTTTTTGTCCAGATGTCTAGTTTGAATTGATTGCTCATTTATGCAAAATGCTTTTATTTCTTGTACTTGATTCAATTGTAAATTTATAATTACTAGCAGTGCTCTTAGCCACAAGAGATAACTTCATGTTTCTTTGTTTGCCATTGTAGAGGGATGCACTGTAAGCCTGTAATTATGAACATATGAATTGCATCATATTCTTTTGGTGCTTCCTTCCCTGGTAACTACTTTACACTATCGGGGAAAAGGTTCGTTCTGTTCTCTTTCTTTAATATGTTCATGTTATAATCTTTCACAAGAAATATGCTCATGTTATGGTGCTTTTGTTATCATTTACTTTACTAATGTTCATTTATTAGTAATATGAAAGTGAATCTTAGGACTGAGCTACATTGAACTGCAATCAAGTCATACCTGCCAACAGACAAGGCCGTTGCTATTAGCATAATCTTTGAAAATTTTGACCTCTTTACAAGAAGTCAACGTTTTTTTTAACCATGGTACTACCGAGATTTAATCATGGTATTGGTTGGATAAGTTTTAAGCTGCCATGACTATTTGAACTACTATTGTTCTCTTAAAATTATGTATTTTTTCCAGTGATTGATTAGCTTGTTGCAAAGCTCCAAATTTCATTTTGGATGCAGCATATCTGCATATGGTGACTGGTGAGTGCAGCTGACTGATCTAAGAGTAAAATACACCATAGGTCCCTAAGCTTATATAAGTTAGTCAAGGTGGGTCTTAGTTGGCAAAGGGAAATGGCATGGCAACTTTTGGTGTGATCCAACCTATCATTTGACTCGTAATTATGCAAATTTATGGACCTATTTACTCTTGATTTAATCATTGTGACAAAGATTTTCATTAGTCAAATCTTTCAACTGCATGTAGTAAACTTGGGTACAATTAACATTGCATTATGTATAGAGGATGTATCAGGTGCAATCAGGCTTAGTGTGAATCATGCAATCAGCCCTCCTACCCATTGCAGACCAGCACGCGAGATGGGTTGATTTCATGATTGCACCTGATATGTCGCAGGCAACATATCCAGTGAAACCACCTTTACCGTGAAAACTCCGTGAAACCCACGTGTAAAAGTTTTGAAAAATTCTCAAAAAATTACCATACGTAGGAGAGGTGAGCTTCTACAATCCTACAAAATTTGAAGATCAAACTCAATCGCATTTAAAAGATATGAAAAAGTCAAAAAAGCCTCTTTTCTACTCCCGGGAGTAGTTACTCTCTCTATGTCGTATCTCACAACATAGTGAGTATCTCGTGCAACGAAGGGTATGTACGTGTAGTACACGAGTATATAAGACTAGCTAGGTGATATATTTTTTTTTCAGATGTGGTATGTATATTTTTTAGACATACTCATTTTTATGTGCGTATATGGTGGTATTTGCAAAATATGCTAAAAACTATGTACTCTCTTGCAATTTTTTCGTGTGTTTCGTATTAAAGTATCTTATAATTAGTATATAAGTGTACCCAAAGTGATAAAGGAGTATTTCAAGTTCGTTTGGGTTTTATATCAGATGTGAGTGTACCCAAAGTGATAAAAGAGTATTTCAAAGTCTTTTAGGTGGTATATCAGATGTGGGAATAACTACTCCCGGGTATTTTCCCTATATATCTATAGACATGCACACGCACGCATACACACACACGATAGCGCTATTCTACGCGTGCGCGTTGTGCTGTCTATTCTACGCGCGAGCCATATCGCTGTGATGGCACTGTATCGTTGTGCGCGTTGTGCACACTGTATTGATTACTAGCAATTCAGTAGTACATCATGAATACATTTTTACTATAGAACAATAGATGTAATTACTACTGAATCAGTTACTAGTTAATGTGTTGGGTTGTGTTGGTCAACTCAACTAGTTAATGTGTATTGTAGTTTGTATATGAATCTGTTTCTTCTTTATTTTAGCCATATCTTTTTATTGGTAACTCGGATTTGCAAATAGTTTTCACCAGTAGCTTACT
Organism: Otatea glauca; assembly: GCA_036346275.1. Classification (NCBI taxonomy): domain Eukaryota; kingdom Viridiplantae; phylum Streptophyta; class Magnoliopsida; order Poales; family Poaceae; genus Otatea; species Otatea glauca. The sequence continues at coordinate 32,302,225 of CM070728.1, forward strand.
GATGACGAGGGGAATAAAATGATATAAGTCTCGCTACTAAACAGTAATTTTACTAACTGGTAAAATAAATTACTATTTTTATAACATGAAATTGCTACAACTACAACTAAAATTAATATCATACAGTATAATTGGAAAATCTTACATAGATCACTCATTTGGTAGTAAAAGTCCATGAAAGCTATATGTGCAGGTTCTGAAAAATTCTCAAAAAATTACCTTACGTAGGGGATGTGAGTTTCTACAGCCCTGTAAAATTTGAAGATTTCATATCTTTCAAATCAGATTGATTTTGGTCTTCAAATTTTACAGGGATGTAGAATCTCACCTCCCCTACTTATAGTAATTTTTTAAGAATTTTTGAAAACTTGTATATGTGATTTTCATAAATTTTACACGATAATAGTAGTTTACATAAAATAAGTTGCCTTTTACCATCTAGAAAATGACATGTTACCTGCTATTACACAAGATGTTACTAAATCGAAATGAAGTGAACTATCAGAACAAGAATTTAGCTCTGTTTATCGACCCTGTAGTAAAATATTATATAGACGATCGTAAACGTTGCTGTAATAGATGATAAAATCAATTGAGAACCGTTTATAAAAATGTTAAGCGTCTATTCAGTATTAAAATCCTACACAGGTCAGTCATTTGGCAGTACACCACCTTTATCGTGTAAAGTTCGTGAAAACCATATGTACAAGTTCTGAAAAATTCTCAAAAAATTACCATACGTAGAGGGTGTGAGCTTCTACAACCCTTTAAAATTTGAAGACCAAACTCACATTTGATTGAGTTTGGTCTTCAAATTTTACAGAGTTGTAGAAGCTCATCTCCCCTACGTATGGTAATTTTTTGAGAATTTATGAAAACTTATATATATGGTTGTCATATATTTTACACGATAAGGCTTGTTTATACAGAATATAGTAATATCTTGTCTAATAGTGAGTAATATGTTATTTTCTGGATAGTTTAAGTGAACATATCCTGCCTCTCACCACTCATCCATGTACATGTACCCCTCTTTGAGCCAAGGTTAACAAAACCGAATTTCAAAAAACCGTTCGAAAACCGCAAAAATCACTCGAAAACCGCCCGAAACCGAAGGGTTAAGAAAAAAAATCAAAAAAATTGAAAACCGTTCGGTTTTTCGTGAGAAACCGCTCGGTTTCTCATGAAAAACCAACGGCCGATTGAATGTTCTTAAAAACGGTTTTCGAGCGGTTTTCAGAGAAAACGTGATTTTTCAACAGTTTTCGAGCGGTTTTCAACGCATAAATATTTTCAAATTTTTATTTTTTTAATTAAAACGGTTTACCGATCGGTCTTGGATCTCGAACCGCAGTGGTACGCTCGAAAACCACGGTTTTCGAGCGGTTTTCGCTGGTTTTGTGAACCCTGCTCTGAGCTACCCCAATATATACTGCCGGTTTTTATTACCGACCCTGGATCCATTACTTACTCAGTTAGTACTACTGCACTCCGTTGCTTAATATTTGTACTGTACATAATGCATATGCATGCATCTATATGCAGTAATTCTCTATTCAGATAAAACGAAACATCTCGGTTTACGTACAAATAGAACTGGTACGTATAAGAAACATAGCATGGAGGAGATCGAGCTGCACTAGTTACTACATTAATCTGCTGAGCCGCGTACGCTGGCCATCAAACAGATAGAGATCATCAAGTCACAGCACAATAGCACATATAATAGATGATAAAATCAATTGAGAACCGTTCGTAAAAATATTAAGCGTCTGTTCAGTAGTAAAATCCTACACAGATCAGTCATTTGGTAGTACAACACCTTTATCATGTAAAGTCCGTGAAAGTCATATGTACAATTTATGAAAATTTCTCAAAAAATTACCATACGTAGGGAATGTGAGCTTCTACAACCCTGTAAAATTTGAAAGCCAAATTCACTTGCATTTGAAAGATATGAAAAGAACAAATTTACTATTTATCAGTGATTAGTGCTTGTTAATTTCATATCTTTCAAATGAGATTGATTTTGGTCTTCAAATTTTACAGGGATGTAGAATCTCACCTCCTCTACTTATGGTATTTTTTTGAGAATTTTTTAAAACTTGTACGTATGGTTTTCATATATTTTACACAATAAGGCTGATTTACACATGATACAATAACTTCTTGTGTAATAGTGAGTGATATGTTATTTTCGGGATAGTAATTTTCAGTATAACTACTGATAGTGTTGTTTCGAGATTTGCGATTCAGTGCTAACATTACAAATTCGGCCGAATAAAAACTCTAGTTAATTAATTCAGGTCAAGAACAGACAGGTTAAGGGATCATGTATATGCACCACCTTTATCGTGTAAAGTCCGTGAAAACCATATGTATAAGTTCTAAAAAATTCTCAAAGAATTACCATACGTAAGAGATGTGAGCTTCTACAACTCTGTAAAATTTGAAGACCAAACTCACTTGCATTTGAAAGATATGAAAAGAACAAATTTACTATTTATCAGTGATTAGCGCTTGTTAATTTCATATCTTTCAAATGAGATTGATTTTGGTTTTCAAATTTTATAGGGATGTAGAATCTCACCTCCTCTACTTATGGTAATTTTTTGAGAATTTTTTAAAACTTGTACATATGTTTTTCATATATTTTACACGATAAGACTGGTTTACACAGGATATAGTAACATCTTGTGTAATAGTGAGTTATATGTTATTTTTGGGATAGTAATTTTTAGTATAACTACTAATAGTGTTGTTTCGAGATTTGCAATTCAGTGCTAACATTCCCAGTTCGGCCAAATAAAAATTCTAGTTAATTAATTCAGGTCAAGAACAGACAGGTTAAGGGATCATGCATATATACCATGATTCAATCAGAATCTCGAACTGCTAAAACAAATGCGCGGTCCTAGCTAGTATGTCGAATAATTTGGCACTGATTGATCACTGTTGTATATAATTAATAAAGTTACATCGTACTGTCAAAAGGATCTGATTACAATTTGGGGTGAAATAGTACATACATTGATTCAGATTGTAGAGTTGCATGTGGTGCATGCTGTTTCTGTCGATAGTTTTTTTGCGCACAACTTCTGATTACCACCACTCTTATATAGATAGTAAAGTCTATACTATCATTGCCAGAGAGTTCATCGGTATGTGGAGTATATGCGGTAGTAAAATCTTACAATGAATTAAGTAATTTGATATTTATTTGGTAATAAAATCTGATTCATGCGACATTTATTGGCGAGACATATATCATGTTCCTCTCATTGTCAGTAAGCTACCGGTAAAAAAATATTTCTGCATCGGAGCTGACAATAAAAAATTATGGCTAAAACAAAGAAAACAATATTCATATACAAACTAGAAAACACATTTACTAGTTGGTTTTGCTATGTACTGATGGGCTTAGTCAACTGGGCAATTCATTGCGCTGACTGGTTGAAGGGGGTTCCATTGCGCTAATTAATGCCACACGCGAGTTCGGTCGGACTGCAATACTGGCTAGCGCTTAGAATAAGCTATTCTACATGCAGCTGTAGAATAGCATATACATATACATATATACACACACACATATATATACATACATATACACACACGCACACAGATATACATACACATATATATACACATATAAGATACTCTAATATGAACTGCATGAAAAAATTGTAAGGGAGTTCATAGTTTTTAGTGTCTTTTACAAATACATTTATATACGCACATAAAAAGGAGTATGTCCAAAAAAATAAACATACCACCTCGGAAAAAAGTACATACCACCTAGATAATCTTATATACTTGTACACTATATGTACATATCCTTCGTTTCGCAAGATACTCCCTACGTTGTGAGATACGGCATAGGGAGTAACTACTCCCATGAGTAGAAAAGAGGCTTCCTATATATATACACTCCCACTTTCAATATATCACTTAAATGATGTTGTTATACCTCTTTATCCTTTTGAGCGTACTCTAATAATGATTATAAGATACTCTAAAGTGAGTTCTATGAAAAATTTCATCAAAGCCCACTTTTTATAGGATAATTTGTGTATATACTCCTTTTATATATGAAAAAGGGTATATACCAAAAATAAAGAGCTCCGACGAATTTTTTTTCAACCATGTCACATTGGAGTATTGTAGAATTATTATTGAAATATACTGAAAGTGATAAAGGTGTATAACATGTTCGTTTAAGTGATATATTGGAAGTGGGAGTATGTACTCGTGGGAGTATGTACTCTCGGGAGTACGGAAATTGCTTCATATATGTATATACATAATATATGTATATATGTATGTGTATATATGTATACACACATACATATATATACACATATATGTAAGGATGCTAATGGGCCGAAGCCCAGTATAGATTTGGTCCAAGCCTAATATTTTTTTCATAGATCTGTATCCAGTCTGATCTAAAAAGAGTGAGGTCCAAGTCTGGCTTGGGCCCAAATAAAAGCCTGGACCTTGATTTGGGCTTTTACCTATACAAACTGTTGTTTGTTTGATGAGTTAACAGTTTACGGTGCAATATTCAAGTGATAAAACTAGGTTTATAATTACATATCTCACTTACAGGAAACAGAGGTTAAAAGTTAGAATTTAAAGTATGCTACTAAAGTATGTAAAACAAAAAAGAAAGCATTAGTGCTAAATGCAACATCAATTGGTTTACTTGGCTGGTGGTAAGAGATTTAGTAGAAAAACATAAGATTCAAGCCTGGCCCAATCTGGCATAGATCTGGTCCAAATGAGTCCAATCCATTTGCATTTTTGGACCGGCCTAATCCAAAAGCCTGGACCGGTCCAAGCCCATTAGCATATATATAGGTATGTATATATGTATATATATATATACACACATACACATATTTATATACAGATATATACACACATATACATGTATATATACATACACACACACATACATATGCAGGTAGATATATACACATATATACATATGCATATACATATAGACATATATACATATATATGTGTGTGTGTGTTTGCGTGCGTGCGTCTAGGAAGCCTTTTCCGTACTCTTGGGAGTACATACTCCCACTTCCAATATACTACTTAAACGAATGTGTTATACTTTTTTATCACTTCGGTATACTTAAATACTAATTCTAAGATACTTCAATGCGACATGGTTGAAACAATTTCATCGGAGCCCTTTATTTTTGCTATGTATCTTTTTTCATATGCAAAATGAGTATATACAAAAGTTATGCTATAAAAAGTGGACTTTGATGAATTTTTTCATGGAACTCACTTTTGAGTATCTTGTAATCAGTATTACAGTATGCTCAAAAGGATAAAGAGGTATAAATTTTTTATTTAAGCGGTATATGCAAGGTGGGAGTACGTGCTCCCAGGAGTATGGAACCATTTTCCTATCTGTATAATATATTTGTATAAATATATACATATATGTATACACATAATACATATATTTGTGTATATGGTAGCGCTATTCTACGCGTGCGTGCAGCTACGCGCTGGTCATAACCCCAGAGAAGCGTGTCCAAACCATTCATGTATGCCCGCTTCGTGTGTTGCTAAGCCAATCAGTAGCGGCCTTACACCTAATAAATGAGTTTCCTAGTTTGTACATGAATATGTTTTTTCTTTATTTTAGCTATAACTTTTTATTGGCAGCTCCGATTCACGAACGGTTTTCACTAGTAGCTTACTAATGACAAGAGGAACAATATGATATAAGTATCACTAATAAACGCCTCATAAATTAGATTTTCCTACCAAAATGAACATCAATTTACTATTGTATGATAGTAAAAATATATATATATATTATAGTAAAATCTGCCATCGGATAGCAAAATGACTGTGAACTAGCCGGTGATAGATTTTACTATCTGTATACATAGATTTACTACCATGCAGAGGTTCAGCAGTATGTATAGTCTATTTAGTAGTAAAAGCTTATAGTATATGGATAGCAAAATGACTGTTTATTGGCGAGACTTATATCATTCTGTTTCTCTCGTCATCAGTAAACTACTGGTGAAAACATTTTGTGAATCAGAGCTGACAATAAAAGGTTATGGCTAAAACAAAGAAAAAAGATTACAAACAAGGAAATACATTTACTAGTTAGTTTACCACGTAACTGATAGTCAACTGGGACAGTTCCGTCGCGCTGAGTACGGCTCCGTTGGTATGCATTAACTGGTTAGGGAGTAGAATAGCCTATTCTACGCGCAGCTGTAGAATAGTGTATATATATGTATGTATATATATGTATACGTATGTGTATGTATATGTCTATATATGTGTACATATATGTTCATATATATGTACACATATATAATAAGCCCATAAATTAATGAGTTCTTGTAAGGAATAGGATTATAAGAATACCATAGTCGAGTAAGGTTATTAAGTCTCATGCACAAAATATCACTCTTTGTCAACCAAGGATCCGACTCTTGGTTGCAGCCAGTGTGTGTCCAGCAGCCACATAAGATCTTTGGATTGGATCATTAAAATAAGAAAAAAGAAAACCAACACAAAGGCTGAAGCCTGTAGCAGTGCAGCTCCTCTCTTATTTATCACATGAAGCTTATCTTCCTTCCTGCTCCTCAAAACTCTGCTGTAGCTCATCTCTATTCCTCCAGCTCTTCCTTCCCTCTCCAGCCTCCTCCGCTTCCAAATCCATTAGCATCAGATCTGAGGAGTTAGAACAAGAAGTGAGAAGGGAGAGAAGAAGAATGGAAGATTAGGGAAGAGGGGAGAAGAGGCCAAACCGGATAAGGGGCAGTGGTGTGCAGGGCCTGAGCAGCGCTGGCTTGGGGCTAGGAACTGGTGGGAGGGAAGGGGAACACGGGTGGAAGGGAGCAGCGGCGGTGTGGCGGAAGTGGCAGCTGGCGTGTTGGTGAGAGATGGTAAGGGGCAAGATAAATAGATCGAGCGTACATTCGAGTGGAACAAGGGGTGTTAGAGGGGAAGTATCCAAGAAGTATAAAAATTATTTTCTTTTTCTGAAAAATAGGATAATCACTGACATGGGTAGGATACATATCTAGCCATATCGAGGTTGTATCCGTATCAGATACGGTATCTGATACTGATATGCCGATTTTCCCACATATCGGGGTATCGAGTATAAGACTATCTAGGTGGTGTGACATTTTTTTAAATATGGTATGTACATTTATTTAGACAATTTTTTTTATGTGTTTATATGAAGGTATTTGCAAAATATTCTAAAAACTATGGACTCTCTTGCAATTTTTTTCATGTGGTTCACATTGGAGTATCATATAATTAGTATATGAGTGTATCCAAAGTGATAAAGGAGTACTTCAAGCTTGTTTAGGTGGGAGTAACTACTCCCGGGAGTAGAATGTATATATATACACATATACATACATATATATACATATATATAGGAATAAGTCTATTTTACACTCCTGAATTTTTTAAAAAGTCCATTTAACACCCTCAACTATAAAACCGGGTATTTAGCCCCTCGAATTTACAAAATTGGGTCAATTTACACCCTAAGTCGATTTTGGAGAGTCGTTTTGCTGACAGGGATCAAACTCAGGATGGTTTTTGCCATGTTGGTAGCCATGTCATCGAGTTTTGGTAATGAGGATGCAATTCAAGGGTATAAACATCCACGTCGCCTACCTCTTTATCACTCTTTTTCTCTCTATATATATAATTCTCTTGTCATCATCATTTCTCATTTAGATCTGCATTAGCAAAAATGGATGACATGGCTGCCAACATGACAAAAACCACTATGAATTGGATCCTCGTCAGCAAAACTGCTCTCCAAAACTTCATTAGGATGTAAATTGACCCAGTTTTGTAAGTTTGAAGTGATAAATATGTTTTATAGTTAAAGGTGTTAAATAGACTTTTTGAACAGTGTAGGGATGTAAAATGGACTTAATATGTGTGTGTGTGTGTGTGTTCACTATAGATATATAGTTATGTTGAAGTGGGAGAATATCACGTACAAACTCCCTTCATAGTATGAATGCGTGCAAACCATCATTTAAAACATCTAAAATCATCTTTAAAACGTTTGAAAAAGAACTTAAAAATCACAATTTTGCAAAAATCCAAGATCTAACTTGATGTACAAAAAGGAAAATAAATCAGTGTAGCCTACACCATATCAAATTTTTGAAACTTTTTGGTGATGCTTTTGTTTTTACGAGGATTCGCACCACAAGAGGGGCCCTCCAGGCTTCCATGGTGAAAGTATGCATTAACTATTCAAGATTTGCATTAGATTGTTGCAGCACTATATTATTTGGTAAATGGTTAATTTGATCGGCAAAGAACAGTCAATTGTCGGCCCTGTTCTAATTTCCATGTGGAGGTTAAGCGGATGTCTTGCACCTTTTTGCTCTAGTCCATTTAAAAAAATGAAGTCTAACTTTTGAAAAGCTCTTCTTTTTAAGTGGCTCTGCTGGTGACTAAATGCAATGGTTGGTTCTTATTACAGGAACTTTCGTTTGCAGACTTAATCTCTGTCGAAGAGGGCCTAGCTAAAAACATCAGATTTCGGGCTCCAACTAAATCATGGCATATAATCGTCACCAACAAAGGGATCGATATGCAACTATTTGCATTTCTGAGTACCCTGCAAAACCTTCATGCCGGTGTTGGAGACATTGCTCTGCTTTTAGGTATGATGAGCGCAAGAAGCCCCTTATGTATGATAAAACAACCAAAGAAAATTACTGCCTCAGGCAGCATTAGTGATTCGTTGACTGCTTGTACTTGCCATGGTAAAGTAAAACTGCCGGCAAGAATATTTGTGTAAATGATCGATATACTGATTCCTGCCCCCAGGCTAGAAGGGGAAGCAGAAATGCAAAATCCTGCTAAACATGTGTTGCTTTGTTTTGATGTCCGAATAGTTTGAAAACAATTGGATAGTATTTTCAACAATTTTTTTTGGGTGCAAAACATGATGTCAAAACAGCTGTTTTCTTGGTAATTCCCTGGTGATGGGCCAGACAATTCGACCTGGTGTTGGGCCCATATATCCCTGCCAGATAGGGTTCCGTGCAGTCCACATTAGGACTACAACTTAAGCGGTCTTCAGCTTTCGGTGGTTCGGATCGTATAACAGTCCACTATAGTATTATCGGAAGATTTAGACCATCGTTATTTTTTATCCAACGGTCCGCGCACAACTGTTTATGTTTAAGTTGCAGTCCTGATTGAGACTCCATCGGATCTCTTTTCATCCCTGCCAATGGACTCAAGTTTAGTTTCAGCTAGCGCTGAAACTTGTCCTGTACTGGCTCTGAACTCCTTGCACTGTTCTTCAAAGCATTAGCACGAGCTGATTCGAATCCTCTGCCTGGCTTAAACAACGGCAGAGGCGTACAATACTTTTACAGATGTGAAGACCCACTGTATACATTTTATGTTCATAAGCGCTGTTTTTGCATTGTACAGATACTGTGGCCATTTTAGTGTGCGTTTTACACTGTAACAGTCACTCCGTGCCGTCCATTCCTCGATGGGATGGCCCAAAATCCTCCTCAAGGCCGAGCGAGAATCTGCTTGCTAGCACGAACAGTTGGTTGCCTATGAATTGCCGCTTAAAGAGGAGGCCCATGTTTTGGAACAAGGAAGGTTTCTTAAGCTTGTCAACCTAAGCATCTGTCAGTACTCCCTCCGTTTTTTTCTTTAAAAAAAACATGTGGTTTTGGATTCGCGCGGACTAACTTTTGAAACTTTATTTATTTATTGGGAGTGTCTAGCCTTCATCCGGATGTTTTGTTTCTTACAAACATCCAAATTTTAGACCTTTAGATCAAAGTATCAAATCATCCATCAAAACACAATCACACCTCCCTTCACGTCTTACGGATCTCACCGCGGATCCAATGCTCCAAAATTTGGATGTTTTTTTGCTAAGAAAACATCTGGGTGACATTTATCTATTTATAGTTTTCAAAATATTTAGATTTGAGAGATAGAAATTATATATATAGATTTGTTTCAAAAAGTACTTCTATAGTATTGTAATTTTATTGTATTTATAAATATATTACAATAATAATTAGTGGTACAAAGTAGACCTATGTACCGTACCAGCATGGTACTATCGTTATATCGACCCAACATTAGTCAATATCAACTATACTAGCTTTCATACCAGCCAATATCAACCATATTGGTTTTGATATTGATCAATATCAGTCATATTGATGGAATTGATAATATAATCTACTAAACTATATATTATATTTGATAGTACTACTGTGTATTTGAGTAATACCATAAGTGAACTTTGGTGTACATATGACTAAACATATGTATACTTCTAAATATATTATTATATTTAACCTGAAACAATATTTAGGGATGGACCCATACAAGAATGTACCATTTCAAGAGCCAAACATGTATAGGCTCCGGTACAGTATTGACAAGGGTAGTATATTGCATTGAAGATGCCCCAAAAAAAAAGTAAAATAAAAGAGAGCTGCTTCAAGATTAGTGCACGGTGCGATCCAGTGCTCAGTTCCTTGTGGGCCCTACTGCCTCCTGGTGGAACGGGAGAGAAGGCAGGCACAAGGTTACAAAAACCGCCGAAATTCGGCGAAATCTCGCCGAAATCTCGGATTTCGGACCCCAGCGAGTTTGCATAGACCGGCCGGATGTAAAAATCCGAAAAAATTTGAAGTTGCTACAGATATATTTGGATTTTTATTTTTTCATGAGATTTCGCAAAACCACCGAGATTTCGGAATTTTAAACCGAATTTGAATTTTTTGGCGGATCTGACCGGAATTATATCAATAAGTTCTCGGAAGTGATCTTCAATGATAATGTTTGAAAAAGTTTATTTTTAGACTTTTGGCACTTGTGAAACACTCTCAATTTTAAAAATTGAGAATGCATTTTCATGCTATGAAAAATTTATGGGAGTATCATAAGATATGTAGGATAATACATAAAATTTATGAAAATATTTTGACATCATTTGTTATGTTTTAAAAATAAAAATCGAAATAGGATAAAAGTCAGTTCACGGGACCACTTGGAAGTAGTCCGCGTGAACGACCTTTTGCGCGGACTACTTCCAAGTGGTCCGGCGTGAGCAACTGTTGCGCGGATGGGAAAATCCGGAAAAAATTGAAATTGCTCTGAGAAATTTGAATTTTTATTTTTTTATGAGATTCGGCAAAAAGCCGAGATTTCGGAATTTTAAACAGAATTTGAATTTTTGGCGGATCGACCGGAATTATATCAATAAGTTCTCGGAAGTGATCTTCAATGATAATGTTTGAAAAAGTTTATTTTTAGACTTTTGGCATTTTAGTAAACACTCTCTGAATTTTAAAAATTGAGAATGCATTTTCATGCTATGAAAAAATTATGGGAGTATCATAAGATATGTAGGATAATACATAAAATTTATGAAAATATTTTAACATCATTTGTTATGTTTTAAAAATAAAAATCGAAATAGGATAAAAGTCAGTTCACGCGGACCACTTGGAAGTAGTCCGGCGTGAACGACTTTTTTGCGCCGGACTACTTCCAAGTGGTCCGGCGTGAACGAGGTTTTTTGCGGATGGAAAAATCCGGAAAAAATTGAAATTGCTAAAACTTAGGTAAAAACTTAGGTAAAAAACAGAACATTTAAAACTTTGTTCTAAATGCAACTTAGGTAAAAAACTTAGGTAAAAATCTTAGGTAAAAAACAGAACATTTAAAACTTTGTTCCAAATGCAACTAGCATGATTTCAAGGTATGATTTTGAGTCATTTCCACACTTAGGATTAAATCAAGATCTTAGGCACTATTCCCTCTTAAAAATAACTCAACACTCTGTTCTAACCTACTGAGAGGTCTTTTAACCTTGATTACCACGAGACATGACCTGGGAGGAATACAAGCAACAACACGAGAGGAGGTACCACGAGATCATTGTCGACAACACGGAGGTGGAGTTTGCACCAGGGGCGCTTTACTACTCGTAGGTATGTGATGCAAACATACATTCATTTAATTGTCATATGCAAATATGTGAAGACTTGTTGTGTGTATCAATTTTATTACATTCTTAATAATTTTCATGTCAATATACACTAATTGTTTCGAATTATGACTCCCAATCTTCGAATTTTAGTCAAAATGCTGCCGAAATTTCTTACTTCACACATACCCGAATTCCACAATTTTTAAAAATTCCTCGAGCTTGATAACAACTCAAAATTTTATGGCAATATTATTCACATGTCGAATCATGCTATTAAAATTTCAAATATTTATAACATGCTTTGTCTCATTTTTCATTCGGTTCTAAATTGCGGTGGCGTTTCATTACGACAGTACCAATGTTTCAATTTTTAAAAATTTACATGATTCAAAAAATCTGAAATTTTTATGACAACATTAATAATACGTCAGAACTCTCCACAAAAAATTTCGAAATTTTTCTCCATCTTTTGGACCAATTTTCAGGCTTGTCCATCTGGCCGAAATTTCGCCATTTCTCGGCGAGATCTCGCCAATTCTCGCCGAAATTCGGAATTTCCCGGTAGAAAAAAAACCGGATTCAAATTTTGAATTTGAATTTCCGGACGAGATTTCTCCGAAATTACCGAATTTCGCCGAAATTTCGTTTTCCGGGCATGAACGGTATTTGATCCGAAACCGAAATCCGAAACCCTGGGCAGGCAGGATTAGGAAGCAAGGAAGGAAAGCGGGGGGTAGTTGCCGATTCGCAGTTAGTGGGTTGCAACATTTGACCAAGAAAGAAGGAAGACATTTATGCCTGGAAGGGTGAGGAGAGATCCATGCGAGCAAATTCCTCCTCTTCTGCTCCCCCTTCTCCCCAGCAATCAAGCAAGGCCAACCTGCTGTAGATCTCTCTCCGCGCTGAGTCGCGGGCGCGTCGAGAAGTTGCCGCCTCCTCTCCTTTCATTTCCCCCGGTTGGTTATTTTCTCCTCTCTTTTTTTTCTTTCTTTTCGTGCGTGGGTTTCTTGATGCTTAATGGGAGGCCGTGCGCTCTCAAGATTCTTGATGGATCGTGTTGTGGGTGAGTTGTTCGATGAGGAGATCGCTTTGATTGAGCGAGGAGTTGAGTTTATTGGTTTTCCTCTTGCAGGATCATGGAGTGCATCCGGTCTGGGGTTCTTGATCTGAAGTGCTCGGGGCAATTCTTGGGGAAGAGTGGTCCGACCAGGTGAGTACCACTCACTCGCTTGCCATTTATGCGATGATTGTTCTTTCGTTCGTTCTTGTGAGGATTGATCTGGATGGAGGGTTTGGCGCAAGCTAGATTCTCGTGGGTTTTACCCTGGTGCACTGTTGCAATCACCAAAATTGTTAGTAATGATTCGGTAGGGATTTACTAAGGCAAATTAGCACCAAAATTGAATTAGTGTGCCATTTCATACCACCTTCATAGATGGAGGGTTTGGCGCAAGCTAGATTCTCGTGGGTTTTACCCTGGTGCACTGTTGCAATCACCAAAATTGTTAGTAATGATTCGGTAGGAATTTACTAAGGCAAATTAGCACCAAAATTGAATTAGTGTGCCATTTCATACCACCTTCATAGGTCAACATAATGTAAGTGTTTTGTGCTTGACAGGATGTCATTTGTTAAAAATATTGTAATGAATCCTTATATTAAGAGTAATTTTTGCAAAATGTATATGTTTGTTGTACAAACTATTGGAAAACAACAAGTTTTACCAACTATTTCATAGAACTCCAGATTTAATGACTAGATGTACCGCAAAGCTATAGTTTTTAGAAATCCGGTCGCATGTACCCGTATCTGACACCATGGGTCCACCTGGCAGCCACTATACTGCCCTCACCTCCTGTTACAGACTATCCATGTCATGCTCCAGATGCAAAAGGATTGCTCGTACTCACAGAATTATCTGAACAAGACTATATTCACAACTATCAACAAGGATTTCCAAGCAAATCAAATTAACTTTCAGTGCAAACTGGTGAACACAGTTGGTCTATTTCCATTGCTCATAAATAGAATGCATTACTACAGAGTTTGCAAAAGGCCGGCATCATGCATGTCCTACATGTCCACCTTGGCCGTAGTTGCAGTGTAGCGCATAACATGGACAATACATAACGGGAGGTGAGGGTGGTATAGCAGCTGCCAGGTGGGCCCATGGTGTCAGATACAAGTACGTACGATGGGATTTCTAAAACTTATAGCTTTGTGATACATCTAGCCCTTAAATATGGAGTTTTGTGTAATAGTTGCTAAAACTTGTAGTTTGCTGAAACTTTGTACATCAAACTTGTAGTTTTGTAAAATTTACTCTTATACTACTTAATTGTTTCGAGCTCTTGGAACTAACAATTCTGTATGATTATTTTATGCTTGTCGAGTATGTTTTAAACTAAAATAGTTTTTTTGTGAACATCCGTCAAGCTGCACACATTTGAGCAAATTAATACTGGAATAGGATCAACATTTTGAAGTACCAAAATCAAAATGTGTTATTTGAGGTGATGTGATCTAGAGACAAGATGTCATAGTAATATGGGTTTATGGATCAAATGGTTGGGAGGAATGCCTAAGTTTTAAATGGTCTGGAAGAAAGTTAACTGTGAAAGTACTTAGTATTTTATTGACTGTGCAGAACATAGATGGCACTGATGATCATGAATTTAAAAGGTATGATTGCTGAGATATACGCAATAGTTATATTGCTAAAAGAAATTGTTGTCAGTAGAGATTTTAAAATCAATTCACAATACATTTGGCCATAATGTTGTTGATAACTTGATCCATCTGCTTTGCTAAGCTTCCCATGCCTTTCTGAGAAGTATTGAGGCTATATTTGGATGATGTTCTCACTGGAGATGGACAGAATAAACTTAACTTTTTTATCCATCAAAGTGTATGTCTTGTTTTGGAACTTTATGGATTGTTGCTACCATTGACAGGTCATGTGGTAATGCCAGTTCTACAAATCTTGCTAGTTCTACCAAATATGAGCAAAACTTGCATGGGAATGTTAAGCCCTGGCAATTATCAGCAAGTGGACCCTCTTTGGTTCACAGAAGTCCATTGCTTAAACAGAAACAGAATCTTGCCGTGAGATCTACCTCTGCAGATGCATGTACTACTTTTGATGAAAATGTCAAAGGTGTATCTTCGCATGCTGTCGAAGAAAAGGTTGGAGTACTCTTATTAAACCTTGGTGGCCCAGAGACCCTGGATGATGTTCAACCATTTTTATTCAACCTGTTTGCTGATCCAGTAAGTCTTTATACCACATGGTTGTATTTTTTATTGCTAGTGCATTTGCTAATTATTTTTAGCCAACATAATGTTATGTGACAACTTTTAATGATTGAATTTTTGTGTGGAATGGTTACTTTTAGTATATTGTATTATAGTCCCAAAAGATTGACTGATATAGTCTAGTAACTCTTGAGCATATAAAATAATGTTAATAGCAAAAAACACCATTTGCATGTTTTACAAATACTTCCCATTGAAATTGTATCAACTATTAGGATTTACAACAATGTTTATGCAGTTCAGATGAAAGACCCCACCCAAGCCAAAACTAGAAGTTGCAATGCCAATTCGATTTTATTACGTATCTCATCTGACAAAGAAATTAACCATTTTTGCGCATCCATCTTGACCATCATATTATGTCATTATGATACGAATGTCTCATTTAGAAGTATTGCTCCCCTATCTGTTCTTAATTATTTTGAATCATTGATAATTTTCAGTAATTTACATTATCATACGTGCATACAGCAAATGGTTTCTTTTGACTTATCACTTCTATTTGGACTACCCAGGATATCATTCGACTGCCTAGGCTTTTCAGGTTTCTTCAAAGACCACTGGCCAAACTTATCTCTACTTTTAGAGCTCCTAAGAGTAAAGAGGGGTATGCTTCAATTGGTGGCGGATCACCTTTGCGGAAAATTACTGATGAGCAGGTAAAAGTTCACTAGTCCAACCACGCTCCAAAATTATTGTGTTATTCATCTTTACTTAACTCCTGCTATAAGTGATTTAGCAGCTTGCCTTCACAATAAAATAATTTAGCAGCTTTATTATAACTTATTGAATTCTGGAACTTTCATTATACCTGGATATAATTTCAGTGTACTTGTGATATGGAAATTTACCTTCACATTCCTAACTGAATCAGCTATATTTTTCAGGCAAATGCTTTGAAGGTTGCACTGAAGAAGAATAATTTTCATGCAGATATATATGTCGGAATGCGGTATTGGCACCCTTTCATGGAAGAAGCCATTGATCAGGTGAAACATCTTGCCTCAATGAATTTAAATGCCTTTTAAATCATCAGGTTTGTTCCTTTTAGTCTCAGCAATAGTTTCTTGCCTTTTCTTTTTTTGTTTGACTCGTCTTCCGTGGCAATTAGAGCAATGCATTATTCTATATTTGAAATCTGATTGTTTTTATTCTTCTAATTTTCGTTTAGATATGGTTATTTCTACTTTATCTTATTTAAGTATTTTTTTCATATGCTCGAGTATTCCGCAACACATATTGCATTTTCATGGCTATTTTTATTGTACCTTGGTTTTGTCCACTTGATTCTAACTGATAATACGTGGTCGCAATTGATGACAGATTAAGAAGGATAAGATTACAAAGCTTGTTGTTCTTCCACTGTATCCCCAGTACTCCATATCAACAAGCGGGTCAAGCATCCGTGTTCTCCAAAACATTGTCAAGTAGGCAGTTGCCTTCTTATATGAAATCTCATCTTTAAGATGTTGTAGAACCTGAAAAATCTAATATGATGGCATCATTGCAGGGAAGATTCATATTTTGCTGGCTTGCCAATTTCCATTATCGAATCATGGTACCAACGCGTTGGCTATGTAAAATCAATGGCTGACTTAATTGAGAAAGAGCTATCAATTTTTTCCAATCCTGAAGAGGTCTGCTCATTCCCTTTTCATTAATATCCAAAATAACATCTATTTTGTAACACAGTGAGTCCTAGTTTTTTTTTCTTAATGCGTTTGTCGGATAATTTATGAGGGAAATTGAATAGACAGTAATATCATTCTCACATTATATCTCATGATTGCAAAATCTAAATGGCAGGTTATGATATTCTTCAGTGCACATGGAGTACCACTTACCTATGTTGAGGATGCTGGAGATCCTTACAGAGATCAGATGGAGGACTGCATTGCTTTGATCATGGGAGAGTTGAGATCCAGAGGAATCTTAAACAGCCACACTCTGGCTTACCAGGTATAGATAAATAAATACTTATCTTATTAACAACTATGCTTAGAGTTATGTAATGTATCTTTGAGGCAATTCCAAGGATATAAAAGTGATCCTTTGCATTTAGAAGCTCAAAACCAAACTCACATCTTATCTTCAATTCTGTACAGTGGAAGAAATCTGAGTTTGTACAATTTTGTGTTATCTGATCCTTTGTTTTAGTGGTTACGGCAGTACTAACCTTTCTGCACACATGTCAGAGTCGAGTGGGGCCAGTTCAATGGCTGAAGCCATATACTGATGAAGTTATAGTTGAACTTGGTCAAAAGGGTGTGAAGAGCCTTCTGGCTGTTCCAGTAAGGTAATCATCAAGTTACACATTTGCCATTTTCCAGTCGTTTTGCTCATGTAATTAAGATTTTCAGAGGTCAATCTTGACTTGTTCTAGTTTTGCATATATATATATATATATATATGTTTTCATACTGCCCTTATGAAGTCATGATTACCTCTATTCTAACACATATGTTACTAATCAGCTTTGTGAGCGAGCACATTGAGACCTTGGAGGAAATCGACATGGAATACAAGCACTTGGCTTTAGAATCAGGAATTGAGAACTGGGGCAGGGTTCCAGCTCTTGGATGCACTTCGTCATTCATCTCTGACCTTGCTGATGCTGTTGCCGAAGCCCTTCCCTCCGCTTCTGCAATCGTAACCAGGAAGGCTAACGACACCGATTCTGACATCGACCTGATGCATTACCTGAGCAAGATGTTCTTTGGCTCAATCTTGGCGTTTGTGTTGCTGTTGTCGCCAAGATTAATTTCCGCTTTCCGGAACACTCTACTTTAGGTTGGTTCGTTTCTTCCTTCCAACAAAAGTCAAAGGCTAGGTAACAGAAGGGTCGTCACAAGTAATGACACTTGAAAATTTTAAGATCGATGCATAAAGAAAGTAGTCGAAGAGAAACTTGTTGGTGATTGTAACTAGAAATCTAGAGTTACTCTGTGGTAATTTGCAACTTGCTGGTTGGACTACTGTTCTAACAGGAAAAAAGTGGATATGAACTGATGCTCTTTTTAATGTAAAAGGCACACAACATTGGTCTATTACTACTTGGTACACAAGTTTACTTTTTGGTTTCCTTCTTGGCAATCAAGATCTACAGTCTTACAGTTACTTATAACTTCAAAGTGCCCGATGTTCATGTGCGTTTCTTTTCACTGTTAAGTGAATCTCTGCTGTAAGTCCTTTGTTCCTTTACAGACCGTACATAGTTTTGAGTTTATTCAGTGTACAAGTAGTAATCCAGACCTTGCAGAAATAGTCGCTGGTTCTTGAAAATAGAAAACTCTGGGTCGACCTGCGATTTGCTACTGTTAAGCGATCTACACTTGTACTTTGGTTATTGTGTGCCTTTGTTGTGTTGGGAAATAGAATCTTAAGCTAAGCTCTTTTTGTTTGGAACGTATGAATTGTTTCCTGTTCCTACAGAAAATGAATTGATTCTTGTGAAACAGGTCCTCATGGTCTTCAAAGGCAGCAGACAGGTTTTGGGTGTCTCGTAAAAAGTTTGATATTGTGGTGCTCACTTTCTTAGTTGTTACTTCCACGGTCCACCTTAACAAGGTACGAAGACAGCACCAGCATTTCATACATAACCCTTTCGGTCAAAATAATATCCAAAAGCCCCTTAAAAGTCACTGTTTTTTGTGGCCTACACCTCTTAAGTAATTATGAAGTGGCCAGGGGCGTAAGTGAGATTACACGACACGTTTCCCAATTTAATAAGAATTGCAGAATAAGCGGGAAGAGGGCACCTTTTTCGATTTAATAAAATTTGCCAAAATGCAGAATAAGTGGGAAGAGGCAAAACCCTACTATTTCTATGAACACCGTGGCCAATCCTAAATAACAACCATAAAAGTGCCAAACCCTAAAATGGCGACCAAGAGAGCAGCAAATTCTCAAATTTCCCAAATGCGATGGTTTGGTTTTTGTGTCTACCTAGGTGTAGAGGGCGGGGAATCGCGCTGAGGAGACGCACAACAGAAAAGGGTTGAGGGCAGCATGGCCTAGAGCAATCTCGTCGATGTAGACTGTAATGGAACGACAACAGCATAAAACTAAGGGCCTATTTGTGGGGCTGTGGCTAAGTTGAAAAGTTGCTTTTGGCTTGCTGTGCTGTAAAGCAGCTGTAGCTGGGGTCTACAGTTTTTCTTGAAAGGCCTTTTGGCAAACTAGTAGCTTTTCAGCTTTTGGCAAAGGGGAGGAGATCGGGAGGGGAGGAGGGTGGCCGACCGGGAGGCGAGGAGGAGGGCGGCCGACCAGCATGCGGGGAAGCGACCGGCGGGGCTCCGAGGCGGGGAGGAGCAAGGAGGGAGGTGGCTGGCGGGGCTCCAAGGCAGAGGAGGCGATCGACCGGGATGCTCTGAGGTGGCGGAGGCGGCCCAACGGGGAGGGAGGGAGGCGGTCGAGTGAGCGGGGAGGGAGGTTGAGCGAGCAAGCGGGGAGGCGACGACCACGCGAAGCCACAGCCGAAGCACAGCGACCATGTTTGGAGGGGGGGATTTGGTGGTTCAATTTAATACCATCAAAATGCCGGTTCAATTTAATACCATCAATTACCATCAATTTAATATAGACGGAGTTAAATGGCATGGCATTTTGATGGTATTAAATTGAACCAGCAAGATTTGGTTGTATAAATCTAACTCCGTCTATATTTTGTTAGTCCCTCTTCTTTAAGTTTTACCTGTAACCCTTCTACTATGAGGAGGCTATTTTTTATATGAAATAATGGAATCCTGTTAAGCCTTGTTTGTTTAGGCTTAGGTTTTTTGTTTATACCTCAAAGCCAACCTTTTGGTTTAACTAGCTTAAAAGTAGTATGTTTTTATACGTAGCCGAGGTGAGTAATGCTGCTCTAACTTCAGTAGCATTAGTCTAAAACTAACCCTCAATAAGAAAAAAAACATATTTCTAGTAGTTTTTGGCTTTTAGATATAGAGACTTATGACTTTTGAAAAAGACCAATTAAAAAGTCACCCATTATTTAGACTTTAGCTTCTAAACTGGAGAAAAAAAAAACAAAACAAATACGGCCTTAACTGAGTTTGGTTTAGGTGCAAGGTTTCCTGCACATAGAGGTGAAAATGGATCAGATAGTTTTCGACCGATCTGGATAAATTTCGGTACGGATTATGTCGGATCGGATATTTGTCAGATATTTTTGGATCGGATACAGATATTTTTGTTAAATACGGATACAAATTCAGTAGCTCACTATTCATCGAATACAGATCCAGATTATCTGGTGAAAAAGGAAATCGGATATCTATCCAGCCCACAAGTTGATGGACCCCAGGCTCCAGCCCCCGGCCCAGTGCACAACCTCTCCTTTCCACTTCTCCGGTCTCCGGTCTCCAGTCTCCATGCCTCTCCTAGACTCCCACCCGATTCTCCCGAAGGACCAAACTCTGGAGTCTTGATCCAGATCCACCCCTCCCAGCGCTGCCCCCTCTCCACTCCTCCCGGCACCGCCCTCTCTCAACGAACTCCCCCTCTCCACCGACTCACCGTGGCCGCCTTTCTCTCCCAGTGGTGGAGAAGCTCATGTCTGCAGGTTTGATTGCTTGCCTAGTTGCTGACAAGTAGAGATCTTTCTTGTTCGGTGGTGGTACTGTGAAAGCAGATTAGGGTGAAAATGTGAAATGTGCTTTGCAGAATATGAAATGTGCAGATCTGCAGAATGTGAAATGTGCATTGCATAGTAAAAATAGGCTGGTCTCATCTCCTACAAAATGAATGCATGATTGGTGGTACTAGTGTCCCAAAATGGAGTCCTTATGATCAGTTGCAGAAAAAAATAGAGTTCTTGTGATTCTTGGATGGTGATGCCTGGATAACTGGATATATGTCTTGTCTAAGTGAATGAAAATACTTATACTTGTTTAATTTCCAATAATGTTTTGATCAAATCAACTAGTTTTGTGTTTTCATTAATTTATTATGTACGATCTAAGGGGTTATCGTGATCCGATAAATATTCGTGACCGTATCCGATTTGATTCAATTCGTATTTGCTTCGTATCCATATTCAACATTATTCATATTCGTATCCAGACTATTCGTATCTGCATCTGAGAAAAAAAATGAAAAAAATATGATATAGCCATTAACCGTCCATATGTCCGTATCCGATCTATTTTCTGTTAGAAATTGGCCTATTGGGTGGCCCATTTCCTTTAATTCCAAAGCATGCATGGTTTAGTATCATATTGCCTAACCAAGTGGAGGAAATGCAACTTAAAAGGTGGAGTCCTTGCCACCTCTTGAATAATGACACTTGGCATGAGAATAGCATAGGGTGTACAGTGGCTAAACACACACATGCACGCGCGCGCGTTCATGTATTTTCGCTTGAAAATACGCGTGACTTGTGACTTGCGACCGCTCCGCGTCGTAGTGTGTCTCCTGGCACTTTGAATTCACCTTTTGTTTTGCTGAACCTTGCAATTATCTCTCCATTCAATCTGTTCAAACGCGATTTAAACATCTGTTTTAATTTGGTGTCATTATGCAGTCAGTTACTAGTGAGTTCTCACTGCTTAGATGATACCGAGAGTGCAAAACCGTGTACATGTGTCACCGTAGGTTCCTTCAGAGGAATCACCTATACCGCAAGATGAAGAAACAATTCGATAGAAGGACCGAGCATGGTTCATCTCCAAGGCCTTTAGGCGGGAGAGATGTTTATGATATGGTTAGGGATTTAGATGTTGCGCTTGTAAAGGGACGTAAATCAAGGACCTGTGAGAAGAGCATATGGAAGAAGATATCAATATTTTGGAACCTACCTTATTGGGAGCAACTAGAAGTTCGTCACTACATTGATGTCATGCATGTAGAGAAGAATGTATGCAATAGCTTGATTGGTCTCTT
Organism: Otatea glauca; assembly: GCA_036346275.1. NCBI lineage: Eukaryota > Viridiplantae > Streptophyta > Magnoliopsida > Poales > Poaceae > Otatea > Otatea glauca. Next base: position 32,324,444 of record CM070728.1, read on the forward strand.
ACTGAACATTAAGGGCAAAACAAAGGATGGTATCAACGCACAACTTGACTTAGTCGATATGGGCATCAGACCTGAGTTAGCACCGAAAGAGACCGATAAAGGCCAAACGTACTGCGAACCTACTTGTTACACTCTGTCAAAGGCCGAGAGAACTGAACTATGCTAGTGCTTGCATGGTGTGAAAGTTCCATCCGGTTACTCCTCCAACATGAAGAGACTTGTTTCGATACAAGATTTGAAATTAACCAGCATGAAGTCTCATGATTGTCATGTGCTGATGACACAAATGCTCTCTATCGCAATTAGAAGTATTTTACCTATCAAGATCCAGGAGACAATCACGATGCTATGTTATTTTTTTAACACAATTGCTCATAAGGTCATCGACCCTGAAAGACTAGATGCTCTGCAGGCTGAGGTGGTGATGACTCTATGTAATCCTGAGATGTATTTCCCTCCGTCGTTTTTCGATATCATGGTCCATCTCATTGTTCACTTTGTGAGAGAGATAAAGATATACGGGCCCGTGTTCCTACGTAGCATGTACCTATTCGAGAGGTACATGGGAATTCTCAAGTCTTACGTATGGAATCGATCTCGGCCGAAGAGTAGCATTGTTGAAGGTTATGCAACTGAAGAGGTCATGGAATTCTATGTCGATTACATGGCTTAGGTCGAACCAATAGGTGTGCCTCAATCATGCCATGAGGGGAGGCTCCAGGGTATCGGGATCATCAGAAGGAAAGAAATCACGCCTGATTCGGTTGCATTTACTCAAGCCCATTTCATGGTTTTGCAAAATATGGCTGTAGTGTCCTTGTATATCGACAAGCACAAGCACTTACTATAGCAATAGAATCCAGCACGGCAGGAGTCTTGGATTACGAGACAGCATAACTTTCAGTTCAACAAATGGTTGAAGGAGCGACCCATCACTGAGAGCTTGTCAGGTGATACGCTGACATGGTTGGCAAAAGAACCAACATTTACAGCTGTGATATGGAAAGTATACGACTTAAATGGTTACACATTTTACACGAGAAATTGGGATATCAAGAACACAAACTAGAATAGTAGTGTCCACATAGATGCGTTCAATACCGCAGGGTCGACAAGGAGCTCCTACTATGGGTTCATAGTGGAGATTTAGGAGCTCGGCAAAATAGTATTCAAGATCCCCTTATTTCGGTGCTATTGGGTTGATCTCCAGTAGGACCTCGAACGTGTTAGATACTAAGATGAACCATTCGTACTCGCTAACCAAGTTGTTCAAGTCTTCTATATAACCAACCCATCCAATAAGAAGTGCCACGTAGTTCTTCAGGGAAAAGGAGAATTGTTGGAGTTGAGAATTTAGTATATGATTAAGAATACAATCAATTTGATAAGTTAACTCCTATCAAAAACAACGTAATGATCCAGGAAGAGATTCAATATCTTGCAATTTGTCATCTATATATTTAATTTTTTGTTTAATCTCATAAATCTTTTTTGTTAACTCAGAATTTTCTTCACTTCTGTTCCACTCCATTACATCAGACTTTCCCTTCAGTTGTTCTATCTCCACCTTAAGTTTTTGTTTAGTATCCAACAGCTTTTTCATGTCATATATCTTATTTGTAGGCTATATTTTATTGTGTAATTTGTAGTCACTGGGACATCAATAAATATATGATGAATCAGACAGATGTAGTAGTGGCCATGGTTTTATTTTCTTCTATCCTTATGCCTAATTTTTTGGAATGCTTTCTATAATTGGATTACTATTTATAAATTGAATAAAATTAGATAAACATTAAATTTACTCACTCTCTCTCTCTCTCTCAATAAGAAATTAAACATCTAGATGTTTTTAGATTATCAATACAAGTATTCATTTCTGTAGTAGTAAGAAAACTAAACCTTAGTTTATTTAGTGTTATTATAAAGGTGGCATTTCTAAAGTGGGGTGTAACTTAAAAATAACCTTTTCTTTTTGTTCCTGAATGTCTACATGGAAAATATCTTAGTTGTATTACTTTGCTTTAATCCTATAATGCAATGGCAGAGCTCCTAACAATTATCTCTAAAAAAATATGATCAATCGGAAGCAAAATAGTTTAACGTATAGAACTTGTCATCGGTATTAAGGGTCCACCCCTGGATTTTCCAAACAAAGCCATGAATCTTAAGATAGAAACAAATTCTAACCATCTACATCAATAGGGTTTCTAGAACCAAATGTTATATCTCTGTTTCCTAATTTTCCCACAAGCACTCCTGTCTACCTAGATTCCTGGAACCAAATGTTGTATCTCTGTTTCCTAATATTCCACATCGAAGCAACAAAACCATATTTAGAATTGAGGTTTTAATGTTACTCAACCAACATCTTCCTATAGATTCAACATCAGGAACAATATCTTTATAAAAGATTTTATAACCAGAAGCCTAAAAATCTTAGCAACAATACACTCAAAGAATAAATGATGAATAATGTACAAACCATATGACCTTGAGTTCAAGGAGGAGGAGGCGACGGGCTCAGGGGAGGAGGCGGCGATGTGCTCGAGGAGGAGGCGTGCGATGGGCTCGTGGGAGGGGACAGCAACACGCTCTATGAGGAGGCACGCGATTGGCTCGGGAGAGAAGGCGGAGGTCGGTTAAAGATTTCGTTTGGGTGAGGAGTGCAACGGGCACAAATCCTAAAACGATATATATAATAAGTGTTATCATAGACGGTTTGATTACAAAAACGGCCATTTGTGATAAGCCAATATCACAGATGGTTTGTGGTACAAACCGTCTATGAAATATCATAACCGGTTTGTGATATGACAATATATCACGTACGGTTCATGGTACAAATTATCATATCACTTACGGTTCGTAGTACAAACCGTCTATGAACTATCACAGACGATTTGTACTATTAACTGTCCGTGATATTAGCTTATCATAGACGGTTCTTAGCAATTCTGTAACTTTGATGGTTATGCTAGCAAAACCGTCTGTGATTAGTTTTAACACAGATATTTTTTAAAAGAAGCCTTTCTACAGTAGTAGTTTCTGTACAATCAATACAAACTTTGCTGACACATTTGTGGCTGATTTGGCCTCAGGTTTGATCCATGAGTCGATCTAAACATGGCCTGTAATTCTACAGCGAATTTAGAACAAAAAGGATCAATAAATTAAAACAACTTAACCTTTACATAATTGGCCAAAAATTTCAAATCACATACGTACAGTACAGTGCAAATTCTACGGCTTTTCATCTAATCCAAAATGAAGTATCGATCAGAGACGTTCGTATCAGCTCCCTCAAGAAAACGTACGTACGTGAATCCTTCATGCACGACGCAGGCATTACTCTACGTATGTACGCATATAGTTATATATACTGCAAGATACAACTACATATGTACGTACGTATACGTATTGTATACATGTATGTACGTTTGTGGATACGGCCGCTTGCTTCCTTTGTTCTAGGCCATCATGTAGTCGGCGAGGCCGCTCATGACCCGTCCGACGTACGGATGCCGGTGGTGCTTGTACCAGCACCGGCGGTTGAAGACGAGCAGCATCTTTTGGCACTCGTGCTCCGGCAGGTCGCCGAGGAGCCTCCCCCGGCCGCCGCGCGCCCGCTCGACGACGAACATCTCGTGGCCCTCGAACACGACGGCGCACCCGCCGCCGCGCCGCCGGCACGGCCCCGACCACGCCTCCCGCCACGCGCTGCTGAAGAGCGGCACGCCGCGCATGTAGTTGCCGTCGCAGGCCCACTTGCACACCACCCGGGCGCGGGGCACCGGCTGGAGGAACGGCAGCTGCACCTCCCGGCCCTGGTCGGCGCGGAAGCTGTGGTAGAACTCGCTCCGGCCGGTGCCGTGCACGGCGTAGCAGCTCAGGTGCATGTTCGCCGGCATGCGGTTCTCCACGAAGATGTGGTAGTCGTCATCGGAGCGCGCCTCCCAGCTGGAGACGGCCGCCTCGGCGGCGGTGAGCGCAAGGAGGGCGGTGATGGCCGAGGCGACGACGGCGTCGAGGGCTCGCCGGCCGGCCATCGCTGGGATATGGAGCTGGGTGGCGCCAAGGCCTTATCTTCAAGTCTCCGGGTGGATGATGGTAGCCAGCTTTAAGTAGGGGTCGTTGTAAGGACGACGGACGACGTAGGTGCATGGATTTTCATCGTTGCTATTTTTAGGGTTTGCTTATAATAATAGGCTATGATTGAGGTCCTAGTAAGCCAATTTTGAGTCTACCTCTGCATATTTGGGCTGCCTTTATGTCATAGTTAAAACAAGATATCAGGATTAAGCACGTGTGAAGGGTCCTTTTTTGCTTTGGATGGTTAAAACTAGAAGTGCCTCCATTCCTCTCTTTTTTTTTTCTTCTTCTTTTGAAGCCAAGAAGTGCCTCCAAAGTGCACATGCTCATTCTACTAAGCCGTGAATTGCAGTATTATTACGGTCATATGAGTATCTCAGAACTCAGAACTGGTACATCATAATCTGGTCATGTTGAATTAAAGTAACATGCCCCAAAAATTATGACAGGTAATACTTGAGATTACCAGAGTATGTCCACCACATAACGCCTTCGTGTCAACTTCTGTTGCTACTTGCAAGATTCCCATGCTCCTAGCATCCAACACCAGCAATGCTCATCCAAAATGGTGTATAAATAGAAAATCTAAAAGAACTGCGGTGCCAGTAAGATTGTTTTCTTTGTTGGCATCAGGTACGTAATTAGACGTCCACCTCTGCCCAGCATGATGCAAAATTCCTCAAGCAGCCTGAAACAAATAGAATCATCGAGTGAACAATTTGAGGATTACGATAGGCTCTCCTAATATGCAGATTTCCAGGCCATGAACTGAAGTACGTTCACCAATGCCCTTTCTTTTCTCTTTTAAGAGCACAAGTGCACAGAGATTATGTTTGTCTACGAACATTTCAACCATTTAGTATTACATAAACAGTGGATTTAAAGAAATAAGTAAAATGATGATACTTGCTGAAGTATGCAACAATACTCTCAAAGTTCAGGTACACAGCAAAAAAGCAAAGCTCATCTCAGTGTTAAGGTGTGACATAGGAGGAGAACATCTGTTGATTGGTAATGCTCTTGTTGGAAAACTAAACTGCGTTCTTCTTCTGAGCATTCATGTTCAACACACATAATAGGCCGTCATGTACCACCAATGGCATATAGGGGCATCAAAGTTAATTTTCCTACTTAGAAATTTCTCACAGTTGTAGATAACTTATGTTTAAAAGTTGTGCATTTATTCAACCACTGCAGATTGACAAGAGATTGCGGCTTTGAAGTTAGGACCTGATAGAAGGATAAAGAATGTTACAGTTATTTGCTATTATTATTAGTTGCTTAAATTCATTTGAGGCCATTGTGATGCATAAGTGTAGTCCTATATAGGACAGTAGATTTTCACACCAAATAACCAAAAGTTGCAGTATGCGGTTGTTGATCAGCGGAAAAAGTAAGCACTCAACATATGGAAATAAATCCAATCTGTACTGATTGGTGTCTGATTCATTCAAACCCACTGGTTGAAAGGAAAATAGCAAATGACTATGACAGGTTAATCAACTTACCTGTGAATGTGAGTGGTCTCGAAATCACATATGCTTCAAACATTCTTATGGATGATAATAGAGTCAGTCCATCGAAATCAAACGTCAGGTCCACATCAAAATTGAAAAAAATGGTTCTCGATCCATTAGAATCACTTCTTGACGCAAGAATATGTTTTCAGAAATAATCTGAATGACAATCGAAGCATAAGATACATTAGAATCAGTTCTTGACACAAGAATATGTTCTTGGAAATAACTTGAATGACAAATGAAGCATAAGATCCCAACTACAAAATGAATTGAGATGGAAAATTGTAAACTTGCCATATACCTCTTTACTTGTAGCCAACTTCTTTCATTAAGTGCCGATAGCTTCGTCCACGTATTACACGTTGCCACAAGTATGCTATTGATTCTTGAAGGTTCAACTCTAATCTCTGCTGAACAAGCCTAGACATAACCGTAGAAAAGAATGAAATCAAAAGTTCAAAACACAACATTTCCTAGAACATGTAAGGAGTACAAAAATAAACCATCTAGCGAGACAACGCTGAATCCCACGAGTGATTGGCCGCATAAAGGATGGATCTCTCTGTTGATAAAGTAAGCCAACCTAGCAAACAGCAATCATGTAAGCATCATATCATTAGGCCAATATTCAACAGTACCTAATCAAAATACCTCCATCATCGCGACTGCAGCAGGATCATCCAATATTTCCAGGCTGTCATCTGCTAGGTAGTTCACCTGTGAATTACACAAAATAGGAGACTCTGAAACTCCGGAATTCCATAAATGTGTAAAATAGATTCTGCAAGAATTTTTTAAGATATATTCTCTTGTATTTTCCATGCATGTTTGTAAGAAATGAAAACAAGGGAAAGTTGTCACTAACCTAATACTATCCTATGTTTATTTCTATTAGTAATCATCAAAAAATGCAAATGTCTGGCTTGTAAAAGGAACAGAATTATTACCCCAAATTCAGTGTTGACAAAGGATTGGACAAAATCCATTAGTTGAATCTTTGCCCACTTATAGGATGCATGAGGATTGTCACGCCGAGGTGGGTGTCTCCAAGGCGCACCAAAAGACAATCTGTTTTCTGGTACTTTACTATCACGAACATCAGAGGCAAACTTCTGCACCATTCTTAATGCTGTCTCCATTGCAGGATTCACAACAGACACCTGGTGAGCAGAAATGAAACAACAGTCATGTTTTTCCCTCTTATTGTATCTGCATTCTCCTAGTTCTGATATTCAAAACAGAAGTACACAACGACAATGGAAGAGCAGATTAGGAAAGGGGAACTAACAACCCTTTCCAGGTTCAGACAAATGTCATCTCAAATATAGCATGTATGCCTAAGCTCTGATTGAAACTTTACTTACTTGCAAGTGTGCCAGGTATGTGTCAATAATTTCCTCAATGTTCCTATCATGCAAAACCCTGTAATGCAATGGGGATCAAATAATGACAACCATAATATGCAGCATGGCACAGTTAAAAACTTAAAATAACTAAGATGAATGCTCGTATCATGTATACCTTAAAACCTGAAAATATAATGCAAATATGCTACTCAAGAGATTTAACTGCAAACCATAAATCCGCTAAAGAATATGTGCTTGAAAGAATAACCATGGCTTGAGAAACTAAAGACTTCAAACTCCACAAATAGGACATAATTAGAAGAGATTTAAAAATCTCAATTAACCTCTTCCGTTGTGAAGTAAAATAAATAGCACAACCTAATATACAGATTAAATAGATAAAATTGAAAAAGCAGAGTATCAAACTGAAACTGTTGAACTAACAGAATTCGTTGCAAAGGGTAAAAACATCTAGAATTGATCAGTTTGCCCTTTCTGCGATTCCAAGAAAAAGGAATGCAATCTACCAGAGCAACAAACATAGGCTAATTCTCCTGTTTATTAATCACAGGAGGACGGAGTAAGACATAGAATTACCCCCGAAACAAAACAAAAAAACTTAAATGTTAAGATACAGCCAGGAATAAAACAATCAAAAGATTAATGACAAACAAAGTGAGCATCCTACTTACTCTGGGCTATTCGCCTTTTGCTTCAGCATATATATCTCAGATAATTGTCGTGGATTTGGCCCAAGAACCTCATCTACAACTTTCCACTACAACTTCAATAAACATCAGAAAGAATTATGCATAGAGTTTGCACAAGGGAGAAAGAATTAAGGTTGTAGGTCTAAAAATCTTACTACCTCCTGTTCACTGAAGAATTCAGAAACCATATGCAGCCTAGCTTCTTGTGGTGTCCAACCAAATGTCTGTGTCATCCAATTAACTGTTGTAAGCAAAAAAGGCAAACAAAAAAAGGCACCGCAGTCCGAAGGTAAACTGAGCATACCTCACGAGAAATGAAGATATTAGGAAAACCAAAATCAACGAATGCTTGAGAAGAATAGTAGCTGCAACAATTTGAAAAGGAACACGAATTCATCAGTTTCCATATAGAATGTTCTTAGCAGTGATGCAGCAGATTATTTATTTTACAGAAAGAATTCCGTCAACCTATAGCATGCCAGGAGGGAACTATCGAAGTTATAAGAAAATAAATTGGGGGAGAAAACAAAAACTATATTCAGGTAGTTGTGGCTACCTTACTTTCTTTACGGTACGACCATTGGTCCATGACAGAAAATCATGAAGATACAGCGCAGAGTTAAGAGTTAACAGGTTCTCTAGAATGTTCAGCCTTATATCTATGCAAAAGGGTAATTCCATATCTCATTCTTAACCATGGTTGTCATGGCGCACTGGCCAATCACGGCAAGCTGGGGGCGCCAGGACGCCCTCCTAGGCGATACTTAGACTACAGTTTATATGTTATACAAACCCCTTGATATACAGTAACCACACAAAATCCCACCTCTAAAAAGTGTTCCATAAGTTACAAAAATGTCATATGGGGCCACCAGATATCAACAACCTCATTTATTTACCTTTATTTTTCTCATTCACCTCCCACCTAAGGACATCTCCAATGTTCAATTCAAAAGTAGGCCTTAAGGTGTGGTGACGTTTCTGTTGCTATTTCCTGCAATGTATAAAGCCCAATTGGGTATTAAGAGGGGGCCCACATGGCAATTAAATAACCATCCCACCTCCCTCTTCCCCTCAACATCCTCTCCACCCATCAGACTCGCAAAAAAAAACTCACGCACACAAGTCCACGACCTCCCACAGCGCCGCCTCTCGTCCTCCACACCTCCCCACGTCTTCCTCTCCACGAACCGCTCTCCATCCTCCACGCGGCCGGATCCAATCACAGCGGCTTTCAAGGATGTGTTATCCAGCCTCTGCGCCAGATCAAGAGGTGGTGGTCGGCGAGGATGGTCTTCCCAGCAGGGCGGCGGGTGCTGACGGCCAGCTCAGGATGAGATGGCCGGCAAGGATGTCCTCCCCAGCGACGACACAACTCCCAACAGCTGGATCCAGGGGCGGTGGCCGGGGAGGACAGCCTCCCGGCAGCGACGCAGTTCATCTCCTCTGCTATCGGCAGCATCCACCACCCGACAGGTGGGGCTGCTTCTTTTTTTATTCCTTATGGGCAGTCCTCAAACCAAAGGTCGGCTCATCCCAGATTCACCTTATTGCTCATGCCCCCAATGCTTGTGGTCAAATATAGGAAGGCCAGCTCAGCCTTAATGCCCACCTTATTGCTACATTGTGGGTGCCCTAACTCCTTTATTCCCCCTTACCTTTTCCTTTCACCTTGCCATCCCACTCACTGCCTCCATTCTCCATTGCAACCCTTTCCTATTCTTCTCTCTCCATTCTCCATCCTGAAAGCCTACGAAGCTCTAGCAACAGCCGACAGGATACTCTCAGTAGCTTGGGAGGCAACAGTGGCTAGGGTTTAGGCCCTTCTCTCCCCTATCTCTCTCTCTCTCTCTTCCCAGTCGAGGCGAGCATCCACGGCAGTCGCTGCTGGCCAACTCGACACCAAGTCATCAACTAGACGACGCTATGACAGCATAACTGGTTGTTTAATTGAAACCCATTTTTGAACGAAGCCATCAGTTATGATGTCAATTGTCCATTTCCAGCTAACCATTCTTACAACAAAACTTGCATGCTGACACACAAAGGCATACTTTCTTAAGTTATCCACCCACCTTATTACTCTCTTCGTCCAAGTTTGTAGGGCATGTTTTTTTAATGGTCATGTCAATAAATATAGGGCATATTTCATGTTCCAATGCAAACTAGTGTGATGTTCCCTTTATACCCCTAATAAATATCCAGATTTACTTGATATTCTCTACAAACATGCATTGAATATAGTGCTTAGAGATAATAATTAGGGTAGTCTAGTCATTTTAAATACCTCCTTGGTCTATGCGCCAAGAGAAAATACGCCCGATAAACTTGGACAGAGGGAGTACAGTTTTTTAGACAAGTATACTTTCTTAAGTTGTACATCTTATTACAGATTTTTAGACATCCCCTATTTGTAACATTTTGGAGGCTGTGGCACCACACACATTTCTGCTCCAAGATGGTAACATACTCTATGACAATTGTCCAATACAATATGCAATGTGTAAGTTACGAAAAAATTTCACTCCAGTACAAACATGGAGAAAGCAGTAAGATGTCAATCTATATACAATTCAATGCAGAGGTACTAAATAACATGTGACTGATGAACTGAAATGGTCAGGACATGGATTGAACAAAGTTGTACATTGGAATGTAGATCACTTGCAAGCGATGTCATGTATGATATAAACCTTTTCCAAAAGCCCACTGCTTTTGTTAACGCACTATAAAAGCGATTGCATGTGATGTCATGTATGATATAATTATATAAACCCTTTCCAAAAGCCCACTGCTTTTGGTAACGAGCTATACAAGCAAGATATCACAGCTTCTATAGCCTACTATCCCTAAAATCGGCAAATTAACTGATCAAGCATATCTTGGTATATTGGGTATGCTAGGATAATCAAGTCACTATTTGATAGGAGTGACACTCATACAAGGAAGTGAGGCATGTCCAACAAGCAATGGCACAACAGCATGAGGGGTCTGATACTCAAAATCAATGGTAGTATGGTACAACAAACCCCCGCAGCAGGTCAGAAATTTATAGTTAACCAATGCAATATTTGTCGATGTAGTTGCAAGTCCTTGTCATTCATCCCAACCTCTAAATTTCAATTACGTTCATTATATAAACCAGACCTATCTTTCTATTTTTACATATGATGATATGAACACAATCATGCCCCTGAAGAGCTCCCAATTAGGGTATACTGTTTGCTACTCAGGTCCTGTTACTTTAGCCCCTAAAATCACTTGAAAGACCAATACAGAACATGCAGAAACTTATAGGCACAGACTCTTACCCATCTGAGGTCGACATAATGACCGGCAAGCACTGTTCATTAGCACCGAGTGCAATCACCCTCCAAATGAAGCTGTCATGGTACATTGCCGCAGGCACCATCGTCTCATCCTCACAAGTAGCCTTCCTCAGTGCATCCACATTGTTCAGCACCAGCTTCGGCTGCACATACAAAAATGTCATCATTGACACATTATACCAACCCTGTACTCACGAATCCTCAAATCAAACCGAAATCACACATTCTACCTGGAAGAAATCCTCCTCAGCCGCGCCAGACAGCACATCCAGCAGGAGGCACGGCCAGTCTGTGGCTGAATTGGCCAGCGACCGAGAGAACCGACCTATCCTATTCATCTCCCGCACCGCCTCCTTCCTCCACCCCTCCTGCATCCCAAGCACCTCCTTGGCCACACGCAGCGCCGCCATGGCCTCTTGCATGTACGCTCTCTCCTCCATGGAGCAGTTAGTCGCCTCCCCCTCACCAATGCGGAGCGCCGGGTCGTCCCCGCGGGCCGAGGAGGACGCGGCGAGGACGGCCCTCGCCCAAAGCGTAGGCACGGGATTATTGCCGCCGCGGCGGGTGGCAGGGCCCGTGAGGCGGGAGAGCGCGGTGTGGAGGCCGTGTGAGCGGGACAGCGCAGAGAACACGTCCTTGGAGCCGACAGCGCCACGGAGTACGGCATCGTGTGCGAAGCCCTCGAGCGCGGACTCGAGCTGGAGGCGTAGGTCGGGGAGGGAGGGGGGCGGGTCGGTGAGGAGGGACCAGGGCGCGGCGGTGGCGAGGGCGTGGGAGGTGGGGGCGGGGTGGAGGAAGTCAACGAAGGCGGCGGAGTGCGGGGACTGGGACCATTGCGGGAGGAGGCGGCGGAGGAGGAGCGTGGACTTGCCGACGCCGCGGGGCCCGTGGAGGAGCAGCGGCTGCGGAACGCGCGGGTGGAGCGCGTGGTTGTGGAGGACGGTCTCGAGGACCGGCCGCGGTATCACGCGCCACTGGCGGCCGCCTCCCCCGCCGGCGGCGGCGGCCATGGGTAGGGTTTTGTGAGTTTCGGGTTGGGGAGACGAGACGTGGGACGGTGGGAGTGGAGGAGGAGCAGTGAGCACGAGTGGAGAAGGGAGAAGGCCAGATGGAAGGATGTAGTACGGGCCGGGCCGGGCCGGGGCAGGAGGGAATGGGCCAGATTTCTCGTGGTTATATCTAATAAATCAGAGTGGGCCTAGATTAAAATTACTAATTGGGCCTGTAAGTACTACTCAATTTTTTTAGAGAGACGGAGCATTGCACAGTAACTTTTTGTTCATCCAAGAACCTGATACAAATCCTAACTATTTGAAACTAATTTCAAGATATTTGCAACGAAATCCCCCAAGTTTGTCTACGTCCCTTTTCTTTCCTTTTAAGGTTCCATTTGGAACTTTGTGAGAATTTTACAAGAAACTAAACTTATCGATATACTTCTGATACAAGCCGATATGGCTGATATGTACCATTTTGCCACCTAAAATGGTACAGAGCAGCCCAGCATTCTGTACCGGCTTTAAAACTGGACAAATACCGACCATACTAGCTCAATATCAGTCAATATTGGCCATACCAGCTTCAATATCAAACAACACCAGCCTTACCAACGTAATTGATAATACCATCTATTAAATTCAATGAACTATATATTATATTTGTTCCTATTTGTAAGCATCTATGGCCCTAATTCGTAGATTATTGTGTTTTGGTGATTAATGACTCCTAAATCATGGAGGCTAACATGTGTTTGAAGTGTTGAGAGGAGTTAGGTCTCGATGATGGTGTAACTTGGTTCTAGGACATTGTCATAGCTCCCCCAAGTGTTCAAATGATGGCAAAGCAATAGTTTTCATGAAGATTAAGAATCTTGTGGCTATAAATGATCCAAGTTGGGTATAGGTCATTGTAGTGTTAGGTTTTTGTTTTTTTGCTTTGGCCATACTATTAAGGAGGTTCAAAGCTATTAACTTAAGCTTGATTAGGTTTGGTATAGTTGGGGCGCACACTAGGTCATTTTAGCTTAATTCTAGTTCGACAGTGACAAGGATCAATGTTTGACTGCGAGAATCTTGATGATTGGACTAGATTTCAGCTAAATCCAGAAAAAATCAACAGAGGCGAGTTATCTGGGTCAAGCAAACTATTGGGGCATTCCATTAGTATAGAGATGGTGTTTTTGGTGCGCAAGCAATTTTGTACAGAGGCAAATAATCCAGGTCCACCCGGACAATTGGAACGTCCAATCATTCGAGAGAGGTCATTTCGGTGCCTATAGGATTTTATACAGAGACGTAATATTCAAGTTGAGGTGTACCATTTAAAGCGAGATGTGTCCAAAAGAGTTTTCTGAGCTCGAGCAAATTTGTACTAAGATGGATCATTCGGGTCAGGTGTACCATTGACCCATACCATTGGATCAAAAGGTCTCAGGTTTTGAAAAATGTTCAGGCAGATGATATGGGTTGAGGCATACTATTGGATCACGAGGTTTCCAAGTTGAGGAAAATTGGAGGCGAATGATCCGGGTATGTGCAATGGCTATTTTTCTAATCGTTGGGAGTGTGTTAAGGTGGATGATCTGGGTCAAGCTAAAATGTGAAAAGCCCATGCCAAACAGCTAGTTTCTTGTGTTGTAGCTATACATTCGAAGCGAACGCTTTAAGGAAGCTCTCTTGGAACCGAGAAAGGACAGATACATCCAGGGGGAGTTTAAAGGCAGCCATGAGCATAGAGTGAAGATCTATAGGATTGTGAAAAAATTGAGGGAGTGTGAGAGAGAAAGATTGAGGGAGTGTGAGAGCGTAGGTTAGATCTTAGTGCGCATCATTCTAAGTTAATTGACCTTTCTTAGGCTCAAGTGACAGCTTTGGACTTCTTACTCTTGGAATTCGGTGTTTTTAAGATAGCTTGGAGACGTGCTCTTGATGACCTCTCAAGAAGGAACTTGTGTAAGGCAACGGGAGGGTTGTGAAGGTTCAAAGCCCACCAATCCAGAGTGGAGAAGCACTTTTACGAGTAGAAGGTCAGATCCATACGTGGATTCAAGTAGGAGCTACTCTTGCAAGAGTAATCCAACAAGAAGTACAGGATATCAACGAATCTCCAAGACCTCTGTACGTAAAAAAATCAATTCTCTTGTCCCTTTAAATTTTAGCATATTAATTTTTATTCTTTATATCCCTATATCACTAAACTTGTGTAGGTTTGGAACTAGGTCGCAAAATTCTATAGGAGTTGTGTGAACACACTCGCAAACCTTTGGTACGTAGGTTGGGATTAGAGATTAGGTTGTTCTAAATTGCTTTAATTTAGTCATGTTCGAAAAGGATTCCCAATCACATGTCCCCTCTTGGCCATCCACTTCACTACTGCCATGTATTTGGAGGTATATTTTTTTGAATTGAAAATTGTACGGCAAGCCCCTATGGTACAAATTAATTATATAAAAATAAGAAAAATAGTTACAAGAGTTTGAAGGGAGAAGAAGCTACAAACCCTCACCAAGGACCTATATAACGTCCCAATTTTCAAAGCTTTTAAAAGTATTTTAGTCAAAATAGCAATTTCCAAAAATTTTAGGATTTTATGGTAGAAAGGAAGTTGATCATCACTAAATGTGATGAGAATGAGAAGGTTATGTATTGCTAGCCACCAACTGGAAGAAGTTGTAGCAGAACGGTGGAAAAACTATCATGCCATACATAAAGCGCCACAAGCCATTACTTGGGCGGTGTTCTCTGCCACTTTCCATGAATTCCATGTGATAGAGGGAATAATGGACATCTAGAAGGAAGAAGTGCTATCAAGCAAGGGTGTACGTATTGGGACCCGAGTATGCAAAATTGGACCCTCTGAGTATATATTGCACTAGCCTAGAATCACGCTAATTCACACAGTGGCAACATTGATGAAATATCATTCCATATGCATAATAATTAAGAAAGAAGCAATTAACAATAAATATCATAGTTGCGATCTTATGATCAAGGCTTACAATTATTGCCTTACAAGGTGAACAACTCAAATAAAATACAGCAGAAGGAAACAGAATATCTTCAGTTGAAACCCATCCATATGCCCATAGGCAATCGACTAGGGTAGCGTGACCTAGTTCTTCACAATCTTCAAAGTAATCCTCCTTGACTAGTGATAACTCGATAATGTCTTGAGCAACTGAGAAACATTGTTTATAGCAAGGATGACAACATGGAGTACTCAACAAGTTGCATCATAGATGCAAGTCTAATATAACTACATATAAGACTTACTCAGAGAATGGATGATATTGTTCCTTTTGCTTAAAGCAACCTTCATAGTTTCAATACTCAAAAATAGATTGAAAGCATAAAGAAAATAAATAACAATAATACTAAGTTATTCAACAATCTCCAAGTTAAATTGATACACAGCTTACACCATTTCCTTTTCTTGGCATATAGCCTTCCTTCCCAAGTTTTATTTTATAAAATCTAACCCTTACGTGAAATTCCTAAGCATTGTCCATAACAGGGACATGGTTATTCAAATAAGTTTTACACTCTACAGAGATTATACACTTTACGCACAAGATATGATCAATCTCTTAATGTCATGCAATTGACACGCTTCCTTAGGCGTGCGACTAAGAAGATCATAACAAAACCTTTTGAAAACTCTATCCGAATATTAACCCTCTCGATAAGCTTTGTCTCACGATTCTACCCTCACATAGAGCAGAAGAATGGGAGTGATTTACCATTAGACTAGGAACAATAATTGTTCAAGATGTGGAGCCACTGCAACACACACATTTCCCAACCTCGCGCACAGCTTTAGTCTACCACCTAAGATATGATATGTCAATATTCGGTAATTACTGAGTTAGGTCTAGCCCATAACAGGCATATGGTTGTATGATTAGCCTAATTCAATGTTAAGTCCTTAATTGACCGAGGCAAGACTTTCAATTTACTACACTTATTCACACTGAACCATATTTTAGCTTATAGCCTTATGTAGGTTATATCGCATTATTCATGAAAATCAATTTGAATTGCTTGTTCATGTTCTTGCTCATGCTTGTTAGTTGTATTGATTGTAATCTTGAGCAAGTTGAGTTGTGGCACATTAAGGGGGAGTGCTAAATCATAACCATATATATTACACCCTTACATGTGCCTATATTTATATAAGTGCTAATATATATGTTTCGAGTGGATCGCTAGAGGCAAAGGTATAACTAAATAGGGCTTAGGATGTGTTCCTAGCCTTTTACCAGTCTCGGTGTTTGGATGGGAGACCAGGTTGCTAGTTAGGTTGTCGTACTATTAAGAGGGGTTGAGTCTTTTAGTTTGAGCTTCATCATGTGTTGATGAACTCAATTCGGTTCACTCTAGCTCACTCTTTTGATCGATTTTTGCATGGAGCTAACCATTTGGCATGTGTTGCGAATGGGTGAAGCTCGTGCATTGAATTTTGCATAAGCTAAGTATTTGCATGTGTTGCAAATAAGGCAGCTCATGTTTGCTTCTTTATTGAATCTTAATTGATTTGGTTTTTGCATGAAGCTATGGATTTGTATGTGTTGCAAAAGGGAGATAGCTTATGCAATGTTGTTTATGTGGTTATTACTTGGAGCTAAGTTTTGCATGTGTTGCAAAAGAAAAGAGTTCAAGCAATTTAGTTTAAAGTGGTTGCATGGAGCTAGAGATTTGCATGTGTTGCAAATAGAGAGCTCATGCACTTGAGATTGTTTTGGTTGTTGCATTGAGCTAAGTTTTGCATGTGTTGCAAAAGGAAAGAGCTCATACAACTTGATTTGAATAGTGGTTGTTTTGCATGGTGCTAGAGATTTGCATATGTTGTAAATAGAGAGCTCATGCTTTAGTGTTTTAGCTTGTGATTGGATCATGTGTTGATTATCACAAGGCTAAGCTTGGTTTGTGCTTTGAGTTTGCAAAATATGTTTTTGTAAAGTATTGAATGGACTTGTTATTTGCAAATAAGCTCGAGGTTGTGGGTTTCAATCCTAGAGCATGTGTTGACATTTGCAAATGTGTTTTTGCAAAGTGTCGGAATCATGTGTTGATCCTTACATGGCTAGAGGATTGGTCTCATAGGTTCTCAGTTTATTTGCAAAAGTGTTTTGCAAATAAGTTGTGCTAAATGTGATTCTTTGGAGATTGTGAATTGGGTTTGCAAATGTGTTTTGCAAAATACTCGATCATGTGTTGATCATCACATAGCCCAAAGAATAAATCATTATTGGTGTTTGATTTGAAAAGAAAAGATTTCTGTGTGAAATCTGATTTTATCTGGAAATCCGGCAGTACCGAAGGTGTAAAGCCGATAGTACCGCTGGGCCGACAGTACCGCTTATGGGAGCCGGTACTGCCGCTTGGCCGGTACTACCACCCTTGTGAGGCCGGTAGTACAGGAGGCCGGTGCTACCGCGTGATGGCCGGTAGTTTTTTTCCAGAAGAACGTGTTTTCTCAGTTAGTGAAGGCCGAAGCTACCGGGGTCGATGGGTGGTACTACTGGAGGTGCGGTAGTACCGGCCCCAAGCCGTCGGTAGCTATTTTCCAGAGAGGTTGTTCTGAAAGTTGCGCTGAGGCTAGCAATACCGCCTATGGAGGTCGGTATTGCGCTCGAGCGATACTCGGCTTTTTTTGCTGCGGTAGTCCGAGTTTCTGTCTGCGGCTAGTTTTGAGAGAGGTTTAGCCCATTTTTTATTCGAATTGCAATGTATGTAAATTATGAGTGTAGTGTAGTTAATAAAAGTCGGTATTAGTTGTTGTGATGTTTTACGAGAGGAGATTAAAAGAGTGCGAATCGAGATCTAGGAGAATGATTTTTAGCCTTTTTGTGACCGTAAAATTTAATGTTTAAATGTAATTTTTAGGAAGAGTAGACCAGATTTGCTCTTTGATATGTGCACTACCATATTCTGGGAAAATATTTAATTTATACCTTGCTTTGCATCTAATTTCCACTAGTGCAACAACCCTAAGTATTATAGTCGACAACAACGCATGTTATAAATAGTTCCCACGAAGCACTTAAATTATTTGTTGAACATATATATAAGGGCACATACATCGAAAGTTCAGATGATAAAATAAGCAATAGATAGATTATATTGCAAGAGCATTACAACAGTGAAGAAATTGCTTGCCGAACTAACTAACGAAAGCACTGGTTGTCATGGTGGAACAAATGATCGTTTCGCCTATCTGGGTACAGCCAGAAGGATGTCCCACATTTTTTGCATATTACCTGACCCGTGTAAATTTGGAGATTTGTCCTCGGACACCGCTCAATCCCACTATGAAAGAACTCCATGGGGATCCGCAGTGCTCCAGTGTCGCCGAATGGGTGGCCTATGCCGCACGTCTCGGGTGTGTAAGACCGAAATTTTGGTCTTTTGATGTGGATTCGCCTCCACATGGGCATGTCATCCCAATTCGGCGTCCCTTATGTTATTACCACAGGTTCTTGGATGGTCTGCGTAGCAGCGTCAAAGATTTGTTGCGTGGTGCGGACCTCGGCCGGCCGCTTCCCTTGTCCCTTCCTCTTCGAGAGGAGGTACCTCTTGCACCTCGGTGTGTTGGCGTTAGCGGACACTTGCCGAGACGCTGCTCTGTTTGGCTCGCACTCCACCGTATGGTGCGGGAGGTGTGTGTTGGGCTTATCGTTGTACTGGCGGAAGCGTGCCTGCGATCAATGCGGTATGCCGCGTTGGCCGTTGAATAACACCGTAGGCGTACTCGAGTGCGGCTTTTACGGCGGTAGTAGCACCACGGGAGGTTGCTCCCGGTTATCCCATACGGAAGTTTGAGATGTGGGTGGTACGTCTCGGGTCCACCCGATTGAAGTAGCCGCACCATTCATCCTCGACCAAGGGCACCGGTAGAATCTCGGTCCGCTAGTTCATCGTGGCGGTATCAACCATCGCTGAAGGCCGTGTTCGCAAAAGTCGTGGCTTTGGGTGGCCCACGGGAGGTTTCTCCTTTGACTCGAGCAATTTCGCAATTTTCTTTTGAACTCCTGTATGGGATGAATTGGTTTAGAATTACTACTTTGTGAGTGAAGCATGGGTTCGTCGCATGAAACTCACCGATTGGTTGGCCTCTTGCCCACCGACCACGAACTCGTCGCTCTAGAAGCGGGGCGTATCTGGCGGCCTCTCCCACCGGTTGAAATTCTCGGCGAAGCGTGTTGTTGTCGTGGCGGTTGTAGACAAATTCGTAGTCACGTCGTTCGGCCGTCGATCCATTGGAAGAAGCAACACCGGTCCTTGTCTTTGAGAAAGGAAAGAACGATCGTGAAATGGTGCTGTGCTTTGTATTTTATGAATACAAGTAGGTTTACCGGTAGGGGCGAACACAATGAAGAGTGGAGCGCGGCCGATCTCTCCGTGGGTAGATTGCATCATCTTCGCCCGAAGGTTTGTTAGATCGAGGATGCCGACTAGAGGGGGGTGAATAGGCGGCTTTTTAAAAAAACTTTCTCTTTCTAATTTCTACAAAGCAATTCACCCCTAATTACCTTTATGCCAAAACCTTATCAATAATAATGCGGAAGCGATAAACTAAGGTTTTGACAATTAAAGCCTAAATCAACTAGGCTCACTATGTGCACTAACTAATTATGTCTCTAACAAAAAGCAATTCTAAAGACAAGCAATCAATCAATTTAATTCTATGAATGTAAATTGCTTGAATATAAATAAAGAGAACAAGGCAAGCACAAGAGACACAATACTCTTTACCGTGGTGATCGGAGACTTGCTTGGTCTCCCTAGTCCACGTTAAGGTTAGCCCAAACACATTGGACCGGCTCCACGAATTGAGCACCCACCTCGAATCCACTAGATGTGGTTTTCACGCTTCGCGTAGGCTCAACCCGAACCTTCACAAACTTCGCAGGGCTTCTCACACCTTGAGAGCTCCCGCCAAGACGACGCCTACGCCGTCTAGGAGTCGGCAACCTCCAAGAGTAACAAGCCGAATCCTCTCGCTTGAACTTCACCAAGCACAACACATGTGCTTCCGGTGATCACCAAGTGCAACACATGCACAAGGATCCTCCTCAAGTGCAACACATGCACAAGAGACTCTCAATCCTCTCATAATTGCAACACATGCAATTAGAGGCTCACACTAGCTCAAGAAGCAAATGGAAGAAGGCAACACATGCACACAACTCCTATAAACACCCAAATGCTCTAGCACACAGCCAACTTTCTGCCCTTGCCCCCCAAGGCCTCCTTTTATAGCCTCCAAGCCAAAACTAGCCGTTGGGGGCGAAATCTGGAAAAACTCAGCAAACCCGGTGCTACAGCCCTCATCGGGACCGGTAGCACCGCCTCCTCGCCAACGGCTACAAAACTAGCCGTTGCAGGATTTCCGTAGCACCGGCCAATCGGGGCGGTGCTACGCTCGGCGGTAGCACCGGCCTCAACCCGGTTGCCGGCCTCAGCCGAACTCAAAAACACCTCCTCTGGATTTTCACACTGCGGAGGCGGTTGCTCGGACCTCGGTGCTACCGGCCTACCATGGGCGGTAGCACCGGACCGCCAGACCGCCCAAAGAGCACCCCTCTCTGGAAAAACCACACCGGCCAAAGAGACGGTAGCACGGGACCTTCGGTGCTACGGCCAAATCATATGAGTACACCGGACCCGGTGCTACCGGCCTTACAAGGGCGGTATGACCGGCCTCAGGGAGAAAACACTATTTTTCACAAAAACTTTTCTCCAAACCATTAAAGATATATTCTTGGAGCTATGTGAGGATCAACACATGATCACAACACTATGCAAAACACATTTACATATGTTAATCACATACTCCAAAGAATCTCATTAAGCACAACTTATTTGCAAAACACATATGCAAATAAACCAAGAACTTATGAGATCAATCCTCTTAGCCATGTGATGATCAACACATGATCAAGTCAATTTGCAAAACACATTTGCAAACCCTATTCACATGCTTTAGGATCGGAACCCATAATCTCAAGTTCATTTGCAAAACACATTTGCAAATAACAAATCCAACTAACGAAAACACATTTCGTAAACCACTCAAGATCTATTTGCAAAACGTATTAAGCAAATCAAACCCGAGTCTATGAGATTAATCCCCCTAGCCATGTGAAGGTCAACACAAGACCCAGTCAACTTGCAAACACCCGTTGCAAGCCCTACTCACATGCTCTCGGGATTCCGGACTCATAGACCTCGGTTTATTCGCACAACGAACTTGCAAATACACATTAAACCAATTTTTTTGCTTTAGCATTGTTCTTTGCAACAAATGCAAAAACCTAGTTCCAAGCAATACCAAAACATGAGCTCTCTATTTGCAACACATGCAAATCCCTAGCACCATGCAAGCAACTACAACAATTACAAGTGCATGAGCTCTCTATTTGCAACACATTCAAATCTCTAACTCCATGCAACCACTTTAAACCAAATTGCTTGAGCTCTCTCCTTTTGCGACACATGCAAAACTTAGCTCCAAGCAAAAACCAAATCAAATAAGATTCAAATAAGATACAAGTATGAGCACCCTTATTTGCAACACATGCAAATACCTTGCTCATACAAAATCCAAATGCATAAGCTTCACCCATTTGCAACACATGCCAAATGGTTAGCTTTATGCAAACATCAAACAAGAGAGTGAGCTAGAGTGAACCGGATCGAGTTCATCAACACATGATGAAGCTCAAGCTAAAAGACTCAACCCCTCTTAATAGTACGGCACCTAACAAGCAACCCGGTCTCACAATCAAACACCGAGACCGGTAAAAGACTAGGAACACATCCTTAGCCCTAGCTAGTTATACCTTTGCCGCGCTTGATCCACTTGGAGCTTTTATGATTTCCAATCATCTTCTCTCCAGGATCACATCTTCTTCTTCTTGGTCATCAACACATGATGAACCTTCTCTAGCCCTTCTCTTCATTTCGGGATCACCTCTTGAAGCTCATCAACACATGATGACTTCTTCTTCCCGATTCTTCATCATCTTGGACTTAACCTACTTCACAACTCATGGAAGATGTTAGTCCAACAAACATGGTTGTCTCAATCATCACCGCACTCCATTAACACATAATGGATGCCTCCAAGATCGATTGAGCATAACCCAAATTAATTTGAAGGATTAATTGTGTCTTGAGCTCTTTGATGCAACTAATGCTTCATTATACTCAAGAACTTTTCGCTTGTCTTTAATCAACAAGGAAACACCATCAACACATGATGAAATGTTCTTTGATTGATTGAGAGACAATCGAACTCAATTTAAACTCATTTAAATTGACATGAGCATATAACTACACAAGTCATATATACTCAAAAGATTGTTTCAAGGTCTTGATCCTTTATATTATAAGACAAGAGGACTTGGATCAATACAATTGAAACATCAAGTTAAATTATCAACTCCCCTAGATGTGTGCATTCATGTATATATGAATTAAAAACATAATGCACATATTTGGTCTAAAGCAATGAAGGAGTCCATACTTTAACTTGAATTCTAAGTATGCATTTATATAATAGAATGAATACGAGTGCATACCTTAGGTTTTCCATTTTCCATCCAGGTATGAGACTAATAAGAATAAGACTTAATAAAACATGTTAGTCTCATAATGATTAGATTTGTCATTAAACAATGATTAAACATTAATATTAAACCAATCACCAAAACCAATAGAGCTTGAACTTACAAGGTTGCAGTCGCATTTGGGTGCAGGCAACTCCGCAGAATCGGGCGTGCGCCATGGTATCCGGGTATTCGGGCGGGATGACTTCGCTCTGTGAAGAGGCGGCGATAAACGACATCGTGCCCTAATTTGTGTAGATTCGGATGGCGTGTATTGCTTGTTTGGCGGTGTTGGATGTGTAACCCTAGGCGGTTTTATAGTGGTGGTGAGTGGTTACTCCATACGACTACAAAGACTTGTCGGTTTGGCGCCCCGGCATCCTCTCGTGAAAAGCCGCACGACATGTCACCCATCATCAAAGCCGCACCGCCTGTCACCTTCTGCGAAAGGCTGCACGATTTGTCACCATCTGAGAAAAGCCACACGACCTGTCATCACGAACAAAAGTAGGCAGTGAGTGGTCACTTTGAACTGCGTGCTCGCATGTGTGACAAAGCACGTGTGCGAAGCAAGAGAAGTCTGTCGTGTGGTCAAATCGGCCTGAAAAGGTTGAAAGCATTGCGCCCGTGAGTTGTCTAATCGCGCGTGGAAAGCTGCTACAAGGTCGTACATATGTCGAATGGTGTTTCAGGGCTATTACTCCATAATTTATCATGTAAACCTGTTATTTTACGGAATCCACGAAAAGCTATAGTGATCATACCGTAATATAACATAACTTATGTAAACAAAATTCTATAGTGAATTTGACGTAATATGAGGAAATAAAGCATCATTTTGTGTTGATTACAAAATATATGAAAGGAAACAAATTATTTGGGATAGTCGCCAAGTCTTGTCGTCGCATCGCGACCGACAAAGTAGCTACGTGTGTCTTTGTCCTATCGGCGTGACAAAGGTCTTGGTAGCATATTTACAAATAGCTCCACGGAGTAAAAGATTATATATAGCACAAAACTTCATAAATAAAACTAACATATGTGATATTACATGAGCTAAGGAAGTAAAAAGCGAGATTGTTTACGGTACATCATGTGTAAAAGAAACAAACTAGCTAGGGCCCTGCGCGGTGCAACACCTCGTGTGGTCCCGGGCCTCCTCTGACCTTGCACATGTCGAGACGGATATGTGAGCTAGTCGAGGGCACGTCCACGAGTACTCCTAGGAGGCGGACCGGTGGCGAGTATGTGGCGTCTGTGTCCGAGATGGGCCGGGGCGATGGATGGGGCCGCGCGAATCTGCGATGAACCAAGTACCACACCCGCGGACTGCTGATAAGGATCGATGAGAAAGTCGAAGTCCTCGTCCTGGAAAGTACCGTAGTCCCCCGAGGTGCTCGCACTCTGGTCAGGGGCAGGATCGGCCGCTGTTGACAAACTATTCAAGTTAGAACGACACGTTATGTGAACAACAAAATATATGAAAAAAGAGACCACCTGATGTACCTACGGTCATCGGGATGACGTCGGTCCGGACACGGTGGAGCCCCAGTGCAGTCGGGCGAGGGCGGTCGGGTCGCTGTGTCGACCTCGTCATGTGAGACGAGCGAGGGGATCTGTACCACGTCGTCATACTGGGCGCCTACGGCGTCGGTGTACGGCGCGGTAAGTCAAGTCTGAATATGCGCGGCGCCCCTCGAAGGCCGTCATTGTGACCCTATCGTATGGGTGGCACCGACCATCTTTGTATCAACGCCGGCGTCGTCTCGTGTGCCTCCTCGGCAAGGTCGCTCTGCGAAACGAAAAGAGGCTAGTTAGTTGGCATAATTTTCAAGGCGTTACGTTGAATGACAAATGGAGGAGTACGAACCGCGCGGTGGAAGCGAGTGCGGTGGGTGGGGTGCGTGTCGGAAGTGGTCGGATCGTGCTCGGAGGTGACTCCACGACACGCACAACTCGAGCGCGGTGCGCGTCTTTGTACCACTCGATATATCGTCGTCGTGCGGTGGTCGTAGGGCGATCTCGTCGATCACATCCGCAAGAGCCGTGCCCATCGCTGCGCGCATGAGGTACCATGCGTCTTTGCCCGACTCTGCGTCTTAAGCGAAGCCTTTGCGTGTGTACCGCAAAAACGAAAGCGCAACATTAATTCGCAAGCCACCGAGATCTTAAGTACTAGCGAAGGGAAAAATGTAGAAATCTCGAGCGAGTGCACGTGCTGGAGAGCGGCGCTGTGGGTGCGGGAGCGCTGCCGTAGACCAAAGCGCCTCAAGACGCGGTGGGCGCGACGGCTCGACGAACACGTCGAACACCAAGTGACGTCGGGACAACCGAGACGCCGCGTCGCGATAATGCTGCGGCTGACAGCCAAGCGGCGCGCGTGCTGCACAAGCTCGGAGCGTAGGGGCGCCATATGACGCGATCGTCCGTGAGTGGTCCAACATCGCTACGTCTCGAGGTACGAAGTGTGCGTCGTGAATCAGGGTGAACCGCGGTGCAAAAAACACCGGCGATGAGCGTTAGTACAACACGTGGAGAATTAAAAAACAACATACGGCCACGATAAGTATCTTCGACTGTCGGCGACACCACAATGTCCCCATCGTCGGACGATCAACCTCGTCCCGGGAACCTGTAGAAGTCGCGCGGTAGGCCGCGAGTCTATCGATGGTCGTCCGATCTGGAACCTCTCAAGCGACCACAAGCTGCGGTAGCAAAGGGGCCGGCGAGTGGGCGAGTCGGACACGCGACGACACCCGTCGCACAAAGCATGGTGCGTCGCGGCAAGTACCGCAGTCCCAAGCCGGTGCGGGATCTCCTCCAAGTCGGCGTCGGCGATCGTCCTCGCAAAGCTGGATCATGTGCTGTCGGCGGTGTCCCGTGCGACGAAGCGAACAAAACCCACCGAAGAGCCACGGAAGTACGCCTCCAAGTGCGGGCGATGGCTCGCTCCCGGCCGGCTACCATCCTCTCGGGCTCTAAAGTAATGGTTAGGTTGTAAATGCAATGAAAATCACACGGTGAGTTAAATCAGATCGACAAGGAAAAACCGTGCTTACGTAGAAGCGCACAAGCCACCGTGTGTCGGACCGTCTTGCATTCGCGAAAGTCGTGTCTTGTGGTGGGGTAGCACCCCGAACCGGCGGAGGATATCGCCGCCACTGCAGGTGGGCGTCTGCGGGAACCACCGCATCTCTGGCGAGGGCAGGCCCGGAGGTAAGCGGCGTCCACTAGTGTCGGCGCCATCTCACCACACGGCAGTGAAAGGTGTGGGTCTCGAGCCGCCACCGGTCCACTAGAGCGATCGGCAAGCTCACGTCGTAAGGAACCGCCTAGAGGCACTCCGTCGGTCCTGCGCATCGCGTGGCGATCGCCTCGATCATACGGCAGCGGTAGTAGGCGGCCGCCCTCAACTCGCAAAAGAATGTGAGAAGTATTATTGTGGTGTCGAAGGGACATGAGTACAACAACTGCGGCGAAATTGAACTAACCTCGGGATCCATCGCGGATCGAGACGCCACGCCCTCATGGGGTGCGCAAGCGCAGGCCCCAAGCTCCAAGGCGCCTCCCCATCCTGCGGGGCAACGCGTTGCTAAGCGGCTCGGTGAGTCGCGTCGACCGACGGGTCAAGCAACTCGTACAACTGTCACCGCCATGCACGCAAATAAAAATGTTTATGTTACATAAGGTGTAAAAAGGTGCAAAATAAATACAACAAATACAAATAGAATATGAATGGAGCAGTCTTGTCATAATTTAGAGCACACGTATTACATGGAAGTAAAAATGTTCATCTATGTGCAAAGCGTTAAAAGATACAAAATGAATACAACATACTACACTCTCATTTAATCAAGTACAATAACATTAGTATTACATATTTTGACCACACGTTTAATTCGATACAAGCAAAATGAAATTCTAGTGCATCAAGTAAACCATAGTTCGATCTAAAAGAACATATAACACTTCACGGCCACAATCTTTGGGCAACTCTTGAAAGAGTGCCTGTCTCCTTGCAAGCGTAACATTTCTTTCTGTGGCGCCACTTTGTGGCGTCCATATCATTCCTTATACGCTGGATTGCCTTCTTCCCACTCCCTTGACTGCTCATATGCGGGACCCAACGTGTATCCTCCGGCTTTTGTGCTCCGTGAATAAACCCACCACTCGGAAACCGTACATTTTCGCGCTCTAGGTTGCAGCCACACCTTCCTTACTAAAGAATTGAGACATGAATATACCTGGATCCATATGAATCATCGAGCGTGCAGCCATAACATGGGAGCATGGCACATGTAATAGATGAGGCTTATTGCAGTGCGAGACACAAGTTTGCCTGTGTATGATGCATTCGTGAGCAACTTTCCGTCGGTTCGTCCCACGACCGGCTTTCTCCTTGCACATCACCTCAAAGCGGAGCTCCTCGTACCCATCTTCGTTGCTCGTGCATCTCCCCTTCTTGCCTTTGTCCTCCATGTATGCGAAATCATCTCCGAGTACTTCATAGCGGGATCGTTCATGCGCGTGATCGCCCTTGCATGGCGATCAACGAAGTACTGTGATGCCACGAAGAACACCCTCAACAATACCAACCAAGGAAGGGTCTCAACCTCGCATCACCCGGTTGTAAACCTCCGCAAGGTTTGTTGTCATGACACCATACCTCGCACCATCGGTGTCGTAAAGCGAGCCCATTTCTCCCTAGGCTCATGCTCTATCCATTCGAGAAGCGTTTGAGCCCTTCCATTCCTTGAACCCGGTGGGGAGGGTCGGTGGGTAACTCCTCCAGCCATGACCGGGCCTCCTAAGGTGGGGCTGCCCTCTTCGTTGCCTCATTTGTGTGCCTCGATGTCACTCATCCAATTTCTTCAGTACATCAAACTTTCTCTGCTGGTTCAGTCGCAGAGCCTCTTGAAAAGCTTTGTTAGCTCCTTGTTCTGAATTGCTTGTAGAAGTTGGCACCCATATGGCGCTTGTACCACCTACTACGCAAATCGGGCCATGGATGAGTCTCATCCACACCTTCTTTGCAATGAATAATTGCCCTCAAAGCCGGAATGCCGATCGTGTATGATACACACTCCGGGCACGATGAGCGACATCGACTTTGACATTCCGTAGGAACCAATGCCGACTATTTGTGTTTTCACCCTCCACAAATCGAGCGCCACTGGGAGAACTTGATTATTGCCATCCACTCCTATGGCGGTCAATATCCGCCTTTGTATTTACCGATCAAAAATGTCCCATCGACACATAACAAAGGGCGACAATGCTCGAACGCATTGATGCATGGACCTAAAGCGAAGAATGCTCGCTTCAAAACCATCTTCCGAGAAGCTGCGAAGGATGCTCACAAATGTCCACATAAGTTCCAGATTTGGTCCTTTATC
The DNA here is from genome assembly GCA_036346275.1 of Otatea glauca. Lineage (NCBI taxonomy): Eukaryota > Viridiplantae > Streptophyta > Magnoliopsida > Poales > Poaceae > Otatea > Otatea glauca. Next base: position 32,352,448 of record CM070728.1, read on the forward strand.
ACCAAGCAAACACGGCAAGTTCGTAGGAGTCTTCGTGCGTCTTGAACCGTGTTTCCAATGCCTTTCGCTTTGCTCTCCATGCCTTCGCGTAGCTTATTGTATCTTGGAACCTCTGTTGTATTGCGAGTACGATGGCCCGTGGCTCTAAATCTAGGTTGCCTACAATCTCTCCGTACATTGCATTGGCAATAAAGGCGATGATATGTTCGATGTGATTGCGCAGACTCCGTTAGTACACATATATGTGGAGCGACTATAGAACACTTCCAAATGGTGTCCCATTTAGGCCGGATGCGCATGGACGCGCCACGGGCAACCCTCCGTCGGCATCTTACATCATACACCGTGATCGGACTTTACAACCTTAAAAGCTCTGCGCAACGACGACGACCATGCTATTATCGCTTCTTGAACCTCACTCTTATTCTTGTAAATTGCATCTTGTCTCACCTCATTCGATCATCTGCGAAGGGCTGTTCGTCATCGTTCACCACCACTGTCGAGCGGATACTCATCCCACTCTGCAGGAATACATCTTGGCGGCTTCATCATTACTTAAAGCCTCATAGTCCTCATTCTCTGTGTCCATCGCCCGACCAGCGACTCAATGTTTTCGCCCTCGTCGCCATGCCCATTGCTTCTTGAACCTCTCCGTTGCAACATCGGCTCTCCCACCTTGCACTTCGTCTCGACCGAACCTACATCTGCTCTACTAAGCCTTCTACTTCTTCGCTTCTCCCCAACTTCCTCTGGTTCTTCATCAACAACCTCTTGCTGCGTCGCATGCCCGGTATTGACTTTCTCAAATGCTTGTGCCAATAACACTAATGGCCATCCTTTCTCAATTGCAATTCTTACGTACGAACTCCAAGATTTCGGCCCTCTCATTTCCATTAACTCCCGGTACGTGCAATCTATTCTTCGGCAAACTACTCCATGTAACTTCAGATCATGCAATTCACGGTCCAAAGAGAACATGTGGTACAACCATCTCATAACCGTAGCCCATGAATGCTCCCTGCGTGATGTGCTAGCCTCTACACTTGCGAAATGACTTAGATCTACCCTTCAACACCCATATGCGGAACTCCTTCTCCATAATATATTTTAAATTGCACTCTATCATCCATACATCATGCAAATTCATCGAATTCTTAACATTTGCACAATTTAACTCTACATTGTACGACTAATAACGATCACAAATTCTAATTCTAAGAGCGTAGTTTAATTCATTACGCTTTGGTCCATACTTGCTTGCCGCGTTTAATCGATCTGATTGCAATATTTCAATTCTTACAAATTCTTGATTCAGTGATCATTTTCAAATTTCTATGAGAACATAACTAAACTAATGTGTCGGGAACCTCTCTGATTGAGTTATATTTGGTCCGACAATTTTAGCCTCCCAACTCTACATGACATCTCCGAATTCTCAGTACACAAATAACCGAATTTGGATTCTACATTTCCCAGTTCGTCGAAAATTTATCCATGATCTCTAATAAAAAAACTATTATTACAATCAAAATTTTAATCCCTACCTCTAGGTCATCCCTACATCGAAAATTAATTAATAACTAAGTCGCATAACTAAACATCTGTCCATACCGACATAACTATAAATTCCTGGCTAATTCATCTAACTAAACATCTATTCTTACCGAAATAAATATAAATTTCTAACTAAGTCAACTAGCTAAACAACTTGCATCAGGTTCTCATTCCTAACTAAGTCATCTACCTAAATAACTATTATTACTCTATTTAATCTGATTACTATATTACATATTCAATATTTAAATACTTAAAAAAATAGTACTGATTTAAATCAGATCTTGAAGTCCCTCTCCTTCTCCCTCCCTTTCTCCTCCTCCTCCTTCTCCTTCTCCCTCTCCCTCTCCCTCCCCCTTCTTCTCCTTCTCCTTCTCCTTCTCCTCTCTTTTCTGTTTTTTTTCTCTGCGCGTTGGCTGGCTCGAGTGAGGGCAGGGGCCGCACGCGGCTTTATATAGGCGCTGTCTGTCGCCGTTTGAAATGGCGACAGACTCTCTGTCGCCGTTTGAAATGGCGACAGACAGGCTGTCTCTATTTAAATAGGCGACAGAGGTGGCGCTTCGCTCTCTGTCGCCATTTGAAATGGCGATGAGAGTCCATCCCTATCTGAAGCGACAGCGGTAGTATGCTGTCGCCATTTCAAATGGCGACAGACTCTCTGTCGCCTTTTGAAATGGCGACAACTGGGTAGTTTTGTAAAAAAAATTCGGCATATTATTTTTGTAAAATAGAATAAAAATAGTATTATTTAAAAAAAATTCCACTTACTTGTGCCATTGATCATATGCTCCGTGATGTCTCACTAACATGCGGGCCCTGGGGCCACATGTCAGTGAGACAAACGGGGCAAATAATCAATTGCATCAACTAAAATGGGGCAAATGATCAATTCTCCCTTTATTTGAAGCCTATTTGTATTTTCTAAAAAGAAAAAGTACTTCAAATTTTGAAAAAGCTTTTGGGCCGAAATTAATCCAAGTCAGTATAGTCTAGCCTAGCTCAATCGCATGCCCTAGCTTGCATCGTAGCCCAGCTAGCAGCCCAGTCCGTCGGCCCGTTTTGACGCGTGAGTCGCTGATAGGTGGGACCCACCTCTCAGGCCGTCTTCTCCATGTCCGAGCAGGACTCTGCAAGCCTACTATGTCCGCTGCTGACATGGACTCTATTCTGGGCAAAACATAGATGCTTAGTGCTATTTAGGGAGCGTCTCAGGATAGCAAGGAGACGAGCAACCGAATCCTTAGATTGATTCATTGCGATGAGTCATCGTCAAGATGGATTTGGAGATTTTTGCGAAGTGCCGCCATGGGAGAAAAGCCATCGATTAGCCATCGTCGATGAGCTCCTGCACTCTTGGACCCCATCACCTTGTTCGCCTCGTCGTGTTCTAGCTGGTGCATGCATGATCTCGTCAAGAGGAGGTCTAGAGGTTGTCGTCTTCAAGCCCTAACTGCCATCACTCTTTTGCTTGCTGCCATCACCAGAGGTCGCCAGAGCCCATGATGTTCACGTCAAAAGCTTCGCTAGGTCGAGATCTTCCCAGAGAGATGACCTGGGGTCACCGAGGATCAACACTAGAGACCATTGGTCCTTGACATGTGACGCGTGACGTCAGCGTGATGTCAGCATGGTTCTGTGCATGGACTTGGTCCATGTGAGCTGAGAGTATGACATGTACAGCCCGCATATTAGCCCCTGTGGTTTATTTTTTGGAAAATTGCTTTTATATAAAAATAATCACTGGGCCCACTTGTCAAGGAATATTCTATTTTCTTTCTCTTTTTTCTGATTAAATTGTTCAATGGATCTTTCAAGAGTCTATTCTTCTTCATATGAACTCCGACTAAGCCTATTCAAATTTCCAAATTCGAGCTCTACCTTTTGGTGAATCTATTTGATTTTAAGATTACCTCTTTTCTCTGTTTTGTACTAATTTTGGTTTTTGTTAATCGTTTTGCGTAGACGTTGAAGTGCCGAGAGCGTTTGAAGGTGAAGATTTGATTCAATTTCAAGGTCCAAATCAAGATCAAGAGTTGTTCGAAGGCAAATTGTGCTTTGAACATGTTGAATCCAGTTTTACAAATGCTATTTTATTTTAATCTATTGCATGTTATTTCAATGTATATTGTTTTCAAGTAATTTGGGAATTAGTTATTCAACCCATTTGAATTATATCTACCTTGCCATTTGCTATGCCTTATTTATTTGTCACCCTAGGATGGATAATTATTAGTTGATTGCTTATATATGTTAATATGGGTTGATTAGGTTGTGTTTAGTATGCTTAGCCATGCCACAAATCACTAATATCTTTTAGAAGTGCAAATTCAAATTTGACAAATGATATACGGAACTTGTTTATGAAAATGGTGTGTCATGTGTTATCACACAATAATGTTGATGTTGTTGATGGTATGTGTTGCACGATAATCAATTGGGGTGGTAAATGATTTAGATTGAGGCAAGTGGCAAGAAGCTATATGTTTGGTAGGGTCTGTGTGACATTTGGGTTGGATATTTTATGTGAATCTTTTTTATTTGGTAATTGAGATTTATTTGGAAGTCTTGCTTTAGTCAATTAAGGATTTAACCTTGTAAGCCATTGAACTCGGCTAATCATACAACCATATGTCTATTATGGGCCACACCTAGCTTAGTAACTTACTGAGTCTTGACATATGATATCTCAGGAGGATAACCAAGCTGTAGACGCAGTTAGGGAAGGCGTATGTTGTAGTGGCTCCACATCTTGAACAGTAATTGTTCCTAGTCTAAAGACGAGTCACTCTTATTCTTTTGCTTTGTGTGAGGGAAGGATAGTGAGACCAGGCTTATCGGGAGTATCTATGTTCGGATAGAGTTTGTGAAAGATTTTGTTATGATCTTCTTGTCGCACACCTAAGAAAGCATGTTATTTTATGACATTAAGAGATAGATCATATCTTGTGGGTAAAGTGTATAACCTCTACAGAGTGTCAACCTATTCGAATAGCCATAACCCTAGTTATGGACAATGCTACTTGATTATCGAATTAATTAGTTGGGAAATAACTATGAACCATAGTTGTTGTTTACCCACCTTGTTCATTTGTATGCCATGATACATTGCCACCCTAGGATAGTTAATATTAGTCAGTCAATAATAGCAAAACTAATGTGGGTTAGTTTAGTCTTGCTTAGCCATATTGGATTATCGATACCATTTTGGAATACTCTTAAACCTAACTAATGATATATGAAACTGTTTTGTGAATAACTGTTTGCATTGTGTGTTATGATTGATGGCATATCTTGCACATTAAAACCAATGGGTGGATAAATGACTTAGAATGGGACAATGGGAAAGTATTACGTGATCATGTTGTGTGCAATAAAAGTGTGATCTCCGTGTAGGTTAGTGAAATTGGGTAGTATTGCCCTGGTCAATTAAGAACTTCACTTTGTGTACCATTGAACTAAGCCCCAATGTACAACCACATGCTCTATGGGAAGAGTATGGCTTAGTAAGTTATCGAGCTCCGATGTTGATATCTCAGGTAGTAGGTTATACTTAGTGCATAGGGAAGGAGGGTGTGGACTCATGTGCAGCTACATCATGGATGGCTCTCATCCTCTAATCCAATGGTAAATGCCTTCAATTGGTTCACATGTGTTGGGTTTGGTGGTTGGAGGTAGGCTCATCGTCAATGTTGGGCTGAGTTTTTGAATGAATTTGTCATGATCTCTCTACCACACACCAACGGAAGTATGTTAATAGCTTGGCATAATGGGATGATCGTCTCGTGTGGAGGAAGTTGTACAATCTCTACAAAGTGTTAATAATATTATTCGAATAGCTGTGTCCACAGTCATGGACATGTTCAGGGATTTCACATAATGAGTAGATTTTGCAAAAAAAAAACAAGTTGGGAAGGAAAATGTGTGAGTTAAATGTATGGATTGGGCGAAACTTTGTGTTAAATCTTGTTACTTATTATTATCGCTTTGAATTATGCTTTCAATCTATTTTTGTACTTAAATGCAACATCATTTTTTGCAAAACATGCTAGGATAGCCATTTCTTTTGTAATAAGACATACATTATATTTACATTTACATTTTGTGTGCATAACTTACCGAGTACTCCATATACTCACCTTTGCAATAATCATCACTCATTTGCGGGAGAAGAAGATTTGCTACGCCACTACTGGAGGAGAAGCATTACGAGGAGGTTGATAGGTAGGTCATGTACCCCAGTTGATTGCCTATGGCATGAGATGGGCCATCACTTGGAGTTTGTTTTGTCATCTGCCTTAGTTTACTTTATTTAGTTCTTAGACTCTGTGTGGCTGAATAATTGTAAACTCAACCATAAGGCTAAAACCATTATTCCCCAGTATTGGAAAGTCCTAATCATGACTAAGTATAGTGGAGTAATATTACGAGTGAAATTTAGTGTGCTACCAGGTGTATGTACCCCCATGACCCCTTTCTGTTGATTCCTTGATGCATTCGGTTAAGTGGATACATTCATAGGCACCATACTACCTAATTAGTATTTGTTACAAGCATGCATAACAGCTCTGTGAAATGTGATTTTTTTTTGAAATTTTTAGGATACTAAGTTTAACCAGTTTACTAACTAGTTGAAGCAAGTTTGAACTGAAATTCAAACTAGAGTTTCCCTTTTTGATGATAGTTTGGTTGTAGGTATGTGCTGATTTTATATATAAATCAGCAAAGCATGTGATCCAAACTCGTTCAAAATCTTTGAATTCGAGTATATTTTTTCAAAGGCATGTGTTTCATTTGAATTGTTATAGATGGGTATATAATCTAAAACTGAAATTTTTGAAAAATATACTTGAATATGGTTTGAATTCGCGCATTTGAAATCATGGTGCCCTATTTCGGCTTCCTATATATATATATATATATATATATATAATATTAAACCTTGGAAGAGTACGTTGATATAGACCAGTACTAGAATGTACTATTCTAAGAGCTGAACCGGTATGTCCTCCGAAATGGTATTGACAATTATGGTTCAAATCCCCAATAAATCAAAAAAAATCCCATGTTTGAAAAAATGCCTAAAAAGTGTAGATATTTCACACGTCGTGTGCGCGTGGTGGTGTATTTACGCGTCTTCCTTGTAATGTTAAAAAAAAAAGACATGTCAAGTTCCAATTCATCCAAAGGATGGGGCGACCAGATCAATCAAAAATGGAGTAGAGAGGTTGGTAGAAAGGCTTATCTGAACAAATCTCTTTTTTTATATATATATAAAAAAGGAAGCAACTGATCAAATCTTTACGAAACAGCATCTGTTTTTCTATCGAACATGAATAAATTTATGACTAATTTGTGGTCCGACTAGAGCGGGCTAAACGGGCAGCATGACCCGTTTAGGCCTGGCTACTAAACAGGTCGTGCCGTGCCGGCCCACGTGCCGAGCCGGCCCACGTGCCGAGGTGGCGGTCCAGGCACGACCCGTTAGTCTCTCGGGCCGTGCCGTGCCGGCCCAGTCCTTCGCGGGCCTAACGAACCGGATCGGCCCGGTAGCCCGTTAGTGCCAAAAAATTCAAAAAAAGAAAAGAAAAAAACTAGAAAAATAGGAAAAGTATGAAAAAAAATGCAGAAAAATAAGAAAAAAATCAGAAAAGATAGGAAAAATTTAGAATAATTAGAAAAACTCGAAGTATGTAGATTTTTTTTTATTTTTTTAATACTCAAATGGCTATAAAACGAATATTTTTAAACTAAACGGGCTAAACGGACCGTGCCGGGTCATAATCGTGCCGAGCCGCACTGGGCCGTGCCGTGCCTGGACCGTGCCGAGGTGCCGGCCCAAGCACGGCACGGGCTCGCGGGCCATGTCGTGCCTACAGTGGCATGCCTCGGGCCGGCCCATTAGGCACGGCCATTTGGCCAGCTCTAGGTCCGACCGAGCTTTCATCTAATGGCAAAATGTTCATGTCCAAATTGTGAAAACTGCAGACCTAGAAAATTTGAGCCCTGAATGAATCTGCAGGTTCCCCTCCCTGAGCTAGTGATATCCTCTTCTGCACGCAGTTTCACTCCAACCATGAATACAGTCTCCCTCCAATCATTCAATCAAAATCAGAAAGCAGCAGAACTTGTTATAATTTCTTGTCCTTGTGTTGTTCCATTGCGTGAGCAGGATCTCTCTAGGCCCCATGCTTATCCTACCACCCAAAGCGCAAACCACAGAATCATGGGAAGATCTCTCATGTCGTGTGTCGCCTGTCTCCTCCCTTCACTGAAGAGGCAGCATTGCTTTAGCGAGCAATGGCGCATGCTGCCATGCAGGTCCGCAATTAGCGAGGTAAACGACAGTTACAACAACGGCATGCAGGCCGCACAAAAATCAAAGCGGAATGAAGCTGCTTTGTGGAGTAATTTAAGGAAGTAGATTAGCATCTGCCTTCTGTTGATTGTCCTTGTACGGCTGGATCCCTACCTAGCACATGCGTGGTTGGTTGGTAGGTAGCTCATGAGCCAGCTTCACTTGCTTAGGCTTGTTCACAAACTGGAAACCTTAATTACTTTTTTTTAGCCCCCGCGATATTTTTTTTTCAAATATGATCTATACGAATAAATTTATAAAATTGGTCCCCTCTTTGACCATAAAAGTAAAGGCATGTGACATACGTCATCTCTGCCGCACCTGTTAACTAGGGCAGGTGGTTGGCTCCGCGGCAGTAGCAATGCCGGTGCGGTAGGAGCTCGCTATCGCGGTAGGGAAAATGGCAGACTCCTGCCACTCTAGGGCACCGCGGCAGATATATGTGGATTTTTTCTTTGAGAGGCAAAAATGTATGATTGTACAGAGGCTGCAAGGACTCATGACCATTGTGGGTTTGCAGGAGGATATGGGCAAAGCCGGCAGGCACATCGACCACTGTGACAAATAGCAATAGCGACATATAGGAGGTGGTACGTCGGCGATGGTGCTGTGTAGGGGTGGCCATTTTTTAACTGAAACTGAAAAACTGAACCAAACCGAATTAACAGGAAAAAATTCGGTTTTTTGGTTTTCGGTTTACGATTCGGTTTTAATTTTGACGTAATTCGGTTTTCCGTTTTTGCATTCTGGAAACCGAATTGCCCATAAAACTGAATAACCGAAGGGTATTTTCACAAAATCCCCTTTTGCTCGAACCACAGCCCACGAGGCCGCGATTCTCCATTCCCTATGGTGACTCCCAATCCTAAAGACGAAGGTGCCGACTCCCAATCCCGATCCAGGGCAGCTGCCACTTGTCGGCGCGGCCCTGTCGCGGAGTCGCCGTCCGCCACGCCCAGACCGCCCGTCCTCCGCCTCCTTCGTTGCATCCCGATCCGCCATATTCACAGCTCCCAACCCTACCTGAGCAGCATCCACAGCTCCTTTGCCTCCTCCGAAGCATCCACGGCTCCTCCAGTCCTTCGTCTCCACCGCCGCATTCTCCGCCGCATCCACAGCTCCCAACCCTACCCGAGCGGCATCCATAGCTCCCAAGCCTCCCATCCCCTGAGTTGTCGCGGCCCCACCATCCGCTGAGCCGTCGCCGCCATCCCATCCCCCGAGCCGTCACCGTCCTCCCATATCCCGAGCTATCGTCACCAGCAGTCGCTGTAGAGGACCAGAAACAGTAAAGTATTCTTGTCACAAAAGCTTTTGTTATGCTGATGTGTGTTACTACTTTACTGATCTAGAATTTTTTTCTCCTTTCAGATTGCTGCGTTCATTGCTGAGCCTGTGATGGGTGCTGCTGGTGTCATTCCTCCTCCAAAGACCTATTTTGAGAAGGTGACTGTAAAAATCTTGAATTCCAATCGTTTGATAGCTCCTATATGAAGGAAAACCCTTCCTTGTTTTCATTTGAACCCACTGTGAAGTAGTGGAGCTAAGATTGCACATTTACTGAACTTTCTGAAAGTACAGTTTCTTCATTTTATATCTTCTCTTGTTAGCCCAGAAATATCAGATACGATTCATTCTCAGAGCAATAAAGCTTGGTAAGTTAATGCTATTGCATGAGGTCAATCATCTCATTTCTGCAGTGACATGTGCTAAGATTTTTGTGACATGACATGTGTAAGCCTAGCCTTGCTATGGAAATTCCATTTACCGAAAAATCGAATCGGTTCGATTCAATTCGGTTTACCGTTCTAAAAAAAAACCAAAATATTTTTAAGCTAAACTAAAAAACCGAATTAACCGAATACCCACCCCTAGCGTTATGTACTAGAAGTGACGAGTGGGGTTAACAGAACCGGAAACAAGTCCATACGAGCTTACGAAAACAACTCTTTTCTGGGATTGGCTAGAATTCGGCCGAAATCATCCGTAAATCGATGTTAATAAGTGGGTAACTGGCTATCAACTCGGTGCAAAATGCTCGTTCAATCATGCCTCACTAGTCACCACTCACCACCACTCAATCCTGGTCCTAGACTCGTAGATGGTACGCGACGCGAGAGATTACGGTGGTGGTGGCTGGGCAAGCAAAAAAATGATTCCGCGGCCACTAGGAGCCGTCTCCGTCTCCCTCTCGTCTCGTCTTTTTGCAGCATGTAGGCCACGATCATGACCACTCCGGAGCATTGCTGCACAGTCACGGTCACGAATTCACGATAGAAGCCGCACAATCACACCCCACCGAAAAGGAGCAAGATAAAACCGACAGTAAAGTTTTTGTTTTGCTTTTAAGGAGAAGGCAGCGTCGAAAACTGCTCGTGCTTTTCCGGTTCGGAAAAAGGATTTTTTGTTCGGTTTACCGCTCAAGTACAAATTCAAATTCAAAAAATTCAGAAAATTTGGAAAAAATTTATCCAAAAGTTTTCTAAAATTAGTATTAATAGCTTTGTGACCTCTGGTGTGAATATTTTTTGGAAGAACAAAGTTTGAAATTTTACAATATTTTTTTGCAATTTTTCTCTAATTTTTCAACCTGTCGCCGATTTTCGCGAAAACCACTCGAAATTTGCAGCTTTTCGACCTTTTCATTCGAATTTCGCACCTCGGTTTGACTAGATTTCAAATTTGTTTGACTTTCGAAACCGTTTGGTTTCTCGCGAATTTCGTTCGATTTTTCGTAAATTTCAATGAGCCGAGTACAAAGCGACATTGGAATTTTTTTTTAAGCTAGTCATAGTTCAGCGTTTAAAACCGAGGAATTTGGAGGAAAGGAAACGTCAATTTATACTACAACTTGGGTTAGAAAACCCCAGCGAACGCTTTCCAACATATTAAGGTTACGTTTGTTTCGGTTTTTTCACTGGCTTAAAAGCAGAAAAGCTAAAGTCCAAACAAACGACTGACTTTTAAACCGAGCTTAAAAAAAGCCAAAAGCCTTCAAATAACTATAAGTCAAAAGTCAGGTGGAAGGTATTTTTTTGGGGTTTTTTTGGGATGAAATAACCCTTTTCCACAAGAAGTCTTCAAAATTACCCACCAAATACCATCATATATAAACTTAAGAATCCTTCTCCCATCTTCTCATTTCTCCTCATCTTCTCTCGCTCCCCTGTGCGACATGCCTTCTCCCTCCGCCGCTCCGGTCTTTGCCGTCTCCGACCTCCTCCCTCCTCCGCCGTCCCCAGGCTTGTTCCTCCTCCACCAACCCGGATCAAGTTGATAAATAATTATGCTCAAAATGAAGTTTGATCTCAAGATTAATCTATATTTTTCAATACGACATTCGGTGAAAAAAGTATGAAACATTTGTATTAGATAAATCGGTACATAAAAAAAGTCCTTACAATCTTAAAGGGTATCTCAAACTTTCTAGTAATAAACTACACCATCTAACCCATCAAAAAGTCAGAATACCAAACAGCATGTCTTGGCTTAAAAGCATGGCTTAAAAGCTCGTTAAGCTAAGAATCTAGCTTTAAGGCAAAAGCCAAAAAATCTAAACCGAAACAAACAGGGCCTAAGGGTCTTATTAGGGGAGTTGCAGCTTTTTTGAAAAGCTTACTTTTGGTTTTTTGAACTGAAAAGCGGCAGTAATTTTTTTATAAAGAGCTTGATACACTAAATTCAATATGAATGTTCATTTTTTTTATCCAATAGATCACATTAGCTAGAATTTATTTATAATTCCTCTGTTAGTAGAGTAATAGGAATACACTTAACGAATCAATGATTGAATCTAATCTATATTACTCACTATATATTACCCGTATAATATACCGTAAAATTTCTCTTTATAAGAGTCCGTTTAACAAATAGCTAATTTTCCTTAATAATAATTTATAAAAACAGATCTAGCCTATATTTTAGCTTTATTAGTTATATATAGCTTATATGACTTCTAGTTTATGCCAAAAACCGTTTAAAAGCTAAGCTATTTAGATAGATTTATTAGTATTTTTAGAAGCTAAAATTAACTTTAAACTCACCTAAACAGAACACGGAAGGGATCGTTTTGTTTGCCCCCGCTAGTTACCCAAAATATGCAATACAACTATACAAGCTGTCTACCGAATTATATCACGTTGCCGAGATCTATTCATTTCCTTTCTAATTCTCCGAATTCCTTCACCATACTTCGTTCGCGCCAGCCAGAATTTCCATAACCCCGTTGTCACCTACACCATGTCTAGACTCCAAAGCGAAACAAATCTTCCAAAATCTATACTATTATAAAAAAAACTACAACAAATAAATTTACTAAAACCTTATCCTTACCTCAGCAAAATTAATCTTACCTCTACTAATAAAATACATCCTAACAAACTCAGCTCACCTCAATAACTCAACGAATAACACCAGAAAGCAACTTGTCACATGCGTCTTCTTCTTCCTGAAGGATGCTATGACCCGCGTGACCACGGCAAGACTAACGCCAATGCCGCCCGATGCTGAGTGTAAGCCGCTCTTCTCGTCCTTCAGGCCCTTAGAGCCCATATCTAATATGCTGTCTCCCGCATGCATGTGCTCGGTCGGATGAGACGGATGCACGATGTTGTGACGTCATCAAAACATGTCGACACCGCCGTAATGTTGTTGTGACAGGACGAGCGCTGTGCTATTGCTAGGCCTTGGTATCACCGTCAATGAGGACGATGGGACGGAAGGGTCACTGGCCTTGTCGTCGTCGTCTTCGAGGAGGACGACGGACTAGGGAGGGCCACGTCGCACTCGAGCTCGCCCTTGAACTACATGCGATAGCGTCGTCGCCAAGGAAGAACCACAGAGGACAGCCAGAGATGAGTGGATCTAGTGGTAGCACCGTTTGGGAAGAATGGATCTAACGATGGTATGACCACGCTACATTGGATCCATCCACCGGCAACGAGAGGAGACGCCGGATCCGGTGTTATCTCACAAGAGAAGAAGCATAACTGTAGCAAACGCCCGGCCACTCAGCTAGTTTGAAAAAAAAGAGTCATGACTGTTATATACGGCAATTTGCTTCGACAATGTGAGGCGCGTGGTGGGCTTAAAGAAGGGTTTTTGGCGTCTAGTTCAGCTTCGGCCTTCCGTTGTTGTTCTATTTGCTCCCGAGTCTCTCTCCCTCCCTCCGCTCTGCGCTGCGCTTCGCCGCGAGATGCGGGGACTCGCCGTGGCAAGCCAGCTCCCGCCAGCCGCCGCTCGCCGGCGGCCACGCTCCTCCGCCTCCGGCAGGTTTGGGATCTCTCCCCATTCCCCTCCTCGCCGTCTCAACAACCCCTCCGCTAGCCTGGTTAGGCGCGTAGCACAGATATATGGCGGCGTGAGTTCGTGATTACATTGCGCATGGATGCCGCGGTCCTTGGTGGCTTGGGGAGATCAGCGGACAGCGGTAGCCGTAGGCTCGATCAGGTTGTAACAATCGTGGTTGCAGTTGGTCTGGGCATCGTCGGGATGTGGCTTAGATGTCAAAGTGGGGGCTGAGATGTTGGTGAATTTTTTTATGGTGCATGGCCAGAAGGAACTGGGAAAAGGTATAAATTGCTTATTCATCTAAGGTTGCAATTTCTCCATGTCATCTCTCTAAACATAACCACCCCCGTACTATGCAAATTCTCTTATATGCGGTATCAGAATGGTGGTCAGTAAGAGTTGGCCCTGGTCAGGCCATGAAGTTTGTATCAAATAAGAAATGGTCCTTTTTTACTTCAAAATTAAGGAATGGACAGTTGATTTGTTTCGATTCATGGCAAAAAAAAAAAAGGAAAAAAAGGAAGGGAAAGTTAGGAACAACAGGAACTACAGATTAAGAAGTGTGTATTTCGAATTGTTTGCATTCTTCCAACAAAAACAGGGAGAAGGCAGACACAAATTTGAAACTTGTGCTTCATATATTAGTCTCCATAAGTTGTGAGACACACGGATGACTAATGATGTATTTTGAATTAATTACATAATTGTGAGCTTCGGTCGTGATTAGTTTAGTCAGTGCCAATTTTATTTTCCATGTTATATCTTTTAAGATTAGACACTGCATTGTTATTACTACCTGTTCCTTCCAGGATTGTACAGGAGTTCAATGTTTTATATCCAAGTTTTAACTGCCATCCTTTCAATCTGTCCACTTGTTACATTAATGTTATGCTGATTGACAAATCTTCAGGGAAGCGATTCCGCAATGTTGGATGTGTGAGATAAATCAGGGCCGACCTTTGGGATGCTCCCTAAGGTAGCATTTTGTGTGGTGAATGCTGCTGTTAATCAATAAAGTACCTTTCAACTGGAAATGATCTGGCTTATACTTCTTTTTTTATGTTCAAATTGCAAACACACAATAATCATGTTGTCATTTGGCCATTTCATTTAGTTGCACTTGGCATTTCCGCTTTCTAATAACTTACTTCTTCATAAGTTCTATTTTCCGAATTTCGGATCAGTTATGCCTTGCCAAATTTCAGTTAATATTCCCTTTTGTTTTGTTATATCTTGTTCAGGATAGGGCACCCTCAAGGAAGTTTGCAAAGGCATGATTCCAAGAATTTGTTAACACCAGCTGCTGGTAGTTCTGCCTTCCATCATGCAGCCATTGTTTGAATTTGTTATCCTTCAAGACCTGTAAACTAGCACTACTTTACCTAAATATTATAAAATCATTTAACTCTTGAAACCAGACCGCTTGACTACTTTTGTTATATCCAGACCTGTTCAAAGATTTGGCTGGGGAGGGCTTCGGGCCGGGCTGAGTTCAGGCCTGCCTCAAAGTGCTTGACCTGAGCCCAACCTACCCTTGGCCCTGAAGCCCGGAAAAGTAGTGTTTTCTGTTTTTATGCAATGGGATGATAGTTTATATTATTTTAATGAGAAAATGAACAATTATATTCAAAATATGCTCTTTATTTAGTTGCTGGCCTGGTCCCAGCTTGGGCGTATGGGCCTCAATTTTCTAGCCCAGCCTGGTCCACACCCTGGCCGTGCTGGGCTGAGAATAAACAAGTCTGGTTATATAACTTGTTTAACTTCCACTTGCTACTTTTTTGGAACTTCTCATTTCAATCACTCTGTACAACACAATACCACAATCTTGTAATAACTTATTTTTGGACATCTGCATATATTGGTCCCTTTCTCTCTGTTTTTCATCTCAGGTTTAAGTTTCATATACTGGCATACTTCCATTGGTGTTAAATGTTGTACATACCATTCTAAACATTTTTGGAACTAGACATGTAACCATCTAACATTTGTTGCTTTTCTTTGCATACGTACCTTTTGCTTGCAGCAGCTATTTCAGTTGAACAAGATGAAGTTAGTACTTACCTTCCAAAAGGTGATATGTGGTCTGTGCACAAGTTTGGTGGGACCTGTATGGGAACACCCCAAAGAATTCAGAATGTTGCTGACATAATTCTTGGTGACTCTTCCGAGAGGAAGCTGATCATTGTTTCTGCGATGTCCAAAGTCACTGACATGATGTACAACCTGGTGCATAAGGCTAAGTCCAGGGATGATTCTTACACGATAGCATTGGATGGAGTTTTTGAGAAGCATATGGTTGCAGCGAAGGACCTTCTGGATGGAGAAGACCTTGCAAGATTCCTGGCTCAATTGCATTCAGACATCAGTAACCTTAGAGCAATGCTCCGTGCTATTTATATAGGTTTGAGCTACTAATTCTTCATATTTCATTTATTTTATTTATTGAGTGACAAGTCTTGTTTGTTAGGTCTAAAAGTATACTCTGTGGTTGTTGAATGCTTTGTTTCATGTTGTTGTTATTGCTGTCATGGAGAGTTTGTTGATGACTGCCAGATCCTGAGTTGATCATGCTTTGACTTTTGCATGAGAAGCACCATCTTCTCGTAAGAATTTATTTCTTGTAGAAGGCTATATTTGTTTTAGGCTTTTGTATTTATTTGAGCAGTCATATTTTATCCACTGCTGCCCCAACCCTCCACTGTTCCTCCCCACACGTGCGTCTCTGGTCACTGAAGTATGGACACAAACTAGTTGGGGGCAGCCTTAATATGTGATTAACTGCCAGTTGGGTAGCCATGAGCTAAACCCAAGACAATTTATTAAGAGTAAATTTCACAAAACTACAGGTTCTTTATACAAACTATTAGAAAACTACATACTTTAGCTTCTATTTAACAAAACTACAGATTTTAGAAGAACTTGTATCACAAAACTACAGGTTTTAGAATTGACTGTTTCTTGTAACAGGTTTGACTAGATGGGCCCACATGGTAGCCTCACACGTGAATGAAACGGGAAATGGGGGTGCGTGAGGTTGCCACATAGACCCACACTGTCAGACATATTACAAGATATAGTCAATTCTAAAACCTGCAGTTTTGTGATAGAAGTTCAAATAAAATCTGTAATTTTGTGAAACAGGCGCTAAAACTTTCAGTTTTCTTATCGTTTGTACAAGAAACTTGTAGTTTTGTGAAATTTACTCATTAATATATTAGCATTTCTGTTCTGTAGTTTCAGATTTTCACCCTTAGTTAAACCTCATTTTAGCAAAGCATGGAATGTTGGATTGTAACTCTTTTTTTGGGCATATACACAATCTAAATCAGTTACGGCTTCTGATGGGCCACATCTTTTATCAATGACTATTACTCTTGTATTTGCCGTCTTCCATCATACTAATGGCTAACTTACCTGCTGTCATTTTAGAAAATATGCGTTAACATGAACTTCGTAACTTTTTAGATGTGTTATACCTTTGTTTTATTTATTTATGTTTGCAGCTGGACATGCAACAGAATCTTTCTCTGATTTCGTTGTTGGGCATGGAGAGTTGTGGTCAGCTCAGATGTTGTCGTATGCTATAACGAAGGTATACATGAAAAATGCTTGCAACATTCTACAGTTTATCACTAATTTCAACAATTTATGATTGCTGCAGAAAATTTATGCTTTATGCATTCTGACATCGTACTACTGGCATATGTCTTAATATTATGTTATTTTACTTGAATTGCATTTTCTTATGTGAATGTCCAACTAAACCACAAAAGTGCAATAACAATGCACTTATACCAATGAACAACGCACCTGAAAAAACAAAGATTAAGTATAAGCATCAAGAGCATGTGAGCTTCAAGTTTCGCTGGTGCTGTTCTGCAAGGTCTCTCTAATTAGTTTTACTGGGGCTGTTGTGACTTTTGAACGTTCGAAGGCTCAGTCCTTACAAAGCCGTTCATTGTGTTTGCAACCACCATATGCTGTTGTAGTTCAGTCCTTGTGTTAAAGTACCTTACATGATGTGCAACCACACCATATGCTGTTGTAGTTCAGTTCTGAAATGATGCAAATTCGTTGTCACTGAATTTATTTACAGGAGCAGTGGCTTCATGGCTGGTGCTTTCTCCTATTGTCGTAGTGCCAAAATTTACGTATAGTAGGACAGTAGTTTAACTATTGTATGTAAATGTTTTCCTTCTTAAACAGCGATATATCTTCCACAACATATGATAAGAAGAGAATCCTCATTTTCCTTTATTACAGAATCCAGAAATTTTGACCCAGTGTTTTACCTTTCTTAACAAACTGACCTGTACTTCCCCATCTAAATTATGCAGTCTGGGGCACCTTGCAGTTGGATGGATACAAGAGAAGTTCTAGTTGTAAAACCCAGTGGTTCTAATCAGGTCGATCCTGATTATTTGGAATCTGAGAAACGCTTCCAGAAATGGTTTTCACGACAACCTGCTGAGATAATAGTCGCTACTGGGTTTATTGCGAGTACAGCTGAAAACATTCCTACTACTCTGAAAAGGGATGGAAGTGATTTCTCAGCAGCGATAATTGGTTCCATTGTTAGGGCACGCCAGGTCACAATCTGGACTGATGTTGATGGGGTATTCAGTGCAGATCCTAGAAAAGGTTTGTCCTACATGGGTCTCATGCTTTTCAACTAAACGTTTGTTGTTGGTTTCATTTTTGACTCCATGTATTAAACATAAGCATACACATAATATTTTAAGGAAGAATTTAGTGCATGGAAATTCTCTATTTACACAGGGCAATGGCCCTTCTCTGTACCAAGTAATTAAGTATATATCTGATTAAGAATCATCTGATCGATGCAGTTAGTGAGGCAGTGATCTTAAGCACATTATCATATCAGGAAGCCTGGGAAATGGTAATTTCTCTATTCTTGGGACATGTGTTCTTATTACTGTCATTCATTTTTACTTATGTTTGAGCACTGATGCACAACAGTGCGTGGGAAGCTGCATGGTGCAACAGGGGCTTTTCCCCTAAAAAAATGTTTCATCACTTTAAGGTCTTTAATGGAGCTAAAGTTGCTTGCTGGGCACTGGAACCC
This sequence comes from Otatea glauca, assembly GCA_036346275.1. Classification (NCBI taxonomy): domain Eukaryota; kingdom Viridiplantae; phylum Streptophyta; class Magnoliopsida; order Poales; family Poaceae; genus Otatea; species Otatea glauca. The sequence continues at coordinate 32,370,735 of CM070728.1, forward strand.
AGCAATAGTGGGAGCCCTATGCTCCAAGATCATGCTTTTCTTGCATTCCAAGCTATTAGATCTCTTGCCACATCAAATCTCATTGCTAACTCGACTTTGTTCTGTGCAGTCATATTTTGGGGCAAATGTGTTGCATCCACGTACCATTATACCTGTGATGCAAGACAATATTCCTATTGTCATTAGGAACATGTTCAATCTCTCTGCCCCTGGAACGATGATTTGCAAGCAGCCTGCCAATGAAAATGGTGATTTAGATGCTTGTGTCAAATCATTTGCTACTGTAGACAAATTGGCCCTGGTTAACGTTGAAGGGTAAGTTAACATCGTTTCTTATTTTGAACCTCCAAATCGTAATTCTATAATTTGCAGTTATGCTTTTATTCTTTGTGATACAGTACTTACATGATCTTCATTAGCTTTAGAAGACAATGTTCGTGCCTTATGTTGCTCATGATGAGATGCATTACAGTTCCAGTTTAACATGAAGTTTTCAACTCTAAATACATGCAAGGTGGCCTAACTTTTTATTATTAAAACTGGTTTCTTCTATTGTCTTAATGGTCTCCTTATCTTCGACACAGAACCGGAATGGCTGGTGTCCCAGGTACAGCAAGTACCATATTTAGTGCTGTCAAAGATGTTGCAGCTAATGTTATCATGATATCTCAGGTATGTCTTTTCATCTTTTGTATCTCCGTATGATTCATTAAGATTCTTCCTCACTGCAAGATATGTGCAGGCTAGCAGTGAACACTCAGTTTGCTTTGCTGTTCCGGAAAAGGAAGTTGCAGCAGTCTCTACAGCCTTGCATGTAAGGTTTCGTGAGGCATTAACAGCAGGAAGGCTATCTAAGGTAATTCTAGCCTTGTACAATTATTATTTGAATGCTTTCTTTGACAAAAATCACACAAAATAATGTTATCTTAAAAAAATTCTCCACTATAAATGTACTCCCTCCGTCACTAAATATAAGCTGTCGTTCGATCCGTGTGGCCAACATTTCGAAATTGACCATTATATATGTAGAAGTACATAGACTGACTGCATGAAAATAATGGCATTGTATTTATTTTAACATATTTTTATATTTTTTTTTAATTTTTTGCTAGTATATCATACAACAACAACATCAACTAAGCCTTTTGTCCCAAACAAGTTGGGGTAAGCTAGGAATGAAATCCATCAAAGTCAAAAGACACCTAAACCTTCAACCGTAGGTCATAGTTCTGGTACGTGAATCACTAACTTCTATGCACTTCTATCCAACGCAAACTCTTTGGATACATTCCTTTTCCTTAAGTCTCTTTTGACTGCTTCTTCCCATGTTAGTCTCGATCGACCTCTGCCTCTTTTATTTTCAAGATAGCTTAAAATTCCACTATGCATCGGTGCCTCAGAAAGCCTCCGTTGGAGATGTCCAAATCATGTAAAACGATGTTGGATAAGCTTTTCGTCAATTGGTGCTACCCCAACCCCATCACATATACTATCACTGTGGATCTGATCTCGCCTTTTATGAACACAAATCCACCGCAACATCCGCATATCTGATACGCTTATCTTCTATACATGTTGTCTTTTTGTCACCCAACATTCTGCTCCATACAACATCGCAGGTTTGATCGCTATCCTATAGAATTTACTCTTCAACTTTTGAGAGACTTCTATCACATAGGACACCAAATGATTGGCACTATTTCACCCACCCTGCTTGTATCCTGTGGCTCACATCTTCATTAATCTCGCCGTCACTCTGTAGCATCGATCCCAAATATCAAAATATTTTCTTTCTGGGCACTACTTTTATGTCTAAACTAACATCTCTATCATATGCCATAGCACCGCTGAAAACACACCTCATATGCTCAGCTTTAGTCCTACTAAGTCTAAAGCCCTCCGGTTCTAAAGTCTTCCTCCACAGCTCTAGTTTCCTATCAACACCTATCTTACTCTCATCAATTAGTACCACATCATCAGCAGAAGACATACACCAAAAAATCTCTCGTATGCCCCGCGTGACTTCGTCTATCACCAGGGCAAAAGTATAGGGGCTCAATGCTAACCCTTGATATATTCCTATCTTAATAGGAAAGCCACTGTTAAAGGTATATTATGATGAAAAAAATCATAGTCAAAATTTTGCATTGGAGACTGTTAAAAGTAAAAAACGACTTATATTTGTGGATGGAGAGAGTATTAAATTTATTCATATGAGCAAATATGACTAGGAGAATAGACATGTCGAAGCAAAGCTAACTCAAAAGAAATAGTGTTGTGTATGAACTACGAAGGCCCTAGCAGCAGGTGTGTGCAGGCTGCTGTGCACACCTGCTACTAGGGCCTTTGTACACAACAAATAGCATCGCCCATACGATGTAATTTACTATTTCTTGCGGAAAATACACCAATGCAGGCATTATAGTTTTGGAAGTCTTCATTGTATGGTTTTCACTAATATTTTGCTAAAAAAATATCACTGTCATGCAAATGTATAACGAAGTCTTCATTGTATGGATTTGATCACTTCATATGTACTTTCCACGCCAATAATTCTTTTCAGGTTGAAGTCATTCATGGTTGTAGCATTCTTGCTGCTGTTGGCCTGAGGATGGCCAGTACTCCTGGTGTCAGTGCAATCCTTTTTGATGCTTTAGCAAAGGTACTTGCAATTTTGGGTGGTAAAATTGGGATTTCAATTGATGTGGGATTTACTCTGTAACAATGGGTGCAGGCAAACATTAATGTACGAGCAATAGCTCAAGGTTGCAGTGAGTACAATATTACTGTTGTACTGAAGCAAGAAGATTGTGTAAGGGCCCTGAGAGCTGCTCACTCGAGGTTCTTCCTCTCTAAAACCACACTTGCTGTTGGGATCATTGGACCTGGTTTGATTGGGGGGACACTGCTTAACCAGCTGAGGGATCAGGTATCTTGAGTTTCATACTCACATTATGTCATGAACAATAATCGATCATTTTATTTTGGAGTTGTCACATCTCATGACTAGGATTATAAAAATGTATGTATTACCCACCGTATGTTCAAAATTGTTGGGGGAAATTTTGAAAATTCCACTGGTGGAACACCTATTGCTGAAAATGCTGCCGAAAAAAATGATAAGAGATTGTGCCACTCGAATTGAAGAGTAACAAAATGAGAAAATTCTGACATGCGATATAACAAAAGGAAAAAAGAAAAAGACAAATGTTACTATCCACATCAAACTTATATATTTTTTATTTCTTCTAACACACTTTGAGTTTAAAGTTGAAATTTTAAAGGGTACCACAACACTCCATAGACATCATCAATTTTTTTGTCAGAATTTTCCATGTTGATTTGGCACCCAAAACGAAGCTGAATTGCACGATTACAATGTAAAGGTGGATTGCACTTGATACTCTGCCAGCAGATATTATACTACAAAATATGCAAGAAAAAGGCAATAAACAGCAGTTGGTAGGTTTAGTTTTGAAGCTAACTGTTGTTTATTGACAGTGAGCAGTATTTATATAGTGAAATTGCTCTTGGGTAGTTAATACATTTTGTGGTTAAGTAGCCTTATGCAGCAGCAATAATATGTGATACTTCTGTTTGTTTGATGGCTTACCAGAATGGAAAGAAAACATTAATATTTGCCTACCTAACATGGGCAAGTGGGCATGACAAGAATATAATATAATCAATTTTTTTCAAGGAAATAATCTGTGCTCCACCATTCCCCTAGGCAGCCGCCAAGCCTGATTAGTTGATTTTTCCCACCTAGGCGGCCGCCTAGCCCACCTAGGCAGTGATTAGGCTCTAGGCGCTGGTGTGCCGCCCACCTAGTGCGTAGCGTCTAGGGGAACATTGGAAATAATATAATAAGCAATTTATGTTGCACACCCTATGAAAATGAATTTTGGGCTTGACCTGACAGCAAAGCATTTTGAAGCTGGAATTCAGAGCACTTTTACCGATTCAAGTTCTTCTGCAGGCTGCTGTGCTCAAGGAAAATATGAACATTGATCTACGTGTCATCGGAATAGCTGGCTCAAGCACAATGCTTTTGAGTGACACGTATGTAACTGAATCTGCATTGTTCTTTTTATTTTTTTTGTAAAGTCATTGTTCCTCTGTTGTGCATTATGCTTCAAACAATTTACCTTAATTTTGTTCGTCAGAACTATATAAAAATGTTTATGTTTTGGTCGATAAGCCCTCTTCTATGATTGACTAAAAATGGTGATGTACCATGACTTCCTCTGTTGGTCTTTCTTTGGCCAATACTTTTGGCTATCAATGGCATCATGTGACTGGCATGTATGGTTGCCCATCAGACTTTCGATTGTTCCCTCATTGTGCTGTCCTAATAATGATTAACAGGACAATACTCTAGATGTACAGTTATTGATGATGGCTCCTAAGTGATATATTTGTATTAGAGATAAGTTAGAGATAGACATTGTTTCTAAGGGGTCAAGTTGAGCCATCTCTATAAAAGGGATATCATGTATCCATTATGTGTCAGCAAGAACAATGAACGAGTCTTTTCTCTCCTAAAGTTCTCTCATAGTAGTCTATGTATATCCTTCTCTAGAAACCCTGATTTCCTTCCAACCATGCCATCTGGCCATCTTCTGCACGGTACTTATCCTCATGTGAACCTTGGTTCACATCAATATCACATTAAAATTTTAGTTGCTTCTGTATGATCATGTGCATTTCCAGGATCCTCTACACAGTTAGCTAGGCAGGACCTTGAGAGATTTTGTGTTACATTCAAACCATCGTAGATATTTTTTTTCCCTTGTAACTGTTTTACTAACCTAATAGCTTGGTCTTCTCTGTTTTTGGGTCTTGCTAGTATATTACATTTTCCCTGCATCTGCGTGCTTCATAGTATTTTTTGGGTTTCTTTGTGTAGAGGAGTAGACTTAACCCGCTGGAAAGAGATTCTACAAGAGAAAGCAAAACCAGCTGATCTTTCTGATTTTGTTCGCCATTTGTCTGAGAATCATGTATTTCCGAACAAAGTTTTGGTGGACTGCACAGCAGATACAAATGTAGCATCCCACTATTACGATTGGTTGAAGAAGGGTATCCATGTCATCACGCCGAATAAGAAAGCAAATTCCGGGCCACTTGATCGGGTAACTATTTGGTTGACTAAACTTGTATAACATATTTCTCTGCTTTTTGTCGATTTTGAAATAATTTTATTTTTAGCTATTAAATGATCATGGACTATGTACATCATCAAGCTTTAAATGGATAAAGTCCATTGTGGTGCATATTTTGTAAGTGTGAATGAAAAAAAAGCACTTGAATACTGATTAGTTGATTTGACTTTGCTAAGAATGGTCTGTGTTCAAGAAACCAGCCATAAACCAACTGGGAATCTGGCCTTACCTGTTCCTGGCTGAATAAAATATTAAAAAAAAACTGTCTCCAAGAACTTCCCAGTAAAATCCTGATAACCAGCCAGTTACTTAATGCCCAGTCACCAGAAACTTGTCGCTGATTTTAAATCATGGCTAATCCATACCTTAAAGGCTTAAACCCTGTAATTGAGATCTTGTTGCTCGCACAATGATGATCTCAAACACATGCATATCACATCAATGTGCATCCCCTATGTTTACGAACTTGCACCTTTGCATATCACATTTCTGCTGCTGGAATGTTTATCAACTAAAAAATAATTTTTATTCTTTGCATACAGTATCTGAAACTGAGGGGTCTACAGCGTGCATCATATACTCATTACTTTTATGAAGCAACTGTTGGTGCTGGCCTCCCAATCATTAGCACTCTGCGAGGTCTACTAGAGACAGGTGACAAGATATTGCGTATCGAGGGCATTTTCAGGTCTGTGTGTATGCTTCAGGAACACAACTACCTTGACCGGCTTGACACTGTAATATTAGTAAACCACAAAAGATCCTTAGTAGAAGCTTACTTGTATTGTAGTATATGCTTTTTTTTATAATAAATTTAGTATGATGCTGGCTGATACAATGTTTGTTGACTGTTCAATTGCAGTGGAACTTTGAGTTATATTTTCAACAATTTTGAAGGAACAACGACCTTTAGTGATGTTGTTGCTGAAGCAAGAGAGGCTGGATACACTGAACCAGATCCAAGAGATGATCTATCTGGAACTGATGTTGCCAGAAAGGTAGAGCTTGGTTTCTTTCAAAAAGAATTCTCACAAACATCCTACCTATTCTTTAATATTGGGCACTGTTGTGATTTGTGAACCAAGAGTTCACCGCATCAGCTTACTTGACTCATCTTTTTATTCACGTATCCACATGAACAATTGCAACATTTTTACTACTATAAGAGTCTGGGCAAATGCGCTTTACTTCATTTTGATTTGGACTAACTCGTTCCTATTAACTCAGTTGAATACTCTTAGGACCTGTTTAGGGTGACATTTATATATAGGGTACCAAATGTGCCCTTTGAGCCTTTATCCAAGGTTACACATTCTTCCTTGACTCATTTATTTGGCAGGCTTCTCTCAAGCTATATATTTAGCCTTGTGCATCTGAAGATGTATTTATCCTCACTTGCCTTTGCTTAGAATTTCAATCTCACTCAAGCTTGGGTTTGCAATTGCTTCCTGAAACTATTTTTTGTCTCACGTATTCCATGATCACATGATGAAGTTTCTAGCTTTTCCTTGTGTAATAAAGGATCGTGTATCTGCAAACGGAAATGCAATTTTGACTACTGTTATATTCTTTGTTGGTTTTGATAAAGTAAAGGAAAAATAGACATGGATATTATTGTACCTTTTCGTTTTCCTTTCTCTTCTGCTTTGTTACTCACCAAACTTTCTCTCTTTCTTTTTTTGAGCAGGTCATTATCCTTGCAAGGGAGTCTGGTTTGAGGCTTGAGCTTTCAGATGTTCCCGTGAAGAGCCTTGTGCCAGAGGCACTTAGGGTAAGGTTGTCCTCTTAATAGAGGATGCCTTGTTCTGAATTTACACTTCCTAACTGATTTTGCTATGCAGTCATGCTCGTCCGCAGATGAATTCATGCAAAAGCTGCCATCCTTCGATCTGCACTGGACCAGACACCGCAACGACGCTGAAGCTGCAGGCGAAGTGAGTAGCCAGCCCTCTTTCAAGTTGTTGATTCCCTATGTTACACACCCAATGCGCTTCATGTGACTGGAAACTAGTGTACTGTGCAAACACCCAAATATTTGTTGCTGTCATATCTAAGCTTTTACTCTGCATGCTTGTTCCATTCCCAGCAAATCTTTCCAAAATTACTTGAGTAGAGGTAATTCATGAGTCATTTTAACCTGAAGGTCCTGCGTTACGTCGGAGTGGTGGACGTGGTGAACAGGAAGGGAAAGGTTGAGCTGCAGAGGTACAAGAGGGACCACCCGTTCGCGCAGCTATCTGGCTCCGACAACATCATCGCCTTCACCACCTCGAGGTACAAGGAGCAGCCGCTGATCGTGCGAGGGCCCGGCGCAGGGGCGGAGGTGACCGCCGGAGGCGTCTTCTGCGATATTCTCCAGCTGGCATCCTACCTGGGCGCACCCTCGTAGATTGCTGACTTCAGTTACAAATTTTGGGAGGCAGATGGGCGGCGTCACGTCGTGTATTAAGCATGAGTAACTTCGTATTAGACTTGGTAGTATATTGTTTTGAAATCTGAACGGTAAATGACTAATAAGGTTTCTGTGCCACCACTATGCTGTTCCTTGGTAGGGAGTAGGGGTTGGTCCTTGGATTAGGTGGTGTTTTTGCCACCCAATCCTGAACTGCTATTGGATTATCAATGCTACAGTGCCTTCCATAGTTCCATGCAATGGGGCGATCGATCGAATAATGGTTGGGTACTTGGTTTCATGTGTCACATTTTCAGAGACTTGATGAGCTTGCTGGGAATTAGCTAGAATTTTTTTTTGTGGATACATAACCACAAATGGCCAGTGCATTGCATACACTTGAGGGACTGGGGTGAATGTGTACATTAGGAATGCTCAGCGGCGCAGATCTTGGTCATCCGATGCTAGCCTTGGTATTCAGACAACGGTTTTTAACATCAATTTACTCAATATACTAGTATAGTGTCCATGCTAATGCTACGATGATAGTACATCCGTTTATCAATTAAATGAGAAGATAAGTATGAATATAACATTTAATAATAAAAGAGAAATTTAGAATTTTAAATGAATTTAGAAAGAAAAACGGAACTAAATAGAGGTCGAATGGGCGAAAACGGGCTCCCAAAAGATTTTAAATCAAGAAAGAGAAATAAAAAAGAATTTTCTAATTTTGGATTTTTTTTTGTTTTGCAGCTTCCACAGAGAGTACAGCGTGCTCTCTGGGCTTGGCCAGCGCAAGGGGGAGGAAAGGCCAGGGGTGGCCGTGGAGTCGCAATGGTCGGCTTTGGTCTGTGGCGAGATCGTCGGCACGGCACCTGCGGGGGAGGAGGCACGGTTGCGGTGAATTTCGCTGGGAAAGATGACGGTGATGGCTTAGGTTACCTCCAAAATCCTACGATCTTTAAAAGGGAGAGCACTTGGGGATTTACGCAATGCGACAGGGTGGAGGAGAGCTCGCTGGCTTTTATAGCCCCAAAACAAGCATATACATGGAAACCATAATTTGGGGTCAAATCAGATTGGGAGGAAATTTTGGCAATAGAGCACGAAATTTAGGGAATTAATACCATAGATGGAAAGAGGAGATTTGGTGTAGGATTGATGGAGTTTTGGAGCTTCTTTCTTGCTTTAATGGAGGGAGGGAAGAGAAGAAGCTTCTCTGGTCTGGGCTGCAGCTAGGAGAAGCTACAGGTGGGTTGCCTTCATTTTTTAAAAAATATAGAAGTATTTTTGAAAAGATAGCATATTAGGTTAAAAAATTCTCAAAAAAACTTTCTATTATTTTGTACTTAATAAAATTATTTTAAAGAAATTGAATTATAAATTTGCTGCATTAAATCATTTATTTAAATCTAAAAATAAAAAAAAATCATTTAAATCTTTTAAACAAGAATGTACAAAGGCAATGAGTCTTTGGGAACTAGTCAATAAATCAATACCTCTCGTGCGTCGGTAAAGCCATCGATGGTGACCGTGGAGCCGTTGCAGACCTGTGTTCTCCCGGCCGCGCTGCCCCGGCCGTCTCGTGCAATCTCCCAGCCACACTGCCCCGTCTCCCGGTTTCCTTTTCCCAACACGTAATGTATGGTCATTTCCTTTTCCAGGACGTTTGTTTCCTTTTTCTTGATTCCAGGACGTTTGTTTCCTTTTCCTTGATGATGCTTGCTGGAGGTGGGGGGAGGTCTATTGTGGATCACAGGGATAATCAGACACACTAAATAATGGCCATCGGATGTGGGTGAGTAAAGCTGAGGAAAGATCTGAGAGGTTAATTTTGATGGAGGCAAATTTCTGAGAACGTTTCGCTGGGTGCACGAATGTTGGACCATCTCTAGTGGGATGTACTATTTGGGGTGGACGTAGAAAAGAATGTTTACGTGCATTATAAAATGGTATAGATACGGATTCTCAATTAATTAAGCCCAATCTGATCTATTTCCGATCCCCCGGCTAAATTCCAGTAACCGCCTGGTTTCCAGCAAATCAATGGGGTTCGAATACTAGGCCTATCCCAATAAAAGTAGATGTTTCTTATCCTCCAAAATTCATGCAGCAGACTTCAAAAAAATCTCTTAACTCTTTTAGCAAAGACTTCGGAAACATCTCTTAACTCACACGACAGCCAAGTGTATCTTCTTAATCCATAAACAAAGTAACCTGGAAACTGAGAACAGAAGGCATCCAAATAATCACGAACTATGACAAATTACCAGACTAGAAATAGTACCACACTGATCATATGCGGTTTTACAAAGTGACGTATTGGACTCGTAGGACTGATGGATGGCTTGAGTGCTAAATATTTTTCACCACCTTCAACAGATGCGTGAAAAGATCCGAACACCAGCCAGATCGGTCAAACCAAATCTTCTGTTGAAGGCAATCTTAGATGACAGTGCAAATTAATGTTCTATGGTGCAACAAGTCACCCGAGTAGTCTGAAGGTCTGACCGTAGACAACATTCTATAGTGTATTGTAGAGTAATTCTGCTAGAACAAAACAAAAGATGAGTTATACCATCGTCTTAGTGAAATAAAATATGAACATCTGTCACATGAAGCTAGAAAAAAATCCAGGTGGTCACGTCACAGCCTTCGGCATAGGATATGAGCGCGCAGAAGCTCGCGATGTGTTTCTGGCTTATCTGACTTTCACTAACTCAACGTCATAGATGATTGTTGAATTTTTGGGTACTTCTCCCACTGCTTTATCACCGTAGCTGCAAAATAAATGTGATCCAAAGCAGAATAAGCTTTGTTGCAGAGAGAAGTGTACATAGAACTGAAAGTTGTAAAGTAACAGATGCCAAATGCATACCACATAGATGGTGGGACGGTGAGCCTCCTTTTCCCCCCAACATGCATACCTACAGTTGATATCCGAAAACTATAAACCATACTCCACAAAAATTTTGAAACGTAAAAATTAAGCTCCAAGATGATTACCACGAATACCGGCATCCCATCCACGAATTACTTTCCCAGCACCTTTAGTCAGCATGATATGCATTGTAAGTATTTAATTAAGAATTCAAAACATAATACAAAAGAGAATATATTTGTGTATATTTTACCAAGCTTCAACTTGTAAGGCTTTTCACCAACATTAGACTCAACAATTTTCCCATTCTGTAGTGTGCCAACATATTTGATATAAACCTGCACAAGTAGAGTTGGGTTGTTTAGATCTCTCTCTCTCTCTCTCTCTCTCTCTCTTGCTTGGGCAAGGCACCTTTGATATAGGAAATTACAATGCACCGACTGCAAAGTATGTATGATCAAAAAATTGCCATGAGAACTGTTAGTAGAAATCTGAGTGCTAATTTCAAGATGATCATAAAGCAAGGGAACTTAGCCATACAGATAGATATGAAATGTACAATTACAATAATACTAAACAGAAACCTCACGGAAGAAACTTAGGGGCTACCTTACAGCCATTAGAAGCCATTTTAGCATCTAGGTTTCCCGTTGAGAGATCTTCTATGGTCAACCCATCTTCCAATGTTCTTATCTTGTTGGAATGTTTTCCATCTTCTGCCTCTGATTGATTTCTCATCTTTTTCTTCCATTTCTTCTTTGGTTCAGCTTCTTGTTTTGAAATCGATGATCCATTCACATCTATTACATCTCTGCTCATGACATGTAACGGGGTACATATCAGTATACACAATAGAAACACATATTCGCTAAGTATGATGAAAGAGATATACATTGGCGATGCAAGATCCTGACTGATGGCATCACTTTTTCTTTTTCTGACATCCTTACTCTTTTTTCTGGTCTCACCATTTGCCTCAACAGTTGGGGGTTTGACTTCCTCAGAAACTTTAGCATTATCTTCATCTTCACTGCCACTATCAAATATCGATCGAGCATTGCGCCTGACAGCAGGCTTATGTGGAGAATCATCATTGTTATCATCAGTGCTGCCAACTTGGTGCTTCTTCTTTAAACGTCGCCGTCTTTCAACCTTACCAGTTGGCTTTTCAAAATCTATGGCATAAACATTAGAAATTTGTTCCAAATCAGTAGAACAGAATTATGAGCAGATATCTGTAGATTAGACATATTGGCAACCAACAACGTTATTGTGTGAGCATGAATCAAGGTATAGTGGCACTAGTCAGAACCAAGGATTCAAAAACTGGAAATGGGAAGAATATCAGACCCCCTCCAGTACAGGTTACCAGTTTTAAACCAGCCAAATTTCATCAAACAAAATTTGATTTTGAATTTGATTGGTTTTCGGCCAGTTACCGCCCGGAATTACTCTTCATCAATTTAAATTCAAATTTTAAATTTAGAACATTTTTGGAACAATATTGTTTTACCAGTCTGAGTCGGTACAGTCGGTAACCGCTGGTTTTTTATCGTTGGTCAGAAAAAAGTGGCTAAGGCATGTTAAAGTCAACTTTACAAAAACAACATAAAACCAGAAGCAAACAGACTATCCTGCAGTGATTGATCTTAGATTAGGTCATATCTAGTATAATAGTGTCACATGCAAATATATGGCACACCAGAAGAACAGAACAGCTTTAAAGGTCTTTCAAAAAAGAACAGATTTAAAATAATATTGCAGGTTGTAGCTATGAAGGATCAGACAAATGAAAAATAATAACACCAGTTGCCATGATAAAAAACTCGAGATAGCTACCAGACATATCCATGGCCCCAAAATGAAAAGTAATCCCAATTTTTCTCTTGAGAAACAAACATAAGTGTAAGACAATTCACTCATGAGTATACTCATTCTCATTCTTAGTTATAAATATGAACGCACTATGAGAAAGACAGGTTCAAAACTTCATGAACATCGTTTAAGTTTCATTAAGAGTTCCCTAGCTAAAAAGAAAGCTAAAAGTAAATAAAAAGAAAGCTAAAAGTAAGTATTTGTAAGTAATTCAGTGTCACACAACACAATCCAGTACCATCATTTTTGTGGTGATCGGGAGTGGAGCACACATCATCATGATTGATAAAGTCAGATCCGTACTTGTCCTCAGATACCGCAGCGTCACCATCATCGATAAAGTCAGATTCATAGCTGCCCTCACTCACACCATATTCCTCATCAGTATCAGACTCTCCAATATCCTCCCCATGAGATTCTCTAGTTACAATGTTAAGAATGAACTCGAATTCTGCAACGTGACACAAAAGTGAAACAAAGAGATAGGGCTATGAACAAGGATACGATTCGTCGTCGTCTCCTGCATGACATCTGCGGCTCAAACGGATGTAATACCCAGAGAGATGAATGGAACTCTGACCAAGTACTGAAAACACAACCTCATCGTCCTCCTCCAACTCGATCTCCAGATGGCACATCTCAGCCAATCTAGGATTCAAACTGCAAACTATGATGGGCGTCTTGTTACCAACATTACATTGCACCACCGTCCTTCCAGCAGCATCACAAGGGCCAAGTGTAGCCTAAAAATCATAACAAAAATATTAATTATAGCATGCCCTAAAGACCTGTTGAAATGGGTCGTGATGCTCAGAAGCGAACATTCAACAATTCCAGCATTTTGTTCAGTTCGAACAACAAGGGAAAATGCTAATTAAGCACATGAGCAATTGAGCATGTTCATATCCAAATGAAAAAGGAGAAAGTTGTCAACTTATTTTCTTTTCAAGTCCAGTAAAGACGGCAGTAGTACTGTAGAAGTATCCAAGTAATTGCTCCAATGACAAGATGAAGCTCAAGGTCGCACGAATATAATGAAGGGATGCCAAGAACACATCATACACTAAGATAGGTTCACTGGTTAACATTTACATTACGCAAAAAAGAACAAATCAAACTGAAAAGGAATTGTAAGCGACTACTCTCAATCAAATTACGATTTTGTTTTCAAGAACCCTTTCAGAAGTAAGCAATAGATGATCATAAGAGGTAAAAGTGAGAAAGAGGCATGCGTAAGCAATAGATGATCATAAGAGGTAAGAGGTAAAAGTGAGAAAGAGGCATGTACTGATATACCACATGGCAAGCAAACCACTGCATCTAGAAATGCAAAATGGGAAATTCGACAAGGCAGGGACCCTGAACCTGGCAAATGCGGAGGCGGCCATGGGAGGGGTGGTAGCGGTGGGTGTAGGGCTTCCCAGGCTTCACCTCCACGCCTGCACAAACCATGTGTTCAACAACAGCAGCATCAGCAGCATCATCAACAACAACAACAATAACAGCAAAGTAATCAAGAAATGAGATGAGGTAAACAGAGCAAAGAACCAGGCTTTACCCCAGAATGCCATAGGGGTTGGGGGACTCAGGAGGGTAAGACGACGACGACGAAGCGCAGCGCAGCGCAGCGCAGCGGAAGCCGTCACCGGCGCCGCTGACGGCGCGCCCGACAGCGGAGAGCTCCGGAGACGTGGGCGGCGGCGGCAGTCGCTTGCCTTCGCTGGGTGGCAGTTTGGGCCGTCCTTCCGCTTCCTGCTGCAGCTACTTGCTGGGCTGCTCTTTCCATTTACGTTAACATTTGATCCTTTTTCCAATTACCGAGGTGTATTTCCATTTTAGGCCTTCCCGGGTGAAAACCGAAAACCATCCATCAAATGATGGAGTAAAGTAAAGCAATTCTCATTGAACGCGCACATGTGTGTACATGGTCGAATGCAGCGGACCAGCTGCTCGACTTTTAGACACGAGCCAGTGATTGTTAACCAAATAACACAATACCAGGCATGCCAAAATTCTTGATATTAGTTCAAAAGTCGGGTCTCACTCGCGGCTACAAGCCACAAGCTATGAGAATAGCAAATTTCGTGCACAATCACAAAAGAAAATGTGTAGTTCCGAGAAGAAACCATAACAACAAAAATGTCTTCCGATCTATATCTAAGATGAACGGAAAGAGCTCACAAGGGCCTACGAAAACGATAAATCATGTCAATCACATCAAACATGGATCTCTAGCTTCTCTCGGAGCCAACCGTTAGTTTTATCTCCTGTCCGTAGTTTCTTCTATCTTTTGTATCTCTAGCTTTTTACACCGGCCTCCATCGTTTCTCTCTTTCCTTCCTTCCTTCTTTCTTCTCTTTTTGTTTTTGTTTAAACTCTTTTAACACCATTGACGGTCTGCAAAAGTGCTCACCAAGCGTTATTCACCTGCCTGTCTCCCTCATGTCCCATCAACCTCACCTGCTTGTAATTAATTTATTTATTTTTGCTTATCACAGCTTTTCTATATACTTTGAGAAAATGTAGTTTCAAGAAGAATATTCTTTACTAAATAACCCATACCTTAACTTAATTCTAAAAAATAACCACTGCTTGCGTGGAGTGCAAATGAACCTTGACATCCCACATGTAAATCCAAAGTTATTTCAAAGTATGACCCTGTTTGCACCAAAATTTGGCAGATAGAGTTAGAATCGGCAGTCCAAGAGCAACAAGATGCGACCAAGATACAGATTGAAGATATTTAGAAACGAAACAAGTTGTTAAGGAAAGCACCATCCAAATAGAGGCCGATACGGATTCTACTCCTAACGTGTTGTACTAGGACTCTATCGGCCAACGAGTATAAAAGAGGTCTAGAGGTGATAAGAAAAGCTGCCCAGAGCCAATCAACCAATTCATGTCTACTTTTCATCTACTTTTCTGTCGACTAGAAGTAGTATCTGTAATTTAGATTCTTGTAACTCAGTTTCGATCAATAAAGTTGCGCATCGCCGATTGTTGATCATCCTCAGTTACGCCCCAGGTTTGATTTATTCTGATCTTGTTGCGCATCGCCTTCTTCAGAATCGATCTACCTTTATCCTCTGATTAGTCTTAATCGACTAGTTAGATTTACCCCTTTTATCTCGATTTAATCGGCTTTGAGCTGATTGAATCTAAGCCGATTGATCTTCACTATCGGCTAGTTAGACTTACCTTGTTACCTTGATCTTAATCGGCTTCAAGCTGATTAAATCTAAGCCGATTGATCGTCACGATCGGCTTTGAGTGAATTTCATATTTTTACCTTGTCGATTCTGAGTCAAATCGACCGCACGCTCTGAACGGTGTTAAATGCGGTGTGCTATTGTCAGAAACCCTACTTCAAGTTTTTGACGCCAACACACTCTTGGCACGCCCAGTGGGACACGATGGCAGCATCAAGCAAATCAATTCCACCATCCGATCTCAACACCGAGGCTATAATCGTCCCAACGATGGACAATTTAACGCCAGAACAACGTAGAGAAATCGAAGATCGGAAAGCTTCTTTAGAAGAGATGATGCTGAATTGCTATCAGAAGACTAGACGTGGCGTCACTCAAAAGACTGCTTTGCCGACGGTCAATGCCCTTGGCGATGCAGGCGTCACAGATGGTCTGATAAGTTCATACCTACCCACTCAAGCCGAATTATCGACTATGATTAATCAATCTATACATCACGCGCTGGTAAACCAATCATCGACTCTTGTTACAACGCTAAAGCCGATGATTGCGAATAGTGTGAAGACAATCGCTCAAGAATTGGCATCATTTGGGAGTCTGCTTGACCCGATGTAAGCTCGCCAAGCTATCACGCTTTTCAATAGCGCAAACTACGCGAGTCGTCACCGATCCAAAACCATCGGCTATAACATCACCCCAACCATGATGCCGACTCAACCTATCATCATATTAGCGCGAGACGCGCCTAGCGAGTCACACATTATAAGGCGACATCGATGCGCTAAACTAAACGTGTCGGCTACTTTGCGCCGTCGGCTCCGTTTAATATTTTCCCACAATCGGTCTCACGGTAGATTGAACAAATTAGGCACGTACAATACCAAGAGCCGATTACGCGAGAATCCGGTCCTCGAAGGTGATAACCTACGCAGAGCCCTTTGTCCTGTGCACGAGAACCACGGTTAGGAGGTGCGGCGGGTATGATCAAAACCAACAAAATTCGTCGGCTCGGTCTAGCGAGCGGCCGAGTTTGCACTCGGGGGCGAATACTAGTCATGATCATTGCGAGCCCGATATCTTGTCGGCTAACAACATTAATTGGGTGACCAAATTTCGCCGTGTTGAGAGATCAATTCGACACAACCAAAGGTAGAGTCATCGGCTATAGAAAGCCGATCCGGATTATATAGATCGCATGCAATATCCACATAATTTTAAAGTTCTGATTTTGCCAAATTTCACAGGAATGATTGATCCACGACCTTAGAGCACGCGTCGGACGCTTTATTGCTCGATGTGGCGAGCGACTCAATCCGACGGGTGAAAATTAGATTATTCCCTTGTCTTTATCTAAGCTGCTTTCACTTGGTTTACTAGTTTACCTCCAAATTCGGTTCATTTTGGAGCGATTTGGAAAGCCGATTCCATGAGTATTTTTCTCCGTGATCGGAACTCGGGATTTGGATCTAAGTTACATCCAGCGAAGACCGGGAATCGGTAAATGATTATGTTAAGAGATTCAGGAAGTGAGAAATAGGTGTTTGATGTTACCTGCACGATAATCGATTGGCGATTTAGCTTTCCAGGGGTTGATACCCCCCATTACAAGAAAAATATGGCGAGCAGGAATTCACCAATTTGAGTCATCTCCTACAACGAGTATCAGCTCAAGAAAGCCGTTTCTCCAATGAAAAGGGCTTCAAAGATGAATTCAAGAATTACAAAGACAAGATACAATCGGCTATAGAGGATGACCAACTAGAATTTTTCGAAGAGCCGACGATGCAGCTGGACACTGATCCTTTTCCAATTAACATGGTCCATTGCTCTAAAAAGAAGGAAAAGCCAACACAAGATGCAGAGCCTAAGGATCAAATTCATATATCATCGGCTATAAAAATGACGCGTCAAGCCGATGTACAATCAAATTCTGATGGCAATAGGACACTCATGATTACTGTTGGCTCTATACAAATAAAAGCCGACCGTGAAGGGAAATTTTTTAAAACAATCACATCAAAGGGTTATTAGGCTGAAAGAGCATTGCCACTACGTAAGCCGATACAGAAGTCGAAGCTCACTTTTCCCAACTACTAGCAAAATATGAAAGGAGGAATGAAAAGCCACGACGAAGTCCTCCACATCGGCCAGTTAATGAATATAGGCCAGGCGGCCCTGAAAGAGCTCACCAATGGTGTCCTTGTTGGCAGTTTTGTTGGGAGAGGGGAGTAGCATTGCCATCGCCGTACACTTTTCCGATGGAGCATTAGCCCCGACATGATTGGCCGAAAAGATCGGTAAAGGATCGGCTAATTAGGCCAGTGCCTGATAGGTCTAGTCAATCAAATCGAAGGCCGGTCAAGGAAAGAAGTTCTATGCCAAACCAAGTCGACGATCGGGCAGAGAGCAACCCCGTGAATGCAAAAGACTTGGCTGGCAAGATACGAGAGCCAATTGAGCCTAAGCCGAGATGGTGCCTTTGGCCTCGATCGGTCACAGCGTGGCGATTCTGAGGCTCAAGACACGAGAAACCAGGAAGCGGATCGAGAAGCAGATAGACCAAGCTTTCAATGAGCTTCGGCCGATAAAAACAGGTAAAAAGGAATAGAGGAAGAAAAAACCGGATCCGGCCGATAATTTTAGTTCGACAAAGCTGATCTAGTCTGAAAATCATACCACCCGTCAGTTTGAGAGATAGCCGATTTGGTAAGGGATCATCGTTGGATCGTGTAGTGTGCATCGGTTTGTTCAAAGTACTGGTTAGATCTTGATTGGCTAGAACTCAAATATGAATATCTGAGTTGGCGATTATCGACGAAAGCCAAATTAACTCGATGCAGTTAAAATTTTGGCTATGGTAAGAAAATATATGTTTAAGCCAATGATGAAATTTTTTGAAAGATAACATGTTATCTCTCAAAAATGGGGGGCATATGTTTGCACCAAAATTTGGCAGATAGAGTCAGAATCGGCAGTCCAAGAGCAACAAGATGCGACCAGGATATAGATTGAAGATATTTGGAAACGGAACAGGTTGTTAAGGAAAGCACCATCCAAATAGAGGCCGATACGGATTCTACTCCTAACGTGTTGTACTAGGACTCTATCGGCCAATGGGTATAAAAGAGGTCTAGAGGTGATAAGAAAAGCTGCCCAGAGCTAATCAACCAATTCGTGTCTACTTTTCTGTCGACTAGGAGTAGTTTCTGTAATTTTGATTCTTGTAACTCAGTTTCGATCAATAAAGTTGCGCATCGCCGATTGTTAATCATCCTCAGTTACGCCCCAGGTTTGATTTATTCTGATCTTGTTGCGCATCGCCTTCTTCAGAATCGATCTGCCTTTATCCTCTGATTAGTCTTAATCGGCTAGTTAGATTTACCCCTTTTTATCTCGATTTAATCGGCTTTGAGCTGATTGAATCTAATCCGATTGATCTTCACTATCGGCTAGTTAGACTTACCCTGTTATCTTGATCTTAATCGGCTTCAAGCTGATTAAATCTAAGCCGATTGATCGTCACGATCGGCTTTGAGTGAATTTCATATTTTTACCTTGTCGATTCTGAGTCAAATCGACCGCACGCTCTCGAACGGTGTTAAATGCGGTGTGTTTGTTGTCGAAACCCTACTTCAAGTTTTTGACGCCAACAGACCCTTTGGCCAAAAACAATACTATCACCAAAGTTATTTCAAAGAATGACCCTTTGGGCCAAAAACAATATATACTACCATGTCACTAGTTCAAGAACCTACCCTCTCTTGCATGTATCATAAATTTTGCTTCTGTTGCTTACTTTTTTCTATGAATTCTCGTGAAGACAAGCTTGGCCTTAACAGTGTGGTCCATGAAGTTTTTTTTAATTAACGGTCAGTAAGTTAGATTGCTCTCTTTTTTGTTAGATTATTATGGGGTTGACCCATAATTAATTTAATAGAAATTCCAAAAGGCCCATTAGAATACTAGGAGTCATGAAATTGGTTTAGTACCATATGGATAATTGAGAGAAGGTTTGACCAACTTAAATAGTTGAGTTGTGTGTCTCTTAATTAGCAAGGTGGAAAAGGGTAAAGGCTGTGCCACACGCGCGCGCGCGCGCCGAGCCGAGGCGTGGCGTGGCGAGTGCGAGTCGCGAGCGCAGTCTTGAGACGAGTTGAGTCGAGACGAGGCGAGGCGTCTTGCGGCCTTGTGCCGTATGAGCCGATCCGATCGGATCCTGCCCGTTGCATGTCGCAAGGCTATATAAGGAGAGCCACGGCTGTGCTTTTCATCACCTGCTTGACTCTTCCGCATACTCCATTGTTCTGCTGCTGTCCTTTGCATTCCCGCCTCTGTTTTTGCGCGCACAAGTAGCGAGAGGAGCAGCCTCCGGAACCTCGCCCTTCTTGAGATCTTGCTCGAGATAGAAGGCCGATAAGGTTTTTGGGAGCGACCACGCGATCGCTCGAAAGGTGTTCTGAAGCGCATACGCGCAACGCAGCGTGCGCTTTGCATCAACCTCTTCACTTCACCAACGCTTCACTGCACCAACGCGTGATCGTCTACTTCGACCGTCATGGCGAACGAGAATGTTACACTGCGCTTTGTGCCAGCGGTGGCACCGGCTCAAGGGTATATTAACTTATACCGTGTTTTATTCATGCTGATTTCTTGTTCATTAGTCTTTGCGTATGAGATAGATAATTTGTTATCTAGTACCTTTGGCTTTGAACAAAAAATGCATCTTTGTTTAATCATGATATACGTAATTCTGTGGATTAAAATATTGAGAAAATTCCTAATATTTCCAACAATCCAAAAACCTTATCCTAGGAATTTTACAACTCATGGTTTTTTGCCGCACTTAAGCCAACTATATTTGTGGCGCAAATTACAAGCGTTAGCGCGCCAAGATGATTTTGTGGTTGGTCGCCATGAGCGTGTATCACGTTGCGCAAGGCAAACCACGACTGAGTGGGCTCTCTCTGAGCGGAGAGTGCCTTCACTGCTGGATAACTTGTTGAGGCGCCGTGATTAGTGTTCTTGGAGAAAATCTTGTTGATGTGTACATGATTTTGCCAAGTGGTAAAAAATGTGGGATGCACTTGAGGCGAAATTGGAGTCTCGACGCGGGCGGTGAACTCTATGTCATGGAGCAGTTTCATGACTACAAGATGGTTGATGACCACTCTGTAGTAGAACAGCTCATGAGGTTCAAGCTTTGCGAAAGAACTTGAGAATTTTACATGTGCATTGCAGACAAGTTTGTGGCGGGATGCATCATTGCGAAGCTGCCACCTTCTTGGAGGATTTTGCCACTACTCTAAAACACAAGAGACAAGAGTTAGCGTTCTTTGGTCTCATTGGGTCTCTAAATGTTGAGGAGAAAGCGAGGGCAAAAGATATCGTGGGAAAGAAAGTTCTAGTGCCAATGTGGTACAAAAGAAAATCTTTCAATTCAACAAGAAGAATAAAAATAAGTCCGAAAAGCACGAGAACAAGAACAAGGCGCTCAAACTACTAGCTTCAAGAAGAAGAAGAATAAAGGAAAGGGAAAGCGCTTTATGCAGTAATGATGCGATCATTGGGCAAAGGATTGCCACGATCGCAAAGACAATAAGCGAAAAAGTCCGCCAAGCGTTGTTATTAGTATCTTGAGGAGGAACATCCGGGTATGTTTCAATGCCTATCGTTCTATCGGTATGTCGTTCACGATTGGTGGATTGACACGGGGCCAATATACATGTTTGTCTTTGATGATCCTTATTCTCTTCTTACCAGTTGCGGGGCTACCTCCGTGTTGATGGGGAATGGGTCATGAGCATTTGTACATGGAGTCGGCACGATTGACTTGAAGTTTACCGAGGAAAAGTCGTCTCGAGGAGCGTGCATCACGTGCCCGTGATAAATAAAAACCTTGTCGTGGGTCTCTATTGTGTAGAGATGGTTTTAAGCTAGTTTTGAATCCAATAAATGTATTGTTTCTAAAATTGGAACTTTTATTGGAAAAGGCTATGAGAGCGGAGGCTTGTTAAAGCTTGTCTTTGTGGACATGAATAAAATTGTGAATCATGTTTGTAATCATGAGGCGATGTTTGGCATTCACGACTTTGTCATATTAATCTTGGTTGCATGATGCGGTTAGCTTGATGAATTTAATCCCAAAATTTACCCAAGTCAAAGGTTCTAAGTATCAAGTGTGTGTGCAATCTAAGCAACCTCGCAAGCCTCACAAGGCGGTGAGGCGAGAAATTTGGCTCAGTTAGAACTAGTTCATACCGATTTATGCGAGATGAGCGGGAGTTGACAAAGGGTAGTAAGAGGTATTTCATGACTTTGATTGATGATTCTACTAGATATTGCTATGTGTATTTATTAAAGTCAAAAGATGAGGCTTTTCACTATTTTAAGATCTATAAAGTGAAGTGAGAACCAACTTGAGAGAAAAATCAAGCGGGTTAGGTCGGATCGTGGTGGAGAATACTTTTCTAATGAGTTTAATTTATTCTGTGAGGAACATGGAATAATCCATGAGAGGGCGCCTCCTATTCGCCCCAATCAAATGGGGTTTAGAAAGAAAGAACCGTACTCTAAGCGAGATGGTTAACGCCATGTTAGAAACAGTGGGACTTTCCAAGGAATGGTGGGGTGAGGCTATATTGATCGCTTGTCATGTCCTAAGCAGGTTCCTACAAAGAATAAAGAAATCACACCATTCGAGGAATGGGAGAGGAAAAGATTAAATTTCTCTTATTTACGTACTTGAAATTTGTTTGGCTAAAGTGAATGTGCCTATCCCAAAGAAGCGTAAACTTGGACCAAAACCGTTGATTGTGTCTTCATTGGTTATGCTTTTCACAGCGTTGGATATAGATTCTTAATAGTGAAATATGGAGTACTGATATGAATGAAGGTACAATTTTTGAGTCCAATGATGCCACATTCTTTGAGGACTTATTTCCTATGAAAGAGACATTTAGCTCATCGGCCAGAATCTATCTTCTCTCCTAAACCTTCCACTCCTATACAAATTGAGCCCATTTTGAGGAAAATCCAATAGATGAGGGCAATGAAGTAACTCGTAAGAGTAAGAGACTAAGGACTACAAAGTCTTTTGGTGATGACTTCATTGTATATCTAGTTGATGATACTCAAGAACCATTGAGAAGGCTTATTCATCGCAGGGGCCGACTATTGGAAGGAAGCGGTCAGTGAGATAATTCCATCTTGAGCAATGGAACTTGGGAAGTTGTTGAACGTCCATATGGGTGTAAACACAGTAGGATGTAAGTGGGTGTTCAAGAAAAAGTGAGGCTGATGGTACGATTGAAAAGTACAAGGCAAGGCTTGTGGCCAAGGGTTATACCCAGAAGAAAGCGAGAACTTCTTTGATACTTACTCACTGTTGCGGATTGACCACTATTAGAGTACTCACTGTCTTTAGTCGCCTCCTACGGTCCGATCATCCATCGGATGGATGTAAAGACGGCTTTCCTTAATGGAGAGTTGGAAGAGGAAATCTATATGGATCGGCTGATGGATTTGTAGTAAAGGGTTATGAAGGAAAAGTGTGTAGGTTGTTGAAGTCTTTGTATGGCCTTAAGCAAGCACCTAAGCGATGTACGAGAAGTTCGACAGAACTTTAACATCTACGGCTTTGTTGTGAATGAAGTCGACAAATGTGTGTATTACCGCTATGGTGGGGGTGAAGGAGTGATTATGTGTCCGTATGTTGATGACATCTTGATCTTTGGGACGAACCTTAATGTGATTAAGGAAGTTAAGGACTTCTTGTCCGAAAACTTTGAAATGAAAGATTTGAGAGTAGCGGATGTCATCTTAAACATTAAATTGTTAAGAGAAGGTGGCGGTGGGATTACTCTTGGCGGTCCCATTATGTGGAAAAGGTGTTGAGTCGCTATGGCTATAGCGATTGCAAACTGCTCCAACGCCAGTATGATCCAAGTATGCTATTACGAAAGAACCAACGAATAGCAAAGGATCAATTGAGATATTCCCAAATCATTGGTTCTTTGATGTATTTAGCTAGTGCAACAAGGCACGATATCTCGTTTCTTTGTGAGCAAACTAAGCCGGTTTGTTTCAAACCCGGGAGATAATCATTGGCATGCTCTTGAGAGAGTAATGCGCTATCTAAAAGGGACATCAAGTTACGGAATTCACTACATCGGGTAACCTAGGGTACTTGAGGGTTATAGTGATTCAAACTGGATATCTGATGCTGATGAAATAAAAGCCACAAGTGGATATGTGTTCACATTGGGTGGTGGAGCTGTTTCTTGGAAGTCTTGCAAGCAGACCATCTTAACGAGGTCTACAATGAAAGCGAACTCACGGCATTAGATATCGCCTCGTGGAAGCCGATTGGTGCGTGAACTTGTGAAGGACTTACGGTGGTTAAGAAGCGGTGCTGCTATTCTTTTGAACTGTGACAATCGACGGTGATTGTCAAGGTAAGCGATTCTAAGGATAACATGAAGTCATCAAGGCACGTTAAGAGGCGGTTGAAATCTGTCAGAAAATGAGAAACTCGGAGTTATAGCGTTGGACTATGTCCGACGGCTAAAAACTTGGCGAATCCTTTTACAAAGGACTATCACGGAATGTGATAGATGAAGCATCGAGGAGATGGGCTTGAGACCCACATAAAGTCATGTCTTAGTGGTACCTCATCCTATTTGATCGGAGATCCGTAAATTAGGATGTTGAGACAAGCTAGTGAGTGGTGAGAGGAGAGTATACAGACTTGGCCCACTCCGTTTGAGATGCAATAACTCTCCTATTACGTATGGCGGGTTGGTTATACCTTAATGTATTCGAGTGGCTTTAATAAGCGAGAGATGTTGTCCTCTGAGAACATCTTATGAGGAATACACCTATATGAGTTCGACTACTAGTCACAGTCTATGAGATTGGGGGTGATCTCTAGAGGCTCATGAAAGGCTAAGGAGTATGACTTATAAGCTCCAAACCGAGGGGATGCATTTAGCGACCTAGTATCGATAAAGGACTTTGGTGAAACTTGTTCGCACAAGCTTGTCAATTCAAGGCATAGTCCATTGTTGATTGTGGATGAGTGTAACCTTTGTTCTAGGTGGAAGTTCAACAGTCTCCATCGAAAAGCGGTATATCAAACTACATTGAATCGAGTATTTCAAATGTGCCTTTGAAATTTGGTGGGGATTGTTAGATTATTATGGGGTTGGCCCATAATTAATTTAATAGAAATTCCAAAGGCCCATTAGAATACTAGGAGTCATGAAATTGGTTTAGTACCATATGGATAATTGAGAGAAGGTTTGACCAACTTAAATAGTTGAGTTGTGTGTCTCTTAATTAGCAAGGTGGAAAAGGGTAAAGGGTGTGCCACCTGCTGCTGCGAGCCGAGCCGAGCCGAGGCGTGGCGTGGCGTGGCGTGTCTTGATCTTGAAAGTCTTGGTCGAGTCGAGTCGAGTCGAGTCGAGGCGAGGCGAGGCGAGACGAGACGAGACGAGACGTGACGGCGTGCGCGTCTTGCGCAGTGCTGATCGATCCGATCCGATCCGGACGTGATGTCTTTGGCGGGGCGGCCGTTCGATAGTCAATATGACCGATAACGCAGTGATCAATGTGACCGATGCCGCCGTCGATTACCGTAGCGGACGTGGTTGATGGTCGGCATAATGACCGTCGATTCATCGTAACGGCTAAATGAGTTGATGGTGGTAACTCCTGCTCACGCCCGTTGCATGTCGCAAGGCTATATAAGGAGAGCCACGGTGTGCTTTTCATCACCGCTTGACTCTTCCGCATACTCCATTGTTCTGCTTCTTGTCCTTTGTATTCCCGCCTCGCTTTTTGCGCGCACAAGTAGCGAGAGGGAGCAGCCTCGGAACCTCGCCCTTCTTGAGATCTTGCTCGAGATAGAAGGCCGATAAGGTTTTTGGGGCGACCACGCGATCGCTCGAAGGTGTTCTGAAGCGCATCGCGCTCGCAACGCGTCGCTGCTTGCATCAACCTCTTCTTTGCACCAACGCTTCTCGCACCAACGCGTGATCGTCTCGCCGACCGTCATGGCGAGCGAGAATGTTACGCTGCGCTGTGCCAACGGTGGCACCGGCTCAAGGGTATATTAACTTATACCGTGTTTTATTCATGCTGATTTCTTGTTCATTAGTCTTTGCGTATGAGATAGATAATTTGTTATCTAGTACCTTTGGCTTTGAACAAAAAATGCATCTTTGTTTAATCATGATTTACGTAATTCTGTGGATTAAAATATTGAGAAAATTCCTAATATTTCCAACATTTTTTACTCTCTGCACATTTGTACTTGTTTTTATGTGTCTCTGAGTAAAATACAAAGTTACCCAGCTTTTACATTGAAGATTGTAGACGAGCAACGTATCACCAACAAGTCCTTCGGTCAATGAATTTGCTAAGCTTCTTTACCTTCCTCGCTATCAACTCCGTATCTTGCAACAGTATCTTGATTGCCGACAATCACGGCAGTACAAAGTAGATTATCGATGACCTTCATTGATGCGTAGGACCTATATATGCCTCGATAGTGGTTTTGTTCGTAAGAAGAAAATAGGATGTAGAGATTTACTTGCACCCTTCTCGACTTGGTGTCGATTTCCAGCGTAGGCGTCGTCATCGTTGTCCAAGTGAGTCAGTCTAATGAAACCCATAGTGGGTAAATAAAATCCAGCTAAGGACTCACTAGAGAAAAACAAAACTAGAAAATTTAATCTAAGAAGAAAAACAGAAGAAGCCACTTCTAGAAAATCAATGGGTCTCTCACCTATTCAATACCGGGGAGAACCCCAAAGAAGAGGGGAAATGGACTAACTGAGAGATCTAACCAAGGAGTTGTGGCCGGTGGCTAGAGTTCCTAAAATATGGACAATTTCACTCTCCTTTCCAACCCACTGGATCTAATCAGTTTTGGGCTCGTCCTATTCTTCGTTGCCCTTTTCTTAAAAAGAAGAGAAGAAGATATATAAGAGTAAGTAGAAAGAGTCCAAATACAAGCTAGCATTCCCATTTAGAAACAAATAAAAGGAAAAATTAATGACCTTCAACGTTTCAAGAATGTAAATACATACAAAATCTACTGCTCTATATATTGGGAACAAAAAAAAAATCCTTTTAACCATTTTAACTGATAGCATATCATGGTGACTACAGTTCAACATTTTTTTTCCTTATGTCTGGTGAATTGTGACTGCAATGAAGTTAGTACCAACCAAATTATGAACATTTTTTAGTGAGCAAATACCTAGCTCTCATTGATGGCATTTTTTGTTGGTAGCAACGGCTAGAAACTATGCTTAGTCTAAATTTCATTTATACATTGCCATTTGTCACACTCTCTGCTACTATTATGACTACAAGGAAATTAACGAAATAACAAAAGAAGAAGAGAACACGTCAAGTTTTTCCGTGCCTTCCAACAAAACAATCCGAAATTCTCAATCAGCAAAGTCAATACAAGCAACCAAGTTTTAAGGAGCTTGAATTCTTTGGTGCATTGTTTGGAAGTGCATATATAATTTTTTAGACCTTTTATGTATGCCCTTTTAATTTACTCCCATACATGCATTTGACTTGCACCATGAGATGATGTGATTTCTACCAATATTGTAGGCTTATGTTGTGCAATCAATCTAGTAAAGTTATAGTGAACATATGCTCTCGCAAAAAAAAAAGTATGCATGCATTTGACCTCCATGGAGTGGCAAATTAAGAGTTCTAATTGGCAGTGACAATTACTTGTACTATTTTAATTAAGTCCCTTTCAAGAAAAAGGAGAAAAACGTATGTATGTTTAACAAACTTTAGTTCTTAGGCTCTAGTGCCTGCCGGCCATCTGCGTTGGTGACAGTAATAGACGGCTGATATATTTTTTTCTTTACTTAAATTTCCCTATCACACGTACGGCCTCCCATGATTGGACAATAACAAGTGTTCCACAATTGCACATTGCAACTTTGCAAGTGAACACAAGAATTATCTTTTGTAGGTTTGGTGTTTTGCAGTACAAAATAAGTTACGAAGATCTTGCATATATAATTATACGGCCTGCCATCCAGAATGTTGCAGTTTTGTCTAACAGGCTCTCAATAATTATCAGCTGACCGGCAGCAGCTAGAATAGCTACTAGTAGTCGATTATGGTTGGTGAACAAACTATGAGATTTTTCTTTGAAGTAACTAACAGAAATCTTGAATAAATGCGGGAGAATGCATGGCAACCTTCATCATCTTCTCTTATCTCGAAAAGAAAACCTTGGACAGGCCAATTTGAAAATGAGTTGGGAGAGTTGGTAAGATCGGAGTTAGTGGTACTAGCTTTAGAGAGTGTATCTGGTGCAAAATCAACCTCTGCTGGTGTAAAAAGTAATCTTCGCCGTGAGCCGTCTGATGAGTATAGAAACGAATCATCGTACCTCTATTATTCTTAGAAGAATTCCCGGCCTCAGAGCGTCTTGAGTCGGCTCGAGCCGAGAGTCGAATCTCCTCAGAAAAAGAAACATTATTCCGTTTAGATCATTCTGTTATTACGTTTAGATCCTGCTGACCTTTTTTTATGAAAAGGAGGACCCCAAATAAATATAAAAAAAATGTAAGTACGTTTAGATCGTTTTTGCCTTTTTTACGAAAAGGACCTTTTGTTTATGTGAAATCGCCGATCCTTCGTGAGAGGATCCCGAATAAATACGAAAAAACGCAATTATGTCTATATCCCCATTGCTTGCCCAAAGTTGAAAGCCATTACCCTAAACAAGCCTAACTCCTTGTCATTTGCTCATAAATGCAGTGGCATTTCATGCATGGAACAGGATATTCAAGTATACAGTGCCTCCTCCGTTCGTAAATATAAGATGTATTTTGATTTTTTATAAGGATTAAGGTTGCCATGAAGTTGGAAAATGTACGAGGGAAAATGATATAAATACTACACTTAATTGGTATGGAAGATGAATAGATGCGTATGGTTGATAGAGAATAAATAGAGGTATAGTAGAAAAAACCTTATTAATCCTACATGCAAATTTTATATTTTCAAATAAGGTCGTTCAAACTATAGACTTTATATTTGTAAATAGATAGAGTAGTGACTAGTGACTTTGGATAGATCTTTAATTAGTAGGAGTGGTACATTTGTTTTCTTTTTAATTAGTAGGAGTGGTACATTTGTTTTCTTTCTGGCTAGCTTGGCCTTATTGTCCTACTGACTTGTACTCTTGGTACGGGTGTCCACTAAAGCAGCCTTGGGTTCGTTTGTTGTACTATGCATGCTTTGGCACTCCATATGTTCTCTCTCGCTTAATTTGATGCAATCTAGAATAAGGATTAAAATCTCGTCGAAATTTCGTGACATCTCGTCGAGAACTCGCTTACTGGAGGTGGACGAGTTTTGAAATACCGGCTAGAGTAAAAAAAATCAAAAATATTTAAATTGCTACAATAATCTCGGAAATCTCGGGGTTTTTGACCGGGTTTTGATGTTTTTTGACCGGATTTGACCGAAAATTGATCAATAAACCTTAAGAAAGTCCTATCCTATGAAAATTTGTTGAAAAAACAATTTTTGAGACATTTCTTAAAAACTGCATAAACACTGTCGGTTTTTTTATAAAATTGTACATGCTTTATAATAATGTAAAAAATTTATGGTACCATCCTAAGAAGTGTAGGATCATACATAATTTTTTTCAAAATATTGTAATTTCATTTGTTATCTTCTAAAAATCAAAAACCAAATGAACATAATTGGGACAGTAACCTTATCAGAATTTTATAAATTTTCTCGAGTGTGATCATGATCGAAAATTTTTATGAGAGCTTAAGAATTACCTCATTACCTGTAAGGACCAAGTTGGCCTAGAGGGGGGGGTGAATAGGCAACTTTAAAACTTTTTAATTATTATGAAAAACTTTTATCAATAAAAAATAGAAACGGAAGCAATTAGTATAAAAGTCCAGCACAACACTTGTTCAAGGAAACTTTGTAAGAAAGGGAATTTCGAATAACAAATTATAAGAGAATAATGAGCAATAAAAACAAACACAGGAGAACACAATGATTTTCCACCGAGGTTCAGAGATCACTCCTACGTCCCCGTTAGAGCACTTCCTCAGAAGTATTGCTCCACCAAACAGCCAATCTCAATAGCTTTTGTTTTTTCACTATCTTGACTCTTTCACTACTCCAGTGAGGTGAGTCTCAACCTTTCACAGCAATAGTGGTCTTCCACGATCACTGTTGGATAGGTCGCACCAACAACTTCTCCAACCGTCTAGGAACAGCTAGTTCCAAGAGTAATAGACTATCCACAAGCCCTGTCTCTTGGTTCAGTAGCTAGATGCAAACTAGACTTAGTTTGGAGCAAGCACTCTAAATGCTCAGAATAAATGTTTGTGATTTCTGAGTTGAAGCTCAAACTCTTGATGAAAATGAGGCTCAGAAATTCTAAAGATCAAGAGTTGTATAGGATTTGAATGATGTCAAAGATGTTCGGGATATCAAGATGTGAATGTGCAAAGCTCTATATCATGTTTGTAAACCCAGGCATTCTATATATAGATCCTGAACAGAAATAACCGTTACACCTACCATTTGCCCGTTGGGGTTCGGTAGGTTAGATGGGGTAGGTCAACTGCTACCCTTTTGCAAGAATTCTATGGTGTATGACTCATAAGTCAAATTACACACACGTCGGACCGAAAATTTTGGTCCGGGATACAAAGGATAGAGAAGCTTTGTTGAACTCAGAGAGACCCATTTACGCCGGACCGAAAATATCGGTCCGTCGTACACATGCATTGTTTAGCTTTGATACCTGCAAGACAATGCTAGCGGACCGAAAAAGTTGGTCCGCGCATACATATTTTGTTTCTTTTGAGTACCAACAAATAACGTTTGCGCCGGACCGAAAAAGCTGGTCCGGCGTACATAGGAAAATGGCTGGTTTTATCAGAGTGAAACATGTTTGTGTCAAACTGAAAAAGTTGGTCTGACGTACACAAGGAATTCTGGTCTGCATCAGACTTTATATTTCTGGTTAAAATAAATTTTAACACAGACTAGAATTTTATTTCGAGTGAAAGTATAACTTATGCTAGACTAAATTAAAAAAGGAATTCAGATTGGTCCGACATATGATAGTTATACTTGGTTGAAAAAGAATCAATGAAGAAATCTTAACGCCGGATTGAAAAAGTCAGTCCGGCGTACATGTTGTACGCTCGGTTGAAATTTTAACTAAGGTCTTTGAGCGCCTGAACCAGAAAGAAGATTTGGTCCAAAGAGAATTGTTTTGGCTAAGAAGATAGAGCTTTGGATTTTTGAGTGAGAAATATGAAAAGTCCTATGCTCCAAGTAATCTTAGTGATTTTGCATATGAACCAAGATCATTTCTTATGTATAATCCCTCTTAATAGTACGGTAATTTTAACTATATGACTTGAATCAACTCCTAAGCCATAACTAGAAAAACACCTTAGCCTTGATCATCAAATCTGACCGTATCCTTTTTAGTTAGTCATCAACACCAAAATCTATATAATAAGCATAATTTACACAAGTAGGGAGCCTAGATGCTCTTAGTACCATTCTCGATTTTTTTTTGTTTGCTTAATCAAATCTATGTATGCATTGAACTTCATTTGTTATATTTCAAAAATCAAAAACAGAAAGAACATAAATGGTACATTGCACTTGTAAGAATTTTATAAATTCACTGGAATGTGATCATGATTCAAAAATTTTATGAGATCTTAAGCATTTTCTTATAACCCTTCTTCAAAATTTTCAAAAATTTTAAACCTTTTTTATTATTAAAGCAAATCTATGTATTGATCATCAGGCTTTAATCAAGACGTAGCACTCTCAGAATTTTTGAAACTTCTTGAAGCTTGATCATCATATAAAATTTTTATATAAATATTAATAATACATCAGGAACATCGAATTTTTTTTCAAAATTTTCTAACTTGTTTTGTACCATTTTTCATTTGGTTGAAGTTTGCCGGTATGGCTTTTATTAGGGCAGTAGCACTGTCTGAATTTTTAAAAATTCATGGAGCTTGATAATCATCTGAAACTTTTATGAGAAAATTAGTGATGCATAATAACGATGCACAAAAAAATTAAAGATTTTCTAAGGTGGTTTGTTTCATTTTTCGTTCGGTTCAAACTTGCTGACCAGCGTTTTATGAGGACAGTTGTAATGTTTATATTTTTAAAAATTACTCATATTTTATAATTATCTGAAATTTTTATGGAAACATAACTTATGTGTCAGGAACCTCCAAAAAAAAATTAAAAATTTTTAGATATCGTTTGTGTCATTTGTTGCTAGGTGCAATTTTGCCAAGATCTCGGTTTTCTCGGTAGAAAAAAATTCCGGATTTGAATTTTTGTTTTTGTGGATCGTCCGAAATTTATAAATCTCGCCGAGATTTTGTTCTCCGGCCACGTCCAAGATTTCAAGCGAAACGAGATTTCAATCCTAGATTGTAGGATGAAGGAAGAAATTTATTCGTGAGATCAAATGCAATGCTCTGCATTTCGAGGGTGAAGATGTAACACCCTAATTTTTGCTCTAATTTAAATTTTGAGAGTATTTTTGATTTTTGTGAATTTTTGGGAATTTATTGAAATTTATTTGGAATTACTCAAAACTAGCCTTCCTTGAAAACAATTAAATAATGGAAAAGTTCTAGCAAAGTTTTATTGAAAATATTTTATTTGAGTTCCAAATATCTCAAAGTATTTTCTGGAATTTTTCTAGAATTTTTCTGCTATTTCAAAAGCCCCAAATGATTTAAGTGAATTTCTAGAATTATTTTTATTGAAAAAGGTTTTAAAAGTGGCTATGAACAGTAATGGGCCGAGCCCATTACTGTGCGCGTCGCCGGCCCATCCGCGCCGAAACCCTAGCGCCGCCCAGCCAAGCCGTTCGATCCGGATCGCACGCCTGTGCGTGTGCCACGTCGCCCGCACGCGTGAGCCTTCGGATCGTCGCCCGCCGGACGCTGCGAGATTGCGCCACGTCGGTCGTCTTCGCGAGATCACCGGAGCTAATGCCGCCGCCGTTCCGCTCGTTCGCCCTTTGTAAGCGCGCACGTCGAGGCCCCTTTAAGTGCACCGAGTAGCGCGTCCGTGAGCTCCTTCATTGTGTCTTTTGACTCCTCGACGCACGCCGAGACCCTCTCTAGCGCTGGCGAGCTCGCCGTAGTTGCGTCCTTGTGCGCCGTTGTTTTGCTTCCTCTCGTCGCCGTCGTCGCTTTCGCCGTGCTCGGCCCGTTCGAAGTTCACCAAGCAAGGCGATCGAGTGGACCACTTCTTCTCGCCGGAGAAGCCCGCGGCGCCGTCGCCGAGGTCATCTTCCCGACTCGGCAACCTTCGCTTCTTCGCGCCGTCAACCTCGTCGAACCGCGCCGACCGTCCGATTTGCATCGTTCGGTTACGGTGAGTCCACGTAGCCTCCATCTCTGTAGATGTTTAGATTGAATCGTAACCGTTAGATCTAGAGCGAGCGGCTTGGATTAGATCTAATGTCTGCGATATGTTTTTGTCTTAACCGTTGGATCGATAGTGGGCGGCAGAGGATTGAACCACGTCGCACCATGAGCGATGAAATGACTCGTACCGTGGACCGTTGGATTAGATCCGAGCGGTAGAGATTAGATCTGGTTTTGCCCTAAGGATCTGCGCCGCTCGATTTGAGCGAGCGGCGGAGATGGCACCGTACCCTCGCCAAATCGCGTCTTTGGCGCGGGCGTTTGACGAGCGAGACCGGATCCGGCCGTTGCTTTGGCGCGCCCCGCGATCGTCGTGCCGCGTGGCTACGAGTAAACCGAGGCGTCGCGATGGCGGTGTGGTCTTGGCCGTTAGATCCGAGGGCACCGTTCGATCGCGCGACAGCGTGGCGTCGCGGGAATCGAGGCGTCGCGCGTCGGTGCGGAATCAACCGTTGGATTTAGGCCGGCCATTGGATGCGCGACGCGTGTCGCACGCATCTCGGTCGCGCTGCGGTGCGCGTGAGGATCGGCCGTCGGTTTTAGCGAGCGGTGCGGATTTTGCCGCGTGGCTGCACTGCTTACGTGAACCAAGCCCACGGTAGACCGAGCCAACCGTAGACTCGGTCCATAGACCGAGCGATGTGGCGACCTGCAGGCGTGCCGCGTGTCGTCTTGGCGTCATCGGCGGCGTCATAAATATTTTCATATATAAAAATATTTTGGCGGAAATTCATTTCGGTGCTGACGTCATCATGAGGCATGCTGACGTCATAAATGTAATTTCAAGTATAAAAATAATTCAGAAAAATCGGATTTTCTTAATTTACGTATTTTGATTTTATTCAAACTTCAAATGACTATAACTTTTGCATTTTAACTCGGATTTGGGTGATTCAAATTTCTAAAAATTCATAAAATTGTGAGCTATTTATTGGTGAATTTTATTTGAATTCTTGAGGACATATAGTCTTCTGTATTGGCTATTTATTGTATGCTTTGTTTATGCAGCGTGAGGCGTAAATTTGCGGGAAGTTTCGAGGAAGAATTAGTCGCTCAAGACCAAGCTTGAACACGACCAGCAACTCTTTGAAGGCAAGTGATGCTTTGATCATTTTGATCCCAGATTTTAAAATGTAATTTATGCTTTGAAACTATGCATGCTAATTATTTAAAATGAATTTAAATTAATTTGGGATAATGTAGTTAATCAACCCATTTTGTTATGCCACCTTGAATTATTAATTGTATGCCTAGATCATTGTCACCCTAAGTTCGATTATATTAGTTGGATGTTAATATTGTGCCAACACGGGAGGCTAGGCAGTGAGTAGATGCTTAGCCTTGCAACGAATCATGAATGATCTTTCGGAAAAATGCTACAATATTGATTAAAGACATATTGAATGTATTTTGAAAAGTGGTGTGATGATGCCACATGTTGAGATTGAGTCTGACAACTTTGTGTGGTTCCGCATCGATATTGAGTTATTCTTGGCATGTGTTGCACAATAATCAAGCTGGGTGGAAAATGATTTAGACAGGGCAAGTGGCAAGAGGTGTGTGCAGGTGGGCTGTGTGGCATTGGGTTGTTGAGTGATGTGAGTCTGTGTGCCACATTGGGGTGTGTGCCACTGTTGAGTGTTGAAAGTCTTGCCTTGGTCGATTAAGGACTTCACCTTGCAAGCCTTTGATCCGAGTCACCCGTACAACCACATATCGACATGGGACAGACCTAGTTGACTAGGGTTACGATATCTTTCTCTCGATACCTCGGGGTGACGATACAGGTGTATCTGTATGGGGCGTACTGTGCTACGGCTTGGTGCCCATCCAGCGGTGATTGGCGGTCCTATACTTGGCTCTGTGTGAGGAAGTGATAGTAAAGGCAATCTGGAGAGGTTCTTTAGTTAAGGTAGAAGTTCTGAAAAGCTTTGTTGCGGACAATCACGTGTGGTGGCGGGTGTATCTTGTGGGTAAAGTGTACAACCTCTGCAGAGTGTCAAAACTATTGAATAGCCGTGCTCACGGTATTGAGCATTGCTCGGGATTCTGATCAAGGGTAGTTTTCATAAACAAAACATGGAAGGGTGGTGTGTGCGGTGTTGGAAATGAACTAATAAGGGTGTGTGCCGAGAATCTTGAAGAAAAACCATTTGAAATTAGTATTACTTATATCATTTCCTTGCTTTAATCTAAACAAGATACTAGTTTAAAAATGTTGCTTGATGCAAAAGGATCAATTAAGCCAATCCATTGGAATAAGCTTTGCATATAGTAATAGTCTTTGCATTCATGCATTACTTGTTGAGTGCCTTGTGTACTCACCCCACCTTGCTTATCAACCCCAACATCGGTGGAGGAGACTACACGGTATGGGAGGAGGAGTACGTCGAGGACACGAGCAACTAGGGGCAAGCCCGATCGGTTTTACTGTGGCAAGATGGATGCTTACGACTTTTTATGTTCATTGCTATTTCTTTGTTTTGAATAATGTAAGCCTGCGTGGTGACTTATCTGTAAGGAGACCATAAGGTTGTACAACTCGTTTTATATACATGTTTGCACTATTTATTCTTATATCCTTGTGAATGCGTGATGTGCAACCTGTATGTTGTGTGTGCTAAGCGTGATCTCGGTCGCACAGAATACACAGAGGGTCGGATTTGCGATTCGGGTCCCGACAGAGGTGGTATCGAGCAGGTGATTGTAGGCCTTGACCTTAGTTTGGTTGTGCCTAGGAGGGTGAAAACTATTTTCTAAAGACCTAATCAACTTGAGCAAGAATGTCAAAGAAATCTCGACTTATCTCTTCTCCCTTATTCATACCTATCTTTGAATTTTTATTATTCTCTATTTAATTTAAACAAGGTTTGTTTTGGCGGATGAGGATGATCCATACCTATGGAGAGCGCCGGAGGATCGCCGCGGAGTTATGGCGTATGATGCGATTGCTTGGAGGTTTTGACCGACCAGCATCGAGGGACTTGGTGAGTGCAGGCGAGACTTGACATCGCTGGGGCGTCAAGATCACGGTGTATGCTCGGGAGAGGGCGAGGCGAGTCGTCCTATCTACATCACCGCCGGAGGTCTTCTTCGAGGCGGGATTCGGGAGGCGTCGCGTCGAGCGATGCGCAAATTGCCCGCACTTACTCGCGAGTTAGAGGCACCGTCTTCGCCACCATCCGCGTCGCGGCGGTCGATACAACAGGATGGAGCTCGTGGAGGAGGGCGCCACGATCACCCACTGGCGAGATCGTCATCGCCAGAGGGCGCCTTGGGCGAGGCAGTCCAGAGCTGCGAGAGGACCCGCGGCGAGGTTATAGAGGCAAGAACCCAACACCGGAGAACTTAGCTCATGCCATACGGAAGATCCAGGAGTTGGAGATGGCTCTATATGGACCCGAGCCGAACGATCCGGAGTTACATGATCCGGTCGAGAGGCCGGGCCGGGCGAGGCGCCGATCACGAGAGCAGCGACCGGGACCAGCAGAGTCGATGGGGTCTTTTGCACCCGCGCGATGAGTCACGAGACGATTCGCCTAATCCGCTGCACCGCGGTATGCGCTCGGGAAGCCGCGGCCGGGTTGGCTCGATGAGTGATCGAGTGTAGTAGAGTGTAGTGTCGAGACTCGAATATCGAGTCGCGTCTTTGCTTGAGTCACCCTTAGGTGTGAGTTGTCATGGATTCCTATGTTTGCTTACTTACTTTTGGTTGTGAGTGTCACGTATGTGTTGCATTGCCCTTAGGCACTTGTGAGCAACCATCTTGCTTTATATTATATCAATAAAGTGGCTAAATAATTTAAGTTACACTGTTTCCCCACATAAGTTCTTTTACTCGTCTATGCTTTCTTCTTTTCTTAACCATGGAAGCTTGCAGCAGATGGTGAGGACTCGTGGAAATGTTGGAGCAGTGAAGTGGAGCTAACGAGACGGACAACGGAATGAAGAGCGATTCCTCAACCACCGCGGTCGATATGCGTAACACAGGAGCCTTTTGACAGCCGGACTCAACTCATGACCACGATGGTTCAAACCATGCGTGCAGATATCCAATCAAGCTGCTGCGAATGTTCAACACAGGGGCAACCATGGACCACACCCCTACTCACGGTTGTCGGAGTTTATGAGAACCCGTCCACCTACCTTCTCGAACAACGCCAATCCACTAGAGGCGGACGATTGGCTAAGGACAATCGAAAGGAAGCGCACATTACCCAATGTGTAGGACATGAGAGGGTACTCTATGCCTCTCATCAACTCGAAGGGCTGCCGAGAATGGTGGGAAAACCTGCGCGACTCATGAGGACCCGCGAGTATCACATGGGAGGAGTTCACCTCGGCCTTCCGTCGATTACCATGTACCCGAGGGTATCATGGATCTTAAAAGGAGGAGTTCGAAGCCTCAAGCAAAGCGGCGATCGGTGGCGATTACGAACAAGTTCACCCAAGCGCACGCTACGCACGGAGGGCGTGGCTACGGATAAGGCCGGACAATCCCGCTTCATGAAGGATTGAATGCGAGGTTCTGAGTGGGACCGATCACCCACATTCCACGACTTTCAAGAGTTAGTTAACAAAGCCACGATCTTAGAGGACAAGCGCCGAGAGTTGGATGACAACAGAAGCGCAGAATGGCGCAACAAGGAGGTCGTCGGGGCAGAGAGGCGAGAGGGCGGCACCCCAACAGCTCATTCGGTACCGGCCTAGAGGCAATGTGAGCACCACTGCCGCAAATCGCCCGATGGGTCAAAATGTTCGACTCTGCCGAACTATAGCGCAGTGGAGGAACCCCTCGGCCGTGGGAAGGCGTTGCTATCATTGCAATGAAATGGGGCATTTGCCAACAAGCGCCCTAAGAAGGAGGTGTCACCCGGTTCGCTTTAACTTGGGGAACACACCGGCAAGGACTCCGCACTAATCATGAACGCGGGCGTCAACAAAGCGACTCCATCCCAAGGAGGCGCACGAGGCGAGTCAACCACATCACGGCAGATGAAGTCGAGCGCCTCGGACGTTGTCTGGGTAAGTTCTAGTAAACTCGATACCACTCTTGTTTTATTTGATTCGAGCTTCGCATTCTTTTATTTCCGAGATTTTGCTGTTCAAAATGATATGGAAATAGTGAATCTTAAATGTGTGCTCATAGTCAATCCACGGATCGAACTCCGATCTAAAGTAGGATGTTACGGGGTAGGAATAATAATTAATGGAGTTGAGTTCTAGCGAACTTAATCGTCCTTAATACCCAAACCTTGGATGTTATCACAGGAATGGATTGGTTAACCGATCACAAGGCGATATTGGATTGCGGAAAAGAGTCATATCGGTCGAGAGCCGGATGGAAAGAAAATTGAGTTTGAAGCGAAACCGATGCGAGATGGACAATTGATGGTCAACGGCATGAAGACTATCGACAGAGGAAGTCTCCATAGTCAATGAATATCGGATGTTTTCCCGGAAGATTTACGGAATGCCGCGAGATAGAGATATCGAGTTCGTGATAGAACTAGTTCGAGGACAGCTCAATAGCTAAGAGACCTTACAGGATGTCCACAGAGGAATTGGTGGAAATGAAGAAGCAAATTGAAGAAGCTGGAAAAGGATTTATAAGACCTAGTTCATCGCCATGGGGAGCACTGTCTTATTCGTTAAGAAGAAGGGCGGAAGTTTCAGGATGTGTATAGACTATCGTGCACTCAATGATGTGACGATAAAGAATAAGTATCCGCTACCGGGATCGATGATTTGTTTGACCATTGAGAGGAGCGGAGTATTCTCCAAAATTGATCTTGATCGAGGATACCATCGGTGAAGATCCGATCGGAGGATATTAAAAGCGCATTTTCGTCAAGATATGGACACTCTGAGTTCTGATGATGTCTTTTGGTGCGACAAATGCACCAAGCATATTTCATGAACTTAATGAATAAGGTTTTATGGAAAACTTGGATAAGTTAAGTCGTCGTATTCATAGATGACATCCTTATCTATTCCAAGGCGAGAGAAGAGCACGCAGAGCACTTGAGGCTAGTCCTTGAAAAGTTGAGGAACAACAGTTGTTTGCGAAATTTAGCAAATGTGATTTACGGAAAGATAAGGTGGAATTTCTTGGACACATAATGGCAGTGAAGGAGTTCTTTGTAGATCCAAAGAAAGTGGAAACGGTTTTACATTGGGAGCAGTAGAAGGCGGTAACCCAAATCCGTAGTTTCCTTGGAATGGCGGGTATTACCGTCGATTCATTGAAGGATTCTCTACGATTGCGAGACCTCTCACGCAATTGTTGAAAAAGAAAAGAAATTTTATGGACACACGAGTGTGAGAAGAGTTTTCGAGGAATTGAAAAGGAGGTTAACATCGGCTTTGTATTAGTTTTACAGACGTTCACCAAGACTTTGACATTTATTGTGATGCATCGCGTCGAGGATTGGGATGCGTGTTGATGCAAAATAGGAAGGTAATTGCCTATGCATCGAGGCAATTGAGACCACATGAGGAGAACTATCCGACTCATGATTTAGAATTAGTTGTAGTAGTGCATGCACTAAAAATATGGCGTCATCATCTCATCGGAAATAGATGTGAAGTATATCACGATCATAAAAGCCTTAAGTATATTTTCACACAAGTGACCTAAATATGAGGCAAAGAAGATGGTTAGAGTTAATCAAGGATTATAATGTGGAATTCACTACCACCGGGAAAGCCAGCGTGGTGGCGACGCCTTGAGCGAAAGAACCACGGTGTAAATATCTTTGTTGGAAACAAGTCGAGCGAATTGTGTAGGGATTTCGAAACTAGAATTGGAAATGGTACCAAAAGGATTCCTAGTAACCTTGGAAGTAAGACCTACCCGGAAGATCGGATCGGGGAAGGCGCGAAAGATGATGATAAGATCAAAAGAATTAAGGGCAAAATGGATGAAGGCAAAGCAAAAGATTTTAAACTGGATGAACAAGGTACTATGTGGTTTAAAGGGCGCATTTGTGTGCTTAGAACAAAAGGAGTTGAAGCGATTAATTTTGGGAGAGGCCCATGACTCCAAGTACTCAATTCATCCAGAAGTGCGAAAATGTATCAAGATTTGAAGGAAAAATTTTGGTGGCCAAGCATGAAACGAGAAGTCGCGAATCGTTGCATTATGTGACATATGCCAAAGGGTCAAAGCTATGCACCAAAGGCATGCAGGCTATTACAACCCTTAAAGATACGAATGGAAATGGGAGGAAATTGGTATGGATTTTATAACGGATTGCCCGAGCATAAAGTGGATATGATTCCATATGGGTCATAGTAGATCGTTTAACTAAGGTGGCACATTTCATACCGATAAAGACCACTTATTAGGAGACCGGTTAGCGAGAACTTTATATGTCGAATTGTATGCATTTTACATGGAGTGCGAAAAGATAGTGTCGGACGGAGGTACCCAATTTACCTCCAGTTAAGGGTAAGCTTCATGAAGCAATGGGGACTCGTTTGAACTTGATCTGACATACCATCCATGATGATGGACAAGCGAGAGAGTCAATCGGATATTGGAAGATATGTTGAGGGCATGTGCCTTAGCATATTCCACTTCATGGGACAAGTGTTTGCCTTATCTTTGAGTTCGGCTATAATATGATTATCAAGCAAGTTTACAAATGTCTCCATTTGAAGCTCAGTATGGTAGGTCTGTCGAACACCATTGAATTGGAATGAGACAGTGAGCGACATGTTTCGGACGGACATTCTTGAAGCGGAAGCACAGATCACCACAGTCGGGAAAGATTGAAGATTGCACAATCCGAGCAAAAGAGTTATCCGACAACCGTCATGAGGAACTAAGCTTTGAACAGAAGATTTTGTGTATCTTAGAGTAACACCACTCAAAGGAGTCGAAGGTTCCATGCAAAGGAAGCTCGCACCAGATATGTCGGACCATTCAAAATCTTGAGCCGTAGAGGTGAAGTTGCGTATCAATTGGAGTTACCGCATCTTTGGCGAGTGCATGGCGTATTCCATGTGTCTCAAGCGAAGAAGTGTCTTGATCACGGAAGAGCAAACACCTTTGGAGGCAATTGAGTGCAAGAAGATCGACTTACAAAGAACATCAATGAAGATTACGGGCGTAATGGATAGAGACAAGGAACAAGTCAGCGCGTTTCTGCGAGTTGATGGAGCAACCATTTGGAAAGTGAAGCAGCGTGGGAGCGTGAAGAAGATCGAAAAAGGAGTTCCCTAACCTGTTTTATAGCGACCACGAATCTCGGGACGAGATTACATTAAGGGGAGGTTTGTAACACCTAATTTTGCTCTAATTTAAATTTTGAGAGTATTTTTGATTTTTGTGAATTTTTGGGAATTTATTGAAATTTATTTGGAATTACTCAAAACTAGCCTTCCTTGAAAACAATTAAATAATGGAAAAGTTCTAGCAAAGTTTTATTGAAAATATTTTATTTGAGTTCCAAATATCTCAAAGTATTTTCTGGAATTTTCTAGAATTTTTACGCTATTTCAAAAGCCCCAAATGATTTAAGTGAATTTCTAGAATTATTTTTATTGAAAAAGGTTTTAAAAGTGGCTATGAACAAGTAATGGGCGAGCCCATTCTTGTGCGCGTCGCCGACCCATCCGCGAAACCTAGCCGCCAGCCAAGCCGTTCGATCCGGATCGCGCGCTGTCGTGTGCCACGTCGCCCGCCGCGCGTGAGCCTTGGATCGTCGCCGACGGACAGCGGGATTGCGCCACGTCGGTCGTCTTGGCGAGATCACCGGAGCTAATGCGCCGACCGTTCCGCTTTCGTTCGCCGCTTTGTAGCGCGCACGTCGAGGCCCCTTTAAGTGCACCGAGTAGCGCGTCCGTGAGCTCCTTTATTGCGTCTTTTGACTCCTCGCACGCACGCCGAGACCCTCTCTAGCGCTGGCGAGCTCGCCGTAGTTGCGTCCTTGTGCCGCCGTTGTTTTGCTTCCTCTCGCCGCCGTCCGTCGCTTTCCGCGTGCTCGGCCCGTTCGAGTTCACGAAGCAAGGCGATCAGTGGACCACTTCTTCTCGCCGGAGAAGCCCCGCAGCGCCGTCGCCGAGTCATCTTCCCAGCTCGGCAACCTTCGCTTCTTCGCGCCGTCAACCTCGTCGAACGCGCCGGCCGTCCGATTTGCATCGTTCGGTTACGGTGAGTCCACGTAGCCTCCATCTCTCGTAGATGTTTAGATTGAATCGTAACCGTTAGATCTAGAGCGAGCGGCTTGGATTAGATCTAATGTCTCGCGATATGTTTTGTCTTAACCGTTGGATCGATAGTGGGCGCAGAGGATTGAACCACGTCGCACCATGAGCGATGAATGACTCACGTGCAGTGGACCGTTGGATTAGATCGAGCGGTAGAGATTAGATCTGGTTTTGCCCTAAGGATCTGCGCTGTTCGATTTGAGCAGCGGCGGAGATGGCACCGTACCCTCGCCAAATCGCGTCTTGTGGCGTGGGCGTTTGACGAGCGAGACCGGATCCGCCGTTGCTTTGGCGCGCCGCTGCGATCGTGCCGCGTGGCTACGAGTAAACCGAGGCGTCGCGATGGCGGTGTGGTCTTGGCCGTTAGATCCGAGGCACCGTTCGATGCGCGACAGCGTGGCGTGCGGGAATCGAGCGTCGCCGCGTCGGTGCGGAATCAACCGTTGGATTTAGGTGGCCACCGGATCGCGGCAGCGTGTCGCACGCATCTCGGTCTTATTGCGGTGCGCGTGAGGATCGGCCGTCGGTTTTAGCGAGCGGTGCGGATTTTGCCAGCGT
The DNA here is from genome assembly GCA_036346275.1 of Otatea glauca. NCBI lineage: Eukaryota > Viridiplantae > Streptophyta > Magnoliopsida > Poales > Poaceae > Otatea > Otatea glauca. Next base: position 32,413,550 of record CM070728.1, read on the forward strand.
GGTGCACTCGCATTACGTGAACCAAGCCCACGGTAGACCGAGCCAACCCGTAGACTCGGTCCATAGACCAGAGCGGCGTGGCGGCCTGCAGGCGTGCCGCGTGTCGTCTTGGCGTCATCGGCGTCATAAATATTTTCATATATAAAAATATTTTGGCGGAAATTCATTTCGGTGCTGACATCATCATGAGGCATGCTGACGTCATAAATGTAATTTCAAGTATAAAAATAATTCAGAAAAATCGGATTTTCTTAATTTACGTATTTTGATTTTATTCAAACTTCAAATGACTATAACTTTTGCATTTTAACTCGGATTTGGGTGATTCAAATTTCTAAAAATTCATAAAATTGTGAGCTATTTATTGGTGAATTTTATTTGAATTCTTGAGGATATATAGTCTTCTGTATTGGCTATTTATTGTATGCTTTGTTTATGCGCGTAGAGCGTAAATTTGCTTGGGAAGTTTCGAGGAAGAATTAGTCGCTCAAGACCAAGCTTGAACACGACCAGCAACTCTTTGAAGGCAAGTGATGCTTTGATCATTTTGATCCCAGATTTTAAAATGTAATTTATGCTTTGAAACTATGCATGCTAATTATTTAAAATGAATTTAAATTAATTTGGGATAATGTAGTTAATCAACCCATTTTGTTATGCCACCTTGAATTATTAATTGTATGCCTAGATCATTGTCACCCTAAGTTCGATTATATTAGTTGGATGTTAATATTGTGCCAACACGGGAGGCTAGGCCGTGAGTAGATGCTTAGCCTTGCAACGAATCATGAATGATCTTTGGAAAAATGCTACAATATTGATTAAAGACATATTGAATGTATTTTGAAAAGTGGTGTGATGATGCCACATGTTGAGATTGAGTCTGACAACTTTGTGTGGTTCCGCATCGATATTGAGTTATTCTTGGCATGTGTTGCACAATAATCAAGCTGGGTGGAAAATGATTTAGGCGGGGCAAGTGGCAAGAGGTGTGTGCAGGTGGGCTGTGTGGCATTGGGTTGTTGAGTGATGTGAGTCTGTGCCACATTGGGTGTGTGCCCTTGTTGAGTGTTGAAAGTCTTGCCTTGGTCGATTAAGGACTTCACCTTGCAAGCCTTTGATCCGAGTCACCGTACAACCACATATCGACATGGGATGCAGACCTAGTTGACTAGGGTTACGATATCTTTCCTCCGATACTCGGGGTGACGGTACGTGGGTGTATCTGTATGGGGGGGCGTGCACGTGCTACGGCTTGGTGCCCATCCAACGGTGATTGGCGGTCCTATACTTGGCTCTGTGTGAGGGAAGTGATAGTAAAGGCAATCTGGGAGAGGTTCTTTAGTTAAGGTAGAAGTTCTGAAAAGCTTTGTTGCGGACAATCACGTGTGTGGTGGCGGTGTATCTTGTGGGTAAAGTGTACAACCTCTGCAGAGTGTCAAAACTATTGAATAGCCGTGCTCACGGTATTGAGCATTGCTCGGGATTACAGTCAAGGGTAGTTTTCATAAACAAAACATGGAAGGGTGGGTGTGTGCGGTGTTGGAAATGAACTAATAAAGGTGTGTGCCGAGAATCTTGAAGAAAAACCATTTGAAATTAGTATTACTTATATACATTTCTTTGCTTTAATCTAAACAAGATACTAGTTTAAAAATCTTTGCTTGATGCAAAAGGATCAATTAAGCCAATCCATTGGAATAAGCTTTGCATATAGTAATAGTCTTTGCATTCATGCATTACTTGTTGAGTGCCTTGTGTACTCACCCCACCTTGCTTATCAACCCCAACATCGGTGGAGGAGACTACACGGTATGGGAGGAGAGTGCGTCGAGGACACGAGCAACTAGGGGCAAGCCCGATCGGTTACTGTGGCAAGATGGATGCTTACGACTTTTTATGTTCATTGCTATTTCTTTGTTTTGAATAATGTAAGCCTGCGTGGTGACTTATCTGTAAGGAGACCATAAGGTTGTACAACTCGTTTTATATACATGTTTGCACTATTTATTCTTATATCCTTGTGAATGTCTGTGATGTGCAACCCTGTATGACTGTGTGTGCTAGCGTGATCCTGGACTGGCACAGAATACACAGAGGGTCCGGATTTGCAGATTCGGGTCCCGACAGAAGATGAGATTTAACTTAGGTGGAAATTACACCATGATTTAGAGTATGTATCATTGCGACTGTTTTCATGCGTAACAAAAATTCCTATTCTAACCGCCACTCTCCAGTCCAATTTATATGTTCTTTTTGCAATGTGGTTTCGGTGTGCGAATAATTGTGCTTTGCAAACTCGATCATCATCCTCTTGTTTTATTTGCATGTAACTAAGCGACATCTTTTAAAGGCTGAAGGGAGTATATATTTATCTGTCCCTTCAGACACAAAAATGTAAAGATATATATAAACTCCCCAGTCCCCAAGAAATAAATTGCATAGGTCCATATTGAATCTAGGATCAAGGGAATAGGTTTGCACAACTAATTAATGACCTATGTCTTGCATAATGGCAACCAAGTAAGATTCGAAATGGATATGGATCTCAATGGTGAAGTTTAAAATTTACAGAATAATGTAGGATTAGAAGACGTCCTGCTATGCACATTAATTGTGATGGATCGTAGCTAAGAGGAAAAGTTCCAAAGCTACTCCTATTTTGCTACTACCCCCTATTAGTAGCCTAAGAGTGCTTCTGGCTAATAATGCAAATAGTACTAGCTTTGAGTAGAAAATTAAAGGTTAGTCTTAGATCCTTGTTTCAAGACACACACATATTACAAGGCCATTTTGGATTTATGCACCTATTCTATTGGAAGAAAGAGGAGGAAAAGGTGAAGCATTTGCTTTGTTTCATGCCCAAGGAGCCATCTATTTGCACAGAGCTCAAACACATCGGTGCCCTAGATTCATTTACTTTGATGGATATGTCACCAGGAGCACCAACATTTCTGCCAGTCACACCCAAACATATGCATTATCCCTATACAAGCCAAACCCAATGTGTCCAAAGGGGAAAAAGTCATCTTTGGGAAGCTCCCTCCCTCAAAATCCAAAACCTATTCATAATTCTCACAGAATCTACTGTTTGAGCGGTGCTTCAATGTTTTCCCTCCTAGTACAAGTTGTACCAATCTTGAAGTCACCGAAGGGATAAGTAGTCACTATCCATCCTTCATTCATGCTTTAATATTTGCGCAACTTTAGAAAAGAAAAGCATGAAAGCAGCTCTCTTTCATCCGAACCCTCCTCAAAAAGGGGGGAAAACTAATGATGTATTGCATTGGAGAAGCAAGCCCTGTGCAAGCTTGCATATGAAATGCAGTAAACAAAGTGTTCAATTAAGAGAAAAAAATTAACTCCAGATATCGAAAAGAAATGCTTAGTTATGAAGGCCTCAACCCCTCTCCCCAGGGTCTTGTCTACTTTGTGACAGCAACTACATGGCACCTCGCACATGCGAAACTTAATTTATAATTAAGCTCCTGCAGATAATTCTCTCCAAATTAAATGGATTTGGGGTGCATATCGACTAAGAACCTATACAATAGTAAAGACGGCTACTATCTATGTACCTTTTCATGTCATCTAAAGACAAAACTAAAGATATCTTCTACAATAGAGGACATCTTAAGGTTGTTTCTATAAGATTCTATAATCTTTTAATTATAGTATGAAAAAGTGTTTATTATATGCAATAACTCACGTAATAGTGATTTATGCTATCTATATAGTCGTTTCTTCACAAAGAGACAACTATATACTCTCTCTCTCTCCTCCTTCTGTCTTTTCCATATCAGCAAAAATCTTACATGACAAAATATATAAACAGCTGACATCACACCATCGTGCATGCCATAATATTTGCGAAGACATGCATGTATCATAAGAGAATCTTTCCTTGCTAGAGTAAGAAAACTGTGCTTAATTAGTTAATTATTACGTGGAACACCTGATTGTGTGCTAGGAAAGGGATTATTGTTGATTAGATCATGAACAAAGGGGTGATCGATCCGTTGTGTAGACACTGAATAAATACGCACTACTACTACAGAATCAGTTATCTTTGCCGCCATATCACTACCGGTTCATCAAAAATCGACAGTAATAATATTATCACTGCCGGTTCATCAAATGGAAAACCGGCAGTAATGGCTTTTTTCTAATGAACCGGCAGTGATAAATCCCTTATCACTACCGGTTCGTGTCCGAACCGACAGTAATACTATCACTGCCGGTTTTTTAGAAAAACCGACAGTGCTGATATTTTTTTCGAAAAATCATAACTTTTTCATACGGAGTTGGATGGACATAAAATTTATATGATAATTGTATCTCTCGACGAGATCTACAACTTTGTAGTTGACAACTTTTTCATTTGAAGTAGTTTAAATATCCAAATAATGGTATCACTGCCGGTTGGCGATTCGTATTCCCAACCGGCAGTAATAATGCTAGTATGTTACCAACCATTTTTCGAAAAATCATAACTTTTCCATACGGAGTCGGATGGAGATAGAATTTATATGAAAATTGTAGCACGCTACGAGATCTACAACTTTGTAGTTGACAACTTTTTCATTTGAAGTAGTTTATATATCCAAATAATGGTATCACTGCCGGTTGGCCATTCGTATTCCCAACCGGCAGTAATAATGCTAGTATGCTACCAACTATTTTTCGAAAAATCATAACTTTTCCATACGGAGTCGGATGGAGATAAAATTTATATGAAAATTGTAGCACTCGACGAGATCTACAACTTTGTAGTTGACAACTTTTTCATTTGAAGTAGTTTAAATATCCAAATAATGGTATCACTGCCGGTTGGCGATTCGTATTCCCAACCGGCAGTAATAATGCTAGTATGCTACCAACTATTTTTCGAAAAATCATAACTTTTTCATACAGAGTCGAATGGAGATAAAATTTATATGAAAATTGTAGCTCTCGACTATATCTACAACTTTGTAGTTGACAACTTCTTCATTTGAAGTATTTTAAATATCCAAATAATGGTATCACTGCCGGTTCGTGTCCGAACCGACAGTAATACTATCGCTAACCGACAGTGCTGATACTTTTCGAAAAATCATAACTTTCTCATAGGTGTCGGATGGAGATAAAATTTATATGAAAATTGTAGCTCTCGACGAGATCTACAACTTTGTAGTTGACAACATTTTCATTTGAAGTAGTTTAAATATCCAAATAATGGTATCACTGCCGGTTCGTGTCCGAACCGGCAGTAATACTATCGCTAACCGACAGTGTTGATATTTTTCAAAAAATCATAACGTTTTCATACGGAGTCGGATGGAGATAAAATTTATATGAAAATTGTAGCTCTCGACGAGATCTGCAACTTTGTAGTTGACAACTGTTTCATTTGAAGTAGTTTAAATATCCAAATAATGGTATCACCGCCGGTTGGCGATTCGTATTCCCAGCCGGCAGTAATAATGCTACAAACTATTTTTCGAAAAATCATAACTTTTTCATACGGAGTCGGATGGAGATAACATTTATATGAAAATTGTAGCTCTCGACGAGATCTACAACTTTGTAGTTGACAATCTTTCCATTTGAATTCATCTAGATATCCAAATAATCACCAAAAGTTTCGGAGATAAAGGAACAAAAGGAAAATATATCCTATGTTGGTTGAGAATGAGTGATAGGTGAGATGGTAAGGTGGGCTCGTGTGAGGCAGCAGGTCTTGAGTTCGAGTCCTAGCAACCGCACGCGCGCGAAAATCGCGTGACTTGTGACTTGCGTAGAATACGGGGTAGTCGGTCCGGATGCAAATAAAAAATTTGTTTTTTTATTTTACCGAGTGATTTACGGACCGGACTATCTCTGCCGGTTCGCATACAAACCGGCAGTGATACCGACAGCTAGAACCATTTCAGGTTGATTAATTAGATCAGGTTGATTAATTAGATTGACTTGTGACTTGCGTAGAATACGGGGTAGTCGGTCCGGATGCAAATAAAAATTTTGTTTTTTTTATTTTTCCGTGTGATTTACAGACCGGACTATCACTGCCGGTTCGCATACAAACCGGCAGTGATACCGACATCTAGAACCATTTCAGGTTGATTAATTAGACGGTTAGGTCTAGAACCATCACTGCCGGTTCTAAAATCCGGCAGTGATGCCAGTTTGAAACTGGCAGTGATATAGTGTTATGTAGTAGTGACGAATCATTTCAAGTTGATTAATTTGACGGTTAGTGGCGCTGAATGGCATTAATTAAGGCCTCTCCTGCTATAACAGATATATATAGTAGTATAACCCTAGCTTTTGCATATTGTTGCTGCATATCAATATGCGACTCCGTAGCTAAGACGCAACGCAAACGCAATATATCAATATACGTAGCTTCACGTTGAAGAATGCAGTGATAATATTATTACTCAAGATTTGGCCACCAAAAATATATATGCCCAATCCGATCAGCCGCCCTGCAATAAACAAAGATCTGATCGTACGTGCAATGCATTCCTCGAACACAAACGAATGCCCAACTAATTTAGGCTCTCTTTAGAATGGAACAGTTTCACGATAAACTACTCCCTCCATCTAAATTTATAAGTCGTATTTCTTCTTAGCATATAGACTAAGAAGATATTGAAAGGACTAGATTATCTGTAATTATTATCACTAAGAATTATATTTAATACATGTACGTAGAGAATAAAGTAAAGATAGATATTAGAACATCACACTAATTTGTACTTAAATATGAAATACATCATATATATTTATAGATAAAATTATTAAAAAATATGTCTCATAGATTTGGATGGAAGGAGTATTCAATTGTCACACAAATCTTAATTTTAGAATTTCTGCATGCGATCCAAACAGAGAGCATGTGTGAAAAGACTAAACCAAAGATGAAAGAAATAAAAAAAAAGATAGGAGAAAAATAAAATGAGTCAGAAGTACATGCATGCGTATCTAGATCATAAATCAAACCTAGGTAGGGTCATGTTTTGAAACAGTTCAGCGTAACTGCTTAAGCCATCATGTTATCTCTTGCTAGATTGGCATTATTAATCTGTCTGTACAGTATAAATTGGAAGAAAAAATTCAGAACAGGACAATTATAGATATATGAATATGGACACCCATCGATCATATATGGCTAGCTGCTGCATAAAATGATTGATTTTTTTAAAAGGGGTTGGTTAGCAGTAGCAAGTACTCCCTATGTCGAGCAGTATAAGATCAATAGTTTAAATGGTGTTATTTATAAATATAAAACTTGGATGTAGATTTAACGAGACTTTTCATATTATATCAATATTTTCTCTCTTCAACCATATGTATTTATTTATTACAACCCATACAAAATATTATATCTCATCCTCGACAATTAAAAGGTAGTATATCTAAGGGCAAGTACAATAACAAAGTCAGTTGCTTACTCCATCTCTTATCCATGTTATCTAAAGTAAGCATTAAAGCCACTTTGTACAATAGCTATATTTTAAGGTTGACTTTAGATGATATGCATTAACCATCTCTTCTCTCTTATACATAACTAATCTACCTATACTCCCGTGCAATGCTTAGGTCAAGTACAATAGCAAAGCAAACTGCTAGCTAATAGTAAGCTAAAAGCCAGCTTGTGCAATAACTGTCTCTAAAGGTTATCTCTAGATATTGTGCAATGACTATCTTTTCTCTCTTATATATAAATAATTTACTTATACTCCCGTGCAAAGCTGGCTACTAAATAGGAGTCAGCTGACGTGGCCTTATTGTACACGCCCTTACTACTAAATAAGAGCCAGCTCTCTTCTCTCCTCTTTTTCTCACTCTTCCACATAGGACAAAGCTGACGTGGACATGCTAAGAGTAAGCTAAGGTGATCTTATTATATATATATGCCCCTAAATCATTTTTTTTCGTACTTTTCTCAATTTCACCGTATATTTAATACTGGTGCAAAGTAGTGTTATTTTTGTCGAGGAGTGAGTGCACGGGCAACTTGACGTGGCTCGATGGACGGATGGATCCAACTGAAATTAAAATTTTCAAGCGATGTCGATCGCGTGACGCGCTGAAATGCAGGCCAGTGTTTGTCGCCGCCCATCACGCAGCACCCGCCGGCGACGTCCGTCGCCCTCCGGACGGTCGATGCATGCACACAACTGTATATAGTGGCATCGTCCTCTTGTTCTATACAAGTCCATGATCAATATATATGCCTTCTTTGTAGAACAGACTGTTCATGCAATTAATTAATTATGCATGCATAAACTAGTTACGATCTACTAGTAGCTATTTGTATGTTTTTTGATTTTCCCCAAGTATAAATAGTTTTTTTGTGTGAAAATTGGATTTGTGTGAGTACGTACATGTTATCCCGTGGATAAAAAACGTGATCAGTTATGCTTAAGAAAAGTTTAGTACTCACCTTATAAATAGAAAACTATATTTGATTGATCTTGTTTTTGACCATATGTTACTCTCGCGCGTATATGAATTTAGCTATGATGCATACGCATAATTTTTTGCTAGCTAGGTTAATTAATTAGGTTTGTTTTCGACCTAAACCCTAGCAAAAAGTTAACAAACAAATACAAAATAAACTAGATTAAGTGAGATTGACCAATGATGGAATTCACTCTTGATATTGTGTCTTAACACTAGTTAATTTGTTCCTCATGTAAGGCGAAACATAAGGCCATGTGCAATACTAAGACGCTTAATTAGATGCTTAGAATAGAGAAGCAATACAATATTCATGAAGCATCTATATAAGAGCCATAACCTTCAATGCAAACAGCTATTTTACTGATGCTTATATAATTTCTAAAGCTTAAGAGCCTATTTAAGCGTCTCCTTGCTCCAATGCAAACTATACGCCCAACAAGAATAACTGCTATCAAATTTAGGCATTTCAGGTACATTAAGCCATAGAGCCAAATTAAGCACCACACTGATTTATATTTTATAATACAAAACATATATTGTATTCAACTATTCGTACAAAGTTGTATTTAATCTACGAGGGCTCTACACTGGGGAAAAAACAAAGACACAGCCTCTTGACTTAAGGATGCATGGATGTATGCAAATATAATAGCAATTATTTAATCTTAGATTAGTAAGGGACACCCGTGCGTCGAGGGCCAGATTAGCTTAATTCAAACATAATCATCAACAAGTGGAGGGCTTTTTAATTAGCTCATGTATGAGGTGTTTCCCTTATCGTTGCTTGCAAGTCGTTCCATCCCAAGTTGCACGCTTGCTAAGAAAAAAAAAAGGTTTGTCATCTCAATAGAAAAAAATAAAGACTTGGAGAAAGAATTTGCTCTAGAGTTTTTGTATGATGCATGCATCAAGAGTACTCAAGAACTAATCTACCAATTTTCTTGTCGGGTGACGATGCTTGATGTGTATATAAGCTGGGGGATATTGGGTGTTAGTTACTCTATCATTTAGGCTGATTAATTGTAGTTTTTTTTCATTCGAAATTAAACATTTAAATTCTATTCTATTTCCTCCAAAAACCGAAGACTTTTTTTTTCTTGGGTTACTCATAGACACGCAAACGGTATCCAGCAAGAACATCAAGAAAGCAAGCTATCAGTGGAGTGGAACTTAGAAAGACGGGATAAAAATATTACAACGAGAGGCCACAGGGTTAGCCCCAATTAAGAGCAGCCGCAGAAGATCCGAGCGATTGAGAGACCGTCATACGTGCGAGGAGCCACACGTGGAAGCGCCGTGCGCATGGCCCCGGCCCACCAACCGCAAGTTGACTGGGCTCCTTCGCTCACTGTCAGGTGGGTCCCACGCGCGGGGCCCCGTCTTCAGCGAGAAGCTTAAAGGATCTCTGGTGGAAGAAGGTCCCCCCCGTCCCGTGCGGGCTCCGCTCCGGGCATCGCGTGATGCTTGCTTATTGACTAAAATGCCCTCCCATAATTACCTAATAAAAATAAAATTTCCGAAATTATGCAGTTTGCACCCGCTGTCATGCGCAGATTACGGAGCAAAATTATGCTGTATTTGGCACCTCCATTTGGCACGACCTACCATCAAAGAAGGCCTCACAAAACTTCTCCAGAAATAATCGGATCACAATAATGTAAAACGCGTTCGGTAGGCGGCCCACCATTTGATCTCAGCTTGGATGATGGAATTTTTTTTTAAAAAAAACAAAATAAGAAATTTTTATGTGGAATGATCAATTTTCTAGTTTAGTGTGTGATATTTGTTTTTTAAAGAAAATTTAGGCTCCTTGCAAACGTAATTCCAAAAATAGTCTCACCCTCCACCGCGGAACGACCTTGAGGTGACACGTGTTACCTCCTGTGATCCCATAGCGCGGCAAGTTCAGACCTTCCGCGGTGGGGAATGAGACTATTTTTGTAATTACGTTGGCAAGAAAGCCTGATTTACTTAAAAAACATTTACTATGAGTTTAGAAAAATAATTTGACTTCTTCTCGTGTCGCCCACCAAAATCCTACTAAACACATTGCAAATGGTCTAGGCATCCAGTAGTGCATTGCAACTGTTAGCTAATTAATTGTGGTTACAACAAGATTTGACTTCTCTTTCCTCCAAGCTCCAAGTCAGACAGCCTGCACTTCGCTTTCTCAGTCCTCTGCCAAAAGGAAAAGAAAACAAAGAAGAAGAAGAAGAAGAAAAAGAAGAAGCTTGAAATCTACTCATTTGGACGTTTGTGTATGCTGCCATTTTCTTAGATCAACCAACATTCACCATAACATGGACATTCAATTAACAAGGCCTAAATGATTGCCACGTGTCAAAGCAGCACTCTCTGGTATGGTATAGCCGTACGATATCCATTAACAAGGCCTAAATTACATTAACAACTGCTTCCGCGAATGCTACACTGTACAGTAATTTGTATGCGATGAAGAAACATTGAGGCTCAGCTCGGATTAAAAGGGTTTCGATAAGAATCGTGCTACTTCCGCTGCAAAACTTTTGTGAAATTTCTACGTTCAAAGACACGTTACCACACCTTAGAAGCTCAACATTTCCACCTTTAATTCCTTGATGTTGAGCTGTAATTTCGCCACAACATACAATTTTTTTAGGAACGGAAGGTAGTTTTCACAATACTCTTTCGACCGTAACTGATACCCCTTTATAATGCATCTAAGCATTTTTTTCTACGTCCACCCAAAATAATGTACCCCACTATAGATAGTCCAACCTTCATGCACCCAGCGAAACGTCTCCAGAAACTTGCCTTCATCAAAATTAACCTCTCAGATCTTTCCTCAGCTTTACTCACCCACATCCGATGGCCATTGTTTAATGTGTCTAACTCATCCTTGTGGCCCACAACAGTTCTCCCCCCACCTCCAGCATCATCTCAAGGAAAAGGAAACAAATATCTTGGAATTAAGGAAAAGGAAACAAACGTTCTAGAAAAGAAAAAGACCATATATTACGTGCTGGGAAAAGGAAACCGGAAGACAGAGCACTATACTAGTAAAAGATAACTAATCTAGTGTTGCCAGCTGCCGCAAACTCCACGGTAAATGTTATAAAAAATGTTGATGCAACCATGGTGTTAGCAAACAACTGCCATGTGCCTAATTGCGGGCAAACTTTGAATACCTCCAATACTACCATATACGTACGTACATACATACGCTCCCAGTGCTAAACAACCAAATGCTTAGAATGATTGATATACATACTCTCTGCTAACCTATGAAAAAAAGTGTACGCAATTACGATTTTCCACGGTAGTTGGTACATGATCCTGATGTACCAATCCATCACCACAAACTAGATATTGAAGACATGGTATACACAAGAAATACATACAAAAATTCTGCAGAAAAACAATTCTATTCTTTTAAAACTCATAAAAACCTTGCATTTCAAACTGAGACCTACGTGTACACGGCAACGCGCAGCAACCCCTAATCACGCACTCAACAAACGTAGAAATACTCCCTCCAAACCCAAATACATGTCGTTTTAGTTTCAAATTTTCTTGTTTAATAGGAGTACATGTCATTCTATATTTCTGAGATATAATTTTATTATTATTTCTTTTGCGTACCTCCTCCCATACCCAAATACATGTCACTTGAAATTTTCAACTAAAAAAAATTAAATTGAAAATTTCAACTCGAAAACTTTAAATAAAAAAGTTTCAACTCCGAAAATTTTCAATTAAAAAACATTCGGTTCTAGTTTGTATTCAATAAACTTTCAGTTCAAAAAGTTTCGATTAAAAAACTTTCGAAAGTAGTTAAAAATACATCTATTAAAAAACATAGGAGAAAATTTTGAAATACAAAAACTATTATGAGTTTGAGGGGAAGAAAATGAAGGAAAGTATGATGAAGAAGGTGTTGTCACTTGTCACAAAAAAGAGTAGAAGAAAAGTAGGGGAAGGTTACAAAGAGAGGGTGTCCTCACCAAATCAAGGTACCCTCAAATTAGCAATTCTTATTCTCCTATATCGATAAAGATTTTAAAGAAGTTGCGCCCTAGTACGGCCCATTTTGGAAATGCTCGAATTTCACATAAAACAATTTAATTTCTATAGGAATCAGAAAAAATTCTTGAGTTCGAAATAAGGCATACAGAATTAGAGTTCTTATTTATAGAATATTTTTAGTTACTAATTTCTAGTATTATAATGGAACTTAAAAAGTTTACTTGTTTTTTATATGAGGAAAAGTAATTCTTTAATTTTTGGTTGTCCAATATAATTTTTCATCTACTTCGGTATGTAACTTAAGGAGAGGAAGAAAAACTGAAAATAAACTATCTTTTGCTTTGTTGCTTGCTTCACATGTTAAAAAAAGAAGAAAATCCTATTCTTGACTTCCAAAGCTCCCTACACTCCGGAGCCCCAAATCCCAATAATTAGCTATCAATAGCTTCCTTTAACTCTTACTCCCTCCGGTTACAAATAGTTGTTGTTTTGGATATATATATGGTCAAATTTTCGAAAGTTTGTCTGTCAATATTTTAAAAAAATATTTAAATTGGATACATGAAAATGATCATATATGTAGATTTGTCTCGAAAAGTACTTTCATAATATTACAATTTTATTGAATTTTATAAATAAATTATAATAGAAATTAGTAGTCAAAGCTGTATTTTAAAGATCGTATCAATATCCAAAACGATAACTATTTGTGACCGGAGTGAATATCATTGTACTCCACCATCGTATAATTAATGAGAACACGAACAATGTGACTCGAGTTTGCATAGATGCCTTGGATTCTTTTCTAAGCTGTAACTTTTTTTATTTTTGAGATTTTGAAGCTGTAGGATTAACTTGGAATTGAAGAAGCGTCCAAACATCTTTCGTGGCTCCATGGTAACTTTTTACGTGAAATATATAGTTTATTTTTAGCCTCCCAGCCCCCAGGCTCCCAGCTAGATCTGTCTCCTTTTCCTCTTCAATTTTTATACTCCATAAAAGTAGGTGTTAGTTTGGAAATATTAATTTCAAGTTGCTTTCTGTCTAAAATTATGTAGTTCGGACATCCCACAACTATAGTAGCTAGCTGACTGTAAAATCACGAATTGGTTTCTATATTCCTGAAAAAGTTTCGATAACAGATACCACTAGGTGCGACACTGATAATTAGGGCACGTTTAGGCTCGTATCTGGGCTCGTTGGGAACGGGGAATATCGCCATATTTCTGTAGGAAATGAACTATGGTAATTGTAAAAAGGTGTATATATATACTAACGAAAAACCCATCGGTTGAAGCATGTTCACACTAAGTTTATTAAAGTGTAGGAAAACACAAGGCCTAATCTAGGGGAAAGGGTTTCTAATCCACTATTTTTGATCGAACGGTCCACATACAACCGTTAAATTTGCAGTTATAACGAGGACGATAGATGATCGGATTCTAATTTTGGAGGACGAGCATAGGAAGCGATGTGTGAGAATTAGGTGTTCAGTGTACTGAACTTTTGGAGTATAAAAGTTGTAATGCTTCTTCACTCTTAAACCTAAAGACATGCAAGTCTGATTATCTCTGCCAAATTATCCAATCAGCTTGTTTATTGGGAGCGCCAGTCTTGCCACCATTTACATGTAAGAACTAAGAAGTACTTCAAATGAACAGCAATAGACAAGCATCTCAAACAGGGGCTAGAAAATAAGGAGGTAAAATGCCATCTAAAAAGTTTTTAAAAAGTCAATATCTTTACACAAGTACTTTACCACTGTACTCATAATTCGGTAAATATTCTACATAGTGCGCCACAGTATGTTTCCTGCAAATGTCCTATTGGCCTTAACCAATACTAGAAAGATGCAGTATTTTTATGTAAAATTTCTTTGTAAACTTTATGTACTAAAAACGAGAGGTGTAAATCAAGTTTGGTTTAAGTTTATTAGTGGTGCAGAATACATATAAGGATTTTGTATTTTTCAAAGTATCAACTATATATATGCACATAAGGTTGTTTTCTAGGATTAGATTTAAATATGTAAATTGCAATAAGATTTTTTTGGTTCAAAACATGCTTATAAATAGAAAGGTTAGTTTTTTTTGTAAGTACGTCAATTAGCATCATTGTTAACGGTATCAACATATATAGAGTATTGTCTGAATTGCAAGCGGCATGTATCAAATATATTTTTCTGTGCCAAAAGAGGGCAGAGTATTACTGAGTTAAGGGAGAGAGTGTATGTATAAGGGACAACAGTGATTTTGCTATAGTATTTTCGATCGGTCTGAGTACATGCAACTGCTTAAGTTACGATCCCTGATAAACCGGAAATTTTGGAATACAGTACAAGAAACGATCTGTAATTAAAAATCGGTACAACATGTTTGCGTATTTATTAAAAACCCAGTCATACCCGAATCTGAAAATTCGTGTAACCATTCCCGAAATTTGAAAATTCGGCAATCCAATAATCGAAAAATGAGATTTCGGGTATGGGGGCCCCACCCCATACCCGAAATCTGAAATTTCGGGTATGGGGTGGGGCCTGGCCCAAAATAATAAAAAAATAAAACTAGGACCCAAACGATGTCGAAAATTTTTGAAATGTTTTGTGGAAGTTCATGACAAATTAATGATATTCCCATAAAAATTTAAGATTATTATAAGATGTGAGGAATTTTTAAAAATTCAAACATTACAACTATCCCGATAAAACGCTGACCGACAAGTTTGAACCGAATAAAAAATGAAACAAACCACGTTAGAAAATTTTGAAATTTCTTTTCCATGGTTACTATAAATCACTAATATTCTCATAAAATTTTCATATTATTATCGAGCTTTATGAAGTTTTAAAAATTCAGACAGTGCTACTGTCCGATATGGCTTTTATCAGGACAGTAGCACTGTCTAGTGATGCATCATAACCATGGAAAAAAAATTCAAAATTTTCTAACGTGGTTTGTTTCATTTTTCATTCGGTTCAAATCTGTCGGTCAGCGTTTTATCGGGGCAGTTGTAATGTTTGAATTTTTTAAAAATTCCTTAGATCTTATAATATTCTGAACTTTTTATGGTAATATAATTTACTTGTCAGAAACCTCCACCAAAAATTTTAAATTTTTTCAACATCGTTTGTGTCCTAGTTTTATTTTTTAATTAATCTGCGAATTTTGTTCGCAGGAATTGGCAATATTTTAAAAAAATTCCAGCGAATTGAGTTTGCAAGAATTGCAGATTAAAAATTAAAAAAATTCAGCTGAACCCGTTCGCTGGAAAAGAAATAAAAAAATCCCGCGAAGCCCGTCAGCTTTGATGTGTAGTGACAGGTCGTGCAGCTTTGATGATGGGTGACTGATCATGCGACTTTAATAATGGGTGACAGGTCATGCAACTTTGATGATGTGTAGTGACAGGCCGTGCATCTTTGATGATGGGTGACTGGCCGTACGACTTTAATGATGGGTGACAGGTCATGCAGCTTTAATGATGTGTAGTGACAGGTCGTGCAGTTTTGATGATAGGTGACTGGTCGTGCAGCTTTAATGATGGGTGACAGGTCATGCAGCTTTGATGAATCACTGTAAACAGCTTACTTATCCGGTGCGTCTCCAACAGACTCCCCAAACACCTCCCCATCTTTGCAGGGACGGAAGAGATTCCCCATCGCTTCTCCCTGCTCATTGCGTATAAGGATCGTTGCCTCCCGCACCTGCGATGAACCTGCAAGGAGGCAACTGCTCCAGCTCTCCGTCGCAAATCCGGCATGGAGGCGTCGCCCGCTTCATCGTCGACCAGATCCGCCTCACCATCGACCTCTTCGACCTCCGGTGCCGCGGGATCGACTGGATCCGCAAGGTATGAGCCCTAACTTGATTTGGATGTGAGGTTTAAACTCGGGATTGCAACGGATTAGAGCTTGCACGCTCGAACAAGCCCCCTCCGCCAGAGGTGAGGAAGGGTTTCATGCGCTGCATGTCCCCTTTCTCCTAGGGGCCAACTTCTTGGTCGGAGGTCACCAGCTCACCTCAACCCCCCGCAATCACTTTGTTGCCGTCTTCCACCTTCGTCTTCATGCGACCTTGGTCTGCTGCTGATTTGTGCGAGGGGACTTGCGTCCTGCGAGCGATTTTGCTGACACGATTGTATAAGCAAGCTTACTGTGTTGAAGAAATAGATACGCATGGCATGAAGTGCAAGCTTTGATGTTTGAGGTTCTTTTGTTGATCTTAAATGTAGAAATTCTACTTATGTATGTCAAATATGAAACCTATATGATAGCTAATCAACACTTAGGTTTGTTAATTACACACTTGTAATACTTGTAGATGGATAAGGATCCGGAGAAGCTCAGTAAAGGATTGGCATGGACAGTGGAACAAATAGAGTGCATCGCATCTGACCTTAACAAAATTGCCCAAGACAATTTTAGTCCTGACACATGTCCATGTGACAATGCACACAATGGTTTTGTGATTGATATCGAGTTATAGCTCGCAGCCTTGAGCAAGTTGTCATACAGTCACGTGAATCGATGCAAAGAGATGAAGTAGAGCCGGAAGAGGATGTAGAGCCTAAAGGGGATGTAGACCCTGATTTGTGTCTTCCTTACGACTACCAAAGCAATGATAAGGGTGAACGTGATGATTGGCAGTATTGTGAAGATGAGGGTATCGACATTGATAGTGATGGTTCGGGAGTGTTCTAGTCCTGTTTTAATGTTAAGCCTTGTTAAGCTATTGTAATGCTGATGGATGTTGCTAAGACTTGTTAAGATATTATAATGTTGATGGATGTTCCTAAGACTTGTTCATATATTGTAATGTTCATGGTTCGGCCAAATGAATGCATGAATTACCTTATGACTTAAGGGTTTTATATTGTCAAATTAGGTTACTGGTTACATAGACAGGGTTTTTAAGAAGATAAATATTTTAAATATAGATTTATTCATTGTTTTCGAGTTCGTCTATGAATATTATAACTTACGGAAAGCTTATTACTTACGGTTGTTCAGCTATTAGGATTTATATGAAAAACATAACGTTATTTGTTTTGAATATGGTAGTCTATACTTTGGTTAGCATTTCTAAACTAACTTCATGAATTTTAGTACTTACTTGAGGTATTGTATTCATTGCTGAAAAGGTTTATATAGCATTAAAGTCTGTTGTACAAAATCGGCAAACACATGAGTGTATGAATTACCTCATCACCTAAGGGTTTTATACTAATAGGATTTTGATGAACGGCAAGTTATAAATAAAATATTTTTCTAGAATGCAGTAGTACATATCCTAAATATCATTTCTAAGCTATTTTGCATAAGGTTTGCATTTCGACGAGTTATTCTACAGGCTGCCGAAAATGCTTCAATGTTTCTAATATTCAGAAAGCTTAACGCTTAGGGTTATTTTGCGAACTAGTTTTATACTGTGGGGAGTACTTCTAAACTGGTTTCATAACATTTAGTATTTAGACGAGTTATTATATCTGTCGTTGAAAAGGTTTAAATGATCATACGGGCAACGTTACAATAGAATCTTTCTGCATATTATGGTAGTACATATGTCGAAGGATGTTTCGGGGCTATTACTCTATAATTTGTCATCTAAACATGTTATTTCACTGAGTGTCCGGTGTGGGTAAAATATTAACTCCTAACAATTTGATGAAGATAATATCCATTAATAACAGAGTGATCGTCAAACTGGTGATGTTTTTGAAGTGCTTGATGGT
Source organism: Otatea glauca (assembly GCA_036346275.1). NCBI lineage: Eukaryota > Viridiplantae > Streptophyta > Magnoliopsida > Poales > Poaceae > Otatea > Otatea glauca. The sequence goes on from CM070728.1 coordinate 32,431,739, forward strand.
TTGATGTTCAAATATGGTTTTGAAGTGCTTGATGGTTTGATGTTTTAAAGTTGTTTTCGCTATATATTACTTTTATCCGAGACGTTTCCCAAATAATCGATCATTAAGGCCCTATATGGTCTTAGTACAAATTGACCCGGACGTAAGTTATTTTTTGCATAAAAGTCTAGGGTATCGATAGGACTTGTTAAAATTTTATGTATTACTGATGTACCTTATTAAGACTTGTTGCAATATTCTATTGTTCATGGATGTTGTTTGTTAACTTGAACACAATTGAGAGAAAACTAGCCGGCAACACTGTATTTCAAATTTGACCATACAATAGTTATTTCACATGATAAGTAGGTTAAACTAATCAATACAGTACACACAGCTGTAAAAAATCATCAGTGCCTCCCTTAGCGTCGTCCACCCTGCCTTCTGGTGAAGTTCTCTGGGGTGTACGCATCTGGGGCATGTTTGTCCCTCCGTCCCACGGCCTATGATGGCCCATGCCTCCCCGTGCCTGTCGGTACGTCGAAATGCTCATCTTGGGGAAGGAGGCCCGGTTGGAATGTGTACTGTCCTCCGCTCGCGTGGATCCGGTTGTACCACGCACTTGCATCCTCCGTCCCTAGGGGAGCCGTATGGAGTACGCCGGCCGCTGCCTGTGAGGTCCCCGCCTCAGAGGGAGGAGGTCCATGTTACTGCACACCAAGTAGCCCAGCAGTGAAGGTAGGGGTGGACATGAAGTCGAACTCATAATCTCCGGCATCGCTCCACTCTTGTGTGTGACTGACGTTCGTCCCGAAGGAGTGTGATAAATGGGGCACCTCCGGTGGTGATGAAGGACCGGGTCCTTCGCCATGTTGTGCAAAGACCTCAGCTGGTACCTCAACGGGGGGACAGAATGATGTCGCGATGAATGTCTCGATGCGTGGGATGTGGATGCACGACGTCCGGCGTCGTGCACGCCAAGCCGGAGGGGCGGTGGTGCGGAGACCGCTGGCTGTGAGCTACGAGCAGGGTCCATGGGAGCATCTTCGTAGCAGGGGCGGGAGGACGTGAAGATCCTCCAAGACGACGGATCGCCGAGTGGAATTGGGACCCCCTAGACGCGAGGTACCGTCTCATCTGATTTGCTGGTGACAAGGAGCTAGAGGTGCTTGCAGTTTGGGCCGCAAGTTGATCCGCTTGGGTATATAGCTCCGATCCCTCCTGTGTCTGCATGGCAGTATGGGGGTATTACAACTTGGGTAAAGAAATTTACGAAAGACATTAGTATGATATTGGGAGTACCAAAATATGGACTTGTCGAGATCGGTCCTCGGGGTAGGCCATGGCTCGTCCGTCGACCTCCTCGCTCAGTAAGGTGGGACGCGTGCGGGCACGGTACCATGTAAGGTAGTTGTCATATTCCTCGGGGTCATATGGCCCAGTGGGATGGACAACCTCCTCAAACGCTGCCTCCATCCATCGCGTAATGTGCGGAGCGTGGGTGACGGTCCAGTTCACTGCGGCCGCACTGCCCTTTGCGCTTCTCCTACAATTGCAAGTACGTAAGATTTTGAAATTTGCATATAGGGGGCAAATATTAAAAATAATTAAATGAATACCCATGAGAGCTCCCGGCGTCCCGCGGTGCTAGAACAGGGACTAGTTGCCACCACCCAAACTGCCTCTGGATTCGTTCGGGCGAGTATACCTCGACCACGTTCATGTACAACAGGAAGCACGTAGTCATTCATAGGTCGTGGTCGACCATGCAACAAGAAGAGATACGACCGTCAGTCGCGAGCTCTTTGGCTCGTTGCACGGTCCATGGATCCCAGGTGACATGTTCTGCGGTTAGCAGGTCCAAGTCGGCGACAACGCGCGTGTAGCTCGCATGGTCACCCGTCGGAGACCATCGCAGCCGGGTGTGCATCCAACGGTGCCCCATTGTGGGGCGAGTGGCATCGGGCATGTCATCGTCTACGACAACAGGGTAGTACCTCGTACGTACCTCCGGTCGAGAGATCGGAAGGTACTCCCAACTCCACATCTAAAGGAGTTGCAGGCATCCAGTGATACTGTCCCTGTAAGTCTGCCGATGGCATGCATCGCACAAACCACGGTAGGTGTCCGCTAGGACCGCAGATCCCCAACTGTAGGCTGGGATGTCATCAAGATTGGCGCCCAACTGACGAGCGATCCACACGATGTGCGGGAAGATGAGGTCTCCGGCGGTCGTCGTGAACATGACACCACCCGCCAAGAAGTAGTACAGTACGCCGTAGTGGCGCCCACGGTAGCCGTCGGCATCGGTGGGCATGGATTGTATTCCTGCAGTCCTTGTAGCCAAGTCATGCAGACGCTATTTTCCTTCCGTTCGTATGGGACACCGAACCTGCATGAACTCCGGATTAAGAGAGTCCATAGTATCGTGCACATTACAAACATAAAATAATGTTGTGTCATGCAATACCTCTCCGCGATGTAGTGCTACCAGTGCAGTTTGCTGGGGCGAGGAAGAACCAACGGCTGTCCCCTGATGGGCAGGTCGGTTAGCATAGCCACGTCATTCAAAGTGATGGACATCTCACCGAACGGTAGGTGAAAGGTGTGCGTCTCCGGCCGCCATTGGTCCACGAGACCGGTGAGAAGTGCACGATCGATGGCAGGCATGGGTGTGGTCAAGCCTCCTTCGAGCTGAGCCCCATCCATGAGGAGTGCAAACGGTAGTAGACCGGCACGGGCTAGTGGAATATGGAATCGATAGTCCAGCTTTTTAATCTTGTGCAACAACCGGCAGAAGAGAGGGGGCAACTGAAACGTTAACGACAAAGTGGTTATGCGTCTTCAAAATAAGTGATGGCAGGTAATATAGTAATTAATCTGTCGGACCACAGTTCCTGCAGAAATTGCCGTCGCACAATGTGGGGCATCGACTGACTCACGGAGAAGCTCTGGAACTGCAATGGCCGCCATCACGTCCTGCTCAAACGAAACAGCTCAGAACACACAAGTATATTTAGACAAAGTTGAAAATTTTAACAAACTAAACACTGACGAACTAATCACGCTGTCTTCGCACTCTCCTCACGCTGTGCAGGTTCGTGACACATCAGTGATGTTCCCATATAAATTTTAGATTATTTGTGGACGCTATGCCCAGCACGTGCATTGTTCATTGTTCATTATAAAAGTAGCCCTACGATTGAATAATCCTAATGTAATATCTAACCACATTTTCAGTTAGTTCCTACTAAAAAATGAGGATAACTAAATGGGACAGACGTGTCCAGTAATATTAATGTGTGCATCCTTTTGCAAAATAACATCATGTACCCAGTTGCACTACATTAAAAGGATAACCATACGAGACGCTTTTCCCAGGGTCAAATATTTTTAGTTAGTTGCTACTAAAAAAAGAGGATAACTACATGGGACAGACGTGTCCAATAATACCCTTTTCTCACATAGTACTAATTACAAACGATTATTTATGCCGTTCATGATCACTAACTATGCACTGTTAATGTATGTATTTACCAATATTCCAACACTGTCATTTCATGTATTGTTCGTTCGACTAGTACTGCAGTTTCATGTCATACTACTTCTACTAATATTGCACTGATTATACTAGTATCACAACAATATCACACGTACTACGTACTGGTTACTACTTACATTAATTACGTACTGATTATCCTAATATTACACTTACTATACTAACATTCCTGAATATTTCGTACTAACCTTGATTTGCAGTGTTGAAGATTACTAAAGCCCGAACAACGCCCAAAATAATCCTGAAGATCACTAAAACCCAAACAACGCACAAAATAATCTTCGTAGAGAATACCTGCAAAATAAAAATTCCCAATCAGATACTACTACGAAACAAAGATAATCTATAATTAAATGCCAACTAATTACAAACACGGACTAAATTCCTTTGGATTTCCGATTTATAAATTTTGTTTCCGCTTATGTTTTGCTGACCCCTCTGCTCTCGGTTTTCTCGGCTCCTTCAAAAACTCTTGAACTCTCTCGCTCTAGAGCTTGTTTCTTAGTCTCGCGCAGCGGTCCTAATTTATACCAGCGGATTGAGGCAACGCACATGAGAAGCGAACGCTCGGTCGGTGCTTTCGGCGCAGACACAAACAGACGGATGTAACGTAAAGAAAAGTCAGACGTGATATAAAGAAAAGACGAATTATCCTTTGTCCGGAGCTCCTCCGAGAGTTGAAATTTTTACTGTTGTAGCTTGTGAAAAATATTTTTTTTCGTAATTAGCCTCTCGTCCGAAGAAATAGCAGCATTAGCTCCTGCACAGTTTAAATCAGCGGATGGGTTTCGCGGGTTTTTTTTTATTACTTCCAGCGGACGCAGATAAAAAAATTATCTCGCAGATTGCGTCCGCTGGAAGTGATAAAAAAAATCTACAGCGAAACCAATCCGTTGAATTATACTGTGCAGGAGCTAATCTTGCTATTTCTTTGGAGAGAGGCTAATTGCAAAAAAAAATATTTTGGTACAATAGTAAAAATTTTCCGAGAGCTCACCCGTGCTTGCTAAATACACCAGGTGACCAGAGACTGCACTGGAGGCGCTCACGCGTGGCAGCAAAGTGATTGAAACGACAGTGCAAGACAAATTCTCCTCGTCACTTTTGCGCTCACGGCCGACCACACGAATCATTTTTTTGCTTTTCCAGCCAGAGGCTTAACCGAAACCTGGTGTTTCGGGCCCACCCCATACCCGAAATCTCCCCCGTACCCGAAATCTGAAATTTCGGGTATGGGGTGGTGCCCCCATACCCGAAATTCCATTTCTCGTTTATTCTGTTACCGGATTTTAAGGTTTCAGGTAAGTTTAGCCGAAATTTCTGGTTTCGAGTATGATTGGGTTTTTTTTGTAAATATACGAACATGTTGTATCGAATTGTAATAACGAAACGTATTTTGTACTGTATTTCAAAATTTCCTGATAAACCTTGTCTGTGTATAAGCAGTAGAGGAGAGACCGAGAGAGGCGTAAGATACAAAAAAAGCCGGGTTCGGGAGAATCAAATCCCAAGTTTGACCAGACACGGATGCTGAGACACACCAGCAAAAAAAAGGTGAGCAATTTGAGCACGAAAAAAAAGTTTTATCCAACCCCTCACAATAACCAAATATCATCCTTCGAAACGCGCGCAGTTTCTGCTCCTGCGATTAAACAATTCGGCCCCTCTTTTCGGGGCTAATTGCCGTCACAAGCAAACAAACTCTTGCATGTTTTCTTAATGCCAACGGGGAGTTAAACTAATGGTGGTTTAGTAGCGAGCGCCCTTTGCTTGCGCTCTCTCTCTCTCTCCCTCTCCCCTCCCCCCTACTTAAGTAGTTAAGTGTAAGCTTGTGTGTGCTCTTCTGGTTTTGCTTCTCTCTCTTCTCTTCCCTCTCCCCCTCCTGTTTCTGTCACCTTGTCTCCAATTCTTGCGGTGGATTCTGTTGTTTCCTTCTTCTCTGAACCTGTGGGTCTTCTCCATTCTTGATGAGGTTTTGGGTGCCAAGGTGAGTGCTTCTTTCTTGCCTTTGCTTTGGTGCTATTGCCTTCTTGGTTTAGTTTTCCAAATGTTCGGTTGTTGTTTGGTTGGTTTAGATGTTCCAATTAAACCTTGCTTTCTTGGTGTTTTTGTGGCCCTTTGGTTCTTGTTGTTGGGACTTGTCTGGGTTGGTTTATTGGGGTTCCAAATTGGAGTTTGTTTCCACTCTGTTTAGGTTCATGGATTCTACCAATTGTGAGATATTTTGTCTTGCTTTTTG